>JAYKKR010000003.1:1287817-2575634 GCA_036971615.1 Amyloporia xantha
TCCTGGGCGAACGAAATGAATTGATTTCGTGTCGCTGCCACTCTCTCGCGCGAGCCGGTTGGTTCGGGGAGTGCGTTGCGTGCGGATGTGCGTGCGTCGGGGGCAGCCCGATGGGGGCGACGCAGACCGACGCGCAACGCGAGCTCCAGGAACTGACGACCGGGCCGAGCTCAAGCCATGAGAGGAGCGAAGGGAAGAGCCGGAGGTTCGAAATGCTGAGCGTGAGGATCGGCCCAGTGGAGTCGAGAGGAGAGGTGAAGGACCCGATCCTGGGGGACATCAATGTACAGACGGTACGCATCGCTGCGCCAGCAGCCGAGTTGCTGAATCTCGTAATCTGAGTATCCCACTGCAGCTGCGGATGTGGCAGCACCACGACGAAAGCTATGGCCGGAATAGCGGGAGTAATCCAAACCAATACTAGCCAGGGACAATTTGAGACGAGCAATGAAATCAGCTCGTGTCAGTGGAGAGCCGTCCGAATTGGCGACGAATAGAGGAGCAGTGGGAGGGCGAGGATCAACCAAGAACAAGTGCTGCAGGGCCGCAACGGGACAGGTGGGAGCACCAGGGGCCTTAGCAAGCAGAACCGAGACACCCCGGCGAAATGGATCAGTTTTAGAAGAGGGGAGGGAGAGGAGAACATGGGTGGGTGCGTCAGGAGAGGGATGGAACTGCACAGCACCACGAGTGAGTGCCATAGCCGGGTTAAAGGACTCGGGGCGGTCGACAGTGAACTCGCCACAGCGCAAGAAACCCGCGAAAGCGGTCAACATGGCTGCCCGGAAGGACACGTCGGCTGCGGAAGGGGCCTCAGGACAGGCGGCGGACAGCCGTTGCAGGATATCCAGGGTGATAGGCAGCTTGGGGTTGCGATCCCGCTCTCCGTGATAGCGCTTGATCCCACGGATGAGGCGCTGCACGACGGGTGCTTCACAAGAGTCGAATGGCATGTCAGCGTCGACGTGGAGGGAACGAACGGCGCACAGGTAGGATTTAATGGTTTTTGGCTGGAGTGACCGTCCACCCAGGTAGGCGACCCACTCCATGATAGCTCGTTGTGAGGCCGGGAGGAAGGAACCGTCGGCGTTGAGATAAGAGGGATGGAGGCGAATGAAGTCGATGAAGGACTTTTGCCCTGTGCTGTACGTTTTTCGAGTGCTGGATGCGAGGCCATGCCAGAGGTAGAATGCAACCTGTCGTGAGTAGTGAGAGTGCGTTTCAAACCACTGAGCTGGAGGTTGGGTGATGAGGTCGTGCGATCCAAGTGTGGAGCCAGCTCGAAGAGGCGGGAGTACTGAAAGCGAGAAGCGGCGTCAGCAAGGGCATTAGCTTTGGAGGGAAGCCAGGAAGAAGAGAAAGAGAAATCAAGGCAGGCGGCGAGCATGAGCAGGAGGCGTAGCTGAGTCATTGTATGACGAGACCGATTGCGCTCCGTCTCGATGGCATTCACAATGACCTCATTGTCGATGTGGAAAACGACGTGGCAGTGACGCCAGTCATTTCCCCAGCGCAGGGCTGCCTGAACGACAGCATACAGCTCCTTGAACTGAATATTGCGCCGGGAACCGCGGAAGTGACGAGGTACGCGCGAAGAGTACCAATGGTTCTGAAAGACACCACCAATGCCTTTTGTCCCACTGGCGTCTGTATGAACGTGAAGGACAGGGCGGGGAGGAGTGATGACTCGAATACCATTCCAAGCATTGACAAATGTCTGCCACCAGGTGAGATCAGCACGGGCATAGGCGGGGATATGACGGACAGCATAAGGGCTGCGGAAAGTCCACCCAAACTCTAGGAGACGCTGCACGAATGCACGGGAGTGTGGGATAACTTGTGAAGCGAACTGTAAGAACCCTATGAGCTCCTGCAGCTCATGCAGAGTGCAGGCTGATCGACAGGCCCAAGAGGGTAGAAGCTCATCCCGCAGATAGGTGAGCTTGTCGGAGGGGAGCCGCGCTTCCATGGCAACGCTGTCGAGCTCGAGACCAAGGAACTCAAGAGAAGTACAAGGATAGACAGTTTTCTCATGCTGGAAATGGAGGCCGATGACCCAGTCCAGAGCTGCGTTAGCCAATGGAAGTGGAGTATCAGGCCGGAACATAGGCAGGAAGTCATCTAGGTAATGCTTTAGGGAGGCGGGGATGTGGCGTTGGATGATCCAGTGGAGAGCTTCAGCGAAGAGGTTGAAGATATAGGGCGCGGTCTTCAATCCGAACACGAGAACCACGTAGTAATAAAAGGATCCACCCCAGCGGCAACCAAGAAGGGGCCAGTCCTGCGGTCGAACAGGAATATGCCGAAACGCATCTTTGAGGTCAAGTTTAGCAAGAAGGGTGCCAGGGCCTAGTCGAGCGAGTTCAGCCAGAGCACGATCGAAGCGTTCATACGTAATATGAGCCTCTGAATCCGGGATCCCATCGTTGATGGAAGAGCCGTCAGGCCAGGAGAGATGATTGATAACGCGAAGCTTTGTGGGCTTACGTTTGCGCGCAACCGTCCCGAGGGGAGAGCAGCGGAAGTTGGCGAGGGAAAGGGCCCGTGCAGTCGGTTACGTTGAAGCAGGGAAGAAATGTCACTGTCAATGACTGATGGATTCTCAAGGGCAGTTCTGAGATTCTGGCAGGACTGCTCATGATTAGGTGCGATGAAGCCAATGCAGGCACCATAATCGATTATGTGAATAAGTGAGCGTACAAAGTCCTGATCTGGATAATCTGACAGATAATATTCCCATGCCTCCTTTACCAACGTGGACGAAACACGTGTTCTCTCCATGAGTGGCCCGAGGGGCGAGACGAAATTGCACCGAGGATCGGTGTTCGGCCGAGCAGGCGGCGGGGGTCCCGGGGGGAAAAGCTCAGCGTACGGGGGCTGAGGCAAGGTGAGACCCGATGAGTCGCGAGGGGTCTGTGAGAGCGAAGGAGCAAAAACTGGGGGCTGAGGAGGAGAGGGTGCCAATGCGATAGAGCCGGAGCCGATCGTAGACCGAGGAGGCTCGCCCAAGCGGCTAGGACGAGCGGTGGACGAGGCGGTAGAACCGCTCATCCTGCCGGGCCCTCAGGCAGAGCCCTTGTTACATGAGTGTGCCCCATGATCCCCGCCGCAGATGCTGCACTTGTGGATGCGCTTGTGACGACAGGGGGAATCACACTTGCCACTGTTGAACTTCAGGCAGACTTCCGAAGAGAAATCCTTGGTGCCCACACCAGCCGGCTTGGAAGTGCGTGATGTAATTCGCGCTCGTTCCCGCCCGAAGAGATGCTTCACCTGCAGAGATGCGTCAATCTCCCCCCACTTGCTATAGTCTCCTCGTGCCATATCTCGCAATCGGCGGTGTAAGGCTTGGTGCTCCTCCCGCTGTGCGATAAGCACACCTGGAAGGAACAGATCAATGAGTCGAAGGGGAAGGGGAGTGAAGACGTTCGCAGCGTCTGGCACGGAGGATGAGCAAGAGAGAAGAGAATTGATTGAGCTAGAGACTCGTAGGTATATGGGGGACGCTCTATGTGTGCTATCCCAGTCAAGTCGCAGTCGCAGTCCTAAGTACGCAGTAGATATCCCGAATCGCAGTAAAATGGGTCAAGCCGCTTGCTCGCCCTCTCGTAGAAGTAAAACGCAGTGTAGCTCCGCTGAGCAAGAAAACCCGGTCGCGTGAAAGTCAAAGTCCCCGTCGCCGCTCGTTCCAGATGGTAGATGCCCCCCTCCGCCTCGTCCCCCTTCCTCCTATAAACCTCGTCCCGCGTGCGCTGCCACGTCACTCTCCCTCCCGCTTCCTCCCGCTACCTCCCCTCCGACTCTTCCCCTGACTCACTTATCCTCCTTCCGCGCGCTCTTCCCTCCCTTCGCCTCATTCGCCATGTCTGAGCCCGCCGAACCCACCGACCCCATCGGTTCCCTCCACGTCTGCCGCTACCTCCTCCTCGTAGACGTGCTTCGCGCTGAATGCGTTGTTGAGCCTTCATTCCGCCCTTCCGATCCGGCTGCTTGGCTTGCCTGGGCCCACGGAGTGCGCTGGCTGCTGGTCTGTCCACCTTCTCCTTTACTTCTCTTTCCTTCCCCTCACGTCCCGTCCCGCAGCACCTCGCCTATGAGGCTCGAGCCCAAGCCATAGCCGCGGGGAACCTCACGCTCCCTCCACTCACTGCCTTCGTCACCCTCCGCGAGCTCGTCCACTACATCGACTCGATCTTCCGCTCCTCCCTGAGCCATCGCGGTGCAGTCCCTTATCCTGGGATCGCCTGGAGCCCCGACGAGGTCCGCTCTAATGCGCAGCGGGACGAAGCTGGCACTCCGCCTCCCCTCCCGTTGTACACGGAAGAAGCCTTCTGGACCCCTCCCCGCGTCACCGAGGAACGTACCGATGAGGCTTTGGAACGGCTCGAACTTATCGCCCGCCAGTTCTCGGACACTCTGGACCGTATGCGTCCCTATCCGCGGGCTTTCGAAGACTTAGAGCACTCGATCCGTGTCGCCGCTCATGCTCTGGGAGGAAGGGGAGGACGTCGGGAGGGAGCCCATTCAGTCACATTCACCTGACTCCTAGGATATATATGCCTGACATTGTCCCCTAAGGCATGGGGCGCCGGACATCGGCCGACACCGCAGCTATGGCCCTGCAAAGTGGCCCGGCCGGCCCACCATGTGATTTTGCAGGCGCATAGGCTGGCGCGAGATACCGTCACTCGACCGCGACTATCCCGCTCATACTCCCTGGTTCGGCCGATATGCCTGTGGTCTCTGTCTACCAGACTCGCGCCACATCCTCGCGTCAGCCGCGACTGACTCCCTGGCTCAGCCGATATACCTGTCTCTGCCTGTTAGGCTCGCGCGGGATCCCCGCGACGATGATTCCCCTATTCCATGGCTCGGTCGAAGTGCCCATGTACTATACCTGCTAGACTCGCGCAAGATCCTGGCATCAGCCGCGACTGTTTCGCTCCTACTCCCTGGCTCGGCCGATATATCTCTGGTGTCTGCCTGCTAGGTTTGCTCGGGATCCCCGCGAGCAGTCCTCTCTGACTTCCTGGCTCGGCCAATACATCTGTGGTCTCTGCCTGCTAGGCTCGCGCGGGATCCCCCCCACCATACTTCTCCTATTCCATGGCTCGGCCGAAGCGCCTGTGTGCCCTACCTGGTAGACTCGCGCGTCCTTCCCGCAACTATGTGGCTCTTACTCCCTGGCTCGGCCGATTCAGCTCACCACTCTGCCACCAGGCTCGCGCGAGATGCCCGCGACTATACTGCTCTTGCTCCCTGGCTCGGCCGATTCATTTCAGTACTCTGCTACCAGTCTCGCGCGAGATGCTCGCGACTATACTGCTCTTGCTCCCTGGCTCGGCCGATTCATTTCAGTACTCTGCTACCAGGCTCGCGCGAGATGCTCGCGACTATACTGCTCTTGCTCCCTGGCTCGGCCGATTCAGCTCACCACTCTGCCACCAGGCTCGCGCGAGATGCCCGCGACTATACTGCTCTTGCTCCCTGGCTCGGCCGATTCATTTCAGTACTCTGCTACCAGGCTCGCGCGAGATGCTCGCGACTATACTGCTCTTGCTCCCTGGCTCGGCCGATTCAGCTCACCACTCTGCTACCAGGCTCGCGCGACATGTCCGATGCAGCCGCGACCGCTGCCTTCCTCTCGGTATTTGTACAGCCAGTGGGCCACTGTGTGTTACATATGGTCATGAGGAGGGCGTTGTAGAACTAGCATGCGCCATGAGGAATACATCACTCATTCAATACTCATCAGGACAAATCATGAATCGGGCAACTCAATCGCGACATGTGGATTGACAATCGGCATCAAAGAGGACAGAACACGACATCTACAAACTACGCGACGAAAGATCGGGTCGCGGTGGTGGTCGCGGCGCACGGATCCTCCTCCTCAATGGCGTAGAGTACCCGCACGACCCCCCGCTGCTCTGCCTCCTTCATCTCCAACATCCTCCTCGCAATCGTCTCAGCGTGCTGTGAGTGAAGGTCGGCCCTCCTAAGATGATTCGCCTCCATAGGATCTGTCTCGACGGATTCCTATATGTTGGAACATGAGTGACAACAGAATTGATTAAACATCAAGTTGCAAGGGCTTACCGTCTTTGGCGAATCCCACCAATCAGGATTGTCATCGTCGCGATCGGGCCATTCCCACCACGTTGTGTCGAGATGCGCATCCGAGTCCAAGATTTCCTCCGAAGGTGCCGCGACTGGACAGGCAATCGGTACGGAAGCCAGCGCTTTAATGTTAAGATCCCATTCAATGCCGAACCTCATGTGCGCGATCGTGGCCTGGATGATCTGAGGTAAAACCACCGCTTTTCCGCCGCCCGCGAGAACCATCTCTCCGATATTGCCCAATGTGTCCCGCTTTGCACGGATGATCAGCATGGTCCACATCAGAATTGATGAGAATAGCAAACCAATTCCTTCGTAACCGCGACCTTCCAGCGGTCATATTGAAGGTCTGTCCGGGAGGTCCCCAGATTCCATCCGTTCGTTCAGCCTAACGAGGGCTTGCTGTATCCGCCATGCCCGGTAGCGGAACATCTGGGTCGCAACTTTTCAAGATGGCGTGCAGAAGAGGACATTGTACGGTGACAGGAAATACAATGACACTGAAGCCCTTCCCCGGAAAACCTCGTCTAATATTTAGCATGTCTCAACTCTTCGCCTCGTGGCAAACGTGTTTCCCACACACGTGTGCGCCTCATGGTCGTGAAGCACTGGCGGGAAGGCGGTGATGCGTATGATAGGAAGCCATTTATCTTGAGAAATTTGATTGACAGATCGGCTTATAGCCTTCTATCGTGTCTAGTGAATTGTAGCGCAGTTGTCGCGGCTTGGGCCAACTAGCATTGCTGTTTGACGAGGTCGCGCAACGGTCGAGACAAGCGCGACACAAGGAGTTGACTACGTATTCAAAACATCATCAACCAGCGCGCATTCTTAGCCGATCACTTCAGAAGCAGCCAAAGAATACGTCAATATAGACACGAAGTCACACCTGACCATTATTACGTATCCGCGACAATTCAACAAATACTCCATGGAATATCTTAGACTTCCGCGACAGTCGCATCAGCGCTGAGCGCGGCAGCGGCACCTCTTGACGTCATAATCGGGCATGTGGCATTCAGCAAGAATTGCCCTCCCTGCGCGCTCGCGGAGTGATGACAGACATTATCAGCGTATTATGACTCTCGCGCTCTCAAGAACACATGTATTTCCTATGCAACGTAAGATGTAATGAAAGCTACGAATCGGATGACTGGGCAGCAGCAGCGGCGGGAGCGGCATCCTTAACGGCGTCGAGGACGCGGAGGATCCCAAGCTTGTCAGCCTGCCTCATCGCGAGCATCCTCCGCGTGATTATCTCCAAGTCCCTGGAGAGCTCCTCTGCCTTACTGAGGGCATCAACGTCGAATCTGTCCGCCACTGCATACTCCTGTGTCGTAAACTGTAAGCTAACGTTTGGCTACATCCAGTCCAATTCAACATACCCCTGTCGGCGACTGCCACCATGCCGGTTTTGAGGGGTCGCGGTCATCCCACTCCCACCACATAGATCCCAGATGGTCCTCCGTAGACAGGATGTCATTAGGGGGAGGCGGTAAAGGGTGCGTTATTGGAACCGACGCGAGCGCGTGGATGTCCAGATCCCAATCCGCGCCGAATGTCGTCTGCTCGATCAGCGCCTCAATAATCTGAGGCAATTTGACCGCCTTCCCGCGACGCGCGAGGACGATCTCCCCCAAACATAGTCGCGTTTCGCGCTGCATATAGGGTGGTCAGCAGAGTCAGTGTGGAGTCGGAGAATGATAACGCACAAATTCGTGGGTAAGGGCCACTTTCCAGCGGTCGTATTGTAGTTGATTTCGCGGCAGATCTCCGACAGTGAGGCGATGGTTCAATCTTATCAGTGCCTGCTGGATGCGCCACGCGCGATAGCGGAACATGCGCGTCGCGGTACTTTCGAGTTGCTCCGCGGACACCGGGGCGGAAGCTTGAGGCGGCATGGCAGCGGAAGACATTGAAAGTCGATGGGAGGCAATCAACTGCGAGCCCAGCCTTTACATGTCTAGTCTAATATTTACCATATCTCTCCTGCTCACCTCGTGGCAGCGTCAGCTGATGTTCGCAAACACGTGTGCACCTCATGGTCGCGAAGCATAGTGCATGAGTCATAAGCAGGGCCGCGCAAGAGCCATTCCTTTATCTCCATCAACATAACAATAGGAGCGTTGTTGAGTCATTCCCATTTTATTCCCTGCAGCTATGGGATCTCGCCCTCGCGGGACTGTCTTCAAGGTGGGACGTGGTGTTCGATTTGGAACCAGAGTCGAGAAGCGCACTACGCGAGGAGTTGAGTACGTCTTCAAAGACAATCCTCAAGCGTCGCGCTCTCCTAGCCGATCACCCTCAAAATCCCCCAGTAAACCACGTAATGAAGCCGCGAGCGCGACTACGGCACCTGATGATCAGTATGATGCTCCGCCTATCGAAATGCCCCAGCTTCGACACAAGGTGCACGGTAACTGAATTACTATCGAGCGGCATTTGCTCATCGCGTCCCGTTTCACAGGGCCAGAATGACTTTATGCGGGACTGGCTTCCACACCGCGAGGCTTATCTCGCCTGCCTGCTGGAGCGGGAAGCACCGCCACCTGACAGACAATGCAGCCAATGCCGTTCCGCGGAGGGTGATTGGCGCTGCCTGGAATGCTACGGATGCCCCGTGACATGTCGAGGATGCTTGCAGCGTTCACACATGGTGATGCCGCTTCACCGTATAGAGAAGTGGACTGGTGAATTCTTTACCCCCGCGTGGCTCAATGACGCAGGCGTGCGCATATGGCTTGGGCATGAGGGCCGACCATGTGCCGGAAACGCAGGCCAAGACGCAGGCTACCGCGACTGTTCAGCAATGGAGGGTCGCGATGAAGAAGAAGCCCCTCTCTCGCCCCCGCCTCTATTCGCCCCCTCCCTTGGACGCGAAACAGACCTCATAGTTGTGGTAGATGTAACCGGTGTGCATGAGATTGGAGTTGGATGGTGCTCATGCCCTAATGGCGACAGCATGGATAAACAGCTGCTCGCGATGGGTCTTTATCCCGCGACAACATTACGGCCAAAAACTGCATTCACTTTCCGAGTGCTCGACGACTTTCTCCTTACAAATAAGGAATGCAAGACCTCCGCGATGAGCTATTTTAGCAAGCTGACTCGCGTCACCAACAACGCATTTCCGGACAGCGTACCGGTGCGCTCCCCATGGCTGGGGACAAGCATGGATGCTAATGCACCTGGATAGGATCGGTACCGTGAGCTTTTGCGTCTGTCGCGACAGTGGCGCAATCTCAAGTATCGAAAGTGGCACGGATACGGGCATACAGTAACGGCGCCAATCCCACCAGGGGGATTAGCCATATTCTGTCCAACATGTCCTCAACCACATATTAATATACCGGAGGATTTTCGCAATGACCCACAACAGTGAGTGCTGCCCATCGCGACCAGCACTAACCAGCCTTAAACGCGTCGCGACAGGTGGAAGTATATGCGCTCCATTGTGATGGATGGGAACTTCAGTGCGGAGCATCTGCGTATGAGAAATCCTACGGACGATGTGGCTTTGAGTGACGGACACGGATTTATGGTCGAGGAAAAGCGATACAAGGAACATTTAAAAGTGGCCTTGGAGTTCAAAGAGGTCAGTCGTCCATGGAGTCGCGGTCGCGCATACCTGATACACAGCTTTGTGTTTGGAATATAGAAATCAGATTGTCATGACCATCGGGCAGTCAGTCAGGCCAATGCCGATCGTCACAACCTAGAGGCTACAGGCATTGGCGCGGCAGCATGTGCCCGTCATGGGTGTTTTGTCCCTCATGCCGTGGTTGACTTTCAGAAAGGCGAGCGGTTAGTACACTCGCAACAAGGCCGCGACCGCGACTAATTGTGTGTCTCATGCAGGCAAATGAATATGGACTATTCCCTGAACAGCGTCCTCGCGACGCTGGGCGGAGTGAAAATACTCCTTGTGATGTATGATATTATGTGCCAGTACAGCAAGAGGTTGCATCTCAGATTTGAGAAGAATCCATACCTTGAAATGCCACGAGGAGTCAAGATACGTAGTGGGATAGGGCTATTCCATGTGCACGGCCATCAAGATAGCTGTTTTCCTCGTTACTCACCCAATTTCATTGAAGGCGCGGGTCAGATAGATGGCGAGGTAATTGAAACATTATGGGCTCCACTAAATAACATATCAGGAAGCACGCGCGGGATGTCCACAGCGCATAGAAGGGAGGTAATCGACGACCACATGAATGACTCCAACTGGAAGAAACTAACGGGGATGGGTATGAACGTTGTCGAGCACCTTGTCGCGGCACTGACATTACGCCCATATATATAGGTGCTTCACTCGTCCGCAAGTGGAAGAAAGCTAAAAATGGACGGCAGGAGAGCTCGGAAGTGCTCGCACAAATGGAAGCCACCGCCAGCGATGAGCAGCTGGAAGCATGGACTGCACAGGAGGCGCGCGCAATGGGAAACCGCGACCGCGATGTGCAAGAGATGGATGTTTATGATGTCAAGTTGAAAAAGGGTATGTGCACCATCCATGTGGGTGATCTCGCGACTTAATTCCCATCGCACAGCCCCTGGAAAGATTGCCATCCAGTTAGCTCTCACTCGCGAGGAGACCGCGGCCGGCCGTCATCAAGGGGTAGCCCAATGGCTTGCCAATGGACTCAGGATACAGGAAACACAGTATGTTACCTGCTTCAAATGCATGCTGACAATGTACTACCGTGCCTATTCACAGGCTAAATCTAAGGGCCTTGAAAAAGAAGTTGGGCCGTCATCCCCTCCTCGCGGATCAGCTTCAACTGGAAGAGAAGCGACAGCGGCTGCAAAAACGCATTGACACATTTCAGGGGCTGACTTCAACATTCCTGCCTGGTCTTGATGAGGTGGATGCGGACTGTCTCCATGTGCCGTACAATGGTGCGGAGTGGCTGGATCTGGAGGAAGAGATTAACCCACTTGAGGAGATGGTCGAGATTGAGAACGAGGCGCGGTTTGAACCGGAGGAGGCAACATTGTGGTTACCATCCGAGCTTGGCAATGACGTGATGAAGCGGCGACACCTTGAGGAGGTCGCGGAGGAGGAGTTGCGTCTCAGAGAAGGCCAGGCAAACGACGCGCTGCATCTCATTCGACTCGCTATTGGATTCAGGTCTGTGCTATATCGCACCGGAGTGCGCGCCGCGACAAGCCAGCGTCTGAAGTTACGCTCATGGGATGAAGTCGCGGTGGTGAACAAGACGGTCAATGAAAACGCGCGAGTATACACACAGGCGCGACTCGCCATGGAGGGTTTGGGTGCAGGCGTCGCGACTTTGGGGAAGTATCAGAAACTTGTGCGCGACAACCTCCGATCCATCACAGCACTTATGGACAACTCAGTGCGTGGAAGCCGTAATTCTGCGCTTTCTTGGATCTGGACTGTGGACTTGGGCGGAGATGGTGCACAGTCAGACTGGATGGCTGAACGTAAGATTCGGAATACATAAGTGATGTCTGAGCTAATATCGTTCCTCAGTGCACCGGGTCAATTGGCTCAGGGCGCGCGCTCGCCGCGACCGATGGGAGGAGGATTACACTATTCTTATTGCAGAGATGGGCTGGTCGGAAGTCAGCTTCCGCAAACGGAGTTGCGATTGGCTGTCGCGCGGCAATGTTCCATACATTGGGCGCGGCCACAGGTGTTATGCTCTGCGACAGGCGGCGATGTATACATCCATGGCAGACGCACTGATCGAGCTTTGTGCTCCCTGCAAATGACAGTCTGCTCCATTGTTTCTCTCCTTCGATCAAGGCATTACATAAGTCTCATTTCCCGGAGATGTGCCTGCTTTAGTCATAATATGTAATGTCCATCCAATGTGGTGCAACTACCCCCATCGCAGCGTGCACGGCATCGCGCATAAAATATGCGTAACAGACTCGATCTCCATCGCATGGTCCAACAGAGTGACGAAGAACCTTGCCACAAAGGGCAACCACAGATCCAGGTGGATAATGGACATGGAGACCCACCCCATCCATCTCAAAGACCAGGTCGCGGTACGATCCGATTGTGGCGAGGAGATCATACCACGGCTTTCGTGAGTTGTTGTCGCGGTGAGGTGGTGTCTCGCGGTTCGATATGATCTGTATGGCGTTGAATGGGGATCCCCACACCTTCACATCCTCGCAGAGACCAGGGACCTTCTCTAGCTTGAGCATGGTGTCGCGACCAGCCTGGTAAAGTGGGGGTGAACTACTGCCAGAATCGCAGACAGAATGGCTGAGGTTTCAGCGATGGCAGACATCCATTGCAGTGCGCTTTCCCTATTGGTCCCCTTCAGACTCGCGGAGTGCTCGAGGGCATGACTCGGTCCCTGTGCAACATCATTTTCACATGAGCTGCCGATGGTGAGTGTCACACTTACAACGTGACCTTGCTGGTACCATGCGGGGGATATATTTACAGTGCCTGGTTGAATTCGACACATTGCAGGGTCGCGGAAGAGGCTCGACAATTGTCGCCAACTGCGCGTCCCTTCCTGTGATCCGCCACGCAGTCGCGGCCCACACTGCTTGAGTTGCTTGGCTAATAGATCTGTCGCGGCCAGCATTTCGTTCTGGTGTGGATGTGTTAACACACACCATTCAAGTTAGAATGTTACTTCAGGTGCACCTGCCGTTTTTCAGATAGCAGACCTGGAAGAAGCCAGGCCAGAACCCGCCCGTGCATATCCGTCAGAATGGACGGTTCCCTCAATGACATCACTTTGTCTGGTAGCAGACGCGGCCACTTAGCGCGCAATGCATCCTCCAACTTGTGGTTCTGACCACTCGCTTGGACGCCTAGTGCATCTGCATACCTGTCTGCATCCCAAGGGACGCTGACTACTTATCGCATCAGCACCCCATGGCATTACACGGATGAATTGTTACTGTACCGCGATGGAGAAATGCATGGGCGAGACGGTCTGCAATGACGCTACATTCACCAACGAGATATGTACTAATATTCAGGGAGGATGGCTGTAGTGGCGCGGGTCCTATATCCTTTCGAAGGATGTGTAATCTTATGGCTTGCATGTATGCCGCCACCTCGTCGGTTAAGTCCATCAGCTGTAAGGTTCAGCAACTTGTCGCGATTCAGGCATAATGGTCACATTGTCGAGATAGCAGCTACCCACAATTTGTGTGAAAACGAGAGCGATGAAATGTTTGTGGAAGTAGCTCCGAGGCCCGTTTACTACCTGAGTGCCATGTAGTACATGTGTTTCCAGCATGTCTACCTACATGTATTCACGCGCCCTCTGGAAGAACATTCAGGCACCCGGCGCGCCTCGCCGGAGCTCAGCTATCTGGCTACCAATGGGAGGACAATGATGTCGGCTTTAAGGCGTAATTGCATTGTCGCGGTGCCGACGCAGGGCGCCACTTGTCGCTTAATGTGAAACGGTCCACATCGGGCCTGGTCGCGGTTGCAGACGCAATGAGCGCGGTGTTTCACCGATTTGGACTCGCGATGTGTGCCCTGTTGAATTTTCTTATTCGTACAGCCATTACCTCCCACCAAAAAACCATCCAACCTGCAAAATGAGTCTCAAAGGTGCCCACACCAGTTTTTTAGGTGCTGAGCTCGAGCTCTTCAAGAGTGCCGACCGTAATCAAAGAAAATTAATCGTCGACGCGGCGTTAATCAAGTTACAAACTGCACACCCCACGCTCGTCGACATGGAAAAAGGGGCCTTACGAAGGGTACGTCTTCTTCTCTGTTTATCGCGACAACGCTGATACCGGTGCAGCAACTCCTGGAATGGTTCCGTAACAGCAACAGAGGTGATGGGCCGAGAAAAGCAACTAGATGGGGGCGTAAAGGTCAGGTCCAGAGCAATTTGCACTCGAGAACAGGGAGCTTGTCAAGGCCATGTCTTTGGAGATCACCAATGGGGACGCGATTGGAAACAAGAATATCGGCGCGTGGCCGTCCGCGCAAGCTCAACTTTGGAAAGCACTCACTGAGGACGAGCAAACCGCGTATATTGCGAGGGCGAACGCGCCGACAGCCGCGAAAGGCCGCTCGTCCTGGCTTCGCAAAAGTTTGTAGTGCCTCTTTGCTGTATCACACCTGTCCCTCATATTTGTGTAGATCCATCCAAAGGAAATTGGTGCAGCAGCTGAAGGCCTTCACGACTCAGATATACAGCGACTATGGCGTGCGAATGGTCGCGTTCTCCGCCGTTCAGGTTGGACCGGACGAAGTCCTCGTAGAAACGTGAGGTCGCGTTTATCTGTAAACGCCTCATGCTGACATAGAATACAGACATGACTACAACAAGGACCTAGAAAATGCTCCAGCATTTACGGACATGCCGGATTGGAAAGAGAACACATACGAAGAATTCGGCACGTACAGTCGCAACGTATTCTTGGATGGAGAGGTAGCGGACGCGACAATGGGTACAGCCGCGAGAAAGGCGCGGATCAGGCAGATCATGGACCTCGATGCGGAGGGTCTTCCGTTGATCCCTGATGAGCCTGCGGGTGACGATCGCGAGAAGCTCGACGATTTGAAAGCATTGCTTAGGGAGTTCTTGAACATGCATTTTAGTGAGCACATTTCCTTTGTCGCGACAGCCGTCTCTGATGACCGGACAGAGGCCGCGACTGGAAGTACAAAGGCGCGAGCCCCTTGGACGCATATCACGCAAAATCCTTTCCTATACTTTGACCAAGAGATGACTCCTGAAAGGATGGGCCTTCGCGATCCTTCTCACATGACCGACGGGCCGCTAAGGAGCCTGCTAGCATACTGGTGCGAGCGACAACTCAGCAATGGGGGGTGTCCCGTTTCGCTTTAAGGCCTACATGTTAAAACATGACGACGACGGTAATGCGATCATGGCGCCCGCAGTATACGACCAAGCTGTCGTCGAGCGGCCGAAGAAGCAGACGCGAAAGAACAAAAAGTCCAAGCCGATGGGGAGCAAGAAAGCCCGTGGCAAACGTCCTGCCCGTCGCGTCCAAGACGAGGATCAGAGTGACGAGTTTGATATGGATGTCGGCGCCGAGAGCGATCATTCCTCTGATGATGAGGAGGATGCATCACTCATTCGAATAAAGCCAGCCAGCTGGGCCAAAAACTCGCGCACACGTCGTCATAACTTCCTTGTATCAATAGGCGCGGCGCAGGCATATTTTGAAGCAGTCGAGTTACTCGATGAACTCATGGTGAGTTCACCGCGACGTTAATATGTTCCGCGACTAATGCATGCAACTCAGCACGGCACCATACCACACTTCGCGCCCCTTGAGGGAAATGGCTGGACGTGCTGGGATTATGATGACCGCTACCTTCCCTCGACAATTCACAGTGATCCTGACGGCCTTGCGGCTGCACTCCGGTGGCTGGGAAGTGCCCCTTATCTCGACAAGACCGCCAGCTTCCCACGAGACAGTCCTGAGAACAACATAATCGTGGAACAATTTTTACTCATCATCGGCCTTATCACCCGCGAGGCCGATCTTGTGCAATTTGGGTGGGAGGATGAAGAAGACGCGGTTCAGTCGGGCATCCCAGATCACATTTTGAATTCACAGATTGCATTTATTCCGATTGTGGACGACCAAATTCTTCCAATGGTGATGCTTCTTCGCGATGTCATGAAGGAGGCCCAGGGATTGGTAAATGCGCCCTACAAGTTATGCAGGGAGGGGGTCATCTCGGTCCGGCGTTGAAGGCGCTTCAAGTTCTTCCCACCTTATACAGGCTCAAGGGTCTCAGGTCAGCTCGGTAATAGCTGTCACGCACAGTCCTGAGATGCAGGAGAGCCTCCAGGAGCAGTTTAGCATAGACCGCGACAGGGGCCCCTTGGTATTCACTGCAGAACCCATGGGCAGCAATGACAACGTCGGCGCGGACAATAATGAGAATGTGGACGTTAATCCAGAGACACAAAACTTGAAGGACGCATTGGCAGCGGCACTTCTCGCCGTCGAAACATTAAAGAATTCAAGTGAACAACAAGCCGCAGCCGCGACCAGGGAAAGTCAGTTGCGCTTCGAGGAGGCGAGCCAACCGCGACGGGAAGGAAACACCTCAATGCAGGAGGCCGATACGCATGCTGCAACAAATTCAGATGTCCGCGACAGGCTAAATCCAGCCCAGCTTGAGATGGAGGCTGTCGCGGCAGCCAAGGAGAACGCACGAATTCAGCAGGAGGCCATCGAAAGGGAAAAAGCAAGGAAGGCAGCGCAAGTCGCAGCGGAGATGGACGACTTGGCTTGGGCTGAAGGATTGGCGCGAGAGGCAGAGGAGGCTACGAGGGTCGCGGCGCGCGAGGCTAAAGACGCGGAGGAGAAGTTGCGCACAAAACAGAATGCAAGGAATAATATTCAACGCCTTGACGCCATGCGTAAGTCGTCCGACGAGAAGGCGGCCGCGGATAAACGAGGGAGAATGGCACGCACGCTAGCTCAGCAGGCTCGCGCCGGGACTTCACGGCTTCCTCAAGCTGGACCCATGGCAAGCAGAGGCGAAGAGCCCAAGGAGTCTTCACCATCAATAGTGCCCGCAAAGCGCGCTGCTCCTGAATCCGTCGAGGAGCAACGGCAGATCTTACTGGAGCGCGTCAGAAGCCGCTTTGGAGGGTCACCATTAGTTGCGGACCCTATTCCCCAGAATACACAAACAGCGCCCCCGGTCCTCGAGGGAGAAATACCATGGCGAAATTCAGCTCCACGTCCACCCGCCGGACGTCCAATGCGTCCAGTTCCCAAAGAGAATCTTGTTGGGGGAAGCAGCAACGTTGCTTCTGGTGCCTCGAGCTCATATGCGGTCCGACCAACTGTGTCGAGTGGAAAGGAGGGCACAGACTCGGATCTCAATGAGCCTCCTCCTGCCCATGCCTGGACGCGGAACATGGCGCGGAAGGAGAAGGACGACATGCTCCGCGCACCCACCGGTGGATCTGTATCAGATGCTATCGGGAAACCTCGCCACACTCGAGCAAGTGCAAGAGCGCAGGATAAGGGAGCGGATGTCGCTGAGGGCAGTTCTCAGGGAGGAGTTGGGCCGCGAAAGGATGATAGGACAGCCGCGCGTGGTCGCGGCAAAGCTCGTGCTACCGGTCGCGGACGAGGTGCTGGACGGGCGCGAGGGGGTCGCGGTGGTCGCGGTGGTCGCGGTCGATCCACACTGCCTGTGGTTCAGGAGGACGAAGAGGAGGAAGAGGTTGACGACGACGAAGGGCAGGAGGAAGCAGAACCTCCGCGAAAGAAAGTCGCGAGACGGGGGAATGGACAGAAACGCAAGTAGGGAACGTCTTCAAGTGGTCGCGCCAGAGATGCATCAGGAATGCATGATCTACGACGATCCCAGTAATTATACTTTATAAGTCAGATACCTAATACACATGCGCTGTTTACGCGCGCGCGCGACTTTGCCTGCTAGACACATTGGAAACTTCATTATACTTTTGGGGGAGTTGGTATGCTCCTCCCCCGCGGTCGCGACGGTAGTTTACATCAGAATTAACAACGCCTTGCTAATGTAGACTTCATCCCCACCCTGCTCCACACACTTGCCTATCTACTGAGTATCGGGCGTTCGCCCAGTCGTCGAAGTGGACGCCTGGCTGTCACTGTTGGCCTGCGACCCCGACGTGAGACGAGACTGTGAGGTGCTGAAGCTGCCGAAAAGACGCGGCGGGACAAAGGCTCGCTCCCTGGTCAGAACTTGCAGCTGCTGGCGCATCCCCTCCATCTGGCCAGCGTACCCATCGATCTGTGCGGAAATGGCGTTGAGTGCAGTCTCCACAGTCGAGTTGTCCAGCCTCTGTTGGATCCTCCTCGTCTCTTCGCGGATGTCCTTGACCGACTGATGGAGCTCCGCAGGCTCGATCGCGATGATACTCTCGGCGAGCTTCTGGATGCGTTGATCCAACGACTCGACGACTTTGCCGACCTCCGCATTGTTTTCGCCCACATTCGTCAGTGTCGCGTCCATTCCGTCTTGACGTTCTTCCACTTGCTTGATCCGCGACTGTAGCTCACGCCCAGTGAGCTCCACAGCGGACATGCGCTCCGTCACCTTGCACAGCTCCGCGTCCGTCGAAGCCATCACGTCGTGGATGTGCTTATCAAACAAGGTCTGGAGATTCAAAGACGCGTCGATCACAGAGTCGCGGAATTCTTCCTTCGAGACCATGTCGATGGCCTGGCGCTCGTTGATATCCTCCAGCACCGTGACCTTGCGCTCGAGGGCCTTAACTAGCTCCTGGAGCTTGGTGGCCTCCAGACGGTCTTGATTCGACGGAGCTCCTTGCTGGCTTTCTTCGGCCTCGCTCGCATTCCTGCCGTCATTGGAGTCGTCGATCAGTTGGTCGGCTTCCTGCTCGACCTCTTGCATGTGATCGGGCTCTTCATTCGCGACCTGCGGAACTCGCGACCCATCTTCCGCCGGGGGTGTGGAGGTTGCGTGTCGAGGCGTCGCGACAGTGAGCGGGGACGACACGTCGCGAGAAGGCTCGCGTCTTGGTTTCGACGCACACGCCTCTGGAGCTGACTCGCCCAATTTCTTGGCTTCAGCAATGGCGGCGTTCTTGTATTCCTGCCAAAGCTCCTCTTTGTCGCGAACGAAACGTAGCGGGGCGGATGGGCTGCGAGCTGAGCAGCCAGCTCTGCTTGCTGCTGTTCTTCTCGCAGTTTCGCTTGACTGGGCCTCGCGACAGCGATGGGTGGGATTTCCTCCCCGTTAACATCGACGGGAGGTGACGTGCGCTCCAAGCGCGGATTACGCTTCGCCCTCTTCTTTGGGCGGGCCACTCGCCTCTGTTGCGCGACCCGCTGCCGCTGCCTTGTCATTCTTGTAGTCCTCGAATGATTGGCCTCCAGGGAGGACGAGCGCGCCCTCATCGTTCTGATGCAAGAACCCCAGCTCGCGGATCGAACACGCACTCGGTCGGGGGCGCGACCTTGTTCCTCATGCATTCGTCCACGTAATCGTGGAACTTTGTCGCGGCCTCTGTGACGTACTTGTGTCCGGTTATCGTCTTGCCGGCGGGTGTACGAGGCGTCAGCGAGCACTTGAGTTTGAGTCGAGCGCAGCGCATGCACCGCCCGAAGTACGCAGGCGAGACTTCGCATATCGTCTTGTTAGTGATACACTGACCGCAGGGCACCACCTGTGGAATACAAATGTGAGTGTAGAACTGATCCAAGGAGGCTGGCACTTACTGAGGCTTTGGCGCACGCGGTCGCGGCTGCGATTTTCGCGGCTTCGAGTTCCGCCTTTGTGCTGACCTCCTTCTGTTTCTCCTTGTCAGTTCCCGCTTTCGCTCGTGTCGTCCTGCGCGTGCTAGTCTTGCCTAGGCCCTTCTTCTCACCCCGTCGCGACTGGGCTCCCTCATCCTCGTTCTCACCATCTTCACCCTCGTCGTCCTCATCCTCGTCGTCCTCATCCTCGTTCTCGTCATCCACACCCTCCTCATTGTTCGCTTCCGGCTCCTCCATGTCATCTCGCATCCGCTTCTTCCCTCCCGTGGCTGCCTTTGTCCCTCCCGATGCCCCCGTCCTGCTTGGTGCCATGACGTAGACCTTGCGCGTTGGGGCCTTAACTCTCCATTCGTCGCCTGAGTTGTTCACCGCCTTCGCTGTCGAAGATGGCTTCGCTGGGGGCTGCACTTTGGAGCGCAAAGCGCGCTTTGGCGGACCTATACGCGGCGGCGTCAATGGGCTTGCCGCGGAGGGTGGCGCTGCGACAGTGGGTTGACGCAAACGGGATTGGCTGGAGGCGTCAGCTTGACGAGAGGGCTTGACGGATTTGGCGGGAGCGGCTTCCCTGTCGCGCTCCACAGACGACTCTGCGCTTCGTCCCTGCGCGTTTGGATGTAGACGGTTCAGGCGTCGGGACCCGTCGCGTCGTTTACCTGCAGCGGCAGCAGGAGCCACTTGTGCTGGAAATACAAAGGTCAGTCAGTGTGCTCGACAAGTCGGAACGCAGTACTCACCTGTCGCGGCCCACCACTGCTTCTCACCCAGTCCATCCTGTGCAGGTGGTGTGGGCACCACATGGACCTTGCGTCTGTACGCGTCGATTTGAGGATCGTCCGCCTTGATGCGGCGCAGATCGGGGTGGTTCGGCGACTCTGCGTACTCCCGCGCGGCGCTGAACAGCAAGGCGGGTACGCAAAGTGATGCCCGCACCATCTGGGGCGCGTCGCGAAATACATGCCAGCCCTTTTTCTAGTAACAGAGGATGGGTCAACCATTAAGCAAGGAGATACACAGGCTCACTCACAAACTCTGCATAGAACGCCTTCTCAAACACGACATACCCCTCTGTGCCAGGGGACGGCGCGCAAGAAAGCGCGGCGGCCATGCGCGGTCGCGATGTAGATTTGGTTCTGGGTGGAGGCGGCGTCAGACATGATCTGTGGAAGGAGCAAGTTTGTACTAAGAGCAAGAGGAAAGAAAGGGTGGTGGAGGAGGAGGAAGAAAGGACTTGGATGCGCGCGACCTTCAAGTGCTGGACGGGTTGCTAGTTATGTCAGCAACGGGTCATCTTCTTGTCACGTGCACGTGGTGAAGTTGAATCGAGCGCGACCTCCTTGACTTACCTGCGTTGTTGTGGACATTCTCGAGTACACATCCCTCCGTCACGAACATCAATAGCGCGAGCCATGGATTCAGACGCGGAAAATTGTAAGTCGTCCATTCAGCGCCGATAACATCACTACTAACCTACCGCACCAAGTTCAAGTTGATCGCGAGCGGTCACCGGTCCTCCTCGATGCGCTGATGTCGGAACCCGATGACTTCGAACATCACGACGGTGAGTGCAGTGATCACGAGTTTCATCTATGAAGCTCATGAAGTCGCGAACAAATTGACTTGCCGCTCGAAGGCCACGACGTGGAGCGGGCGCGGACTCCAGTTGACCTCGATTTATTTGAGTTGGAAACAGGTATGTTCCTATCTTCTTGAAACACTTCCACATGAGCAATATATTAAAATCTGCATTAAGAGCCTCTCCTCGAAGGCCACGAATTGGAGCGGGCGCGGACGCCAATTGACCTCGATTTATTTGAGTTGGAAACTGGTATGTTCCCATCTTCTTGTAACACTTCAACATCAGCAAGATTTGAAAATCTGCATTAAGAGTCTCGCCGTGGACGGAGCCCAATAGATCTCGGCCTCATCAACTCAGACGAAGACATCACCGTGTCTCGCGACCGATCTCCAATTGACCTCACAGCATTGGGAGAGGACAGCGACAATGACCACGGTCAAGGTGAGTGTACTCCAATCAACGTGATCTGTGCCGGACTAACCATGCGAAACATAACCGCGTGTTTCTATCGACATCAAATTTCTGATCCGGGTCGAGCCAGGAGATCAAATTCAGTTCTCCACTAGCAGCAAGGATAAAGGCAGGGACAGGGGAAATGACAATAACTCTAGCGAACGCAGCATTATTGACATCTCCTCTGAGGACGACTTCCCAATAGACCCCGCGATCAAGTACATGACTGCAGGGCCTGCGCGCAACTTAGACGCGGTCGCGACTGCAGGTGTGATGGCGCCTCTTCCGCCTCCTTCTTATCATTCGCGACTTGCCTACATTAAGGAAAAAGTTACCCTTGGTACGTAAGAATCATCATATTCTGGACTGGTTCTGATTCCTTCATAGGGTTTCCTTCTGTGAGGGAGGCCACATTTCTCCGCGACGAGCGCCGCCACGCGCGAGCAGCTTATCGCGGTGAACCGCGACATCGAAGCGCTGACCGATATGCTTGTCTTGCAGCAGGCAATCCAGGGGGAAGTTCGCAAGAGAACCATAGGAGGGAGGATGAGAGAGATGGAGCGAATGTTGTGGGAGAAGGAGATTGGCTCTGGCGATGAAGACAAGGAGCACGGCCCTTCACAGTAGCGTAACGACATGCATCGTTAAAAGTCATTAGTTCTCGCTGGTAATGCGAATACAATTTTCAAATTGGCACGGGCCTAGATCAGAGTAAATGACCATGAACACCACTGACAGCGGGCATACCATAAACCGCAAGTTTAGTGTGTGTCGCGTCCGCGACAAAGTGGAGAGAATTCGCTGAAAGTGATACCTGCTAGAGGTGAGTTGTACAAGTACACGCCCGGAGAGAGTAGAGAGCTTCAGAATTATTTGTCACTACAGAGACCCCTTAATCAGTTAGGGAATGCGAACGTACATATCAACGGAGCCTACTGCAAAAAGGTTGCAGCGCCCGAGCCTTGAGTAGGAACTGCGACGCGAGATCGTCCCTCTGAGGTAGTCGCGGCCGGTCCTACATGTCAGGACAAAAGCTTGGGAGCGGTCGCGGCTACAGAAAAGAAAACTCAGAAGAATAATCTCGACCGAGCCTACTGCCAGAATGTCGAATAGGGCATCGGCCGAGCCTTGACTAGAAACCGCGACGCGAGATCGTCCCTCTGAGGTACTCGCGGCCGGTCCTAAATGTCAGGACACACGCTTGGGAGCGGTCGCGGCTACGGAGGAGGAAACTCAGAGGAACAATACCGACCGAGCCTACTGCCAGAATGTCAAATAGAGCATCGGCCGAGCCTTGAGTAGGAATCGCGACGCGAGATCGTCCCATTGAGTTCCTCGCGGCCGGTCCTGCACGCGAAGGAATCAGTTTAGGAGCGGCCGCGCCTACACTATATACACTATAAAGACGGACATGGTCGCGATGTCGGCCGGGGCTAGATCCAGGTGATGGAATGACGCATCGGCCGGGCCATACTTCAGGTGATCACAACACACGGCGGCCGGGCCAGTCTCAGAGGCCACTGCTAGGGCGTCGGGCGACGTCCGGCGCCCCATGCCTTAGGGGACAATGTCAGGCATATATATCCTAGGAGTCAGGGGTACAGTGACTGAAAGGTGTGCGGGAGGGAGGTCCCTCGCGGGCCCGTACCCCTGCGGAGGAGGATTTCCGTTACCACCGGGAGACTATTTATCGTCCCCCGCGCCACCGCTCGTTCTCTGACGTCGGCGGGGAAGGGCCCGACGCTCCCATCGACTTGTCGACCGTAGATTAGCGTTCAGTCCTGTAGTCGTTCCATTCGAATGCCATGCTCCGTCTTGTAGCCGTTTCGTTCGAATGCGATGCTTGCTTCCGCCGAGCTCCCTTGTCCCGTGTGATCACCTCTCCTTCGTTCCGCTGTCTCGTCCTGCCCTACCGTCCGTTCATAGGGTAGCGCGTACCCATTCCTTACACCCCCTACCCACTTAAATTCCGACCGTCCTCGGTCGGTCCGCCGTCCTAATCCCCGAGCAAATCCCCGAGCCTTCAGGCCGTCCGATCATCGCAGATGCACGCGATCGGGCCGCGATCGCGTTAAGATCGATAGCGCTGGGGCACGCGCCCACCTCGAGGCGCCCTTGCCGCGCATCCCGCTTGTCCCGCAGAGGTCGCCAAACGAGGAGCACGGCACCCGCGTCCTCATTCCCAACATCCCCTCCTTCCTCCGACTTCACCCACTTCCTCCCCAGCTCTCTTCCCCACCTCCAATCGCTCCCTCCACCGCCATGCCTGTCGACCTCACTACGCCCCGTCCGCCCGCCGCGCCATCCCCACCATCGAACAGCAACTCGACACGCTACGGGGCGCGGAACCAGAGCTCGGCGACGACCCTCGCCGCGGGACCTCCAGGAGTGGCTTCGATGGGTGAACTCGGTGGGCCAGGCCTGGGTGAGTGTCCCGTTCGCGATTCCCTGCGCGCCGTCGCTTCCTAACTGTAAACATCCCTGCTAGGTGGCGCTAGCGGCGGCCCATGCGGTGGCCAGCCACGAAACGACGCCGCGCAGCGCCCCCGCTATGGAGCTACAAACCTGGCTCGCGACCACGCGCGGCCACCTCATGGCCTACCGCGACGAGTTTCCTGTCGCGGATCGGTACTACGACACCCTCTTGCAGCGCCTCTCCCCCGCCCACAACGCCATCATCCAGTCCCTTCTCCGCCGCGTCCTCGCCCTGGAAGCCCGCTTCCCTTCCCCCGACCCTCCTTCCGTTCCCTACTCTTCCCCCCCATCGTCAGATCCTTCCTCCCCGCTCGATCCCTCCCCTTCCGCTTCCTCCCCATAACTCTTTTGCTCGCTTTCCCGACCCACCTCTTCATCCCCTACTTCCATTTCGTCTAATACCCCCTTTTGCGCTTCTTCCGCTTCTTCGATGATCTTGCGCACGTCTAGTGCAACCTCCTTTCGCGCCTTATACGGTACCACACGGAACGCTGCGTACCGTAGTCTTGACACCGCTCCTGTTAGTTCCGCGAGTATGTAGGCTCCTCCTTTTGTACGCCGTATGACAATCATAGGCCCGAAATACCGGGGTTTTGACTTCCTGCTATGCTCCGTCTCGATCTGTGAGTTCCGCACCAGCACCAGATCCCCCGCTGCGAACACAAAATCCTTGATCGTCCGTGCGAACCGCCGCTCAAAATCCTTGACCGATGTGTATCGAGCCGCTAGCACCCTCCGCCGTACGTCCTGCAAATCCTCCGCCCGTTTGAGCAGCTGGCGCCCCGGATTTCAAGTAGGTCCACTTCGCTGATCTCCTTCCGGTCGGGCGGCACCAAGTAAGTAGCTTCCGCCAGGTCGAAAGGGAAAACTGGTTCAATCCCGTGCGCGATAAAGAAAGGCGAAGTGCCCGTCGATTTCTGAATCGTCACCCGTTCCGCCCAAAACACAGCATGCATCACCTTAGGCCACCCCTTCTCGTTCCCTCCGCAAAGCTTAACAGCTGCTTCCCGTACGTCCCGGTGCCTCCGCTCCACGATCCCGTTCGCCTGTGAGTTGTACGCTGATATTCGAATATGGTTGATTTTGTACCGTTCCCGCAGGTGTTCCAACGCCGCGACAAACGGTGTCCCGTTATCCGTAACATCAGGAAAAACACTTTTGCTCTAGGTTCACCTGGGTCACTCTGGCAGACCTGAGATTTCTCAGGTTGTCTCAGGTCATCTCAGGTTACCCCAGGTCAACTTGGGTGGCTTTGAGGTTTTTTGACATCTCTCTTACTCAGTGATTTTGTGTAATTTTGCACTCTGAACCATGTCATAATATTTGCAGACAGTTTGGTATATATATGTATCCAACCATTTACACCAAATGTAGTTGTTTGTCAATTGAATGCTAAGCCATTCACTTTACCAGTAGTGAGAACTATTACTAACAAATATATCATAGAATATGAGCAGTATGAAGACAGAACAATTTTTCTCCACCAGCAATCTGTGCTTAAGCCATCTGGGAGTAGAATTGTTCTCACAATAGAGAATACAAGTGGACAAATAGTTACTATGAAAAAGAGCAATGGTAAGGTGGTATTGACACAGTATAGCACTTAGAATATGTATTCTGTACATTCTAATTAATACAAAAGTCCAGAGCCAGGGATAGAATGAGCAATATTGAGGTAACAGAGGCTTTAAATGTAAGAAATGAGCGTGTTATGATGCACTGGTTAAAGGTCATGTGACCTTCCATATAAGGAAGCGTGCCCCGGCACGCTTCCTTATTGGGAAGGTCACATGACATTCACATGATCTGCCACGTCTTCATTCCACAGCAGTCACTGCGCTCATTTCTCTTCTAACTCCTTCACTCTCGCCTTTGCTGTCCTGCTGTCACTTCTACTTTGGCTTCCTCTGGTCTATTTATCTCTTCTCTAATCTTCTGGGTGCTCATCTGGTCTGTTGCCTTACTTATATAATCTAAGCTATCTCTGGGCTGGCATGAGGAGTAACACTTCACAGGACTGGTTGGATGCTGTTGACCTGAAAGGCGATATGTGTGTGTCTTCTTTCTTTATCTCCAACTATAGTCTTACTTATCAGTACTGACTATAGCCATACAGTGACAGCACAAAGTAAGTCTACTCATCTTTTCAATGCTGATGCTGATGTATCACAGTGCATGACAGATATTACTTGTACTCAGTGTGCACGCTCTCTCTCTGTGAGAAGTTGTAGCAATTGGTGAGTGGACATGTCTAAGCTTATATTGATCTTCCATTCATACTTCAATCTCTCAGCTGTTCTTAAACTTCACAATTCTTTTCACCATCTGCCTATGCTCCAATTCTGTCTGAGATTGTAATGTGAGTAACTCTGTTTCTTTGCTTTTGAAGCTCTCATTACTGAAACTTATTATATCATATTGATAGTAATGAATGGTAAGTATCTTGCATATTTCTCCTTCTAGTATTTCACAAATATATGTTACATTTATTTGTGTCACATCTGTATTGTATTATATCTGAATATATTTATATGCTGTCTTTCATAAGTGTAAAATGAAGTGATTCCAAGGATATTGAGACTGAAATATGGTATATCCTGAGTCAACCTAGGACTGACCTCAGGTCTGACTCAGGTCAACCTGGGTTCCAAAACCTAAATAACTTTTCTCTGAGAGCAACCTGGGTTGCTCTGAGTGCTCTGAGTACTCTGGGTGCTCTGAGTGCCCTAGGGCAGCCTAGGTCACTCCTAGGTCAACCTAGGGCCAAAGGGGTTTTTCCTGATGAACAATCTCCTCCACCGCTCCCCACCGACACAGCAGCTCCTCGTAGATGAAGTTTCCAATCGTCACTCCTGTCTCCTTCCGCAGCATCCGCCATTCTGGGTAAGATGACAGGGAACAACGCGCTTCATCAGGAAAAACCCTATTAGTCCCAGGCTGCTCTAAGAGCATCCTAGAGTATCTGGGAGACCTCAGAGCATTCAGACTACTCAGAGTAGCCAGAGTGCTCTCAGACTACGTCGACATGAGATTTATTTCTCAGGTTAACCCAGAGTGACCTCAGAGTTCTCTGAGAGCACTCTGACATGAGCCTGAGTGGTCTTTTGTCGTCTCTCAAACTTCTTGTTTATTTGTATTCAAGCACTCTTAAAGTCATATTATTTGTAATGAGAAACAGCCATATATTCATAGATAATATACACAAAAAAGAATCTAGTACTAGCAGCCATAATAGCGACCTGCAGTGAGGCATACAAATAATAACTGTCAGAAAATCCTAATAGCATGTTCAGTATACACCAATAAGAAAAGTAGAGCTAAGACGTACACAAGATTGACAGAGATAATCTGCTCATTTTGGACAAAATGTAAGGGAATCTGATAAATGGATTCAGACAGAAGCGAACGACTTACATGACATAACTGTAATCAGAATCACAATTCACCATTGCCCATGTCTGTAGATACAGTCATGAATTTAGTCCAGCTAAGATATGGAGAAGCAAATGGACGACTTACAGGCCAGGAGTATTCTCACTGATATACATAACTCACCAATAATTGCAAGTTGTAAGGAAACATAGATTCACACTGAGTGCATGCTATATCTGAAATATATTGGGCATGTCAGCCTGCAAGAGCAAGACAAATAGAACTTACATTGTTTCACTGTCATACGACGACAGCCAACAGTCAACAGCCAACATTCATAGATGGTTATTTCAATGCTGATATTACCAGTGGATAGAAAGAGTGTCAGTTATTCATAAATTCAAATGGAAGAAAGAAGATATGGACTTACCTGTGTCTGCAATAACCAACTTACGACCCATGCGCTCTGCCAGCGCATCATCATATCCTGAGACAGAACCAGTCAGAGTCCAAGAAATACAGCAACAAGCTACATGTACACCAGAGAGCAGAAGAACAGTGGATATGAAAGCTGAAGCAAACAGAAATAGTGAAGTGGCAAGGAAGGAGACGAAGCAGAGTGGTCGTTGAGGAAGAAGAGAAGGAATGACTGTGGCTGCTTAATTTGGTCAGAGTTTGACGCGGCAGACTGACACCTGTTTTGGGAACCCAGGTTTAGGGTTAGCAGGGACTTGGGCGCATTTGCCCTTCAAGTTCTCCTCAGCTGTTCCTCCTAGCTGCTACTGCTTGATATCTATTAACTGTACTATCTTGGATCTAAAATACTGTGACTAGGGACTCTATCTTAGTACCTGTGGCTTTGGGGGTTGTCTAGTTCACTGGGACTTGACTGAGCTTAGACGGTTGTTCTGTCCCTGCTCTGCACTATCTGGTAACTCATGTGAGTCCTCCTTCTCTCTTCCTTATTCTCCACTCTTGGAGAAGAGTCTCAGGGCTGTCCCATCCTATTCTGTGAAGGTATGAAGGAGTTCTGGGAGATATTGAAGGGTCTTGGATGGAATGGGCGCTTTTTTGCGATTTTGATTGGGAGATATCTGGGGATCCAATGTGAGTTATCCCTTCTGCTTTTACACCATTCTATTCGCATTGTCAAGCCCTTCCAGACGAGCCCTTGCTCATCCAAATCCGTCCACTCCTTCCTCCTCTATTTCTCTTTTTCATCAAAAACCTCGTCTTGTCCATATCTCAGGAACCCATGGACGGTTTTCTTTGATTGTTGGATAGAATGAAAGCCCTAATTGCAGGCTTTCCGACGATATATACATTGGTGGGTCCGCATCCAGTGGTTTTCGTTCTATGGTTGCATGTTGAACGACCTCCTCCTCATGCTCCCATTCCTCATGTGCGTCCTTCTCTATCTATTCCTGCACTGATATATCACATTATTCAACTATCTAACACTCCTTTACCTCCCCATTTATCTAGTTACAGTCTCTTTCATTGGCAAGAGTCCAGATTCTCAATTCTGAGATGCGTCTTACTCTGTTTGACCTTTTACCTTTGACCTCTGACTTTTGACTGTTAACCATCAGTGAAAGGAAGACCTTGTGGATGTATGGAGTGAATATGAATGAAGGAGAGGAGATGACTGTAGCTGCACAGAGATGAGTACACGTATTATATCCCTACTTTTGCTCCTTTCTGATACAAGTATGCTCTTTCTTCTTTCTCTCACCACTATATTCCTGCTATTCAGCAGCTCTTTGTGCTAATTCTGTATGAATGTACATTTCTTATTTCAGTATCTCCATTTTAGCCAGTACGACAGATCGCCTTCACATGTATTTAACTTAAATCATTCTAATAAAACCTATAAAGTGAATAGAATGATAGTAAGTAGTAGGATACTATAGCTATTTCATAGCCAGTAGAAAATATAGCTCAAATAATGCATATCAGAGATGCCAGCAATTTATTATGCAAACAAGTGAGAAAACAATCTATTTGCATATTATACTGTTCAGAAATAATGTATTATAGCTTTATAAATATACTACTGTCTCACAAAGAAACACAAGCTAGCCTAGGATGCTCTGAGAAATCTAAAATATCTCAGAGAAACTCAGGTTTACCTGAGATGCTCTGAGATAACCTGAGCTACTCTGGGAAACCTCATATATCTCAGAGCACCCTAGGTTACCTCAGAGAAAAAGTGTTTTTCCTGATGTTGGACGATATGCGTGTACCCATATGCTGTTGGCATGTGCATCGAGTCCATGTGCACCTTCGAAAACAGCCCCCCCGGCATAGGTACCGTCGGTGGGATGTGGTACTTGTGCGCCTTGCGGAGCTGACACTCATGGCAGCTTCCCACATACCATTTTACGTCGTGATCGAGACTAACCCACCAGAATCGTTCGAGGAGCCGGGCGCGCACCGTGAAGATCCCCTTGTGCCCGAGGGATTCATGCGCCTCTTTCATCAGGCCGTACCGTTTCCCTTTCTCCACCACCACCTTGTGCTTCCCTCCTTTATCTTTCTTCCAGAGCCTCCCCTTTGACAAAGAACTTGCTGGCGTAACGGACGAACGAGGTGAACTGCCTCTCGTCCATTCCTTCCGGCCGCCTCGGGTCTCGTAAAAATTCGTCTACCTTCCGCACCCTTTCCTCCCGCGCCCCTCCGTTGCTGACCTCTGGGATCTCTACCCCCTCTCCCGCGTCCAGCGACCACACCATCAGTCCCTCTTCGTCCCTCTTCCTCCCGGCGTATTCAAGACCTCCATGGTGAACGCGTAGGCCTCGTCAATCCACTCTTCGAAGTCATCTTCCTCTTCCGGGTCTTCCTCTGCTGCCCCCCGCCGCGAAAGCCCATCCGCCCCCGCATGCCGTTCCCCCGGCACGTGTACCAGCTTGAAGTCGAATAGGAGGATCCCAGCGATCCATCTGTTGATAGTGGCGTTTGGTTGGATGTCTGGGTTATTTAGCATCCCCTTAATATATTTGGCGTCGACTTCGACGACCAGCTTCTTCACTCCGATAATGTAGATCCGGCACGCTCGCAGCGCCCGGAACAACCCAAACAGCTCCAGCTTGGCTTGCGAGTATCGGGATTCGCGTTCGTTCCACGTTATGGACCCGAACCGGTTTGGCCTTCTCTTCCCGTCCTCCCCTTTCTGTAAGATCACGAACCCCACCCCGATCCACGATGAATCCACCGCCAGAATCACCTCCCGTTCTGACCCATAGTCAATCGGGACGAGCGCGGGCGAGTTGATCACTGCGTCCTTCAGCTTCCGCATAGCGTCCTCCTGCGCCTCCTCCCATACGAAGTCGGCTCCCTTCCGAAGCAGGTCGTTGAGTGGGCGCGCCATTTTTCCGAAGTCCTTTACGAACATCCGCACCAGCCCGCAGGTCCCCAAAAATCCTCGCACGTTTGTTACCGTCTCGCACCGCGGCCAATCCTTGATCTTCTGCACTCGGGACTCCTCCGGGACCCTCCCCTCGTACGTGCATCGGTGCCCTACCACCACCACCTCTGGAACGCACAAATACGCCTTCTTCCCCGAGAACGTCCCTCCCACGTTCCCGATCCGTTGCAACACCCGATTTACGTTCTGTAGGTGTTCCCACACGAATCGCCTTATTCCTGGGTTCCCCTCGATTGTCTCATACCCCCCTTCCAGCTCGTACCGGGTCTTTGGCCCTTTAATTGGCACGTCGTCGATGAACGGGACCGTGACATGCGGAATCTCGTCCTGCAGGATGAAGGTCACATCCCCATGCATAATTTGCGCAGAATTGGTATACCCCATCGGAATCGAGGTCAGCCGAAATGCCCCCAGCGGCATCTGGAACGAGGTGATGTCCCGAGACCGGGCGTCCAGGGTCCGCTGGTCGAAAGCTACGTATAGGTCCAGGATCCCATAACATCCCCTTCCCCCAAAGGACTCCGCCAAATGTTCTACCAGTGGGGGAACCGCCGCGTCCTTGATAGCTACGCCGTTTAGGGGTTGTAGATCGTGCACCAACCGGAGGGACTTCCCGTCTTTCTTTACCACGCAGAACCACCTGGACCGGTACGACGAGTTCGAAGGCTCGTACACCCCTGAAGCGATCTTGTCCTTGATGATTTGTACAACCTGATCAAAGATTCCCGGCGGGATAAAGATGTTCTTCAGCACCCACGGAACGTGTTCCACCGTCGGAATCATGACCGGGTCGAAGTATTCGTCCGAGAACCTTCCCTTCTCCGTCTCGTCCCAGGCGAACACCCGCTCGTGCTGTCCCACTAAAAAGTCCACCAACTTCACTTCCTCTGGCCACAGGAACCCCCCTCCCCCTACGTCCAACGCCTTCCTCCGCTCGTCCGTATAACGCCCCTGCGGGTGGAACTCGGGCGGCCGACGAGGCAGTTCCGGTAGGTTCCTCAGGGGGTCCCCTGGCGCTCTTCGCACGATTCGAAATTCTTCAGGTAGCGTTGTCGCCACCGGCCTTACCTTGTTCGCTACCTTCTTGTAGGCGTACGCATGTACCACCTCGTCTTCTTCTACCCAGAATCCTTCCTTCCCGCTCCTTCCGCTCCCTTCCGGCACTACAAGTCCCCCCTCCCGCGTTAAGTGTATCCTCTTCTTCCCTGCTCGCACCACCGGTGGTCGTTCGTTCATCTTGGGTTCGCGCGGCAAATACGAGGAAACAGAAATGCATTGAGACTGAATATCCTTGCCGATACATGATATGTGCGAATTGTCCAGACGAGACGACGACACCCGGGTGCGATTACCCCTCTCTTCTTCCCCCCGCGCAGTGCTCCTCTCCGCCGATTTGCCTGCTCTATCTATCGGGTCGGAAGGGGTATACAGAGAGTATAAACGTACGAGTGCGTCTCCGCGAGCGTTGCCCGCATCCTTGACTATTGAAAACCCGCCGCGGATGGCTTCCGTCGACCGTTCCGCGGTTTCGTCACCACCATTACCCGTTCCCCTGTCTCCGGGTCTGTAAGAGTGATTTGTTGTTCGCCGGAGGGGAAGTCCCGCGTTTCGCAAGCGGTCAGAGCAAAGAAGGGCCGTCCCAGGAGAACTTCGAACGGCGCGTTGTCCAGCACCTGCAGCTGGAGGTACAGGTCAACGCTCCCGAACGTGAAACGTACGTTCTGTGCCTTCCCGACCGTTTTCACTTGGGCGCTGTTGGCCGTCTCCATCGTAATGGCTTCGTCAGGCTTCAGGACGATCCCTGTCTTCTCCCAGATATCTTTCCGCATGGCCACGATCTGCGCCCCGCCGTCGAGCACACACTCGCATGTGAACTTCCCTTCGATAACTGGTTCCACCGCTCGCAGCGCCAGGGAGTCGTGCCCGATACTCGCCCTCCTTCCGTAACCTGGAAGGTTTCCTTCGCGTCCTCCCAATGGTCCTCGTCGTCGACTTCTACCAGACCGGCGGTGGCTACCCGCGACGTCGTCACGTCCCCCTTCACTTCTTTCCGCACCCCTGCCGAGATCGCCAGGACCTCCCCCACCGTCATCTCCACCTTCGTCCCGTAGAGCTTCTTCGTCACTTCCGCCACCGAGTACCGTTGTTCGATCTCCGTCTGGTACTTGTATTGCCCCGTGGTTCCTCCCGCCCCTTTCCTTCGCTTCCCTTAGCCTTTTCCTCGCTCGTCCGTGGTATGTTGGCCGCAGGTATCCCCGGCGGTTTCCCCCCCGGGCCCCGCAACGCCGCCCCCGTCCTTGCCCCTGTCTTCTTCACTTCTTCGAACCGCACTTCCTTCTTCTTCGCCCGCGCCAACTCTGCTTGGAGAACCCGGACCCTTTCCGACGGATCTTCCTCATCCGACGAACCTTCGTCCCTTGTCTCCACCATGTTCACGCCCTCGTATATCTGGAAAAGGTTCGCGGCCAAGTGCGGAGGGGCCTGTCGCTCGTTCCCCGCGACTCGTACCAGTTGCCCAGGGTTCTGGGCGTGCCACGAGTCCACTCGATCCTTCATGTACTCTCCAGGCAGGCCGCGCGGAACGAACATGCTGTTCGGCAGCCGTACTTTCCCAGTCTCGTCCCGGTAGATCTTCCGGTCAAGGATATACTGGAGAATAATCCCGCAGTTCCGCATGAAGTGCTCCGGGTCCCCACAGAAGTTGCACAGGAAGTTGCCCGGCGCTCCTCCCGCTCCTTGCGCGACCCCTCCCCGGTCCGCGGCGCCCCTCCCGCTCCTCCGCTGCGTCCCGCCAAGAATGCCTGCATCATCTGTATCGTCTGGTTGAAGAGCGCCAAGTCCACGCCCTCCGTCTTTACCACCGCGGTCGCTGCTGGAGGCGCTGTCGTCCCACTCGTCCCTGCTGTGTCTCTTCCGCCCCCTCCCACGGCTCCTCCTCCTACTCCCGGGAGGCACTTCTGCGCCACCTTGTGCATTACGTCCATCCCCCACGGGTCGTCCGGGTCGTGGTCGGGTTCTGCGATCTCCGCCCTCCGGGTAATCGTCCGCAGTTCTTCCTCCCCAAACCCGCGCATGTACACTTCGTCCCTGTGCCGCGCCGCTATCTTGCTCTTCGATATCAGGAAGGCCGCGACCGGGGAATACTCTCGATAATATGCGGCCTCCTCCCCCCTCGTCCGCACCCCCTTGTCTCGCGCTGACTGTGCTATGCGATCGAGGTCTGCCGCGGTGTACCTCTTGTCTCCGTCCGCCCCCGGGTACAAGGCCTTCACCCTCGCTTAAACACCAGATACACCCGCCCAGTGGCCCCATCCGCCGTCTTCCATAGTTCCTCTTGTTCCACCGTCAGGTACTTCAGCGCGTACCGTATCTTCTCTTCTTCCGTTGTAATCCCTGCTGCCGCGCACAGGTCCTCTAGGTCCTCGAAATATCGCAGTAGATTGCGCGGTTCCCCGTCGAAGGTCGGCGCCGTCTTCGCCCTCGCACGGGCATGGATGAAGTAGGCATGGCACGCGGGGGTACTGTAGCACTCGTCGATTGGGTAGGTGCGGGACGGGCGAGCTCGCTCGTGATGGAGGGAGTGGTATGCTCGCGGGATCTATGTAGGTCGACAGGATGGTAGGCTCGACGACCTCGTGTTTGACTCGTACTGAGGGTGGTGCCGAAATCGTTCGTCGGCGTGGACGTTCGGGAGGAACGGGAGATGAGCGGGTTGACGGGGTCGCGGATGATTCGGTGACTGATGAGATTGTGGATGTTTCTTCGGTACTCCTTTCTTCCGCCGGTGGCTCGTGGTTTACTGGGGAATGGAGCGGAGGCGAAGGATGTTCGAGAGATACAGAGCGCGTGTTGCTTTGTGACCGGAAGGGAGGGATTCTGACGTCGAAAGGGTTATCCGAGTCCGAGTCGTCGAACGCGGCCGGTCGGAGGGGAAAGTGAGGAAGGTCGAGATCTAGTCGGGGGGAGATAGGACTGTTCTGGGCTAAGAGAAGTTCTTGCTGTAGAGTACGGTCTGGCACGGCGATGGTGCGCGAACGAAGTCTTCGAACTATAAGATTCCCCCTCGCGGTGGGCTCCAATTGTAAGGCTTGGTGCTCCTCCCGCTGTGCGATAAGCACACCTGGAAGGAACAGATCAATGAGTCGAAGGGGAAGGGGAGTGAAGACGTTCGCAGCGTCTGGCACGGAGGATGAGCAAGAGAGAAGAGAATTGATTGAGCTAGAGACTCGTAGGTATATGGGGGACGCTCTATGTGTGCTATCCCAGTCAAGTCGCAGTCGCAGTCCTAAGTACGCAGTAGATATCCCGAATCGCAGTAAAATGGGTCAAGCCGCTTGCTCGCCCTCTCGTAGAAGTAAAACGCAGTGTAGCTCCGCTGAGCAAGAAAACCCGGTCGCGTGAAAGTCAAAGTCCCCGTCGCCGCTCGTTCCAGATGGTAGATGCCCCCCTCCGCCTCGTCCCCCTTCCTCCTATAAACCTCGTCCCGCGTGCGCTGCCACGTCACTCTCCCTCCCGCTTCCTCCCGCTACCTCCCCTCCGACTCTTCCCCTGACTCACTTATCCTCCTTCCGCGCGCTCTTCCCTCCCTTCGCCTCATTCGCCATGTCTGAGCCCGCCGAACCCACCGACCCCATCGGTTCCCTCCACGTCTGCCGCTACCTCCTCCTCGTAGACGTGCTTCGCGCTGAATGCGTTGTTGAGCCTTCATTCCGCCCTTCCGATCCGGCTGCTTGGCTTGCCTGGGCCCACGGAGTGCGCTGGCTGCTGGTCTGTCCACCTTCTCCTTTACTTCTCTTTCCTTCCCCTCACGTCCCGTCCCGCAGCACCTCGCCTATGAGGCTCGAGCCCAAGCCATAGCCGCGGGGAACCTCACGCTCCCTCCACTCACTGCCTTCGTCACCCTCCGCGAGCTCGTCCACTACATCGACTCGATCTTCCGCTCCTCCCTGAGCCATCGCGGTGCAGTCCCTTATCCTGGGATCGCCTGGAGCCCCGACGAGGTCCGCTCTAATGCGCAGCGGGACGAAGCTGGCACTCCGCCTCCCCTCCCGTTGTACACGGAAGAAGCCTTCTGGACCCCTCCCCGCGTCACCGAGGAACGTACCGATGAGGCTTTGGAACGGCTCGAACTTATCGCCCGCCAGTTCTCGGACACTCTGGACCGTATGCGTCCCTATCCGCGGGCTTTCGAAGACTTAGAGCACTCGATCCGTGTCGCCGCTCATGCTCTGGGAGGAAGGGGAGGACGTCGGGAGGGAGGTCCCTCGCGGGCCCGTACCCCTGCGGAGGAGGATTTCCGTTACCACCGGGAGACTATTTATCGTCCCCCGCGCCACCGCTCGTTCTCTGACGTCGGCGGGGAAGGGCCCGACGCTCCCATCGACTTGTCGACCGTAGATTAGCGTTCAGTCCTGTAGTCGTTCCATTCGAATGCCATGCTCCGTCTTGTAGCCGTTTCGTTCGAATGCGATGCTTGCTTCCGCCGAGCTCCCTTGTCCCGTGTGATCACCTCTCCTTCGTTCCGCTGTCTCGTCCTGCCCTACCGTCCGTTCATAGGGTAGCGCGTACCCATTCCTTACAGCGGTGATGGAATTCCATGTGGTAGGCCAGAACCGCGGACCACTGGTACTCCTCGTGAAAGGACTGCAGCTGAGACAAGTACTCCATGGTCACAGTAGCGACGTGACTCGTGAGGAGACTGTTGCCACAGCTAGATGCGTATGACGTCAGGATTCGGAAGTATATGGTTAGGGGAGGGAAGAGGGAGTGGAACGAGGGGTAATCTTTCGTAGAAGTGGTCCGTAGGGTAAGTGTGCTGCCAGTGAGATCCAGAACGGAGCGCTCTGCCTTGTCGCGATACTTCGAATCCAGCTTGTAGAGATCCCCAGGCTCGAAATCATGTCGTGCAATATCGAGCAAGACGCCTGCCTTGACGGAAGGAAAAAGATCCAAGAGAGACATACCGGCTGAAGGTTGACTGGCTGGGGCCATCGAGAACGCCGGGAAAGACTCCGCGGTTACCTGAGAGGGAACCGTGGCGGCCGTTCCCGTAGCAGCCCCGACGGCCGGCGCACGCTGAAGCTGAGAGACCACCGTTCCGAGAAGCTGCGCGAGTTGCTCAGCGGACAGCGACAACGGGGCAGCAGGTTGAGGGGCCGCTAGGAGAGGGGGCTGCGTTGGACGGCCCTGCAACAGGTTGGATGACTTCAGATTCGCTGCTGGGCATTTCAGTGACAGGAGGAAGTGGGTCGTCTGGCAGAGAGGAATCTGGAGCGGGTGCAGAAGTTCGTAAGAAGCGACCGTTGGGGCCGCGAGGCGGAAGGGAGCGCGCACGCGAAATTCCTGTGAGAGAAACGGAGCAATACTCGAAGTCAAGCGACTATCGAGTACGCGATGTAAGGAACAGACGACGGAGAAGAAGAAAGTAGTCAAGTACCTATCGAGTACGCGATGTAAGGAACAGACGACGAGGAAAGACTGAAAGCAGCGAGAGCTATATATACTAGAGGGAATAGGGGTCATGTCTATTGTCCATGGTGAGCGCAGAGGCCGTCGAGGGTGGCCCGTCAAAGCGCGATGGTCAAGGCGCGTTGCGCAGAGGAGCGGAATCACGTGGCGTCCTACGCAGACCCTGGACAAGCAAGCCAAGAGGGGTGCGTTTACAAAATTTTCGACACGGACCTCTCAAAATCCGAGGACCCCGGAAACTTGGGGGGGGGTATATACACCCCCCCCCCCCCCCCGTTTTAGGCTATGCCGAGACGGCAAGTAAACGAAGCTATACCAATTTCGGAGAACGGTGGACAAAAGGTGCGATGTATTAAGGTGTATTCAATGTCCGTTATGTATCATCTGTCCGACTACAATATAAGTACTACAGTATCTACTGTAAATAAATACACTATATACTAGATCACAAATCAATTGAAAGGGTAATAGACATTAATTCAATTACCTCGAGTCGTCGATACTAAGGTGGGGCAATTTCGACGGTCGCGTTGTAACTCTTGAGATAGTCGTCGTGTACCTTGTGGATGATCGGCCGCAGGCTCGCAGGCTGTGGCTTGGAGAGATGATCCGGCAAAAGAAGGGTGTGGAACGGGGATGCGATCGTGCGGTATTCCCAAACGTGCTTCCTCAGGTGTAATATGCATCGCGTCGAGTAACGAAGCAGGGAGAGGAGCACCAACCTCTATTCCATCTACTGAATAACCAGAGTGGACTAGACGTATATGCTCGGGCATATTGTACTTCCAGATTGCCGTAGTCATCTTGCTGACTGTGCCACTGTCAATGCGCGTATCTGGGAGGCAGAGCCTGAGGGACAGACGCGTACCGCGGACGGACATCACGTGCCTCGCCGTGCGTGTACTAGCTTCGTCTTTCTCAAATATCATGCCATGGTGTTGGTCTTTCTCCTTTCTTTCGTTTGGATAAGCAAAGGACGTACATGTGCGCGTACTCGTGAATAAACTGCATGTATATATGTTGTCATAGTGATAATTCAGGAAAACCTCGCGCAAACCGCGAAAGTGGCTGAAAATGGCCCCCGTACACCCGCCCCCTACACACCACAAAGTGAGGTCCGTGTCCCCGATTCAGATCTTGCCCCCCTCTTGAAGCAAGCTTGTCCAATTCTACTAAACTTTAACTTGTTCGATGAGCATTGAGAAACGTGTCTTGTCACGTATTGTCACAATCACGTGATTAGTGTTGGCGTGACACCCGACGCGCGACGAGCGCCAACTGGTGTTAACTAACTTACCAGTACGGGTTGCGGTCAAGACTGAAACACTATGTCGTCCCAGCCCTCCTCGAGGTCACCGTCTGCATTCTCTATACCTATGGAGGCGGAGAAAATGTCCACCCCTCCGTCCAGTCCTCCTATAATTGAAGAAGATAGTAAGGTGCGCGTTCCATCACGACGCGCCCGGTGTTGCAATCAACTCACCTGGACGCGTACAGGCTGGCGATGAAGACGTCAAAGTCGATGAGGTACGGCGTTTTCTGCCATCTTTTTTGAGCCCTGACTTGTAGTAACACCACGCTTGACAGGACACGGAGCAGCGCATGCGCATGCTCTCGAGTCTCATCGAGAAATCCTCCGCCTATGTCTCCATGCTCAAGCAGCAGATGGACAAGGTGAAGCTGAGCCGCGGACGGACGCGCACCAGCGACGATCCTCCCGCGCAGACGTCCGCGGAGGCACAATCCCCACCGGAGCACCACGTCCCCGCGCACAGCAAGAAGAGGCCTTGGGGCGACGCAGAGTCAAGTTCAGAGCAGACCGCGAAACGTGCTAAACTTGCATCAAATGACAACAGCGAGGCGTCAGGCGGTGGTACCGAGGGCGCGTTTGAACAGCCGGCTTTGATCACAGGCACGACGCTCAAGGACTACCAGCTGGAGGGCGTGGCGTGGATGGCCGGTCTCTATCAGAGCGGGATATCAGGAATCCTGGGTACGCGCTGTCTCCTGTCAGGATATAAGTAGACGAGGCTGAACATTTTGTGCAGCCGACGAGATGGGCCTGGGGAAGGTAACGACCCGTGTCCCGCCCATCAATGCGCTTTACTGACGCGCCCGCTGCCAGACTCTGCAGACGATCGCGTTTCACGCGTTCCTACGCGAGCGCACGCCAGCCCCGTTCCTGGTCGTTTGCCCCCTGAGTGTCCTGAGTAACTGGGTCGAGGAGTTCCGGCGGTTCGCTCCTGCGGTGAGTCTGATTGTAGAAATCTCGCCCGTTTCTCGAGCGCTCTGTTGACCTGGGCGCAGATCCCTGTGGTCATGTATCACGGGACGCCCGACGAGCGCGCGGAGATACGGCGCACGGCGATGGTGTTTTCGGAGGACGACATGACGTATCAGAACAGAATGTTCCAGAGGAACGTCACAGCTTCGACTTCTGCGCCCGCTCCGAAGATTAAGGGTCAGCGGAAAAAGTTGCAGGGTAAGCCTAGAGCGAAGAGTGCTAAAGGTAAAGCTTCTCGGAAGGAACAGGAGCCGGAGCAAAGCGATGAAGAAGCGGTAGTGGAAAAGTCTAATATAAGCAAGGGCGCGACCTCACGGAGGAAGAGCGGTCGTCTGACAGGACGCCATAAAGAAGATGCTGCATCCGATGATGAGGTCGACATAAAACAGGAGATTCATACGGGCAAACGTGGTCAATCATCCAAGTCAGCGGAGAAGGATGAGGCAACTTCGGCGAAGGATGAGGTGGACAGCAAGGTCAAGCTTGAGCCCGATGACAAGCCTTCTCTACCACCCAACCAACGGACGAGTTTTCCCGTTGTGATCACCACGTACGAGATGGTGATGAAGGACCGCGCACAGCTCGCAGAGTACTTCTGGGGCTTCATCGTCGTGGATGAGGGGCATCGGCTGAAGAACATGGACTGCAAGCTCATGCGGGAGATCAAGAAGCTCAACGCTGCGTCGCGAATGGTGCTCACGGGCACGCCCTTGCATGTGAGTTGGCCTCCCAGTGAACTTTCGCGGAGTTTACATGTCTTTGCTGCTGTACAGAACAACCTCGCCGAGTTGTGGGCGTTGCTCAACTTCGTCTTGCCAGATCTGTTCTCGAACCTCGACGCATTTGAGGAGTGGTATGTATCTCGCTCTCTGAGCCTATCCATACGATTAAATGGCCTGGTGCAGGTTCAACCTTCCCGTACTCCAGTCGACCATCTCCGAATCACGCTCGTCGCAGCTTATCCAGTCGCTGCACTCCATCCTTAGACCCTTCTTGCTTCGCAGGCTGAAGGCTGATGTGGAGACGGATCTTCCGCCAAAGAAAGAATATGTGCTCTATGCACCTCTGAGCGAGCGGCAGCGGGAGCTGTATAACGCGATCGTGGACGGCGGGTTGCGCGCACTGCTTGTCAAGGAAGGCGAGCGGCCTAAGGAACGCAAGAGCAACGAGCCTGCCGTTAAAATTGAAGACGCAGATGAGGAAACAGAGATCCCTCTGAGAGTACAACTTAACCGACAGGAACCTAATAAACACGAAAGGAGAGTCGGCGCACGTCGGATCAAGAGGAAGAACTATGATATGGACGGAGATGACGACGAGTACTTCGCCAAATTGGAGTCTGGTGAGCTCGAAGCTATCAGGCAGAAAGAAAAAGAAAAGAGCGCAGAGGAGATGGGCCGCGAATGGCAGCGCAAGAACACTCGTGCGTGTCCAATCCGACCACAGTACGTCTGGGAACGCTAACCACCAGAACACGCACTTAGTGAAGAAGGTGAACAACATGAAGCTGCAGAATACCGTGATGCAGCTGCGGAAGGTGTGCTCGCACCCGTGCTTGTTCGACTGGCCCGTCGACCCCGATACCCGCGAGCCAGTGTTGAATGAGGAACTCGCCTCCACGAGTGGCAAGATGATGATCCTGGACCGACTACTGGACGAGCTCTTTGCAAGGAAGCACAAGGTCCTTCTATTCAGCCAGTTCACAACGATGTTGGACATCATCGAAGTACGTGCTGTTGTCCTGTCCTCTTCTGCGGTAGTCGTGCTCATCATCCCTTCGCAGGATTGGGCCCTTGAGTTCAAAGGATGGTCCATATGTCGCATCGACGGGTCGACCTCCATGTCAGATCGTCGTGAAGAGGTCAACCGGTTCCAAAACAGCGGCGAGGCGCCAGATGCGCCACGTCTCTTTCTACTCAGTACACGGGCGGGCGGCCTAGGTCTCAATCTGGTCGCGGCGGATACGGTGATATTTTATGATCAGGACTGGGTATGCGCCGAACACGTCTGACACGCCAAGCGTACTAATGCTTCGATAGAACCCACAAATGGACCTCCAAGCGCAGGACCGCGCGCACCGCATCGGGCAGACGAAGCCGGTCTTGATCTTCCGAATCGTCAGCGCTCACACGATAGAGACCAAGATCATGCAGCGCGCGACCGAGAAGCGCAAATTGGAGGCGCTGGTCATAGCTAAGGGTACGGACCTGTCTAACTCTCTTCCAATGCGCGCTCTGATATCACATTGCCGGCAGGTCAATTCAAGACCCCGTCACTGGCTGCAAGCCGTAACAAGCCAGAGACCATAGCAGAGATGGCCGCTGAATTGCTCAGGCTAGAGGGGCAACAAATCCAAGTTATACCGAATACCGCTGCGGGCAAGGCCAGCGTCATAAGCGATGAAGAGCTCGACGTGCTTCTGGATCGACGGCCTGAGGTGTTCCTAGACCGAGGCAAAGGATGGACATCCGCGGGCAAGACCGCTGTCCGAAATGCCCAGTCCGCCGATAAAACCGATGACAAGAGTGACGTCCGCGCCGTGAAAACCACGTTCGCTGTATACGAGACCGCTCTAGATGAGACTGGGGATGTCTTGGCGGGTATGCTGGCACAGGATCCGGATACAGAGGCGTAACGATCTTTGTCACACACTTTGAATCGGGTGTATCATACGCGTATGATTTTCTATTGGTTTAGACATGGGTCTCTTAATGATGTGAAATTTTGCTTTCTGCCGCAAGTCTGATGATGATTTGAAGGAGATCATAAGTCAATTTATCAATGGTCTCTCGAGCTCACATTTAAAATTTTGTTGAACGTCCCCCAAAGTTATGGGTACGTGTCTCATTTGGAAAATCCTTGCAGTTATCTAAGATCAGGTACAGGTGTCCAGAATCGCGACAAGCTAACTGCTGTACCGGTACCGTAGTGTTAGCCTTGCAAGTCGCAAGTCGCAAGAGTGACGACCATGGGATCTCGATTTTATCAGATAAGTCGAGATGGATCATCCAGCTGTCCTAATCTTATCTCCACCTGGGTGTCCCTTGATCATCAAGCCCAAATCAATCCACCACCCAAGGCCTTTTCTTATCAGATAAGTCGAGATGGATCATCCAGACATTGTCTTGATCTTATCTTTACCCGGATGGCTTTTGATTGGCTTGTAAGAACAGTCCGCATCGCGGCATCAGTGGCCTGGATTCATTTGTCGCTGTAAATCAAGCTTCGCGGATTATAACCACGTTTCTGGACCCGATGCCAAGTCTGGGGCCGGTTTCATGAGCGCCCGCTTCCTACAGGTGTCCGACATCTGCGGATGTGGAATCTCGACCGTCATGCAAGTTAACTACATCCAGCTGGTACGTAGGTAGCAACATTCAATGTAGATTGTTGGCTGATCGGGACATTGTGGCAGCGGAAAACTTGGCATTCAAGAACACTTTGCCTGCGCCCGGACCTGTTTGCGTTGCATAGCTGACGTCGTACGGCCTACTTGACCGTTGGATTGGCGAGGCTAGAGACTCCCCGCTGAGAATCTTTCTAAGTCAAGAGGTCGCTACGTGTCTGTAGTCCGTACGTTCGTTCAGCGTTACTGTTTGTATCCATTCAACCGGTCGAAGGTTACCTTGCTCATGTCTTACTATATAGTGTTATGCCGTGCAGTGTGGTGCAATTGCGCTTCACTCTCGTGATATCAGCGAATCAGTTGTTGATTGAGTTGCGATTGAGAAGCGGCATCCGCGCGTGCCGTGGGGATGAGGCAGATTCGCATGGTACGCGCAGCTGTTTATAGTAATTATCTGGCAATGCCATGAGTCCGCTTCAACTTAGCTTCCAATGCATTCAATATGACCTTGACTCCACCCGTGGCACGTTGTCCCACCCCGTCGTCGCAGGTGCAGAAATCCGTGGATACTGAGAGTGGACATTCGTATACAGGTATGTCAAATTTCTTTGTATTACTCATCACGTCATACCAAGGGATTTGAAACTGCAGCGACAAAACATTTGCGCGACCGCAAAGACACACCGATGTTCAGGGAGCTATGGCTGGCGCTAATCCTCTTATGACAAGGAACAGGGCGGTCTTGGAGACAAGACTTTCCACATGGTCCCAAGCGCAGCCATCCCAGGTTGCGTCCGCCTATAAATGAGGGTTCTACCAACCTTGAATTTGTTGTGCGTCCGATCTCCTGTCGCCCACGACGGCTCTCTGATTTCTTCGATGAGCAGCTCCGCCACGGTCCCATCTACCCATCAAGTTGATATAGGTTGGGTATGGTCTCCTCCCGGACCATATGAACCATTGCTTGTTTTTCGCGTCGATGTGCTATTATTGTCTGTGCTTGGCCTCTTCTCCCTTCTCGCCCTTCCAGCAGCTATTGCTCGTTTCACGCGTTTTCCGGGTCGATGGACGGACGGATTCGTATTTCGTCATGTCAAAGCTGATGCTCTCAGAGGAAGCTCGCGCTCTCAGACTTTTCCAGGTGAACTAGCAGACGATGAGAAGTCTGAGAAGGTGGAGGCTGTCGGTGCCTCTGACACAGCCCCTGGGTCCACAACCTCTCGTTCCAGTGACATCCTCCCTGAAGCGACGCTCCGGTCGCCGACCCAGCCCCAGCATCTCCCTGCCCATGTGCCTGCGCTATCGTCTGTGTTTCCAGGCATCAGCTGGCTTCTTTCCCTCAGCATCAGACCTGGGTATTCGGTGGGAAAGCTTGTGTTGATGGTGCTGTACTTGGTTGTCATGCTCTACGCTGGCGCGTTGCGGAATAATCCCTTCAGCGACATTACGAGGGCAGGCTTCCTGGCCACCAGTCAAATCCCACTGGTCATGTTAATGGCGACGAAGAACAATATCGTCAGCACTTTACTTGGGCTGGGATACGAGAAGGTAGGACGAGCTTGTAGCAGTGTGAGTGCCGTGCTAATTCGTCAATTTAGCTTAACTGGTTGCATCGATATGTCGGCCGAATTGTGATTGTTGCGGTGAATGTCCATGGCCTTGGTTATAGTGCGTACCTTCCGCTAGTCTATCGCGACGTCGCCGCTGATAGACTTTAATAGTGTATGCGTGGGCCTTCGAAGGAACTTGGCACCATTACATCAGCGAGACCGTAGGGTACTGGGGCCTTGTCGCCCTAGTATGCATGGACGTGTTGTTCCTCTTTTCAATCCGTGTGGTCCGGGAAATGTGCTATCCTATCTTCTACGTCACGCATGTAGTTGCCGCCGTGGTCATGCTGGCCGCTGTAAGTTCATCGCTTCTTCTCTAATTGCGGTTGTATCTGATCAGAACTCGTTCTATGAGGCATGCAAACACGTCCCTGCGGCAATCCCGTATGCTGTGGCTGGTGCAGCTCTGTATGCCTTGGATCGTCTCCTGCGCATCTTCCAGACGCGCATCGTCTCTGCCAGCCTGCGTACCATACCCGAACTGCACATGGTCCGCGTCGACATACCCAGGATCAATGCTGGCTGGCGCGCGGGACAGCATGCGCGCCTCAAAGTACTCTCAATGGGCATGGGTATTGTGGGCTGGGCCGAGCCTCATCCATTTACCATCGCCAGTGTCAGTCAGGTACGAGCCCTCGAACTGCGGCGAGTCGGACAGCACTAATGTGATCATCCAGAGTCAAGGCGGTGAAGGACTGGTCTTGCTGTGCAAGAAAGCGGGAGACTGGTCAGACAAGTTGTACAGGCTCGCAGAGCATAACAAAGACGGTGAGGCGCGCGCTGATAGGAATGTGCATGTTATCGTCGACGGCCCTTACGGTATGGACTAGCTTTCCATGCTAAAACTCGCGATTGCTGATGGGAAACAATTTGATTCCTGATATAGGAGGTCCAGGCCATACAATAATGACCAGCTTCTCTGGTGCGCTGATTGTGACCGGCGGCAGCGGGGTTTCGTATGCGTTGTCAACGGCCCAGGAGCTGCTGCAGAGCGCTGCAGAAGGCGCGAGTCGAGTTCAAGTCGTCGAGCTCGTCTGGTGTGTTCAACATCCCTGTACGTCCCCTTCGAAATTTGTGCTGTCGAACCTCCATTGACCCTTAATTTACTTCACAGCATCTCTGAGCCCACTGCTACCGCTCCTCACCCTCCTGCTTTCCCAAGCACAGCCATCGGGTATCTCCCTCGAAATAAACGTCTTCTACACCCGTGCGCCTCATTCCGCCGATGCGCTCAGGCCATTCGAAGTTCTCCCATCCGGTCTTACGCTCTCCCCTTGCCGCCCCAACCTTAACACCGCGCTTATGAGTGTAGTAGACCGCGTGCACGAGCTATGGCGTGATACGGCGACGACGGATAAGCTGACAGGGATATTTGTGGGCGTGTGCGGGCCGCAGTCACTGATAGAAGAAGCTGGCAGTACCGTCAGGAATGTCCCGATAAAAACAGCCAAGGCCGTGGGCGGTATAGAGCTTAACGAAGAGTACGTCCTCATGAATTTTGAGCGGTTGATACTAGACGGCTGATGAATCCGTCTGAATCTCAATGGCAGGTCCTTTGGCTGGTAGTGGTGTCTACGATGATTCTCGTTCAGTATTGACGCAGGACGTTTGAGACATAGATATATTACAATGCACATGAGGCGCACCATTGATGCCGTTACGTTTACGAACTGTCAGATTCGGACCTATGGGCAGGATAGACTGATACTTCCTGTAGAATGAATCTGATTGACCATGACTATGATGTTGTGTTGACGATGTACATGCATTGTGTTGTACGAGGTCGAAAACCACCGACATACAGTTTCGTTTGCAGTCCACTCATCACTGACTAACAAATTGTAGTATCTAGAAGAGATCTATTACACATCTGTATGACACCGACTTTTCGTATTAAATCTGGCCGCAGAAGAATATTACTTACTAATTGTTGGTAAACGAGGGTTAAATAAAGTTATTACAAACAGATAACAATTTATGACCGCAAGTATTTACACAAGTTAAGTAATGAAGTCATCATGCTTTCGAGACTCCTGCTAGACTCTAGCACATGCTCATGATCAGTCTATTCATCAGCTACATGGCTCAATAAACACTTCAGGGTGTGAGCTGAGTCGTATACTTACTGTTGCCATCCGAACGTAGGCTAATAAGTACCGCGCCGGCCGGAAGACTGCCGAATCCGAACCTCGTTCATGCTCCGAGCGATTGCTTGTTCTTCAACGTCCATCTCGCAAATCCGAAATCCACCTCTCTCATGTCTCCAATCCACTTGTTAGGCCTACCGACTGAACTACTCGTCGAGATCTTAAAGGCGCTCGATTTCCAACAGTTGCTCACTTGTTCCGGTGTAAGTTTCGCTCGGTGGGTTGCAGTCAGGGTCTGACCATTCTCACAGGTTTGCAGGTCGCTACGTGCAATCGTCAAAACGTCGCTCGAGCTGCAATACATCATTGAGCTTGGGGCGGATGGGATGGTCAACATCCCAGAATGTCCGGCGAGCACCGCCGACCGCCTCCGTCTGCTACTCGATCGCCGACGACGCTGGCGGGTCCTTGATTGGACGTCCAAGGTGTTAGTTCCAGTGCCAGGGGCCTGTCAAGCGTACGAGCTTGTCGGCGGGGTGTTCGCGAAGTCGATGGGAAATGCAGAGTTTCATGGCACGAACCACTTCAGCGCGACATGGCTGCCGTCTCGCACAGAAGCGGCACGGAGCATCGTGAGAGATGACCTAGGTGTGCCGACACGGGACTTTGCTATTGATCCGTCGCAGGATCTTGTAGCGCTTGTTGCTGCAGATGACAGGTGAGTTGCTGATTGCGTACTTGCACAGTGTCTAGGCACTGGGCGCCGAGGATTGTGCATGAAACTGTCAGGTATAAACAAAGTGCTAACTCTGCCTTGATTTTAGCCACCATCAAGGATTCTGCGTGTCGGTGCATTTGCGCACCATAAGCACGAACAAGAAGCACCCGAAAGCTGCATTGGCCGAATTGCATGCGCCGATCTCGTTCGAGCTCGGGAGCTCATTTATTCAGATAGTTGATGATGTCATTGGCGTGTTTTTCTGGGTACACGGGCCCGGATTGATAATTTGGAACTGGCATACGGGCAAAGTGATTGTAGTGAGCCTTTCTCCGCTCTGTCGATGTGTGTTCCTTCTCACAGCGGGCCCTGTTAGCATTGCGTGGGAGACGATCTACCCACCGGTACCTGGGATTTCCATTTCCTCTCCAGCCGCGCATTCATGATCACCTCTACGTCCGGCACCGGCTCGATCGACCTATATGCGTACGGCGGCGGAGGTCCTCTCCAGCAAGGCCTCCTTCGTCCGCCGACGCGAGTCGTGACGCTGCAGCTGCCTCAGCTCCAGCACGGACAGGAGCCGCAACACTTCTCGACGCATTCGGGGCCTTTTGTGCATACACCGCTTCCTGGGAAGTTGTTTGAGCCGTCACGCGAGTCACGTATACACCTCATGTCGCTACATTATGGCGAGCGCGGCCCTCATTTCCATCTGTTTATGCACAACCGCTTTCTCTTGTCGCTTATCCCGCCCGGGCTCGGTTCGGGCGAGGCGTGGCCGAGAGTTGTGCAACCATGGGCTGCATGGGGACCATTGAACACGCGATTTTTGGAACACACTGTTCATTTCCAGTGGCTCAGGTAAAGGTATTTTTATTAATGTGAGTGTACTGGCTACTAATAAGGCTTGCTCTTGCATTCTTATGCAGATATGTATATGGACAGCGCGTTGTTCTTCCTCCCTTGTTGCCGAGTTGGCCTTACCCACAGTGCACTCTATGTGTAATCGACTTCAACGTCCATCCAAAGCGCCTAGACGATCCTGTGCCCTTAGCAGATGCGCCACGCAGGGAGGGTAAATTTGAACTGATAGTGGATCCTTCGACGGTGCCGGCTGGTACTGTTTTCCAGGAGGACGTTGTCACGTATCTTCCGTACTCGGTGTCTTCGAGGCCTGGACAATTCAGCTATTCCGGATTCATGATCGATGACGAGAGAATCGTCGGGATGAAGGTGAGCAGATTGCCTATCCGGTCAGTTGTATGGATATTATACTCAGCAGCAATCACGATAGTCCATGGCATTTGCCGAGGGTGATATGAGTGATGTTGATGTGTACACCTTCTGATTTTGCGATTATATGAAAGAGTAGTTCTTACTTTCGCTTGGGTTTTTTTGCATGTGAGCTGCTGTGTCCCCATTCATCTTGAGTGCTTTATGGGCACGATTCCCTGTTTGTACGTTGACTGCACGCCTAATTGATTGTTGAAAGGTTATATTAGTCTATATCTGGTACATCTCCATGTACGTTTCGAATGGATTCAACTGATGGAGCCTGTTCCTTGCTGGATACGCCTTCCCCTTGACCGCTGTGAAGCCATGGACAATGGACAATGGTGCCCACCTGTACCCCCATCTTAGGGTTAGGGAGTGTTATGACGTGATTAAGGTTTGGTGGTTGACCAACTCAAACGGTGGAGTGCTAGTGTACTGGCACTGTTCAGTTCAAATCATCGTCCTTTCCACCATCTACATATTTCACAACAACTGTCGAATATCTTATACCGCAAAGCGCAGACTACGACAGATGCCCACGGAAGGTGAAACATCGCCACAGATCCTCGCGTCAATCCCCAACACAGTCGTCACCCACGTCCTTGGAGAGTCGAATGCAGAACTAGGCAGAGGGGACCTCACATTGATATTGACCCAGTCGGCGGACGTCGTTGCCCCCGCCCCTCCCACCAGTCGCGCAAACCACACGCCGCTTCTCACTTTGACAATCGGCAAGGCGGCTTTCCCGCTGTTCAAGACGACCGTCTTTGGAACCCTTGCTGACGATGTACGGACGTATGTCTTCACGCCCGAAATTGGAGGCGAAGTCGGAGGGTGGGTTTCATTATGCTCTGCTTCAAGTTCAATGATAATTAATACCGCGTTCCTCGTAGATATGTCAAGGTGACGCTCCCGGAGGAAGTGACTATAGCCGGCTCGCCATTCGAGAAATTGCAGACGGAATTCGAGCGCGTGTTGATTGATTACGGACTGTTGAAGGAGGGAATAGAAGCAGTTGCAGATGAGATTGGCAAGAGCATGCGCGAGGACTCAGTTGATCTGGCAGGGCGTATCCGAGATTCAACATCAGAGTGAGCGATAATGTAATTTGTACAACGAATGGAGCCAAACGGGTTATATATGTAGGCACCTCTCGCAGAATCCGCCAACGGAATCGCCTGTCAGTATTCCTGAGGGAGTCCACGCGGCTTCCTCAACTAGTGCTTCCGGCACTGAGACCTTTTGCGTCTGCTGCTCGCCGGATGTCGAACGCTGTAGGCGCCGTTGCTGGTCAAGCTGGCGCATGGGTAGCGGGACACATCGTGCCGACGACCACCCCAGCCATGCAGACGATCAACTCGGTCTCTAACGCGTACGAGAGCGCAGAGGACGGTTATACAGCGGGAACTGGAGAGGTTCGCGACGCCCTCGCGGATGCTGTGAGCCAGCGCGCGCAGAATGCGTATGGAGAGGATGCAAAAGATGTCCTGGCCGATACCGGCGTCAGCGCGCAGAACGTGAGCGCTGCGGTTGGGAATGTGGTGGTGGTCACCAGTGGCGCTGGGTTGGTCACCGAAGGGATTAAGGGAGCGGCAGGTCGACAGACGAAGAAGCAAGAAGCGAAAGTCCGGGCGGATAGAGAGAAAGCAGAGGATGAAGATACCTGGAATGACGTGTCTATTTGAGTGTTTTTGATAGTGTGTCAGTCTTTCTTGTGTATGGAGGATCAACGAATTATTTATTAGAGGCTATGTGTGTACGACAATTCAAGCTTCACATGTTGTCCAAGTTCGAAATTTGACAAGCTGAGGATTCAGGAATCGGGAGTCCGGGACGGCGGGACAAGATCGGGACCTCGCTGCATCCTTATCATGTGACCATTTCGAGTGCCTCGCTGCCGCCGCAGCGAGTGGCACTGAGTCTCTCACAAAGGCCACGTTGAACGTTCAACTTGTGTTACTCGCTGGTGAGTTTTGATTTCGCTTTAGAACCAGATTAGTCTCAAGGAGCTCAGCGGAAGCGTGTTATATGCTGCAAGACCGTGAGCCAACCGACTGTCTACGTTCGTTCAACTTGCTGATAAATTGGTCACTACATATAAACACATGACAGAGGAAAACATTCTTACTTGAAAGACTCATCTTTCTGCTGGTATTTTCGTGAGGACATAGGCAAGATCGCGCATTCCGCGATGGTGTTGAGTTTTGAAACCGGAGGGCAGGAATACCCTCCAGGTCATATTCTGTCCTGTGCACCTGAAACTGTCGAAGCAATCCTTGGCCTGCTGGACGTCAGAGACCTGGAGACATGTAAAATCGTAGGTCAGTATCTGCCTCACGAGTGTCACTTACCGTTTGCCCCATTGTGACGCATAGGTGTGCAAAGCCTTTTTGGCAGTCATGACTGGTAGTGCATACCTCTGCTATAAAATGGAGCTCAAAGCGGAAGGTCTTCGAGATGGTGCAGTATGCTCCCTTAGCACCGGCGAACGCCTGAAGCTTCTTCGAGAGCGCCGCAGGCAATGGCTGAACCTTGATTGGTCTACGAAAGTCTTGGTCAGATCATTTGAGACGCCACAGCGGTTTCAAGTTTTTGAGATGCTCGGAGGCGTGCTCACAGAGATACACGATAGGAGGGACATGGTAACCACGTCTCTTCCGAACATCTCCTGTGAAAAGGTCCAGACCAACACGAAACGCATGGACCTAGTCGTGTGCAATATTACTTCGGATCCTTCTCAAAACTTGCTTATAATTTTGGATACAAGTGGGAAGTAAGATGCTCTCTTTATCATGTGCTGGCGACGTCTCAGGGTACTTTGACTCTAGCTGTCACCCTCGTACAATCAGGACAAACGCTCCTCACCCAGCAGCCAGACTGTCCACTTTGCCTGATGGTATTCGTGGCCACATCGAAGTGGCGTCCTTGCAAATTGCTGGCGACCTGGTTGGCGTTCACTACTCTGCTTATTTGCCGGGTATTATCATCTGGAACTGGAAGGCTGGAACTGTCGTTGTTGTACGCCCTGCGTTGGTTCCATTGAGCGAGATCTTGTTGATATATTTTCATAGCGGGATGGCGGAGAGCTGGGTTCCATGCCGGCCACGTTTTCTTTCCTTTCCACCCGTGCCTTCATGGTGTCGACTTTGGGCGACCAAGGGAGTTTCTCTATCTGCTCTTTAACTGACGAGCAGTGTCACAGTGGCTTGCCTTTATCCCTTGACGACATCAACCTGGCTGCGCGCCTTCAATTACCAGCCCTTCATCAGAATTGGCGCGTACAGCACTTGCTCACAGAGATTGCGCCACATGTCGACGGCCTGATGCCGGGACAGCCATTTGCGGTGGATCCTGACCAACGTATCGCCGTAGTCAAGCTGGTGTTTGAGTCGTGGGACGGGGATGAGGTTCTCGATTACATCTATTTGTTTGTTCATGTCGGGTACTTGCTGTCGTACGTCAGTAATGATGCTCCGGCCGAGAACAAGAGCGTACCGTGGAAGGAATGGGGTCCGCAACACACACGCCTTCTTGATTTTCCGTTTGTCCCCGACGTGTTTTCTAGGTGAGTGAACATCTCAAGTGACTATAGCATTCTTCATCTGTCTTTTCGCTGTTGCTGCTGTTCCAGTTGAGCTGGTGACGATATAGGTTGTGCGAGCTTATTGATTTCTGAGCAGGTACATTAGCGGTCAGAGGGTGGCCCTGCTTTCTCACTCCGCCGAGACAAACCAGCGTCCGTACAACTTGCACATACTCGACTTCAATGTCCACCCTCGCCATCTGCACGTCGAGGATGATGAATCTGATACGTCTGAGCCTCAACCTGCTGTCCAAACTGCTAAGGAGAAGGGGAGCGGTCTGAATGCAGATGAACAGGACACTGACAGTTACAGCCTGGTCAGAACGCGTTCTGGTCCAGAGAAAAAAGACCTCTTTACGGAAGACGCGAGTACCTCTCTGCCATACGTGATATCCACTCGCAATATCGGGGCGGTGGAAGCGGAAGGCTGTGGTCTTATGATAGACGAGGAGCGCCTGCTTGAGGTCGGTGCTATCCTGTCTACATACGAGTTCTGTGAATCTTACTATTCATCCACAGCTCACAATGGCGGACAATGTGTGCGTGCAGAGAATCCATGTCTGTACTTTCTGAATGCATACCGCACGTGGACATGCTTCGAAGGAGGGTGTGGGTCCATGGCTTCAAACGGGCTGGGAAAGTTGACCGTCACTGGCGACAGCCTACAGTGGCGACCGCTACAATGTTTGCCTCCACCTGTTGAGTCTCGACGCTTGTCGACGAATTTCTCTAATCAATGTCTAATTTCGACTTGGTTTAAATTTCGCAACTCGTCTGGTCATAGACAGTAAGTACTATCTGGGGAGACAGCTGAACGTCGGTCAACCTCGCTTGGCCCGTCTCGATGTCTTATGAAGGTAAATCTGAGAGTATAAGGAACCATGAAAAGGCAAGCTAATCCCCTTCTTGATTGTGTTGAATTGGGGTCATGTAAATTGGCATTGGCGTGAATTGATGCTGTATGGTCACTAGCTACGAGTCGGAGTCACTACGACACGTTCGGGTTCGTGTTGGGATTGGGTGCGTTTCTGTAAGGTCTGTACAGACATTCCGAAAATATAAATTTCAATGCGAACAATACGAAATTCCTATGAGAATATCGCATGGTTCTTTCTTCGACAATATCATAACACCGAAAAGAGAGCACTACCTTTTGCGCCCATGAAGTCGACTTGATCCCAATATCAGGACTGCGTTTTCTGGCAAGCGCGCGTCCGGGTAGTGGCTGTAAACGCGCCGCGCCGCTATCTACTGCTATCTACTGCACACTATAAGGTCTACAGAGATCTGACTTCCTCCTTGATTCAACCGTGACGCAGATTCCTGGTACTCGAAACTCTTTCAAAGTATTCCTATAGATCTTCAAAAACGCTATGAAGAGTTTCCACACATTGTAGGCTGAACTTGTTCATCTTGGGCTCTTGAGTTGTGATTCCAACTGCGGGCTGTCATCCGATGGGAAATTTTATTCTTCTAGTGCATCAGTGACTGTCAGACGGGCACTTCATATTACCAATTACTTCTTGCATACTAGCGGTGGCACCTGTTCGAGATAAACCAAACCGTGAGGAATGAACCGACGGTGCTGTCAAATCTAGTCTCTCGCGAACGGTCACCGGCCAAGGATGATGGCGGTGATTCCGCCTGTGAAAGAGATCGCGCTGTCAAACAGATTAGGCTGCTCAGGATAGATTCCTGACCTTCCTGACCGCCTGATGCGAATTTCGCATCGGAACTCAGCGCTTTATCTCATAGATTGGATCTGCGGGGTACCTTATCAGAGCCAGCGCCATCCTCATTTCCCAACTTATCGCATGATGTGGTACGCCAGCTCGCTACGCGCTCCTCCTTCTCTTCAACAGCCATGGCAGACACAATAGAGTCCAAGGATACCCAGGTAGGGGTAGGCATACTCACGGAGGGTGATATAGACGAGGCCGAGCTGGCGAGAATGGGCTACAAGCAGGAGCTGAGGTGAGGCTGAGCATTTATTCTTGACTGTGCACGCGCTGAGGCGTATCCACAGACGAGATTTGGGTCTATTGCAAGTGAGTGTCTCATCTAGTACTGTGAATGGATCTACTAACTTGTGTAGAACTTCGGTGTCTCGTTCTCGATCATTAGCGTCGTTACAGGTGTCAGCTCGCTTTTCCTGTATGGCTTGGTGTGTGATAACTTCCTCCGTACATTTGGAACGCGCTGAACATGGTCACACAGACCACTGGTGGGCCTGGGGTCATGGTTTGGGGATGGATTGTTGTCGGTGAGTGTTGCTAGCAGTCGTGTGCCGTTTCCGGTGAGACAACGGTGTATATTGCATCTTCCAGCGTGCTTCACTATGCTCGTAGGACTCTCCATGGCCGGTGCGTTCATCTGTCAAATTAACAGACATATCTAAGTCAGACGGAGTAGAGGTTTGTAGCGCGCATCCGACTAGTGGCGGGCCTTACTACTGGGCTGCTATGTTATCGAAGCCCGAGAATGCTGCTTTCACGTCTTGGGTTACCGGCTGGTTCAACCTGCTCGGTCAAGTGGCAGTTACTACTGGTATCAGGTAAGCGTAGAATACTTTCCTGCGTACCCAGAGATTTATTCACGGGTATAGTTTTGCCTGTGCTACCTTCATCTCCACCTTGGCGACATTCAATACTGACTTTGTGCCCTCGGCCAAGACAACGATCGGCATATATGCCGCAGTCCTTGTTGCTCAGGGCCTGATCAACACGTTCGGGGTGCACATCCTACGTCACCTGAACAACATCTCGATATGGTGGCATGCCGTTGGGACAACTGCAATTGCCATTGCTGTGCTTGCCGCGGCGCCTAAACACCAAACGGGCCATTTTGTATTTCAAACCTTCAACGATGGCACGGGCGTGGGTGGACCAGGGTGGAGCGAGAGGGCTAGTCCTGCATATGTGGCTATCATCGGCATCCTGATGGCGCAGTATACCTTGACAGGTATGAGACATGTCCGTCATTGCGCGTGAGTTGTGGACTGACGCTCGTAGGCTACGACGGCAGTGCTCATGTTAGTGACAACCTGAATGTGTGTCGAACGAGCACATGTAGCTGACACTATGTACGAATAGATGACTGAAGAGACACGTAACGCCGCCATGTCTGGTCCCATCGGCATTGTCATGGCTATCGGTGTTTCTGCCGTGATTGGCTGGTTTTTGATCCTGAGTCTGCTGTTCTCGATGCAGGATCTGGCGACGACCATATCTTCGCCTACCGGTGAACCTGTAGCACAGATATTCCTCGACACTGTAGGAGAGAAGGGCGCGATCGTGCTCATGGTACGACTGGCATCTAGCGAGTATTGAGACGCGATGTACTCACCGTGATCTAGGTGATCATCATAGGAGCAATGTTCTGGTGTGGCACGTTCTCCGTGACGTCCAACAGCAGGATGATGTATGCATTTGCGCGGGACGGCGGTATACCTGGGCATAAGTTCTTCCACAAGGTTGACGGTAAACGCAAGTCACCGATACGCACAAGTAAGTTGCACAAGATGCTTGCGGGACACATTCTTGACGTGCCATGATAGTCTGGCTGGCTTGTACACTCAGCTTTATTCTTGGCCTGCCGAGTCTGGGTAGTGCTGTCGCCTTCTCCGCCGCAACAAGTATCGCCACGATTGGCCTGTATATCTCATACGGTAAAAGAAATGACCCGCTAATGCGTTGGCTGTCCTGACCTGTCGTGCCTAGGCATTCCTATCGCTCTCCGCGTAATTTACCGCCGTCAGTTCGTTCGTGGGCCATTCCATCTGGGATCCTTCTCCTACCCTGTTGCAACGGGCGCGGTGCTGTGGATCTGTTTCATTGTCATCGCGTTCATCCTCCCCGCGGAAAATCCTGTCAACTCACAGACACTGAATTACTCGATCGTCGCCGTCGGGATTGTGGTCACATACAGCCTTGGCTTCTGGGTCATCAGCGCGAGAAAGTGGTTCACGGGACCTGTGAAGCAGATTGCTGGTGAGCGACATTACCTTACTTCGATGTATTGCGCAGTATACTCACCCTTTGTCGTGCAGGGGAGGAGACGCCAATCGATATGGCGAATCCTGCGGATACCAAGGAGAGCAGCTCGAATGGATTCGCCTAGTGGCGCAGTTTACGGTGTAATCTCTTGTATTTTCTTCACGACATATGTTATGACCTTTGGAAGCATGAGGACACTAGAAGCAAGAGCTGCACAACCCATCGACAGTGAGCTCTGTGGTCGTTCAAGGGTGCCGCGCCACAGGCTGGCCTTAGTCCTCTCGTTCCCTGATCACGAGATTTACTTGCGGTCACGGTCGCGTTACGGGCCACACTTTCAGCTGGAACATAAAAGGCCCGCGCTTTGACCACCACCTCCTTCTTCAGTACCACCACCATCCCCCTCGCCTTGCCCTCCTAACTTATAGATTATTTATTTCCTATCTCTGTCTCTGGTCTGAGGCGCTTCTTATCTTGTCTGGCCCCTTCTGTGCTATGCCTCTTCCTGTTTTCTCTATGCTCTCCCGTTATGCTCTCCCTCCTATGCTTCCCTTTTGCTCTCTTCTTATGCTGTCCTTGCTTTGACTTCTAACTTATTTCTTATTTAACATATCTTTATTTCTATTTACGATTTCTCGCAGCGCCCCGACCACCTTCAAGCCCACAGTACGCCAGACAAGACGGGTCCGACATATGGCCCGATTTAAGGTAAGTCTCGAGGGAGGGCGGACGCTTGTGCGACCGTCCTGACGCAGACCTTTTCGCGGTCCTCGGGATAAGTACCCTTCTGCTGGGGAAACCAACATGCGTCTTAAGTTCTCTGTGCTCCGTGGCTTCGTACATACTAGTGTCCATTGATGATGTTTTACGACAACGAACAGAATATATTTACTACCAGTCCACATTTTGGGCCTCCCGAGATCAGTTGTTGGCTGCCTTGTTTTTTGCTAGTTCCGCAATGCATTATAATCCTGGTAGCTGACCTCGTACATACTATGTGAACAGGGCACTACCCTTGCGGATAAGAAACGGCGATAGAAAAGTTGGGCAACGAATGTGATTAGGTCCCAGCATCAATGTGTGTCGTAACGTGAACGAAGATGAATAGGAAGGGAGATAACTGGTCGAGATGAATAGTGGTAGCCTTTGATGAACTGTATCGATATAAAGAACGAAAAGTATGAGGAAGGTAATGTATCCCATGTCCATTGTCCAAGCCCTGCTGAATCTATCTCGTCTATCTCGGGGACAGGAACACCCAGCCCAAATCTCTGACGTCGTGGTTGCTGCCGCCAAAGAAACGGTCCGTCTCGTACAGCCAGTGCGTGGAGCCCACGATCCAGTCTCGCAGGCCCTGAACGTATCTTTTCACGTCGGCGTCAGCGCTCCCTCCGGAGGACCCGGAGACGAGGGCATGCTCGTTAGCGAGGAAAGTGGCCACGGTCTGTTTCACAAGCGCCCCGGCGGCTTGCACGGCGCTCTGCATGGGAAGGCGCCTTTCCGAAATCAGCACCGTGACAATGTTGTGCTTGTCGCTGGTCGCGTGTTGGCGCGCGAACGAGGCGATGTCCTGAATGCACACTGAGCGAGCACCATGGAATGTAGAAGGCTGTACTCACCCATGACCAGGCTACGATGTTGCAAGCATCGCGCCTCAGCTGGTGCAACGCTGAGGTAGAGTGGGCCCCATCGGGGATGCGAAGACCTTCCGCGTACTCGATTAAATCGAAGAGCATTTTAACTCCGGAGGAATCTTGACGGAGAGCTACGTATGACTCCATATCTGGTATGACAGTCTGCGCATTATCCCTTGCAACGAGTGCGCGTGCGGCACGGAATGCACACAAATGGCGCTGGAATCGCTTCTGCCAGTCGGGAGATGAAGTTCGCAGAAGCCTCGCCCAGATGCTATTCATTCATTAGATGCGACGTCAGTGATAGCCTATGTTTCAAGCAGTCAAGGCACACGAACTGGTCGAAAGCTGCTTCGGCTGAAGTGGGCGCCCTGTCAATCCAGTGAAACAGTAGGACTAAGAACTGGGTGATGAGCGACAATTGCGCGACGTCACAGGTTGGATAACACAGCGAGGCCAGCAAGCCGAGCTGGAGGCCTGGTAGAGCACACTGCTCGGTTTCATCGAGAAATTTGCCTTCCTGTGCCCATTTCTTGGAGGCTGCGGTGACAGTGCGACAGTGGCGGCTGGTGCGCAGCTCGAAGCCCTGGCAAAATGAAACGAGATGAGGCAACTGAAGATTGGTTGTGGGCATGGAACGAACGACGTGAAGTTGGAGAAGTTGAATTAGCGAACGTCTCGGTGAGTCTCTATTGTTATGTGGGTGGTACCGGTGTGACAGATGGATCAAGAAGACCGATCCGATTGAAAGGCCGTTATTATTCAACGTAAAAGAAAGTCACAGGTTGCCTCATTTTTACCTCCTGTTCGCTTGAATCAGCGCTGAAAGTCTTTCCGACCTCGTCGTAGAAAGGCAGCCTTGTGCCCTGAACAATGCAGGCAGCGTCGCAGGTTGAAGACGCGTACCACGCCACTTGCCTCTTTCGAATTAGCACCCAGCACCCGCCCCTGGAAAGTTCCGTTCGAAAATCGCTGGACTTCGAATTACTATTCGCTGAGTGCTCCAGTCTCGAGTCCGTCCCACTCAGACACTAATAATATATATAGAGTCCGTATCCAGCGAATTAGGTACTTTTGGCACGTTGCCCACTGGCAGCCTCTTGACCTCCACCACCCATCCCGCCAAATAACTTCGTCACCTGCCCGGTGACCCTCGACACCCCCAATCCTACCCCGAGCAGCAGGGCCAGGTCCACTGCCACGAGACTGGCAGCGGCGCTCATGAAGCGGGGGGCAAACACTTTCCAAACCATCAGATGCCGCCGCAGCCATGCCGAGCTGACCGCGCTACCGAATAGAATGGTGGCGTGGTAAAGCATAGCGCCCAGTGCTGCCTTCAACGCACCACCGCTAACGCTCGCGCTTGTCGCTGGCTGCGGAAGGGGACTGACGTTCCACAATGCCAAAAGAGGAACGGCGAACGCGATGAGGAACTGTGGTCCAAATGTGTTCAGAATGACCAGCGCCGGAGAAAACGGATAGCTGAGTGTCGGCGTGAGGACAAACGCGGTCTTCCACTGAATGGATGGAATGGTCGACTGATGGCCCGTTCCGTGGAAGGTATGTAGCGCAAGGAGGGCCAGTGGTACTATCTCCGTAAACGTCACTGACGAGGTCCTCGTGTTGTCAATGTCAAGCGCAGAAGATGGCGAGGACGACGCGAATGCAGCCTCGAGCGCCCCAACGTCACGCACGCTATCCACGACCTCGATGTAAGCGAGAACGGCGACAGCCGCAAGCCCAAGAACAAGCTGTCCCGTCAGCTGTGTGACCGTGTAGACCAGGCCCAACAGCGTACACCAAAGCACGAGGTAGGATGCTCCGAACGCATTCGCGAATCCTAACACAGTGACTTGCGTTTTGGGCTTCGCTGAGTTAGCGGTAGCCACTGCGGTAGAGTCGTCCTTTTTGGTGTCCCTTTGGTTCGTGCTGACCTCCATGCAGAGAGGTACCATCCACCACAGGGCAAACCCAAAGAGCACAATACCACCCATTGCACAGCGTGCGAGCAACGTGCGTCCGGGGCGCAGAATCCACTCCCAGCCAGGCCCCAAAATCTCCGCTGAGTCCATCCACTCGGCAATCCAGAAGGCACAGCCCTGAAGGAGGACCGCAGGCATGAGCAACGGCAATATGATGGCCGCAGTGCCGTTGTCGGATTTGGATATCCGCAGGAACTGACGAATGGCGAAGGGCAATGCGAGTGCGGCAGGCACAGCGAGGATCATGACGAGGAGCGGTGGTTCCGGAAGCGAGGAAGATGCGAAGAAAGTGACGTGACAGTAGGGGTGCTGTTCCTCTCTGCAGACCGTGCTCATCGCCATCAGACGCACACACACCGCGAAGAGAGCAGAGAAGCCGAGAATTCGAAGGCGTAAGCGTGATGTCGGTGCAGTGAAGCCGACCAAAGCGGACGGTACGATGGATGAGAAGAGCAGGAAAGTAATGACGCGGTCCTCCCAAATCGTGAAGGAATTCGACGCAAACGCAACAGCGTGTAGGATCAGCGGGAGTGAGAGTGAAGTCAGGCGCAAATTCAGGCGTGCCGGCATAGATACGACGATAACTGCAAGAGAGGACACCAAAGGAGCACCGAAGAGGACGCAGTCGAGTGCGTCTACCCCCTTCACATAACGTCCAAGAGGGAAGGAGGACAAGAAGCCCAGCACTGCGCCAGCTGCCATGCCACGCACGCACGTCCATCTCGTCTTGCCTGCCCAGTCGACCCAATCTTCCTTTAATTCACCAAACTTCGCGTAGAGAGCCAGACCGGCTATGATACCAACAGCCACGAGCACAAGCCCGAGGCCAATCAGCGTGACGTTGAACTGCGCCCACAGAAGGCGGCAGGAAGCAAGGGCAGACCGCGTGTAAGCCTCCATTGCGATCCAGCGAGACTCGCTGTCGGCCGCGGCTTCGATCGCGGCCCATCGCTCTTGCAGTTCGCCCCAGGCGTCGTCCAAATCTCCGCCAGACGCAGTCGCACGATATGTATCCAGGTACAGCTTCACCTGCTGAGCGTTCAACTCCAGCGCGCGTGCAAAACCAGCTCCCTTGTCATAGAGCCCGAAAAGCTCCGGAATGACGGTCCCGAGGTTGTTGTACGGGATTGGCAGGCCAAGGAGCAGTGAAAGGGTCGGCACGAGATCAATCTGCTGTACAAGCCGATAGGGAACGGTGGCACCGGGATACGTACGCACGGGTACAAGAGATGGCGGAACAGCGGCTCCAGCACTGGATAAAAGTGGGATCTTGCTGTACACCCATAAGGCAGCAGAAGTTTCAAGAAATCCATCTCCTCCGTGATCCCCTCTCCTGTCCATTCCGTGGTCACCCAGTACCACGAGCAGAGTATCGTCCTCAAGCAGAGAAACCACGCGTCGTAGCACGTCGTCCATCTGCAGGAGCTTTGCTCTCATCGTCGTGTGATCAGGCCCGACACGGTGTCCAACATGATCGACACCCAGGAAGTGCCCAATAATGACGTCCCACGGCGCGGAGTGATTATTCAGCAGCGGGAAAAGATGTTCTATAACCCCCTCGTCGACTGTATGTAGATCCTCAACATTGAATGAATCGTACGGAAAACACATTTCAGGCGCGAACATGTCCGTAAAGACTGTCGTCCACGTGTCATCGCCCATGAAGGCCACCTAGTGCTGCGATGTTGTAAGACGTGCGGTGGAACATGACCAAAGAAATACGTACTTTCTTGCCTGCACTGCGAAGCTGACCAATGAGGGAGTCCTCTACTATGGAAGCACCGCCAAAATTAGAACCCATGTCAACGAACGTCGGTAAGGAACCAGTAGTCAGACCCTTGATGCGCTGCAAGGTGGTCGTTGGCGGGTCAGCGAACGAATCGAATAGGAATGAATGTGATGGCTGCGAAGCCGTGAGCTCTTGTGGAAGCGTTAGGACATTGTGATGGTGTGGCGAAAGCGGATGGGGAGGACTGGGACTGAGAAAGTCGAAACGCAGTGCGTCAATTATTAGGAACACTGCTCTTTGGTGCGAAGGCTTCAAAGTACATGTGCCATCAGGACAAGATGTTGTTTCGGAGAGGGATAGTCGGGTGAGGAGGAACCCACGCGTATACAGATAGATACCAGTGAGATGAACGAAGAATACCCAAGCGAGCAGGGCGACACCTCCTTTGGACGACATGAAGTACTAGACAGATTTCTAACAATATCTAAACATGAAGAGAACACCTTAGTCTCTAGATCACAGCCGGAGTATTTGACCAGGGTAAGAAATTCAAGAGACGGTAGTAAGGTACAGACAACGTATATCTTCAGCGAACGTCAGTTTGCACATCACGTGCAGGGCAATTCACTCATCGGTGAGCCTGCCAAAATAAATCAAATAGATCATACGCATACATAGGGTTTAAGATAGCAACACTGTACTACAGAACGGAAGAATCACATGAATCATCATAGTACAACAACGTCCGGTGGAAAGAGATGGTCCGTGAGTACACTTATTGTACATTCCATTTCGTCAGATTGTCAGGGTTAAGTAGGAGATTCAACGCCAGGTCGGAGGTCTTAGCACCCGCACCATTGATATGTGGAGATGTCGAAAAGCCTCGCGGAGGAAGAGCAATTGGGAGCGGATTGATATACTGCGGCCCGCAATTCTTGCATATGTAGTCGTGCAGCATTTTGCCATAGCGGTCTGTATGAAAAGTCATGAAGTTAATACACTCGAAGCCTCAAGTAATCTGGGGACATACGTGCAACAGCTATCCGTTCACCTGCCAGAGACAACACCATACTGCCAGAATCGATTACAGTAAGCGTAAAGTCAACGTAGACCATTTCAGTGCTTTACCGTATGAAGTCAACCTCAATCTGTAGACTGGTGCTGAAGTCGTCCATCCCCGAGTTCATAGCAACGCGCAGAAAACGTACTAGCACCCGGCCAGCCATGAACCAGGATATCTATGGCGAGGGGTTAGACCCGGCACCGTTAATTGTGATGGTTGACCGTACAAAAGCAAATTGGCCTAGCAACGACACGTCGTAACTTGTGGAATACACGTCGTATACAAGGTTCAATATGCCCCTGGCACCATCCAGAATCTTCAGTGAAGACTCGCAAGTTTCAGATCCAACATGGGCATGCGCTTCGTGCAGGAGTATTTGGGCGCTGTTGTCGATAAAGAGTTCATGAGATAAAAATCGAAAATAGAGTCATGTAAGACCTACAGCAGCGGCGCTGTGCATGCAGAGAAAAGATGCGGATTGACCGCATTATTTTGAATAGGATGCCGCAGATGCGTCGGGAGGGAATGCTGAAACCGGCTAATCAACTGGCTGAGCTCAATGAAACCTGGCGTGTTTCGTATATCCTTGGCCTCCAGACTATCAACATCACTGGCCGTGTTAAAATTGAAGGTAACGGTCGAGGGATCGCCCGCATAGTACTTTGCGCGAAAGCGCGAGTTGAAAACCTTGATACGAGAAAGCAGTAGACACGCCTTGACGTGGAGAGCAAACGGGTCTGTCTGCGCTGCAGTATGAGTCAACAGTACGTCCCGGTCGTGAGACCATTGCCGGTCTTTCGGCGAAACGAAAACCTGTCACATAGATTGCATCAGCGTTTTGTCCAGAGGCAACCCCATCAAATTCCAAAGCTTACTCCATTCTCAAATTGATCACTGCGCACGGGAAGTAGCTGTGAGACGTCTTGATCATCGAGCATCAAGGCCCAGCTGTGCCCGCATCCCATGCAACGTTCAAGAGCATACGCTGGTCACATCTTTGGATCAAAGTGACCAACCAGAGCCACGTAACGGAACTAACCTATCCAGAACGTATTCCGTCTCATCTCATCCTCTATCACACTTTTAGCTGAAGGGATGACAGACGGGGGTCTATAGCTTTCGGAAAGATTGTTGAAAGGGGTTCCGACATTGAGTCCAAGAGGAATTACACAGCGCAACGATCGAGCCGCGGACATGAAAGCCTACGCACAGTCAGTCATCGAATATAGTCACCAATGACAACTAGCCCATACCTCAGACCACCTTCAATGTGACATTATTGTGAGCCATCAGTAGCCAATCGAACAGACGCTTAGAACTACAACATACTTTGCTGAAGCCCAATACCATGTGCTGAGCAGGACCTCAGCTAGACAGGTCCAAATGAGAAGGACTTTGACGGCATAACAGATGGATAACTAACCTTGCAAGCTTTGAAACAGCTCCTCACCCATCTCGATCGACGCTTCTATCTCTCTGCGAGCATGTTCCGCTTGGATCTCAGCGAACGAATACGGCCTTCGCTCACTCATTCTATGTCTTCCATCAAATAGGTTGTCTGGATCGACGTCAGCTGACGTTGTCACGACAGAGGGATGATAACGCACCCATAGGAAACGGAGATGAGATAGGATTGGGCGTGGGTGCTACAGCTGCCGTGTATAAGCTTCCAACGGCACACATAGCGTGAAGCAGCGCAGTCAGTGGGAATCTAGGGTGCGTAGGCGGTAGCGATAATGTGTACAGGAAAGTCGATTGATGAAACATTCGATTGGCATCAGGTTGGAAGGAGAAATAGGCATCCACGCTGACGGAACATCTAAGTATGCATATAAGACAAGCAGACCTTACGTACAGGTGTCGGAGTAATTCAGGGCCCGGCAAATTACGAGGCCAACCTTGAGAAATGATATCATTCACAGGGTTAGGGGTCGGCGTAATAAAAGGTATTTGCCCCTCCACTGGGAGGATGTTTGGGAGTGCAAGAGCATGCGACGCCGAACCAGTTGCAGAAGGTTTGTCTATCAGTACCGCAGCATCTGCGAGGCTGTCAAGAGAAGATCCGTATTGACCTGGCGGAAACTCGAAGCCAGCCATCGAATTCCCGACAGTCTCCGGCAAGTGCGGCTCAACGTGAGATATACCAATCGACGATGAAGGAGAACCAACGCCCATCTGAGAGGGCGACAAACTGGAGCCAGTCATACTGGGACTGGGACCTGTCGACGGCACATCGGAGGAGTCTGATGGGCCAGCAGAAGCATTCTTCTCGGACAGTAGTGCCTCGAGCTCATCTGGCATCAAGAATGAACATGCCTGCAGAATCCACACATGAAGTTCAGTAGCTCACTAATCCTGTTTTCTAGCTTCTCCAGCCGACTCCTCGGCGGATCACGCTGCTCCAAAGCAGGTATATCGGGCACTAGATTCACTCAGGAGCCGTTCGAGTCTTACGAACCAACGAGCTCACCTTCATCGTACGTGCACTCCGGATACGGAGGAATCTTCGAGCCCGCTGGTGCATGAGCAACTGCATACGCATGTGAGCGTATACACGTCGAACACGGCCTCTTGGCGTCACTGTAGGATCGTCGTCAATACATAGTCAAAGGCTCGGCGACATTTGATATAGCCCTCGGTGGCTGGCCGATCGGACGCACCATTTCTATAGGTCGTGAAAGAAATATAAGGCACCGACAGGTGATAGCAATAATGCAAATGCTTACCAACTTGCGCTTGCGACATTGGTGGCAGGCCTTTGGGTTGATTCGTCACATTAAAAAGTCGAGTCCGGAAAGCTCGGAAATGACTTGCCTGGTTCCGCCTCAATACATGAGCATTATTACTCGGGGGCCCTCCTTCATGAACATGCGAGAACGTGGTTGAAGCTACCTTCGGCATTGCGAGGAATCACCGGAGAGGTCGTTCAGCGAGGTGTAGTAAGAAGGATAACGGCCGCTGCTGGAAACCCCGAATCATGCCCGGAAACTGCCCGAAGCTGCGCAAGCGGGCCTCAAGGCTCTTTTGTCAGCTGAAACCTGTCTGATTGAAGGGCAGCGCGCGCCTATCAGCGATCTAAACATCCAAGGAGCATTGACAATTGATCAAAGTCTGCCCTCGGGGATCACACCGAAGGAAGTGAAACATTTATGCGTACCAGCTTTTCTGCAACTTGTGAGATATAGCAAGTTATGGACAAGTAGAGATGCTGACCGAGGCTTGTGTTATAGGTTATAACGTGGGTCAAAGTTACAGTATCAGCTTAGACGCCGATACGCGTTCGCCGCGAGTCACGTGCCTACGCGTAGCATCACTGCATTGCCGTCTCCTGCGCGAGTCCCACCGCTGACCACGAACTTCGCCAGCTGAAGAACTACAGCCTACAGCACATACATATCTCTTACTACTGCTGTTTTGATTCAATGCCGCGTAACACTCAGTCCTCATTGTCTGCGGCAACTGCCCAGACGCAGCAAGATTCCGTTTCAGAGGGCATCGAGAACTTCCAGCTTCCACGGAGCCTCGTCACGAAGCTGGCGCGTTCGGGGGTACAGTGGCGCGTATTTTACAGCAGTATTTAGACATGCTGATGCTCCTGTGCTACTTGTATGTAGATGTCAGACGACATGAAGATGCAGAAGGAGGTGGTCCTGTCCTACCAAAAGGCCTCCACGGTCTTCATCAATTACTTAGGTGCGCTCTGTACTCCCGGGTCGCGGACTCTGCTGACCCACCTCATGTTTGCCAGCCGCGGCTGCCCATGAGGTCGCAGCATCGAAGCAACACAAGAGCATTTCCGCCTCGGACGTGCTGAAGGCGCTCGAGATCGTCGAGATGGGGGACATGGTGCCGATGATTCAGAAAGAGCTGGATGGTGCGTCTGTATCATTTTGCTACTTGTACATATGCTCACAGCGCTCCAGTCTACCGTGACATTCAGAAGGCAGAGAAGAATCGTAAGAGTGGCGGTGGCGCGAAAGGCAAGGCTCGGGAGAGCCACGCCGAGTCCGCCTCTGTCTTGACAAAGTCGAAATCTAAAGGCAAGGAGAAAGAAAAAGAAAAAGAAAGAGGTCCGACAATCACGATCAACCGCGCACAAGCGACATCTCGTCCTGCTCAGCAGGAGCCAGGGCCAGAGCTCGAAGCGGACGACGAAGAGCAGGATGTGGAGCAAGACGAAGTCGATGGCGCGCAGGAAATTGATGAGGATGAGGAAATGTTAGAGCCTGAGGACGATGTGGAGGATGACGCGGACGAGGAAGATGAGGACCAGGACGAGGATGATGAGGGTGAAGGAGAGCCAGAGGATCTCGTGGCAGCCGAGGATGAGGAACTGAGGGCGGACACAAGGGGAATAGACGACGATGAAGATGAGTAGGGTGTCCGTTTTTGCTTTCTCAAGCTCCGAACGGAGGACTATATCTGACCTTTCGTGGCTTGCAGTCCGTGGTCGCGTACATTAAAATTGCAAATAATCCGTATTTACATGACAGGAGGTCTTCGTACGCATGTCGGCCATCGGCGATAGAGATCACTTACCACCATAGCGCCGCCACTTATCATGTCGGTAGCGACGCGCAGGCAGATTTCCTCGGCCTATCACGAAACGCCCATTTCCGATTCTCGGCGGTAATGACTCTTGAGTCATACCAGGAGCTGCGGACTGCCAGTGCTATTGTGCTGCCGCCTTCGTCCAGACACGATATTGACACGCACTTACCATTACAGTTATATCGTTATATCGATCTGATCGCATTCGCCCAAAGCTTTATTACCTGGGACAACTGGGTGTTTCTCAACTTGAGGATCTTTCCTGAACACTTCCTGGGTAGGACAGTGATCAAGTACTGTCTACCTGTGTACCAAGCCCAGAAGGGAATATTCACCTGTTGGCCCGCTGTAAGTACCAGTGGACTTCACCCGATAGCTTTGTTTGACCTGATCTGGTGCGATACCAGGACTTTATCACACAAGAGTTATGTCCCTCTGGAGGATATTCCAGTATGCATACAAATGGCGGGCAGGACCGTCTGCAGTTCTCCCTCTCTCATTCCTCTATGCGTTGGCCTTCGGCTTCTCAGAACTCCCAGCGTTGTACTATATGCACGCCATTCATTGCAGTGCTTACCTTGAGCGTAGCAAACTGGTATGGGCCCAGGTCTTTCCACCACCTGTCGATGTGTGTCGTTCGCCTGAGGTGGAGCAGGCGACTGCTACAAGTAACGCGCTATATCTCATTATAATTACTACCCTCGGTGTCTTCGTGTCTGGCTTGTACGGAAGATTGTCCGACATGTCTGGGAGGAAACGCGCTATGGCCATGGGCGCTGTCCTCAATTCACTCGGCGACCTCTGGCTGTATGCTTGCAGTGAGTGTAGAAACTGCGGGATGGTGAAATGTCTGCTTTATTTTTTATCAGCACAGAATCCCTCCCTCCGCACCGTGCACTTTATTCTCTTATCCGCGGTCCTGAAAGGCCTCGGAGGCGGTTTTTACGTGATCTTTGCCATCCACTCGGCTTTCATCGCTGACACCTCGTCGCCTGGGAAGCGATCTATCTATTTTGGTCTCTCTCTCGTTATGTCCTGGCTTGCGCTTCCCATTGGGCCCGCCATCAGTGCTGTTCTCCTGGGTGCTGATCTTCACATGGTCTATTTTCACCTCGCTGCTGGAATCTGGGCTGTATATCTCCTCTACCTGACCTTTGTATTACGAGAAACTCGTGCTCCCCTAGGCGAAGTAGCATTACTCATAGAAGACATCCAAGTTGCACGGCCGAAGACGAAGTGGTCATTGGGCCTACTTCTTCGCACTTCCATAGAGCCGTTGGAACTCATCTTTCATGACCCAGCCCTTCGCTCGCTTGGAATTACAATGTTCACACTGCTGTCCTCGCTGGGTGCCGTCACCTTCTTGACTGTGGTCTGTGACCGCAAGTTCGGCATGGCAACATCTGAGGTATGTGCACCCCATTGACGGCCTGAAATACGTTGGTTTAACCAAGTTCGCATTAGGCTTCCATCGTCATAGCCATCATGTCCTTCTTCCGCGGACTTGCCGTGCTATGTGTTCTTCCCACTTTGATATTTATCTATCGCCGCTGTGTTTATCGTCAGAGAACATCATCGGAGACCACATCAAGCAGCTCTTCTAACGATGAGTTGGCTGACGCAGAGTATGCTTCCGAAACGGACCCCCTTCTTCCCCGTGAAGCTTCATCCGAAGCTACATTGCATCAGAAGGCGGATGTCGCACAGGAGCTGCTAATTTGTCGCATTTGTTTCTTGGTCACCGCGGCGGGTATGGTGTTCCTTCCACTCAGTCGTAACGGGCCAGAACTTGTTTTGGGTAGATTGCATCTATTTTCACTGTTCACTTCACTCTTGTACTAATACCTCCGTCAGCTACTTCCTTCAGTGCATTAGGGGCGCCTGCGGTTCCATCTCTGCTGGCGCTTGTGACGTTCGCGGCAAAACCAGATACGCTGGGGCGTGTACTCGCTGGATTCTCTATATTCGAATGTATTGCGGTTGCATTTCGAGAACCCATATTATCTGCATTGTATCATGCCACGGTAGAGACCGTCCCAGTGCTAGTGTGGTGGCTGGCCTCGGTGAGTCGGAAGTAGTCCCAGGGTTTTGTCACTGGCATGGCTGACAAATCGGTTGACTACAAGGGGCTGCTTGTTCTCTGTGCCTCCGTTGTGGCAGGCCTACGTCCTGCAATGTTACGCTCCAGGTAGCAGACATTGATAGGTGAACGAGAACAACGAGAAGTTCGAGACCGATAGTCATTTGCCCGTTGGAACACTATTGATGTACACTAATTGTGATGACGGCGAAGGTTTTGTAGTGCATTAGGAGTCGTATAATCCTGAAGCATCTTGGGTCCACTATCCGAAGGACATACTGTTCGTGAAATCAGCATGAAGCACACATGTGTTTTATCAAGAACTCACCTCACGAAGCTGTTCGACAAACTATTCTCCCAATCAAAGAGTGGACTTGCCATGACGAACGATGGCCTCTCTTTTATGACATCTGAACTTACTCGTGCTAGCTCTGGTGGCCAGCCCCTTGTATGTGCACTGTCCCCGACAAGGGTGGATGAGGTTGGACCCTGCCTGCTCGATTCTTCATACTGACAGATATAGCCTTTCGAAATGAAAATTTCATACACTCACTGATCCGTACAGACTAATGCTGAAAGGTATCCTAGTGACAGGCTGGGGGATGTGGTGGTCAGTCAAAAGACAGTTCGAGCCCTCTTTGCGCTGCCCTGTCACGACTGATATATTCGATGAATAGCGGCTGTTCATTCTTTGTGTTACTGTTACCTCATCCCTGCCTTCCTTAATGTTCCTCCTCGAGCGCCTTGAACGTGCCAGTAGCCCATAAAAATTCCAGAATCCCGGCGGAGATACCGATGGTGTGCTTCGAATTTCCGGTCATAGTTGTGCTTCCTCTCACAGCTCAAGTTGCGACCCACTTACCTCGCTCAAATTCTCAGATTTCGGACTGCTGGATAACATTGTATGTGCTCGGCGCCGGAAAGGTTTTGCTGTGCGATACACATTACGGATCCGCTACACAGATGATGCACACGCGGAACCGCCGTGTGCCGCCGCATCAAAAGATGTGAGAAAGTCAAAACGTTTGTATGCCTGGTGTCGCAATGCTGCCGCATGGCCAGGGTTCGTGAGTATACTATAAAGCGCTTCGTAAGTTCGTATGTCATAGCTCTGCCAAAGACGCGTACGCGTGTATCAGAAGGCTCTCATGTGTGTGCGAGCAATCACACACCACTATGAGAACCTGGCTCTGGAGTGGCGTTGAGTCGCAGAGATCTACAGCTTTCTGAGCACAGGTCTGCTTCTTTTTCTCATGTTTGTCCACGATGTATGGTCAGTACCCGACCTTTGCGGTAATTTCAAATACTAGACCAAGATCCTCATAATGCACGAATGCGCCATGGATGTCGATCTGCCAATTCTGTGGGCAAGTTGATGATCAAGGCCGCTTGAATTGGACGTGAATAGCCATAGCAACATCGTGCAGCGGCTACGGAGCTCGCCCAAGTTCCTTTCGTATTGAAAGCCTAGAAGATCTGAAGCATATTGGAGAACATCTACGGAAAGACTTCTTGTTTTATATGGCAGTACCTCCGGGCTTTTTGGCGGGTGTGGCATAACTTATCCCGGGGCATGGGAGACACGGTGGGATAGAGGATGTTATGAAGGTGACGATTCTAGGGGTTCATCGACTGAATCCCCCTTCGTCTTCCGCTGCCCTGATCCTGACTACAGTGAGCATACTAGCAAACGGACTTACTGTAGCTGACACATACACGGCTTCCAGGAATCGATTAGACCGCACGCCTTCGGTCGTAGACATTTGTCTGGCGGACAGATATTGCGTAGGTTTTGTATTTTTCGTTGTTCTAATCTTGAAAACCTGGCGGTAATATTCACGGTGGTTGAACGTGAGTGATCCAGCAGTCAGCCGATGATACTAACGTCATATCCACTCGCAGAAGCGCACGAAGTTCATCAAATCGCGGGGTGCCATCAATTGTCTGTCCTCGGGAGAGCTCGGTAGGTTCTATCTTCATCTTGCAGCATCAGGTTCACGAATATTCATCACACTGGATCATCTGGCAGATCAATGACGACCTGCGTCGGACTTTCCATGGACGGTGACCTGATGCCCAGGTTCACCAGCGACATACCGGAAGATATCCAAGTGCTTCCAGCGGGCACGTCAAACGAGATAATTCGCGAATTGATTTCGCTCAGATCGGGAGACTTCGAACGTCGCTTGCTGCGGCTGAAGCTGTTTCATAACGCCACGCTCCCTGTGAACGGACTCCCCAGTGAGCTGTTGTCTGAGATATTCTGCGTTGCCAAATTGTTTGGTCGCAAAATGGATTGGATTGGACTCACCCATGTTTGTCATCATTGGCGAGACGTGGCGCTCTCAACACCCCACCTGTGGACCACGATTTCAATGGAGAACGGACTTCCGTTTGTACGCACATGTCTGCAGCGTTCCGGTGATGCTCCGATTGCCTTCACATCTCGTTCGTACACGGAAAGCATCCAGCCCCTGGTGAATGTCATCCAACCGCATATTCATAGGATGTGTGCTTTGAAGCTCTGGGCATTATCAGCATCTGCCGCCGAAGCGTTCATCCCCTACTTAAAAGAACCAATGCCCTACCTGGAGGACCTCGCCCTACACGTCCATTCCGGCCACATGCAGCCTTCACCTCATCACTTGACCCTCACTAGTGGCCAGGTTCCACATCTTCGGTCTCTCTCTCTGAAGAGAATTAATATCGCGTCGATTTCCGTAGGGACGATGGCACTTGTCCTATTGGAACTGTGCGACGTCCTCGGCACATTACCGACACCCGCAGGAACGCTTCTTAACCTACTGGATAATTGCCATGGCCTTGAAGTCCTGACAATATCCGAACGAGGTCATCAACTCCCAGGGAAAACTCCACTTGATGGGCGCATGACGCACTCCGTTTCCCTTCCCAAACTTCGAATAATGAAGCTCTCCGCTCATTCTTCCATCATATCCGGTCTACTCTCGTGCTTGACGATCCCGAACGACACACGACTTGAAGTTACATGTACGGTTGACGTCATTGGTGCCGTCCATGGTCCCATTTCCACTGCCTTCCCCCACGGGATAGCTGGCCTGCTGAATTTGGAGGCAATTAGCTCGCTCTACCTTTTCGTGTCGTCCAACATTTTTAGGATCCGGGCATGCGATGAGGGCGTACTTTCGACTAAGAAACTAGACATGGAGTTTGATTGCGACCCACCGATAGACATGTCCAGTCTGCTTCCGCGCGCGTTGCACGAGCTTGCGCAAGTGTTTGCTTCATCGGCCGTAACGGACCTACAAATATCTGGCGATTACGGCTTCCTTACCAGTCGAGATTGGCGAGAGGCTCTGGCCCACTTTCCAGGAATAGAACGGCTCGAAATCGGATCGCGGGGCAATGCGAACGCATTGTTCCAGAGCCTTCGTACCCCTCTAGATGATGCGTTCACGTCAGATGGATTGCTCTGTCCACAATTGAGGAAGCTTCATATCAGCGGAGTAACGCTAGATGAGGAAACGGTCGAGTTGATGTTTACTGTTGTCGTCTACCGCATATCGCAGGGGCGACAATTGGAGACCCTTGCTCTCACGAATACTTCCTGCAAGGAGCACTTCAAGAATGACTACGTAAAGTCCGTGGCGTCGACGGTCGCGACTTTCGTTCACACTTGAGCCACCTTCCTGTGAGAGGTAATGTCCATTTTGCGTTCTCTGTTGTCAGTTTTCGGTGTCTTACTCACCTTCCCTGACTTGTGGTAGGAATAACAACAAAATGTCGGCATGCCAACAAGATCGCAGCTTGAAAAAAGGATCCATAGACGAGGATGAACGTAGAATATAGACTATCACATGTATCTGACATACCACTCAAAATCAGCTTCTTGTTATGTTTAGTAGGCACCAGGGTCACCGTACGCACCGTATACTAGGAGAGATCGTGCGCACTTGAGACATGATTGGGAGAAGGACACAACAATCGACATATGAGAAATCGAGAGCAGAGGACCATAGCAGCAGATATAAATAAGTAAATCACAGCTCGTGAGGAAAACATGTCAATGTCACACGAGGCTCGTCGTTGGGAACGCAGATCAGATTGGTCGAAGGAGTAACCACTCTCCCACTCTCCTCCTGACTCGTGCCAAAGGAGCGAGAGCAGGTCTTGCATCTAATTGCATCTGAAGAAAACCCTAATCTCATAACTGCAGCTAATATTCGTCGCCTGGAGCGACGGAAGACTCGGATTTAGGGGTCGCAGTGACTGGAACTACCTCCGCAGGCAAACCAGCTTCCACCCATGCAGCATAGCCGCCAATGATATCTGTCGCATTCAGCATTCCCAGGTCATGTAATGATGCCGCAGCGAGAGAGGAGGTGTAGCCCTCCTGGCAGAATATAATCACTCGGAGATCGAAGCGATTTGCGACCGGCAGCCGGTGGGCACAGCGCGGGTCAAAACGCCATTCAAGAACATTTCGCTCGACGATAAGAGATCCTTGGATACCCCCCATGGCACGGCGCTGCGTCTCGGGGCGTATGTCCACCAATACGACAGGCCACGGACTCGCGGTGTCGTGCAGTTCGTCAAATGCGTGTTGTGGAGTGATGCGTTCCAGGCGGGCGCGTGCATCCGAAAGGAGCTGATCTACGCTGCGTGACCCAGGGGGCGGGATAAGGGGGTCCATGAGATTGCGTGTTGCCTTTCGCACGACGTCCCATAAAGCTGCTTCGTCGAATGAGGATGCACAGAGCCCGCGTGCAGCACCGATCCATAAGCCCCTTCCGACAAAATGTGCAAGGGTTATACGGCCAAGCAACTTGGAGCTGATTAGAAGACCGGCCCGCTGCACGAAGTCATCTGAGGAGCCGCAGAACAGGAGGGGACTCGGCTCTTCGGGCAGTGCGCTAGGGGATACAACGGCAAATAAGAAACTTCGAGTGGCGAGGGCGAGCTTGACGGCAGAAGCGACCAGGTTCAAGAAACGCTCGTCCGCCGTATGGGACAGTGTCATGATCACGCCGACTTGGCTGCCATCGACAACCTCGGCCTTGCGAATCGCACGGAGAGCGACGCTTTGGGCTGCCTGTTCACGGACGTCATCCAATGTGCGTTGGTGTCCTGTTTCGATATGAGTGTCCTCCTCTACTATGCGAAGCGGCACGGCAACCGAGTGTCTGTTGATGACCTGTCCATAGCTGAGAGTTGAAGAACTTGTAGACGAGGCGTCTTCGTCCATAGCCGACGACATGAGAATGAATAGCGAGCACTGGCAACGATGCTGTATTTCTGCCGCGAATTTGCTGCTTAAGTAGGCGACCCTTGCTATCTCAGCAATCGATCAAGATTTGATTTTGACCAAGGTCAAAGCTACTTACCACTACTGGTGGAAGCAGCTCGACTCAAGTGTTCAAGCTTAACACGCTGAAAACTCGACAGCTCGAGTGCCAGCGGCCTGGGAAAGAATAATTAGCGGGTGGTAGTGTCTCATCCAAAGACTGGCTGGTTCCTCAGTCACGGCAGAACTCACTGGTTCGCGTCCGAGTCGCGATATCGACACCGTTGAATTCCAGACTGACACACGGGCACGCGTCACTGCAGGCTCAGTGCTGGTCTGCCTGGGAAGAGCAGGACGAACGATTGACAAGATATGGAACTGCCTCATCTGGGGGCTAAATTTGTAGCCTCTCTGTGAGCGGATTCAGTATACTGTTCAAGATATGACGAAATCGACCGCGCGTGAACGTGGGATGAACGTAGATAGGTTTGAAATTTGTGAAATTCGTATGATGTTTGCACATACTTAGTTCACGTGAAGGCTTGCAGTTGAGCCTCTTGAATGCTAGCAGCTAATAGTCCGCGGGACAAGGATATTCGTGTCCAGGTTCGACACGAATGAGCTCACGCGTCAACGGTTTACATAAATCCGTACATGAGTTACATATCCTTACTAGTAAATCCACTCTAAATTATGAAGCAAATCAACGTTCATTGCTAGAGGCATCACATGCCACAAAGTCCACAATATTCTGACAGAGGGATGCCCAAAGTTCAGCAGGCAAAGTATAAGTACATCAGCCATGACTCGGACGTTCCGAGCGTCTGGCCATGGCAAGTTGTCGTTCCTGAGCCTTCAGGGCCTGCAATCTCTGCTCAATTCCCCCACCACGCGGCAGCTCACGTACCGCATCAGAGGCAAGCGCTCCGAACATCGTTGGACTCCCGACGAACAGATCGACGCTCATGTCCCTCTGGCTCCAGCTATGCGACACGATTTCTTGGACCTTGTCGAGCGCCGCGTGTCGCGCTTTGTGCCTTTCGGCTGAAGTTTGACGGCCCGGGGAAAGGCTCGTTGCTGGGGACAGTGTGTATAGATCAGCATCCTCTTCAGGACGAGGGGCTATAGATGTGTCCCAGGATTGTGACTCCCCCAGTGTTTTCTTGAGGCGGTGTCTGTAAGGAGAAGTTCGGGAGGACGAGGGAAAGGGGAGCAAGGGTGGCTCTTTCTTAGTATGAAGCTTGTTGCCTTGCTTCGAGGATGAAGCTGCCTTCGTAGCTGATTCCAGCAACCGTTTCTCATTCGCAGCAGGCAAGCGCAAGTCCAGAGCAGGCATTCCTCCAAAGTCTGGAGGCACAGCCCCGAAGAACAGCATAGATTCCAGGGGCGGCGACATGATACGCGGAGGGCTGGAGGGGAGAATCGACGAATCGACCCGTGTCATCGCAGGCGGTGGGGCTACGGAGGTTGACGTGCGTGAGGCTGCCGGCGTGGAGAACGGGCTGCCCCTCTTTTGTGCAACACTCCTGCGAGCAGGCATCGAAGTGTACGTATCGCTGGGCGTTTCTTTATTGGAGGAGGACGACCAAGGTGAGAGCCAAGTCCACGAAGAATCTTCATTCGCGGGATTGTGACCACTAGGGCAATCCTGTCCAGATTCCCTTGATGCCCTGTACTCGCATTGGCGTGCAGCCAGAGCATCGGCTTCGGTATCTTCTTCGATGATTCTGAACCCAGGACCAGACTGGAGTGGCGATTCATCGCCAGCGCTGCGAGTGGCAGAGTTAGTCCTAGCAGGTGTCGCCATGGGGTGCCTAGACGCCTCAGCAAGATCATCCACGTTCAAATCCGAGTCGTTCCTTTTGTGCCCGTGCCTGTGGCTCATCCGTCGCGTAGGTGAATGGTCAACGGCAGCCTGATTGACCTCCAAGTCAGGTTCGTCCGGTACCGTCTCTAACGGTCGACGGAGCGTCCCGAATTTCAACCTTTCGAGAATCCCGCGTCGGATTGACTTGTGTCGCAAAGTATCGTAGAGCACGTCATCTCCCTCATCGGGTATGGCACCAGGAGACAAGAGTGCAGCGGTGAAACGATTGCCGGACGGTTGTCTCTCCACGCTGCTGCTCGCCGTAGCCATGGGGGATGGATCGTCCAGGAAAGGATCGTCTTCTCCAGAATAGAGCCGCTCGCTGCCACTTGGAGTATGCGAAGATCCTCGGCGTGCCTCTGCGTTCCGCAACACAGCCTGATAACCGAGTTGAGAGCCGTATGGGCGGGTCGACGCTGATATCGCGCGGCCCAAGAAATCGGAATGAACCGAACGCGTGCTCGTGTGCCCAAATGAAGCCGTCTCTTGTGTCAGAGCTTGCATATCTTCGGTTCCAGTTTCCGAAGGAGGCAAGTAACAAGGGCCAGGTTCAAGGGATAGCTCACGCGCGTGTCGACGTTCCAGTCGACGAGAGAAACAACGGAGGATGAACCAGGTAGAAAGAGCACCTGCGATTATGCCGAGGATGGCAAAGAGCGGAGCAAGATACGCTACATTGAATGAAGAGGTGTGTGCAATGCTTTTACTCGTGTTATGCGAGGAGCTAGAGTTGGCCGGAGGCAAGGCTGTTATATGGATGATGGAGGAGACTGTTGTTCCCGGTGTAGCAGAGACCGCAGGACGAATGACCGTCTGTAGAGATGTGGTCGAGCTTCCAATAGCAGTCGCAGTAACGGAGGCACCTGCGATGATGTTTGAGAAGCTAGTCGCCTGAGCTGTAGAACTAGCACCCCAAGAAGGATACGGCCACCAATCGAAGCTGGATGTCGAGGTCATGGGGGATAACAAGGTTGCGACTTGTCTGACGGCATGGTGGTCATCAGCCGTGAAAGAAGCCGACATGTCCTCAACCGACCGTTAGCCGGCAGATGTTTGGGTAAAATGGGGTCAACAGAGGCAAGAATCGTTCCGACAGCGGTAGCCAACACCACGATAGTTCTGACTTCCGCTACGCCGATGGCCAGCTCGGTAGTTTCCTGCCTTGACTTGGTGGACAAATTTCTGTACAGTAGTATCTGAAACCGCGACTGCAGTGCGTTGAGGAGTCCTACCTGTCGATATGTTTCCAGAGCAGACAACCGCAGCCAAAGGTCTCTCATCCAATCCTTTCACATGAGAAATAGCTGGTATATCAGGAGGGGGGATGGCTGACATTAGGACACTGACCGTCGCACGTTGCAATTGCGGTTGACATGAAGTAGGACGTAGGAATGGACTAGAATTACCGCAAGGAATGATAACATACAGCCATTTGAGGAGGAAAACGTATTGGCAGATCTCTGATAAAGCGTGCAAGTTCGAAGTCGAAGGAGCAGAATGCATAAAAGCAAGATGCTAGGCCAGGCCTGAGGCATACACGTCCTGGTGGTTGTGGCGGAGGCAGAGATCCAATTCATATGTTTGCCGACGGATTCGGAAGCGCATCCACCCTACAGATTTCACTATTTCTACTACTATATTATCATCGGCATGACATAAAATTATCTGCGATAATTTCATGAGTACTACAGTCACTTCTTCTGGAACGTGATGGTGTAGTGTCGAGGCGATCTTGATTTTGTTTGAAGACTCTGTGGTCAACGTTATGTCGGAGATTTCCAGACTGGTTTGCAATGGTTTGTAATGGCACTCAACGTCTAAGCGTTTTCGGCTCGATTGCAATTCATCACAATCACTGTGACGCCGTTGCAATGCCATTGCAATGCCATTGTAATGACCGTGATGACTTTATAAGGCAATTGTAATGGAAATTCGTGCTCAAAATGAGTCACAATGTCACTCAATGTTATCGCAATATTTCGAGATTGCAATTGACGCAGGAAACTTCCGACATAACGGTCGCCGTTGTTTGGATCCCTGACACCCTACTGGCAATTAGCAAGAGGGGAAAGCTTTGAATCCGATTATCAACTCTCAAATATCTCTTCCAGTTCATCCAGGTCCCTCAGACTCGAATTCTGTGGCAAGCACTTATTCAAAATTGTGGAACTAGCCGATTTCAGATTCAGAACCTTTCACAGCTCGGCGATTTCACTCGGAAATAGATTCCGCTGTGACCAAATGATGGCCGACTTCATGCTGTGCGTTCACTTGTGAAACCGCCGTAGCCTTTATCAGTGTTGACAGAAGATCCACTAGAATTGCTGCCCTGGACAAGCTTAGGTCGCATCTGCGCTTCCTGCTCACTCTCCGCTCTCTGGAAGGAAAGTATCATTCTCTGATCCTGTTCCGCCTCTCTCCCGGGCAAGTGAAGGAGCATGAATTCCTCGAGGAAAGCCTCTCGTCGAACGGCTTTGATTACGGCCAGATATATGTCATGGAGGCCAGCTGCCCTCACCTCGGCGCCGACATGTCTCATGCCGAAATTGAAGAATGCGACACCGGTGTAGTGGCCGTTTGTCCCTGGCACAGGTAGTCGAGTCCCCCGTGTCCGCCATTTCCAGTTGACACTTATTTGCAATTGCAAACACCCTAGGTATGATTTTGACCTGAAAACTGGCGCAAGCGAGACTGGTCTCAAAGCCTGCACATATGCGGTGCAGATACGACCAGATGATGATGGTGCCGACTCCGTATGGATGGAGTCTCCTGAGGGCAGTTTAAACTGGCGCGTCGTGGAATTGCGACCTGTCTCAGAAGGTGCAGCTACTTTGTCAGTTTTTGAAGGGACTGTGCCTCTGACCGCTCGCAGAATTTGCCGATCCGCCTGTCCTGGATCTCTCACACCTTACCCTCTCATCCCATCCTGACTCCGATAGCGATGTCGCCTCTCCGGTCGAAGATGTCGTGCCCAGCGAGGGTGCTCCGACAACACTTATGCAGTGGGCCGTACTCATCCTCAACACCGCAAATCCGACATTGAAGGTAGGCAGTCTGGAGCTTTCAATTCGCCGCCTTTGGTTATGAGGAATATTGTGATAGGTCGAGCGAACTAGACATGCAGTAAAGCTGTTTCGAACGGGTCAGTTGAAGTCCATCGGACACCGATCAGCGAATGCACCCCGGCCTCCAGATATTCCACCCAGAGAAGAAGCATTTATGCGTAATATTGTCGACCCAGCAAAAGTAGCAAAGAGGAAGAATAGGGCTGTCATGCTGCATGCCCTAGCGAATATTGAACAGTGGGCGTGAGTGACTGAGTCCAACTCCAGTATGACACCGCCTTGAATCGCCGACTGGCTCACGTTGTTTATTATTCTCAGCATCGATCTTGCGTAGGCCTTTCTATGTTGAACATTCTGGAATGCATTTTCACCAGTTTGTTCGCATGCAGCTGGGACATCATGGCTCGGTATGGCCCCGACCACCCTGATTTGCCCCCTGCCTTCTTCTCCGACTTCACCAAGATGGCCCTTGACGAGTCGAAGCACTTCTCGCTGCTCACCTCCCGACTCGCCGCGCTTTCCCCCAGCACGCCGTACGGCTCGCTGCCCGTGCATGCGTCGCTCTGGGAGTCGGCGAGCGTGACGTTCAATTCCCTGCGTGCACGGCTGGCCATCATCCACCTCGTCCACGAGGCGCGGGGTCTGGACGTCAACCCGGGCACCATCGAGCGTTTCCGCCGCGCGGGGGACGCCGAGAGCGTGAAGGCTCTTGAGGTCATCCATCATGACGAAGTGACGCACGTTACGACGGGGCATCGCTGGTTTACGTGGATCTGCGCGAAACAGGGTGTGGATCCGGTGCAGACGTTTAGGGAGGAAGTGAAGCGATGTTGGAGAGGGGATGTCAGAGGACCTTTCAACGTCGAGGATCGAGAGAAGGCGGGCATGACTAAGGAATTTTACGAGGACCTCAGAGGTGAGATGCATACGGAGAATCGCAAAGAATGACTACTTAGATACACGGAAACACGATGTGACGTCTTGTGCTTACATCCAGTCGCATCTATTCTATCGTCGACCGGCGTGCAATCAGACGTAACTCCACATCCGTATTCTCGCAATCACAAATCATCCACCCGTTCAACTGAATAGATGATCACTACAAATGACACAACGGCCTTTTTTCTCAAAACTTTCGACAATGCGTTCGGTCTGAACGAGGATTCACTGGACATTCATTTCACATCATAGTACTGATAACATAGGTGCCGATTAGACAAACCATTGGAAGGCTAGAGGTACAATGAGCATGGTTACAGACGAGAATGATAGGCTACACTGTACTGTGAGCAAGCGACCGAGTTTGGATACGCATGCTAAACCTCCAAGGACAAGAAGACAAGAAATGGTGTGACAAAGCAAGCGAAGTCTAATATAACATACAATCAACCATATAGTGGCACTTCCGCACTCTGATATGAGGCGACACCTGGATCGAACCCTGTGTTCATGTTGGCGTCAGGCGATTCAGGCCATGAATATCTACGAAATGGGGTACTTCACTCAGATCCTCATACGCTGAAGGAAGCTAGGCACTTACCCTGGCATCATCATGTCCCGCCAATAAGCCGGGTTTTGTAACGCGAGCAAGGCACCCAATGATTCCTCCAATCCCTGTCCATTGGTGGACGCGAAGTCGTACACCTCCAAAGGGCCCGTCCCGGCAGAATAAGCAGTCTCTTCTTGATACACGGGCTCTGTAGGCACGACAGTCTCCGAGAGGATGTGGGTGCCTTCCATGCCATGGCTTTCCTGGAGACTTGCTTGAGAGAACGTAGAAGAGAACGCTTGGGATGGGCTCGAAGCCGCAGTTGAACTGCCTGGGGTCGTGTATATGGTACTAGCACTAGGGGATTCTTGCGGCATCTGAGTTGGAGGAGGGTGCTGTGGGTGGAGTCGACCACTCGTGGCGACATCGCGGCGGTGTTTCGACAACAAGCCAGCGAGGAATCGGGCATGCAGCTTAGGTGTGTGACGGTCATCAATGGATATCTCGGGGGACCCCAGCGTGGTGATTAGACGTCCGATTAAGTCGAAAATCTCCGTCTCCTGTTGCTGCGTGATCAGGCTGCGGCTCTTGAATTCAGGACGCATCAACTGTTTGCGTGGCGAAGATTAGTGTCATGGGCCATCCTAAGCCACGGAACATACCTTCAGGAGGAACGCGGATGCAAATGACGAGAAGACAAAATGGCCTAGAATACGTTAAAAGAAGTCCGGCATCGGTGATTTGACCCAAAAACATACCGTCAGGGGAGAAGCGCATGTAACCGCTGGGACATAGCGTATTGACCATGCACAAAATTACAGATTTTGCCGCTTCCAGACACTGCCAAAATTATTAATCGCTGCTAATAGAAATCCTGGGTAATAGCGAACTTTGTCTAGGAAGAGTTGATCCTCCGGTTGCATCCCGCGCTTATAAGCTTGTTGGAATCCAAATGAGAACATCACAAGTCTCGAGTAATTGGTGAGGCTAGCGCAGGCATGTGAGTCAGAGTGCAGAATAAGAAACCCTTTAACATACAATGGTAACAGCGAAGCCCGGAAGGCACAACCCGCGTCTAAGTATATGCATTAATTTCACCTCGGCAGTACGTTCATAGAGGTGTACGAACCTTGTAAATCCGTCTCCTCGTTAAACCTGCGAGTCCATTCATTGAAATATCTCGTTAAGTGCTCGTCATGAGTTAATGTCACCGCTCGGAAATTAAGGCTCTACATAATTTGTTCGGTGCCTGGCGATAGGTGTTACAACATGGACCTTACCTGATTCAAACCTGTCGGCGAATTCGGGTCGGAGTAGATTTCACTGTGGAAGTGCGACATGATGCGGAGCATTTGAGTGTAGGCACAGAGCCCGGTATCCCACTTGAATGGCGGAGTTGACAAAAAACATTTTGCAGACATGCACCGTGGCACTTACCGGATGATTTAAAGGCGACTTTTTGTACCAGTTTTCCGAGTTCCGTATAATACTGACCATCCGTTTTAGTATGATTCACCTGAATTCCGTTCATACTTACTAGTCCTCCTTGATCGTGGATGGTTTCCCGAACTGAGTCGCCATGGACCGATCCAAATTAAAGCAGTTCAACCAAAGCCGTTCTTGGTTCAACAACTCTCGTCTCTGCCGGTCCGACTTGGGTTTGATCGTGGACACCTGGTGGAGATTAAGATCTGTCGCAATTCTTTTGGATCATTGTATAAACGTGAGAAGTACATCACACGTTCATATCGAAACTGAGCTTACCGTATGGCCAGACCAATATATAACCAACTGCGGTCTTCTTCCCAGCGCCTCGCAGGTACGGCATACGTACTGAGCAATAAATACGCCTGCGAGAGCTCGACTGACTTCCACCCATTCAGCAGACCGTCCGCGGCCGCACGCCTGGCGAAGTGCATGGCAATCGGGTATATCTCCGACTTCTCCTTATAGTATCGCGAGGATATTGCGCACACTAGATAGGGAAGATGACGATGGGTGTAATCCTAGTGTTCGACATGAATGCCGACTTACCCACGGTGAACAGGAAAGGACACCGAGCAAAGGTCGATTGCACAGTATGGATCTCTCGATCAAGCAACGTTACATGCATCTGGCAGAAGTTAGTCGAAATTCCCATGACGATACGGTGAAGCCTACATTGAGTTTCGTGTAGAAGCTAATAAAAATATCTGTCAGCTGAATAGCGAGCTCAAGAGGCGGAAGAACTGACATCTCAAACAACTTGTCAACGTCATCAGGGGTGACCAACCCGTGTACCAAGATCTCCGGGGGACTGTGATTCTCTATCAAAGCCGCGCGAATTGACAAATCATATGCAGGACCTTTTTTTACATATCGATCAGTAGCTATCGACTAACCAATCGAGGTCAAATTACCCGGCATGAAGTACGTCTCATTTGCGACGCCCTGCGTAATCGAAGTCATACCATTGACTGGATGACGAATGTCGCCTCAGTGTCACTCACCACGTCGTCATCATCGGAACTCTCGTTACCGCCAGTGCGGCGTGGACTCTTCTTCTTGGGCTTGCTATTCTTAGGAGCAGAGAGAGCCAAATTCGCAAGCAGCCCTAAGGGCACGGTGGCATCCGGGAGAGCCTGCGGCTTCTCGTCCTCATCTTCCAATGGACCAGCCCTATCGTTCTGTCCAACGATGCTTCCACGTTCGGTACGGTCATTAGCATCTGCACCCTCCTGCTCGCCGTCCGAATCATCGTCCTCTTCATCCTGAGCACGTGACTCCATCTTGAAAGCGTCTATTCCGCCTGACGTCCCTGCGGCCTGCACGCTTTCCTCCATTCGATCGAGCCAAGCGATAACGTCCCGATTATTCTTATCTGAGGGCGAAGTCGCCATTCGATACGACGCGATGGATAGAGGAGTTGCCGTATACGGGTTGTGCAGCTGCTCAAGGGTCCCAACCGAAATGGCATAAATGCCCGGTCAATTCGGTAGCGTGTGTGTGTGTGTGGGACGCTTAACGCACCTCTCGCAGGAGCTTCTCGATGATGACATCCTTCTGACGGATCTGCGCGAGGAGATACTCTCGCTTGCTAGCGTGGGATAGTACCGGTAAGTCAGAGGGTGAATCTCCGTCAGACGAAGGGGATGAAGGGGACATGGTGAAACGCATTAAGGAAAACAGAATGAATTGTCCAGATTGTGGGATGCGGAGGAGGCGGGCAGGCCCCTCCTCCGAGATACTTAAGCCGGGGCACAGTGTCCCAAGATATCATTACATCGATGGCGCGCTCACAAAAGGAGCGCTGGAATGTTTCGAGCGACCACTCACTTTGGCGCATTGCGGGGTTTGCGACCCTCGACAACACATGTGTTCCCGCTGGACTTGCACCGCCTACACGTGTTTTCGCCTTTGGGGAAGTCACACTTCATCTGTGCAGCGCGTCAGGAACATTCGATCCGGGGCCAGCGACAGCAAGCACGATGGGAGATGGAAAAGGCATGAGGGGTGTGGATCGAAGCTAAGTTATGATATACGTGCCTTGAGTTTCTTACAATGTTTGCAGGCCCCTGGTCTAGCTCGTGGCCATTCAAGGGAAAAATTGCGGCGAGAACAGCCCCAATACGGGAGGAAAACCCGGCAGAAAAGCAGCCCGGAGGGTCATTCCACGGTGAAAGGAATCACCGGCAGCAGTCAGCGGCGTTCAGGTGACGCGCAGTGACATCGAAGAGTCGACATGCGAAGTTTTGTTGAAAAAGGAGACCAAGACATTGGAGCCATCAGTAAGCGCGAGCGCAGAAGGAGGATAAAACATACAGTCTCGTCGGATAGTTTTCATGACCCGTCATGGGTGCCATGCTGACACTGATGTTCATGGAGCCGCCGAAGTCGTCCTCATCACTCTGGGAGTCGCTGTCACGCGCTTGTTGTCCATCGTCCGTGCGCACGCGTTTCTTGCCCTGCGTTTTCTTGCCTCCGCCGGGCTTCTCCTGAGCTCGCTTCCCGGCGTTCTGCGCCTGGTTGGGCGAGGAGCGCGAGGTCGACAAGGAATTGATCCAGGATGTGGTCAGCTGCTGTTGGCTGGGAGTGGCGGTGTGTGGCAGTGTCGGCCGCCCGTCGCCGGCACCGAGCCTGGACACAGAGGAGCTCGAGAAATTTGTAGCCTCCGACGACGGCGTGTAGGACGATTCGGAGATAGTCACCTGGTCAGGATGCTGATACGGCGCAAAGGTGTATTCCTGATGGGGGAGAGAGTTGCTTGCGACCGGCTGAGGGTCGGGCTGATAGATATAGGGGTCGCTAGAGGTCTCCGCGTGTTGAAAACCGAACGGCTGCTGCTGCTGCTGCTGTTGCTGGTAGCCCTGATCCACTACAGCGGGGGCTGCCAGCTGGGGCGAAATGTGCTGGTGTGCCGCAGCCGAATACTGCTCGGGCGCTCTCGCTGTCGGTCGACGGCTTACCTTGGGCAGAGCGCGCTGTGGCCGATCGCCCGCGGTGTTTTGCACGAAATGCTGCTCATAAGTCGCCTGATCGTGCGACATATACTGCGGCTGGACAAAGCTGTACTGGGTGTGCTGTTGTTGCGGCATCACGCCAGCAGATATATCCTGCATGGACGAAGCACCGTGCTGGATGTGTGAATGCTGGTGGTGCTCCTGCTGCTGCTGCGGAAACTGCAAATGGGCGACGTTACCGACATGTCCTCCTTGACCTTGACCATAGCCGGCCTCGCCGCCCTGGGTATGATAGCTCTCGACCCACTGCTGATAGTCCGCCGACGTCTCCGGGACCGTGACCTGGTTAGGGTCGTAGAACATGGGTGGTGGCCCGAACATTTGCGTCGGCGGCTGCGCTAGGGTAGGCCCCGCAATCGTAGCGGAGTGGAGGGAGGCGGGAGGGAGGCGGGCGTTTGGAGGAGAGAAAGCCCAGGAGGAGGTCTGGTCGGCTTGAACAAAAGTCAGTTTGGCAGGAGGCTGCGGGTATATGGCAAGGAGAGGTGGTGGAGGCGAACCTGGAAGAGAGGCGGAATTCCGGAGCTTTTCACCTCCGGAAGCTGGTTGGGACTGAGTATGATTGATTGAATCAAACGCCCCTCTGTGGATCACGCGCTGAAGGTCAGGATTAGGGCTGACATTGACTGGCCCGGGACGTTGACTATGGTTTGCCGACATGGCCTCTGCCGATACGTCCTGCCACGCCACCAGGAGGTCGATATGGGTACAGTACCACACGGATATCGAAATGGTAGACGAGTATGGTAGTGGGCTTGCTCTGGGGCGCCCTAAGATGTTCTACTCGGTCCGCTCTACCCACGCACTGTCGATAGGTCCCGGACACGTCGAGATGAAGAGGTTCTGGGGTGACGGTTCGCAAGAGACCGAGAAGAGATAGCAGCTGACAATAGTAGGATAATAACTGGCGGGCAACATTCCGATACGATTCGCTGCTGACAAGCGACCTTCCCTGCACCGCTCTCTGGGATCTGTTCACGGTCTCAACTACAACAAGCGATTGACGCCGGCAGTTGATAGCACAAGCGCCCACGATGAACCCAGATTTTCCATCTGTCAATACACGTTGTTGTTCATAAGGCTCCGGTTTGATGTGCAGCACAGAACTACTGAATCATTCACTGCGGAAAGACCACAGAGAGAGCACAAGAACAGCCTTCGAATGGCCCACTCTGGCCCACTTCACTGCCAATGCAGACCATGCGAGTCGCCGAGCTAAAATGGACGCCCATGGATCTTCCAGCGCCTCTTTCCTTCTCGCCCCCTTTGCTACTCGAAGTTGAAATCCTCGCTCATTCCGAAACGAAAAGTTGAATGACAAGTCGCTAGCATGCACACAGATAAAATGTATACATACCCTTCCCTACAACCATGTCCATTGTGTCTTTGTCTGTGCGGTTAATTATAATGGACCTGAGCAACGTGCCCTCCAGGGGAGACGCTCGAGGGCCCATCGGAGTCTCGGTCAGCACCCACACATCGCCCAAATGAATGACTAGATAGCCCTGACACAGCGTCGATAACATAATACCGGAGTGGTCGGCCAATTCTCGAAGCACACACAGAGGAAACTGACCACAGTACTAGTGAAAGGGTAACTCCTATCTTCCTAATGTTCACCGCCTCGGCTGGTCTGCTGTTCACTCGGCAACATGAAGTTGTCCGACAAGTTCGTATCATCTGCATGCAGCCGATGGTGGTCGCAAACACATCCGCCGGTCTGCTCGGACTTCGAATGAGGCTGATCAAGGTCTAGATTAGAGCACTGGCTGACGACGCACGGTCATAAATAAAAGGATAAATTCAAGAAACGTACGCGACACGGTCCTTATCCGACATTGTTCAAGCAGAGCAGACGTGAGTCGTCGACAGAATCGGTACCGGTGAAAATATTCCCTGACCAGCACGCCGTGCTCTCTATGCGTGACGGTTACACGAGGCATGGCGAAGTAAATATCAAGCCGTGCTAATTTAAGCATGATGGCAAACCCCGGCCACTAGACACAAGTTGAAGATAGCTCAGAGCCTTGCTTCGCACGATAAATTTGGCACTCACAATGCACAGGAGCTCGCGGGATCCACCTCACAAGCCAGGAAGTCTAAGCCAAACCTCGCAGACTGCAGGCAATTCGGTTTCTGCTTTACCACTCACTCCGGTGCATCGGTTTTTAGCGCCTTAAGCTGGCTGCGCGTCATCAACACCGTCCTATCGCATCCTTACGTATATCGCCGCGTAATTCTGCCCAGTCATCACGCGGATCCTGGGACGTGCCAAATTCGAGAAGGCGAGGGTACTTATCGTTCGTCGGCGCCCAAGTCGCCTTCGCGATGCGCACAGTCATGGCTTCTCGGGCTTCTCCCAGGAGTCTACACGAGACGCATGCTAGTCTGAATCATAGTGGGGAGGCAACCTGCGGGGGTGACCATACCCCGCATATGCCAGCGCTATGGAATTTGGGTAGACGTTCGGAGATCACCTTATCGGCGCGCGCCGTCACTATCCGTGCCACCCGGAGATCTCGAAGAGTGACTAGTACTGAACGGTGAGCAGCGTGAACCACTTCTTGTCTTTGCGAATCTTCTTCCTGAATCGAGTCAGGGGTACATGTCGTTGCCTGTCGTTGCATGTCCTGCGAGAGACATGCTGATTCATTGAGGCAGGTCACCAGTCGCCCAGCTGAATGCACACCCCTGCGGCAATAGCGGATGCTGGTCATTATCACAGGCATCACGGAATGAAATTCGTCAGGCGTCCGCCATCTACTGGGAGCTGACGTCTGCGCTGTCCACGCCACCGCTATTCATAGCAGTGACACCAACGTGCTCTGGTCAACTCCAACGCCGTGGGCAAGCCAACGGCTGAACCATGCTACGTGCCGGTCTTCGGCGGATCACCGCTAATTTTGTGGTATTGCTGATAGAGTAGTGCATGGAAGGTGTTTGTGTCCGGTTCCGGACAATGCGGCGCATGACTTCGGGGGAGGACATGCGACGGGTTGGGGACCATTATACGTAAGTACACGTCACCGCATATATGATGCAGGGCATAGGCAAAAAGCTAGTATTGTAGGCTTCGCGAACGAATACAATTGCGGCTTATGATGACTTCGACAGCGATCGGGACGGAGGAAGTCTTCTCGCTCTTCCCTGTAACAGAGGGCAGCTGAGAAGACGCGAACGTTGGTTTGCGGCGGACACAGAAGGGGTGCTTCCGGAAGTGGCAGAAGTACGCGCGAGTAAGTAGCAGGAGTGTAGTAGGTGAGACGTTACACGTCCGGCATGGGCGAGCACACCCGAGTCGCGACCGGCGGATTCTGCCTTATTCAACACGGCTAGGAGATATTGCAATATTCTTCCAGTCTTCGCAAGATGAAGTGCAGAGGCGGGAGACACTGCCCGCTATCGAGCCCATATCCGGAGGCTCGTCCACCTAGTTGGGCGAGTAAGACGTACGAATTGTCAGTGGCGCTCCAGCCGAATAGAATGCAATACCTACGAATCGTTGGCAGAACCAGACACCGGAACAAGATTCCTGGGAGGAAGATGGTTGCATTGGCGGTGTTCGGTTGACATGATCCCAACTGTTCAGTGACAAAATGGTCTGTCAATACAGTATCAACCGTCTGCCAGAACTTTGTTCCTTCTCGCCGAGAATCGTCCCTGTAGTGGTGAGACAGAGTATAATCTGTTTCAAAATACTGCGCTGTGTCCAAACCCAAGATGCGCCCAGAGCCAGACAGCACCTAGGTGCGAATTTTGTAGACGAGGGAGTCAGTGCTAAGTGCGAGAAGTACTCGTCAATTTCACCGGGGAAACGCACTGGCGCTTATGTGCCACTCGTTCCGATCAAAAGTGATCGAAAATGGCACGTGTCGCCCCGCCTCCCCACACGTGGACTCCCTTGGCCTCCTCCATCCACCCGAGTGCAAATGAACCATGAAGGAGTATCTGCAACAGCTTCTCGAGGGGAAGATAGTGCGTGCATGCCTCCCGTCTGACATGATATATTGACCTTACATTACTTCTACTAGGATTTTGAAGGGCAAAAATCGGTCGAACAGATCGTCAAAGTGACGTTAATTGGGGCGACGGTGAGTAGACGAGACCTTCTATACGCTATTCTCATGGCATTGATGTTGAACGTGAACGTAGATTGCCTCATTTGTGCTAGGGTTTGCGTTGCAGTCGCTGCGTGTCACGTTCGGGGCGTTCGGACTCGTCACCGTCGGACTCTTCCTGGTGAGCATGACCGTCGCTGCCAGGCTTGATTCGGCTAAGTCGCGTTCAATGGAAACAGCTCGTCGTTCCTCCATGGCCCATGTATAACCGCCATGCCGTGCAGTGGCTGCCGGTCAAGGAGACTAAGTCGAAATGAGATGGCTCTATTTTCGCGCTCCCATCCTTCCCATCCATGCATCATTCTGTTATCACGCACGTTTCGTGAGTTGTACTTTTGGACATATTGAAGTGCGATATGAGCATGGATTCTCACCGTTGACCCACATCGCCTATCCTCGGCGAATGTTCGGGTGTCTATGCGAGACAAGGGTGGCGAATTTGACAAGCTCGTGTCGCTTCTCTGTGTTCTTGGACAGGAGTGACGATGGCCTTGTCACTCGCCTTCGCTCTAAGTGCCCTTGAGGTTATCTGCAGTTGTGAACGTCCATCCGTCTGCTCGGTAACGATCATGAACGACGGATGTGGTGATCCTTCCCGTTCACTTTCACGTGCATGCGTGCGTGCTGACCGCTGAGACTTATCGTCCATGGCGCGAGCTGCAGAGGTGCGTCGTTTACCACAACCTCAATATCATATTTGACGAACGTTCTCCAGGGAGAAGGGACGAGCGTTGTTCCTGTGGTCATGCGCGTGGAGCAGTCGGCATTGAAGGTGGTATGAACCCTGCGCCAAGCCCATTCAGACTTAATGGGGCTGTGCGCTAACAGAAGAGTGGTCTACGTGATTGCGGTGCTATGCGCGATTAGTACGGGGGAAGACTATTTTCGGTGTAATCCAACTGGATCATCAGTTCACCTTGTTGGTGTCTCCGCTGATAGCCTGCCATGATGGAGATTGCAGCCTGTGCGTCACCATCCAGTGGATGATGACCCAGTGAGCAGTGGGCGCTGTTGATGTGCTGTCTTCGATCGATGAGCGAGGCACATGTCTAGCTTCATGACAGCGCAGCGACCAAGCGCATCGGAGAAAGCAACATCTTTCGCCATGTAAGATAGAATGGCGGACCAAACATGACGATCCTGACCCTGAAAAATTTACGTCCGGAATAATTCGGATAATTCGGCCCAGGAATACTTTGTTCATGCATCTTAGAAGTTGCAGTGGGAATCGGTACGCGCGTTGTTTGACTTTCGTTGGTCTAAGGACTGATGCTCTGGCAGAGAATTTAGAGGTGCGATACGTTTCGAAGCGGCGTATGTCGCGAAATACAGCTTGATACTTGCCATCACAGGAACAACACGTTGATAACATTGGGCGAGTTGTTAGCAATGCATTGCCTGACCTACTAACGGGAAAGATTCACAAGCATAGACTGGGTCACAACAACCCATCCTGGCTTCGCAGCGATCGCGCTTATCGAAGCAGGCCATACTGTTCGCCGCATAATTATAGAACGGCGGACCTAACATGACGTATCTCGCCCCGATCAATCACGCTGGGCAAATTCCAGATAGTTCGTGCCAAAAATAATGCATTCATGCCTCTGGAAAGTCGTGGTAAAGCGTAGTACGTGTGTCAATTCCCTGTCCCTGTTTCGGGATCTGACGTTATGGACAGATAATTTAGAGGCGACATATGGCTTGCGGTGCAAATTTCAGTCTGCTACCCAGAACATCATTATTGGGGGGCCGAAAGACCGTATATGTCCAGCGTGCAGCATTCCGACGTCGCCCGATTAACGACGGAGACAAGATTCGGGGACACTGGGCGGCAGAATTGACCAGGAACATGTCGAAGATTCCGACGAAATCACTAGGTGCATCACCCCCTTATGCGGATGGCTGCACCACGAAGGAACGGGAAACTGCAGACTGGGGCGTGCACTGATCAACGAGCAGTGAATGGAGCGCGTTTGTAGCTGGGTTCATTATCGACACCGGTCACAAGAACGTCCATTATCTCCGCAAACGGCGATGAACCACATAAAACGGTGCGTGGTCGCTGTATTCCAGAATACATCGGCGTTTGAGTCAGGTTAAAAGATCGTCTGCGCACTGCGTGAAGGGTGGGGGGTTTCGGCCGTATGTCGCACGAATGAGTAATCTGCGGGCAAGTTCGGAATGTGTTCATTTGGTTGAACAATACACTACGCACGCACAAGGACCCGTTATACAGTTCCTTTTGACGAGAAATACTGACCTGGGACTGTCGTTAAGTATTACAAAGCATATACAGCGAAGTGTGTCACAAAGTTTGGTCGAGGAAGTCGCATCGTGAATCATTTTGATTGTTGCGAGACTATGTATGATCATAACTTCCGAGGACTTGTCTTCAATAAATCTGTTACCGTCTACTACATTGATATCATCGGAATTGGCTGGTTGCTCGCCGGTCGAAACACAACGGCGTATTAATGGGACGAGAGTGAGGTAATCCGGGTAGGTTTGAGCGGCTCTGCGGAAGGCCATGTCCGTATTGGGAACGAGGAGACATCTATCATCTTCGCCTCTCACTGCTGTCGAACAGCTCTCGAACCGCGGAATCCTGTGCATGTCCACGTTCCCAACATCAACGCTGGCGGGCCAAGTGCTGCCCCAGGTGACAGAGGAAGGGCAGACGACGCCTTCACATGGCGGCCTGGTCGTAGGCCACGAGTTCGATGCCCCGATCGCCCAGAAGCAGTACTCGTCCCCTACGCCCGTAACTCATCCAGCTGCTGCTCGAGAGCAATCCCATCTCCCTAATCCCCCTAACGCAAGCTCCCATCCACCAGTCGCACAGGCTGCAGCGCCCAGACGGTCCTCATCACAGGCCAAACCCCGACCGCTCTCGATGCCTCCACAGAACTATGCCACTCCTGAACGCGAACGCCAGCACGTCGATGACGGTGGCAGCAGGCGAGAGCGCGAGCCGGGCTCGTCCAGCAAGTCGCGCAGCACGAACAGGATACTGGGAGATTACACGCTGAGTAAGACGTTGGGTGCCGGGAGCATGGGCAAGGTCAAGCTGGCACATCACAACATTACGGGCGAGAAAGTATGTGCATTCCAGTCGACATGACTACTTAAACTGACTGTACACGACATAGCTTGCGGTCAAAATACTCCCTCGTGCGTCCCCACCGAGCGGGAGCATGTCCAACCCCGATGCGGCGGCGAAGCAGGCATCGAAGGATGCCTCAAAAGAGATCCGAACGCTGCGGGAGGCGGCACTGTCCATGCTGCTGCACCACCCATATATCTGCGGGATGCGGGAGATGATCGTCCACGCACACCATTACTACATGGTCTTCGAGTACGTGAACGGTGGGCAGATGCTGGACTACATCATAAGCCATGGGCGGTTACGGGAGCGCGTCGCACGCAAATTCGCGAGGCAGATCGGGAGCGCATTGGATTACTGCCACAAGAACAGCGTCGTGCATAGGGACCTCAAGATCGAAAACATTCTCATCTCACAGACTGGGAACATCAAGATTATCGACTTTGGCTTGTCGAACCTCTTCGACCCCTCGGGCCGTCTATCGACGTTCTGCGGTTCCTTATATTTCGCGGCACCCGAGCTGCTCAATGCAAAGGTGTACACGGGCCCAGAAGTAGACGTGTGGAGCTTTGGCGTCGTGCTGTATGTGCTCGTTTGCGGAAAGGTGCCATTCGACGACCAGAGCATGCCCGCACTGCATGCGAAGATCAAGCGCGGACTGGTGGAGTATCCTGTGTGGCTCAGTGCAGGTACGTACTCACATTGTGCAGGGCACGTATTTTGTTGATCCTGCAGCAGAGTGCAAGCATCTTCTGACACGGATGCTGGTCACCAACCCCGCGGCTCGAGCGCCGTTATCTGAGGTCATGAGCCATCCTTGGATGGTGCGCGGCTTCCGCGGACCACCAGATTCACATCTCGTTCATCGCGAGCCATTGCGGGCAGACGAACTCGATCGGCAAGTGATCCGGGGCATGAAGGGCTTCGAGTTCGGCACCGAGGAGGAGATCGAGCATAGGCTGATTGACGTTCTCGAGTCGGATGCGTACTATCGTGCCGTGCAGCACTGGGAGCGCAAGCGCATGGTCCCCAATGGACGCAACGGCAACGGGCGCCACTGGGGCGAGTCGTTCTCGAACTCGTCGCTCGCCATTTCGCAGGACGGCTCGCACAGTCTGAACGGCAAAGGCGACTCACCGTCCAAGTCGAAGCGCCGCTTCTCTGGCTTCGACTTCTACCGCCGCAAATTCTTCTCGCCCTCCTCGTCCCCGCCGGGTACTCCCTTCGCGGGCTCGCCCCCGACGTCCCAATCGCATCTGTCCAATACATCGCTCATTGATCCCGGCCAGCGCGAACCGCCAGATCCTACGTATGGCTTCCACCCTCTTATCTCGATGTACTTCCTGTCCCGCGAGAAGATGGAGCGGGAGAAGGTCTACGGTCCGGGACACTTCGCGAGCTCGCAGCTCTCACTGGAGTCCACTCCCCAGCCTGAAGTACCACCACCCGAGGAGTCGACCAACGCCAAGCAGCTGTCTCAGCCGGCAGTCCGCAAGAAGGACGTCGTGCCCGCGAAGCCGGACTACAGCATGCCGCTCCCCCGCCTCCCGGCGCCCGAGACGTCCCACTATTCGGGCATGTCGTACGACCCCGCCGCTGCAAGCCCATCGCCAGTGTCTGCGACGTTCGCGGCGCAACCCCGGCTGCGTGACGCCGCGCTCGCCGTGTCCAGGCCGAGCGCCCCGCCAGGCTCGACGCCCAACAGCCCCGCCAGGGCGTCCATGCCCCGCGCACCGCCCGCTTCGACCCATCGTCGCAGCCACAGTCTCAGCCAGCGCCCAGCTGCTGGCCGGGGGTGGTTCGGGGGCGGTGGTGTGGAGCCCGTGAGCGAGGATGCCACGCTGAGGGTGCACCCGGATCCGATTGGGCCTCCGCGGTCGGCAGGACCCGAGAGGACCTCGTATGCGGAGCAGGCGGAGGGCGAGCGCGCGGAGGACGATCAGCGCACGCCGGTGCTGGTGACTGCGGGCGCGACGCTGGTGCGCAAGTTTGGCAGTCTATTGGTGGGCAGCGGCAAGCATGACGAGACGCGGAGGTCGAGCGGTGGTGGTACTATGAAGAGGGGCAGCATCATCCCGTCCTTCACGCCCCGGCCATCGGCTGATGTGGGGGAGAAAAGCGTGGATGAGCATGGCGCGCTGATTAGCGAGAAGAAAAGCCAGGAGACCGGGCATGGCGACCCGCCCGCTGCACCGGGCGCGATCACACAGAGCCAGAGCCAGCCCATCGCTTCGCCACATCGTCGTGCTGCGACGCTGCTTGACCCTGCAGGAAGAGCGGCAAGGCACGAGCGCAGAAATAGTGCGGGCCCTGCGCTGTTCTCGAGCGCTGGGGGCGGTACGATGGGTCGTCACCGGCGGCCTTCTACAGGCTATTCGACGGACTTCCGACGCCCTCTGGCAGATCGATTGTTTGGGCGGACAGATGAGGAGGACGAGGGCATTGAGGAGCAGCCCGAGACAAACGGTGCCGGTGTGAACGGCGATGGGGACGAGCAATCACCCAACCACGAGGAGGGCCATGGTGAGGAGAAGGAATTCAAGCCTGTCTACATGAAGGGTCTATTTAGGTATGTCTTGCACTGGGGTGCATAATTTTAGCGTATGCGTAATAATGGTCAATCGGTAGTGTCGCCACGACATCAACTAAGCCTCCGGTAGTGCTCAAACAAGACATCAAACGTGTATTGGATAGGATGCAAGTGCAATATCGCGAGACGAAGACTGGCTTTGAATGCATCCACATGCCATCGATCGATGTCGCCTCCGTCCAGCCGCCACCCCCTTCGGAGCGCCAGCACCGAAAACGAGGCTCTGCCGGAAGCAACGAGACTGATACCGCACGGCGCTCGATCGTCAGGAAGGCGTCGAAGATCTCCTTCAACGCCAAGGGTAACAAGGACAAGGATCGCGATGCTAAGGAGAAGGATCTTCCAAGCCGGCCGTCTGGTGGTACGACGCTCAGCGCTACAGCCAGCAGTGCATCATCCTCATTTTTCCAAATTTCATCGAACACCCATGTTGGTCCTATAGAGGGCGTGCGGTCTGATACGATCGAGGCATCAGCTGCGCAGCCCGAAGACCCTGGACGACCTCAGTCACCCAGCAAGGGGAAGATTTTGCCTCCGATACCCCGCGATTTTGCAGCAAGTCCTCAGCCCGCGCACGCAAATCCTCTGCCAACTGGCGAAGTCGGTCCAGATGTGTTTGAGAGCATCGGTGCTAACTCACTGGCGGTACGGTTTGAGATTAACATCGTGAAGGTATGATCTTGTGCTTTTTGGCTATTATGGGTGATTATTAATCGAAACTACATCGTAGGTGCCCTGGCTACCCTTGCACGGCATACAATTCCGTAGGGCTGGCGGCGACGGCTGGCAGTATGGTATGCTAGCAAGAAGGGTGTTGACTGAATTAAAGCTATGACGATAATTTTTGCGCACGTTTTCTCTTCTGGGTGTCTGCAATGCTGTTACGACTTATTCCGATCAGATTACATTCGACTATTCTTTCACTTTCACGTTTCTTACTTTTCGCCCTACCTTCTGCCTCGCTCTACTGTTCGCCCGTAGACCGTTACGCGTTACCTCTTGCCTTGAGTCTTACGATCGCTCTGCATATGCTGATACTCATCCATACTCTTTACTTGTACCAACGTTATACCACGGGGATTCTCTGGTCAATCATAACTATCATTCACCGACCCGGAATAAAAAATCATAGCATGCGCAGGCGGCTATACTTAAGTTTTATCCGATAAATTTCGAATGGTCTAGGCCTGCTCATGAGATGGTTGGACAGAATTGCGGAGCTGACTACCGGAAAGTGGTCTAGTTGATGTTTGAATTGTCCTATACTAATATCCTAGCGTCCTGAGATGCTCGTTGTTCACGTATGTAACTGACGCCTTCCGAGGGCTTGTCTTGTTTCACGACCGAGTCTATCCTCTTTCCATCATCTTTGCTCTCTCTTATACTCTTTCAAAAACTCACTTGGAGCCCTTTAAATATGCCTCTATTCTCGATTTAGAACTTAGGTGTTCCCAAACGGTACGTCCCATGCGGCGAGCATATAGGCTGCTTGCCAACTCTATCTTTGACCTCATCGCAACACACCTCCTGGGACTAATTCTTGAATTGTACTTATCCCACCGCAGCGCTGCTATATCTGTCCAGACAGTAAGATCTCTATTGTCCTCTACACAGGCAGGATTCATCCACTATTCCGCGACTTGCTTTGTGCGGCGGTTCTTACAGGAAGTCACTCCGCTCTGCTCGTCTGGATCCCTCTCCTTTGTGGCTCACCATGTCCATTTACGACTGTCCTGCAGAGCTGCTGCATGCATTTATCGAGGCTTGTGCCGATCCGTCTGATCTTCGCTCCCTCCGCTCTGTAGATAAGGCATTTTGCACACTAGCGACACCACTAGCCTTCCGTACGGTACATTTTCGCGACACTTCCGAGAGCTGCCTGAAATTGTCGCACTTGGCGACAGACCCCGACCTCTCTATATTTGTGCAAACACTTGACTTCCGCTCTCGAGATCATGAGATCGTTGTGAACGGGCGAATCAGGCATGGTGAGAATATCTCATCTTCTTTCAAGCCTTTTCAAAATCACTCAGACACTGCTGTCAGTCTATGAGGACATAGAGGACACCAACATTCGCAGCTCACTTGTGCATATATTTTCGACACTACATGTTTTTCCCTCCCTCCAAACCCTGCAGATCCATTTCTTTACTGGGGAGTCATGGGAGGATGTGGTTCCTGCACCAGATGGGACTTTGATGGCGAACAATCCGTCAAAATATTATCTACAGCAAGATGCCATTCTACATGCTCTACTCAGCAACGACTCACCGGTATCGCTCAGATCCCTAACTCTGGAAAATCTAATACCTTTCCCAAGTCAACACCTTGACCGAGATGTCTTCGCGCAGCTACTGTCGCCCCTCCAGGAGCTGCATGTCTCTGTGCATGCCATGCATTTCAGCTTGGAAGAAGTTGGGGATCGGTTCTGGGTCGAGACCATACCCCTGCGATTCCTCGCACCGCCCCAGCAGCAGCTTACCGTGCTCTCACTTATTAGTGACCAGCCGGTTGGGTATCTCCCCCGTATAGACTTCTCCGGACTGCATTATCCTTCCCTGCGCAGCTTGAAGCTCGGAGGATTCACGTTTGATCAGCATCGTCACATCGAAAATTTCATCGTACTGCACGGGCCCACCCTCACCTCTCTTGTATTGGATTCCTGTCCTATGATCGGCGATGGGCTGGGTCTTCAGCCTGGGCTGGGCCTTCAGCCGTGGCGCCGGTGGGCGGAGGTGTGTGCCCGCTTTGAGGAGGTGCTTACGGCGCTGGTGGATGTGCACTTCCTGCTAAGAACCACCTGGGGCTTGGGCAGCGACCACGAACCTCGCGAGGAGATGCGCCTCACATATGAAAGCTCGTCCACAGGCTATGGCTATAATCGCGGCATGCGGTATGCTGACGAGCTGGTGAGGCAAGACGAGATCGCGATGCAGAGACTCGTGGCTGTTGTCCATGCGAGACGCAATGCTAGGCAACATACAGAACACCACGTTCTGCCTCGGTCATGAATCGATCCTGCAACAACTTGTCGAACTTTCATTTTATCGGTGATCTACTTTTCATGTCCTTTCGGACAGTGTCATCGTGCCAAAGCTGTGGCCTATGATACATAAACATCAGAAAAAATAATTACTGTAACCTCGGCTCTCTCCTTCATGAACACTAAATATCGGAAAACCTCACTCGACTACTCCATTCGCACCTCGCGCTGTGCGTGTAACCGTGGTCACAGTCGTTATCGTAGTAGTAGTCGTTGTGCGTGTTGTGGTGATGTGGTCTTTGCCCTCCGAAACGATGACGGTCTCGGTAATCATAGGTGGGGGCGCACTACTGGCTATCTTCTCTTCCTGGTCTTCTGCGGGGGCGCAGCGAGTGAACCTCCATAATTGACAGGGTTCTCCTGGCTTTTCCCTCATCAGCTGGACCTATGTGCATGATATTCATCAGCTCAGTGATTCTGTCGTCGAGTTGGTGGTTGGGGTCTCACCTTGGTGCCTGGAGTAGCGCTGCCCCAATCTGCCAGGTCCATAACGAAGTCTGTATTCGGCCACGATATACTGTGCCGTATGAGACAGACCATCAATACTGGACACGCCTGCGGAGAAGACACGCTGTGGACACGCACCACATAGCTCCTTCCTTCTCGTCGATTCGGACGTTCCAGCTGGCGGGGAAAGGACTCGCGACAATGGGCGCGTTCTCGCAGAGGTTCTCCACCGTCAGGTACAGTCCGCATGAAGACGAGCATGCGCTCCGAATCGTATAGCCCCTCCCGCTCGGTATGAATTCCCACTGGTTATCACAGCCTGATTACTGCCTGTCGATCAATGAGGCAAGATATGATGCGCACCTGTTGATTCTGGCCCATGTGTGCTGGGAAGCCGACCAATGCTCTCTGATCTGCACCCGAGAGGTCGAGCGCGGTTCCGCTCCTTGCATTCAGGAGGACATGCCTGCCAGGCATCCAACCATGCGCGGCACCTGTCGCAGCCGCCTCATTCCTGCTAACAGCGGGCTGGTCGTGTCTTTCGTGGACTTCCTGGTCGTGTCGGGATTCATGATGCGCGTGTTCCACGTGGGCCGAGGCCCTATGGGATGCAAGCCCTGCCTCCAGTTGTTCAAGGTTGTTGCTGCTTCGAGGAGAGTCGACTTGGGAGACTGTCGTCTCCTCTACCAGCACTGAGAGCGGGCGAGGAGTCTCCAGGCCGCTGCCGTCGTTTTTTGGAGACTCATGCATGGCGCCCTCGGTTGGGCCACCAGGCTTTGAGTCTCCAAGATTGCTTTCGTCGGTTTGTAGGTCAACTTCCAACCTATATCCCACGACTGGCTCGGCCCGTCCTGCATCTTGCCCGTCCTTGTGAGACACCGCCCGCGGTGTCTCGGCTCCTGGCATATACGACGACGAAGATGCAGTCGAGGACCTGCTGACCTGCGAAGGCTTGCGGTTGGGCGAGTTCGGTGCGCTTGGAGCGTTGCCCATGATGTCTATCGAGGAAGAATACTGCGATGTTGAGCTACGAGGAAGGGAAGGTTCTGCGGGTTGTTCTGAGCGGACAGCCCGCTTTCTTATGCGAGAGAGGAAACGACTTGCCAGCATGTCGCGTTCGTGTAGAGCCACGCGGTCTGCTAGCTGCCGCAGTTTGGACGACTCCTTGCTTTTGTGCTTGCTTCTGCATGTGAACAACGAGGCGGGAGCCCCGCCATGATCCATCCTTGCGCCACGTTGGTAGATGCGCCGCGAGGATCAGTTTACTATGCACAGGCATATCACAGCTGTGCAGATGCCTGTAATATTCCGCAGGACATGTTTGCAGTATCTGTAGCGCTGACTGTTCGTTCTTGATTACAAACGTAGGTGCGACACATAGGCGAGGACGGTGATAATAAGATTGTTTTCAACCACACGTTCTTCATTTCGCGAGTAGAAGCATGATTCCTGTGCACATTGACAATGCATAAGATGTCTGGCCATCTCCCTCCACGCTTGGGAATGCGAGCGCAAGCATGTCTCACACGAATTTCATTACTGGCAGTCCCGAGCGATGGCGGAGTGGGTCTCGAAGAGCGCGATACGTAGATTGTGAGTGGTGTTTCAGAGACATTTTCATAATTCCCTCGTGGTGTCGGGAATCGCTAGGTGCATGTTCTTTATGAATTGTAAAAGATCTTGGGAAAAGGTTGTGAAAGCGTAGCTGAGCCTCCAGCACCTAGATCATTCTGAACGACTGCAAAATGAGAGAAAACATAGTCCCACAGGCCGTTTTCTATGCTTGTGATACACTCGTGAATCTACGCTATGATATCTGAGACAGCCAGTTTCTTCAGTCGCCGAGACGCACGCAAATCCACACGCACATGTCCTGATGTGGTTCTACGACGATATCACTGTGATGGTGGTTTTGGAGGATCTTCAGAATCTCTACATATTTCTATGATGAGATGAGTAGAAGTTGAAAAGAGAGGTATTTGTCCCTACAAAAATGTGCGGGTGGGTGCAATCTCTACCGTGACGACGAGCCGGCATACGGAGGTGGTGATGTTGTCTCGAATGCCGTTGGACCGAGCGACCCCGGGCTCCCAGGCGAGCCTTTCACTTTGGCACTCATCACTACAACAAGCCGGTACCGCAGGTGCGTCGTCTTATCAATTTCGCACATATATAATGATACTTACTAGGGAAAAAAGACAAGTATTTGATGTCTTCGGGCGTAAAAAAAGATATGTCCTAGCAGCTCCACGGCCCGGATCCTTGAAGGAGGTTTCCAGGCTCACCCGTTTCCTCCTGAATTCCTGGAGTATTTCTATGACAGAAGACTGCTATGCCACGCTAACCCGCGCAGAGGAGATGTCTGTGTAATTCAGCTACTGCAGGGTGCCACTAGTGTCACAGCGATCGAACGCGAAACGCGTCTGTCATGTGACCGTTTAGAGCGAGGTCGCACTGGCAGGCGCTCTAGACTCCAGCCACTTTGTCTTTAAACAACCCAGGCACTAATCCACCGACCAACCCTCCTACTTTACCATGTCCGAAGAAACGGAGGATGTCAAGCCAAAAATCAACATTGTCATCAACTTCGAAGGGCAAAGTGAGTTCTCGAAAGTAGTCGCAATGCCACTGAATTTTGCCGACTCTAGATATTTCCGCATCGCGCCTCTGTTTCAGCGTGTACTGTGAAAGTTAAGCCTGGGATGTTGTTTCAAAAAGTATTTGAGGCAGCAGAGGTGAGCATATAATTCAAGTGAGTAATGGCTTGTCTCTGATCTTGACCGTGATCTGCACTCGCGACGTCGTTCTCAGAAACGGTTTAACAAAGAGCCAGGTTAGTTTTTCTAGCTTGATTTTCTCTTCAGAGAAACTGAATTTGTTTGTGACCCTAGGCACGTTCAAATTTACCTTTGATGGTCAACGAGTTCGACCAGAAATGACACCAGCAGAGGTGCGTTTGTCGCGTGAAAATACTACCTGACGTATATCTAACGCAAGCTCCTTAGTTGGACATGGAGGATGGTGACGCGATTGATGCGCATCTGCAGCAGGTATGTCCGTTCAATCGCTTGAGGCGGTGAATGCAGCACAGCGATTTGACTTCTTTCGCTATGATCCCCTTACACAGGTGGGAGGTGGGCCTTGTTTGCACCAGTATTTGACATAAGTCAAGCTGTCTTCGACCTTGCTATCGCGTATTACTTTCATGCAAGAGGGCACCGGTGGTAGATTTACTTATCAGTTTTTTATTGTACGTCTCTACGTATGGCTGCACACCAGGATGTACTTTGGACGCGGACCCATGTATTGATAGCCATGGCTAGCGCTGCGCTCGTTATGCAGTTCGATCCGGGGGTGATGACAAAGAGGAGATCGTGCTTGTGGATAGTTCGAGGAAATGTATCAGGATTCAGCCTTCAGAGAGAAGATGCTAATTTAATATGCTAACGACGCTGACCGGCCTTCGCCGAGCGAAAGCTATGCGTAGAACATGTACACGAGCCTGACCTCGGTTCGACCGTACCTCCAAGGCTCGTGTCAGACTTAGCGACTATCAGCATTCTCGCTAGAGAGACAAGAATACAGCTGTACTTCTGTCACCAAGTCAATAGCTGTTGATTATACCGGCTCCAATTACTGCGTTGGCCGTGGCATGGCAGGGCTGTAACACCTGAGAGCGCTTTTTGACCATGACGAGCTTAATCCGACCTAATGGACTCTTAGCTTATGAGGATCATCATTCACACACAAGACAGTTGCGCGGATGGTTCTGCTATGCGTTTGCTAGGTGAACTTTGCCCAATGCGACCGCTCATAAATGACTAACTACGTGGCCATCTGGGGCGATAGCGAAGTCTTTGTGATCGTCTCTTTGTCGCTCTTCCTTCCTATTTGCCTGGAGCAGTTTGCAAGGTGAGCTATTCTCACTTGCTGCTTCGGCATACTACTTGTTTCTGTCAGTGTACTCTGAGAAGATTTGGGATACTGAGTCTTAGGACAAAGCTTCATGACACGACACCTGCCGGCGACGGACTTGTATGCTGTTGAACATTGTGCAGGTATGCCTGGATTTTGTCGGCAGAGGCCTGGAATGACGCAGGTCATGTGTATTTCACTGCTTGCATGCCACCTGCACAATATTCACTCGGCGTGTAATCACGCTGTTTCTGAGTACCGCGTCTGATTCAGCATTTTTCCGTCCCGCCAGAGCTCGGTGGCGGGGCGGTCGATACGAGATCAACATACGTCCTTCGGGAGCGAGTCTGCAGACTGCTGCAGAACATGCGAAATTTATATACCGCAATTGGTGACCTTTGAAGTGACGGCGATCCGCATATATGTCCGAATGCGGCCGCACATGTCAGGAGGGCGTTGTTCGGACACAAGCTCACTATTATATCAGAGACAATGGATATCTCTTACCTGACCGATCTCAGCCTTGCACGTTAGGCAGCGCTCGAGGAACCGGAGCTCCAGACCCACAACAAGACAGCCGCTGTGTGGTAAAACTGGGCTGGCTATGGATCGACAGTGCTAGTTTCAGGTATGTATCATGATAGCATCTTCAAGAATACGAGATAAGAACCGGATTTTCCAGCCTGTATGTGAATTCGACCTCCGTTGCACTGCAGGCCCTGACTGTTATCTCCATGGGGGGTATTGCTGACCACCGTATGCCTTTCATCCATTGTCCTAATAAGCATCTGACGGAACTGGTTGCTTCTCAGCTCCACATCGTAAGCGTCTCCTTTTGACGTTCGCCGCCATCGGCTCTATCTCAGCCATGCTATTCTTCATCCTCCCCTCATCTTCGGTAGTGTGGCTCCTCGCAGCCCCATTAGCCATCTGTGCAAATGTCGGCTTCGGCGCATCCGTAGTAGCGCTGAATTCGTACATCCCCTCTCTTGCTCGTGGAGCACCAGAGGTTGTCACCGCACGGGTGGCGCTTGCGCGTGCCAAGGATGTCCGATCTCGGTTCGAACAGGAACCACAGCATGAAGATGAAGAGGCAGACGACGAGCCGCTTCTATCTCACACCGCACCTATGGATGCCGACGTTATAGCAGCTACATTTGTGCACGAGCACGCGCTGTCCACAGCCACTGCGCGAATTTCAGCACAGGGAATCGCGCTTGGATACGCAGCTGGGATTCTGATGTTGCTTCTTGCACTTATTCCTGTCAATGCCCTGGGAGGGTCTACGTTTGCGTTGAGACTGGCGATCGGCTTGAGTGGTGTTTGGTGGGCGGTCTTCTCAGTACCGGCGGCACGATGGCTACCGGGAGCTGCTGAGACAAAGGACGCGTCCATAGAGGTGGGAGAATACACGGAAGAGAGACAGAAGCCATGGAATATGTGGGAGGAAATTGTTGGTGCATGGAGGCGGCTCGGCGGAATGCTTCGATTGCGGGAGATCAGGAGGCTGAAGAACACATTCAAATACCTCGCGGCTTGGTTCTTGCTCTCGGACGGTTAGTATTCGCTATTAGTGGAAGCATCGTGTTTTCCATCTGTCCTTTGTTCTGGATCAGTGATCCCTTGTGTTAACTGATTGTTCACCAGGATTTTCAAGTATAACGTCGACCGCCATGCTCTTTGGAAAGACGACGTTGCACATGCCTCCATCCTCACTCATCATTGTCGGCGCGCTTGCACCTACTGCCGGTATACTCGGGTCACTGGTCTGGCCTGTCATACAACGGCGAATGGGCTGGTCAAATTTGCGTGTATTAGTGACACTCCTGGTCCTTGCGTCATTAGTTCCAGCGTATGGCTGCCTGGGATTTCTGCCCGTCTTCAGGGACACTTTCAAATTCGGCGGCCTGACGACCGCGGGGGAAATGTATGCACTCGCTGTGTATTTTGTAAGTGTATTTGCGGGACTATGATGTGACAGTCGAGACTGGGCTGACATTATGTACTGTTCCGCCCAGGGTTCGGTAATGGGTGCTTTCCAAGGATATGCGCGCGCCTTTTACGCGGAGCTCATACCCCCTGGAGAAGAAGCTCGATGGTATGTCGACCCAGCTATCGTTAGACCTGTTAGCTGATAGTGTTCTGTGTATCAGGTACGGTCTGTTTTCAATAACCGACAAGGTCCGTAGTATTCTGCTTCACAGTACTACTATATTGCAAGCACTGACCTCAACCTCCACAGTCCAGCTCCTTCATCGGACCTCTGATTGTGGGTCTCATTGCGGATATAACCGGAAACATCCGCTACGCTTTCTTTTTCCTTGTGTTCATGGTCTGGCTTGCTGTTCCGGTGCTGATGAGTGTCGATGTGGAGCGTGGCAGAGCGGATGCTCGGGACTACAAGTATCGCGCCGACCTTTGACATTATATTGGTCCGGGAGGGCTTGTTATATGGACTTTGTATACGTACACCGTTTTCTTGGGATGATTATTCGGATGAATCCGCATTCGTCGTTGGTCTTTGCATTCAGCTCGAATCTGGTATGTTTCGCGAGCGGCCGCCCTAAGGCGACCCGTTCTCAGTATTTATTGCCCATATTCTGCGTTATTCCTTGCTTCATTATGCCACTCATTCCGACACGTTGCATGCTCCCGTATAGTGACAGCCCTCGCCTCACTCGTCCCAAGCATGTCACTAGCACTGATAGTTCGAGCCCAACACCCTAGTCGTATGGACCTTGTCCTTGAGTAAGGCAGTCGCGCGCTATAAATTATATCGGGTTGACCACAGGAATGGTTGTAATAAATTATTGTATATACGCCCAAGCGATACATCCGAGTGTATTTGTAGCTCACGTGCGATTCACAGCTCCTTTTTCGACGCTGCCGTGCTGTCCGCCTTGAACCCTTCCAGAGCCTTCAGCCGCTCCGTCAACGTCGGATGTGAGTGGTGATACGCAGAGTATCTATAGCAGTCGTCAAAAACGTCTAAAGACAGTAGGCGGCTGAAGACACTTACAGCCAATCCACCCACACGGTGGACAGATTCTTCACATGGAGTGTGACCAGCGCACGGCCGAGTCTGTCGCCCATGTCGCTCATGTCCTCCGCCTTCAGCATGTTCTGCAGCTCGCACGCGAAGCGGTCGGCTTGGTACTCGAACCGGCGGCTGACAGCGTTCATGCCGATGCCAACGATGGCCTCGAGTGGAGAGATGATCATCTGTCCGCACATGTTAGAGCGTCAACACGTCGCTTGAATTTGGAGAAAGCTGGGACTCGCACCTGGAAGAGGAGGAACGCGACGATGGTCGGCGGACGTGCTGCGACAGCCGCCGGGAAGTCAAATGCACAGAGGACTGGTGGCGCATGGAGGAACGCGGGGAAAAGCGCCAGGATGGAGAAGAGGTGCATCTGGGAGACCAGGAGAAGCTTCGTCGGGTGGAGATAGTACCAGTGGCCAAGCTCGTGTGCTTAAAATACCGTCAGTCAAGTGCGGTAGCTGCAATGATCAGACACACCCAACACAGCTTCAACCTCATCGGCTTTGCTCTGCTTGATCAGCGTGTCAAAAATCACGATGTGTTTGCTCTACGCATTGGACATTTTCAGTACATGATCCCAATCAGTGAAGCAGGTCTACACACCCACGGAAGTCCATAAAAGTATGCATTGCTGTGCGAGCTGCGCTTCGAGCCATCAATCTCGTAGAGATGCTTGAGCGGAAACTTTAGCTTCGCCGCCAGTGCCTCAATACGGGATCGCAGCTCCCCTTCTGCAAGCGGCGAGAGCTTGTTGAACAGCGGTTGGATGATCGTTGGGTAGATGACAACCATGATCATCTGGAACGCCAATCTGCAATAAATCTCAGAAACACGCTGACGAGGTGTAAGAAATAACAACATACAAGAAGGCCATCAGCCAAGGGACAAAGCGGTCTCCGGCCCATTTGAAGACGTAGAGGAATGCAGCGAGAAAGGGTGGAGCGATGACGAACCCGATCGCCCAGCCTTTGATCAAGTCGACGACAAATAGTCCAGGCGTGGTTTTGTTGAAGCCGTGCTTTTCCTCAAGCACGAATGTTTGATACACGGAGAGAGGAAGTGTGGGGACAGAAGAAACGAAGAAGAGCACAAATGCGAATGCAATGGATTGGACAATCTGCACGGTAACTGTCAATAATCATGTTTTCCATTATGAAAGAATGGTATACGACAACGGGTACTGTCAGAGCATCCTTGACCATGCGGCTGCGAATCATGCAGCATATTACAACAGGCCTGGGTGGCACCGCTGAGAAAGTGCAGTGTAGTACTGTCTATCCACCGTGGGACTGGATGCTCACGATACGAGCATAATGTTGACCTACTGTCCAAAGACGTGAAGTTGCTCACTTACCTCGTATTCTGGTCCATAGCCGAAGAATCCTACCATGCGACCGCCCACCTCCCACGCCCATGCATACACGCCGATGTGCAGCAGTAATGAGTCTACTGCCTGTTTGTACAGTCCCGCAAATAAAGAGAACTTGGCTTTATCCTTGCCATATACTTGAGACTTCGCGAAGACATCGTCCGTGAAGTGGTCTTTCAGCGCAGGTGGTGGCGCGGTTTTGGAGTACAGAGGATATTGCCGCAATCTGTAATGTGTATAAATCAGTTCGCTTCGACGACACGGAAAATTAGTGCACGTACATGAGATAAGATTCGAACAGGCACACAGCCCATGAGAATGCTTGCACATAAGTTTTCCAGTCGATGGGGTCGACAGTAACGAAGGCAAGATGCCGTTGCACCACGCCCAATTGAACATGAATAAAGTCCATTGTGACTGCTCTCCGTAAGTTGCTACGGAATATGTAGCCACAGGTCCGCTGAACTTGTATTCTGTTGAAGGTGTACTTGTGAAGTACGCGTTGACTTTCACTTGAGTCAAGGATACGTGTCGCATCACGTGACCCATTCCCCGCGTCTACTGCGCGTCTGCCTTTTTTTGGTTGGACCGACTCTGATTGACTCATTCCAATACTTAAGTACGAGATTCATTTGCCTTCGGCACGCTTGCTGGTGTTCGTGCAGACCTTTCGCATTCGTCCTGATGGATTTGCCCAGGTGGAGGGTAGCCACAAGAGCCTTGACTGCAAGGGGTGCTAAATGCAACACCGGCGCCCTCTACATACAATGCCACTTGGGAAGGCGTAAGTACGGTCACGTCCCAATGTCACCATCGACAGTGTTTAATGTGCGCCGCTTTTGTGCCCATTCTTTTGCGCGAGCCCGTCTGGCCTGCTTCACCTTCTCGTCCTCCTCATTCACTACCTCGGCGTCAGGAGACACTGTATGACCTTCCCCTTTCTCTCGCTTCTCTTCCGTCGTACCCCTAGTGCCTTCATCCGTCTCTTGCTTAGACAGGCTTTCTTCGTCACTGTCTCCATATCCTGTCAACCCACCCAAGCCGACGCCCGAACGTGCCTCAGCCTCCTTCTCCACTTTCTCTCTCTCCATCTCTTCCCTCACGTGGCTCTTCATGATCCTCCATGCACGCGACCACCGGCCCCGCAAGAAGGCGAAACGTCGATCAGCACCATGGTTTGCCAAAATTCGCATCTCGAGCTGTGCGGGATTCGGTGATGTCAGGATATGCGACGCCGTACGGCGCATGAGCTCCCCCTGAGTGTCATCGGGCTGAAGTTACATGACATGAGGATGAGTATTCCGAACAGTGCTCATACAGGTGTGCGAGGGCATACCTCTTCATCACTGCCACCCCACTCCTCGTCTCCTGCGTCCTGTGCCTGATCTTCTCCAGCTTCTGCTCGTAAAGCCCTGAGACGTTCCTCTCTGCCTTGGTCTATCAATCGTCTCCGCTTCTCGCGGCGATAATCCTTCACCTCCTCCGCGGAGAAGAAGAATATATCCTCTGTGTCGGAGGGTAGGTCAGACCAACCACCTGGAGAGTTTGGGCGCGTATCTGGTTCATGCGAAGTAACGGGCAATGCGTCCAGAAGGAGACGTGCATCATACCTATTGGACACAGTAGAAGTTAGTGCATAGCCTAGCTGGAAAGAAACGGGAATGAAAGATTCCTAGATGCTTGAGTTATGACCAGTCCTGCATATTGCCCCGGTGTGGGTATCCAGTCCACGAATAGTTCGACAGCATGCATGCTCTCGAGAAGAGGCCTACCTGTCCACCCACACCCCTTCCTCCTCTTCCTCCACTACTTTCTTCGAGTCCAACGTCGTGTGACCGAGGTGCACACGCTCCTCCTCAAACGCGTCGGATGCCCCGCTCCCGCTCCCGCCCCCAGTGCCCTTCCACTCAATCAGACCGTCTCCTACACGGGTGCGCCTCTTTCCGCCGTCTTCATAGTATTCGACCTCAAGGGAAGTCGCGGCTTGGGATGCCTGAGGTCCTCGGATGAGGTCAGCTTCATGTGCCTGTATGAATAGTGCTGGATCCGGAGGAGCTGGACCTGCTTCTCGTGTGTCGTCTTCATAAGTATGGGCAGTATTCTGATGCCTATGCTTTCGCTTTCGAGACTTGGGTATCATAACGACGGTGAATGGTACAGGATCAGTAATTACTCAGTCGGAAGGGGGATGATTCGTGGATAATTTCACGCGATAATACGACCAGATAACCGGTGTATATTTTACATAAAATACGTCTCATTATGTACTTGAGTAAATAAATAATTGCACATGAGGTCTATATATGGTAGTTGTCGCTCAGCAAAATTGTGAATTTCCGATTCTACAACATTGACTTGAACGATCGTTCTACTTTCCTACAACCCCCCCTAGCGGCCATCGACAGTTTGGAATCAGGAAATTGTGTCATACGCTATGGCGACTTCCTCACTGCCTCCTTTAAACCCTCTCTTGAAAGTATGCGGCAAGCGAACGCGAGATATCTTTGCTTCATGTCCGGACGACAGTATGCAGGAGGAACCGAAGAGGTCAGTACCAGTTGCACTTGATTTTCACTGTGAATACGACCCGCCTACACAGTGCCCGTATCCGGTTGTCAGTCAAAATGAATGATGAATACAAAGACGTGCGCGAGCTTCCTGCGTCATTGCTAGCACAGCAAGGTGCTGTGGGTCCTGCGAGACCAAAAGAGCAGCGGAAAGCCATCACCGCTGGACGTGAGTGTTGCTAGTATAAATCCTCATGCCTCGTCCCGCGCTGATGTCCCCACAGCAGCTGCAACTACAGACATGAGCCTCATGATCGCGAACATTGACAACAAGCCCATTCCCCAACCGTCGACATTCACATCCTCCAACAACCTCACAAAAGCACTTCAACTGCACAAAACAACACGCACGATCAAGCCCACGTACCACCCGCCATGGAAACTCATGCGTGTCATCTCCGGCCACTTGGGATGGGTGCGGAGTGTTGCGGTGGAGCCAGGGAACAAGTGGTTTGCGACGGGGGCGGGAGACAGGGTCATCAAGATTTGGGATTTGGCGTCCGGAGAGCTCAAATTGTCGTTGACGGGCCATATATCTACAGTGCGCGGGTTGGCGGTGTCTTCGCGCCATCCGTATCTCTTCTCGTGCGGAGAGGACAAGGTACGATGTCGCTTTTCTTCAGCACGTGTAGTGAGCTGACTGCGTTCAAAATGCAGATGGTGAAATGCTGGGACCTTGAGGCTAACAAAGTCATCCGGCATTATCATGGGCATTTATCAGGTGTCTACGCGATGTCGTTACACCCAACACTTGATGTGCTGGTCACATCCGGGCGAGACGCCTCTGCTCGCGTGTGGGATATGCGGACAAAAGCGCAAATTCACGTTTTGTCCGGACACACAGCCACGGTAGCAGACGTGAAATGTCAGGAGTCTGATCCGCAGGTCATCACGGGTAGTATGGACTCAACAGTGCGGTACGTGTATTGTCGTTCGCTTCAGAAGCTTGCTCATACGCTGAGGATGTTCTTGTTTTTGCTCGAAGGTTATGGGATTTGGCAGCGGGGAAGACGATGGTCACGCTCACGCATCACAAGAAATCTGTCCGCGCACTTGCCATCCACCCGACAGAATACTCCTTTGCGTCGGCATCAGCAGGTGGTAACAACATCAAGAAGTGGAAATGTCCCGACGGTACATTTGTGTTCAACTTCAGCGGGCACAACGCGATCATCAACACCCTCTCTGTCAACTCGGAAGGTGTCTTCTTCTCCGGCGGTGCGTATCTTCCACCACTAATGCAGGGAATCATACTTACTTTTGTCGTGCAGGTGACAATGGAACGCTGACACTATGGGACTATGACACGGGCACTGCGTTCCAGAACATGGACGACATCCCGCAGCCTGGGTCGCTTGAGGCGGAGGCGGGCGTGTTCTGTTCGACATTCGATGCCACCGGGACGCGTCTGATTACTGGCGGTGCTGACAAAACGATCAAGGTACGTTTGGGTTCCATGAATGAGCTGGCTTCGGGCACTAATAAGATTCGTAGATTTATGCTGAGCAATCGCAGTAGTTTTGGTAGAGATGGTGTTCGGTTCCTGTATTATGCGTATGCTGTTATCTTATACACTCGTTGTATTGCTTTCTGTTGTATTTCTTTTGCCATTGCAGACGACATGTCAAATATGCATGTCTTGAGCCGGAAAATACCCTATCCACGATGTGAGGCCGTCAATCTAGCGGAGGAAGACACTGGTGACTTAGGGCTTTGTTGACGTCTATTTGCTGACCAATCGCGACGACGGTGCGCCGCGGGCAGTGGCTCAGCCGTGACCTTGTCAGAGTCTTCAGCGTCGAGAGGTCCACAAGGAACCTCCTTCGTTACGTCCAGAGCTGAAGAGCGGTTGATAGCGTCGAGTACCTGTAACGTAGGAAGAAGTAGACAGAAGCAAGCATGTCCGCCGCGGCAGAGCTGAAGTCGCTTGTCAAAGGCTTGCATGGCGCCTCGAACGATGCGGTATGTCTAGTAATCATTTCCTATGGCCTCCCCGTCACTCCCGTTCAAATTCATTTGCTGACGTTGTTCTTGTTTTGAAACGGCGTATGCCCGGTTTGACAGGAGATCGTAGGGATTTTGAAGACGCTGAAACAAGAGGCGAAGATCACGGAAGCGATTCTTAGGGTATGTCTTTCACTCGTCTGGATCTATTCGTTTCCGGACTTCGGCCTAACAGAGACTAACGTTATATTCTATTTTGCGACTCTTAGGAAAGCAAGGCTGGGCTGGCAGTCGGAAAGCTGCGCTCGCACGCCACAAAGGAAGTCTCTGATCTCGCGAAAGAAATCGTCAAGAAATGGAAGACAGAGGTCGATCGGCAAAAGCAAACCAATGGAGGTAGTCCGAAGCCTACCACTAACGGGAAAACCCCAGGCGAGTGCGATTGCAGCATTTACAATATCGTACTTTGTGACTTACGCCTTTGTTCGTCAGTCTCGCGGAAAGCTTCCGTGGCCTCCAGCACCATGTCTACTTCTGCCACGCCATCTGCCACACCGTCTACACCTATCACACCAACCATGTCAACTGTCGGGAGTGGCAACAAGGGTGAATTGCGCACGGCCAAGAGCGACGGAGTGAAAACAAATGTCACAGGCGACACCACGCGAGACAAGTGTATTGAACTTCTCTACGATGCACTAGCGTCCGACTCAGGAGCGCGTAAGTGGTCGAATTATCCATGTCATCACTACATGCTCAAGTGCCCCTTTCCAGCGAGTGAACTTATCATGACTCGTGCGAAAGGTATTGAGAGCGCCGTCCTAGCAGAATTCCACGGCACGACGGGCCCTTACAAGGCTAAAATCCGATCATTCTTCGTCAACCTCAAGGACAAAAACAACCCCGGCTTGCGAGAGAGTATCGTCAGCGGCGATTTGCCCGTCCAGAGATTTAGCAAGATGACTAGCCAAGTAGGCGACGACAAACATTTGTGCCGACACTGTATTCATTGTTTGTTCGCCCAGGACATGGCATCAGAAGAGCGGAAAGCAGCAGATAACAAGATTATGCAAGAAAACTTGTTTAAAGCACTAGGCGCCGAGGAAGTACAAGCAGAAACAGACGCGTTCCAGTGTGGGCGCTGCAAGCAGGTCAGCACGCACACGAGTGTGTGCTTTTCTGCATTATGCTAATTCTCGTTTCTCAGAGGAAATGCCGATACCGCCAAGCCCAAACGCGCAGTGCCGATGAACCGATGACTGTATGTGTGCTACTTTACTGTCTCATGTGTACATTGCTAACACAAGTTTTCTAGACATTTGTGACGTACGTCGTATTACTGATAGTATTCTTGACGGTCTCCACTAATTGCTCTATTCCTTGCAGTTGTACTGTCTGTAACAATAGGTGCGTATACAAGTCGAAGGAACAAGTATGGTCACTGACACTGCGCTTGATAGGTGGAAGTTTTCATGATAAAGTACATCATGCCTAATCCCGTATATGATAACGTCTGGTTCTGACTTCGTACTTGCTCTGTGCCACATGCTGTGTGAACTCTGGTTGTTCCTGACTTGAGCTATCTCCACCCCTGTTTCCTCATGTTTCGCAGAGAGCAGTATCTCACTTACCTTTATGTATGTATCCTTGTAGGTAGTTTTCATGATTTTCATTCTAGGCATTCCCTAGTCACCGTTATGCACTTTACTATGAAGTGTGTGACTCCCAGTGGCCGATGTCTCACAGATTACGGTCCCAAATGACCTGTCATTTGGTTATCAATTGATGTACGGTGAGTGTGCTTATGTAAGGGCTCCACCCTCGTTGGAACCGAAACGTTTAAGCGATCACGTTCTTGTTTGTTTCCAGGTGATGTTTCTCACTTTGACTTTGCGCTTTTGCTCCTAGGAGTCCACGCATTCGAAGGGGGCCTACTTATTCTGCTGTCCATGTCTGTGCCAATTTTTGAATATGTTTTGTAAGCTGTTGGAAGCGGTAGACGTATCTTTTGACTGCATCACGTGGTGTATGGAAACCACTCACGTGTATTTCACGTGAATGGTGCTCGCATTCGGTTGCCACGTGGTGCTATATGATCTAAAGAGAGTGGGACGACAGGGGTATTGTGGCGCGCGTAGCGCGCGTGGAAACCACCTGGCACCCACGTTGGCCGCGTGGCTGCCATGCGACCGCAGGTCCTCCCATAAGGTGGCCGCGCGCAGCGCGAGAGTAGGCGCCGGGCCCCGCGCAGCGGCAGGGGGGTCCACGGGGGTCTCCCCCGCGCAAGGTCCCAAAGTAAAATACAACATTCTCGCTGCAACGGGCACCAGTGGTGTGCAGCACGGGCTCGCATCGGGTCTCCCTGTGCACTACTATGTCGGCTGCAACGGGAACCTATGTCGGTGCACTCTCCGGATGACCAGCACAAGTATCCAAAAAAGGTAAAAATATGATACAGTGCCCGCTGCAACGGGAACAGGCACCAGGCTCGCATCCCCTATGCAATATGTCCGCTGTGTATCAACAGGAACCAGTGTCAGTGCATTGATGCCTCACTCCACGCAGTGTTTTTCCTTGCACGGGGATTCGAGAGTTGGTGCCAGGCTCCAGTGGGCTCCGCGCAGTGGCAGGGGGGTCTGCAGGGGTCTCCCCCGCGCAAGGATCCAAGTAAAATACACCATTCCCACTTGCGCAACGGGAACGGGCAGTGGGCACTGACTCAGTAGAGCGGAAGGCACGGGTCATCCCCATATCACGGGAGTTGGCGCCGGCCTTGCATCCCAGTCAGGCCCTCTCACCCCATAGTACGTCCGCTGCAACGGGAACATTCCCACATCAGCAAAGTGGCGTATCGTCTGAATGGATCTGATATACCTGAATTCAGCTGTATCAGATACCCAGGTGGCCAGAATGGGCCGTCTGAACTCATTAGATTACTTCTGACTCCAGAACAATCCAGACGTCGTTCAGATGTTATTTCAGATCACTCAGGTTTACTCAGATGTGCGAGTCAGGCTATTCAGAAGTTCAGAAGTTGAAATTGCAAATATGTATTATAGTACCACGGAATGCGGCCAGAAAACACGATTAGTATGAATTCAATATTAGATCAAAAACGATATGATACTAGAGAGCAGGAATGAAACATATGGAACGCAACAGTCAAATTGTTGTGCGCTGTGAACACGGTATCAATGATGTATAATCATCATCTATGTCAGTCCTTGGGTAGCAAAAAACGGCGGCTCTACTTCGAAGTCAAATCAATCCAAGTAAGATGTATGAGAACGGATGAATCGCTGCAAGCAGCAGGTAAACAAGACGGCATAATTGGGATGCGGACACTGGGTATATGATCGGCAATGGGTCGCGGGTGGTGCGCTTTGCCCGAACGATTCAAGCGGTCTCGCCCTGCAGTAGTTTTATTCAGCGACATACTAATGTATGTGAGCTAGACAAGTACCTCATCTGTCTCTTCGTCAGAGTCCAAAATAGCAGCCGGCTGGGACGCATACGCGATTACCTCAGCCTCGTAGTTCCCGCTGAACGTGCAGCCGCGCCCATGCCCGACAGCTTCGGCTTTGGAAAGGATATCCGCGCGCGCATCGTCATCGAGATTCTTGATTGAATTGATGTAAAACGGGACACGGGCGCCCCACTTGCTTTCACCGAAATTGTCCGCCTTGGTCTTGACAATCTTGCCAGTCTTCGCAAGGTTCCAGGCTCTTTCGACCTGTCCGAAGCAAGGTGACTCGGGGTTGCACCAATGACAAGCAACTGGGCACTTACAGCGATAAGCACTATCAGTAGAGCCCCGCAGCAGAAGCTATCGCATCCGTAAAACGCTTGCGCTGTTGAAGTGAGGTGATATGCCAGAGTGTCGGAAATGACGGCATGTTGAAAGCGGCCGTAGCGTCGCTGGCAGCATAACAGTGTCAGCGGATGTGTTCGCAATGACTCGGTTGGACTAGGTGTACTTACAGAGACGGTACCATCAAACTCGTACTTGACCCTTCGGAACAGGAAAGGCTGCGCGGGTTCCGCCAATGCTAACGCAACAGTGTCGGCACGTTCATCTTCACTGGTTATATTTAACGTCTTGAAATGCCTCTTCAACGAGTTGAGGGACTCTTTTGCAATACCCGAGCGCCAGTCGTACATTTTCTGCTGCGCCTGTGAGATAAGTTCCTCATGAGCTCGATCACATGCAGATATGGCCGTAATACTACGGTGGCATACCAGCTTATAAACAGGACTCTTGATGGTAATCTTGTGAGGAACATTTGGGAAGATGTCATTCCACAAATCCTGCAAGACCTTGAGCATCGGGATAGACTGAAGATCATAAGGATTCTCTAAAGAGCCAAGAAATTCAAACCACGTGGGAACGAATACTTTCTTCCATCTGTGGTGGCTACAACCTGCCGGTAGCTTCTTGACCGTGAGAGGACCACTATCATCTTCGTCATTGTCGTTGTCGTTGTCATCGACATCAATGAAACCTGCGGTTGCGGCAACCGAAGGCCGGAATGAGGCATTGTGTGCAATCTGAACAACCCCTTGGACGGTAAAGGATATTAGCGAAACTGAGGTTACCTGGAGATAAAGAACTTACTGTGTTAGTGGGTCGGCCCTGTCCCGCAACCTCGGGGGCCTGTTCGGGACTGTACTCCTCGTCATCTTCCACATCAATGACATACTCGCTGGCATGTACAGGCACATCATCATCGGACTCGGCATCCGAGTGCATGCCAGCAAAATGGCCGTCGTTCGGGACGGAAGGTGTACAAGTCGTCTCGTTGCCAGTGGTGGACATCTTGTTTGGGAGAGTCCTAGGTGGCTGACTCGGAGCCTTCTTTGCGGGCTCTCCACTGGCCGGTGTTCGATCCCGGGCAGTATCCCACCCAGTCAGCAGGCCAGCAGGATGGGCAGGCTTCTTCTTCTTAGGCTCTCGGGTGTTGTCGGGTGGCCTGGCCAAAAACGTCAATTGGAAATCATGTAATTATAGAATGTAGCACCATGAGTAACGTACACATCATGGTCAGCCTTGCGTTTGGGTGCCAGCACCGTATACTCAGTAGTCGGCGTCGCACCACTTCTATTGTCTGGGTACGTCGTGTTTGGGGTCTGCCGATAGTTCTCAATGTCTGCCCGAGTGGTCTTGGTCTTTCCCTTAGCAGGAGGCTGGACTTCCGTTGGCAACACTACAAAAAAACTCAGCGAGACATGTACCACAGTTGAGTATTTATGACGTACCATTCGGGGCTGCAAGTTCAGATGCCAGATTATTGCCAGCGACATTCTTGCGGATGATACGCGGCGGGAGGACACGCTGCGCTTGTTCAGCCATGTCTTTGCGCCGGAGCTCGTCTTGCAGCTGTGATATCTTCTTGATAGTTGCCTCTCGACTTTGTTGAGCCTGAGCCTTCGCGGTAGTCTTGGCGGCCTCATCTTGAGCAACCTGAGCACTGCTTCGCCGAGGCTGCTTGTCCTGCAAGAGGATCTGCCCCGGATGCTTGTTCGCATTTGCGGCCCGAGTCTTCGCCATGGTCAATGGTTCGGAGGCCTCAAGACAACCCTCGCAGGTAGACGAAAGAAAATGAACTAGAAAGAGTGTAGTTAAAAAGGAGCGGAGGCCTGGCGGGGCAAGTTAGGCCTGTTGGTGCCAAAAGAGAGAGGAAGAGGGAGGAAATGATTCAGAAATGAAGGGCGTACTGTGCTATTTTATTGGTCGGCGATCCAGGACAGCGGATGCGTGCTGGCACACCATGCGGCAGAATGCACGGGGCATCTAAAGTAGGGAAAGCGTGTGGTCAGTGCGCGCCACGGTGACAGCAATGATAAGGCTACGGCGTAATCGGCTTACCAGTAGATAGCCAGAGTCAGACGAGACGATAACTACAGCCCAAAAAATCAAAACTGTCTACCTTCAATGCTAGAGCCTCGGCGGCACGAACACAATCCCTTTCGTTGGCAATGCCAGCAGTGCTCGCGATGGTTTCGTAATCCCTCAGGCTTGACGCAGCATCGAAATGCACAACATCCACCGCCTCCAAGCCCTACCCATGATTCACCGTCTTCACCGACTTGGAACAGCAATTTCGAAGATGCTGGACTCGGAGCTGAGCCATACCAGGATGATGACAATGTGGTCCAAGGACCACTGATTGGAAAGCAAAAACATCCATACCTTGATGGTAAGTGGGGCTTTTGTTGTATGATATAACTACTAGATTAATAGTGACCGTCAACAATGCCCTGTAGCACGCCCATGCGATATCCACGGAACGTACCTTCCTCAAGATACACCGCCCCCCTCACGTACTGCGGCCACTCAGGATGACTGGTTACCATATAGGAGCCGACTAGAATTCGAAACAGCTGAATTTTTATTTAAACGGACGCAGCTGTCCCAGGCCGATATTAATATCTTGATGGATTTATGGGCTGCCTCGTTGTTAGCATTCGGCGGCAGACCTCCATTCGCGAACGTCGCTGATATGAATCGGGTGATCGATTCTACGACTCTTGGAGACGCACCTTGGGAATCATTCACAGCCCATTATAGTGGACCGTTACCTGACGAGAATGTACCGTCATGGATGACAGCAGAGTACGAGATCTGGACAAGAAATCCTCGTATGATCCTTCACCAGATGCTGGCAAATCCCGACTTCGCAGACGAAAGTGATCTCTCGCCGTACCGGGATTTCGATGAGAATGGTGAACGGCGATTCACCAATGTTATGTCTGGCGATTGGGCGTGGAGGCAGGCTGTGAGTCGCACCATATGGATAACTTCAGGTAGAAAACAAACTAACGTGGACCCACAGGACCAAATAGCACAGGATCCTGCAACACATGGAGCCATGTTCGTTCCAGTCATCCTGGGCAGCGACAAAACAACCGTCTCAGTTGCCACGGGAAATAACGAATACTACCCTCTATATATTTCCACCGGCAATGTTTTCAATGGGGTTCGACGCGCTCACCGGAATGCGGTTGCTGTCCTCGCGTTCTTATCAATTCCAAAAAGTAAGTCCAAATTTTCGAAGTTGGACTTTGGGCGCCGCCGCAGATACCTATTACATGCCGCTGACTGCTCTCGATACTAGGTGAGAAAAAATACGACCAAGACAAGGCCTTCCGCAGGTTCCGACGTCAACTCTACCATTCCAGCCTTTCCGCAATCTTGGCGCCGCTGCGTCCCGGCATGTCTGTCCCCGAAGTGGTTCGCTGTTCGGATTCCCATTTCCGCCGTGCGATTTATGGCTTGGGACCCTATCTCGCGGACTATCCAGAGCAAGCACTGGCAGCCTGCATTGTACAGGGATGGTGTGCAACGTACGTCCTTCTTTCCTTCATGCCTATGGATGACATTCTTAACGGGTACTGTACTAGCTGCCCTGGCGATCGGAACAATCTGGATAGCGGACTAAACCAAGCGCGTCGCTCGCGGGAGCACTCAGCCGCGCTGATAGATGCGCTCGATGCGGCGACGCTCTGGAACGACTACGGGATTGTGAACGATGTAATTGTGCGCCGTCTTTTCTTATCGTTGGCTTATAAATTATCACTTACCGGCGCCGCTTCCTCACTGTTCTACAGCCATTTATGAATGATTTTCCTCGTGCCGACATTCACGAACTGCTCTCTGGTGACCTGCTACATCAAGTGATCAAGGGCGCTTTCAAAGATCACCTGGTTACGTGGATCGGCGAATATCTTGTTCTTGAGCATGGAGAAGCACGGGCGACTGAGATTACAGATGAGATCGACCGGCGGTGCGGCCCCTCTTCATGCCTCACGCGCCTTGAACGTGTCTCACAGTGATGTATCTGTAGCATTGCTGCTGTTCCTCCTTTCTCTGGCCTACGGCGCTTTCATCAAGGTCGCAACTTCAAGCAATGGACTGGGGATGACTCGAAAGGTCTCATGAAGGTCCGTTGGAATGCAATCATCCTCAGCAGCATGAGGCTGATACAATCCCATTTACGGTCAGGTTTATCTTCCTGCTATCGCTGGCCTCGTGCCCTCACAGATCATATGTGCGGCCAGTGCTTTTCTCGATTTCTGTTATCTTGTTCGCAGGTCCGTTCATACAGAGAAGACAATAATGCACGTGGAAGATGCACTCGGCCGTTATCATCAACATCGAGAGATCTTTCGCACCGCGGGAGTACGCCCCGATGGGTTTTCAATGCCACGCCAACATTCCCTCGGCCATTATCCTCGACACGTCCGGAATTACGGTGCCCCTAATGGACTCTGCACCTCGATCACCGAATCCAAGCATATCAAAGCTGTCAAAGAACCTTGGCGACGTTCTAATCGGTTTGAAGCGTTAGGGCAAATGCTACTCACGAATCAACGGCTCGATAAACTGGCCGCCTCGCGTGCTGATTTTACTGCACGGGACATGCTCAACGGCACTTGTTTGTCCGATGCGCTGCGCCATATGCAACTACTCCTGGATACCCTCGAAGCCGACAGCTCCGAAACACAAGAGGAGGATCCCGACGAGGCTCACGCGAATGACGACGAGGCCATCGCGAATGAAGATGCCGCTATCGCGGATGAAGACGAGGATGTCGAAGTACAGGGGCCTCGGATCGATGCCTTTGTGGTCCTTGCAAGACGGCCTGGTAAGTATCATAGCAGCCTTTTCCGAGCATGTTCTCATTCTCGTCACACAGCCAAAGGTTATCCTCGGCACCTGGCTGAGCTCGGTAACCACTTAGGACGGCCAGGCCTTGTTGACGCAGTAGCGTCATTCCTTTTTGAACAGCGCTCAGCCCAGGCTGCAAATGATCACTTCCCGAATAGCGATGACATGATCGCCCCTTATCGCAATGCTCGCCTTCGCATTTCTGTCTTTCACTCGGCTGTCGCGACGTTCTATGCACCGAGCGATCTTTCGGGTACTGGTGGTATGCGCCGCGAATGGATCCGCGCAACTCCGTCCTGGCGCTCAGGTGCTAGTCGGTATGACACGGTTCTTGTCAGCAAAGACCCAACACAAGAAGGCTTCCGCGCGTTCTACGTAGCGCGGGTGCGACTTTTCTTCTCCTTCTTCTATAATCAAACATTATATCCCTGTGCATTAGTGGAATGGTTCTTGCCTGTTGGAGATGAGCCGGATGACGACACTGCTATGTGGATTGTCAAGCCGGAATTTGATGCAGATGGGCGCAGACCTTGTGAAGTCATCCACCTGGATACTATCGTACGCGGAGCTCATCTTATTGGCATATATGGTGAGGGTATGCTACCCCCGAAGTTTAAACATTCAGATTCATTGGATGCCTTTCGTGCATTCTATGTAAATAAGTTCGCCGATTATCACTTGCACGAAACTGTATTCTAATACCATGTTAGCGTAATGTGTATATATTATCCAGTGCGAGTTGAAAGTATGATACTCTGAACGACTGGGTGGTCTGACTACAACGAAGGTATGCTAACTTGGAAGCTACTAGTCAGACGGATCAGGTCCTTCAGGCAAATTCCAGGCTCGTCAGACGATTTCAGGCGCATCAGGGTAACTCAGGCTCTGCGCCACTTTGCTGATGCAGCAGCGGCGCCACCTCCTGGCTCCGCGCAACGGGCGGAAATATGGTTCGCGGCACTTTTCCTTGCACAGGGATCCAAAATAAATTCACATTATAGTATTTTTGCTGAATTGGAATAGGATAGGGTGTACTTTGCAACGGGAACGGGTCATGGGCACAAAGTGCCCATTGGATGATACCTAGAATTCAGTGAAGAATTATGATTTGAATCAATCCTATTATATTTCTTCAATTGAACGTGCAAAGCACCTCCGTGGCAAAGCCACGGGTAAAGTCACTAGAAGACAGAGCATAATTATTTGTATTCAAAGGCGCAAAGCGCCTTGCGTGGCAAAGCCACGGGTAAAGACACTAGTTTTATATCAAGTAGGAACTTCTTCCTCATCAGAGTCGTCACTTTGCTGCTGCCAGTGCTTGACTTAGTGTCGGTATCAGTGCTGTTCTGTGGGCCGGGTCGTACTCACATGTGCCGCTGGACCCGCTCGCGTCGTCCTTGCGGCCGCGGGAGCTGTTCACGATCGCGTCGGAGGTGCTGGGCGTCGCAGAGCGTCTCCAGACGGTTCTCAACGAGGAGCAGGATGTAAGGGTGAACAACAGTAGCATCTTTACCCTTTGATAATAGGAAGAAGCTTGACTGCCCAAAAGCGAATTGCAATCCTGGCTCTATAAAACTAGACGCAGCAATGAACCTTTCTCCCTGTCTAATTTACGCTACGTCTAATTGCATTGACTTATGAGCTGATGGTATTGCGACGTGATGGGTACTAAGATGAAGGTCCGGCAACCGTGAAGGGCACAGTCTAAGGTCATTTGGATTCGGGCGTGCGGAGCATCGCCGTCTCAAACCAAGTTACAGTCAAAGAAAACCAAAGTACAGCGTCCTCCACGTGCAAGAGGCACAGTCGTAGGCGCCCGCGTTAAGATAAGATTAGCTTGAGATTAGCGCTTGCTTAATGACCAAGACACTCGTCTCGGCCATATTTACGAACGGCTTCCCGCACGGCTCGTGTTCTCTTCACTGAACTGCCGCCATGACAGAGGAGCCTGTCACCGCTGCCGCCGTCGACGAGCGACAACCGCTACTTACGCCGGATCGCGATGCAGAAAATCTGACCCTCCTCACCGACGCGCCGCCTGAGAGGAAGCGAAACTGGTGGGCTATCGGGTGGTATACTGTACTGACGCTACTGGGCGGAGTCACACTGGGATTGTTCATCAAGGGCTTCATCGATGCCGATGATGTCGAGGTGCGTGCGTTCGCGATCAGTGGAAAAAGCGTCACTCAGGTTGCGCAGTTCGACCTCGGGAAGGCACTTAAGAGCGCGCTTGGCGGAGGTCTCAGCGGGGCAGCTGGTATGTCTGTGCTTATAGATACAATTTGTCCCCGGTGTATGTAACATTAACGATGATGTGCTCAGCGATGGTGCTCCAAGTGCTCACGCTCATGCCTCTGAGGACGGTGATGAACTACCAATACCGCTACGGTACGACCACCACTGAGGCCTTCAAGACACTCTATGCCGACGGTGGCTGGACACGGTACTATCAGGGCCTCACGGCTGCGCTCGTGCAGGGGCCCGTCTCGCGATTCGGCGACACTGCCGCGAATGTGGGAATCCTTGCGCTCCTCCAAAGCAACTCGTTCTTGAAGCGCCTCCCGGCCCTCGCGAAGACCATATTTGCCTCGCTCGCAGCTGCGTGCTTCCGGATTATTTTGACGCCAGTGGACACGATCAAGACGACGATGCAGACTGAGGGCAAGCCGGGACTCAAGATCCTCAGAACGAGAGTAAGCACGGCACCGGGGGGCGCTCAATGACGATGAGTGCAGCGCTGACTGAGCATGGTTGGTAGGTTGAGACGTATGGCATCACTAGTCTGTGGTGGGGTGCCGTCGCTACTGCAGTAGCGACATTTGTCGGGCACTATCCGGTCAGTCTCCTTTGATTGTGCTTCCCCACAGATATCTAAATACCGTGTTCAGTGGTTCGGCACGTACAACTACCTCGACGAGACGCTTCCACCGCCGACCACATTAATCGAGAAGCTCCTGCGACAGGCATTCATTGGGTTCTGCGCGTCCGTGGTGTCCGACACGGTGTCCAACTCGCTGCGCGTCGTCAAGACCTACCGCCAGGTGCACGAGAAGCGTGTCGGGTACATGGAAGCTGCACGAGATGTCATTGCGACGGACGGTCTACGTGGGCTGTTCGGACGCGGGCTGAAGACGCGTATTTTGGCGAACGGCCTGCAGGGGTTGATGTTCTCGATTCTCTGGAAGCTCTTTTTGGATCTGTGAGTGTTCATTTGGTATTTTGTGATTGCTCAGGCGCCTTGCTGAACGCATGCCTATGGTCCCAGATGGAACGATAAGACGAACTAACTATCCATGGCTGGTTTCCTCAATTCCAAGTTCTCTGATCTGCGGATTTTGTAGACTTTTTCTTGACATCTATGTTGTGTTTTTCACGGTCTTAAATGATCGCATGATCTTATATTCATCAATGCAGAGCGATAGTTGGAAGATACCAAGAATTGTAGTACCTCTCGATACCGCTGTTAGAAGTTCTCGAAGCCATGGCGAGCACTCTCTGGTCTAAGAGTGGTACAAATTCTTGTCATTCCATGATACTGCGTACAGTGTCTAAGAGACGGATAACACCTGAGAGCATTTAGGACACCTGGGTTCCAGTATCGTGACGCTCTCGCCGAGACGATGTACTGAAGCACCGAGTTTACAGCCCTCTACAGCCCTCCACGTTTTATCTGGCGCACTAAAACCCTAGGATATAGTTCAATCTCACGCTCATTCGCTTGACGAGTCTCGGCACCACGGTACATTCGATGACATTGTTTTTGGAAACCCCTGTAATTTGACGTATCCTCACCATCAAGCTGTTGATTGGCCACGATACTGTGGTCATGAATAGTGCTCCTCACTTAGCGTTGGAGGACCTTGATACCTCACCCTCCTCTGGTGAAGAGTCTGATCGTGTGTGTCACAAAATATGTTCCATCTCCTGCCTCACGCGGGAACGCCGTACTCGCGACAAGAAACTACAGAGTTATCTATTCTATTTCCGGAGAAATACATGTTAACCTTGGATACGTACGTACAGAGGGGAGAGCGAGTCGACGCGTCGTGAGACTTGGGCGCCCAAGGAAGACGCACAACCTCCATTAGGTGGCGGGAAATGGACCAGACCTCCACGGTCATTGTCAAAGGCAGCTTGACCGTGAGCGTCTGGTCCGAGCCTATAGCTATGTCTGTGGAATGATACTCCATGTTTATAACAATTCCACAGATCGAACAGGTGAGCAGGTTAACAAACACGATAACTTCAAGTGCATCACAGAAAAACGATTGTCAGTATCGGTATACCATCTCGACGCCAGTTCATGCACCTTCGCCACCCAAGGACAAGCTGCCTTCATCTGGCGACGCGCCAGAGTCACGGTGCCGGCAGCTCTGGCCATGTCGCTTCAGCGAGTCTTGGCGACTCATGGTCACATTGCACCGGGGACAGACCACTCGTTTAGCACGCAAGTGGCTTGTCGCGATGTGCTTTCCCATGTTACTACCCCGCAATGTCCTGTCACAATCTCCCCATTTACAACGGGTATGGTTTTTCTGCACCTTGGCCGACCAAATCGGCTCGGAGATCTCTGTAGAGTGGAACAGCTTCAGGTGCGCCATGATCTCCGCGACGCGATTGGTGATAGGATGCCCGCAATTTTCCCATGAGCATAGGCTAAGACGCTTGTTGGCTCTGGACACACCGCCAGATGGACGAAGTGGCTGCGACGCGGGTTGCTGATGAGCAGTAGGTACTGTGGCACAGGCATGGGGCAGCCTGAAGGAGTACTGGTCTAGATTCGTCGTTCCTTCAAGTGATTGCTCGGGGCGCATATCGAAGAATTTCTGGGGGTGCTCGTACAGTCTTTCGACTGCGTACTCTCCTATCTGGGGGGTGGTCGGGACAGAAACGTCCACCATCGACATCCCTTCCGTGATTCGCTCCGTGAGAGACGATGCAGGGCCGCCAAAACGGGTAAGATCTAACGTTCGAGACGCGTATAGCTCGGTGGGATCCATAGGAAGCGACCAGTGAGACTCCCTAGTTTCGGTAGCTTGGCCGAAACCATAGGATGCAACACCTGACTGAATTGGTTCCATTGTGGAAGGCTCGGCGACTTGGAGGCTGGCATTTAATATATTATGGGAAGGTTGTGCGAAAAATTGAAGGTGTCCACTTCCAGGGCCAGTGCTCTGTACATTTGCCAGCCAATCGTTGACCGAACTCGGAACTAAGAATAGTGTCAGTACAGATGACGCGCAATGAATGTACTGCAATTATATACCTTGTAACATTGATCCATCATTCATTACAGACTGTAGAGCCCATAGCAGCATCGGCGTATTAACATTGTCTCTGGCGCTTGCCGGAGTCGAGCCTAACCCCGGTAAGTTCTGTGGACGTTGCTAAGCTCTCGCTGAGGTAGGACGTGTCACCTGATTTGGGTGCGAGTCACAAGATATGCATTGCTAGATAAGTCCGACGAGATAAGGGAATTAAGACGAGATGGATAGGCTAGTAGAGAAAAAGGCGAGGCATAGGTTGTAGATAGAAAACGAGACGAGTGAACGACGAGAACGGCAGAGCGTAAAACGACGAGACACGGCGTAGTGTACAAACGACGAAAAAACGGCAGAGCATAAAACGAAAGGCGCGATGTGAGATAAAGCAAATAAGAGGTCCGAGGGAATGGGCGATAGCCCGGCAGGGCTGTCCGACATGACAAGAAACGTCCCACGTGCTGCGGGGGAGAACGCGGTGAGCAGCGATGGGCGGGATGGGCCAGAAGGGTGCGGCGGGTGGGCCCAGGCCGAACGTCACTGTGGCGTGAACAAGTGGTTCGTCATGTCCAGGGATCGCTTGACAATTTTGAGGAAACTGTGATAAGATGTTTCGAATTTCGAAAACTGACTGAAAAGGAGGAAACGAGCGTCGGTGGAAACCTCAAGGCGAGGGGTCTTCCGGAAAAGGTGAAAAGCAAGGAAGGGGAAAAGTATATGCCTGAAAGTCCGACGCGATATCCCGGCGGAACGCTCGTCAGGCCTGAGACGACGATTGGTGCGTAGATAAGATGTTGGAGGTTCGGAGCCACTGTCCTTCGTGGTATCTTTCTCCGACGTTCCCTCCGACCGGGTCGCTGGGGGGGATGGCAGAGGTGCAGGATTTCCCGGACGTCTGGCAAGTTGACGGGCAATAGTCATCTTCTTCTCCATATTTCTGGGAAATGTGGCGCGCGTGGGCCAAGGCGTCTTCGACCTCTACAGGGGTGACTGGGGGAGGCTGCGAGGAGATGAGGGAAGCCGAACGGTGGTAATGGTCCGTGGAGGGGCGAGCTCGAGGCGGTTGGAAGGAGGGATGGATTGGGTAAGTTTCGAAGGAAAGGCTTCCCTGGAGCCAGACAATGAAACGCTGGAGCAGACTTAGGTGCGTCCAAGCGTGGGGCACCCATAGGTATATGTTCCTGCACAACATCCCTGATACCCAGAAAACTACCCAGTCCCTCTCAACTGCCCAGACGAGGGCTATCCTACCCACGCATATGGGAACACGTCCATCTTCAGTCTCTAGACGGACTTCTAGACCTGTGGTGATGGCTTTGGGGGCCCTTCTGGAAATCACCCAGTGTCGAACGTCATCATCATGAAGACCCAGTGTCTGAGGGAAGACGTCAAGAATTAACTGAGGGGAATCGAGTTCACTCGGGGGATACGTGTGCATGACACGTGTCGAGGCGACATAGTTTTCTGTGGTGATGCGCAAGCTTTGGGCTCCTGGTCCAAAGGCTTGAGTCGCCACATCAGGAAATGTCAACTTTGTCTTTTTTGTCTTTTTTGTCTTGGGCAAGTCCATAAGTACACCAATGGTTGAGATAATAATAAGACATGACACACTTAATTAAGGCCAAGTGATCTTAATTAATACGATCCCCTCACTTTGGTTGTGCTTAAACTCGTATTATATCACTTTCCCAGACTTATGGATTTGATCAAGGTCTATTAAGAAGTATTTGAGGAGCATATAAGACAATAAGACAGCTAAGTTCACACCTTTGCTTTTCTAACTGTTTTGTAGGATAACAGTAAGCTTGATTATCACTAACTGAAGCTGTGCTTAGGCCCCATTGAAGCCTTAAGTGACTCTTAAGAATCAGTAAAGTCTCAGATTAAGAACAATGGGTCTAGCCTGGCTTGTAAGTTGTTCATAAGAATAATATAAGAACAATAAAGTGTTTTTAAAGAACTTTAAGTATATTAAAACATTTTTTGTAGATCTGTAAGAACACTAAAGCATTCTCAAAGACCTTTAAGAACATCAAAGCATTTTTTATTTAAACATTAAAGCATCTGAATAGGTCTATAAGAATCCATAAGTAATATAAAGTGTTTTTAAAGAACTTTAAGTATATTAAAACATTTTTTGTAGGTCTGTAAGAACACTAAAGCATTCTCAAAGACCTTTAAGAACATCAAAGCATTTTTTATTTAAACATTAAAGCATCTGAATAGGTCTATAAGAATCCATAAGTAATATAAAGTGTTTAAAAAGGCCTTGAAAGCTCATTCAAAGTGTGTTCATCCAATTCTTCAGTCAGTTTAAGAACATCACAAAGGGTCCATAAGATTGCAGGTAAGTTCATCAATACCATAGTAAAGCAAAACTTGGCCAGTACCTATGGTGATCAACACCAAAAGCTATATATGACCATTAAAGTCCAATAAGCAAAGTAGGAATATTAAGTGAAAAAAGCAGCAAGAAGTAGAGCAGGTAATCAGCAAAGCGTTAGACAAAGCACATAACAAGAAGCTAGACAAGTCCATAAGCAGATCAGCACTAAAAAGTAATACCGCGTGTATGTGGCAATCAAAGCAACAGGAGAGCATGTTTTGTCAGCAAGAAAAAGGGAACCAACTGAAGGATAGCTAGCGTAGATAAAGAGTACTGGCATGTATGGAGAGAAGAACACGAAGATCAGCAGTATGTATGAATGTTCATCCCTGGGCCAGCCATGTTCGAGACCAGTTACCTACTGTACACATCAAACAAGAGTCCATGCAGATAGACGATGATGTACACTGGTTCCGTGTATATACCAGTGATTGCGACCTATAGAACATGATGAGAATTTGAGAAAAGCTGTGAAACAGTCACTCACCGTTGTCTTCTGCACCTAGTCCTCCTCGCGATCAACTAGATGCGCACGACTATCATCACCCTCGTCATCAGACATCCTACTTTCCTTGTGGCTACTGCCACTTCTGCGACCACCAGCTGATTGCTTCGCAAAAGCACGGCTACCATCAAGGATCTTGTTGAGCTTGACCTCCGGTAACCTGACAGCAGATCTGATGTAGTCACGAGTCTTCTGGCCCCACTGTTTCTCCTCGAAAGCGTTGGCCTTGTTGCTGGACTGACCGGAGTCGCCATTGATAGTCTTGTCAATCACATATTCACCCTCGTTATTGAGTGACATACAACCAAAGGCCCAGAGACGCAGCGCGCGTTCAAACTGAATGAGACATCAGCGGACAATGGCGTGTACACTAAAACGATACTCACAGCTGCAGCTGCCAATCCGATCGCACCGTATGGAGGAGGAACAATCGGAAGTTCCTCGCTCTCCTCATTATCTTCGTTATCTGAGTCACGGGCCGGTTGCGGATACAACTCCTTGATTTTCAACGCTCCTCTGATGGCCGTGAAGTGACATGCAAGAGTGCGAAGAATAAAGACAGATTGGAACAATCCGAGCCACTCCTGGAATGCCAATTATATAAATAGCAACAAGAAAAAATGTTACGCACAGTGGGGTCATCGGACGATGTGTCCCTCCACAAGAAACGTTTGTCACGCAGGAGGTATTTTGCGAACTCCATACGTTGGTCTACAGTGTACTTCCGAAATTTGAAAAGGCTCTCCAAGATGGAGAGGCTGGTAGAGCCGAACCCCGATCGCCACTCGCAAACCCGTTGGGACATCTGTGCAACATTAAACACATACATGCGGACTGAGCGTTGTCACTTACGATATGGATGACTGGGTCTTCGAGTAATAGGACACGATATTTGATGACCAGCACTCCCTTGGGAACTTTGACATAGGCCGCGTTCCACATGGTCTGAGTGACCGGAACGGTGCTCGATTCATCCCACACCCAAGGATTCTTCAGAGTGCCTGTGTATTCGAAGGCCGTCGGTATGAAAACACCTCTCCACCTTTTGTTGTTGTCGTAGCCGGCCGGCAGATCAGAATTCTTGAATTTCGTACGCTCCTTGGCGGTGGCCTTCGGCGGTTTCTCATCCTCGACAAGAATAATGTCTTCTTCCTCCGTCTTTGGAGCGCGCTATGAGGTTGAAGGCCACAAAACAGACATCAGTGTTGAAGGAGAACATATTCTGGGTACGTACTGATGCAGCAGAGGCCTTGCGCTTCGGCTTCGGCTTCGGCGTTTCATCGAGCATGCTGATGTCTTGAACAGCGACCGAGCCCTGCAATGAGAGTATGTAACCATTCAAAAGTAATAAAACATGTCTCCTTACCTGTGTCGTCTTGCGTTTCATCTTGGGCACAGGCGTCATGTCAACGTCGATGATATCCTGGATGAAGCGGCGACATTAGTTAGGAGATAATTGAAAATCTCGCACTTACGTCGTGTGTCAGACGTTTTCCGGGACCTTTAATGGGACTAGACATCGCGGCCACCCGCTCCGTGTCCTCGTTGTCACTTAAGAATTCACCCACTTTGACTGCAATGGAGTTTTCATTGCCGTCATGTACTTCGTCAGTGTTTGCATCAGACTCAGCGTTTGCATCAGACGGAGGGTCATCGATGACCTGGACTGCTTTCCCTTTCCCTTTGCTTTTCGCCGGCTGGTTCTTGGGCTTGTTCTTGGGCTGTGAGATAGCCGTTGCTGACGTGGCGGTACGAGCACTGTTCGGACCCCTTGACTGCGACTCCCAGCCCGAAACAGCTAAGTCCCACTGTTTGATAAGACCTGACTTCGCAGCCACGTCCGAGTCGCTAGTGCAGAAAGTGTGGTAGTAGAGAGTGGTTTCATTGAGGAGGAGCATGGACGTTATCGAGAAGATCAGTACAGCGGCTGAGAGAGGACAACACGATCACGCACCCAGCACCGCGTGGCGCATCTTTCCCACCATGCTTCTTCACACTATTGCTCTCCTCCGCCTTGTCTGTAGCCTCGACAGCGGCAGCTGAGGACTGCTGACGAGCCGCAATGATAGCCTGTCGCGCCTTAGGAATCAACTTCTTCTTCTTTGCTGGCGGCTCTTCCTCCTCCGGTTCGATCTCAGTGAGCTCTGATCCGAAGTCAGCCTCATCCTCTGGGGCATCATTGCCCGAGTCCTCGCTCTGAGAGACAGCCCGCTTGTGCTTGCGCTTTGCAGCATCGTCTTCAAGAACATTGAGTGATGCATAAGTACGATATAGGGGTCGGGAACGCTGACCAGATGCCTTCTTAGGCGCAGAGGGCTTCTTCACCCTCTGCGCCTCGGTCTGCTCGTCGGAGAGAGCCATCTTGTCCTCTAGATGTGCAATTCGACGGGTCTTGGAGCGCTTTTCTTCATCTGCTTTCTCTTTCTTTTCTTCGGCTTCCTGCTTTGCTGCGCTGACTTGGGCTTTGGACCGCCGAGTACCAGGAGCGTCGACTTTGCCTGGATGTTTGTCGGCATTCGAGGCACGAGTCTTGTAGGCCATGGTCGAGATATGAAAAGGCGAGGCGTATAGCGACAGTGGTGCGTGAGGTGGTTGAGGTTGAAGAGGAAGTATGAAGCGAGGTGTGTTTCAAGTTCAATTTGTTGCCAGCGCGATTGGAGCTAGGCGTCTAAACACTGAAACTTTGCTTTCAGATTCCTCACCAATCGCGATGTTTGTCAAGTCCTGTTTGGCATGTCTCGAAATTAAAATATATTTCGTCGAATTTATCTCAATTTTAACTGCCCCCAGTAGCCACTTCAAGTCTCAGACGACGGAAGGACTTGGACTCCTCTGGTGCCTCTCGGTGTATACTCTTATGGCTTCTCCTTCTCCTCCACCCGTGCGCAGGAAAATTCGCTGGCCTTGCAGTGCTCCTCACTGCAATCGTTGGTTCAAGAGCTCCAGCGGGCTCAAGAAGCACATCCGAACGCAGCATGCGCACCTTATTGCTCAGCTCGCACCTACCAGCCCGCGGTCGATTCCTGTCCAGTCGCATGGAGCACGCGTTCGCGCTGCCCAGCTTCACCTACCAGCTGCAGCAAGCAGCTCGAACGACCGTAGTGGTGTTCAAGTTGACCGCTCACATGTGCAGCAGACAGATTCCGAGTCCGAAAGCAGTGGTGATATAGCTAATGGCCCTGACGCAGTTAGTGTCGACGAGGAGGTCAACAACGAGATGGATTTACAGTCCGATGATGATAGAGGACCACAGCTCGATACCTGGCGGTCCCCGTCAAGCGAAGATCATGCATACGGAAGTATGCCGGAGGATATGCGTGCGAGCGCAGGTAAGTGTCACAGAATTACGTCGGGTAAATAAGCTCACCTGCTTTTGCATGCAGATGCACGATCTTTGGCTTCCTCAGATGTAGAAGGCTTTGACTTCGCCAACAACAACGATCCACAAGGAAATTTTGACGACTTCAATGATTACCTATTGCAAAATGAAGAACAAGACCGTTCGACGCTAGACAGTGACGACGATCACATCTCCATTGAAAATGATGATCTGCTATTTGGCGATGAACGCAGTACAGCTGCAGAAGATGATGATGAAGACAGTTCTGCGGATGAGGAGGAACTTCCTCCTCATGATCCTGATGATCATGAGCCGTACGATCCGGATCCTGTAGGCATAACACGGGAGTATCACCCGTACATCAATGGTATGTGAATTACCGTCTCATCAGCATAGCTAGGCATTTACTCAAGGATTCTCCTGTCTTTCAGGCAAGCGTTGCGATGAACATGGCGATTTCTTACCAGATGACGCACCTCCTCCTCCTCGACCTACTGTTTCGCAAAATGACTGGAGTCCTTACAATAGCAAGAATGGCTTTGAAACCGCTGAATTCCTTTACGTGCGCGACCAAATGTCGGGCGGCAACATTAATATCCTGATGGACCTTTGGGCGTCGACGCTTCTCAAGCACAACGATGGGCCGCCGTTCACCAGCACTGACCATTTATACTCAACGATCGACGCAACATTACTGGGAGATGTAAAGTGGGAGTCGTTTAGTCTGAGCTACAAGGGTGATATGCCCGACTCTAATGCGCCTCCGTGGATGTCGGCAAAATTCGACGTCTGGTACCGAGACCCACTCTCCGTTGTGCGAAATATGGTCGGTAATACGGACTTCAAAGATGAAATCGATTTTGGTCCCCTGCGTGAGTTCGTTGATGGCGACCGAATACTGAAGAACTTCATGGGCGGTGACTGGGCCTGGAAGCAAGCGGTACGATTCAATTTCCATTCAACCATGGAGACAAGTATTCACAATACATTTACAGGATATCATTGCCGAAGATCCCAGCACGCATGGGTCGGCATTTGTTCCTATCATATTAGGAAGTGATAAGACAACCGTCTCGGTCGCCACTGGTCAGACCGAATACTATCCGCTCTACATAGGTATTGGGAATACGCACAATAATGTTCGTCGAGCACATCGCAACGCGATCGCTTTGCTTGGATTTCTGGCAATACCCAAAAGTAAGTATTATGTACTGGTGTTGCTGAACTTCTCTGACTCAAGCACGCATACTTGTAGCGGATAGGCGTTACAAAAACGATCCTAAATTCGCAAGTTCCGCCGCCAGCTTTTCCACACGTCTTTATCAAGAATCTTGATGTCTCTAAAAAGGGGCATGACAACACCTGAAGTCATATACTGTGCGGACGGCTATTTTCGTCGAGTCCTGTATGGACTGGGGCCCTACATAGCGGATTATCCCGAACAAGCCCTCCTTGCATGTATAGTGCAAGGATGGTGTGCTAGGTATGCTACAATCTCTGAGATTCTCGTGCTTTCGGTCTCTACTGACGGAAGCTGTATTTCAGATGCACAGCTAGGAACAACGACCTCGATGGGTCTGATGCAGGGCGCCGTTCTCGCACACATACAGATGTATTAGTTGAAGAATATGAACTGGGAGTTCTATGGGAGGAATACGGCATCGTCGGTGATATCGTGGTAAGTGAGAGTTTTCACTCTGGTCTTTGTTTTATTCTTCTTGTTCTGTCTTCTGTTATTTCTCCACTGACATTATGGAGAGTATCTGTACTCTTGCCGAGGGCGACGAAGATCTTGGCCCTGCGGTTTTCTGATCATTGCTTGTCTCTCTGCATGTCTCATGCGAGCATCATGCTATGTTCGCAAACCGGTCTCTCTTCCGTTCCTCTCGCACCTGCACTATCCTCTTATTCGCCATGATCTACGTGCAAAGGACGTCCACATGAATGAACACCATGCCCGACTTGCGCTGTCCAGTGTCTTGAACTGCACCACTCTGCCTGGAGCGCTGTCACATTAACCGCGACCTCATGCTACGTACACGCACATCGACACATGAGGTCAATATCTTCGCGCGCGACGAGCGCCGCTGACGACTATCCGTGGATATGTATCGCCGTGACGAGATCGACACGTCGCACTACCCTGTGTTCAACCAGATGGAGGGGGCGCGTGTCTTCACCGCGTCTGCGGCCGGTGTCGCTGAGGTCGAGGAGGACGACATGCGCCTCACCGCGCACCTCGCGAAGTCGAACATCGTAATAGAGGATATCCCGCACCTGTCAGAATCCAACCCAGCGCAGCTCTCTCATGACCCTCGACATGCTGAACTCGTTGCACTCAACCTGAAATCGTCTCTGAACAGCTTGATGCTCGCGTTGTTCGGTGGGCGTACTGGAGCAGGGTCGGAGCCCCTGCGCGTACGATGGATCGAAGCCTATTTTCCATTTACGAGCCCTAGCTATGAAGTGGAGGTGTTCTTCCACGGCAAATGGCTGGAGATCCACGGATGTGGTGTGGTGCAGCAGCGGACACTGGACCGGGCAAGTGAGTATCTACCCTCCCATTTCTCCATGTCGATCTCACGTACACACTGACAGATGTACCGGACAATGTCAGCTGGGCTGTTGGATTTGGTCTGGGGCGGATCGCCACTGCACGATCCTATTCTCTATCCCAGACATACGGTTGTGGCCAGAAGATCCACGGTTACTCTCACAGTCACGATTTAGGCCTGGCGAGATCATTACTTTCAAGCCGTACTCAAAATACCCGCCATACGCCGCTGAAAATTCTTACCCTTCTCATGGTACTCCCAGAGAAACCGCCGATACATTGAATCCTCCTGCGTCTCAGCAACAAGCTCCCTCACATGCACGCAAATCGCCCTTCGAATTTGTCTCGCCCTTCGACGCGTTGGCAAGCACGTCAGCTGGAGGGGTGAAGAGGAAGCCCCCTCCCGCTCAACAAAGCAACACGCCGGGCAACTCCGAAGAGCTCAGCTGGCCCACTTTGTCCATTGACCCCAAACACAAATCCGTCGAGAATCTGATGGAGCAGCTTACGAGGGGACAGCCACCATTATTTGCCCCTTCAACCGCTCCATACGACCCCTATACTGCTAGTGGCCAAGATCTCACATGCGCACGCTCCAAGCTCAGAGCAGCCTCTAGAAGTAACAAGATCTCGTTGAAGTGGCCCCGACGTTCGTATAACTGAACAAGGGCAGGAAGCTCCTCCTAGAATCGACGGAGGTGAATCAGCTCGCAGAACGTCAAGAGTTGAAAATTAGCCTACGCGTGTACCTCTTTCCACACCCTGCATAGGTCGATCAGTCATAGAACATATTGCAATTTCATTCTCGCGAAATACGTACCGTGTATTCCCGGCTTTCCGTGCACTTTCGACAGCAGCTTGGTTCTCGCCCAGATAGATGAGGGTTGTTGCAAGTCGCGCCCAGTTCGAAATGCTAGTGAAGAGTAACTTCGCGGCCTGGTACAGCTCATCCTCCAAACATTTCTCTCCGACCTCAAGGATATCTGCGACGTTAGTCATAGCCAAGAAGTCCTCCATGTCATGCAAACAGTCGGTCTTCGCATACGCATAGGCCAGCTCAGTATCAATCTTCGGTTCACGAAGGGTCTTGCGAGCCATCTAGAGATACCTGACCAGGTCGTCGTGCTTGCCTGCCCGACCGGCGATCTCGATAACCTCAGAATAGTTCGAAGGGTCTTCTGCCTTGATGTAAGAGTCTAGAAAACTTATGTCACAGGTCTGAGTGATCGGATGAGGTAGGCGAACATACCAATGGTATCTTTGATTCGCAGACCGTCAAGTTGCACCTTTGTTAGCCTGCTCCACACCTCGGGCTTGTTGACCTTGATCGCGTATTCTACACCACGATCCAGGGAAATGTCATGAGAATACATCCTCGCAGGTGGATCCTGCGCAAATGCACGCGTCTCGACCGTTACCGCCTCAGCTCTCCCACGCTCCTCCGCCTCCTCGCGCATCTCCTCCTTCGCCTCAGCAGCAACCCCGACAGCGTCGTACGGTTTCGAAAACAGAAACGCGCCTTATGCCCGTACGTAGCTGGAGAAGTTGCTCACCCTGATGGCACGTGCTCCGAACGACTCTGCCTTTGCGGCGTCTCTTCAGCAGGTCGCCATTGACGTCTGTGAGCTCACATTTCACCCATTTATCGTTGTAGACCCAATTTTTGAAACGAGTTTGATCTATCAGTGTACAAGGATCTCCCCCATCCACCCAGTGGCTATTTGTCGTTGTCTGATTCTGTCGCACCCACCGGTCCCTCGGCCTCAAAAGGCGTGAAATACGCTTTCCGGAGCGCAGATGGCTCAAACTACAATGTCCTCAACCCGACATTGGGCATGGCCGGCATGCCATACGCCCGTTCTACACCTTCGACCAATGTTATTCCCCCGTCGTACTTGCCTGATCCGGGCCTGGTCTTTGACACCCTGCTGAAGCGTGATGAATTTGTCGAGCACCCAGGTATGTTTTTCTGTGAATTTTTCCACGCTGCGGGATGGCGTGTGATGGTCGTTATTGTCCTTCACAGGTGGTCTCTCCAGCCTGTTCTTCGCCTTCGCCGATCTCGTCATCCACAGCATCTTTAACACGAATACACGTGACTGGACCATCAACGACTCGAGTAGCTATTTGGATCTGAGCCCGTTGTATGGGAGCTCTATCGAGCAGGTTAACAGCGTGAGGCGTGAGTGTTCAAGCTTTGTGATGGTTTCATCTCCTCATGTCGGCACACAGGCAAGGATGGAACTGGACGTCTATATGAGGATGTTTTCGCCGATAGCAGATTGCTGTTCATGCCGCCGTCCACAGGCGCGCTCTTGGTTCTCTTCTGCAGAAACCATAATGTCAGTCGATCATTCTCATCTTCAAATTTCTATCCACTGATGCTGCTCCTTTTGCTAGTACGTCGCAGAGAGGATCCTGTCCATCAATGAACTCGGCGTCTATTCCGCACCGGAAAAGCTCGACGAGAAGAAACGCCTAGCTCAGGACGAAGAGATCTTCCAGCGCTCGCGCCTCGTCAATTCCGCCTTTTTCATGCAGGTCATCCTCGGTGACTATGTCGGCGCGATCCTGGGTCTGACGCGCGACGGCTTGTCATGGAGGCTTGACCCCCTCTCGGTGAGTTTCGAGCAGTCCATGATCAATTCTGACATTCCTCATCCTCATGGGCGTTATATGCGCATATATGCGCTCGATCATTACAGACTATGCGTGAGATCGGCCACGAGTTCTCTCCCCAAGGCCAGGGGAATGTCGTCTCGGTCGAGTTCAACCTGATGTACCGCTGGCACGCCACTATTTCCCAGCCCGACACCCAATGGCTCGACGGTCTCTTCTCGAAGCTGTTTGAAGGCAAAAACGGAGACGAGGTGTGTATGGAATTATGTGGGACTGTGATTGGTGCTGACTAGGTCATGGATGCATAGATCACCGTTGATGATTTTAAGAAGGCGATAATCAAGTACATTGTGGACTCCCCGACCGATGTAAAGGAGTGGACGTTTGACAAGTAAGTGTGTGGTCGTGGTAGCGTTTCATTATCGGATGCTCATTTTATTCGACTACCCAAGCCTCAAGCGAGGACCAGATGGTCGCTACAGTGATGGTATGACTTTACGCATTGGAGAAATTCGGTGTTACTAATGTAATTGACGCGTCTCTGGCAGCTGACTTGGCCAAGGTCTTGCTGGATGCCACGGAGGCACCTGCAAGCGCATTCAAAGCGCGCGGTATCCCAGAGTCCATGCGCGTCATTGAGATTCTTGCAATACTGCAGGCGAGAAGTTGGGGAACTTGCTCGGTAAGAAGGGCGGCCACCATCGACCAATGCGTAGAATTGATGGTCATCGTATGCCTCAGCTGAATGAGTTCAGGAAGTTCATGGGGTTGGAGGGTGAGTACCTGTGTATCAATATTGAAAGCTGCGGACTCATGTCTTTGTTTGCAGCCTACAGCACATTCCAGGAGTGGAATCCTGACCCAAAGATCTATGTAGGTTTTGTGATTTCGTGCATGACTCAGATAGTTAAACGAGAATTGTCTTCTTCAGAAAGCCGCCGAGTCTCTGTACCATGACATCGACAACTTGGAGCTTTACGTAAGTAGGAGTCGATGCTCCGTTGCAAATAGTATGCTCAGGAGCGATCTTGTAGGTGGGGCTGCAAGCGGAAGAAACGAAGGTGCCTATGCCAGGCGCAGGATTGTGTCCAGGCTACACCATCTCCCGCGCGATCCTTGCTGACGCTGTATGCCTTACCCGTGGTGATCGTTTCCTCACCGTCGACTTGACTCGTAAGTCTGTCAGTCTAACTTTGTGCAGCACAGTACCTAACATTCATGCTCTCAGCCTTCAACTTGACGACTTGGGGATACCAAGATGTCCAGTACAACAAAGACGACGGATCGATGGGCGGTATCCTGTCCAGACTGCTCTTCCGCACCTTGCCAAAGTACTATCCCGCCAACTCTGCATATGCCTACTTCCCTTTCATGGTCCCGAAGACGATGAAGACTTACGTCGCCAAGCTTCCAAATCACCCTAGGGATAAGTACTCGTGGGAGAGACCTTCACCGGCGACGCCGTCTAGCAAGGCGAAATACATCAACATCGTCCGAAATGTGATCAACGTGCTTCCCATTGTCTGGATCGCCAACGGGATTGTGATTAGCCATTGCTTCGTCGGCGTACCAATGCGGCTATCTGACACGCTCTCGTCAGGTCGGACTTCCTCTGAAGACTGACGCCAACCCGACAGGGATTTACCCCAAGCAAGAACTAGTGGAAAAGTTCGCCAATGTAGCCAAGTCAGGTTCCTCCCTTTCGTCCTTTTTCCACCTGTGCTTATTCTCTAAATCAGCTATGTATTTGTGAATATTTCCGCAGCGGATGACTTCATCCTGCGTGAGAAGACATCCCAAACTGCCAAGATGATTACTGGCTACATCAAAGGGCACCTGGCCAAGCTTGGGTCTGGCAGTGTGCGTTTCGAGCGCTGTAGTCTTCTTATCTGTCTAACATGATGATTTTAGCTCTCAGGCCTTACCGATTCCGTAATAAACTGGGTCCGAGTCTCGGGCGCAAACGAGCATGACAGCTCTTTCATGAAGTCTCTTTCGGCGGCAGGAAAGCACAGCTCGCATGATGCCCTTGCTGCTGGATTGTTTGCAGAGGCAGTGGCCACTGCGGCGCTGTACTCACGAGCTTTGAATACGGTGCCCGCTAGGTTCCCCTTGTACCTTCCACTACCCGCGCCCCAGCAGACCCAGGCGGCCGAAGTCAAGCCTGCCAGACAAGCGTTGCTACCAGCCCTGACGAGTGGTCCCATGGCTCAATATCCTCAGCCCGTACCGATGTTCAGTGTGCCTCCACCCAGGCTGAAGACGCCTCCGTCAGAAGAAGTCGAAGGCGAGTATAGTCGAGACGAGAGCGAGCGCACCCAGGAGGCAAGAGGTAAGAATGCAAAGGGGAAAAACGTCGGTCGGAAGGACAAGGACAAGGATGACAATGGCAAGGAGAAAGAAGCGAGAGGCCGTGGAGGGGACGCCGCAGTTATCAACGAATCTCCGCTGGGCGTTGCATTATCTAAGGAGATCAGGAAAGTAGAAGAAAGTCTCCACACGCGTATTGGACGCCTTATTGGCAAGGAGCTCGACAAGCAACGTAAGTATAGTATTCGCTTGCTCAGACTTTTTTCCTGACTAGTGATTCTCAGACCAACGTTTGGAGGAGGCTCGTGCCAAGGAGCAGGCCGCTGACTTCGTCCGTCAAGAGAAAATCTTGAAGTTGATCTCCACGGAACTGACGAAAAATACCACACGAGTCGTCGAGATGGCAGTCAAGTCCGAAGTGCAGAGTTCGGTCTTGCCTTCCCTCGAGAACATTACAAAGACCGAAGGGAAGGCTGCGCTCAGCAATCAGATCTCTTAAGGGATGTCGGAGGGCTATGAAACAGGTATGACGCTTCGTGGTTTTCTTGTGACTTCAAATTCATGTTATTCGCCTAGACACTCCCAAACGAGATCGAGAGGATGCTCATGCGTCCGGACATCTCTTCTCATCGCACGTACCGTCTCCGGGCGGTGACGCCTGTCGTCGAGAGGTACGTTGAAGACGCGATCACCAAAACTCTCATTCCTGCATACACGCAGCAGTCGTCTGCGATGCACCAAGAGCTATCGCTAGAGATTTCATACCGAGATCCTGGGTCTGAAGAAAGAGGTGATAACATAGCAGACGGAAGCTCTAAGAGGACAAGAGGTGCGTCTCCTTCTGGCTCCTATTATCTCTGTTCTTATGAGATACACAGTCCTTGATCGGTGAACCCGAGCAATCAGTCAGGCTTCTGTCCGACCAAGCGAGGTTCCTTACCCTCAACGCCTCTACCATTACACACCCCATACAACCTCGGAATTCACCGGGCACGTCTGGCAGCAATCAACATACACAGGGTTTGTCTCACCTATTGCGACAACAGAATATGCCTCCCAATACTCAGTCGCATCAATACAACCCTCCAATGCATGGACCTTTCAGACAACAACAGCAACAACAATAGCAACCACCTCCGCCAATGCACCCAATTGGCTCAATGCCAACATTGCTGCGTCACAGGCGTCACATCCGATGAGTCCGACTGCGCCGCCGCCTCTACCGCCCCAGCGGCGCGGTTGACAGAGGCATGAGGGAGATGGAATATCAACACGGACGGTTCCACACGACGTCTGGAGATGCACCGAGAACGTCCGGTACGTCCTTTCGTCCCGTGTTGCCATCCGCGCTCGCTGACATTCCGTCCGGTAGATATCCCCAGTACCCGTCTCCAGATGATAGTACGTTTCGAACACGGTCCTCGGCTCATGTCTACCATGCTGTTCGATGCGCCCTGCCTGCCGTGTCGCCAGACGATGAAACTTTCGAATGTCGTCTCAAGGCCTGAGAGACGAGTAGGAGCCGTCCACTGTGGACGCGGATAAGTGCAGACATTGTGCTGAGAGCGTCCGGTGAGTCCTCCACGCCGTCGACGACATTCGTGCTTGCTGAAACTCCGTCCTGTAGGTATTTCGAACGTCGCCAATACCTGCCTCAGCCGTCTGGGAGGTGCGCTGCGCACTCAGAATAGTCAGCGAGTTCCACCCGCCAGCCGTGTCGCCGGACGAAGAAATGTTTGAATATCGTCCGAATGGAATGCAAGACGAGTGGGAACCGTCCAGCGTGAACTTGAAGACAGATCGACGTGCTGAGAGCGTCCTTTAAGGCTCGCTGAAACTCCGTCCAGCAGCCGTTGTGGGAATCACAAGACTCCAGCACCAGCCAGAGGACGATGCGGAGCGCGTCCAGAGCAGCCAGAGGACGAAGTAGCCTTCGTCCGAAGTCCTCGCACCAAGAGCACGGGTGTTCTCTGTCGGCTTCCCCGACAGACAATGAAATCGGAGGAAACGATCGAAGGGGGAGCGCAGTGCATGAGGGGCGACCACAGTGCGCTGAACGAGAGCATGCGAAGAACACCCCACAGCCCTCCTTGGACGAGGCTCGCCCCCAGTGTCTGCTTGACACCGGCATGACCCATCTCCGAGCCGGACGGCGAAACATCAAATTTCGAACGCGGCCCTTACAGGGCGGACAGGGCGCCGTCGGAGCAGGCGCGAACGCACGCTACACGCATCGTCTGGCCTCAGAACAACACGCCTCTACTCGCTCGGCCGTGGCGTCCGTTCGTGAGAGGTCGACGATCATGAACGGCAGCTGGGGTAGTGGCGCGCCGTGTGAGAGACCGATAGAATCACCCAGTGAAGTATGGTACGTACTTTCACGTACCTTCTTAGACTCTATGTCACCCCTCCAGACGCTAATGCACACTCTGCTCAGCCGTATCGTTCGAAATCTTGAAATTCGACTGGCAGGCAGATGATGCGCTCCTCCCCTCCTGCCCAATCTGAGGAGTGGGATGACACGTATCTTACTGTGCTTGGTACCCAGGATATTCGCAAGCTCCGCGAGCTGCTAGCGCGATCGAACCCCGAAGTGATCATGCCCTTGAGTGGGCAGAGCCCTCTTTCTCAGGCTGTTGTGCTCACTCTCGTGCACCGGGTGCGTGCCTACTCAGCTAAATGACGCTGACATCTGAATCTGACAGTTTTTGCTATTACTAAGTTGTCAAGCGTCATTAGCGAGACATCTCCTCTCGACGAGTCTTTCGAAGTGTCCATGTGGTGGTTGCAGTGGGCTGCGTCTTCACTCAATACGGTGGTATGTTATAACGTCTATGCATCAAGTGGTGGTCGCTCATAATTATCTACAGGACCCCCTCATTTCGCCCTACATCGCGCGAGTGCTGCCAAATGTTCAGCAGATACTGAACACGACGAAACAGCGTCTCAGCATACTGCGATCGAAGCAACGCGCACGATCGCCGAGATTCAGGATATCCTCAGTCGCAAGCCAATATAGTATCATAGCTTCCCTCGTTCTTGATGCATTCTTCCTCATGTATACGCGCTGCACGCCGATGTGGCACAGATCCACATTTCAAAGGTCAGACCTCTTGTGCAGGCAGGTAGCCATCATCGCGCTTTCGCTGATTCCCGAACCAGGATTCAGTGTCGAAGCTCATGGACTTCGGTAGTTCTAAGGGAGGGAAGATGCCTCTTCCTGCTCTCGTCGGTCCGACAGTGGGTATCTATGGTGCGCGACACTACAGGATCGCATCCTAAAGTGGTCGTCCTGGGATGTCGTGACGAGTCTCGTGAATTGGAGAACTGCGAAAGACGAACAGTCGGTCGCTCATTCAGCTCTGTTGGAGCCAAGACGTCCAGAAGCAGCCGGACCCGAACGCACGATGCGTTCTCAATATCTTCGATAATAATCGCGCTCACTGAGCCTTCAACAAGAAGCGCTTTTGCAGGACATTCAGACGGCACAGAGCGTAGTCGACGGAAGCGAACGACATGCACAAGCATGCTCTGTGGCACACTTCAGCTTCTCAAGATGGCCGTTTTCATTTCATAATTTACCTATTCATTTTCAGCTGTTTTGTTATCTTCTGTCTATTGTTACAAGTACTGATTGTTGTTTGTCCTTGACAGCCTTTCACTAATGACTTCCCCCGCGCCGACATCCACCAAATGCTATCACCCGACATCCTACATCAGCTCATCAAAGGAACGTTCAAGGACCATTTAGTGGATTGGGTTGAACAATACCTTACACAGAAGCATGGCAATACACGCGCACAAGAGATCTTGGCTGATATCGACAGACGGTAAGTCTAGTATCCATAAAAGAGCCGTCCGGACTACTGATTAGTTCACTACAGCATTGCAGTTGTTCCTGCCTTCTCCGGCTTGCGCCGCTTTCCCGAAGGCCGGGCCTTCAAACAATGGACCGGGGATGATTCCAAGGCACTTATGAAGGTATAGTACTCGGATCTCTGTGGCATATGCAACTCTTATCCTACATTCATGCAGGTCTACCTCCCCGCAATTGCTGGGCATGTTCCGCGGGACATGGTACGCGCAATTCGCGCTTTCCTTGAATTCTGCTACATTGCAAGACGGAATGTACACACCATGAAAAGTCTGGAAGATCTCGACAACGCTTTAAAACGCTTTCACCAATACCGTCCCGTCTTTGCATTACATGGGGTTCGCGTTAATGGGTTCTCTCTTCCTCGCCAACACTCCCTGCTACATTATCTATTTCTCATTTGGGAATTTGGAGCTCCGAATGGCCTGTGTTCATCTATTACAGAATCCAAGCATATCAAGGCTGTCAAGGAGCCCTGGCGGCGTTCAAGTCGTTATAACGCTCTCGGCCAGATGCTTCTGACAAACCAACGACTCGACAAATTAGCTGCATCGCGCGTAGACTTTGTGAGTCGTGGCATGCTGCAAGAACCTCTCTCGGTGGCGACAAACCGTGCTCTAGGTAAATCAGTCTCATTTAGCTTTTTAAAAAAAATACTTACCTAGAGTCTTTCAATAAGACCCGAACAATAACAATGCACAACAAGGCGATCAGAATCGCATCATAAACGCAAACACGAACACTGATGCAAATGCTGCGGCAGGAATGGATCTTGACAGAGATGATGAGGCTTTACCTGGGCCAACGGTTGAAGGATACGTAACTATGGCGGTGACCATCCGTAAGAGCATTTCATAGTACTATCCGAGCTATCTCTCTGAATAGTGGCGATGTGTAGAGCGGCGCCACGCACGATCGGTCAGCGGCGTTGCCGCCGAAATCAAGCAGCCCAGACTACCGCAATTCATACGGCGGTTTCTATATGACCAGCTCATGCCGGACGCTGTTATCCCAGGCTCCGACGTAGCTCTGAATCAATGCCCAAATTTCAGTGACTCGGAAAGGATCAACATACATTATTCTGCCGCTGCCACATATTTCGCCCCTAGCGATGCAAGCGGTGTTGGTGGAATGCATCGTGAACACCTTCGGGCTTCGCCACGATGGTTCAAGGGTGCACCTCGCTTCGATTGCGCAATCCTCAAGCCTGATCTTGACGGTCACGGCTCACCTAACGGCAATGTTGACATTGTCCGTGTTCTTCTATTTTTCTCGTTTCGTTATCAAAATATCCAGTACAAGTGTGCATTAGTCCGGCACTTCGACTGTTTAGGGAACCAGCCAGATGAGGATACGGGTATGTGGGTTGTCACTCCAGCTCGCAAAGCTGATCGTTCTCCGAAAATTTGTGTTATTCCTCTTAACCGCATTGTCCGAGCGGCACATTTGATACCAGTCTATGGAACTGCACAAGTACCGTATGATATGACCCACTTTTATTCATTGGATGCCTTCCGCACTTTCTATGTAAACAGGTTCGCTGACCACCACATGTTTGAAATCCTAGGGTAGCTTAATGTACTTATGCTGCTTATGATGGCTTTCACATTTTATATTGCACAAATTGTCTTCGGCTGCTTTGTCGGTTTCCCACTTCACACTAGTTCCGATTGATTGTGTACTTTAGAACTTGCAGCGTGCTTTTTGTCTTGTAAATTTTACTTAGTTACTTGGAATACTTTGATAGTATATTGGCAGCACATTGTAAAGACAAAAAGTAAATTAATTCCGCGGTGTACATTGTCTTTCTGGTCTTTCTGGTCTTAATGGATTTGTTAAGTACACTAAGACACAATAAGACTAATTTGACATTTGCTGATGCAGGAGGGGAGAGAGGGCAGGTTGGTGGGAGGACATGCTTGGTTCGTCGTATGGCTAGGGTGGGGTTGCTGGCGATGACGGGACCAGAAGAAAAGGGAAAAATGTTCAGCGTTTAAGTCAGTTAACGAGATGCACTAGTGAGCCGAATTAGTGTTTATTATGATGGGGGGCCTGTTGTGTGGGAGAGTATTGGAGAGAAGCGAACATTCGTGCGAAGGAAAGTGAGACATGTCTTTTCAAAAGGAGAGGGAGGGTGGGCTTTTCGAGAGCGAGAGGTATCTCAAAACTAGAAGTACTCGATACTAGCAGGTCGCGGTGGCAGAGAAAGGGAGCTTAGGCGCTCGCCACCGCGTGTTCACAGACATTACTCTAAGTTCCGCTCGTACCTCGCTTCTCCCTAGAGGTGCTCATCTGTGGACGTTGCTAAGCTCTCGCTGAGGTAGGACGTGTCACCTGATTTGGGTGCGAGTCACAAGATATGCATTGCTAGATAAGTCCGACGAGATAAGGGAATTAAGACGAGATGGATAGGCTAGTAGAGAAAAAGGCGAGGCATAGGTTGTAGATAGAAAACGAGACGAGTGAACGACGAGAACGGCAGAGCGTAAAACGACGAGACACGGCGTAGTGTACAAACGACGAAAAAACGGCAGAGCATAAAACGAAAGGCGCGATGTGAGATAAAGCAAATAAGAGGTCCGAGGGAATGGGCGATAGCCCGGCAGGGCTGTCCGACATGACAAGAAACGTCCCACGTGCTGCGGGGGAGAACGCGGTGAGCAGCGATTCCCGGATACTAGGAGAGCAGCGACGCATCCGCGAGCCGCGGATACCCCGCTAAGATAGGAGCTGGAGACTCACCCATTTTAACGCACCGGGGGCATGGTGTAACGAATAAAGGCATCATGTACGGTCGGTGTGGCCTGCATATAAGGAGCCATGACTTGGGCGTGTTTGCGCAAGTACACCGTGAATGCGTCGCTCGCCCAACGGCCTTTGGCTTTGACAACGTCGAAGGGGACTCCGCGCAGGAGGTACTCCAGGGTGCCTCCGATGCGGATGCCATGGCCCTGCAACGGGTCCGTGCCAGCTGCACGAGACGCTTTCGCAATGCGAGCGAGGAAAGCGGGTTTGGTCAACGGCCGACTGCTCCCTTTCATGGTGTGCGTGAAAAGGGACGCGTTCGCCGGTGGTTTGTTGACGCGGATGTGGTTCGCGAGGGCGGCGGTAGGATCGGACGGTCCCAGCTGAGTCGCCCAGAAAATGTCTTCGCCGCTCGCAGCCGACTTCGTTTTTGGGAGGAACAGTACGGTCTCTTCCAGGCCGTTTCGATCGCGCGCCAGGCGCATGTTGGAGAGCTTGACGTGGACCGCTGGATCGAAGGATTGAAGGGACGGGACAGTTAGCTCGCCAAGTCGAGCGACCGCGTAGAAGGCCGTGGTGAGGCATGCCCAGACAGCTGCGTCGAGGGGAACATCGAGGTTCAGTTGCTCCCTCAGAGAGCACAGATAGTCTACCGTGTAAGGTCGTCGTTTCTTCCGCCGGGAAGACTTCGGTTCCACGTTCTCGGCACCCCGGAGCAAGACTTCGGCCTCTCTGTGATCAACGATCCAAGGGATGCCGTGGAGGAGGTGCCATGCGCGGATCCCCCAGAAGTAATTACTGATGGTGCTGCCAGCGTAGGAGCCGGCGAGACAGGCTATGAAGCTTAGAATCAAAACCGTGCTTGCCGGTGCGCGCTCAGCTTCGGGGATTTGTTTCAGATCACACATGACGTGATAGACGAGTAGGCCCGACCCATATGTCTCTGCTGTCTTGGCGGCCCATGCGTGCGCAGTCACGGCGTTGATGCGCGCAATGTCCGCGTCGGATATCGACACCGGGGAGCCGTCGGTTGCGATGGCTCGTCGGGACGTGAGTGGACGCCACAGGCGAAGGCGGTCCTTCGCAAGACAATGGGGACGCAGGGAAGACGGGGTTGGGGTGAGACTTGGCGAGTACGGACGCGGTGGGGCTGACTGGGTGCGTGCTGTGGGGAGGGTCGCGTTGAAACGGCTGTTAGTCGTCCCAGTAGGAGAGCTGCCAGAGGTAGTCCTCGGTTCGGCCGTCGAGACGGTGGTTGGCGTCGGCACGCTGCGCTGGGGTGAGGCGGGTCTGGGCGGGAGTGACGGAGCTGTCAACGGCAGGTTCGGACGAGGAACGGGGTGTGTCAAAATCGACGAGGAAACATTGAATCTCGGTTGGGATCGGGATGGGAGGGAGCAAGAGGCCGGCAGGGGGATACTTGCCACGGGAGGGGCCATCCGCTGGGTTGCGGGCACTCTCGACATATCTTGGATGTATGCGGCAGCCGGAAGGCTCAAGGAACGCGTGGATGCGCTTGAAAACGTCGTTGGTGGCGCGGTTCCGACTCCTGCCGTTCCACCAGCCTTCGACAACCCCGACGTTGTCGCCGAAGACGGTAAGGTCAGTGAAGGGGGAAGGGTGACGAAGGAGGAACCGTACGAGAAACTCGAAACCGATGGCTTCAGCCCACCCGATGTCTCTACCTTCGGACTGCCAGCCTGGGAGTAGCCTCCATGCACGCCATCGCCCCCCAATGACGATCCCGATGCCCGTACCGGAGCTTGCATCGGAGAAGGCGTTGACGTCGACCACTTCGCAGGGACCAGGGATGGCACGACGGATGACTGGTTTGGCGACACCAACTTATGTATACCTGGTGCACCAACTGACGGATAGGCCTACGAACGCTTATGCACCAGGCAGCGTTTCTGCCTGGCATCTGATGCATCAATCCCTGGGCTATCTCCGGACCCTCCGGGGCCTCCTAGTGTTCGCCGTAGGGTCCCCTCGGCATCGCGGCTTATTACCATATGTAGTAAGTATCTATTAGAAAGGCCTTAGGTGATTTAATCTACAGCGAAATTTCTATTTTGGTGACACAGACTCATTTGGGCACTAAAAACTGTATTAAAATAGCAGAAAAATCATATTTTCATTTTCAATTCAGTAGGTACAATGGTATGAGAATCTATATACTGTAGGTACGTCCGGCGAGCGTGCGAAGGGTACGCGCAGCGTGGATGGGCGGGAGCAGCGTAGACGGGCGGCGCAGCGTGCACGGGCCGGCGCAGCGTGCACGGGCGTGGCAGCGTACGCGGGCGGAGGGAACGTGCACGGGCAGGGCAGCATGCAGGGGCAGGCGCAGCGTACACGGGCAGGCGCAGCGTGGACGGACGGGTGCAGCGTGCAGGGGCGGCGCAGCGAGTGCGGATCGAGCGAGTGCGGACGGGGCACCGAGCGCGGACGGGGCACCGAGCGCGGATCGAGGGAGGGCGCAGCGAGCAGGGACGGGGCAGCGAGCGCAGATTGAGCGCGGATTGAGCGAGCAGCGACGGGGCAGCGAGTGCGGATCGAGCGAGCGGGCAGCGTATGTGCAGCGGGGACGGCGCGTGTGCAGCGGGGACGGCGCATGCGCAGCGGGGACAGCAGGAAGGGGCGGGGACGGCAGGAAGGGGCGGGGACGGCGTATGCGCAGCGAGGACGGCGCGTGCGTGCAGCAGCGGGGACGGCGCATGCGCAGCGGGGACAGCAGGAAGGGGCGGGGACGGCAGGAAGGGGCGGGGACGGCGTATGCGCAGCGGGGACGGCGCGTGCGTGCAGCGGGGACGGCGCATGCGCAGCGGGGACGGCGCATGCGCAGCGGGGACAGCAGGAAGGGGCGGGGACAGCAGGAAGGGGCGGGGACAGCAGGAAGGGGCGGGGACAGCGTATGCGCAGCGGGGACGGCGTATGCGCAGCGGGGACGGCGCGTGCGGACGGCAGATGCGCAGCGGGGACGGGGGATGCGCAGCGAGGACGGCGCGTGTGGAGCGGGGACGGTGCGCTTGGAGCGGGGACGGCGCGTGTGTAGCGGGGACGGCGCGTACGGGGACGGCGGATGTGCAGCGAGGACTGCGAATGTGCAGCGGGGACGGCGGGAGGGTTGGAGAGGGCAAAAGGGGTGAGCACGGCAGGACGGCGTGGGTGCAGGGTCGGAGGGATGGAGATGGCGAGAGGGCGGGGACAGCGAGAGAGGAGGGTGCTGACGGGCAGCGCAGCGACGAACACTACGTTAGTAGTGTTAAAATTTATAGACCCAAGAATAAAGACTCACTTTTTGACGCTGCTCACAGGCAGCAGCGGGACGACGACGGCGCGCCGCCGTCGTCGTCGTCGTCGTCGTCCAGCAGAGGCTAGGGTGACGCGTCACAATGGGCAGTCCGGGAAGTGCCGGACTGCCCAATGTGGAAGGCGTCTTAGTCGTCTTATATTCGTCTTACAGCACTTTGAGAGCATTACTATGCGCTCAGTAGTGCCTCAATCCCAATGAAAATTTAGGTCAGCATAGTATATTAGTATTATAATGGACTCACCAAATATGAGGAGTATGAGGCGAAGACAGCGTGTACAGGAAGAGTCCCGAGTCGGCCGAAGCTCGGCGCAGCCAATCAGGTGGCGCGCTCAGCCAGGCGCGACTCGATGCTCGAAACGTTCGCTTGCCTGCCTATACGGCTGTTTCGAGCATCGCGGCCTCAAACGTTGATCTATCCACACCAAACATAAATATATTTTATTTGTATATACCCTATATTACAGTGTATGTTTTCTTCTACTAGGGCATGGCCTAGTACTGATGATATTCACCAAAACATGCCAATTTTCGGTCTTTCTTGGCCCAAAATAGATATGTTTTGCTTATAGCTCTCTAAGGAAGTGCAGAAACATTCAGGAAATCAGTAAATGTACTGCTAAATATATTCTAAGTACTACATGTGCCTTATTCACGAATCAAAATGTTCCTACTCGCTGTTCAGCGTGAGTAGGACTTCAGCCACACACCCAAATCGGGTAGTCCGGCTGTTCCCGTAGTGCGCGCCAACAGCGACGCGTCACTGCTGGTCGTCTCCTCGACGTCGTCCACGTCGTCCACGACGTCGACGACGTCCCGCTGCTGCCCGCGAGCAGTGCGATATAGTAAGTTCTTCAAAAGTATATCTATTCACATTTACTGACCTGCTGTTTGCAGCCCCAGCCCGACAGCAGTCATCCCTGCAAGGCCACTGCCCTGCCTGCTCGACGCTGCGCACCCACCCGCTGACGACCTCCGTCCCCCACTGCACGATCCCCATCCCCGCTGGCAGCGCGCCGTCCCCGCTGCACGTTTGCCGTCCCCGCTGCACGTTCGCCATCCCCGCTGCAAGCCCGCCGTCCCCACCCGAGTGCTCCCCTTTCCCGTATCCTCTCGCCTCTGCCCGAATCCGCTCCCCAACGTCTACCCCGCGCTGCTCGCCCGTTCGCTGCACCCCTGCCCCTCGCTCCTGTACGCGCACCGCTCGTCCGTCCGCTGCACGTCCGCTGCCTGCTCGCCCGTCCGCTGCACACTGGCCGCTAACCCATCCATGCTGCGCCATGCATGCTGCCACGCCCGTCCACGCTGTGCCGTGCACGCTGCCCCTGCCCGTCCGCTGCATGCCGGCCGCTCGTCCGTCCACGCTGCGCGGCCCCGCGCGTACACGCTGCCACCGCCGTACACGCTGTCCATGCCCGACACGCTGCCCCTGCCCCTGCTCATACGCGCTGCCCCAGCCTTACGCGCTGCCCCTGCCCCCGCCGTGCACGCTGCGCCCGTACGCGCTGCCCCCGCCGGTACGCGCTGCCCCCGCCGGTACGCGCGCTGCCCCTGCCCCCGCCGTACACGCTGCGCCCACCCGTGCACGCCACCCCGTTTCCTCCACCCGCCTGCCCCCGCCGTACACACTGTCCTGCCCGCGCACACTGCGCCACCCGTGCACGCCACCCCGTTTCCTCCGCCCGCGCGTTCTCTGGACGTACTTACCGTATATAGATTCGCATACCATTGTACCCGTAGCTACTGAAATGAGAAATAAAATCAGATTTTATTACTATTTTTGTGCATTTTCTGGTGCCCAGATGAGCCTGTGGCACCCGACATAGATATTCCGACATTAAACAAATTATCTAGGGCCCCTAGACTACGTGCCTACCCAATATAGTAATAAGCCGCGAAGCCGAGGGGACCCTACGGCGAACGCTAGGGGGCCCCGGAGGGTCCGGAGATACCCCAGGAAATGATGCACCAGTGGCCAGGCAGAAACGCTGCCTGGTGCATAACGGTGCGTAGGCCCATCCATCAAATGGTGCACCATTAGTACATAAGCAGCTGTTGGCGAGGACACCGGCCCACCATTGCAGGTCGGCGGGAGTTCCAGATGGAGGTGTCCGGGGAAGGAAAGGGTTGTTGTGGAAGATGCTAAGCATCGCTTCCAGACTGGTAAGGTACGCACGGCCCGCAGGGACCACCAAAGAGGCATGCAAAAGTTTACCGTAAAGTTTCTGTACTTCCTCCAGAACGTGGGTTCGCGACGTTCGCCAGTCTTCGATGGCGCGAAGGTACTTGGCAGCCTTGAGGGGCGGGATGGCGACAGTCTTGTCCTCGAGGTTCCACAGGAAGCCGGTGAAAGGGAATTCGACCCCGAACGGATGGTCTTTCTCTTCTTGCCAAGGGATTCCCAGTCGCAAGGAGATTTCATCGATGTCGGAAAAACAGTACGTGAAACAGGCGTCGCTGGGTGTTCTGGGCGAGTTTGCCGAGAGGTCACGCAGGGGGTAGGCCATGTCTTCAACGAACTCGTCGATACGGCCGTCGGGGAGGCTGTCACCGCCAAACCAGAGGCGACCTCGATCATGGTGCTGGCCTCCTCGTCGTTCGATCTGTGCTCGCCATGCTTCGCGCCGCCTGTTATAATCTTCGAGGTGAGTGAGCGGGATTCGAAGGAAAGCGTGGTCATCGACCCATTTCGCGATCGGGCCGATGCCCTCGGAGCGCATGATGTCCGCACCTGCATCCGCAACATGTCCATACACCCCCCCGTTAGAGGCCACTCCGAAAGCTGCGTTTGTGTCAATAATGAACTCGTCATTTTCGGAGTATTGCAGGACCGCGCCCGGCCATTGAGACGGCTCGAGGGGAATAGTACGATATGCTTCAGCCACGTCGCGTACGGCGCCTTGCGATCCAGGGGGCAACCGGTGACAGAGTAAAGCAAAGGAGGAGAAGGTTCCCCAGGTGCACGGGAAATTATCGGAGGAGATAGCATAGTTAATAGACGAGTAGAACGAAGAGGGAGTGTGGGGGAATGAGAAATTCTGTACAGGGCGAAAGGAATCGGGCTTATGTGGTTTCGGGACCAGGGAGAGAGGCGAGGTCTGGAAAGGACCCAGAAGAGTTTCGATGGCCGCTCGGGGGGCGGGCCCCAAGTATCGGCCGCGCTGTGTTTCGTGTTGTATGATGCGTTCGAACTCAGGGCGGTGCGCGATGAGGGAGGAGTGGTTTGGGGGGGTCTGAGTGTTAGAGATCGATGGAATACCCACGTTAAAGCCGTGCTTGAGAGAGTGCACGAGATCGGGATATCGGGCAACGAGGCCAGCATCTGATAGGGCCCGTTCCCATGCGGTTGCGATGTATGGCGTGAGTGGATTAAGCCGTCTCCGCGAGACTGCATCGGTGAGCTCCGTGGTTGTTGTTCCCGCAGCCCGAGCATTCGTGTACGTGGTTTGGCGCGCCGCAACCTGCTGGGTGCTGCCAGTCGAGGCAGAGGACCGCGTTGTCGGGATTGACGATCTTCCCGGAACGATTTCGAGAGCATCGTGCGACGCCTCCGCTCCAGAGTGTTCGCGATCTGCACTTGCCGATATCTTCTCGACTGTGGCGGCCCAGGCAGATGGCGCAGACCATGCGGCCGGACGAGGCTGCGCCCTGGGGAAAAAATCCCTCTTTGTCTCTCTGCCCGTTGCTTCTCGTTGAAGGCGGGCGGTAATCGTCTTTCTTCCACTTAGAGGAACCGGCGCGTGCATGCTCGTTTCCTCGTTTCAGAGGGGAGGCAGAGCGACGGTTGTGGTCACGGGTCGTTGACGACGACGTGATTCGACGGCCCCTGGGCCCGTCTCGGTGCTGGCTGACTATACCATCCATCTACAGTACGTAGAGATCACGATGTACGCGTTATGCATTTAAGACGACACGGGGGAGGCCCGGTATATACGCATGATTCGACGATGACGCGGGAAAAGGATGCACAAATGGTCACGCCGACCCGCAGGGAGGAAACGCAAGGTGATTAAAAGAAAAGGGTCACGCCGACCATACAAATGAGGGGAAAACGCAATAGAGGGAGGAGGGGCGAAGGGAGGAGAGAAAAAGGGAAGAGGGTCACGCCGACCGGTGAGCGCAAGCCGCGTTAGGAGCGGAAATGAATTTTTTTGACCACGCCGGTCCGCACGATGACGCAAGGGAAAGGACGCAGATTGATTTGTCGGGTGCCACGCCGGCATGCAAGGGGAAAACGCGGGGATGGGGAGCGAGTGAACGAGGCGATTGTGGGGTGAGTGCGGAAAAGAAGGGGAGAAGAGGTTAGTATCGTCGTAGGCAGGATCGGGAGGATGGAGTCGTTGGGAAACGTACCTTGTTAATGACCGCGGTTTGAGCTGCAAGGATTACTTCCTGTAGGCAGTGCTGCATGGTCGCTGGATTGATGGTTCCTATGTTGAAGGCTTGCTGGCCTTCGGACGACGATACGAGGCCGTCGTGCCACAGCCGACGCACGTGTTCTTGGTATAAGAGCACCGCCATCGTTCCGTGGTCTTGCTGCCGGTGGAAAACGTGGGTAGTGAGGGAATAGAAAAAGGAGTTGAGCGCGTCGTAGTGCGAAGTGGGCCACGACGACAGCGCCCGGATCTCGGTGAGCATTACCGGGAAGCCGGTGAGGACTTGGACCCAAGAGAGGTCGCGATCTTTGACGACGTTCCGCGACGCCTTGTGTGCTGCGAGGGGTTTTAGAGTTAGCGTATCATCGACACGGGCGATGCTATAAGACTCCTCAGCCGTGGTCCGTTGGCTGTTGGACGCGTCTGCGCAGCCTTCCGGGGTGAAATACCATAATTCGACAAAGTCGAAATTCTTCAGTTTATTGATGGCGTATGCAGGTGTCTTAGCGTCGATGGCATCTGGCGGGGCGAGGTCTGTGTTGAGGACGGCCAGCTTCAGACGCTTTTTCTCTGCGGCTTTGCGTTCAGCTTCGGCTTCCTTCTCTGCGGCGGCGGCCTGCTCAGCTAGTTCGGCACGGTGGTGTTCTTCAGCCGCCTCTGCTATGTCGCGGTCGTGTTGCTGTTGAGCTGTCCAAGCTATGATTTGCTCGGCATGGTTGTCGTTCCAGGCGTTTCGAAGGGAGACTAGGGCGTCGTCTTCGGAAAGGCCGGATGCGACGAGTACAGTACGGATGCCTTGGAAGGCGGGTCGAGTATAGTCGGGGCAGGCTTCCAAAGCGGGGTCAGTTGCTATGCGGGCTGGGAATTCAGCCATGAGACGGGTAGTAAGGGTACTTAGATTGAGTGTGATTTAGAAAGTGAATGAGAGCTTAAGGATTTCTTTTCGAGAGCGAGAGGTATCTCAAAACTAGAAGTACTCGATACTAGCAGGTCGCGGTGGCAGAGAAAGGGAGCTTAGGCGCTCGCCACCGCGTGTTCACAGACATTACTCTAAGTTCCGCTCGTACCTCGCTTCTCCCTAGAGGTGCTCAAACGTCGATGTGCATGTGATTAAACATGGTTACACACCTGAGATCTCTGTGCCATGGGCACAGAAGCGCGTATACGGTGACGTCATGGAACGGTTCGGTTCCATCGTGTTGTCCGGCCGTGTTCCTGGGCGTGACGAGTAGCAGGACCCCCCGAGTGTATTGCCGCCGCTATGGGATGATCAGGAGTGTTCCTTAAGCACCAGCCCAGACAAGCACTTACTTCCCTCCAATTGATAGCATGTCCATAGTCGTAAATGGAGCCCCGTTGAGTGGCTCTACTAAGAGAACAGGTGGGGGATTGGGTTTCCTCAACCACTCATATAGGAGTGGTATATATACCGAGCGAGGGTTAGAACGCCTCTCACGGACCTACATACTTCCGGAGAGAGTTGGAGATGTTTACTGCGGGTGCCGATGTGCATGATGGACCGACATATCAAAGCCCTGTCCACGACTTTGGACCACCGTGGGCCCAATCAGCTTCTCACAGGACTATGGATGACAGAAATGTGGTTTTATGTGGGCTTGGTGTCGGTAGTATGAGGTTGCTTGGATCCGGCAGGTGGCGATGTTTTGGATGTGATTCAATAGGGTTCCCGGTCTAGGAATCAATTAATCAGACACACGCTTAAAAGGGGAACTCGGATCAAAAAAGTCACTTTATCATCATATCGCGGTTGGCGGGATCAGATCGGCGTGCGTAGATACGATGAGGGGACTGAAGCATGCATCCACTGCTACAACAAGTCTCGGACCAGACCATCTGGCCCACCTTGAATGAAATCTGGACAGGAGGGTGATTAGGCGCCTGGATGCGCCTCGAATTGTCTGCGGTTGTCAGAGGTTTACATAGGCAGCCAATGGAAGCCGATACAAGTGGTCCCCCGCGTTCACCTTCAATTTGGTAGGCCGTAGGGCCGGTCTTCCAGAGTTGCACAGGTGATTAGTAAGACCCTCGATGTCTTTGCATAATAAGCCAAAACATTTTGCTTAATCTAACCAGCTGATATATGATTCTACAATGCTTGGTCAACAATGCTTGTTAGGAAGAGAAATAGCACCATTTTGTGGAAAGGCAGATCGGGTTGTCACGTCTCTCTTTCCAAGGTTACAGAGAATGCGGGTCTGTGTGATGATTTCGAGTCGCGTTTCTGGAGATTTTCGAATACAGAGTAAAATTCGCAGACGACGAGAGTGTACATGTTAAAGGAGCAGTGCCCTTGGTAGATGTTGACAGGGACGCGCCATGGATGCGCCGCAGCGGCAGGGCGCATCAGGGCGCATCACCTTCCTTTGGTCACGCCTTGTGATGCCATTGTGGCGTGTCATGATCAAATTGATCGCGAGGTAATCCAGATCGGCCAAGCAGGCACGCCACGCCGACTTATGTGTTGCTGAATTCTTTGCCAGCTCGATTGCGCACGGGTTCGATCCTCAGTCGCGACTCGGGCAAAATCATGGATTCCCGGGCAGCATGCTATAATAATGGCACCGTGGGTACATTTGCAAGCTTATCTCTGTCTTCTTCAGTCTGTTGCATCTCCTCTTTGTCGTGAAGGGCTACCCGTAGGCCAACCATGAAGCAGTATGCCGACAAAAGTGAGGCCGCTTCTCATGTCATAATAATCGGAGCAGGGTAGGCGTCGTCTCTATGTATGATCTGGAGAATGCCTCTCAGTGCCGACCATTCATAGACTTGGAGGCCTTGCATGTGCGATCGCACTCAAGAGACAGCTCGGTTTCGCTGACTTCACCGTGGGTTCAGCCATACTATTCCGCGTGCCAAGCTGCTATTTATATTTTAACAGATTTACGAGAAAGCGTCCGAGGTCGGCGGAACTTGGAGAGTGCGTCTTCACTGCTGTCTCGGGAGAGCCGTATTGGACTCACGGCCTGGCAATTTCTGCAGGATAACTCTTATCCAGTGAGCACAGAATGTTTCGTGTTTACTCCGAGTCGATCACTACACACGGGATCCTGCCTCAATTAGGGCTGCGGCTGCGACACCCCCACGCACTGGTACAGTCTCTCCACGGACCTCAACCCTCACTGGAGTACCACCACCGCACCGCAACCGGAGGTGTTCGCCTACTGGAAGGCGCTCGCAGCGAAGTACCAACTCTACGCCCACACCGTCTTCCACACCAAGGTCCTCTCGGCGACCTGGGATGCTGTACAGAATATGTACGACGTCGAGGTGGAGGACGTACGCACGGGCGAGCGAACACGGACGCAGGCGCGGGCGGTCGTGTCGGCGGTGGGGTACCTCGTCGAGCCACGCGTCCCGCAGGGGTTATATGAGAGGGGTTTGGCGAGGTTCCAGGGGCGGGTCTTCCATTCAGCGGATTGGGACCATGGCGTGGAGTGGGCCGGGAAAAGGGTCGCGGTGATCGGCAATGGTGCCTCAGCGTGCGTCGTGTTCTTATTTCCGTCCCCCTTGTCCTCTTCGCCCCGTTCCCCGCCCTCATCCAGCACGTCCGGAGTCATCGAACAGCATCTGACGCCTGCACAGCGCTCAATTTGTTCCACATCTCGTCTCCGACCCGACCACCCATGTCGTCAATTTCTGCCGTACGCCAAACTGGTTCCTGCCCGGTGTGAGTGATCCATGCGCTTCGTTTAATCCTGCATTCCCCCGCTGCCTGTGTAGGACATATATCAGGCCTGAACTGACGAGCGCTGCAGATCCGCAACGGCGACTACAGGTCATGGCAGAAATGGATTTTTGTCAAGGTCCCGCTTACCCTGCGGCTCTATCGCAACTGGCTCGTGGCGGTGGGTGCTAGATCAATAGCCGGACGCTTTCGTCTGGTAGGGGCACGGGGCTGAGAACGCTGGAAAGCATAGGTACACACCATCCTGCCCATTTTGCGCACATACTGGGCGAAAATTAGCGGTGCGCCAGGTCCAGAGCAGGTGAGTTTCGATATTAATTGTGCTGTCGAACGCCATCATGGAATGACTTTTGTGTCTCGTAACAAGCGATTGACAGAGTACATAAAACGAACAGCACCGGAAAGATACCATGATAAGCTCATACCTAATTACCGTGCGTTTCTTCTCATGGGCTTCGTCTTGCACAGCGGTTGACCTTACCTATCATGCGGATTAGCGGTCGCTTGCCGTCGCCCCATCCTCGATCCTGGATACCTTACTTGTCTGCATCAGCCGAACGTGGAGCTCAATTGGGACGGGATCGAAGAGATTGGAGAGAAAGAGATCACAACAGGGAAGGGTGAGTAGCACCCGATGTGCAATGTCACTTCGTGGACCATATTTGCGATCATCGTCGGCTGACGGTGATTCATGTTCTCTGTGATCAGGCGACAAGATACCGGCGGACGTGATCATCCTCAGCACCGGATTCTTCTCGGTGCGTCTCCGCTGCCTGATCAGCTTCCCGCATGGGTGTGCCATGCATCATTATCTGATCGTCGCTGGGTGTGGATCTCCCGCAGGATCTCCGCCCTGTCGTCGTTAAAGGCAGTACAGACGAGACGCTGGAGGAGTACTTTCATGCGCACGACGGGCCGTCGGCATACCACGGCGTGATTGTCCCGGGTTTCCCGAATTTCTTCTTCGTAGCAGGTGCGTCGTGTGGTCATTGAATGCGGGACAGCATCCACGAGATCCGCGTGCGTGACTGACGTTCTGGTTATCTCGCAGGTCCCAACACCGTGACGAGCAACGGGTCGGCGGTGTTCACGCACGAGATTGCGGTTTGCTACGACTCATTTTTTCTGTCTATTGCATCATTCATCGTCCTTAATCCCATCTTCAGATTGACTACATCATACGGCTTCTCCGCCCGCTTCTTGCGAACTCCGCTCACGGGCCATCCTCTACCTTGAAAGAAATCTCAGTCCGTCCTGCCGCACATGACATATATAATTCCTTCCTGCAGTCAAGGATGGCGTCGACGACGTGGGTGCGCTGCGCATCGTGGTATCGCGCAGGTGCGGACGGGCGCGGGAAAAACTTTGGTATTTTTCCTGGCTCGCTGCTCTCATTCTGGTGGACGATGAGGAAGGTGCATTGGGAAGACTTCTTCGTATAATCTACTGCGTTTCAACAGGGAGTACTACGAGAGATTGGAGCCTTCTATGTGCACTACATGGTCATACTAACAGGATATCCGTACAATGTCACGACTGATGCTATTCTGTATACATATTTCGGCAAGTCAACACTGTCCTATAGCTCCAGCCGAAAGTGGAAACACGGAATAAAAGCCGCAACGGCGGTCATAATACATACAATAGAGTTCAGAGACAAAAAGTATCACGAAATTAATACTTGTTTGATAAGATACGCTTTGGACTCGATGTTTCTCTCGTCACTCGGTCAAATGTAGAACATGCTTTCGCTCAGATCTGGATGAACGCCTGACCCCCACGTCGCCTTCGCTTCCTGAAATATGCGTTCTTTATCTTCATCGCTGAGGCGCGCCTTCCCCTTTCCCTTGCCGCCTCGGGTTGCTGACCGCACAGCTGGAGAATTCATCAAGGCGTTCAGGTAGAACCTTGCCCTCTCGCACGCCAGGTCAGCGTAATACGCCGCAGGAACCAAGCTGACTGCCTTGGTTGCTCGAGCGTAGAGGTAGCTCGCCACGTGGGTACCTTGCTGCAGTGTGTCTGCGTCGTAGTGGAAGTCGTCATACACCACGAAATAATGGGTTGGGCGAACTTGCCCCTGCAGGCCGGCATGTGCCTGTAATATAAATTGAGTGTCAGCCGACCGCTTCTCGAAGGGCAAACGAACAATTAAGATGCACCTGAAGATAGTAGTCGTGATGGTACACGTCGGTGATGCCTTTGTCTACAATGGTTCCCGGTAACGTGTTTCCGTTCCTGGTTGCATCTTTAGAATTTGTAGGATAGAACCGGGCATGATGGCGTTTTCCGCAAACAACGATCGTCATTTTAGGGGAATAATCCTTCTTCGGTGAGATTATCTTGAAAGCATCGCGAATCAAGGGAAGCTCGTCGCTCAATACTAGATGGTACTGCCCCTGGGTTGTTCACATAATTTCAGAATAAGACAATGCCAGATATTTCTCAGGCGTACCTCCGAGACACCATCGCGATATATGAGAATTCTATCTGGCAAGCGGCCATTTCTTTTCTGATAAAGCTGCAGCCGCTCAATGATCATCTGAGTAAGGTCCTTGACCATCTAGAGGGAGAAAAAACCGATCAGAACATTGGCATGTGCTGTCAACCGAAAGCGACACACCTCTCTGGAGTCTTTCCCTCGATCTGGCTTCTGGACGGACAGACTGACTGGGAATTGCACAAACTGATTGTCGACACTAGCAACCACTGCCGCGATAGATGGTGCACCCGCCATACTCAATGGTCCCGGGGTGAGTCACGTCGATGCCAACCATCATGGTCTCCATGTTTGTCAACCAGCTCAACGCTTCGGAATCCACCAGGTGATTCGTGCCACCCAGTTTCGCATTGAGCTTGAGAGTAACATTCGAGAAGTACTGGTCCTGTCTCTGCGGCCCTTTAGGATCGCCTGGCTTACTTCTCGCCGCCTTCATTAACATGTGCAGAGTGTGGACGCCAAGCTGTACGTCACAGAGCTGCTTGATCCCGGGGTAGATAAAATTGTCGACATTGGAGAGAAGCACCAGAACGAAGCTCGGCTTTCGTCCGCTTTCCAAATTGAGGTCCTTCTCGAGCGTCCGTTTGATCTGGTCAAGGGCCTCCTGCCGGTTCGGATCTGCGGGGGGATTTCTCTGATCTGGAGGTGGCAAGCGCGTGGTCATGATCTTTGAAGGAGTCGCCGGTATCGTCATACCACTCGACCTGCACTTCTTCACGAATGTACCGAGGAATTCGTTAAGAGCAGGATCCTCAGCGCCATTAAACTCATTGTCTCCACCATCCTGAACGATCATGACCGCCCAACTCTTTACGACGGCTCCAGAGTGGAGTTTGACGTTAACAATATTCCAGCTACCGTCCTTGACACCAACTTGTTTGCCCCTGTACGAAACTTGAGGTGCTGGAAGGACTCGACTGGGGATGACAGTCATGTTCGGGTCGACTGTTATCCCGAAACCTTCGAGAGGAGCAGCAAGAGCATCAGGTCTCAACCCTAAGTCCAAAAGGCCTCGTTCAACAATACTCTGTGCATTGGACGCGGGCGGCTTGCATGCATACTTGATCATTTGCGCAGTCTCTCGGGCATTCAATTTGCCGTACAATTGACCAGGGAAGATCTCGCACAACTCCGCAGGGACGTAGACCGTCTTCGATTTATCGCCCAAGTCGACCACGGGTAGATCTTTGGCGTGTTTGAGAGTGATATTATATTCTGTTACGATCAGCATCCGCGATCAATATACGGAAGGGAGACATGTGAAAACACACGCACCACGCCTGAAGTACTCTTCCACGGTGACAGTCCCCCCGAGTTTTTCACACTTGAACTTTGCTTGACGTGCAGTCTGGTTCGAGATACGGAATATCGCCTTCTTCTTCGTGTACCCTAAATAAGTAGTTGCGACTTTGAGGTTCTGTACAAATTTCTCCGGTATTCCTCCGGAAGTTTGTTTTTGAAATGCGAACATTGCAGCCGCCAGATTCCCAGGAACATAGAATGCACTCATGCAGACATTCACATTGAGCATAACCTGCTTGAAGTTCGGACGGACCGAAATGAAGAAGCCTTTCCAAGCCTCCACGCCAAGACCAAGATTCAGCGGCGGAGACGAAATGGGAAAGAAGTAACGATTCTGGTTAACCGTAAAGCCTGTCTTATTTGCATGTTGTTGCATAACAAGGTTCAGTGCGGAGATTAACGGCTGTGAGTCGTAGGCATTGGGTTGATCGCGGCCGCTCAGATACCTGCGCTAGTCAGTGAGCAGAAGGACCATCAACTACACCACATATGCAACGTACTGTATCAAATCTTCTGTGTGTAACTTGCGGTCCAAACTGATATCAACGGTAAAAATCGGACTATGTTCGGATGGTCCGGCTTCTCCATGTTCATAGTATTGAATCGCAACCGCAAATGGCTGAGGCAACTCCTTTGCGGAGACAATGCGCTGACTCCGGTCGTGAGCAGTATGACCCACATGGAGCTTATATTGCTCGTGTTGTTCAAGAAGGAAGAAGATACGCCCCTTCCGTTCAGCGAGAGCTACGCCCTCACCCTTAGGCTTGGGCGAGATGGAAACTTTGTAGTCATAGATGTCGTATTTAGGGAGTCTGACAGCGAAGAAGTTTGCTCGGAGGGTCTGCTCCTTGCCCAACCTGCCGTAGCCCGGACGTAGCGGCATTTCGTCACGTATCTCCAATTGTTTGAAAGAATCAATGAGCTCATCCGTAGTTGATAGACGATCGTCAATTTGGGGAGGGGTCCCGGCGACGAAGATCTCCGCAGCGCTGTGGTCACTACGAAGTCCTCCGCCTCCTTGATGCACTCCATGACCTTGAAATCCGCCTCTCCGTGAGTCTGCGGGGCGGCCACGCCTATCACGACCTCCAACGCCAGGGCCAATGCTGGGCCTGACGTTCGAGGCTGCAGGACTCGCGGACGCACCGTGACTTCCTCCTCCCGTGTTGCTTCCCGGTGAATTATCCGTTGGCCCTCGAGGGGTAGCAGAGAACGCTCTGCTTCCACGCCCTCTATTGCCACGTCCAACATCGGATCCGGCGCTAGAGGGCGCAGGGTCTTCGCGTTCTCTGCTACCTTCCTTGGTGTTATTTCCCCGGGCCCTTGAGCTACTGGTAGCAGACTCGCGGAGAGAGCTGCTTGGATTGTTTCCTGGACCGCTCATTATGACAGACAATGTAACAGAATGAAGTCTTTGGCAAAATGAAGAACTGCGGTGGGGTGTGTATAAAATCCGTGAGGCGTGAAAAGTTCAATGTTCAGGTTACACCGTTGGTGCTGCGCGTCAGCTGCGCCGCAGACTGTACTACTGTAGGGGAGCGCCTGACCTAACCCTAATCCTAAATTTACATCACCGTCTACTCTTCACTGGAGATTCCATCATATTTCTTAGACAAGATCAGCTTTCAAATGATTAGTATGTTTCACCATCAATTGCAAGGGGGCTCACTTCATCATCTTTCAAAGAGGGATTGACAGACGAATAGATTTTTACCAATCTGGAAATATATGGAAGGGGAAAGATACAAGCTTCAGGTCCGAATCGATCAAGAACCTGTATGCTTAAAGTTCTTCCTTGCCATCCTCAGCACGGAGTTTCTAGTCTTATTCGCGGACTTCACACATGAATAGCATAATCATAATAGTCATTCCGACCATGTCACACGATCCACTAGTTACTTGTACACTACCTTACAGCCTCTTACAGCTACGAAAATCACAGAATACACACGTAACATCTCAACTAGATATAGAACATACTCTCCTTCAAGTCCGCATGGACACCATTGCCCCATTGCCTCATTGCCTCCTGGAAGACGCGCACTTTCTCTTCTTCTTCAGTGCGACCTCTGCTTCTACCGCCGGCGGATGACTGCTCATCGGCCATATTGAGAAGGGCATTCAGATAGAATCTCGCTCTCTCGCATGCCAGGTCCGCATAGTACGCCGCCGGTACCAGACTTACCGCCTTTGTCGCACGTGCATAAAGATAGCTCACTGTATGCGTACCTTGCTGCAAAGTGTCCGCATCGAAATGGAAGTTGTCATAGGCGACGAAATAATGCGTGGGCCGAACTTGCCCCTGCAATCCCTGATGGGCCTGTAAAAGTACCATAATATCAGTTAGACACACAACGGGCATCGCTCAGCACACATACACACCTGCAAATAGTAGTCGAAATTGTATACCGTCGTTACTCCCTTGTCAACCACTGTCCCGGGAAGCGTGTTGCCATTCCTCGAGGCGTCCTTGGAATCGGTGGGGTAGAAACGCGCATGGTGTCGCTTTCCGCACACCAAAATCGTCAGCTTGGGATTGTAAGGGACTTTGGGCGACACCCTCTTAAACGCGTCCTGGATCCTCGGCAACTCTTCGTCCAGAATCAATTGGTACTGGCCCTGCGAAAATATGTGTCAGTGCGCGTTTCGTCCGAAAGGAAACACGTAGGCCGACCTCTGAAACTCCATCGCGGTATACAATAATACGATCCGGCAGAGACTTATTCCTCTTTTGATACAGCTGCAAACGTTCGATCATCATCTGCGACAAGCTCTCGACCATCTGCGACAGCCATTGAGATCAGCGAGAATGGCAAAGAAGGCAGCGGCGTACCTCTTTCGCATCCTTGTTCCAGTCTGCCTTTTGTGGCGAGAGACTTGCCGGGAATTGGACGAAGGAGTCGTCCACGCTGGCTACCACGGCGGCGATGGAGGGTGTACCCCTCTGGCTGGAAGGGCCCGGGTGCGTGACGTCAATCCCTACGATCATCGTCTTCATTTTGGTGAGCCAGTTCATCGACCGTTCGTCTAGCATATGATTAATCCCGCCTAGTTTCGTATTCACTTTGAGCGCGACGTTAGAAAAGTACTGGTCCTGTTTCTTGGGCTCTCCACGCGCCTTTGTGAGCAGCATGTGGACGGTGTGCATTCCTAGAATCACATCGCAGAGCCGTTTGATGCCAGGGTAGATGTAATTGTCGACGCCCGATAACAGCACCAAAATAAAGCTCGGCTTGTGGTTACGGTCGAGCCCCTTGATCAACGTCTGTCTAATTGCCTCGAGCGCATTCTCCCTGTTCCGATCCTGGTTAGCCCGCGGCAGCCGCGGCGTTTGCATGATATTCGGCGCGTCAGGAACGGTGATCCCGCTCGACGAGCACTTCTGGGCGAACGTCTTCAGAAACGCTATCAGATCAGGATCGGTCGGATTCCTGAACTCGCTCCTGCCTCCGTCCTGGACGAGGAGCACAGCCCACTTCGCCATGTTTCCTCCACGATGAAACTTCACGTCCAAGATATTCCAACTCCCATCCTTGACGTTCGGTCTTCCCTGCTTGTAGGTGATGCCCGGGGCAGGGAGAAGCCGAGACGGAATGGTGGACATGTCATTATCGACAGTGATCCCGAAACCGTTCAGGGGATCAGCGACCGCATTGGTTCTCAAGCCGAGGTCCGGGAAGCCCTCGTCGCGAATCGCCGTCGCATTGACAGCAGGTGGATTGCAGGCGTATTTTATCATATTCGCCGTCTCTGTCGGACTGAGCTTCCCGCGGTACGCCTGCCCAGGGAATATGTCACACAACTCCGCAGGTACTAGGTTCGACTTTTGCTTATTGCCAATATCGACCACAGGCAGATCATTAGCATGCTGAAGTGTGATGTTATACTCTGGAAGGCACGTAAGTAACTGTTTATCCTTCATATGTCATATGACAGCCGTGACACGTACTGCGCCGGAAGTACTGCTCGACGGTGACCATTCCGCCCAGCTCCTGGCAATCAAACCGGGCTTGACTCGCGGTTTGGTCGGAGATTCGGAAGATCGCCTTCTTTCTAATGTAACCAAGATGGGTCGTGGCCACCTTCAACTTATCCGCGAATCTGCTCGGCATGCCTCCTCCCGTCTGATTCTGGAACGCTATCATGGCCTGCGCCAGATTGCCCTGGGAATAGAACGCGGTCATACAGACGTTAACGTTCACCATCAACTGCTTGTACGCCGGTCGGACCGACATGTAGAACCCTCTCCATGCCTCGACGCCGAGACTGAGCGTCAGCGGCTGAGACGAAGCCCGGAAAAAGTACCGGTTTCGCCCTACACGAATACCGGTGCGGGACGCGTGCTGCTGGACAACGAGATTGAGCGCCGACAGCAGCGGCTGCGTATCGTGGTTTTGGAATTCAGGACGGCCCTCCATGTACCTGGAGCAGAATGTTCAGCACGAGGGGCAACACATATCCGCAGGACGTACTGGGTCATGTCATTATTGTCAAGCTCCCGTACGAAGTTGAAATCGACAGTGAAGACCAACGGGTTTTCACGGGGCACCGTCTCCCCTTCTTCTGTGTACCGAACCTGGATCGAAAGCGGCTGCGGCAGCTTCACCGCTGACACCAGCCGCTGACTGCGGTCGTGAGCGACATGACCCACATACGGCGCATATTGTGGATGCTGCTCCAAAATGTCCATGATACGCGCTCTGCGTTGCGCGCCGGCTTGAGCTTTAGGTGAAATGGCGATTTCATAGTCGTAGATGACGCGCTTCGTGATCCTCACGGCATAAAAGTTCGCGCGCAGCGTCTGCGGCTTGCCTAACATACCAAAACCCGGACGCAGGGGCATCTCATCACGTACCGCCATGCGTTTGAAAGCGCTCACCAGCTGATCGGCGGTCGCCAGGCGATTGTCGACTCGAGCTGGGATGTTGGCCGCGAAGATTTGCGCGGGGCCGCCCCCGCGCCCTCCTCCGCCACCGTACCCTCCTGCTCCGCCCCCGCCGCCTCCACGAGCAAAGCCCCCACCACCCCCGCCGCCTCCGCGGGGTCCTCCTTGTGCGAAACCAGGAGGTCCGCCTCGACCGCGGCCTCTGTCGCCGAATCCCGCACCGGATGAGGCGGTAGAGGCCGCAGGACTGATCCCCGGTGCCACGATACCCCTGCCGCCCGCTCCTGCGGGGCTTCCGCGTCCTCCAGCTGGGCTTCCTCTGCCTCCAGCGGGGCTTCCTCTGCCTCCTCCAGGACTTGCTCTTCCGCGCGCACCGCCTCGGCCGCGATTGCTCATAACGAAGAAAGATATATGGATATGGATATGGATATAAAGATGGTTTGTCGGTTTCACAGCTCTGGCCTCACTACGTAGATGATAGACGATAGACGACGGTGGGTCGAAACAAAGACGGGTGGGGTGTGTCAACAGCACCAAACCGCAGCTTAAGTACCTGCGCGGCAAGCGCGCAATGAGGCCTTGAGGCGGTGCCAATGGAACTGGCTCAGGGCTGGGAACCGCGTGTCTGAACCGCATGCGACAGCGTCAATCAGCAGAAGAGGCATGCAGGATGGGAGGAAACCGGTCAGCTGCTCTATTGTCCTTGGTTCGTAAGAATAGAAGGCTGGACTTGAGCCTTGCGAACCGAAGAAGACGTAACGAGTCAGAGATGATCTCCCCCGGAACCATTGAGGCAGTGCCACGTAGCAGCGCGCAGTAAACCTTACCGTCTAAAAGACCCGCTCGCCGCGAATTCCAGTACTCCATAGGTCAACCTAATGTGTCCCCAGCTCAGAAGGTAAAAAACACAACTTCAGACTCGATGAGACGGCGAGTCTTCAGAAGAGAGAAGCCATACTAATAAGCTATAGACCCAATAGGCGGTTACCGTTAGTCCATGGAAAACTCAAAGGAGCACAGCCATCGCTGTCGCCAAATCCGTCCTATAAAGACCGGTGTTTGGACTTGTTGTGCAAAGGCTTCCAAAAATCCATTTTAGGAAATCAACGCCTGGCGATATTATGCCAATTTTACAGAAGGTCCTACAAAGTCCATGTACACATGTACGCTTTTCACTTTCTCAATATAATCATCCTCTTCACTTCTCTGCGCCACATCTTAGCCACTAACATCCGCCGCCTTGACCCACCCATTAACGTTCCCACTCCCAGAAATGGGCGCAGCATCGTCATGAGCGTCATCATGCGCAGTAGCCTCACTCTCGTCCTCGTCAGGTTTCGGCTTGGTCTCCTGCTTATCGCCCGTGACCTCAGGGTACACGCCCCACCCCTGCATAATGAAGAACAGCCTGTGATTTCGATCACCGTCAGTACGAAATGAACGCGCCCAATGCACAACACTACACGCACCACCTCAGTCTGTCCAGTCGGAACAGGTGGAACAGCAGCAGCCATATCGCTGTTTGCACATGGATCGTCAGCGCTCCATAATCGATAGGAGCAGATAGGTCACAAAACTCACTGAGCTCCATGTATGTGAAGAATCCCAGCGCGCCGCCCCGCGCCCCGCGCTTGACGAAGCTCAGGACGTCGACCCACAGCTTCATGTCCTTCGGAAGGGGCCGTGCATCCCTATCCATCAGGAACGTGAGCAGCATACGCGTATCTGCAAGATCCCAATTCAGTCCTGCAAAACATGTCTGCAAGTGCAAACCACTATAGAAGCCAACGCACAGATTCCGATATGGCTAGACGACACGAAGCCGGTCAGCATGACGGGAAAGAGTCCAAAATGTATTCTACTCACAAATGTCCACTGCACCACGCATGATGAAAATCAGCACAAGGACGTCGTGTATGGCTACCGAAAGATACTCACACAGTCCCAATTGCATTCTGGTATGCCGAGTTTGTCATCAGCACCGACCAGTCCTCCGTCGCGAAGTTTTGCAGATACAAATTCGGCCTCTACCCGCCATCGCCGTTTATCAGTATCTCTTAACATTCATCACACAACCCCGTCCACTCACCTCATACCCCTCCGGGAACAGATCCCCCGGCAAGAACCCCACCTCCGGCTTCTCGAACCCTGTGGCGAACACGACAACATCTGCGGGGAACTGCCCGCGCCCCCACGTCAGAAACGAACTTGGGTACTCCAGACGTGGACACGCACCTCCTTCACTTCACCTTCGTCTCCCGGCCGACTCTGCCGCCCGCGCACGCTCACGCGCACGCCGCCCCGCGTGAGCGCTTGCGTGTCCCCGCGGACGTAGCGGCACTTCCCTGCGCGCACATGGCGCAGGAACTCGTCGTTCACCACCTGCGTTCCCGACGCGCCATCGCATCCACAAACACAGAGACATGGACATGAATAAAAGCGTAGGCGGTTATCCCCGTCAGTCGTCGTCGACAAGGCACATGAATCCAAAGAAACCCCACCGGCGTCCCTTCGAAGATCCCCACATGGGCCGGCGTCAGATCCTCCACGCCACGGTAGTTCCACGCCGTGATGACCTTCTCCCACAGGAAGCTGTGCATGCGCATCCGCGGGGTCAGCTCATAGATCATGCGACATCCAAGCCCGCGAATATGGACCGCGGAATATGGAACCACACATACCTCAGCGGCATCTCCCGCCCAAATGGTTGCGCAGAGATCAGCGTATCGAGGACAATGTTCCTCGGGATGATCCACTGCACCCGACACACGCATTAGCGACTGACCACATGCACGCACGTCGCGCAACACGCAATATAGGACACGGAGAACCATCACGCACCTTATCATCTCGCGCAATGATGATACACTCCCCTTCCCTCGCGCCCCGTGCCAGCGCCGTCTCGACCGCCTCCACCCCGCTCGCCCCGCTCCCGATCACGACAATGCGCTTCCCTGCCAGATCTGCATCGTCCAGCTCCGAGGAGTGCAGCAGCACCCCCGCAAACGTCTCCTCGTCCCCGTGCCCGTCCCCGCCGTTGCGCGTCGTCTTCTTGTCCTTACCCCCGCTCTTCTTCTTTTTCTCCCCTCCGCCCCGAGCGCGGGGATATGGCTCCGGCGTGTTCGATTTCTCCGACTTTGTCTTGCCGTTTGTACCTTCGCCCTTCTCAGTGTCTTCACCTCCCCTTCCGCCCTCTTCCTCTCCCCCGTCATACTCTCCTCCTTCCGCTTCTGTACCACGTCCTTCGCGGGCATTCCCGGCATCCCAATCCAACGCGGAGGGCCACACGTCCCCACAGTCACCACCACCGCGTCAAATACGCCTTCCTCATCATTCACGACCCATCGCGCGTGGCCGAGCTTGTGTGGATCGAGCTCGTCTGAGCAGTGGGATATGTGCGTGAAATAGAGACAGTCAGCCACGGACCTCGACATCTAGATAGGAGCGCACGCACCGTCGTCAACACCCTCGAGCTCCTCCCGCCCTGCGCGCCGCACGGCCGTGACGCGTGTCTCGAGACGCGTGCGTCGCTCGAGGTCGTACTCACGCCATACTCTGTGAATCTCTGCAACGGCCAATGAACGAGCTCAGCCCCGGCGACTTGAGCGGAGGAAAGGGCACTCACCAGCAAGGATCTCGTCCCGCTGGGGGAATCCGTGTTTCCAGACGACTGCGGGGTGGAAACGGTATAGCATTGAGTTGAGCTGCAGCCCCGAGGAGGCGTTCACGTGTGCCCAGATACCGCCTGGGGAGAAAGAAGGGGTATTAACGTGTAGACAAGGAAGAAGCGCGGGAGACGACTCACCGACACGATCTGCTTGCTCGAAGATAACGACATCGAACCCGTGGGCCACGGCATGTGCGGCAGTGCTGACCCCGGTGAGGCCTGCACCGATGATGGCGATGCGGCCGCGGGGGTTACTGGGAGCGTTTGTGGGTGGGGGAGGCTGGATGAGGAAAGTGAGTGGGCGCAGCACGCATGCATGCGTCGAGGATAGATCGTAGGACTCACGGGCTTGAAGAGCCAGACGATGAAGAGCTGGGAGATAATGTAGAGGCTATCGAAGAGGAAGCGGATAAGTCTGAACGGGGAGAGGAGCGTAGGGAGATCGGCGTGTCGCGCAGCGGTGAGGGTGGTGTGTGTATAGGTGGCGACGTTGTCGCGCTCCGCAGAGAGGACAGGCATGCTTGGCGGGCGAAGAGAGGCGTTGTCAGCGCGCGGGAGTGAGGAAGGCAAAGAGGAGGTATACCTGACAGCAAAGGGTGCGCGCAGAGTGTTTGTGAGTCTGTGAAATGCGTGTGCGAGAGAGTTATGAAGGGCGGCGAAGAGAATAAGGGAGAGGACGATGGTCTGATAGGTAGGCAGCACGCGTGGGGCCGGATAATTTAACGAAGACGGTGCGCACCGATGTGGACACGGGATCAGACGCGCGATGGAGAAACGAGCGAGGAGCACGCACCGTGATGAGCATAGATATGTGGTCAGTGCGCGTGTGTGTCTCCTGCGTAGCAAGCTGAGTTGTCGAATATATTTCCTTGTAATGGAGGAGGAAGAGAACACGACTGCGACTGTCTGTTGGACATCCCACCGCGCATAGAGCTCTGCCTCTTGCGTGCGTGCACTGACGTCATGCATGACACCCCGCGCATCATGCCCGACGCGTGACGTCACCGACGCGTCTTGGCACTGCGGGGCACAGACCGCAACTCGTGCCTAGAGGCTAGCCCTGAGATTGAAACATTGATGGCACCGAGGCCCGAACCTGGGGAAATCCTGCTCCCGGACGCCGTTGGGTGTCCGCGACCTGGGGGTGTGCCGACCGAGAGCGCAAGGAACGCCTGCCTCGACATGCACTGCGTGTCCGGACTCAAGGAAGTCTCTGGAGAAAAGGGAAAATAAGAAGAGGTGAGGGCGGGTCGGGAGCGGGATGCAGTCTGTATGCGCAAATGGGGAGTCTGGAGATGATGGAGGTAGCAGATCAAGATGCAATCGTAACGTCGTCAGGAATCTTGTTCCGCTCATAGCCGCCACTAAGGAGATCGCCGATCTCGCAATGAATGACGTCACGCGTGTGGGGGATCACCCGCGTTCGAATTCGCGTGTCATCTCTGTTCTCAACGACCGTCGTCGACCATCGCTCACACCGAACCCGCGCCTGCTACAGACCGCCCTCGCACACACAGCATGGAAGACCCCGAGAAGGAAATCGAGGGCGTCGTCCTCTCCCTCACCTCCGCCCTCAATCCCGACATCCAAAAGGCCGCCGTCCTCAGGTCCGTGCTCGCCCTTCTGTGCACTCCTGGTCCCCCCTGACACCCCCCGCCGCCGCCGCACACAGATACTTCACCCCCGACGCGTCCTTCCGCCACCCCCTCTGCACCGTCCCCCCCTCCTCCGCCCTCCCGCCCCCGTCCCCAGGTCTCACCCAGTCCACCGTCCCCCGCTTCTCCCGAAACATCGCCCCCGCCCGCCTCACCCGCGCCTCGCCCAACTCGCGCGACACCATCCTCCGCATCTACCAGTGGTACCGCGTCCTCTCCCCGCGCCTCGTCGTCCACGTCCGCTCCGCAACCTACGACCCCCGCCGCAACGAGATGTGGCTCGAGGTCGTGCAGACATTCCATATGTTCTTCAGCCCATTCGCCCCTGCCGAGGCTCGGTGCGTCGTGTGTCGCCCCTCTCTCTCAATTATCTTACTCTCCATGCAGCCTCATCACGCACCTCATCCTCCGCCCCGAAGACCCCTCGGACGCCCCCGCTGAGCCGACCACGCGCCCCCGCTTCCTCATCGCCGCCCAAGAAGACTTCTACCACCCCGAGAACCTCATGGCCCTCCTCGTCCCCCCGCTCGTCCCGCTCGTGAACATCCTCCTTCTCCTCGGCACCTACGCAAGCATCCTCGGCGCGTGGTTCGGGCGTGTTCTCGGTGAGTCGTCGTCTGCCCTGTTTTCCTCGCCTGATGGCTTCTTTGCGTCCTCGCTGCTGTGACTGACTAGCACGCTAACATGACTTGCGCAGGTTTGTGGTCCGTGCGCGAGCGCAGCGTGAAGCTGCAGCCAGTGGGGGAGCCGCTGCCAGCACAGGGGCAAGAAGAAGTACGGGCATTGGAGGGTGCAGGTGAGGAGGGGAAATGAGGGTGATCATGGTGAGGATGGAGGGGAGGGCCGGTCGATTGGTCGGCCGTTCGATTGGCGCACGTGAATAATCGCGCATCGTAACACCAGCGGGCGCAAATCACGGTCTCTTTTTTCTCAACTGTGCAATTTGTCACTTGAAACCCCTTAAGCTAGTTTATTACAAATGCCATCAGGCTTATTTGTGTTCTTTTGTGTCTGTAGACAAAATGTAGTGTACAAAGTCAACTAGGCGGTATAGTCAGATCTTGCAAAGTGTTTGTCAATGCCCATTTAATTGTACCCGAGCACAGCGAGGGGGGGAGGACGCGCGGAAGGTGGGCCCTCTTCACGCGCCTGGCGAAATGACTGCTCACCGCGGATAATTTTGAGTCCCATTCATAGATCAATACCATGACCGGGTGCCTTCAAATCCTGCAATACTAGGCCGACAGTCACAGTCATATTCTCATCACTCTCAGCCACCGACTTGGACACGCCGTGACCTATCCATCATGACGTGCGACTGGGACTGTCTACGCCGTGCGCCAGCCAAATCCAACCAATGGACAGTAGACTCCGGTTATTGTGATGTCATGGCCACTATGTATTCATGGACGCGTAGAGGATAATTGTGAAGAGGTGTCGGTATGAGTGTGTTCTTGAATCCAGCGGGGGCAGTGCTCCGCCTGGTCCGCCGCTGGTAAGCTCCAAGTCTGTGTCCAGAGAGCAACGGGATGAGTAGAGCGCACAGGTCGTGATATGGTGGTATCGATGACCGCAGGCGAAATTGGGGAGAGTGATAGATCTGGAGCACTAGTGTCGGCGCGAGAGGGGCGAACCGTGTGAAGGGCTCGTGCGAGGTGCCTGGGATGCTGGGACGGACACGGATCTGAGAAGACAGTCGCTCGCGCTCGAATACGCGCCCATGTGACGGTGGTGTCACTGTGTCTCGACGCCGACTCGGATGCAGTGAAACTCGCCGCTGAAGTCAGCGCAGTAGCCGTCATATCTGGCAGGTGTCGATCAAGTTTCGATTTCGAACTTCAAGGAAGAATTGCGGAGTATTGGACGAGCGGGGTGGCGATACAAGTTAGTGAGCCCTAGCGGACGAGACTGGGTAAACGTTCGGAACAAGAAAAGGAGGACGCTGAAGGCGCGTAGGTGGAGTCGATTGCCTAGACTATAGAGCCAACGGGATTCGTGATGCTGCATAGCATCGATATGTCGAAGCCTATCCCACTGGAGATGGTATCGGACTGAAGGCCTGAGGGACGAAGAGTCAAAGACGAAATGGCTGCGCGACATCAGAGCTGACAGAGCCCAATGTGTCATGTGAGCGTTTTGGTCAGTGAGGATGTCTTGGACGCTCCAGAAGGTTTCGGTTTCGATTCGCATGCCCAGAGTTAAGGCCAGCTGGCGGTCTTCCGGCTTCTGGGTGACGTGAACACAGAGCTTGGCAGAAATAACATGTGCGTACACGCCGTCTCCGTGAGCAATTGCCACAAGAATCGTACGAACGTACCGACACGCGGTACACTGTGAGGTTCATTCGCAATCCGGCGGTGACCACCCCTCGACTATCACCCTTCGCCGCACGCAGACGGCTCTGAACTGCAGTACCATCGCATACGCGGAGCGGGTGGTCAGTTCTACTAGTATCGCACGGTACCCACCTGTCAGTCTACTTCATCAGATAGGGCACAATTTTCTCAGGGAGCGACGAACAGCACCTTATTTGCGACTCCACCGACTGACACTGCACATGTCCGTGCCGCAGGGTGAAGTTTATCCGCCCATGCATCGCAGCTAGAGCTCTGGGCAATGGGCAATGGGCATTGAATGCCGCGTTCCCCGACAGATGCTGTCCCAAAGGACGTGCAGAGGCATAACATCAGCTTCTCTGATGAGATGCAACATGGGCACGTACGAATTTGTGGCGTCTTCGATCAAGTTGTGGTTCGTCCAAGCTTCGAGCCGTGGCGTGTGCCACCCGAGGTAGCTCCGCTTTGTGCCAAGCTGGTGCTCAGGAAAACTTGGTGAGTTTGATGGTCTTCCGCCTGTGTGCACAAGTGGCAATGTTCTTCAGGAGTCAGATGCATGTCCCGACGAGTATCCGCATTGTCCGCCCGGTCAGAGCGCCGCTGGGCTGATCAAGTGTCTCAAGGCGGCATTACTCGGTAGAAGTACGAACCTCGCGGTGCAGCGCCAGAGATACTGGACGGCGCAGGCCACTCACTAGCAAATGGAGCACTGGGCACAGGGGAGCTCAGACGTTCATCGATTTGGAGGGTGTCCGCTTCTACCACATTAAACGCTGTCAAGATGACCTACGCAGGGCGTATATATATGTACTTGGAAATAGAAGAGTTGGATCCATTCAGATGTGCCTGTACCTGACCCGACGTGCGAATGGCTAGAAGTTCACGGATGAATTTCAGTTCGCGGTTCACGGACGCGCCGCGGCTGCGGGCTTCGCGGGTTCAAACCACTCTGATGCCGGTATCTGGAACATTTTTTCCTTGACTCTATCCAACATCCCTGTTAATATGTACATAGAACTATGTATATTAGTGCAAAATACGAGCTTTAGACTGCTCTGAAAAGCACAGGGAAGTTGAAAAATGAAGGATTTCTGTTTTGGGAAGTAGCTTACATAACACAACCTGGCCGTTTTCAGAGGTCACAGGCAAAGCAGATCACTGAATTCATGGAGACGGTCAAACTTCCGGTCAATACATAGTTGTCTCAGACTGCGGCTGCGCAATACGACTGTCACGTGCCATACCACTTGGAATGAAGGTAGAATCAGCGCTCAGCCAGCTTCGACGCTGAGTTGATAAACCTGTGCTGTGCGGTGTCGTGTTCTCAGTCGATTGTTCGCGGAGGGAACACCTAGGATTGTATCAGTAACTCGTGCTATCGGTGAGCAGCGGGCTGTCCTCGGTTTCTATGACACTGGTGTACTAGTCAGCGTCATCAGTCATGGCAAGACGTAAAGATTCGGACGAACAAGGTCGATCTCTCTGCGCAGCCAGGACCAAACTCTCGGGTCTTCATTGTAAATAAGTGATATGCTGTAACTTCTCGGCCCAACTGATTGGTACACCAGGGTCGAGGGTTGTAGGGTCAGTCCGAAGTGCTCATTTTCTGTCACCGGTCTACTTCAGGTTGATGAATGGGTATGCACGATTTTTAGAGTACCGTTCTGGTCAGTTGATTGACAATAGAGAGATGCCACAGCTGTCAACGAGCGCCACGATGTATTATCTTCACAGGAAGGATTCTTAAAACGCTGAGCAAGACTGCAGCAAATGTCGACGACGATAATGAATCTTGGTGCATCTGCGGTCACATATCAGGTTTTTGCACTGATCAACTGATCAGACAATATCACAAGGACGATGTGCTACGATGACGTCTAGCCACGGAAGGGCTGTCCGATATCTCTATTCTGTTTCGGACAGCCGTGTCAGTCGAGTGATTCTTCTATGGCATCTAGCCTTGAGTATGGCTGAACACCGTGTCTACCTTCACGTCACGCAGCCGCAGCACACATCTGTAAGCACCCATAAAGCGAGTCACTTCTGAGAACTATGCAGCTCAAAACCTCTCGTCTTAACTGTCAGGGCCTACTAGAATACCCCCCCACTCGAACTACACTTCCATGTTTCAACAACAAATGGAGTCCACCTTTATAAATTACAATTCTGTATACAATCCAAGGTCTGAACTACCTCCCAGATTGCGTTTATACAGTATTCCTTACTCTATCACCAGCAACACTGATTACGATTTCCACGCTGAAACCGTGTCAAATTTCCCACCTGCAACCATTTCTTCGATCGAGCAAAATCTTATGATGGACATGCGACGTGAGATAAGGGCGCAGCTAAATGATGGTCATATGCATGGTACAGTAGATCCTACTATATAATTGTCTGTTTTGTCCTGATTTGGCTTCAGCCGCTCAAAGCCAGAACGTCGGCGGTTATTCTGAACAACCACCGGAAACGTTCACTACACGAGCGGAACCGCACCGAGATCAAATTGGACCATCTGTCACTTCAATCGGGATTCCTCGCAGCGTTCAACATGATTTCATGGTGCTGTTGCGAGACATCGCTATTCGGAACGCATCATTCCCGTTCCAATTCCCAGTCCTCTGGCAGATCATCGAATGCATGCGGGACTCCCACACGGTTATGCATATCCAGATCGAGCGTGCCGTTGCAGATTCATCTTCCATCATTGTTCATTCCACCGACCATACCGCATCTCTGGCAGCAGTTGAAGACGTGCACTTCCTGCAACTGCCCATCGGCGGATCAACTTCGAACGATGGGGGTTCATCTTCGCAACACCAGCGCCACGACAGCAATCACTCACAAGCATTGATGACTGATCATGGCGGAGGTGGTTTGATACGCGTCGCAGGAGGTGAACTCCATATGCCGCAAGCGCCAACAATCTTCGCGCATCCTCCCCCGATGCACGCGGCACATGACTCTATTTGGCATGACGACTGCGATGCAGAAAACGTCGAAGCTCTCGCCAATTTAACCCTCTTTGATCCAGTCCAGGCTCCTGTCTCTCCCCCTGCCGGCTTCAGTCCAGTCGGAGAAAGTTTCAGGTGCCTCTGGCCACTATGCGATCATCATTTCAGTGGCCACCCAACAGACTCCAATGTCGTGACTCACATGAAACATTGTCACTTCTCTGGGGAGACTGTGTCTCCGAAGGAGCAGGTTCTGTGCCAGTGGGAGAGATGTGGGAAGCCCATCCAGTATGGCAATCTTGGGAAACACATCGCCGGAACACACCTGCGTCTCAAAAGAGTGGCGTGTGAAAAATGCGGCCTTCTGCTCTGTCGCTCTGATGCACTCGCACGCCATCTGCGGGTTGTTCACCGTGCATAGAGGAGACACCCTGTCAGGTGACTTACTATTCTTCGCATGTATCGATATCTTTCATTGACCATCTATGTCCCAGACACGCAATAACTGACCCTCAAGTACTCAACAACACTTAAAGATTCATCAAATTTAGGTTCAAAGCTATGTCGTGATCTTCAGCCCAGTTCAGAAGAGCAATACTGTAATATATCTAGGGGTCGTGTGGATCGTAGAAAGTGACTGATTGAAGCGCCGCACATGTATACAATAGTATTGAAACACCACCCTAATCTATCTAGTTTTAGTTACAACTCGTAGTACAGCCTCTATAGCAGAGAGATTTTCAGCAATTCATTGATTCAGATCTGCTCTCTGTTTTCGACCGGGAAAAGGGTTGCATGCTTTATGTTAGAGATAGAAAGGAACTTCTACCCACTCATACTGCAACCCTAGTTTCTTTGGGAATGCGGAGACGCAATGACAAGGACGTACGTTATATGGCATATCCGAGTATAGGATAAATGCATAACTGCACGCAGGGACGGCTCCGAGGACCTATATGTAGACAACTAGAGACCAGCGGTCGTTACCGCCCATGAGATAACGATCCACGAAGAGTAGAGGAGCAACTCATACTTTGATCGATCTGGGATTGACTCACTCACATCGATCATGCTGATCTTAAAATCTGGCCACGAGGATAACGTACTTCATCTCGCTCTCCGGGTATCTTCGCGGATCTATTACATTGGTAGCGTGGCGGCCTCGTGGAAGATACAAACACTTTCGGAATGTTAAGCCTCAGCCCGAAGGGAGGGTTAGTGGATTACAGCAGACATCCAATGTTTCGTATCCCGCAGACATGATATATCATATCATGTCCGACCGCCACAAGCCGTCACAAGTCTCAGCGGCCTTGATGGAGGTGGACTTTTTTACAATCTGATCGTTATTTGTATTGCACCCGGATTCGCAGGCACAAGGCACCTCCAGTCTGCATAACGATCATAAGTGAATAATTCTCGCCAGCGGCATAAATCAGCGTATGCGTACTTTAGGACGGCCAGGGAAAACACAGCGCTTCCCAAAGCTTTCCATGATTTGTGTATCATCTAAACTGTCACCAACGCAGATGCTTCGTACTCGGCGGCACCAAGTAGGTGACATGATGATCTGAGCACGTACTTTGAATCACTGAAAAAATAGATTTGTTCATGACATTTCCCATTGCCGATGCCACTGGCAGTTGGCATTATCCTGTACATAAACACCTCGTGGCACGTATTAGTGCCAGCCAGTCACCGTTACGGAAGAAAGAGTGTCATTTTTGGTGGCGTCGACTGTCACAATCGGACTGATAGAGCCACCGTTAAGTATTCGCAAGCAGTTCAATTTTGCGAATGTTCAAAATCCCAAATGACCTGTCATTTGGTTATCAATTGATGTACGGTGTATGGTGCTGACAAATCAGCTCCACCTTGTTGCACCCGCAACATTTACCCGCTCACGTGACAAGCAAGCGAGTGTATGATTCGCTGAGGCTCGTTGCGGGTCTTCACGTGATGGCGGTCGTCGCAATTGGTGTCTTTCTGTCTTTTCGTCGGCTCCCTGGCGCTGCTGTTCTTGGCATGCATTTGGGACTACATTAGCAAGAGTCCTCTAAAATTACATGCTGTAGAGGAAGCAAATGATGAGGGGGAGATAATGGAAGATGACACCAGCTGCCTGCAATGCCCCTGCATATCGCGTCGGTGCATACATGATGATCCCAGCGATTCATCGTTCCGAGTCCCTACTTGATCAAGATTCAATGTAAGTTTCGAAATCGAGCGTCATATGTCATGCGTCCAATCTCAATAAGTACATGGCACCTGACATGAGACCTGCAACAATGGTGACTAGAGGTCATTTGGGCTCGGGCGGGCGGAGCAGCGCCGTCTCTAACCAAGTTACTGTTTCAACCTGTTTCAACGCTTCAGTTGCGCTGATCACGTGCACTCCGCCGTGCGCTCTGGACGCCGCCTGCCAGTGAGGCCCGAGGTCTCTGCCTACCCTCAGCACTGCTGGATCGTGACTATGGACCGTGATACACGAGGATGAGTCAGTGGCCACTACTTGTCTTGTGCTGGATTAAATGCGCTTCTCGCCGCTGGTCTTCAACGAATCAGCACAGGGCCCGGAAATTCTCAGGTTAATGTTCGTGACAGGAAGTCAGGAGTCAGCCCACTGGATCAGACTCTGAGAAGAGTAACGTGTACTAAAGTCATCCTAACACACCGAGTAACTCTGGTGCTTCCACCTTAAGGTCTATAGTAGAGGTGAAGGCATCCCCGATCGTTTTAGATGCCAGCAAACCAACATCCGCAGCCGTTAGAGAAGCAGTTATTCCTCTCAATCTCAATGGGAGGCCGAGAGGATTACCTCGTTCAGTTCGAGCGTGCGTACTATGTCCTTGCCTTATTAACCGGCATGTCAGTTGACTGGAATCCTCCTGCGCCTGATCATCATCGCTTTGATACCACTCTCAGGGTGAAATCATTTGCCGTGAGCATCACTACCTTAACTATAGGATCAGTTATCCTCCAACGTGCTTGTCATTACGGTTTCAAAGAGCCCGTATATTTTGCCTTCTCCGGGGACACCCACACCTCACGCCAGATTCCAGACATGTTACTCAAGACTGCAGTCAATATCTTGTCTCAGCTAAGAGGCTTCCTCAGCCATGTTCCGTACAAGTTTCACTCTTGAATGATTCAAGTATGTTCGATGGCCTACCAATTATTATTCCTAATCAGCTAGCACAAGGAATAAAGGATCTTGAACACCCATCCAATATAGCTGCTGTCTGGATAGCTCAGACAAAGTGGGCTCCTTCTGGACCCGTGGTTTACTACGCGGCGTGCTTAGCCACTGCCAATGCTGTCGTTCTCAAATGAGCTCCTGTCGCGCACTCTCAACCGTATTGTTGGAAAGGTTCAGATCACAATGTTCCTGATTTCATTTCAGTCGGCATGGATAAAACTAAACAGACAGGATCATAAGGCTGACCGGACAACATCGAAATGATCACTGGCAGGTATGTCTCATATCTGGAGCTACTTGGTACTGTTTCCGTCGCTAATCCTTCGAAAGTCTATTTTCACGAGGTGCAGGGAACTGTCTACTTTCGCGTTCTCATCGCCAATGGTCCTGTTTCCCGCCTTGTTCGCTGCTCTTCAAGTGCAGCGTGTCTTCGCACACGGCTATGTCAGCCAAGTGTCCATTGACGGGAACCGGTATGCCGGCAATGCCCCTGGTCGTGACGCAAGTGAGTCATGCATGGTTGCCTTTCCACAATGTCGCTTTGTCGAGGCTTCCTCCGCATCGCTAACGCCGCCGATGCATACAGCCCCTAGCCCCATTCGTACAGTTGCCACCGACGGACCCGTGCAGAATACGTCCAGCCCGGAGCTCGCCTGTGGGGTGGGTGCCCTGAACGCCCAGCTTGATGCCGAGGCGGGTCCTGGCAGTGTAGTCAACTTTACATGGGTGTCGGGCAGTGGCGGAAACGTAAGCGCCTATTCCTGCGCGAAGTGACGATGGCTCCCCGATTTTGATGAATTTGATTGCCAGTGGCCACACGAAGTCGGACCGGTCTTGACGTACATGGCATCGTGCGATAATGCAACTAGTTGTGTGAGCTTCAACACGACCGTTGCTCTGTGGTTTAAGATCAACGAGGCAGGGAAGATGAGCGATGGTACTACTTGGGTCCAACAAGACATCAGTACGTCCCTTATATCCACGCTGGCTTTGTTCTGGTAGCTTAAGCCGGCGCTAGTGGATGGTTGGAACTTCAACATAACGCTTCCGGATAATCTTGCGCCTGGTGGATATCTCCTTCGCAACGAGGCGAGTGACTAGTAAACAGCATCGGTGGTCGATCGACTCACATTGCGTGTAGATCATCGGTCTGCAGAACGGTATGTCACCAGGTGGCGCAGAGTTCTTTCCTTCTTGCACGCAACTCCGTGTGGGCGGAAATGATACAGGGATACCTGCTCCCAACGACACCGTCACCTTCCCTGGCGCGTACAATGCAACAGACCCGGGTATTCTGTTCGACGTGAGTACTTGGAGGTGGATTTTCCTGTGACGGGCCAGACTTACTCGATGACTGTACACCATGTTAGGCATATACCGACCCTCATACGCCGTATATTTTCCCCGGGCCGCCCGTCGCTACCTTGGTGAACTCGACAGCACAGATGCCCGGCCAGCCACCTGAGCCTGTCGTTCCCTCTCCTGAAAAGGATGCTGAGCCTTTCGCCAGCCTCCCAATCTCAGCCTCTCCAGAAGACGCCCCTGATGTGCCCTTGGCTGGCCTTCCGATTTCTCCAATCTCTCCACTCCCAGAAGACGTTCCTGAGGCGCCCTTGGCCGATGCCATACCTGTCATCCCGGTACTTGTGGAACGAGGACGACAGTCTCACCGTAGCCTGGTGGTACATCTTGGAGCGCATTAGTAGCTCCTGTCCCTTCAAGTATCATGTCCTATCACGATTTTCTTTTCCTGTAGACAGATTTTAACGTCAGAGGAATTTAGATTGTTCGAAACATCATATCCCCTCCTTGCCTATTTCCCAATACGCCAAGTTCTCACTTGGACGGAATTGATGAGAGCGCCATATTATTCATATTCTACGCCATGCGCCAAAGAAGGCCCACTGAGCTGTAACCGCAACACGATACAAGGTATTCTGATTAGCACATTTATAGACAAAGTTCTGCATAGTGCACAGATTGCGTATGATGACAAGTCTCTTATGGCCGATATTCATACATGCCACAGTGGGCATCATGACACACGCATCAAAGATGCAAGGTAAATCAAAACTTTCACTCTCCCAAAATCCTTCAGAGACCGGAAGTCAGCGTACGGCATGATATTTCGATCCTTATGCAGACGACTCACCCTACAGCGCCCATCGCCGCCACGCCGAGGAAGAGACTTCCTAATGCTAGCGCCTGCCTCCGTATACTGCTGCGCCAGAGATGTGGGTCGAGCACAAAGTCGCCCGCGAGCATCTCCACGCACGCAGCATAGATGAGCATCCCGGCGGAGAAAGCGGACATCAGCCCGCGGATGAGCGTGATTTTCGCTGTCAAAGCGGACGAATGTCAGTGCCCATCGCAGAGGGGAGGAAAGAACAGAGACTGATAAGAAGAACGAAGAACGCCAACATACCTCCTTCACTCTGGCCGGGCTGGAAGACCCCGAGGCCAATTGCGATACCTACTGGTGTCGTTATTGCGAAAGACACTGTGAGTGCCGGTTTCAGGAGGGTCCATCCGCCTGCGAACATACAGTAGTCAGTCTTTTGTAATCCGAGGAGCTAGTGGAGCGGTACGTCGCACCTTTCGCTGCCGCAACAGCGGGCAAAGTGGCAATTCTTATACCAAGTGAAAGGCCCTCGAAGAGCTGGTGAAAAATGATCGCAGTGACGAGCGACGCTGGTGGATAAACCATCTCAATGAGTATCTTGCCGGCCTGACAGCACATATGATTTTAAAATACGCACTATACTCGGGGCCGGAGGTAATCGCGAGGGTGAGCCCGATGACGAGGGAATGCAGCATGATACCGATCTCGAGCATCTGTCGCCGTAACCACCTTAGCATCAGCTTGCTCGTCACGATATGTAACTAAACGAGCCAACGCACCAGAATCCCCACGACCTGGCGCCTTCTGCCAATCTGCGCCTCTTCCCCGTCCATGCCCTCACCTTCGTCGCCCTCCTCTTCGCCCTCGCTGCTTGATCCCCACGCTTCCATGTCCATATGCACATGGCCCGGTCCGTGTGCATGACCGTGTGTGTGCGTCCGACCGCGCCCACGTTCCTTCTTCCCAGCGGCAGCGGCAGGCCTCGTTGTCCCTCCCTCATCCCCATGGTCACCCCCATGGTCAGCGTCATGTCCGTCCTCCCCACCTCCGAGCCCAAACCAGCCCCTCCACACCGCACCCTTCCCGACCCCATGGTGGCTCTCATGCGCCGCCCGATCCTCGTGCCGATGGTGCCCGCCCGCAAAGATCTCCTCCGCAGTCGCGTTCGTCGTGCCCGAGGCTTCCACAACGTGCCGGGGCGCGCGAGCAGAGCGCGGAAATGTATGCGCATACGCAGCCCGGGCGCGTGCGGGTGGGCGTGCAGACGTGGAGCCATACGCCTGTGCACGGCTGTGAGCGTGGGCCGGAGTCGACGACTGAAGCTTCGCGACACGGAGAGGCGTGCGCTCGTCTACGCTGGCGTCATTGATCGCCGCGGCCGACTCCGGCGGCGCGAGAGGGAGCGGGGCGTCCGCGGTGTGGCCGACGCCGAGGCTGCCCTCGCTGGGCTGCGCATACTCGGTGATCTCGAGGGAGGGGGAGGAAGCAGGGGAGGGGAGCTGTGCAGCCGCGTATGTAGTTGACTGGGCAGAAATAGGGGGTGTTAGGGAAGCAGGAGCGGAGACGAGGGAGGGCGATGGAGAATGAGAAGAGCAGGGTGTTGTGTTTGAGGAACGGGCAGGCGAAGGAGGATTAGAGGGGTAGGAGTGTAGGCGGTCAACGAATGACGTCGAAATGTCTGACATAATGTGTATAAGCAGGGCCTCAAAATGTATGTGTCTTAACCACTTACATTCAACAAGGAAAATCAGGAGGAGCGAGCTTAGCCTATCAACGACGACGGCCAAATTAGTTCACTCTTCGTAGAATTAGATTGAACGGCAGGAAACAGCGATGCACGAGTATAAGAAATGACCAGAAAAGACTGCATGAAAACTGCATACACCCATAAATACGCGAGGGATTTCGTAGCTCTGCTATGTTTCCTTGCCAAGGCCAACAGGCCATCGTCCACATGGCATATGCAGTAGCCATTGACCGCATATATCAAGGTCTTAAAACGTCCAGCTGCCACCTGTCGAGATCGCACTGATGTGTAGTATGAACAAGACCCAAATATGAAATCCTGATAGCAATCATGGGACAAACGCACCTACCATAATCCTACAGTTTAACGATCCCTCGACATAGACAAGGTGGATCCATAAGAGCTTCCAACGGCAAACTCTTCGGACGTGAAAGAGCAGACCAGATTGACGTCGACGAAAGCCGGAAGGAAATATAAGATGCAATGTAGTGACACTCACACCATCATTCCAATCCAGTCTGTCACTCCAGGCCACCTCGCACGGACTACAGGATTCATCAGCGCCTCGTAGGAATCTTGCAGTAGGTGCACGAATGCTGTTGCCAGTATGATTCCTGTACCAAAGTGTTTTCCAATGAAGAATACGACACCCGGGATGTGCAGGCCTGGTATACGGCGTGACATGGACGGGAAAGTGGATGCTGGGCGCCCATGGAAAAAGGACATCAAGTTGAATGCATTGCATATGACGACTTTAGCGATTCTGACGTACCGAAAAGTGAAACAAGAAAGATGACAAGCATAAGCCACAGACGAGATTCTGTCCACTCTAGAGAGTTCGGCATTTCAAGGTCGTCGTATTTGCGCCATAATCCCAGACGAGACAGGGCGGTCGTCTTCCCATTTGTGCGACCCAGAATCATCTCCGTTGAGTTCAAACCTGATTGTGATAGATCCCCAAGAGATAGGGATGCCACAAGGTTTCGTGATAAACGTGTATTATAATGAGATTGACTGAACGTGAAAACGTTGGTCAGATTAGGGAGCGACGATTTGAGTATTGTAAACCGCTCACGCTAGATGTTTCTGGTGCTAATCTTGAGGTGTAAATAAACAATGGGGAAAGGAGAATTACGAGTAGAGTCGAAGAGGGCGAGTTGGTTCCATTCTTAAGTATATGTACTTTTTGGCGCGGTGAGGACCCTGGCAGTCGTCCTGACGCGGTCATGAGCGCCAGCCAATCAGATTGCGTCCGTCTACCAATACTAAATAGGTGGCGGCGCTTGCGGCTTACTGCGTGGTTATTTATCTCGTGTCGACGGTGTCGGACGCCGGATTGGTAAAGTTGAGTCGCTGTTCTCGTCCCAATTATGTATACTACAAGAATCTACGAGTTCACAATCGAAAAATAGCACAAATCTCAAGCCTACATGATGCGACGTCCACTTTCTCGGAATTACATACATAAGCAGTGATCCGTCAATGCCAGTCGTCATTATTTCAACACTGCCACAGGGGTGATGTTCCAAAGGACACCTGTCAACTGCCATGCGTATTTTGGAGGCTACGGAGCAGAACGCAGACATAGATGGTCAGACATAGAACATCGTCTCCTTCAAATCACAGTGTATCCCTCGCCACTGTGCTTGGATGGATTTTCCGTCTATCAAGTCTTGCCCATCCGTAAGATTCTGTGATTCTCTGCGAACAAGAAATTCGACTAGGTTCGAAGCCCTTTTAGCTGCCAAGGTGGCATAATGGACTGGTGCGGGAAGGCTGAGGGCGTTTGCAGAGCCTAAATGAACGAGTGTGTGCGTGATCTGCTGCAGGACGTCCGCACTAAAGTCATTTTCATCGTATTTCACGGTGTAACGGGATGGTCGAGTGCCCTTCTGTCCCGTCTGCACAGATATCGATTAGCATTATATCGTAAACACATGATGATGCGTACCTGGAGGAAGAAATCGACCTCGAATACATCGCCGATCCCACGATCAACCACTGTGCCTGAAGTTACATAGCCCCCGTCGTCAGGAGCAGTAGGATCCACAAAAATGTGGGGTCGACGTGACCGTGTACACTGCACAATGGTTACTTTGGGACGCGAGGCCGCACGATTTTTGCCCCGCACATGTTGAAGTGAGGCTGCAATCTGTGTTACTTCCTCAACCACAATCGCAGGAGCGGCTGACTATGAAGAATTCAACGCACGTAAAACAAGTAACGGGACTCGTGCAGACGTGCATCTAAAACCCCGGCGTGATACACCAATACTCTATCGGGAGGACCCCCATTCCTGCTCTGATAAAGCTGTAGGCACTGTGTCATTAGTCCGCCAATATCTTGTACACTCTAGATAAAGGTCATCAGACATATGAAATCCACCAGATCAAGGGATCACAAACGTCGATAGCAGATGTCTGCAAAGCGAAATGTGCAGGAAACTGATGAAACCTGTCATCGATATTCGCAACTAGGACAGCTATCGAGGGCGTCCCGCAAAGGGAAGATGGGGATGGATGCCACAGATAGACTCCCACAATCATTGTCTTCGCCTCAGTAAGACAGCGCATAGAAGATAGGTCTAATTCGTAGTTGATACCACCAAGCTTGCTGTTGATCCTCGATGCGACACTAGAGAGGTACATTTTCTGTCGCCGAAAAAGATTCCTTCGTACCTTCGACAATGACATGTGGACAGCGTGTATACCGAGGACAACATCGCAGAAATATTTGAGGGCACAATAAAGTGCGCGGTCGTCGTCGTCTGACAACAAAACAACAAGGACTCTCGGTCGCTCCCGAAGATTTTCGACGATCGTCTGCTTAATCTGTTCCATGGCAGTAACTCTTGAATGATCGGCAGATTTTTTGGCCAGAGCAGGAGTCGCCATCAACAGTGGTTTGTCAGGCAGACTCACGCCAACTGCCCGGCACTGTTGTACAAAGGTGTTCAGAAATCCAGCCAGCTCCGGGTCATTGACGCCCTGGAACTGCTGCCTTCCGCCATCCTGCACAAGCAGCATCGCCCAATTGGACAGCTCTGCGCCAGCATACGCTTTCGCGTTTGCGAGGCTCCAGCTACCGTCTATGACAGTGAGCGGCTGCACGTCCTTGTAGATAATTGTCGGAGACGGGAGGACACGGCCAGAGACCACGGCCATCTGCGTGTCAATGGTCACTCCAAACGCAGACAAAGGAGTTGCCAATGCATGCGGGTGGAATCCCAGTGACGGAGTGCCCTCTTCGCAAATGATTCTCGCAATTCGGCTTGGTGGTTCAAGGGCCCAACGATCTAGGTCTCGCACCTCCGGCAGATGTCCACGGAAAGGCTGATCAGGTAGGATTTGGCATAGTTCTGCGGGTACGTAAGATGCCCGCTGAGACGTCCCCAGCTGAACGAGTGGCATTGTATCGGCATACTGAAGGACGATACCGTACTCTTAACGCAGTCACGATCAGAGCCAAAATTCTTCAAAGCACGATGGATAATACATACTCTGACGATAGTACTCCTCCACGGAGACAATCTCGTCAACATCTGAGGGATGAATGCGTAGTTGTCGAGCAGTCTGATCCATGAAGCGAGTAATCCTCTTCCTCGTGGTGTGGCCTAAATGAGTCAATTTCACCATTACAAGCCTCAATGACCTCTCAATCGGAGCGCATTCAGGCCGACTACGGAGCACTTGCATGATATCCGCTAGGTTTCCCGAAGGATGGAAGGCCGCCATACGAACATCCACTTTCACCATGAGCTGCCTGTATGTCGGTCGGACCGACACATGGAAGCCTTTCCTAAACTCGAGGCCAGGTGTCAGCGACTCTGTAGAAGGCGGAAAGCAATATCGATTTTTTCCTGTGCGGATACCCGACTCAGATGCAAATTGATGCATGATCAAGTTCAGCGCAGAAAGGCAGGGCTGTGGATCATAGTATCGGCGCTCTGGAAGACCCTCCATATATCTTTGAAAGAGTGATCAAAACGGCGAGCTTGATGCAAGAGGTAGCACGTACTGTTCTAGTTCGTTTATGTTCAGCTCTTTAACAAAATGGATGTTTATAGTGACTGTATTTCCAGCGGTAGAGCCATCTTGTACGGAAATTTGTAGAGAGCATGGCTGAGGGAGCCTTTTAGCTGAGACGAGACGATGACTGCCGTCGTGAGCAACATGTCTAGAATATGGCGCGAAGGGTGGATGTTCCCGCAGAAGGCGAACCACAGCGGCTCTTTGGGACCGCAACGACAGGGACGTTAAACACACGATATCATAATCATAGATAATACGATTGGTGATGCTCACGGCAAAGCAGTTCACCCTCAGAGTGACTGGCTTACCGCAAATGCCATAGCGATGATGATCAGGCGCTGCATGACTTCTGTCAATTTGCGTGCCAGTAAGTGAAAGAACGAGATCATACGCACGCTGAAGGGGAAGGTTATCTCGGTCCCCTGTGGGGATTTGAGAGGAAGAGCTGCTGGCGACAGGGGGTGCTGGCCTGCTAGCATTGATGCTTGATTGGTGTCTGAGATGATCGCTAATGCCTTTGCCCTTTACTCTAGAGTTCGAGGTGGATGACGCTAAACTGGGCATGGTAGCCTTTGCGCCAGTCTCACTCGGTGTGGTGGGACTGTTATGCCGCGTATTCCTCTTGTCAGAGTCCGACCCAAGGCGACTGACTCCAGGCTTCACTGACAATCCAGATTAATCAATCGGGTGAGACTCAGCCTATGTAGTCTTTCACGATGTAAGTGCACGGCACTGCCATCACCGTCGCATTCAATATCGACAGCATGTAAGTCACGTGCCTCCAGTGATCGTGTCGCGTTAGCCCGCATCGGAATTTGGCAGTTCATTTCTTCTGCAACAACCATTCACGTACAGTACAAGCATCCCTCAACGACATGTCGAACACCATAGCCCTGTATGATTATTTTTTATTGAATTCGGTCTTCACTTGCTCATCACTCTGCCTCAGTTATCCTCTCTCTAACTTTACGTTCAGGTAAGTGAGGATGCGACATCTCAACGAGCTGTTGCCGACGAAATCTGCTTGCAGCACAAAGGAAGCCCAGCCAGAAGAGGATCCCTCTGTCTCTGCTCGCTTACAACGGCTGCAAAATAATTATGAAGACTTTGGCATGCGGCGCACTGTCGAAGGCATCCTCGTTGTGCATGACCATGGACATCCTCATATTCTGATGCTTCAGATTGCGAATGCCTTCTTCAAACTGTTGGTTCTTTTCAGCTTGTGTGCATCCGCTTGAGACGCTGATTTTACCATCGATGCAAGACCTGGCGACTACCTCAAACCAGGAGAAGACGAGATTGATGGTCTAAAGCGTCGCCTGGATGATCGCCTCGCTCCTCCGACCGACACGCGACAGTTTGACTCTTCTCATGGGCTAGGGAACGAATGGGAGATTGGTGATTGTCTGGCACAGTGGTGGCGGCCGAATTTCGAGACATTCATGGTGCGTGCTACGTTTGTACCTGTCAATAGTATAGTCGGGCTTGAAATGATCGAGAAATGCGGCGCTTGTACATATCTCACGATAAAATTCTTAGTATCCGTTCATTCCGGCCCATATCACTAAGCCTAAGGAATGCAAGAAGCTCTTCCTTGTCCAAATGCCTGAGAGGAGTACGTACACCTTTCATTTGAAAACACGATGTCTCGGCAGGTGCATCCCGTCTGTGAATTTCCGTTGACGTCAATGCCATCGTCTTGACAGAGGTACTCGCTGTGCCGAAGAACATGAAGCTTCTCGCCATCCCTCTCTTCGAGTTGTATGACAACGCCGCCCGGTACGTATCAATGTATTGACGCGTCTCTTGATCTATCTGATGCGAGCGCTTTACTAGTTATGGTCCTCAATTGTCCGCGATCCCCCACTTGTTGTCCCGGTGAGCTCTCTGCGAATCCGTCTTCTTTCCTGTCGCTCAACTCCTGTGTTTTCTGTTCAGGTACAATTTCATCTATCAGTGATTGGATTCTCTCGTCAAAAGTAGTGTTCTTCGGAATTTCTTGTCGTGTGCGGTGGCCAATTCGTCGGGGTGCCCTTACACCGTGTTGTCTTTCTTTACCATCGTGTGTGAATATGAAGTAATGTCACCCTACTTGCCTGTAGCATATTGCCTGGACATGTCGTTGAAATGGTTTCGGTTTGGCTGGCCTAATTGTAGCATTGTTGAGTTGAATGGAATATGGTTAAGAAACTGGGCATGCATGCAACAGCAGACGAAGGACCAACGGCCGGATAGGTAAATAAGTTGTACATGAGACGTGGTTCCAATGCATATGACGTTCGCTCTTACTGTCAACAACTTGCTCGACTCGGCGTACATGTTTTCAGAGGCAATTCTGAACGTTGTATTCAATTTGACAGGACGTAGTTATATGCCTGTAACCAGGAAAGAACCGAACAGAGGAGAAAGACAGACTCAGAGGAAAAGGACGCCGTCAGCAGCGACAACTAAAGCACTAAACTAAAATACGCAAATAAGAGCCAGAAAGAAACTAAGCATTATGCACGAAGCAATCTAAACTACGAAGTATCCCAGAATCGCAACGAGTAGCAATAAGTTGTACATGATGCCTTGGACATCTGAGCTAGAGCAAAGATAACAGGAACGAGGCTGGCATTCCCGGTTGGCTATATGCGAGATGTCTACGCATTCGTGCGTGACAACGATACAGTCACTGTCAATAAGCCCGCTTTGATGGTCCCGCTATACACGGGGACCGCAACAATATCAGTGCGCGGACGACGACGAGGTCTTTCGTCTTCCTCCGCTAAGTCATCGTCGGGGTCTCGTGCGCGCTTCTTCCCCTTGTCTTTCGCAGTCAGCGGCGATGACGCATATTCCTGTGGACCGCCGCCTGCGGCTGTATTTTCTGGCTCGCGCTGGAGCGTAGAGGGCCCAGCAACGGGATCAGCCCGAGGGTCTTGCCACGCAGAAGTGCTTCCAGACTCGGGAGAGCGCGCGACACTGGCATGTCGAACCTGGCGATCCCGCGCCCGTTCCAGAATGCGCTCGTATGGCACACGGCCCGTGTCAGGAGCGATGTGGATAGGAACTTTCCTCAACGCCGGCGGCATACCACGCTCGGGAGGCTGGGACATGTCGCTGACGAACTGCATCTTTGCCAACGCTGCGTCCAGCCTGTCGTCTCGTGCTAATCGTCTTATCGCGCCGCGCCCCACGCCTTGCGGTTCGTACGTGAAAGGCTCCTGCGGCCGCGTAACGTCCCAGTATGAACCCGTCCGCTCTATTCTTCGGGGACCGGGTGGAGGATTCCGCGCAGCAGGATTCGCTTGGACCGGTGCGTTAAGTGCAGGAGCAGGTACAGGCGCTGGTGCCGGGGCAGGGGCAGGAGCCGGGGCAGGTGCTGCTTGACCATGAGGCTGGGATTCGTCTACCTGCGTCACATCCCAGTACGACTCTGTCCGCCGAATTCTTTGAGATACCAAGCGTGCGGGACGGCCTCTCTGGGCTGGTGCGGGCGCAGGATGCAATGGGGCTGCAGGTGCTGGCACCGGAGCCACGGGAAGTGGAGCTGGTGCAGCGGTGGTTGCTGGCGGTGCAACAGGTGCTGGTGCTGGCACGACGGGAGCAAGGGCTAGTGTAATGGGGGTGGGAGCTGGAGTAGCGGCAGTTGCCACTGGCGCATCGGGTGCTTGAACAGGTACAGCAGGCGCTGCGGGTTCAGCTGCGACTGATCCTGCGGGAACAGGGCCAACTTGTTGATGAGAAGTATCCTGAGAAGTGGGTGGCGATTGACGTGACTCGAATTGAGGAGACAACTCTGCAGTTTCACTGCTCGATGACCCTTGGACGGAGGTGGAAGCGCCAACCAGTGGCGCAGTGAGGTCCGAGGGGGTTTTACTGGGGCTGGCCGTCTCGGATGAAGATGACGATAAACCCATACTGAAGTAGTAGAGCGTGTCAATAGATAGTCATGTCTGATCTCTTAGAATAAGGATAGCGTACGTTGTTCGCTTTTCGTGAGCGTCGTCTTCTGTCTTTGAGTAACTGATTGCTTGGCTTTTATATGTAGGGCTAAGGGTCGGGCTATCGGTGCCACTCTGACCCATGGTCAGACTAGCCCTTGCCGGAGAATTCGCCACTCCATCCTCGTCGGACGGGTCTACGCCGCCACTCGGTGGGATGTCGTTGATAGCACCATTCGAAGTAGCTGTGTTGGGTGCCACTGAGATAGAGTCGCCATCTAAGTAACGAAAAATCAGTCCTGTTCCTTATTCCTAATGAACGTGTGCTCACCAGTAGTGTCTGCACTTGGAGTTTCGTCGGGACGTATTTCAGAAGTCATGGTGAATTGGAGTGTGAGTCGTTGTGGAAAAGCAAGAGTGAGGAGGATAGAGTAAATGAGAAGAAGCAAACGCCACTCCACACCATTGTCCACCGGCCAGATCACTGTCGCTTGGCCCTTCCGAGTGTGCTTGGGCCAGCTGCAGCGCCATTCATAACCACGTTTATTGTTCGCACAAGGGGTGTTCGAGAAAAAGGTATCACAGCCCACTCTCTGACCCGGAGCCGTGAATGTGACCCGTTTTGAGATATAACAGCGTACTTATATGGTAGCCGCGTGCACGAATTACATCGGCGAGCTCTGCACTCTACGATCGACCGCATGCAGGCCTCGAGGCATCAAGAAGTCCTGCTAGATACAGATCTTACCAGTTCGTAGGCACAGCAGCTGTCAAGTATCGCCTCAAACATGATACCAGTGTCATAGCATGCTTCACGAATCGTTCCCTGGAACAGACGACTGCCATTGCGAGACGCCACTGGAGCCGCACTGGCATGGAGGACTCGGTCATCGGTAATTGTCCACGAAGACGAAGCTTCCTAGAACGGACGTATACGCATGTGCCGCTATCAGTCAAAAGAGAACACCAACATGATTTGTTCGATTACTGTTGGAGAGTTTGTTTGTCCGGGAAATACTGAGTGTCTTGAAGCCAGCAGTGTGGCGTTACGATACCTCATAAATGCTTACTTACAGTGCCATCTTGCTTCGTCCTCTGCGGGTAGAGACGGGAGCCTCTACCAGTTATCGTCAAGTCCGCTGTTAATAGCGAGAATAAGGCTTATAAGTATGTAGGTGCCGTGATTGGCTGCAGTCGACATCGTCGAAGACTGAGAACCAGCTGTCGGCATTCGCCGATTCGGAACACAACCAATTGTCGATTGATGTCACTTCACTCAGCACTGCGAAACTGACTGTGTCTTTGGTCAAAGCACAATCTCGGGTCTCAATTAATCTCTCGACATATGTAATAGCGAAGCGAACGTCGCTAATGGAGCATTGTTCCAGCATAGTGCGCGGTCCATGTTTTCTTACATTATGGTCCTAACTTACCTTGGTTGTCAAGGGACACGCCGACTTAAATAATTGAAGTCCATTAAGGCCTGTGCAATTGTTACGAAATCAGACATCTAGGGCCACTGGGAGACATTCACAATGCTACTCCCGATGGGTAGTTGTGTTTTCTTGACCTCCCGCAAGGTCCCTCGCCGTTGTCGCTCTGTCCTTATCGGCGACGATGGTCTCAACGAGAGGACAAAGCGTGGTTTGCTCGGATCATCGGCCTCATCGCCCCGCCAGCCTGCCGCAATGGTAGGCATCGCTTTGACCTCCAGTCACGATTTTGCAGGCAAGAGATCCAGTGCCTACTGATCCCGAGCGCCGAAGTCAAAGCGCACCTCCCAAGGGCTATAAAAACTACGGACCGCCGCCACTGTAGTGCACCAAACGTCTCTTGCCTTGCTACCCACACCTACTCATCGATAGCTCCATCTGCTCTTCTCTTGCAGAAATGTCTTCATCACCACAACGTGCTCAGGGTACGCTTCTCCTGGCCTCATCGGTGACGGTCCACTGACTGTCTGGTTTCAGAAACCCCTGAGAATCAGGCCCCGCAATCCTTTTTCGGGACTCTAGTGAGCCGCGTTCAAAATGCCACAAGCGGCATGTTTGGATTCGGAAGCTCCCATGGCTCGAATGAGCCTCCCGTCTTGACCCAGGATTTGGAGGACGCCACTGCCAGTTCTGAGGATGAGAGCGATTCCTCATCCGAAGGAACTTCATCCCATACTGCTTCTCAAACCGAGATCAGTATGGATGGCTTGGCCATAGCAGAGGAAGTGGACGCATTTAGTAAGTTGCATTTGTGTCGTGCTCGTTTCGTATCTAATGTTTGGTGACAGCCGGGCCACCTCCACCGAGCCCTGATGGCTCCACGGTTTCAGTCTACGGCTCATCCAGACATTCCTCCCCCGCCTCCCCCGCCTCCCCCGAAGTGGCACCGAGCCATGGTCCAGGTAGATTCCTCTTTCTATATACATACGAACAAGTTGCTGATATAAATATGCTAGTTCGATCACACGGTTCTCACAGCTCGACGGTCACAATGCGCGGCTCTCCAGCACCCGTTGGCCGCGTTCGGCCCTCGCGTGACGAGCAAGCTTCTTCCAGTCATCAGTGGGCTCCTGGATATGCTTCTGGGGCACGTAGGCGGCGTATCGTAACCCCCCCTCCATTGGCACCGCGTACGATCTCACTATTGCTCCTTCCTCGCTATTGCCTGACTTGCATATACAGCACCTCTTCCACCGGTCAACCCCGCACCCGCTGGAGCCCGATCGCGCCCTCTCCAACGACAGGGTGCCTTTTACGGGAACGATCACCCCGATATCTTCTACCACCCACACGCTGGACCGACGCCACAAGGTAAGCCAATAGACCTAAATGTTGTGTTCCATCATTGAGCAAGTATCTAGGGTTTGTTCCGCTTCAGGCCGGATCATCCAGGGGCAATGTCCAATCGACCTCCCGTACCCCTCATGTTGCGAGCTACGCGCAAGCCCCACAGCCGTCTGATCCACGTCGTCGCCGGTCCAGACCTCTCGAGCGACAGGGCGCTTTCTACGGGAATGATCACCCTGAGATCTTCTACCATCCACAAGCTGGACCGACGCCACCAGGTAAGCCAATAGACCCAAAATGCTGTGTTCTGTCATTGAGCGAGTATCTAGGGTTTGTTCCGCTTCAGACCAGACCGTCCACGGCCAATGCCCCATCGGCTTCCCATGCCCCTCCTGCTGCAACCCACGCGCAAGCCCCGGAGCCGACTCCTCCACGTAATCTCCGGTCCAGACCTCTCGAGCGACAGGGCGCTTTCTACGGGAATGATCACCCTGAGATCTTCTACCACCCACGCGCTGGACCGACGCCCCCAGGTAAGCCAACGAACTCAAACATTGTGTTCAGTCATTGATCGAGTGTCCAGAGTTCATTCCACCCCAGGCAACACGTGACGTCCCAACGCCCGCCGGTGCCCCTCCTGTTGCCAGCTCCAGTACTGGCCCTCGCTCTCATGACTTTGGATCATCGAACCCTAACTCGTTGCATCATATCGAACACTTCAGTTATCTGGGTGAGGAAAACTCTTCTCGTGTCTGCGCTGTCAGGCTGACGAATTGAATTCGCAGATGCATCAATGGCTCCTGCGAATCCTTCTTTTATCGCCGCTCCTGTGGATCCGGACAGGGAAGAAGAAATCACCGAGATCCAACTGATTAATCTAGTGTTGTCTACGGAACGGGGGCAGGAGCGCGTGTTGCAGCGCTTGCTGGCAATGGGCCTTATTGGTCAGCCTGATGATGAGCGCGAGCCATCTCCTGAGCAGGCTCCGCCTGGAGAGCGTGGACCATCTCCCCAGCCGGTCTTCACCCGGATAGTGCCCACTGCCCTGTGGCGGCGGGATCCTGATTGGGAGGGCGGTATGGTCCCCGTGCCAGACGCGCGGCGACCATATCCCCCGACACGAGCCGACGATGGCGCTGACTCTGAAGCGGGCGACTCAGACATGCAAATCGACAACGCTGCCGAAGCGGGCGACTCAGACATTCAAATTGAGGACGCTGTTGAAGAAGAGCCTGTCAGCTTGGCGACTGCTCCTCCCTCAAGCCCATCACTGTCAGACAGCTCCCCTGCTCATGGGACTCGCAGCAGGAAACGCGCGCGTGAAGCCGAGGCTGAGGCTGGTCCTTCTACTGATACTTCTGACACGCGGCCCGCCGTTCGCCCCCGGATGTTCCACTCGGGAACGCTCACAATCGGATCGCCTCCTCTTTCCGCTCTTGCTACCTCCACTCCGGATCCTGTCCCTCGTAGTCGGGCTCCTTCACCACACTTACGAGATGAAGATTACCTCCCGCTTGACTCCACTACGAGTGTGCCACCGACTCCTGACCTGATACGGGATGACTCTTCCCGAGCTTCTTCGGCTGGTCCTTCTACACCGCGCGGTAGCCGTCGGAGATCTAACCGAAGAGCTTCGGCCTCGAGAAGTACTCCGCGGGGATCCGATCCCAGTCCTTCGACTTCGATAAGTGATCCGCAGGTGTCTGATCCAAGTCCTTCGATCTCGAGTAGCATGCCGCAGGTACCTGATCCCAGTTCTTCGACCTCGAGCAGTACTCCACAGGTGCCTGACTCAACTCCTTCGACCTCGAGCGGTACTCCGCAAGGACCTGACCCCACTCCTTCCACCTCAAGCAGTAACCCGCAGGTACCTGACGCAGGTCCTTCGACCTCGAGCAGTACTCCGCAGGTACCTGACGCAAGTCCTTCGAGCGACACTGCGTCCGGCTCCTCTAGAAGAAAACGTCCGCGCCAAGAATCAGATGTCGCTGAACCTCCGTCGAAGAAGAGCAGACGTAGGAGGCGGCACTAGACCTAGCCTTTCTGAGTTCCGGGTTTCTTTCATTTCTTTCATTTTTTTCTACTTTTTTCTATTCTCTCTCCGGGATCTGTATCGACCGTCTGTCTGTATCATATCAGTATGCCTATCCTTCTCTGATCTGTCTGTCTGCTGTCTTTTTCATTTCGCTTCGGGATCTGTATCTGATCGTCTGTCCAGTGTATCGTGCCGTATGCCTATAGTTCTGTGATCTATCTCCACTATCTTTTCCTCTCGCTCCGCGACCCGCATTTCACCATCTGTATCATATCAATTTGTCCGTAAATTAGTGATGGGTTTGGCTGTTTGTATCCGATTGCCTAATGCTATAGTTCTGTTCTCATCTACATCCTGTTGATTGATCTCAGTACTGTGTCGACAAAACTGTCAATGTAGACAAGTACAGTATACTATGATCGAGGTGGCGTATAAATCTTGTTTGTTACCTAGCTCTGTCTACTAAAGATCAGTTGCATTTAGGGACGTGCTCCAGAATCCGTCTCTTTCATTCGTAGTCTCCTCCAAAGAAGCAGCTCAGTTTATCAGTGGTGTCCGATATTAATTTGAGTGCTCCGTTGAGAACGCTAACGTTGAAATCGCGAAACAGACAGACCGACAAAGGCGAATCTCAGGCTTATCGCGGATTGCCAGCGTATGTATTTCAACTCTAGATCTTGAGATCTTAGACTTCCGAGTACTACAACTATGTCTCTACTCATTCTCTCAGCGTCGGATGTTGCGACTGTTACGTCCAAATTCAGTCCCGATGAACTGGCCAATCTCATGGCACAAGTATTTTTCACTTTATCCAAGTCGAGCTCGACATCATCCGAAATACTTCAACCACATCGTGTTTCCCTCCCTACGAAAAACCATACCTGTTTGTTTATGCCCTCAAGGATCGCTTCTCTAGGCACTGCTGTCAAGGTAGTGTCCGTTCCTGTCCCCACAGCACCTCAAGCCGTGAAAGAACGCGGATTGCCTGCCAGTACGCTTATTCTAGATGAGCAATCTGGCAGCGTCAGGGCAATTGTCAATGCAAAACATCTCACCGCCCTGAGGAATGCGGCTGGTATGTGCGGTCAATCCCCGTCCCTTTATCTATCGTTACAGATATAACGAACGTCAACATAGTATATGACCTGAATAATATACTCTTCGGTTTCCAGGATCCCTCTTGGCAACACGTCTGCTACTTCGTCCCTCAGTGGCTCCGCGAAATATCCTGGCAATCGGTGCAGGAGCGCAGATAGCTGCGCATATCTCGCTCTTTCTGAGCTCGTACCAGAGTGTCGATTCGTGCACGATCTTCAATCGGTCCATAAACGCCAGACTACAGACGCTGGTTTCCAGCTTGCAGAAAGACTTCCCCCAGGTCCAATTTCATATGGGAATTCTTCCAGTAACGACGGATAGCTCTCCGCCGTCGGATGCTCTATCATTTGGCGGCGAGACCATAGACCTGCGAACCGCAGTCCACATCGCCGATATCATCGTCACCGCGACATCCTCCCTGTCTCCATTCTTCCCCTCTGCTTATGTCAAGTCGGGCACACATCTATGCCTCATCGGTTCATATACTCCGAAGATGTGAGCGATTCTTACCGTACGCTGGCTGGCCATGTACTGACCGCTTGACACCCCAAACGCGAAGGCACGAAATTGACACTGAGCTTGTAAAGCGTGCAGGCCAAATTGTAGTCGATTCCAGAGAGGCGTGCTTGGTATGTCCCTCACACCTCAAGAATGCCATGATTCTTACATCCCTATGCCAGACCGAAGCAGGCGAGCTCATCTCTGCGGGCCTCGGACCCTCCGACCTGACAGAACTGGGCGAGCTTGTGTGTTTCGCAGATCCAGCCGTAAGATCGTGGACGCCGCAGAGTGAGCTCGTGGAGGAAGTCAGGACGGCAGGTGACGTAACCATCTTCAAATCTGTGGGTGTCGGCGTTCAAGATGTCGCCATCGCATCGGCGGTCGTCAACCGTGCCCATCAGGATGGGATTGGGAAGAGAGTGGACGATTTCGATGCGGACTGAGAATGTTAAATATGCTAATGCGTAGATTCATTAAGAGTCGTAGTCCGTATCTCATTATGAACACGCAGTCCCGATCGCTATCACTACAGCATGGATACATGGGGAAACAGTAGTAGTCTAGATGTCTATGAGGGAAAAAATACGATAGCAGTCAATCACAATAGCAGCCAGTCAACAGATCATAACTCGTGGCAAGGCAGAGCAAGAAGTAGGAGACGGTCATTACAGTACCAGTAAACGTAAAGAAACAATCATCAAGCAGTCTCCCTGGGGGCGCCTGCGAAGCACCGGGTCGAGCGCATCGGTCCAAAATCAGCAGTCCATCATAACGTAAGTAGCAGAGAAACAGTGGTCGATCCAAGATTAGTCGAGGGAGAAGGTACCATCATGATCAACGACAAAACAACGAGAGCCTGTAATCAGATGATATCTCGTTAAAGCGTGGCAGTAGAAGAATCGATGGACACCCACACATAAATATTCGGAAAGAGTTCATAGGAGCTTGCCGCCCATTTGTAGCCAATCGTGTCGGAACTCCTCTTGCAACGCTTTCATTTTCATGAACATCTCCACCGCTCGACGATTCAGGGCTTCCTCGCGATTTCGGAGTTCATCCTCTTTCTTTTGATTTTCGTCTGCTTGCCGCTGCAATTCCCTCTCCTTGTCGCGCAGCTCATCTTCCTTCTTGCGAGGAGCCCCGGGTTTGCGGCGCTTTTCCTCTTCCCGCCGTCTTGCCTCCTCCTGCTTCTCCTTTCTAGCGATCTCCTGCTCGCGGTGCTTCAGATCCTCCTCCTTCCGTTTCAGCTCGTCTTCTTTTTTCTTCAAGTCCTCTTCTCGTCGTTTCGCGTCGCCATCCTTGCGACCTGCTTCCGTCTCTTTCTTCGGCCCATCCTGCTCCGTCTTTTGGGGTACTTGTTGCTTCTTCAAAGCCTCGGGAAAACGGGCCGTGCTGTCTGACCTCTGCCGACTCTCGTATTGTCGCCGAGCTTCCTCCTGTTGTTTACGGAACTGGATCAGCTTCTCCTCGTTCAACCTCTCCGTTTCACGAGCTTCCTCCTCGCGCTTCCTCAACAGCTCACGTTTCCGGGCCTCCTCCATCATTTGTTTGAGTTCCTCTTCCCGATGGCGCGCTTCTTCTTCTTCTCGTTGTTTCTTTTGCTCTTCCAACCGCCGGGCTTCCTCCTGTTTTCGCTTTGCCTCCTCCTGCTCTTTCTGTTTTGTTTCCTTTTGCTTCGCCTCCTGCTCCTTCTGCCTTGCCTCCTGCGCCTTCTGCCTGGCGTCCTGCGCCTTCTGCTTGGCCTCCTGCTCTTTCTTCTTCGCCTCCTGCTTCTTGTTGAGCTTCCCTCCCTTGTTTTTCTTTTGCATGTCCTCTTTCTCTGTCTCCGTTTCGGTCTCGACAACTTTCGTGGCCTGCACTTGGATTTTCTCCGCCTTCGTAGGAGCCAGCTCCTCGGGCGGTGTGCTATCGGACGACAGGAGCTGTTCGAGCCCTGCATCGCCGGAAGACATGATCTGCTCCATGCCCTCCTTCATCAATCGCTCTACGTCCTCCGAGTCGAATGCGGAGGCTTCCCAATCGCTATCGCCCTCATCGGAGGCCACGAGTACCATCTCGTCCAGCGTCGGGGTTCGCTGCGGCGATGGCTGGCTGATAGGAATCTCGGGAGGTATAATGGGGTTCCAGGACCGTGAGGGTTGCGCTGCGGGTGGTGGGGGTGGCGGACGGAGGGTATCGCTGCGACCTCTGCCAAGGACACTTGGTGGTCGGAAGGTGGAATGAATGCTGCTGCGATCGTCATCGAGCGTGAAGGACGACGGGTCGACAACTTGCATGGCGGTAGAGAGCGCCGCACTCGCAGTCCTGGGACCTAGATGCGGCGTGAACGTGGAGGCGCGCAGGGCACTGAGCATCGCAGCTGGACCTTGGCTGTCCCGCTGATCAGCAAGTGACTGCTCATAGTACATGGCCGCACTGAGTGACGGAGTCATGGTTCGTGGGTGTGGTGTGGTTGTAGTGGCGCGCAGTGCGCTCGGTATGCCCGTCGCCATGTAACTGTCGGTCGATGTCCTCTGATCAGCGAACGTCTGCTCGTAATGGATGCTCTCCACCGAACGCAGAGAAGTCGGAGCCATGGGGAACGAGCCTGGGGGCTTCGGGGTGGTAGAAAGTGTGCGGTCGGCTAGGTGATGTGCGTGTGCGAGATGAGGAGGAATTACGGGTCGAAGTTGTGGCGTCTTCCGCACATCATCCTGTCCGAGACCTGCCCTCGCTATTGCGGTATGTAGTTGTTTCATGAGGGAATGTTCGATATCGCCGTCATGGACAGAGTCAGTGCTACTGTGCTGTCCAAACATTGCAGCCAGACCCTCAGCCTGAGAGGAGTTCATCTTAGCATCGCCAGAGAGTCGATCCCCACTTGTCGAACGGTCGATGGACTTCCCATTAGGCTTTGGGCGTGCAGCAGGTTTCGGTCGGATTGGTTCGTCTGTGGCAGACGCGGTTGGGTGCCATATTTCTGGCATTTGTCTGGATTTCGCTTGTGCGTCGATGTGATGTTGCTTAATTGTACCTGCAAGTTACATTTAGACCCGCAATGGAGTCAAACGCCATGCAAATTCACCATCATGAGGCGGTGCCCATCCAGCACGAGGCCAAGGTACATTACTCCGCCCAGTAACTCCCGCCGCCTCATCTTGCCGCTCAGCGTAATTATTTGCGTACCATCCTGACGGAGGCTGGCTCATTTCGCGCACGAGGTCTGCTGCATGGCGATAGGCTTGAGTTGCAGGGGGTTCATTGGTGGTGCCACGTCCGCCAGTCCTCGAGGGTCCGGCAACTGGTTCTTCCGACTGCTTGTAGGGAACATCGAACTCTGTTTGCTGACGTCCGTTGTGCAAGGCAGCCATCAGCATCTGCTGTTCCCGCGCAAGAGACTCAATTTCGGTAGGGTCGACCTGCCCTGCTGCCCACCGGCGCTCCAGCCGCTCACGCTCAAGCATCGCCTCATATTGTTCTTGCGCGAGTCGCCGGATGTTCGTCATGGCGATCGAGTATTTCTGCGAAGTCATTTCGTTCATGTGAAGGCTGTGGCTGTCTACAGCGTGATGGATCCAATGGCTGTCCCTTTCCTGGCGCACCTCCTCGACAAGGTGGATAAGTCCGTCTTGTATCTTACGCCGGAGCTCGTTCTTCCAGTTGAGATCGGGCTCTATGTCAGGATGGTCGTCGTACCCAGTGCCGCCGCCAGGAAATGCAGTCGCAAGGGTGGACATTGCGCGCCGGGACAGAAGGAGAAAAGGAGAAAAAGAGAGAGAGCGAGAGAGAACAAGCGAAGATGAGATATGGTTGGAAGGAGAGATGGAATTCGATGCGGGAGTCAGCTGCTAGGCGCCCTTGCCTCATGGCGAACACGCTACGCACCGATATACATAGCCTGTGCTGTTCGAGAGCCGCGATTGGGCCGAGAAGACAATGAAGGGAACCCTCAGCCTCCATGAATTGATTCAGGCATGATCAGCCCACCATCCCTATCATGTCCACCTGCCAATGAGAAGGATAGTCCTTAGTTCTGGCACTTCGAGCCGGACCTTATCGACGCCGCGCGGGGTGATTATCTTCGCAGGAGGAATGGCGCGTCTGCGAAACTTCAGAGTCGAACCATATGTTTTGTATATGAGGTTGAGCCGTAGAGTTACAGTAAGTGTACGTATGTACAATATTTGAACTTGAAGTGCTTTTGGCGTTGTTTTGGCGAATTGTATACCTCGGGCGCTTCTCCAATTTCCACCAGACACGTGCCGCGGTGATCGTGGAGCGTGTCGTAGCTGTCCCGCCCTGTCAATTGAGGGAAACTAATTCAAAGAACAAGTTCTTGCCACGAACATCCTGCTTTTGAGTTTGAATATCGAAATCAGCTCAGGATTTATTCTGGTATGTGCAGCTGAATACTTTGCTATCATGTAACTAACCGTCTTGAGACGTCGAAAGGCTTGTCTAGCCGCTGCGAAGTACGGTCTGCTTTCCAGAAGTCCAGAAGTCCTCCGTGCACATTGAGAGTTGGCCGAAGTACGTTCGATTATACCATTAATGTGTACCTCACTTCGTCTGACACGTCCGTAGCTCGTGGACTTTTACAGTTCCCTCCGCACTGATGGCCCAGACAAAAGACAAACACTACTGGAAGCAGCTTCGGGAGACTCTCACTGCTGGACGATGGGACCATCCATTTCCAGCGAAGACACCCAAGGGAGCACCGCTATCGTGGACGGAACTCCTGCGCAAGTTCAACAAGCACTGCTCAGGGCACACTCACATAGCAGAGCTCGCCTCGCAGACCCAGGCACTATCCTTGCTTCTTTCCGCTAGCTTAGATGATCGGAGTGTTAATGGAAATGAGTCCAGCAAGCAGAGCTCTCTCGTATTGGGCGAAGAATGCATACTGCCGGAGGAGAGGTTGGAAGAAGCTATGGCTGGATATAACGCACTGAAGAACTTGGAGTCCTCTAATTCAGATGTACGTGAAGCACTCTGCCTCGACAAAGGAGACGTTGTCGACTGACTTTAGACTTCCTAAGTCGATTAGGTTGGCAGTGGCATATTATGCGTACGCTTTACGGCGGCCCTCTGAATGCCTACACATATTGTCGGAAGTGAAGACCATGGCAGACGTGCAAAGCCGAGTACCTACGTCCGGAACTCCCAAATTGAACTCATTGACGCTTCAAATACCAGGTGGAGGTGCGGATGGTTCAATTTCTTCAGCACGTACGGTCAGCAACGCGTCAGCGATGTCCATTACATCCATTGCCGAGATCAGCGATGGTAGCTCATGGGCTACGACGGAGACCATTAGAAGTATATGCCTCCAGGGTACGCATTCTTCTTGTATTATTTCTGTCCCACTGACGGTCACCAGGAATGTCTCATGAGGTTATATCCCCGGACAATTCCCAGGACGCATTCGACACATACATCACCGCATTCTCACTCATTACCAATGTCACGTCGGAGCTTCCACCTTACATTACCACCTCATCCGCCCAAACACCCGCGAACGGGGTTAGGCACCATTGACTCTACCACTTTCGGCCGCTATCGGGAACTCTGGAGTTGGGCAGAGCGGGTTCTGCGGCGTGCGATCATCCTAGGAGCGCGTATCTGCGATGTGCAGCGGCAGGACCCGCCCCACAGTGCCTATTGGCGCCTGCTCGACCTCTACCACACGTGCAGCTCATATTGGCCGCCGACATTCCGCCCCCAGCACCGCGGGACGATAGCCGTGCTGCACTTGCGCGCGTTTGTGTTGCGGGTGAACTCCGCACCGGGCGCGACGCCGGCGCCGGCGACGCGAGAGGGCGACGACAGGCCGCACAGGTGGATAAGCTCGGCGCGATCGGTCATACAGGAGTACCGCGCGATCCTGAGCGTGAGCACGCAGTTCCCGCGCGCGGGGGAGCACAACACCAAAGTGGAGGACCTTGTGGATCTGTGTGTCGCCGTGTGGGAAGCGGACGGGGCTGTGGGAGAGTACGCGGGATGGCTCATTGATGTGAGTCGATCGTATCTGTGGGATGACACGAGAAGGAGGAGCTGACCGGTGTGGCACAGGTGCTTTGGTGGGCTACGCGCCTGACGTTCAACTCGTATAGGGTGTTCCGCCACATGACGCGGCTGTTATATGTGTCCGGTGATGCGGAACTTGCGAAACGGACTTTACGCCTGTATGTGCAGGTCGTGGGCAAGGCGCGCAGGAGACTAAGCTCGCGGAAAACCAAAATAGCAACACCGCTGTCGTGGCGGATGACGATACGGATACGGATCGCAATTGGGTACAGACATTGGTCCAAGGCGCGAGGATGCTGTGCCGGCTGGCGTTGGCGGAAACAGATTACGGCGTGGCGATGGAGGAGGCGAAGGAGGCTGGTGTAATGATTGAGAAGGCCAAAATCCGCTTGGATTCTAACGAGAAGGATCTCGTAGGTAGCGTGCAGCTGGCGGAGGGGATTTGGTACGGTGTGATGGCTCACGTAGGTATGACCAGTCCTGTACTCTCTCCGACAATAGTGCAGATGGCTCACTCACTATGGATCATTACTCTCCAGAACAGGATCCACTGACGCGCATGTCCCGTTTCGAGGATTCGCTTTCCCATCTTATCGCCTCTGCAGAAACGTTCTCTACGCCATCCGTGCACTACCATCTCGCGCTCGCATACGCGCGGCCTGGCTCGTCACTCGATCTACAGAAGGCGATCTCGAATGTGCGACTGGCTGTAGAGTGCGAGCCGGGTGACATCCGATACTGGCACCTACTTGGTCTCCTATTGACAGCCACCGGGGACTGGAAAGCTGCACAGAGCATTCTGGAAATCGGTGCTGGGGTTGGTGAGGTGGATTTAGCGGACGATGGTCTTGACGGTCGAGGTGTCCGACCCAACGGAACTATTGGCGTACAAGCCCATGATTACGCTCCCGGTGCAAACAATACCTCGAATGGCATTGCTCCGAATGGTTACACTGACAGTCCAGCTGATGCTGCGCCAATCACCTCTTCCAGTGAACCTGTCACGGTATTGGACAAGGGTGCGGTTGACCTTCCACCGTCCTCGACCTTGCTACGACCGATACCAGATAGGCCGGCTCCATCTCGCCATGAAGCATTCGAGCATGCGCTCCAGTTGCGCATGACACAGCTCACGGTAGCTGAGTTCATCGAAGGGCCAGAGGGTGCTGGAGACCGGTGGGTTGAAGTGTTCCAGTGGTTCTCCGAGAGGCGGGAGGTCGGGACAGATGACAGTCAGTCCCCCTTGATATACCAATGCTCTGCATTCCCACTGAACGTCATTTAGGGAGGCTCTCTATTGACAGCAAACGAGATCTGCCGCCACCGTCGGAAGCTGCCTCTAGTGAAAAGCAACAAACAATTCGTCCGAGCGACGCGCGGATGTCAAGTATCCATTCCCCTGCAGAAACGATGTCAGATGAGATACCCAATCTTCCTACTCCGATACCCATTACAGTGACTCCTGCTTCGCCTGGAATCGGACATACCCAAAACGGCCATTCGGAAGCCCGTGAAGGATTCTCCGATGAGAGACGTTCGTCTTCGCTTGACGACCAGAACCGGGATATGTCGCGAGGGAAGAAAGTGCGGGAGGTGTTGAAGGATCGCGTGCATAAAGGTCAGGCAGGAATCACTAGAATCTCCAAAAAGATTGGGCATAATGTGGGGAGACATGGCAGTATACATATAAAGCGTACACACTCTGCCCCTGGTGAGTGCTCATGAGCCGGTGGACATGGTGAAAATTTAAGAACTCATGCCTCGTTCAGATCTACATGCTGTACTCGGACACTCGCCATATCAAGCTTCTTCAATTCACCTACGGCATCATCTTAGTCTACACGCATCACAGCAGGATTTGTCGTTTCTAGACGCCCCGCCCCCGCCTCCGGTCCCTCCGCCACCCCCTTCGCAATCCCCTTCTTCCGCGTTACGGAAGCAAAATGACCGGTCCGCGAGGGATCAGCGATTACTGAGCAACCTGTGGCTCATGTCTGCTGCGACCTTCCGAAGATTGGGCAAGATCGAGCAAGCGCGTGCGGCCATCCAAGAAGCAGAAGTCAAGGACGAAAGCAATCCTGCGGTTTGGGTGCAGGTGTGTGCCCGTGATCGCTTCTGTTCTCACTGTGTCCTCTTCGGTGCTCATTTTGGCCGGCCATTTCCACGCAGCTCGGACTGTACTTCATGGCTCTCGATAACCATCGCCGAGCGCTAGAAGCGTTCCAGAAGGCGCTATTCATCTCGCCGGAGGATATCTCGGCGACGATCCATCTTTGCCGACTCTATCACACGTCCTCTTCTGCCAATGCATCGAAGGCTGGTATCACTGGGTCAGACCGAGACAACGTAGACCTCGCCGTTGGTCTGTTGTCAGATCTTACTCGAGGGGCTGGCTGGGATGTACCGGAAGCGTGGTATTTCCTGGCGAAGGAATACGGATTACAAGGGCGCAAGGATAGAGAGCGTGAATGTCTCAGTTTTGCTCTGACTCTGTCGGAAACACGGACACTGAGAGATATCGGTCTGGCCGTTGGTTGGTGTCTCTGAGCGAGGAAATGATGCCGGTCATGATTTAAAATAATGCTACTAATCTAGTCACACTGATTACTACCCAATGATAACTTAGTCGTTAGTAGATCCTATCCGAGTTTGCAGAGTGTCCTTTCGAAATTCGAACAGAGGAAGCCGCCCTTCCTCCGCTAGCCTCGATCGTGATCAGCTTGCATACGTAGACGCCCAAACAGAGATCGTCGGCTGGTAGGGCGCTAGTAACTACAGTATGTACTCTCTAACGCATCAGTATGGAACCAGTCTGGTCATTTCCTGCGGCTAGCACGGTGCTACCGTCTCCGCCTACTTTGTCTATCATGTAGGCATGATTATCTTTTATATTCAAATCACGCCACCCATCTCGGCGAGGCCTTGCATAATACAAGCATGCTCGTACTAGGTCCAAGCGTTATTGTTCTTTGGGCCCACGCACCGTCACGGTACTCAGGCGATACATAACACAGGTTTTGTGGTCTTACGCCACTCAATTCAGATAACTCACCCCACCCCATAGTCTTGCAAACGAAAGTCATCCTCTCTTGTCCACTCCTAATGTCTTCAGAGCAAGCGCAGCCCGCTATATTCCTCGATGGAACCACCAGTATTTTCAAGCTTCCAGATGGCACTGAGGTCCGCATTACGCCTTCGAAAGAGCAGCTGCCGGAGCGAGTTGTACTTGATCGTGCCCAGGCTGCGGTAGAAAGGCTGAGGCTCTCCGGAGGCCTCAACATCGAGCGCGATGGCTTGTCCACCGTCGAGGACGTTTTCCACTTCCTCATGCAAGAGGTCAATGACATGAAGCTCCTGGTCGCTGGCATGTTGGGCAGTCAGCAGAGTTTAACAAAGCGACTTGATGAATTCATGACAAAGGTCACAGAGGACACCGCAAGCATTCACGCATCTGACGAAGTCGTGTACAAGATGTCATCACACGCCCTGAAGAGCGCGTCAACTTTCGAGTACGCCACGCTTCTCAAATCTCGCTGTGGCCACTACTCTTGCTGACGTTTCCTCGCTTTGCTCAGGAAAAGGCTGCAGATGTTGACCGCCGGATTCCAGTTTCTGAAGACAAGGGTATCGCAGAAGCCCTCGAATGAGCCACCGCCTGTTGTCCCGCGTCTGCTTCGAGAATACCAACCTCCTCCCTCTTTCATTCCACCCACGCCCACAGGGGAACCCCCAAACATGCGTGAGCTGAGCCGTGTTATGGGCACCAACAATCTATATGACCGCGCTAAAGACAACGCGTTCCCGGCCATTCATGCACGAGTGGTTGAAGCATTGCGCCGTCAAAAGGAAGCAGAGGAGGCAGCGAAACGTACCACTGACCCGGCTCCTGCCCCGACACACATAACCGGAACCGGAACTCCACTAGGCCCGCACCTATCCCTAAGCATCGAGGCCATAGCACAAATACACAATGCGACGCGCAAATCGCTACAGCTACTCGTCAACAATGGGGAGAAGCTGACTGCCCGCATCGAGAAGTGCGAGAAGCAGCATCAACAAGCGGACGATCTACACTGGAAGAACAACGATGACAACCTGAACGACCTCATGATCGTCGGCGAGATCCTCAAGGGACTCACGTGAGGCTATTTCTAGACTCACAGTCCGCGAATCTGACAAGTGTTCTGTTCTGGATAGGCCTCACATGGAAAAGCTTACAAAGGAGAGTAAGGAGCTCGACACGACTCTGCCTCCACGGAGCGCACCAGTCTTTCCTCCAGGTTTCACTGCGTCTTCTATGGCTGCTTTCATCGCGGCGAGGGCGGCCAGCACCAGCGCTGCTCCCCCTATACGACCGCCCCAAGCCGCAATGCCCAAATACACGATGACGCTCGCGATCGGGAGCGACAAGCCCGTCGAGCAGATGACGATTGCGGAGCTGACGGAGGTGGTCGGGTCGTTCCCCATCAAACTCACGTTCGACCCGCGCGATCTGATGCAGGCATCCGTCATCGTTACGAACTCGACGGAAGAGGCGATGGATGTAGACCCTGTCGAGACATCGAAGAAGGCACCAGAGACGGGCGAGACAGAAGCAGCGGGAGCAGCTGGCGTTACGTCGGACGGCCAGGATCGTGCTCCGAATGAGGACGCAGAAGTTCCCCAGCAGCTAGCGACGAGTGTTCCAGAGGTACATGATGAGGATATCACCGAAGACTCCGGGGAGAATGCGGAGGACGCTAGCTCCTCTGTTCCTGCCGCCGGAACAGCGGCTCCAGAGACTGTACAACCTATCAATGCGACGAAGTCTCAGAAGAAGAACCGACGCCGGAAGGGTAAGGGAAAGAAACACGAGGTGGACATTGCGCCAGAAGACCATGGCTCGCGTGAGGGCGAGCCGTCGGTGCCGTCGAAGAAGCGGACTAGGAGTATGACACAAGAGGCCGTGGATGCTCCTGGGGACGCATCTCAAGCCCATGAAGACGGCTCTCCGAAGAAAAAGAGGAAAGTTTGATGAAGAGATATCGGGACTCTCTCAGTGCCTCCCAGTTCGTTTATCTAATATTTATGCTCCGGGCTGTTCTTGACTGCGTGTATCGATATTTCCTGCAATCCGGTTCCATTTCATTTGTTAGTACTATGGCCATTGGGCTTCAGCGTGAATATACTGTCTTATGTCTACAGCCATCAAGACTTTCTCCGATCATTTTTCAGGGAATCGTTCTGTTTCTAAGAGTGGCTATGCGAGTCTTCGCTTCTCTGTAGTACGACGAGCGCCTCCACCCTTCGCACAATCTTAGACGAGGGTTGCGAACAGAGTGTTCTGAGAACTGGCTCTTTAGAGCACATCTACTTTAATGGGACCCATCTTCTGTCAAAATGGGACTAAGCAATAGGATCTTGGAAAAATCATCTGAGAGACTTTCGTCAGACATACCTAGTGATCCAGCCGTTTATTTCAGCAATGACTGGATGCATTCTCAGCAAATGAGGCTAATCTACGGGACAAGCTAAACTTACAATTTAGGGAAGTGATCCTCGTACAATGGCCTTTAGACTCCAATTGCAACATCCATCCAATAAAAATACGGGAGGATATGATATAACAACTTCATTCACAGAGTAAATAACGACAGGTCGGATCAGGCTCATATATGAAGCTGTAACTGACAATCACTGTAGTCCCAAAGCTTGTCCCAATCACATCACTGCAGCGAAAACGTGTCGCACGTCGCAACTAGAGCAACGTTTAATAGGGCGAAAGACTAGTCCCACGAATTTCCCATTCAGCCCTAGACTCCGATCTTGTTGTGGAAGGAGTCCACCAACGTCTCGATAGTGTGTCTGTAGTCGATTGGCAATGCCTCCTCACAGCAGTACTCGAGCGTCTTCAGCCGATGTCCATTTAACATGCGATCTTGCAAGCACTCGATCACCAAAAGAGCCGTCTTCTCATCCAGCTCAATGTCCACGATGACCAATTTTTCCAAGCGTGGACAGTAAAATTCTCCGTCATCCTGAGACAACCCGAGTACCGTCCAGAACAAGCACACGTCGCCCCATATGCCGATCTCTAGCTCCTCCACACATGTCAACCGAGACAGCGTATCGTCCCAGTGTTCGAAATTCACAAGGTCCTGGAACCCGTGGATCTTGACGCGCTGCAGCGGGGCCGACGACAGCAACGCTGCAGTGTCGCAGATCGCCGGCGCGAAGACCGACTCCTGGAATAGAGCCTCGGGGTAGTCTAGCTCGATGCGCAGCCGCACAGACTGCTTCGCATCGCTAAAGACACTCGCTTCGAGCAAAAAGAGTATGTCGTCTGTGACATACAGGCTCACGCATGCCACGTCGGCCAAGCTCGGTGGCGTGCACGGGAAGATGTCCAGGATGGGGTGTACAGGAAACCAGTCGTCCCCGTCCAACGTATAGGAGGGACACAGGTCGATGAGTATATCCGCAGGAAGGACCAGATGTGCGAGGAGAAACGATATGCCTGCCTGATGCTCGGCTAATTTGAGTGTCTTCAATTCCGGTAGCCTGACGACACGAACAGGACTTGTGAGGGCTTCAGCCTCCGTAGAGACTGTCCGCTGGCAGTTCTTCATGCGTAGGAGAGTGAGATGCGGAGATGCCTCCAAGATGTCTAAAAGCGTCTCCAGCGGCAGTGCAGGCACGCCCAGCGTATCGAAGGATAGATCCAGCTCTGACAATCCCACCAGCATCGGCGAGCTCCATGGAACTTGCACATTGTAAAATGTGAGCGAGCGGAGGTGAGGCAACCGGCTAAAGGAATGGGATAGTATGGCCCGCGATGTTCGTGTGTCAGCGAGTCCTAGGCTGAGCCGTTCCAGGTGCGGCATGTCGACTGTCAGTTTAGAGGTTAGAAATTTCATCATGGTGTTATCCAAATGAATAGCCTCCAAGCTAAGGACACGATTTATATGGGGCAGCAGTGCTTTGACGGATGCCTTCGTATTTGTAGAGCGTCGCCGACCATCGTGAATAGATATCAGCGCGTTTTGAGACCGTTTCAAACAGAGCCGCACGAAGGATGAATTGTGCGAAATGTTAATCGTGGTCCATAGCATGGGAGTGGCCAGTATGGTTTCACGCCAGTCTCGGCAGACACCAGCAAGTGTCAGCCAGGGCAGATGTCGCATGCCATCGGGAGTCTTCACATAGCCTACGATCTCCAAGAATATCTCATTCGGGAGGCGGTTTACGGGAGGAAAGAGATTGTGGATGGCGTCCAGACTATACAAGAGTTGTCTGACTTGTCGCCTCTTCATTTCGACCCAGGTATACGCATCTTCCATGGACAGTGTGTGAAAGTGTTCCCTCTCATCCTTGGAGAGGCTGTCTAGTGGACATTGAGGCGCCATCATATGGATGCTAAGCCACGCGATTAGAGCGGAAAGCATAAGATTTTTCCGCGACAGTAACCACTGCACAGCCAAACCTACGAAAGCTGCCTGACGTACTATATTTTCAACTGACTAGTGTCCAATATGTCCGATACTGAGTGTCAATGAATGGAGGCTCGTTGTGATGGTGTTGGCGTGACGTTGGGAGGTTTGAGCCGAGTAGTATTTTAGGAGAAACTCGGTGTCTACTGCCAACCGGCCGGCCAGTTCGTACGCGTTGTCAATGATCAAGACGCGCCCACGTGAATGCCCCTCAGCGCTCAGCTCTCACTCTTACAGTATAGGACCGCTCCTTGACACACCCAATTTGAAAACACGCTCCCGTATGTGATCTTCGAGGAAATCACGGGCGCTGTTTCAACCATACGAAAGCCATGGTCAGGAAGCTCTGTCAGTAAATTCCTCAAGAAGGTCTCGGCTGTAGTTCTCCTTCAGTGCGTTAATTCCTCCAAGGTCCCACCGGAGGGTGGACCCCTTTCCCTGACACACTTGCTGTTTATGGGCATCTTGGACTGGAATTCTCGCGCGAGTTGCATCTGTTGTCAGTTGTTTGGCAGGCTTGCCACCGCGAAATTTCGTTTTGACCCCCCTTGAGCAATGTTTTTGCTCTCTCTCTCGCATTTGGTCCCCAATCTGCACAAAATTCCGTACGCAGTAGGTACCATACATTGCGGTATTTTAGAGATTTTTACAATGAAATTTGGGTGCGAATTGCATGAGCAGGGCTTGGCTGTGTCATCGACCGGTGGTGTGTCAAGGAGCGGTCCTATACTGTAGTGCTCTCACTGAGGTCTCGCCGCTAGAGTCCCGGGGCCCGAATCCTTAAACTTCGAACTCAATTCCTCCGCGTCGTTGAGATGATATGTTTGACTTACTCATGTACGATACACCATGTAAATTATCTGATAAGACTACAGCTCCTTCGGGTAACTCACCTCAAAAAACCGATCGAATTGCCACCGCGCCGTGGGTACAGAAACCTTCCTCACCACGACGTATCAATCGCCAGCTGAGTGACGATTGAAGAAAGTGGCTGTAAAAATATGGACAAGCTCATGAGCCTTGAGGCTATAACTAGAATGTGCATTGAGAAGACCGTGACCATAGTTGTACACTGGATGTGGTTTACAATATTTTTGATCGAGACATGGTGAACATATTGTAAAGTTAGTCAGAACATTTTTAGCATAATCCACTATTTAGTATTCAAGAGATATTATAAATATATTCTACAGACTAGAACATATTGTAAAAGTACTCAAAATGTTAGAATATCAATTGAATAATATTAGGATTTTGTTTGCTGTAAAGTGTGAAACTTATTCTGACTGTCTTCAGAATATCTTTAGAATATCCTTGTTGAAAATATTCTAAACCACACCCAGTGGTACATAACACTACATATGCGAATCCCTGCTGCGTCTACGCAAGGGTGCCGAGTCAAGCGTGTCTGAGCTCTGGTCACGTATGTCTACAAAATCAAAGCAATCTCACCAGGCTGTGTCCCTTCAACTTGACCTTGGCTGCACGTATCGTTTTAATTAGAATCCAACGCAGAATAGATGGATATCGACTCCGGTAAGAACACATACATACATGATGCAATAAGTTCACTTGTGGCGTAGAGAATGGTAGATTTTACATGTAGATGTACCAAGCGCGACAAATCCAATCCTGTCCGATTGCACCATGGAGGAATTACATGATCAGATCCTATGTGCCCATAAATCCGTTTTGTCGTAGAAGAAGTCCACTAACATCTCGATAGTGTGCCTCAACTTCTTTGATAACTCCGTGTGGCAGCAGTGCTCGAGTGTCTTCAGCCGGTGTCGATGTGACATGCAATCTTGCAGACATTTGATCACCAAGCCAGCCGTCTTGTTATCCAGTTCCAAATCCTCAAAATTTAAATTTTCCAAGCGTGGACAGTACAGATCCCTGTTATCCCGAGGCGACCCGAATACCCTCCAGAATGACCGCACATCACTGTACGTGGCGATCTCGAGCTCTTCCACGCATGTCTGCTGACTGAGCACATCATGCCATTGTCTGTCCTCCACAAATTTCTGTGACCCGTGGATTCTGATGCACCGTAGCGGCGACGACGACAGCAGAGCAGCAATATCGCACACCACCAGCGCAAAGAACTCTTCCTTGTGTCCAAAGTCCGGATAGTCCATCTTGATGCACAGTCGCATGGACTGCGTACTGTCGTTGGAGACCCTCGCTTCAAAGGAGAAGTTGCTCTCGTCCCCAAGGGCCAATCTAGCATGCGTCACGTCAGCCAAGTTCTGCGGCGTGCGCAAGAAGATGCCCAGGATGGGGTCTTCTGCTATTCCGAAGCCTTCGTCCGAGTTGCAGTCGTAGGGAGAGTACAGCTCAATAGAAACATCCGGGGGGAGGTCCAGGTGCGCGAACAGACACGATATAGAGGCCAGAGTCCCCACCAATTTGAGCGTTTTCAATTCCGGCAGTCGAACTATCCGTGTAGGACTTGTTAACGATGCAGTACGGGCAGAGATAGTGGGCTCGCAGCCATCCATGCGTAAGAGCGTAAGATGCGGAGGTGCGTCAAGGATATCTAGGAGGTTCCTCAGTGGCACTGCCGGCAGGCCCGGCCTGTCAAAGGATAGATCGAGCTCGGACAATCCTGATAACATCGACGAGCTCCACGGAACTTCCACATCCTCAAATGTGAGCGAGCGGAGGCGGGGGAATGGATTGAAGGAATGGAATACTGCCCGCGGTCCTCGTACGCCAGTGAGTGCCAGGCTGAGCCGCTCCAAGTGCGGCATGAAAACCGTCAGTTTTGAGATGAAAGAGTTCATCGTGGCGCTGTCGAGACAGATAGCCTCGAAGCTAAGGACACGATCTAGGTGGGGAAGCAACGCTTCGACCGATGCTTCCTTATATCGGGAGTATCGCTGACCATCATGAACGGTAATCAGCGCGTTCCGAGAGCGTTTCAGACAGAGCTGCACGAAGGATGGATGGAGTGAAATGTTAATCTTTGTCCATAGCATGGGAGTCGCCAGCAAGATTTCACGCCACTCGCGGCAGACACCAGCCAGTTCCAACCAGGAGAGACTTCCCGAAGCGCCGTAAGGCTTCGCATAACGTACAATCTCCAGAAACAGCTCGTTCGGAAGACGATTTATGGGAGACAAAAGATTGTGGATGGAGTCCAGACCATGCAGGACTTGTCCGACTCGTCGCCTCTTGGTTTGGACCCAGACATATGCATCCTCCTTGGAGAGCGTGCGCAAGTATTCCCTCCCAGCCTTGGATAGGGTGTTTAAAGGACATTGAGGTGCCGTGGATGCCATGATATACGTGTTGAGTAGAATGGAGGGAGTCAGACGCGTCCGCGATCCAACTTTTAAGCTGTGGTTAAGACGCGCACACGTGACTTTGATGTGGCAGCGTCCTCGGCTTCGATTGAATCGATTCGTCGCAGCTCGAATTCCGGCAGGCTCCTATATCATTCAAATTTTATCGCTCTTCTGTTCACAAAAGCGCAGGCTAGTCTTCTGCAGTATACTGCATGCCAATAATATGCAGTTAGATTGTATGGAGCGACCAGGAGTTCACCGCCACAGTTCAAAGTTCAAACATGCGAATATCCGAAATATTATGTTTCAGCGTTTGTACCAGTACTAAGACCAGATAAAAGCCTATCGGCATAAATGGCATCTCTCACTCTCAATTATGCAAAAATAATATCGTAGGCGAAAGTGCGATGTCAGAGATCAAACATCAATGAGCTTCACATGTATTTTATCTCTACGTCATTCGACCTTCGACTGGAGACAGAATAGTATACCTCTTCACCTATACTGCAGATTTCTCCGCATTCTTCCTAGAGAATCAAAAGCTGCTGCATCCTATTTCTGCTCAGCCCTTTCATCCCGCTGAAGCACCACTTAACGTCACGACTTCTTCGCAGCTCCCAGTGAAGCAATTGAATTCCCTCTAAGAATTTGCTCCCCCGTTTGATTTCGACGCGCCCCTGAAGCAGCTGGGTTGTAGGATGTGCTGCTACTGATAGACCGTGGCGCTAGCCGTTGCCATGGAGGTAGAGTGGACAGAACAAGGTCTAAGTTGCGCCAGAATTCGGGTGTCCCAATCACACTTTGTTCCCGCTGACGCAAGGCCAGCCGAACTGATAGGGGTACTGATGTCGCCAGTGGTATAGACTCGCGAGGAGGATGAGATTCCGTGATCTTCCCTGGTGCTCCAGGTAGATCTATCGCCTGATTGGAAATGAGCGAGGGCGTTGTCCAAGATTGAGTCCTCCCTAGTCTCCTTTCCCAGTGTTGTGCCATCATTCCTAGCAACGTGCCTCGTCCGCTGCCAGTGAACAGAAATTGTCTATTGGTTACGATAACCATCCCAGCTTGGCAACGCGTCAACATAACGTTCATCCTGTTTTGCAAGAAGCCAGCATCGTACGTTCGCACAGTGGAGACTATGACAAACTGCGCTTCATGTCCTGGACACATATGAGCAAACAACACGGTGATATACACTGGGAAGCCGCACCTTGGAAGCTGTCAACATTGTAGACCATGTCCCACGGTAGATTTTTTGATTTCAATCGCGTCTGAATGGCACGCCGTTGCGCGTCGTATGGCGTAATAATGCAGAATTCCTTCTGACGGTAGTAGTGGCGTGCGAGGTTAGCAATCGTGCGGATCTCTTCTGTGTTCTATCGATGCGAAAATGTCACCAACGTCTTGCTTTAAATGACAACTGTGAAGACTTACGATCCAGCTCTGACCTTCTCGTTGTTCAACCCCCTTGGCGACATCGACAAATTTAATGCATGACAGCGTTTTGACTTCATGCTTAGATTGCAATTTGGAGTGGTAGACGTGGCGCGAGATAAATTCGCCCAACGGAAGAGGCAGTCGGTCTTACGGCCACATGAGTATGAGTAGGGCATCAACGAAAGCATAATAACGAATTCACATTGCGTGTCAAGAAAGTAGGCATGTGTGCGAAGATGCTTGAAGTCGAAGATCGTCTGTGTCTCTGGTGCAGCCTTTTCCCCATATGGCGGGACTGCAAGATGCTCAGTGATGCATACATGTCTGAATGGATAAACATACGTTGGTTCGGGTCGCCAAAAAGGCACAATTTCTCAAGCTCCTCGAACTCGGAAAATAGATGCTAGAACAGACGGACGTGATTACCACGCTGCAGATTCTCTCGCTGCCGGTTGAGATTCGACTCACCATGAATTCGAACGCGTCAATTTGCGAGGCTTCGTCTACTACAAGCCTCTCCACAGGAACCAAATCAAACAGGCGACAATCCTTGATAGCAGGATTCGAGAGCATGTTGAGAGTGGACAAAATGACGACTGAACCATTGAGCAGACGTTCTGCATCCAGGGCGTTGCGAAACAGATCATCAGATCGGACTATATAACGCGAAATCGACTCATATATGTGCTCGTTCCTGTACAAAGCAGCTGTCAATTGGCTTGCATAGTGCCGTCTGGATTGCGCTACCCACAGTTCTACGAAAGAATTCTTGGAAACAATCAATTTGAAGTCGACCTCAAGTTTAGCAAAGCTCAGCGCGATGTTCTTGACACCAGCGTTGGACTGAGCGACGACCCATACTGGACAGCGTTCTTGGCCCCAATATTGAGCAGCGGCTGATATTGTCTTCGTCTTACCTGTACCTGGTGGTCCTAAGTAAATAAAGTGAGATCTCAGCCTCAAATCCCGGATTAAACGTGGATCGGACTACCATGTGCAATCACCAGAGGTCCCGTCCCCGATATCATTGCATTAGCAACTTGCTCTTGAGAAGGGTTGAGACCAAGATGGGAGAACACAGAAGAGGAGAGTCGCTGTTTAGTTCCCAATGCAGAAAGTCTAGCAGGCGTAGGAAACCATAACAACTGAATAAGCTCGGAGTCCTCCAGGAATACTTCACCACGCAATAGGCGGTGAATAAACTCGTCGCGTGCTCGTTCTGCATTTGTGCGTTTTCGACGTATCAGGCGGGCTCTTTCCAGGTTTCTGTACGCGGCATTCTGCACCGTCACGCTTCGATCACCGCCTGAGATATCCTCGAATTCATTCTGCATCTGCTTTGGCCTCCGTTGCTCAAGAAGCTCAACAGATTTTATGAAGCAACAGGCAACAGCCAGTTCCTCCTGACGGAGTCCTTGCGCAGTCTCAATTTTGCTAGCCCCAACGGATGGCTTCCGAAAACCTCTCTGCGAGGCTGGGAAGCAGAGTAATCATTAACTATATTCAGCGTCGACTGTCAACAAACTAACTGACCTTGCGGACAACCAGGCACGTATGCAGACGTCCTTCTCTTTATCACCATACCAGACGGCGTTGATGGCATGACGATAGAAATCTGGATCCACCTTCTTATATATGAAAGTCGACGGCGACCAGACATCCCTGGCTGACGTCGAAAATAAAGTCCCGAGGTCGACACCACGACTATGGCAGCCGAGAAGGCGGTAGACGTGGAGGGCAAGCCGGGCCATATCGAAAGCTGCCAAAAGGCAAGACTCGGAAGCGAAAACTGCCCGAACTGCCTGTAGGGCAGCCCAGCTAAGCGTACGACCTCCTGAGAGGTGCAAGACGAAGATACGATTCTGAGTAGCGAACGCCACAGCGTCTAGCGTCGCGTCTTTCGAGAGCTGTAACGACACTCCCAGGACTTGCGGCTGGCTCTGCTGTATCGCATCGACGAGTTGGCTGATCTGATAGCAGGAAAACCTGCGCAAAGGGATGTACTCTGGAAAGATTGGAACCAGTGACTGAAAAAAATATTCAGATTGAAAGGCGGCCAAAGACATGGCTGCTGAGTGGGGGAGAAGAAGCGAGTCAAGTTCCGCGACGCTTGTGCTGTGTAATATGGGTACTTACTGCGCTCAACACCACGAGTTTGATGAAAAGTCTTCTTTGCAGAAGCTCAGGGCACCATGAGGTCCCTTCACAAAATGAATCGTATCTGCACGATAACGTGGAGAGCGTTAAGTCTGTCCACTTACTAACCTGGTCGGGTAAAACGACGATCGGAAGATGGAATACTGTTGTGTGCCGTTCAGATGGCTTTGTGATTGTGCCGTGGTCATCGCTTCAGGTAGTCAGAGCAAGCTGCGGCAGCCTTTCTACTTGCACTCTCTGTGACATTCACACGATCAGACAAGCAAAATGGCAATGTGATCATGACTGCACAGCTGGTATGCCAGTGTGGGCTGGAGGGATCCGATTGATTCAGATGCATGTCAAAGCGATAGCTCTCCCTGGGACACGCTACTGCTCTCCTACCGTCACGGTATCCTCCCGTCGTGAGACGTCAAGACAGGAAGCAGGAAGGACAAAGCGCAAATGCGGACCGTAATAGCTTCACATCTTCACATCGCACGTGCCTCGTGCCCTCTCTCCGCAAGCTATCGCACGGATATTTGTAACTGCGATAGTAAGTTACGATTCACGGGGAAAGGCACATACAGGGGCACACGCAGGTCAACGCGGACCCATGTAGCCAAACCGCACAAGGACGGGCTGTTTCGCTGACACGTACCGATACCCCTACCGTTCAGGTCTTCTTCCGATGATGCCACCCAGCGAGGTGTGATGCAGAATGCATCTTGAGCGGAATAACATGACAAAGATCCCTGGACGCAGCTGAGGATTCGTTGTCTACAGGTTCGAAAACCTAGCAGATCCACTTCTTAGCATGAGAAACCGCTCAGACAATGAAGCATACTCACTCCGCATTAGCCATAGCATGTGACAAGCGTCTTCGAAAGTCCTCCTGCACTGGCACTGGACACTAAGTAAACAACTGGAGGAACATGCCACAGCAGCGGCACCCTTAATCAGACTCCCACTATCCCACAATCCCACGATCTGTCAAGAAATATCTACGCTAGTCCGGTCCGAACATCTGACCCAGACCAATATGTACAGCAAGATGTCCATTAAATCCGTATAATCTACTATGTGCATCCAGAGCGGCCCAGTGGGACTCACCACCAGCGGATCTCGGTCCACACAAGGGGCAGGAAGACCACGCAGGCCGTCCAGAGCTAGGCATCGTGTCAGAATGCGGAGGAAGTGCTGCACCCGACGGAGAGACTTACGACTTGCAAGCATTTGAACGCCAAGAATGGATACTCGTCGAGCCGAGGCTTGACGTAGACGGGCTTCTCGGCGACAAGCGTGCGGCGTGGGTGGGTGAACATCACCCAGATGGCGTATAGAGCGACAGCGAAGAAGTGGCGGGCTAGTAAGAGGGTCGACTGCTCGATGCTGGATACGTAGTTAGAATCGGAGAGGGCATTTGCAAAATGACAAAGATTACGAACCCCGACAACAGACTCACTGGCCCACGAACGCAATCGCCGCCCAGCTCAAAGTACTTGAAGCAGCCAGTCCGCAACACTTCCAGGAGCTCGTCTGTGCTTCGTCGGTTGATTCGTTTCCTCAGAATAACGGTAATGACACGTACCATCTGCACCAAACAGGTCGTACAGGGCGACACTCAGAATGTTGATCGTGGATGCGAACCGCTTGCGAGACCAGTGCCACTCGTGCAGCACATGTGAGATCTGTCTCCAGTCCGAAAAGTCGTCCACATCGGCGAGCAGCTCCTTCAGCATGACAACATCGTTGAACGCGACGGTCATACCGCCACCAGTCAAAGGATGCCGCATGTTCCACGAGTCTCCGAGCAGGAACACGCCCTCTTTGGTGTGTCGCCCGCCCTGCTCAGCTGACGGCAGGAAGGAGTTGGGCATGCGCCTTAGCCGGTCATTGCTGAGCGCCTTCTCGACGGCCACATGCAGTGACGAGGGAAGCTGGGGAGCGATGTCTGATAGGATTGTACCCTGCACTGAATTAACTAGGGGGCATGACGCGGTGGACGGACGAATCTCGTACCTTGATATCGGACGGCAAGGGATTCTTGAGGTCGACCAGCATTCGGGTGTCATGCTGACCGATCTGATAGAGGAGAACCGGACCATGTCCCTTGACGAGGACGACTGTGCCATGTTGAGGCATTGGCAGTCGTACATCCTCCAGTATCACACCCACGAAGTGCCCCTTCACCTCCGGCTTGACCCCTGTCTGGCCGAGGACGGCGGTCCGGAAATTCGAGAAACAGCCGTCCGCGATCACAGTCAAGTCCGCGAAGAAGGTCTCCTTGGCCACGGGGTCCGTTCTGCCGTCGCTCTTGCGCGTGGCTCGCACACCAAGGACACGGCCGGTCACTGGACACTCGATCAATTCCGAGACGGTAGCCTCGACGACCTCCACGCCGGGTGCCTGCTTCGCCTTCGAGCGTAGCGCCTGAATGAACCGGCCGTGGTGAAAGCTCCGACCCTGATGTGAGTCTGGGTAGGGAATGTGGACCAGCTCGCCGTCGAGAACGACGCAGTAGCCTTGGGCGGGGATGGCGTCGATGTTCTCCAGACACTGTTCCATCCCAAGTTTGCGCAGCGCCATGACGCCTCCAGGCTGCAGCAGCTCGCCGACGATACGATCTGGCTCTGCCATGGAGCGCTCGAGCAAGCATATCCGAAGCGGCTTCGGTCGCTCGAGAGACGAAAGAGCGTGAGCAAGGGCGGAACCTGCGATGCCGGCGCCCACGATGAGCACGTCGTAGTTGATGGACCACATGTCTTGTGAAGACTCCATTGCGACTGAGCTTGGTGGCCTTTTGAACGTTCCCGGTGGGTAGTCGAGAACTGGCTAGGACCGACGGCCAACAGGCTGGACTTGAGCTGGAGCGATGTAACGGCGCATTTTCATGTCGACCCACTTCACCCAATTTCTGGCTTGTGATATTCTCTCTTTCTAAAAACAGGTATTCTCTCACGCTATCCTCCCCTCACGTGACACACGTTCTGGACGTGAACGTCGGCGCGTTGTGGAAGTGCGGCGCGCAGAACACCAAGAACACAGTTGCAGGGTTCGATAGGCCGGCGACTAGAGGAGACTGGCTAGCGCCTGGGGAAAGATTGGATTCTCCAGAACACCAAAAACAGAGTTGCAAAGTAGTTCGATAGGTCGTCGACTAGGCGATATTGGGTAGCGCCGGTGGAAAGATTGGATTCTCGGATGTTTTCGGTGGCCGCTGCAAGGACAACGCGTATTTCGTCTTGTTTTCTCGAATGGCAGTCTTCAAAATCGATTCGGAGTTGCGGTGTCGCCTAGTGAGATCTCAGAAATGATGGAATAATATTCTCGGCGCGCGCGAAATCCTCAGTGCTCGCTCATGCAATTGTCAAGACTCAGAAGGGACTCAGCTCTAAGGAAAAGTGGGGAAAGGTTGGACACTCCATTAGAAGGCGGGAGGGCGCCGTCTTATATAGTACAACGCGGAGAATCGCATGCCATGAGACATACAATGGAAGCTACAAACTGAAGGCTTGCGCCCGAAGACACCGAGAACTTGACAGAAAAGAAAAGACAGACATACGAATTCGGAAGGTAAACTGCTAAAAAAGGAAACCGTTCTGGGAGCCGAGCCGCCGGCACAAACGATGTAGGATCGAGCTTTGGGCTTTAAGTTGGCTCATCATCAGGCAATAGGGCTACTCAATTCTGCTCGCTTGGTGCGCGCTCACTCAAGCACCTCCTTGTTTACTAGGCTGTTCGGCCATGGCTACATCCGAGTGCGCTGCACAGGGTGTAGGTGTATTATTTCCTGACGTGTGCGAGCCATTCTCGCCCACAAACCTTTCGTACAGGCTATGGGTACATGTACAAAAACGCTAATGACTTTTTCAAATTTTTTGGCCAAGCCTGCAGTCAGGAAAACCTTCGCCCATACCAGGACCCAACACGGTGTGCACTGTGCACTGTCACTGTGCTTGCCGTGGCTGCCGAGTGGAAACGGCCAAAACGGGTAGGTAGTCAGACGAGCGCGCACCAAGCGAGCAGAATTGAGCAGCCCTCTTTACGCGTCAAACGAGGACCCCGGCGAACCCCCACAGAGCGTTGGTCCCCAAAGTCCGAAAATGGGGGTCCGTGAGCCGACAAGTCCAAGCCAAAGTGGTCCGAAAATGCGCCTCTGACCGCTATGTTTGATCTCGAAAAGTCCGAAAGGACCACCTGATTTGGGGTGTGTCCGGTAGTACCCAGAAATTTTTAACCAGGCGTGCAATACAGTAGGCGTGAGTACTTAGACCATGTTACTACCGCACAAATTAGGCAGTCGCTCGGTCCAATACGGAGGTTATGGAGACCGGTTAAATACTGATGTAGGGTCCAGCGACAGTTTATGTAACCCCTGGGGGTCCGATCCCATTTTGAACCGAATTTGGCCTCCTTCGCGCGAAGTTCGATTTTTTTGGTCCGAATTGGTCGCGTTCGCCAGGTCCGAAATTTGCTTTTTTTTGGCCCGGGAATCAAAGCTGCTGGACGTTTCGCCGGGGTCCTGTCAATTTCAGTGTCAAACGTGTTTTCCTTCCAGAGTGTCGACTTGCAAATGAATTCCGCCCAAGTGGCAAGCCCATCTCTCCCGACCCTTGTAAGTTTCCATACCTCTTGTAGCGAAAATACCAGATTGAGGACAGGCTTCCTGCCAACGCAGCCAACTGGGCATCGATGGCACTTTTGATGGCTCTCCAATGCCATCTAGACGGCCTCTACCCGGATGAGAGGGAACATCTCAGCACGTTGTCCGAGGAAGACGCGTATACCTGGATCAAGGCAAAGCGGCAACAAGTCAAACAACTCTTGGGTGGACTTGACGCAGTCTACAATTTCTATGCTCCGATAAATCGTCTACCAAACGAGATATTTCTGGAGATCGTACACCATGTGAAGGCTCGCGACGCTCAGTGCAATTTTCCCTGGTTGGAACTTACTGGTGTCTGCCGGAAGTGGCGTGAAATATTAATAGCCACTCCTATACTATGGACCACAATTAATATCTCGCACAATCCAGCCTTCGTGCAGCTCTGTTTGACGCGGTCTCAGAACGCTCTGATCGCCATTGATGACGGTCGGGAACTCTCCGAGGAAGCGGATGAATTGGTCGACGCTCTATCTCCTCACATGGGCCGTGTCTGTAGTTTGGTTGTCAGTCGTCTCGATCACTCCCCTATAGAATCAATACTCTCCACACTGACGGCCACCATGCCGCATCTGGAACGCCTTGAGCTGGAAGCCGAGACATGGACGCAGCGGACGGTATGGCAGCGCTTCAGTCCCTCTCCAGGCCAGTTCCCCCGCCTCCGCTTACTCACCTTGCACAATGTGTTTGTTCCGTGGAGCTCATCGATGTTGGTGGGATTATCAAAACTAGACTTATCCTTCCTGAAGACACGTGTGCCTGCACTGCCAATGGAGACGCTTTTAGGCATCCTGGAGGCATCGCCCCGTCTCACGTTTTTAGGTCTGCAGAACTGTGCCCTCATTATCTCAGCGGGTAATACATCTGCCATGAGTCCTCCACGCGTCGTCCGGCTACCGGAATTGAAGACACTCAAACTCGTCGAGCACCTGCTACCCTTATCTTGTCTCCTCGCCCATCTGGTCCTTCCGGTGGACGTCTTCATCCATCTCTGCCCCCACTACAGAGGAAACGGGAACGCACAACTCGCGCACCCCATTCTCGACATCTTTCCCCACAAGCTGCCGAACCTGGTCGATGTGACGCGCGCGGAGCTGCTCGTCATGGACAGCGATTTCTCGTTCGAGGCGAGAACCAACGCCGGCACCATGCGCCTGCACATCGAGCTGGACTATGCCGACTTTGACTACCAGGAAGACTTATTCGCGCCGGCGATGTGTGACATTGCTACGCTGCTGGCGTCGTCGCCACTGCGGCGCGTCGACTTCTCTGGACACCAGGACTATGTGGAGGATAGGCACTGGCATGAGACGCTAGGCTGTTTGGCAGGCGTGGAGAAGCTCGAGGTTGGCATGTACGGTGATGTACGGTCGTTCTGGAGGGTATTCGGGTCGTCTCTGGATAACGGGGATCTTTACTGTCCGTGCTTGAAAACCTTGGATATGGGGGACATTGAACTGGATGAGGAGATGGCTGGCTTGGTGATCGAGCGTCTACAAAATCGTATGTTACACGGACACCGGCTGAAGAGGCTCAACTATTGCTACGATAAGGAGTTGCCATACGAGCTGAGGCACATTGTTGAGATGTTGGTGGACCCCTTTGGCCACTAAAAGGGCGTATAGTAATCTCCTGGGGCATGACGGAAACCTCTTGGAAATGGTCTGTGCGTCCTTTCAAAAAATATTGGTAATGCGATTTAACCACGTAGTCTCTCAATATTATATTTGAAGGGTCAGAGTTGCAGCGATTGGTGCACCTACATGTATGATCTGTTGTTCTCTACGCCGCAAGTGAACTTATTACATCGTATCCTTGTGTGTTCTCAGTGGCACTGCAGTCATGATCAATGTCCACAAGAAGTACCAGTCGGAAAACTCACAGTCACGGTCTAATCCACATCGCATTCCGAGTGGTTCGTACAGGTGGTCAAGATCGTGTTATAAGGGACATATCCCGGTGAGATTGCTAGTGGTGGATATTCCAAAGATATTTGTTTATGTAGGACCATAGTACTATGAGACGTCAACCTCGTTTCTCCGACCGAGCTAGATCTGCCTTCAAGCACATAATCCAGCACACGCTCAATTACCCTTACGCAGCGCGGATTCCCATATGTACAACTGGGTCGGCCATATTTTCCATGGACGTTGCAACGTTAAAGGTTGATGGTGAGTGCCAGCCCCACAGAGGGGTCGCTCCTTACAATTTTACTGCATATTTTCAGCGGGCTGCAGCGTGATGTGCATCATATCGGAGACAATTTTCCCGCGCTTCCATGGAGAGAAGAACGGTAAAAAATATAGAAATGGCCCACGGGATTCGAATTTCGAAGGCGAGGACGCTGCCACATATCACGTGGGCGCGTCTTTAGACCCGTTTAAACTTAAAAGTTGGGTCGCGGACGCGTCTGACTCCCTCCATTGAACATTCTACTCAATACGTAAAACCATGGCATCCACAACGCCTCAACTTCCTCTAAACCCCCTCCCCAAGGCTAGGAGGGAACACTTGCGCACGCTCTCCAAGGAGGACGCCCATGTCTGGGTCCAAATCAAGAGGCGACGAGTCGGACAAGTCCTGCATGGTCTGGACTCCAGCCGCAGTCTCTTTTCTCCCACAACCCGGCTCCCGAACGAGCTGTTTCTGGAGATTGTACGTTTCGTAAAGCCTCATGGCGCTTTGGGAAGCTTTTCCTGGTTGAAATTGGCTGGTGTCTGCCGCGAGTGGCGTGAAATCTTGCTGGCGACTTCCATGCTATGGGCCAAGATTAACATTTCACTCCATCCATCCTTCGTGCAGCTCTGTCTGAAACGCTCTCGGAACGCGCTGATTACCGTTCATGATGGTCAGCGATACTCCCGATATAAGGAAGCATCGGTTGAAGCGTTGCTTCCCCACCTAGATCGTGTCCTTAGCTTCGAGGCTATCTGTCTCGACAGCGCCACGATGAACTCTTTCATCTCAAAACTGACGGTTTTCATGCCGCACTTGGAGCGGCTCAGCCTGGCACTCACTGGCGTACGAGGACCGCGGGCAGTATTCCATTCCTTGAATCCATTCCCCCGCCTCCGCTCGCTCACATTTGAGGATGTGGAAGTTCCGTGGAGCTCGTCGATGTTATCAGGATTGTCCGAGCTCGATCTATCCTTTGACAGGCCGGGCCTTCCGGCACTGCCGCTGGAGAAGCTCCTGGACATCCTTGACGCATCTCCGCATCTTACGCTCTTACGCATGGATGGCTGCGAGCCCACTATCTCGGCCCATACTGCACCATTCACAAGTCTCACACGGATAGTTCGACTGCCGGAATTGAAAACGCTCAAATTGGTGGGGACTCTGGCCTCTATATCGTGTCTGTTCGCGCACCTGGACCTCCCCCCGGATGTTTCTATCGAGCTGTACTCCCCCTACGACTGCAACTTGGACGAAGGCTTCGGATTAGCAGAACACCCCATCCTGGGCATCTTCTTGCGCACGCCGCAGAACTTGGCTGACGTGACGCATGCTAGCTTGGCCCTTGGGGACGAGAATGACTTCTCCTTTGAAGCACGGGTCTCCAACGACAGTACGCAGTCCATGCGACTGCGCATCAAAATGGACAATCCTGACTCTAGACACAAGGAAGAGTTCTTTGCACGGGTGATGTGCGACATTGCTGTACTGCTGTCGTCGTCGCCGCTACGGTGCATCAGAATCCACGGGTCACAGGAATTTGTGGAGGAAAGACACTTGAAGATACTTGAACACTACAGTTGGGGGATACGAGACAATTTAATGCACACCATCGAGATGCTAGTGGACTCCTTGCACGAAAAACCGGAGTATTGGCTATGACAAGAAATTCTTGGAACTGGTTTGTCTGCCCTGTGAGATCGTTGGCAATGTGATCTGACCATGTGATTCCTCCACAGTGCGATCAGACAAGGTTAGAAGCTTGTAGCACTAAGTACATCTACATGTATAATCTATTATTATCTGCGCCGTAAGTGAAGCTGTTGCATCATTTTCTTTTTTTGTTCCCACTGGGGTCAATGTTACAAGAAGTATCAGTTTGACAACTCACCGCACATCTATTCTACATTGGATTCTTAGTGATTTGTGCAGACGGCCCAGTTCAGGTTGAAGGTACAAATCCCGCTGAGACATACTGGACGAGCCCGAGCTACTAGTATCTGCCGCTAAGGGCAGAGTCCAGACACGCTCAACTACCCTTAGGCAGCAGGGATTGCATATATAGTAAAACCATGCCCGCCGTGTTTTCGATGGATATTGTACTAACCAGTCCGGCCGTGGAGCGCAGTGACCGGAGAGTATTCCTCCGTCGCGCATTTAAATTTTCCTCCAGTGAGATGAAGCCTGAGGTCAACTTGACTAGACTTGTGCAATATAATTTAAATCTTCTTCAGGCACTCGTTGACAGTCGTTGCTTGTGCTCGCTCTAATCCCAGTGAATCGGATCGTCGAGTACGCTGGTCTGATACTACCATTTGCAAGGACAACATCTATCTACGCTTATCTACAAACCAAGTACTCAGTGCATTGCGGGAATTTGGATCAGAGACGGTGACTACTATGTCCAATTGCATAGTGCCAATTTTCAGGATTCAGGTGGAAGTATTGTCGGACCCGAACATACTTTGAACCCGCCTTATGCAAGTTGCTCAAGGATTCATTGAGCTTATGTGGGAACGGCATGAGAGTGCAACGTCGGGATGATGTAGAGGGCTACCCATGATTCAGTAATGTGTTGCTTATTGATAATCCGGTCGCAGTAGAAATCTAGAAACTGTTTACAGCTGTATCTATTGCATAACATACAACCGACCAGACAGAAATTAGGGAGTCGTGCTATGGTACATATATCTACCAGACTGCGATTCAACATGTACGTATACGACAGCAATTTCCCAAAGACGACATTCCGATAGATAACAGATCGAACGAGCCAGTCCGCGACGCCTGAGCGACATCACCCCACATCAGTGAGCTCCCCGCTCCCACTCCCTTCTCAGCAGATCCGTCCACGCCATCACGAAATACACGACGCCGGCGGGCAGCACGCACTTTCTGACGACCTGGCCCCAGTCCCACCGTCGCCGCCGCAGCTTCATCCACTCCTCCCGCATACCGCTCGCGCTGGCAAACACCGACCGCCACAGCGACGTCGAGGCCACGGCAGCGCGTGGTGCAGGCGCGGGGGCAGGACCGATATTCGACGTGACCCACAGCTGGATGCTCCGCGAGTAGCACGTCGTCGTCCCGATGACCGCCCAGCAGAGCGCCGGGCGCGTCTCATGGTTCAGCAGCGTGAGCGTGAGATGCGTCGCGGGCCAGCATATCGCTAGGGATCGCGCAACGCGGTTAGCAGCTACCCGAGAAAGAAGGCGGTCGATACACGTACCTTGTAGGCCGAACAGGCGAATGAGCGTAGCAAGCGAGGAATAATACACGCGCCAGCGCTTTAGCAGGCCCGTCGTGATCTGTAGGCACTGCCAGCCAGTGAGGATTGACTGGCATATCATCACTGCTTATCAGGATCCACCTCGTGCTGATGGAGAGCCATCACTGCAATGAGAACTCACCCACAGCACGCTAACGAAGTAATCGACGCGCCAGGCGAGTGCTTCTGGGCCGGATCCGCCAGGCGGCCAGATGATGTGATAAACGTTCCATAGCGTACCAAAGACAGCCGGGAGGATGGATAGAAGACGAGGAACAGAGAAGAGGAAGGGGATGAACCAGGATGGGAGATTGACGAATACAGAGGAGGTAGACGAAGAGTACGTGATACGGGCTGTTGGAAGATTGCGCGGCTGTGTGGAGCAAAATATACGTTAAGTCTGAGCTGAGGCCATATATAACGATGAACCCTGTTGGAAGCAGCCACAAAGGAAAACGCCATGTACGTGAGCAGAGCAGCACTGGTTGCCGAGATATGAAGAGATACACCAGCACAGATCATATAATAGAAGCCGCAGATAAATCGGAACTGGGCGCTCATCTCAAACGTTGAGTGACAGGACAGCAATACAGTCATTGCCGCGCAAGATAACTCAACATAAAGAACCGCCCCTAGAACGACAGCTTGGTCTATGCTGACATGAGGGCATAGTGTATGCCGGCAGTCGTGGGTGAGCACCCTGTACGAGTCCTACGAGATACGCGGGCGTGGAGCCATATTACGATCACATGCAATTCACGTGATCGTGACGTCTCATTGATAGAGGGCACAGGAAGTCGTGAAGGCGAGCGAATGGGCTTGTAAAAAGACTTCGCAGCGTGATAATCCAAATGATGAATGGACTTACAGAGTCTTCACCTTCGGTCTCAGTCTCCCCTGCACAGGGAACTCCATGAGCAGTTGTGATCTGTCTGAACGCTGTCTCGTCACGTAGTCGGTCACGTAGTCGCCCCTTCCTCATCAGTGGACGAGAGTGTGTCGTGTCTATCTCATCGGCATGTGTTGCGGTGTAGATCATGTCATCGTCCGAGGGTGTAGTATCAGATAAATCACGTCCTTCCTTGGACGGGTCGGCATGCAGGTCGGCATGCGAATATGAGGGCGGGATCCATGCCGGTGTGTTGGGAGGGGGGAGTGAAGAAGAGGATGGTGTGGTCGAGTAGGTAAAAAATTGGGTGCACGGAGACGAGCGTAGATGTGGAGATGAACTCGCACGTTGAACCGATGTGGTACGGATCGGAACAGGGGGTGTCGGAGAGTACGGAGGAGGATTGCTATCAGGCGCGCTCATTTCGTCAAGTGCGTAAGCTTGAAAATGAGCGTTTGTCCGCCCGCCCCCTGTCGTGTTGGAGCGCGGCCGAAGATGGTGTCGACCTGCGGATGTGAGAGGTCGTGATGATACGCCAGAGACTTGTCTCGAAGAGTCAGGGGTAAGTAGCGAAGGCCCCGGCCTCCGCCTCCGGTTTGGCAAGGAAGTGAAAGGTGGAGGGACGTGGGTCGACCTGACGGGAGGTCGGATGTGTGAGGGAGATTCAGTCAGAGACCGGTAGGAAGGAGGGCTAGTACGCTCGGCGGAGGGGGGGTAGAGAAAGTGCCGTGGCCCTAGCCAATCCTGCGTGGAAAGGCTGTCAAGAGGACGCTGTTCGGGGAACATACTGGGTCAGGACAGAACGTACGAAGAGGGCTGCAATGCTCACCGGCCGAGACTGAGATAGATATAGGGCTGAGCGAAGATGATGATGTGATGAACGAATGGAGACGAGCAATCTGTTGCTACAATCTAAACGTACCTATTAGGTGTTAGCGTTTCCAGTAGTTCTATCCGGTCTGCATCACTGAAAGTTGGCAGGAACGAGCAGTCGGAGCAGACCACGCCAAAGCCAATTTGGCAAGCAGAGCGGCACGTGGTCTCAACGTGGCCGCCCTTATCGTCGCGGCGCGTTCGGCGCTTAGCGGGTTAGCTCCATCCCAGTTCAGGCGATCACTTCATGCTGGGGTCGAGTATGGCGGACTTCGTGTTTCTTATATCCTTCGTTTGTACTTCTCAATGGCCCTGCTATTCTCCCTGTATCGAGAATCATCGTGTTCTTTGGCGCTCTGATTTTGCCTTGAATCTCTCGGTCTAGGCTAATTACAAAATACTTCCGTTCATTAATTTCTGCCGCTGCTTCTATGTGGGTCCAATCATCACTGCATCTCTTAGCCATAATTCCCGGTGGCGAAGAACTGTTACTATTTTCAAGATGTAACGGAAGTTTTCCACCGCTTGACTGAATTGATATTGACTAGCGCGTTGAAGCGGGAGGCATGTTGCTATTCGCAGCCCGAAAGGTCGGCAATTCCTAGTTGCAAATTCGCTATATCTTAGGTGCATTTACCGCATCTCATACATGGCGTCACACCGTATGTGAATGCCAAGTAAAATATCCAGTAATATAGGACCTTGGATCTTTAATAAGTCACTTGCATGTGAGTACCCCTTTGATAACCTCCTAAACGAACCGTTCATGTTGTTCAAATACAGCTTTGAAATTCATCCCAGGCACATACGGCACCATAACAAACTTTCCGACAGGAAGGTGTGCGATATCGGCCAGTGGCCACCATTGACAGGTGGTTGACGCAATCAAGAGTTACAGGGGTGCGCTTTCTCGGTCTCCTGTATGGTACTCCACTGCCGGTTTGCTCCACCTATTGGCGTTTGTCGACATTGTCGCCCTAGACTCCGCGGAATTTAGACTTTTGCAGTGTTATCGAGTTTCATCTGGGTTTCCAGCTGAAATTCGTGCTCGCCGCTTATGCGATGCTTGGCTTGGGGTTCTAGGTAATAGCGGTAGTTCCGACGAGCCGGCGTAGGTCCATTTCCTGTGTGGTATATATGTTCGGTGCATGGAGTTACTACTACCTCAGTAGGCCAATGCTGATATCTATTCCATTGCATTGTTTTGAACCCTGATGATTGCGACTAACTTGAAACACATCCAGAGCCTAGTCCGAGTGGGGGTAATTACCATCCTCTGTACTGACTCCGCTGCAGTGTCATTCAAACACTACTCTGCTATCTCTCTACATCGTCGCACCGGTCCCTCTGCGCTTTAATAGAAACTTTATACCTCGTTGAGCCACTACGGGACTAGTGCCTCGGCTATGAGCTAGGATGCCTTGGTCTCAAGACAAGACGTCATTCAAATCTTGCATTCGGCATCGGTTGCTAAATTGGCAGCTTCGCTGTTCATATGTATGGAATCTGCAAGATGCTGTACTATTCCTAGCCCCCGGTCCGAGGTGTGGATTTGTTATTGCGACTGGACCTTACGTACCTTCTTATTCAATTGTGTCTAGTACTTGTAGGTATATGCAAGTAGAACCTCGCCAAGCTTGCTGTTATACAGTATTGCGGCATTCGGTGCATCGCGAACCTTGTGTGAGTAAGACTACATCTCGGTGCATACGAACAGCTATCACTAAGTATGCGATATGGGGGAAGAAGTCGTGACTACTCAGGTCCGCCTTGCATTCTGGCAATCGCCCGCACTCATACGGTGCCAATTAAGCAGTCTACTACAAGTTGTGAGGAACTGGTTGTCAAATTCCAAGAACCCGTCTCCAGATGGTCCGGAAGAATTTAACCACTTGGAATACGCATATACCCTATTGACAAAATCGATTGCCAGGTGGGACTAGTTGGATCATGACACTGAAAGATACAACGATATGTTCGCATAGTTGTCTTTTATGATCTTACGACCAGCGCTGTACATGTGTTACAACCTGTTGAATAAACACTGACTGCGTGCTCAATCGCAAATTTTGCTCGAGAGTTACGATAGGACGTACATGAAGACTGACATTATTGTTATTGGACATGAAGGATTGGAGTAGCTCTGGTAGTGCATCGTCTCCGTATCCGTGCAGCGGATATATAATGTACCTACGACAAAAAGATAGAATATCACCTTCCCCCTCTCTTCTCGTCAACAACAGCATCGACCCATTTGAAAACTACGATCTCCAGCATATCCTCCCATCCACCCTCTTGCCGCGCCACAAGTGGTGCGTCGAACATGATTGGGTCCTCATTGCTCCTGCTCGGGAACTGCATTGACGACACTGAGATAGACGGGGATGCAACGGGCGTATTGCTGTCTGAAGGCGTCAGATTTCCCTTGGAAGAAGCGGTCTTCAAAGGAGATGCTATCGGAAGGAGATAGCGCAGTTTAAGAGCCCTTTTGAGAGCCAGACCGAGCAGGTGAGCAGGTGAGGCATTCAGATTGAGTTCGATAGACTTACGCAGCCCATAAACGTAGGTTGTCTGTCCTTCTAAACGTCCAACCACGCTTGCCTTTCTCCACGTGCTGCGCGTCATCGGCAGCTTGTGCCTCAAGGGTGGCGATGTCATGTATAGCGTCCTTGCTTACGAACCCCCATTGCTTTCGCGAGCGTCGTACGCCAACATTGTACGCAGAACAGAGCAGTTGTCCAGATGAGAGTGCTTGAAGCATAGCAGCACGAGTTGGAGGTGCAGGGGGTAGGAGAGATAACAGGTTCGTCGGGAGGAGAGCAATGAGCAACGCATGTAAACGACCTACATACATATACACCATGAGAACATGTATCGGGTTGTTAGAAAGACTTGAAAATCTCACCGAGCGGATTGTCTTCAAATGTTGTGCGTTTCGCCCAGTCCGGAAGCTCGTCGTCATCTATACTATCCTCTTCAGCAACGGTCTCCATCTCCTCAGGCTCTTCGGTGACCACCATATCCCGCATCGCATCTAGCATGTTTGCAGACACGACCCTACGTTTTGACCTTCTAGATCCATCGTCGTCCCTCGGAACATCTCCGGCGCTGACTCTCCGCCCCTTGGCTCGTTCTACACGGTCCCTCTTCTCAGCACGTTCTCGCTCCTTCTGCCACCCGCGTTTTCCGTCTTTGACGCCCCCGAACAACACCTCGTCCACGGTGTCCAAGTATCTTCCCACCATGTCACGCTCACGAGTGAGATTTGCTAATTGCATGTCTTGACGGTACAGCCACCCTCCCCCCAGAACCAACCGCTCGTCCCATCGCTCTCGCTTCTCACGTTCCTCCTCGCTCAGATTATTCAAGTCATATGATGACAGCTCGTCCTCCCATACGGGTATCGATTTATGCTGTCCGCCTACATCCACGAATGATATTGATACCGAGTTGTCCGCGTCCAAAAACATGGAATCTTCCAATTGTGCTGTAGGAGATGCGCCCCGCGAGTGAGCGCTCGCTTCCGGCGAACCGTGATCGCTCTGTGCATCGTACGCATCGTGGTCTAGTGGAAGCCGAGCTCTCTCCTCGAGCTCGCGGAGGACCGTGAGCACTTCCAATGCACCGCGACGAATGCGCGTTAATGGCTCCGATGCAGAATCAGGTTGCGAGACGCGTCGTTTCGGTGGAGGGGCACTAGGCAGGCTCTGCGGCCGGAAGTAGGTCTGTAGCATGGGTGTAGCCGAGTCGTCAGGGAGAGATACAAGATAGTTGCGCACGGAGCGCACAGCGCGTGTTGTCGTCTTCAGTAGATCCAGAATGTCCAGACGCTCCTTGGATTTCCCGCCAGCCCCCAGCAAGCTCGCGTTCTGATCTCGGTCCTGAGCATGATGCACCTCATCCAGTTCCCATCCAGCTTCAACAGCAGAGAGATCATCGATGACTCCAGGACGGAGGTTCTCTGGATCTGTCTCGTATGTCTTGATGTACGGAGGGAACGCGGGCTGAACGATCTGAGGCACGACCGGAGATGGCGGTAGCTTGAACTCCCGGTCCTTCTGCGAGTAAGGTTTGACGATGATGGTCGACGGACCACCAATAGCGGGAACTGCACCGCTATTTGGATTATTGAGAGGACTTGCGAGATGTCAGCGTACGCCTGAACTCACCAGAAGCCTGCCACTCACTTGCTTTCCGCTGCGATCCCGGACTTGGTGAAGTAGTGCTGTAGATGCTCAATGCTCCCGAGGGCCATCACGCTTTCCCGCTTGGCCGCACTGCGGCTGAACGGCTTTTGGGGCTTGTTCGAGGAGTTCATGTTTGGGTAGAATGCGACCTGCCGTCGCGGCTTGCGCGGTTCACTGCCAGGCTCGGCGGCAATTGGAGAGGTGTTAGCAGGGAACTTAAAGTCTGACATTTCCGATTCGGAGGTATCCATGTTGCGAGGTATCGAGAATCCAGATAAAGCAGAACGTAAGGCCAAAAAGCAAATCTCTAATAAGCTGCATAGAAAGCACAGATCATGATAGTTACAGGCTGAGGTATGCAAAACAAAACGCCAAGTCCATCGGTGCAAGCGACGATTCAGATCGTTCCGTACAATCATAGCATCAGCATGTTCTGGAACCACCTTACAAACGCTGTCTATATTTGAGCAAGAATCGGCACCGAGATTGGGTAGAATGAGTGATGGGTGCGTTTATTGGACGGTATTAAGTAGAGGTAAGTAAATCGAGGAGCGGATCCGTAATACGGGATAACTCGAGTCAGCTCATAGGGAATTAACATAGCCGTCATCACATCGAATGTCCTTAAAACGTGAACGCGCTCCGACAGCCTCACATCATCGTCCTCGCAATCTGGCTCAGCTGTCCCGCCATCTGAGGATAGTTCTTCATGAATTCTACCTGAGCGTTGGTGGCCTGTGAACGAACCATCAGCACAGCAACAACACCCATCAACAGTAGTCACTTACAAACTGGTATGTCAAGGCGTTCATCAGCTCAGGCTCACTCCGCGCCAGCTCGGCCTGACGCTCAAACATCTCCATCGCTTCGTCTATCTTGCCTTGTTGCAAGCTGAGCTGAGCGAGTGTCGCAATAGCAGCCTCACACTCAGGGTCGAGCCTCAGCGCCTCCTGACAACAGCGCTCGGCTGCACCAATGTCCTGCCTCCACTGGTAAAGCGCGAGACCCTTGTTCACATGAGGCAGGGCATTCACGGGAGGAGGTCTGTACCAAATGTGCTAATTAATTTACCAAAGAATCATGAAGCCAAAGCATACGCACTTGGATCGCTCCTGCTCGATCTCGATCGCACGATCGAACTTGTCTACAGCGTCCTGGAAACGCTGCTGGTCGAGCAGCAACTCACCATAGTAGTTGTGCGGCTCGCTGCGCTGTGGGAACGCCTTCAATGTCCGTCGGAACGTCGCCATGCTGTTTGCCAGGTTGCCCGCCTTGTACTGCGCTACGGCCAGCTGAATGTGGCTGAATACGAACTGATCATCGAGTTGCGTAGACTTGGTGTAGTTTTCAGCAGCCTCAGTGAACTCGTTCATGATGAACAAGACTTTAAAAGAACGTCTGTCAGTACTATCTATGACCTACAGAGATGAAAATGCACTGACCTTGCCCGCGATGATAGTAGATATCAGGGTCGTCGGAATTGTGCTTGATAGCCTCTTCGAAGCATTCAAACGCCTTCTTCGGGTCACCCTGTTCCATGTAAACACTTGCGATTTTGACCCATGTCTGGGTGAGCGACGGCTGCAGGTCGATCGATGCGAGGAAGTCCTCCTTCGCACCATTGACCTCCGTCATAAGGAATCTACAGTGGACACAGATGAAGCACCATCAGCTTTCGGGAGCGGTAAAGAATATGCTGTGAACACGTACTTGTAAGTTCCACGCAGGTTAAGGGCCTCCGCCTTGCCTGCATCCCACGAGATGCCCTGCTCGAGAGCCTCGTTCACTAGAGACAGTGAATGCACGTAATCACCAGCGGCGAGCGCTTCGAGCGACAAGATGAGCGTGTGGTCTCCCTGTGACGGGTTTTCTGGAAGAGCTGGCAATGGCCCTGTGTATAGAATTCAACGACTGAGCCTTGGTCTGATTGCGAATGCGAAAGAACTCACGGGCACGGAAAGCACCAAAGTATGCGGAGACGAACGTATGTGACGGTAGACGGCGCTCGCGAGTCTGCCCAAGAAATGAAGGGAGGGAACGGTGAGAGCGAGGGATACACTCACCGAAAGAATCTGTTGCGACTTTTTTGATGACAATTTCTTCAGCACCCGCTCGACTGATTGTGCAGCAGACTCATTTTGGAACTTGTCCAGGATCGTCGCCGCGGTGTAGTCTACTTCGAGTGAGATTTCTGTTACATTACAGTATGTAATGGACGTACCCCGCAACGCTTCCTCATTCCGTTCCAGCGCCTCGAGTGCAGTCGCTCGCCGATTCAAGGCCTTGACATAGCCCGAGTCCAGCTTCAGCGCTGCATCGCAGTCTTCCACTACCTTCTCATACTGAGGGGGAGTCATGTTGACGTAGCCTATCGATAGATGTCAAGCATGGTGATGTCTTCATAATTCAAAACACTGACATGCTGCACGGTTGCTGAAGAAGACCGGTTCAGGCTTCGGTGTGACATCTATGGCTCGGGTGTAGAAGTCGATGGCGGTGCTGAAGTTGCGCTGCTGGTATGCAGAGTTTCCCCTGGCCTTCAGCGAGGCCGCTGCTTTTGTTCGCTCCTCATTTGGCATCTGAGCAATCTCCTCCGCCGAGAGCTTGACGTCCGCTGTGGTCTCACGACATGACCGGACTATGATAGGAGCCAACGCATGTCAACTCACCTTCCTCAGGCGCGTCAGAGACCTTGGAAGTACGCTCCTCCAGAATCGGCCCATCCGTGTCCTTCACCGTCTTGCGTTTGCGGTTCTTCTTCTTGTCCTTCTTGCGCTCGCCCTTTTCAGCATCGCCGCCGCCGGGACCGCGAGACGTGGACGCATAGTACGCGACACCGCCGATCGCTACGAGCGCCGCAGCCGTGCCAATGAGAACAGCACGTCTGTTCTCTGAGACGAAGGCCTGTACGCGGTCGACTACGCCCTGCGACGACGACGACGTGGAGGAAGACATGACGGATACGGACGGCTTAGTGCGCTCGGCACGCCGCTGGAGGGCTAAATTTTCGTGACCGTCACAGGTATTTACAACTTCTATATTAGGGCATTAGCATCAGAAACTACGCAATCGTGACTTCCGTGACAAAGGCCTGCAGATCTGATCGCATTTTCGACTCTTCTTGAATACGACTGCAAAGGTAAAGTCGAAAGCTCACCATGGCTGAAGCTGCGACCTTCTCAGCATCCGGAGAGGATGCAATTACGAAAACAATACGTTTAGAACAAGACGATGTCCCTCTCGAGCTAACTCTCGAAGAATTCGAGGACTACTATGACATCAACCGTACGGTAGACGAAATTCTTACAGGAAATTATCGACGGGTGAGTGTGCAATATCTAGCCTGTATATCTATTTTATTCAACTGCGGTTATAGATAGCTCTTCAATTCCCTGACGAGCTCCTCCGTGATTCTGTGCCCATCTTCCGCCGACTAAAGGCTCGTCTGGACGGAAGAGAGCTTTATGTTTTAGCAGACACATCATACGGCAGGCAGGCTATTAATTCGATGGTCGAATCACTTCCTGATATCATCTCCTTTCGTATTGCATATATATTGCATTCATAAAGCTGTTGTGTGGACGAAGTCGCCGCTCAGCATGTCGATGCCGACGCAGTGGTACACTATGGCCATGCCTGTATGAGCCAGTAGGTCGTTTGCAAGCGCTACATGTCAGATTCAACTCAAATCACTATCTGATGTACAAAGGACATCTCGCTTGCCGGTCATCTACGTGTTCGGCAAAAAGGAGATAGACTCTTCGGACTGCGTGACCCGCTTGTTAGAGTCGATGAACGCTTCCGCATCTACATCTGACATCGACGAAAGAGCTGTTATGTTGCGGTATGACGTGGCGTATGCGCATCAAGCTGGTAAGCACCGTTTGTCCTGGATTTAAAAATCGGTTGCAATTGAGCAATTCCATTTGCAGGCGCGATCTTTGAAAAATTACGTGCTGCTTTGTCTCCATCGACACAGATACTGTACACTCCGATCCCCCTTGTGTCTCGTCCTCGAGGAACACAGTCTCAGTCTAACCGGTCAAATCCAGTCTCCCTGGATGCACAAAGCCAGCTCGGTGAAGGCGTCGTCGGGGTTACAGCTGAGGATGCGTCGACTGATGACAACACCTTTGACTATATCGTTTTATATATTGGCGGGGAGAGTCTTGGATTGACAAATATCCTGATGACTCACGCGTCCTGCGAAGTCTGTTTTTGAGTTCTCTTTATCAACGAAAACTGAGCGAAAAATCCCAGGTGCATTCCTACGATCCGAAGACAAAGACAGCCCGATTAGAGTCCGTGCGCACAAACAAACTTCTCATGCGACGCTATGCTGTTGTACAAAAAGCAAGAGATGCAGACGTCTTTGGTATCCTCATTGGTACTTTAGGTGTCGGTATGCGCGTTCTCCCACTTGCCGCGTGACCCCAGCTTGTTCACTAAATCTCGTAGCGTCATATCTACCCCTGATTTCACATCTGCGCACGCTACTCTCACGTGCACACAAGAAGAGCTATACCATCAGTGTTGGCAAGCTCAATCCCGCAAAGCTGGCGAATTTTCTCGAGATAGAATGCTTTGTTCTCGTCGCTTGCCCTGAGAATAGCTTGATCGATGCGAAGGTGCGTTTCGGACAGGGGTCTTGTGTTCATTGAAGGCTTGATGTACCTCTCATTGCCCGTCCACAGGGCTTTCTTCGACCTATTGTCACGCCTTACGAGCTAGAAGTGGCACTCAAGGCGGAGCAAAGTTGGACGGGACGCTATGTGCTTGATTTCGACAAACTGCTATCCCAACATCATGACCAAACGACAGGTATGATGATGAATGAAAGCGCTGAGCATCCTACTGAAGTCCCCACCACACCCTCAGAAGATGATCCAGAAGCAGTCGAGGAAGACCTTGACCAGCCAATATTCTCACTGGTAACAGGACAATACCGGCACGCCAAGAGATACGGAAGTACGTACACCCTCCGTCGGTCACTCGCGATGTGATAGATCCATGTTGACCCTCGCTCGTGTAGATCAAGCCACTCCCAACGAAGATGCACACCACACATCTGCCATGATTTTGCGCAATCAAGACAATGCGGTTGCAACGTTGTCAGATAGCGCAGCAGGTCAGGCCTTCATCATGGTTTTGTCACGTGTGAAGCTAAAATTGGGCTCGACTACGCAGGTCAATTTTTGCAGGCTCGGTCATTCCAAGGTTTGGAGCCCAGAGTTGGTCAGGACGCACCAAGTGTACTTGAGCAAGGAAGGAGTGGCATTGCGCGAGGATATCAGGACGACCATCCTATATGAGCAATCATAACCTAATTGGCCCTCGTTTTAACGGTACAGTCTTAATCAAAGAAAGAGTAGGAATGCACCGCCAGATCGGCGCTCTTCAATTTGCAGCAAGGTATATCCGTATTTTAATGTTTCTAATGTTCTATTTGCACCCATGTACTATTCGCTTGATGTAAGGCAACCTTGAGCGCGTTCACAGGCGTAGAGTATTTGTTCTGCAGAAATTCCGTGCCCGAATCAAAGACAAATTATACTCACCCTTCCAACAGGACACGTATCATTGCTGGGTCGTCTCTGTCGTCTAGATAGGATGCCCCGCGCAGTGAGTCGTGATATTTTCGGTTGCATGACCATTGTCGCTTAGAAGCTGCGAACAAGAGCTGTCGAATTCCCTGCAAGTCCGCCGAGAGCGGACGATCACTCACCTCAGTGAGCCTCGTCGAGAGTATTCAGCAGTCCGAGCAAACGCGACAATAATATCGATCCTTTGTTACTGTAGTCTCCGTTGCTTGACCAAAATAGTCGAAGATAGTCATCCGACTTTATAATGATCCCTTCTGACTTCTCCGGTCAGTGCGCGTGGCTACAGCCAAATTTCTGCGGCGGAAAAGGTACCCGCTCATCCTTGCTCGTTCCTATGAGACCAGTCGACGCATTTGGTCTGATATCCGTGATTGCCTTCTGCGGTGATTGGAAAACAAGGAAACCTCTCGAAGTGGGAAGAGACAGTCGTTGGAAACGTGTATCAGAGATCTGCATGGGATAGGATATATGAAAGCCTCGTGCCATGCGCCAGATCGACGAGTCGACGGTAACCACGATGAAGGTTCGTTCTAAGAGTACACAGAAGAACACGATGTCGCATATGGCCCCATAACCCGTCGGATACGCGGTGACGCACACTGGCCAATCGCCATAGTACTGACACAGTGACAATCTAGACAGGAGAGCCGCGACGGATGGCCTCGCTGATTAGCACATACTAGTAGGACTGAGGACTTGTCTAGACTTTCTCCTGTTCACAGTGACCGTTTTACAACAGGCAAGGCTATACGAGTCGGTCCAACCTGGCAATTTGGTCAGAAGCAACATCATATCAACGTGGTACGTATCTCTTTTAACCAAGCCAAGCCAGTACACCCGAAGCTAGCGAGGTCGTCCTACGGCTTTGAGACTTGGGTGGACGTGTCCAGTTGACACAAAGTTGACACGTCAATAAAAGTTGTCACTGAAGGTGATAGCACGAGTCTCAGCAAGTTACAGTCACTATAGCTAGTGGTGTTAGCGGCCAAAAAGCATTTCGGGGTCCAGCGAATAGTACATTAGATGCGAGGACCACTTATCTCTCGAGACTATTACAACATCGTCCCATCACTCCTTGCCTGTCCGCAACCCATTGCGATATAAAGCTGTCGCCAGTTATGGCTCAGAGAATATAGGTCGATGGGGGTAGATGGATGATAATCTCAAGCTCGCGATTGTCTCATGAACTGCCACCACGCCAGTGAGATGAATTGCGGTATGTGCTTGAAACAAAGTTTAAAATTGCAATGGCGACCTTGGATTATACGACATGTATTGACAGATGTGAGTTAAAGCGGTCACAAAGTATCTATAGGAATATATCGATAGGGACTAGTACTAGGCAGTAGGTAGGAAGCAACGCTTAGAAGCAGGAGTCCGAGTCCGCAATCATCGACATCCTTCATGAACCGTATCTGGCATGTGAAAGGTACTCGGAGTTATAAAGAGTTCGCGTACACAGTATGATCAGAGAAGAGGACTGCTGGAGTCCAAAAGAGTCATCTTACAGCAAAGCAGAAATGAACAGCCTAAGGAACCCGCCAAATCACTTCGGTACGCAGCTGTCGAGGAGAGGAAGGGAAACATCCAAAGATTCCTGATCCATCCAGAAGAGAAAACTTCCAAAAGTACTTAGACCGGTCGACGGTCCCGTGTCTGCCCAAAGAGATGGGTATGTCAATCTTCTATTGCACAGCCGACAGAGATGGCTCACCTCCGAGTCGCGTCAGCTCAGTGCGAGTGTTGACGGCGAGAGCATGTCAATCCGTGACGCTTCAGCGAATCTCCTCGGCTCAGCTTGGTGTTGCACTGCTTGCAAGTCTCCTCTCTTCGACGCAAGTGCGTGGCGAGGATGTGCTTAATAAGGTTGGAATATTTGATGTCCTTGCCGCAGTCTATCCACCTGCACCGCACTTTGCCGCTCTCGGACGGCGCAATGGATTGCGACGCCCGCGACCCAAGCCCATGGCGTTGGCGCAAATGAGTCTTGATATCGCTGTCTTTCATGTCAACTAGGCGGAACTTGCATCCGTCCCAGAGACATTTGTGTGGTCCTTCGAGTGTGACTGTGTTTGCTCTGTTAGAGGACCCCCGCTGAGGTGTAGCTCTCGATCTCCGCCCCCCAATAGTTAGAGTCTCATCAACTGCGTCGTTGCCGAGAAGCATACCATGGTCAGGTTGGACGGGGTGCTGAAACTCGCCGAGCATGAACGGTTGACAGCCGACTGTGGGCGGAGATGAAGCTAATCCAAATACATCTGAGGAGTGTGCCTGGGAGGTAGTCAGGCTCGAGGCATCGATGTATTGCAGGGGTTGACCGTTCACAGCGCGGGGAATGAGTGTATTATCAACTCTGTCTGGACCGCGGGAGGCAAGATGCATCATGGATCGCGGGATGAAAGACGATGAAAAGAAAGGCCGACGGCTGTCGACATCTATGTCATGATGCGCGGTGTCAGAAGCGTAAAGGTAAGACACGCTAGGCACCGATGTCGCATACATGATGTCGGAAGGCATGCCGTTCCAAGTGGAGAAGTCGGCCCGGTGGTTGCCCCAAGTATATCTTGGGCTGTTAAGTAGGAAAGCTTCGTCAGGCTGTATGATTTGCTGACGCGCCCATGGAGCATACTGATCATGGGCAAATGTAGACCGTTCTGTGACGTTCTCATTTTGATAGCCAATGCCCACGCCTTGAGTAAGATAAGTGTTGTCGTATTGCGACGTGCGCACAGCCGGATAGCCGGGCCCAAGGGAAGGGAAGAGCCGATTGATATCGGAAGTGTTACTGTAAACCATGTTAGCATACTGGGGTGTGAAGTGAAGCACCGGAGATGGACCAACCTTTCCATCGTATGAAGTATGTTATTTGCGGACGTGAAGCGGCGCTATGATGGGGCTGGCCGGCTTGATAAGAGAGTGAAACGAAGAAAGAACGTGAAGAAATGTTCGTGAAGGAATCGATTTTTCGTGAATGAGAAGGGGGGGGAGGGATGGAATGGGGGAGGCGGGTGAGAGATGGAATGGGGGAGGCGGGTGAGAGATGGAATGGGGGAGGCGGGTGAGAGATGGAAGGGGGTGACGAGTCAAGAGCCACATAAAAGCATTTTTGAACGCAGTCCCACCTGTTGTACATGAGGCAGCATCGGGCCACAACATGAGTCCAACAGTGCTGAACAGACCCACATACGATTGATTGAATGATCCACAGATGATCCCGCTCGCAAGGTCAAGCTTATAGTCAGCGCCGCGCCGCAACCAGATGAGGACAACATAAGGCACGCAACAAGGGAGCAGCTGATACAGGTTGCGCAACGGGGGAAGGCTCCATCGAGTCGAAACAGCTAAGGAGGGAGTAGAGCTATCAGAGACGACGCGCATAAGGCATGAGGTGGAATAGGATACACACGTAAACATTTTGACTCTGTGGAACCACCGATAACAGGCCAGAACACATTCAAACCTTCGAAAAATATGTGTTCAGTGAGGTCGCACAATGAAGCAAAAAGGGGGGAGGGAAGAAGAGAATGACAAACGACGTGGATTCTCTCGAAAGCAAACGGCAAACGATAACGAATGAAATAAGCCTGTACTGACAGTCCGACCCGGATCATGACCCACGTAAGCAAGAACCACATAGAACGTACAGCAATTGGACGTTCACGCAGCAGCCAAACTGACCCGAGGAATTTGAAAAATCATCGCTCCGCGAAATGGTTTAAACTGGGAATGCACGGCTACGAGCCTACGCCTCTTTCGCGGCGGTAGATACCCCGATACGCCTCAAAGGACCCTGTGACAGATGTGAACTCAATGCGCACAGCCTTGCTGAAAGTTGGCAGCGCCTCTGAAGCGGTACTGAAACATCCTATACACTGTGCAGTCCCCAGAGCAGCCCTCACAAGTACAGAAGTCGAGAAGGCGGGCACAGCACGGTAACAATAGCTAACAGCCATGACGGAACCAAGAAGGCCTTCCGCTTAGCATGTCCGAAAAGAAGCGCCTTCGAGGGAACCCATTCCCGCCGAGATTGTCTCCGGATGACTGGTCCGAATGCATAAGGCGAGTGCAGCTGGAGTGGCAGATAGATGCTCTACGGCTTCTCTCGCCGGTGGCTGTTTCTTGCTGAATGATACCTCAAGTCACAAGCACCAGACAGGTAGTCTTCATATGTGCACGCATCTATCATGCAGGGAGAATAGGCTTGAGCCGGTTCCTGCCTTGAAAGATGTAGTGTTACTAGTGAATGTCCGGCTGAGGATGGTGTAGCCTGAGGATTCAAGCTCAGAATTACACGTACTCAGATACATTATGTAAAACTATTGCCGGGCCCTGAAACTTTGGACGTTGAGCGTTGAACGCCGAACAATGAAGATAACAAGAGCCAAGTACTCGGTCGAGACGATTCCTGTACATGTTCTCTCCGATCACAGCCACAAACAACATGTGTTGAGCGTCTATTCAATGTTTGTTATCCGCCCTCCTCTACTGGTTGGATCATTCAGCCGCTATGCCAATTTCTCGCTCAGGTTGTTGATAGACAAACACTCAGCACTAAATCAATAGTAGCGTGCGCCAAGCTTGTCCTGTCACTTGTGTCATGGTACACTCTCAAGAGTCTCATCATTGGCAGTCTGGCACTGCTTGTGGAGGCCGCAGCAGAAGACCGGTACCGCGGTGCACATACGGAACCTAGATGCCACATAAGAAACTGTTCGGAATCTGATTTCTAGTCCTCAAGGCCATATAGACTGAGGTTCTTCGCGGTTTGTGTTATTTCTGTCTTGTTCTTCGCCAATCACCGATGATTGGGGTGACATGCCGCTCCTCTAGATATCTGACTAACACAATATCCACTAAAACAATTTTGTGCTACAATATTTGCAAAGTCAAAGTGTAACACATTCTCGCCTGGTGAAGGCCGGCAGCCTCTCGTCATCGGCCGTAGGTATAATATCTCGCTGATGTGCGCACATCAAGTCTTCAATTCAGCCATGGGTACGAGGGCAGAGGCAACATGCGCTGCGGTTGTCTGGCAGTGTTAGTCCACTGTCGTTCGAATTGACCCCAACACGTGCTGCGCTCTTGCTTTGAACCGAAGGCATGTAATTCGTTCCTGTACCACCTTGGACATCCTGTTTTGTGCTGAAGAACTTGTCCAGAGTGGTGACTAAATACGCTCAAGTTTGCTAGCCGTGGTGTAGATCCTCGTGTCAGTACGGGTCCGTATCTTTGGCTGTGACGAACAGGTACAATATAGCATGCTGCATGCTTCCACGATATCTATACGTAGCTGTGTCTTCTATCTGAAGGTGTCATAGAATGTCCGTTCGGTGCATGAATATGCATCGCATTTCGAACTGGGTTTCCCGGACATTGCTGCGGTGAGGCAGTCCCTCAGACTGACATCTGACATCTTTGAAATCCGCCTCACCGCTCCGTGTTCTTCATGAATAGCCCCCATTCTCTTACGTCTTCCTCGGACCGGGCTGACGGTAAGTCCCATTAGCGCCTTCCGGACTTCTATCACACTGCTTCGAATAAAGATATAATGGCGTCCGGGATCACTCAGGTCCGTTTCTCCTAATGTTGAGCTAGATTCATTTGTTCAAATCGTTTCTTCTGAACAGTTAAACTAGGGAGCCTACAAGGGGGAGTATTTACCGGGCTCACTAGAAGGTCCCCCAACACGGAATATCGTACTGGCTGGCAACATTTCAAGTAAGTGCAGATAATTACATCAATACCGTTGTCAGACTCATGCTTTCTCGTTTGTGACCCTCACGGCATCATGCCCGCAGCGTAGGCCAGTGATGTGTCGTTTAATCATGGAACCTACTTCATCTACTCGTCTTGCGCGCCAATTGCAGCCCTCCTCAGTGGACACTTGGCAGATCTGAGTCCTTCGAGACAGGTGCGGACCTATCTGTCGGACTACTTTCGGGGGCAACGATCAACTCCCATGCCAAGCTTGGTAGTCTGCGTCAGAATAATATAAATACTAACAAGGCCCGGGCGCCAGTCGCAGGGTACACGCATGACATCAGCAGGTGCAAGTGGACTGAGGGATCTGATTGTATTTGTATTGTACCAATCGAATTCTCGAAACGGCGCGGCCCAGAGGCATGCACAAGCAGCGTGGTCACCGAGATCCTCCAACCTTAATTTTTCATGTTGAGCTGAAGATCAAGATGTTGATACGATAGATCGATCATTCTGCATCCTAGCGATCTTTGCTCCATTAGCTTATACCCGTGAGTGCTATATTCTAATCGGGTAACGATAAATGTATCCAAGTCTGAAATTGTCAGGATTTTCGTCATCAGAGCCTATGGCAACAGTGCAGCCGGTCCACTAGTAGCTTACATGAGTATGCCCGAAAGGTGTAAGTCAGGTCTATTAGCACAGTTCGTGAAAATCGCTCTACCTCCTCTTCGCACTGAATAAGGTACACGTGTCGCAAACACCATGTGCGCAATGTGTGTCCTCAACTCACCGGAACACACATGTAAGGATTAATATCCGCGCGGTGATTTACCGCGGGACAGTAACGTGCTGATCTGGCTGCAGGATATCAGGAATTAAATCAAGGCTTTTTAACATACGCATACGCTCCTTGCCATCGTATCTCTCTCACGGTTTTTACAGCATCATAAGCTATACCGGGCAAACTGATGAACGGTGCTGACTGCATGGTGAGTAGTAATGTAAAAATATGGTGTTCTAATAAATTCTGAAGTGAATTCGACAGAGGGCCACGTCGTAGACGCTATCGAAGCGGTATGTATATTAAGCACGAGCTTGATCGGAACGAAGGATATGACGTTATGACAGCAAATGGGACCCGCAACTCTCGGGCATCCCTTGTTAGGAATGTCAACCACGAATCGGACACGTTGTGCCATTGAAAAGTCCGCCATAGCCAAGAAACATAGAAACATGATTCATTTTTACGGTGGACTACTGTACCTTATGAGGCACCGGCCAGGCAGCCATCCTGATACGGGAGAAGGCGTGAGATAGCGTGGTGTCTTTATAGATGGTGGTCACCTCATTTTGCAGAAGGACACATGGGGAACATGAAGCTCTACGGGGACGTGAAAATTATGGTGCCATCACATAAGTCCATCAAATTCTGGACTGATATTACATACCTCTACATCCTTCACAAAGGAGGGGCAGCACCATTGCTTCATGCTTCATGGGAGGTATCGCATGGCTGCCCTAGGGTCGCTGTGGAGATGTCTCTCTCCAATGTTGCCGAGGAGCTCCTGGGGCGAGAATGCGGGTGCGGAGGAGTAAGGCGATGGAGACAGTCCCTTGAGCCCAGAAGCGAGCCAAGTCTCCCCATTCGTAACAAGGCCTCCACGACATACCATGCGTCGGATTGGTGAAACTGTACACAGCGACACTGTACAAACCAAACGGGAGTGAGATCATAACTCCACTGGCAGTGCAGGATCTGATTGCCTGAGAAAATTCAATATTTGGTTTGTTAGCTAAATCGAGAAAATGTTGCAAATGCACGCCGGAGTCCTGGACGCAAAGGGCCTTGTTGAGCGGCAGAGCGGGCGAATGGCGAGGGACTCAGGAACGTCCAATCATAGCGGGTGATCGGAGCGGTGATCGGGCAGAACGATTGTTCTTTGCGCCAGCATTCTTGTGAATGCTCATCCTGGCTGGAGCATACTGACTGAGAATTCTTCCCTCAATGTATATTTACGACTAGAGTACCCATGGACTAATACAATGCGGAGCAACGCCACCTCAAAATCCAAACCGAGTCCGCCAAATTCCAATGCGCGGGGCGCGCCGGCGAGCGGGATCAAAAATCACGTGGTGTGGGGATATTCAAGGCTGCAAGCGCTCATCCGGTCATTCGATTCTGCTACCGCCATGGCTTTCAACCTCGGTACGCCAATCAACACGGCCCTGCTGCTGTACATCCTGTACACCGTCCAGCGTATTTTGCTACCCTCCAACACACTGCCGAAAACGGTGCCAAACGAGTTTAAGGGCGGCTACTCATGGATGCCCAAGTCGCACCCTCCCACACTGCTCTACAAGACGTACACGCCTAAGACGCTGGAACCGTTCAACGGAGAGGAGGGGAAGCGTATTCTCCTTGCCATCGACGGCGTAGTATATGATGTGACGGCGGGTCGCAACTTCTACGGACCCAGTACGTATACATATTCGGGTGGGCCTAGCGCGGGACTATGTCATGGCTGATACTCGGTAGATGGCATGTATGCCAACTTTGCGGGGCGTGACGCATCTCGAGGAATGGCCAAACAGTCTTTCGATACTGGTATGTTCTATGAAACTTGTCGCTCAACGTGCATCTGGACATGCGATCTTGCTTACAGAGATGCTCACGCCTATCGACCAACCGCTGGACAAGCTGGAGGACTTGACTCCGGAAGAGATGTGCGTGGTTCATTCTCGTTTTTTGAGTGTAATAGTTCTACTGCGATGTACTCACCTCTATCCGTCCTTTCCACTGCACGTAGTGAAAACATGCGGGGTGCGTGCATTAGTGTCTGTCTGGGTCTAGCATGTTCACGCCTCTTTATAGGGTGGATGGACCACTTCTCCAGTAAATATATCGTCTGTGGTAAGCTCGTGGAGAACGACGCCATTTGATCCTTTCTCTATGAGGTATGTGCTATGTTTATAAGCGGGCGCTTATCGTCCTTGACATTGATGCGATTTGAAAGCATCTACATCAGTTGCACGGCGACTGCTCAATGCTTGGTCAATGCTTTGTCCACGGTTTACCTACGACGGTAATCCCCGCAGGTTTCTCATATAGCACTTGTTGTAATATATCATGGAGAATCGATGCAGATATATTTTCCTGCGCAAGCCACTGTCGGTCGTGATGGATCGTACATCTGGGACTCATATAGCGGGAAGAAGCACTCTAGAGGTCATGCAAAGGATCCTATGCCCTCCGCAGCGAAACTCATTTTGAACCGCTGCGCTGCCATTACAAGTAGGACTATGATGCCTGACGAAAAGCGTCACCTCTGAGTCATTGCATGCACTTCAATGTGGGTCAATGTTGAGTGCTGAGTATAGTAATTTAAAGCATTGCCATGCACAGCCACTATGGTCATCGCGGTGCGGCCGGTGACAGTGTGGGTGCTGGGCACTGCTGGCGCCTACAAGGCCTATTAGCGCGGGGCCCCGGCGCGGGGGTGCCATAAATAACAGCTCTTGTTTTGGCCACTCCCATAACCATTGCAAGAACACAGTCAACACACGTTCACTGAGTAGGACATACTTTCACGGAGATTCCAAAATTTCTGCTGGTCATGAAAATTACGATGGCCATGAGACGTTCGACCCCATCGGACATGATCAAATTCCCCGCGACTCGATTGGCTTGAAGGCTGCTTCGGTCACATTCACTTTCCCTGGCTATCTCCGCCTGGACTCTGCGGATTGATCACGCTCGGATTATGAGGTGGATACGCGTGTCTGCAGGGCTACATCCTGCACCGCTATAAGTAGCGGCAATGCTATCGCAAACTACGTTTTGTTCCGTAAACTTTTGAGCTACCCTGCAGCCTCTCTGTGAACTGTCTGTCGTTACAGAGACTTTTGTGCTCAATCTTGGACGACCCGTCTAAGCCATGGCTCTTATAGCGGAAACGCTGCGTGTCGGACTCTTGTCTGGAGTGTTGTGGATCCTCTGGCGCGTGCTCAAGCCAGTATTCGTCAAGTCGCCTTTGGACAACATCCCGGGGCCTCCCAGTCAATCATTCACCAAAGGTACGCTTTTATACATTCCACGCCTAGTTCTTAGAGGCTGTATGCGCTCGTTTGTGCAGGCAACCTTCCTCAGCTATACGATCCGCAGGGCTGGGACTTCCTGAACACAGAGCTGGGTGTGAAATATGGTTCAGTCGTCAAAGTCAATGGACAGTTTGGGGTGCGTTAGATCTGCATGACGCCATTGATTTTGTAACCCATGGGATTGTCTTTGCCTAGTAGAGCAAACAGCTATTTGTATTTGACCCTGTGGCGCTGTCTAGCATTGTGGTGAAGGATCAGTACGTGTATGAGGAGACTGAGGAATTCATTCAGTAAGTGACCGGTGGTGTATATGCGTCTGATTTAGCCCCTCATCGATGCGGTAGCACCAACCACTTGCTTTTGGGGGATGGCTTACTCGCTACACTTGGTTCGTCGTGCATCAGTTTAGGCATAAAAACATATATGACTGACAGCCTGGCCCTTCTCTTTCCGCAGGCGATCGTCACCGTAAACAGCGAAAGATCCTCAACCCGGTCTTTTCTATCGCCCATATGCGGCACATGGTTCCTATATTCTATAAGATTACTTATGACGTTCGTGCTTTCTATTGATGATATTTCGAGTCGACGTGAACATGCTAGACGACAGCTCCGGGATGCCATTGCCTCTAGGGTCCGTGACGGCGAGAAGGAGATTGACATTCTCGGCTGGATGGGCCGCACGGCGCTGGAACTCGTTGGGCAGGCGGGTCTCGGGTACTCATTCGATCCTCTGACCTCAGACACGGGAGACGAATTCGGCGAGGCCATCAAGGCGATTGGGTGCGTACGCGGTTGCATGCTGCTCTTCGCTTTGTGTTCCTCAACTCAGCTGTTACCCCCTTCATTTTCCCTCTCTTGCAGGCCGACGTTTTTCCCTTTGAGGATGTACCGTCCGCTCCTGCCCATCATCATGAAACTGGGCACGCCCGCATTCCGCCGTCGCCTGCTTGAGTTGCTACCCAGCCAACGCATGCAGCGGGCGCGTGAGATCAGTGATATCATCGATGAGCACTCTCGGCGCATATTCAATGAGAAGAAGCTGGCCATGGAGAAGGGAGACGAGGCGGTTTTGCAGCAGATGGGCGAAGGAAAGGACATCATGAGCAGATTGAGTGAGTATGACACTATCAGGAAGAGAAACAGACTGAAGCGCCGCCTCTTGTTGACAGTGCAAGCTAACCTGTCTGCTTCGGAGGAGGATCGGCTCCCTGAAGAGGAGATCCTAGGACAAATGTCGTATGTTACTAGTACCTATGTGCTTCACTGGACCGTATTAACGGACTATCCAGGACGTTTATCTTTGCGGGAATGGACACCACCTCTAACGCGCTTGCGCACATTTTGCAGCTGCTTGCGGAACACCCAGATGTTCAGGAGAAATTGCGTGCGGAGATAGTGGAAGCCCTGGATGGCGGTCAGGAGATACCCTATGATCAGCTGGTCGAACTTCCTTACCTCGATGCCGTCTGCCGCGAGTCGCTGCGTCTGTGAGTAGAGTCGTTGCGGAGCGCACATCATCGCGGCCAGCACATACTCACCGAATCTGCAGACATGCCCCGGTCCCATTGCTCAACAGAAGGTACGTCCTTGCATAGCGAGCCGGGGCTGATGTCGTTTTGTACAGTGATTGCTAACTGTCAACGCTGCTTAGAACCCGGCAAGATATCGTCATGCCTCTCTCTGCGCCGATCCGCGGCGTCGACGGCACTATGATGCACGAGATCCCGCTCCCCAAGAACACGGACATCATCATTGGCATCCTGGCGGCGAACCGCAACCCGGCTTTATGGGGCCCCGACGCTGCCGAGTGGAAGCCGGAGCGCTGGCTCGCGCCGCTTCCCGACACTGTCAGCGGCGCACACGTCCCTGGTGTATATTCGCATTTGTGAGCGTTTCATGGCACTCTGGCATATGCATCTCCACTGAAAGCAGACCGAAAGGATGACTTTCTTGGGCGGCGGAAGAGCCTGCATGTACGTAATCCATCTTACACATTTGCATCTGTTCTGAATACCCAATTTGGCAATCATAGCGGGTTCAAGTTTTCTCAACTTGAAATGAGTAGGCCATTCACATCTGATTACACTTCTAGGGTTCTCAATACTTCTTTTTACAGAGGTCGTGCTTGCTGTTCTGCTTTCGACGTTCACATTCTCGCTGTCGACCAAAGAGATCTGTTGGAATGTCGCAGGCATACAATACCCTACCGTAGGTTACAAGAGCAGGAAGCCGGAGATGCCTTTGAAGGTTGGTTTGGTGAAAGCGATCTAAGCGCTGTTTGATCATCGATGGTTGTACTATCCCGGGGTAATGATGATGTGACCGTTCCATCTTGTTTTCTGCCACTCCGTCATATGTACTGATTCTGTGGACTAAGGACGAGAATGAGAGCCATTATCGTATAAGAGACGCGATGCAGGTCGATGCTGCTCCAGGGTTGCACATCAAATCAATCCTTCAGTGCAGTTTGGTGCGTACGTTTCTGAATCAGAAAGATGGGCTGTGTCCGTACAGATACGCGAAGGCTATAGTCGAGGGGCGAGCGTCAGGTAACGGCCTCGAACAGATCAGCCGATGTGCCGATACAATTTCAAGCTGAGATGGGACTTGCCAACCAGTCAAATTGTATGACAGACGCGACAGATGCTATGCAAAGTTTCGCACTGCGGCGTTGTATAAAGCCAGCATTGGGCGACCAGTTGTCTAAAGTCATTGAGAATTGTATTCTCCAGTCAACAGCTAACATCTTGCTCACTGCTAGAGCCATCGTACCTACTTACGCACTTGATTTTCTCACTGCAACATGTCTCTGGAATCGTTGTTCTTTCTTGCGGTGCAAGCCGGGACGTTGTTTGCATTTACGTGGCTTTTGTACACCTTCTATCGAAACTTTGTCGTTCGCTCCCCGCTAGATAATATCCCCGGTCCTCCTTCTCATTCGCTCGTAAAAGGTAAGTCATAGTTTAACAACGATTACGCAATTACTGACCTTCTCACCGTTTTAAGGTAATTTGGGTCAAGTCTTCGATAGGCATGGATGGGAATTCCAGCGCGAGATCAGCAGGACGTACGGAACAGTGGTCAGGCTCACTGGCCTTTTTGGCGTACGTGCCATGTACATATACAAGCCCCGTGAATCGCGCTTATTGTGCTGACAGGCCAAGCGACTGTTTGTCTTCGATCCTGCGGCACTTCAGAGCATCGTAATCAAGGATCAAGATATATACGAAGAGGCGCCCATGTTCCTTGTGTGAGCTCAGCTTCCTCCCTCACTGTTAGATTTTAATATGTGCGTCCGTATTTTAGGAGTAACAGCCTGGTCTTTGGGAAGGGTTTATTGGGCACTCTGGGTGCACACCATCGCAAGCAGAGGAAGCTGCTAAATCCGGTGTTTTCCGTCAACCACATGCGGCACATGTTGCCCATATTTTACAAAATTGCCGATAAAGTTAGCATCTTGGCTTTATATTTACGACTGCAGAAATTTTTACTCTTCCCTCGTTATACACAGCTCCGCCAAGGTATTACCGCTCAAACTAGCAAGGGCTTACGGGAACAGGACATGTTGGAGTGGATGTCGCGTGCGGCATTGGAGCTTATTGGCCAGGGCGGACTTGGTCATTCGTTCGATCCCTTGGTAGAAGAAGCGGATCACACGTACAGAAACGCGGTGAAAGCTATTATGTGAGCATTGCGGGCGTTTATGTTCATCCCAAAATGTGGCATATTGACATTATCCTAGACCGGCATTGTTCTCGGTGTCGTTATGGCGCAGGTCCCTCCCTTATGTCATCAACATCGGAACACCGGCATTTCGCAGGCGAGTGCTGATGCTCATACCAAGTAGGCGGGTACAACGCGTGCGTGAGCTGGTCGACATTATCGACCAAGCCTCGCGCAATATTTGGCAAGGCAAGAAGCTCGCCTTGGAGAGGGGAGAAGAGGCTGTCTTGCAACAAGTAGGAGAGGGGAAAGACATCGTTAGCAAGCTCCGTGAGTACCCCTTGCGGAAGGATTGCCCGGTGATCTAACTAGAATTGTCGCAGTTCAAGCAAACGAGGATGTCGCCGAAGAAGACAAACTGCCTGATGATGAACTCTTGGCTCAACTGTCGTCCGTCGTTTATATTTATCCACCGACGTTTTAGATCACATTAAATTCCGTTATTACAGAATCCTGACCTCTGCTGCGGTAGATACGACATCCAGTGCACTAGCACGCATCGTCCATTTACTCGCGCAGAACACGGATGTGCAAGAAAAGCTTAGGCAGGAAATAATCACCGCGCACTCTGATAACGACGAACTTTCGTATGACGAGTTGGTCGAGCTTCCATACCTCGACGCTGTTTGTCGGGAGACTTTGCGACTGTATGTGAATTTTTTTCTGAACTTATTATCGTGTCCTTGACGGAGCCCACAGGTACCCGCCTGGGAGCTGGGTCACGAGAGTGTGAGTGCATGCCGGTCGATTGTTGTTATCTTGGCAACTGACATCACGCTCTAGCACTCAGAAGGATGTGATCATGCCTCTTTCTAAACCAATGCGTGGAGTGGACGGGACCACTATGAATGAAATCCCGGTGCCTAAGGGCACTGACGTTGTTATAGGCATCCGGGCATGTAACTGCAATTCGGATCTGTGGGGTGCGGACGCGGAGGAGTGGAAGCCGGAACGGTGGCTGTCTCCTCTTCCTGAAACGGTCCTCAACGCGCGTATTCCTGGAGTGTATTCTCATCTGTGAGTATATTATTGCAGTGCATTGTGCGGATATTCACCCTACCCTCGCAGTCTCACGTTTTTGGGTGGTTCACGGGCATGCATGTAAGTCATCTTGCGCTATAGATTTGGTGATTTCAGGTTCTTGATCGTGACTTGCTGCAGCGGTTTCAAATTCTCCCAAATGGAAATGAGTGCGTGAATTATCTACTGTGCTGTCGTCATTGATATTGACTATGCATCGTTATGAACAGAGGTTATATTGGTCGTCCTCCTGCAATCATTCAGGTTCTCCGTGTCCGACAAGGATGTGGTCTGGAATCTGTCTGGTGTAGCTTATCCCACGGTCGGGCCTGTGGATATCAACAGTCAGTTGCCCTTGAAGGTAGAACTGGTCAGCTCTTCCTGAAGGTGAAAGGCCATGTTACTGTGGAGATCCTGCCAAAGGAGTGACGATGCAGTGCAATGGTGTGCAGGGGAGGTTGAGTCAGTACATCATATCGCTCAATAATACATCCGCGTTGGGTATCAGGACCCCCGAATATAGGAGGGAATGCCTGATCCCGACGGCCCAAAATATGGCCAAAATGTCCACAGGCGCTTACTAAATTTTTCGCAAAAATGTCCGGAAAAAATCAGGCTTTCGGCTGTTTTTGCTAAAATCGTCCGGGATTTGGGTAGGTTTGGGCTCATGCCTACGCCAGGCGTCGATTTGTCCGCGCTGTTTAGCAGGGTTGGGATCAGGGCTCCACCGACTGCCAATTTTTCCGGACCGCGGGACCAGGCGTCGAGAAGTCGCCGAATTCAGGTGCTGGTGAATAACGGTCCAAGGAATAAGTACTGTCTTCAACTGTCTTCAGCACTGCTCAATCAACAACCAGGGTTTCTTTTGGACCTGGGTTCGCGGCGCGCTCCTGAGGACCTGCCTATTTTGGTCGCTTACACTCGGCGGGTAATGCGGGGATGCTGAAGTGGCGCGCTCGGATTCAGCCGCGTCTGAACAGAATACAGTAAACAAGCGAGTGGCTAGGAGTGTGACGCCAGTGAGTGCTTTGCAAGCGTCAGAATTAAGGAGCCTTCTCAAATTTGGCGAGCCAACTGTGGCTGAGTGCAAGGCCGTCCGGGAACCTCTGTCATGTTAGCAAAAATTGGACATGCATCTGCTACATTAGTTATATCTGCCATAGGTCGCTCCGTCATCTGTCCGTACAGGGATCAGACCTCCCGATGGTCTGGTTTAATATGTCCGGCAAGTTCCTCATACCTATATACCCCGGACCCCCTGATTTGTCCGGAAAAAATCACGCCTCAGGCCTCCGAAACGGACAAATTTGTCCGTACGGGCCATGAGGCATCCTCCCTCATATTCGGGGGTCCTGATTGAATCCAATTTATTTGCATCATGTCGATCGTGATCGAGGTACAATTGATTAATTAATCGTGTGCCACAGTGGCCGGTAAATCAGACGAACCATTATGGATGTACAGTAACTACTAATGTACAGACTTCAGTCCTTCTCAGGCTATCTCCTTCCTGGTCATGGGGCTGACTGAGTCCCACGATCAAGGAGGCTAACCCAGTGCGATCTGCCGTACTGGAAGATTAAAACAACCGGCCCGTGCGCATTTCAAGTGCGCAGTGTGTTAGTGATGACTACTCTCACTTAACAGCCTCCTCTTCATATACAATATGGATGCCGTAGCTGCCCAGAAGGACGTTGCCATCCCCATCATATCTGGCCCGAGTATGTCCTACTAGTCCATACAGGAACCATTACTTGATGTTCACTTTCCTCCCAAACGCTGCGATACAGCTAGAGATGCCTTCGTTCCTCTGCTTGAAGCACGCCGCGCAGAGATAGAGGGTGTCAAGCGGAGAACCTTCCAATACGGCGCAGACGGAAGACAACAGGTGTGCAGCTGCACTGATAATCCGGACTTATGTAGCCGTCATGCTAATCGACGAGATCCGGGACTAGCTGGATGTGTACTATCCCTCTGCAGATAGCAAATGGACGATCGAAGTCCCAGTCCTCTTCTTCATCTATGGTGGCGGGTTTGTGGAGGGCTCTAAGATTTACCCCCCTCCTTACGACCTCACTTACGCTAATCTGGGGGCATTCTTCGCCAACCGCGGGTGGGTGAACCATAAATGTCATTCAGAGAGCCTCACTCAGCGGTCATGAATTAATATAGAATCATCACGATTATACCTGACTACAGGCTAGTACCCAGTGTGAAATTTCCCGAACCTGTCGAGGACGTCCGGGATGCGATTGATTGGGCGATCACGAACTCAGACGTAATCACGCGCGACGATAGCATCCGTGCAGACTTCAACAATATCTTCGCGATGAGCCACTCCGCAGGGTCAATGTACCTCTCCACGATGATGCTGTACCCCGGTCGACTGCCCGACCGCATCCGCAGTCGCATCCGCGGCCTCATCCTCAAGGGTGGCGTGTACAAGTTCAACCAAGAGAAGCCCCTCGCGGACCCAGTCGCACTGATGAATCTCTTCGGCTCTTGGGAGAATGTGTACGCGAAGACGCCACTCACGCTGCTCCAGAGCGCGTCTGCGGACGTCATTCAGACATTCCCAGACGTTTTGATGCTGGCTAGTGAGAGGGAGCCGGAGGGGGTCATCCCCGTAAATGAGGAGTTTGCGGAGGCTTTGAGCACTAAGCTCGGAAAGGAGGTGCCATTTTCGCTGATGAAGGGACATAACCATATAAGCCCCCATGCGGCTCTGTATAGCGGACAAGGCGAAGAGTGGGGCGTGAAGGTTGAACAGTGGATTAGAGCTAGAGTTCTGCCGAAATGAAACAATGTATAAGGGCCTGAGATTTTAATCTTGATACATTATCGAGCAAGATCGAGACAGAGTAGAATGGTTGGACTTCATGTGAAAGAGACCAGTCGGGAGGTCATGAACAACACCCGAAGTTCATGCATAATAGATGTTTTCATCGAGCATAGATCTGTGCACTCAGTCTATATGACTGCGCGCTTTTGGTTGCATTATAAGGCGAAGCATTGCACAAGCTCGCCTGAAGTCTTTGAGATGAACACAAGCCGGTCAGTATCAGAAAGCACAGCAAACACAGAGCGCGCACCAGAAACAAGATACCGTCTTCCATCATGAAACAGTCCGTGAACGAACCCTTCTCGTCTACCTCAGTACTTGTCAGTGGAGTCTTCACCGTAGTCTTGCTCAGCCGATACGCAATAGAATTTCGTTCCGATGCCTGACCGAGCACACCGCTAGAAAACGACCAAAAAATGCCGGGACAGGGTATAGACCATGTTGAAGAGAGCTCCAGTTTGCGCCAGGCATTCTGGAGGGTTTGAAGCTTAGTAAGTCTATCTGAGATACATAAGCCGCCAGGTGGTCCGTCCACCATGTGGGCTTCGTCAAGTTCCATCTTGTAACATAAGGATGAACTACTCCGTATGATATCTGCGAGGTTACAGACCTATGTGCAATCTTATTGATGCTTGCAACTATACGTGCAGTTGAGAAACTTACCCGCATACTACTACGTAAATCTTGCACCGCAAGCTCCTCCATGATCATCATCAGAGCATCCAGAGGTAAAGCAAGTAAGTTCATGGCTTGTATCATTCGGGTCAGTCCCGTAGCAAAATAACAAGTGTGCAAATAGAGCGATGTAGGGAAAGTTGCACAACAATCATGGGCTCTATCATGATGACTCTAAGGATTGCGCAGTCCTCCGAGTCGAGAGCACGTGACCCGCAACCACATCACCTCTTGCGGATTTGGATTCTGGGTTCAGTTGGACGTTGTGAAGATGTTGAGGAATGGTCAATTATTCCTCAAGGATGAAGCTACTCCATTTAATTATTGCTGTGTTGAGATAAAGAAGATCGTAACGGAGATTTGCAGTCGATGGGCGTCTGCAATCACTATTTAGCGGTGTTTGTTCCATAACTTCTTGTCTTTAACCAGCAACTATTAGAGCCCTTTATATGCAGTTATTGGCCGACCTATTATCACTGCTGTGTTCTTCTGCCAGCTTATTTATTAAAGAGCACGCTGCACAGCTGCTACGTTTGCCGCTAATGCGGGTGGCTGTCGACTTTCAGACAAATTTTCGTCATACTAGTACTCCCAGTTGTCGGTAGGCATGTCCTTGTCAGTCCTAGTTTTCCTAGAACCATATTCTATGACCCAGATAGCTCAAGGTTCTCCCATCGGAGGGGTACCAGAATGGGTTGCCGGTTATCCTCTCATCTTGCGACGCAAACTCTCCGAGTTTGACACATCTGTCCAGATTAGGCAACTCTCCTCGATCGCTCAGTGTGACGATCTTCGTCACATATGTTGGGAACTTTGTATCCCAAACACCCGCCTTTCCTCTCACCAAAAAACTATCTCAAACTATTTGGTATGCAGTTGGCCTCCTGACGCTGGCTTGACCGATCTTGGACCACATTTGCTATGCCGCTCGCACGCTCTACTTTCAGGAACAAGTCCCGCTCGCCCGCTCCTGGTGCCGTCTCAACCTCAGCATTTGCGACATTAGCGAACCGCACCCCCGTTTTCTATCCTCCATCGCATTATGCTGCTGCTGCTGCTGGTCTCGTTCAGCCTGATCCCATGCCTGATTTCTATGCTACGAAGACCCCTGACCCACAATATTCGAATGCGGACTCAAACACAAAGCGTTCGCAGGCTTACTTGCCTCCAGCGTCACCAATATCATATCCAACGCAGAGCCCGGTATTCCAGTCGCCTATCGCTGACTCGACTCCAGTGCCGTCCAGCTCACACCTAAATCGCGTAAGCCGTCTCATCTCTCGAAGCCCTAGCAGGTCGTCCGCCAAATCACCACGAGCCAGTAGCTCTAGAGCGAACGCTGAGAAGGTGGGATCGGACCGTAGGCAGAGTCAATTCGTTGATATCCCGCTGGTCGAAATGCAACTCATTCCCACTCTGAGCGATACAATCGATAAGATGACACATCCACCACAGTCCTCAGCGAGGCATGATGACAGTGAGACAGAGAGTATGGACTCGGGTAATTTTGCTCGTTGGCAAGCTTCGCGGAACCATTACGGCACAAAATCTCCCTCGATCTGCCTCGACGATCCACCTGACCTACCCCTAGGCCCTTCGACACGCTCAAAATACGCTCCATCCGGTATAGCTGCACTTCCTGTGATACCTGATGTTTCCATGTCCAACCTTGTGAGATCGAGGGCTCCCCAGAGCTCCACGGCAAACCCTCAGCAACGAGGAAATTCTCGAATGTCTCAATATATACCCCCACATCTCGCTTCGAATGCTTCGAACTCGCTCAAACCCCCTTTAAAGTCCGCATTGCGCACTCAACAATCTGCTACACCGCCAATGTCTGCTGCCTCAGTGTATCAATCTGGCAAGTCGCTGCGCAGTGTCAGGTCAATGACGTCGACTGGTCCGACTAATGCTGCCGTGTGTTTGCATTGGTTCTTGTTCACTATATATTGCTGATCGCGTCCATTCATTTCAGGAAAGCATGTCAGACACCCCCAGCAGGGCACGTTGCCCTTCTCAGGCATCAGCGCTGAAGCAACCAAACAGCCTTCTACCAGTCCCAAAATCCAAGTCCAAGTCCAGATCTAATCCAGCGACACCCCAACTACCTGCGAGAACCCAAAATTATGCTACGCCTCAATCTGGCCCTTATCCTGGTTTCGGCCCGCGCGGCTTTAATGACCGGTCGAATCCTCCGAGATCAGCGCGCTCATCTGCTAGTACCAGCGACAGCGACTCCGAGCACGTGGAGCGGCTTGAGCGCAGCCCACGTTCTGGACGCCTTGCGACAAACAAGATATCTAGCTCCACAGAAGACGATGACAAACTAGAAGATGGGACACGTCTGGCTAGTCGCATGAGGTTACCGGCCCCACGCAAATATGCGACACCTACATCTAGCATCCCAGTTCGAGGTGCTAGAAGAGAGATAAACTCTCCGGTGCCGCCGGACCAGATGCGACGTGAAAATCTTGATTCAAATAGGATACCCGTGGGCCTTGGCTTTCGGATGAGCCCATCGCCGGAAGGGACTAAGTCTCGGTTCAAAATTGCCGCCGATGACAGTCAAGACGAGAGCGTATACGATGACTCTACGGATAGTTCTCAGCATGAAGAGCAACTGAACATGAGGCAACATGACGAGGTAGATCGCGCACCAGCCACAGAGAGATCTGTCCGTGCTCGCCTTCTCGACGCTGTGCGGAATCACGACTTGACAACGGTTGCCGAAGGGGACAGCAAGAGAAGGCAGGCAGCTCTGGCAGGTATTGTTGATAGCCTCCGGTCTCAGTTTGGTTTATCCCCGGCAGAAGGACGGAGGAGCGTTCTTAGCCAGAGCGAAAGCGACCCGTACTATGAGGAGGGACTGGCCATCGCTTCTTCTGGCGACTTTCGCTACGGGAGTAATGCCCATGATTCTACAACGAGCATGGCTCAATTACCGGTCGTGGAAGAACAGTGGACACAAGAAGGGCATAGTACATCAGCCGAAGAGGAGTCGGTATACTCAGAAGACGAGGAAGAAAATGGCTACTCGAGTGATGATGTGGACCCTCCAGGCAATCTGCAAGAGACACCTAGATGGAGCCATGACAGTGATCCTCCCGCTCGTTCGACTTCACCCAGCTATGGTTCCAAAGAGCAATTTCAAGCGCCCCGCAGATCAGTCTATCGTCTCTCTGGCTCCCCCGTCGTGGACCAGCGCCAACAAAGTGTCTTATCTACGTCGAGTGCGAGAGATGGACGTCGACGGTCAAATTCTCCCCAACCTGGCCCTAACATGCGCCTCTCTGGAAGGAGTGATCACAATAGTACTCCGCGTCAAAATCGCTCTATCCCAGAGCCTGAACACGACGGTCAATCTTCCATTCCTATTTCTCCCGCTGATGCTTCGTTTTCGAAGAGGCGGTCGACATATGGCAACGAAGCTCATCGTAGCTCTAGGCTGTCTGTGACAGAGGATCTTGAAGCAGATGATGTCAACGGTGGTGCTTCAATACCTGTCGCCCATGCTGAAACCGAAACTGAGGAGACGGATGGACATGAATGGGAAGCTTTCGGTATACCACGCTCCCTCTCGTATGGTGCCAGCGATTCTTCAAACAGTGTTCAATCAAGCGTAGAGGATGTTGAAAGGCAAAATGTTCTTCTACGCAGCGAAAGCGACGAATCACTCGATGGAGGCATGCGTCATGTCAACTCTGCCTTATCCTCCGCGGGCGACGGATGGGATACTCGTAGCGCTGATGGCGCATTCAGCAGAGGTGCGAGTGCGCTATTCGAAGTGCTGGCGACCGGAAGTCGCAAGTCTAGTCTAGCCTCTGAAGCAGCTCGAATGAGGCTCCCGGATGATCGAACAGACGCACCAAATCAGGCGCGTATGTCAAGAAATCCTTCGGCGGAGGGTACAGAGTTGTATGATCGAGCGCCTCGGTCTCCGCGTCCCGGTTCACCGGTTTACGAACAGCAGTCGTATAAGGTCCAGTCGATGAGTCCTTCGCCATCTACTCAAGAGAGCTGGTGCTCTTCACTCCAACCGTCCGCATACAGTGCGCTTCTATCGCGATATGGGCCCAAGGAAATGCAACGGCAACAGGTGATATTCGAGCTTCTGATGTCTGAGAAGGTCATGGTCAAGCGGCTGCGTCTCATTGTCCAATCTTTCATTCTACCTCTGAGGAGTCAAAATAGCAGATCTTGGCTTCCGGGAGTGCCGCAAGACGTCGCGCGATCATTCGATTGGTTCGAGGACATCGTGAATATGCACCGAGATTTCGAGCGTGCATTGAAAAATTTAACTGCTCCTTGGAAAATGGCTGCAGTGGTGGATCATGTAGCAACACCATTACTTTCTTTCCTTCCCAAGTTCGAGATCTACCAGCCCTATTTAGTAAGAGTGGACGAGATTAAAGAAGTAGTGGCTGACTTGGTGGCCGATGAACAGAGTGAGTTCGGGGAGTACGTTCGCATGTGGGAGCAGCAAGGTGATTGTGACAAATGGACAGTCGAGCGACTTCTGGAGGAGCCAATCACTCGTTTGAACTCCTATCCAGAGCTTTTCGAGGTCAGTCCCACATGTCAATTTCTCATATGTACTCGACACGAAGTTGTTTCATAGCGGCTGCTAGGTGTTACACCGACCGAACACCCTGACTACCTAGCTTCTATTTCGCTGCTATGCAGTACAAAAACGATTATTCATGTCATGGAAGAAGTTCGAATTCGGGAAGAGGAATATGACTTCGTCAAGGACGTCGCATCTCATCTCATCGGCCTACCGGACTTTGCCCCACTAGCGAACCGGGAGCGTAGACTTCTGCACGACGGTCTCGTCCGCTGGCTTCGCCCCGTTGAAGTCATGCAGGATGATACACCTGCAGCACCTGCTGTACAGCTGAATGGTAAAACGCTCTTACGCTCAATTTCAAGGAACGAACGAACGCAACAGGATGGCACTCAGCGATCGTCCCGACTGGCATCTGCTATTCATAACTGGCACGTCCGGCGGACCAAATCAAGCTCGATCAGCTCTTCTGCTTCGTCCCTTTCTCTGCATTCGTACTCTACACTGTCGTCCTCCAACGCAACATCTGCAGCACAGATATCCTTGCCGCGTTCAAATGCAGACAAGGTGGAAACTCGTCGTATGGAAGTCGATGTCAAGCCCCTACAAGCATTCGTGTTCTCTGATCTTTTAGTGCTGGCTACCCTTCCTTTGGCAAAAGAGGGGACTGATGCGGCCGACCTGGAGACCAGCTGGCAATTACTCGACGACCTGGGCTTGTCGAAGATCTTATCCATCACGGAGCGACATGAAAATGCAGGTAAGTCAAATGAGGCGACGTGCTATAGGGCTCACGAGCTGATAGGAATATAGGACGGGATCGCGTCATAAGCCTGAGTCTAATCCCTGTGGATGTCAGCCAGCTAGAAGTGAATGTCTGTGTAAGATCGGGTCCTGTCACGGAGATGACCTTGGTCCTGCCTGCTTCTGATGACGACTCAGCTGAGTCCTTCTTGACTGCTTTGCAACGGTGTCTTGAAAGGACTATTCATGATCTCTCTTTTCCTGCTCAGGCGGCAGACAAGTCATCATTCGGTCCCAATCTCGAGGCCGACAGCGATACTCACCATTCAGTGCAAGCCATTCTTGCTTCCGGACTCCCTTTACCCAAAAGCCCGTCCATGCAGCTCGATGATCAAAGCACGGATCGTACCACAGATCCCTCCGAGCAAGAGCGAGAAGAGCGAGGATGGTGGTCTTTGCGCTTTCAACAAGTTCTGCGCGAATTCCAACGGCAGGACAAATCTGCTTGGCTACTTTCATGACATTTGATATCCTAACCGTCTAATCTTATTGATATATTTAACATCTGTAGCATCACTGACATCGCGACCCCCAGCTGTATTAGAAGCCATCTGTTTCTTCTTCATGTGTACTTCCTCATCTCAGTGTATTTCCGGTGTTCGTATCATGGCTAATTGTAGCAATAAATTTTACTTGTCTATTTTGTAGGATTGCCGTGCGGTGTTGTAAATACGTTTGCCAAGGGTGAAAAATTCCTCACATTTCAAACTTGCTTTGAGCAGCACACTCGAACCACTTATCATGCCTGCTTACATGAAGCCATCCCCGGAATCCATTGTTCAACCTCCACAGCCCAAACTTCGCCGCCCCCGGCCATTAAGGCAAACTAACATGATGATGTCCCTTCATGACAAAAACCTTGGCTCCTTCTCCTTACCCAGTTTCTGCTTCCAAATAGTGATGAACCGCTTGGTAAGTTGATCGTCCAAGTCCCCCGGCTCGCGGTCGCATCCCAGTCGTAGTTTGACGCAAAGTACTTGCCTATGACTACTTTTGACGCTCAATCTGCCATTGTAAAGGCGCACCAGTAATGCAAGAGAACTATTTCAGTACTTTACTTAAGCTATTTCGTTCCAGGAAGTTACAGGGAATCTGAAATACGGTAGAAACATCTTTCATTCAGTCTGAGAGCTGAAGACCCCGCCAAGGTCGCGACGTGACTGAGAGGGTTAACACGTGATCGCGTTTCTCTGCTGATCTAAATTGGCGCAATTCTTATCCGGGAGCAATAAGTGTCTCCTTAATTCGCCAAAGGCTATCCAACGGCAAAGTCTGCGACGATGACTTCGACAACAAACTGGCCTACTTTCCCCGAATCTCGGTAGAGCTTAGCGACATCTCTTTTACGTGTATTGACTGTCATCACCATGGCTGACCATCTTCCGCCTGGTCCGTCAATCACTCCTCAGCTGTCGGGAGAAAGAAACGCAACCGCAAACGATGATGACGCCGAATCACATTCAACCGCATTGCGTATGAGTACATCTCCTATGAGTAGAGCAGGGTAAGACGCATGACCGGAAGTTGCGTGATCAGCTGTTGAAGTGCTTGTGACTAGTTTATTACAGCCGAGAAGTTTTGTGTCGTCAAGCTCGAAATCATCTAGGCCTCGCAATGCCACTCCACGTTCTCAGATCGATATTCGCGAGAGTACCATGCAGCTCTCTAACATACCTCTTCGAGCACCCAATCCGTCATCCTCCCAGACACACGACGCGTTCATCTTTCCGGACGTCGGAGAAGCACAATCCGAAACAGAGGCAGAACCCATACTGCCTCCATCTCTCTCCACATCGTCTTTTCTGTCCTCTCACCACTCTGACAGTGTGACCGATCTCACCGCGTCGACAACTACAACGGAGTCGGCTCAGTCTGGTAGTATGACCCCTAGAGGGCGATTGGGGCCATCTGGATTAACCCTGCTGATGGCTCACCGGGATCGCGATACCTCTGTTAGCTCGACCGATACCCCATCTAATATTACTGCAACGGCTGGTCGTCCGTCAGGTGCTGGTCTCCTTGCCCCAACGAAACTTGACAGCGATGAACCGCTTGATCGTCAGCGCCGTGCTGCGTTGGCTCCCGTTGTCTCTGTAGGCGAAATACAAGCAGAGATTTACAATGATGCTTCAGAGTCAGCACCGTTGCTACTTGACTTAGAAGCAGCTCACCCATCGTACAACGGGAACGGGAACGGGAACAGCGTACCAAAGGTCCACGACAAGAGGGCTAGCAGAAGTCTGCTAACTTCGATATCTACTCCTGACTTGGCAAGCGTAAAGGATATCGGGATTACTGCAGTACAATCACTGCCTGCTGTGCTACTGGGCACATTACTCAATATACTTGACGGGATATCCTGTTAGTATTCTGATGGCCCTTCAATGATGGAGCTGCTGACACCGTTAATAGATGGTATGATTATATTTCCCGCCTCGGGTGTTTTCTCAAATCTTGGAGGCACCGGAGTCTCCATGTTTTTTGTTTCGTACGTTTCATTTTTCTACGACCGTTCAAGCCTTGTGGCTGACGATGGACCTCGTGGATATGCAGCGCCGTAATTTCTCAACTTGTTTATTCTGCTGGGGGCAGCGGCTTTGCCGGTGCGAATGGCAGTATGATGATCGAAGTTGTCGTAAGTATTGCCCTTTCTGGTTGTCAGCTGATTGTCACCGCTGATCGCACGTTCCTGCAGCCTTTCTTTCATATCCTGGCGAACACCATAGCCTCGGAAATAGGTGAAGACAAACCTCACGCGATTATTGCCACCACGATCGTCGCATTCGCACTTTCATCCATCCTTACTGGTGAATGCTCTTGCAGATTCTGGAGAGATCGGCTTCACTGACTATGGGTACAGGGCTGACTTTCTTTCTCCTTGGTGCGTTAAGGTTGGGGGCCTTGATCGGCTTCTTCCCGCGACACATCCTTGTTGGGTGCGTCTGCCAGATTGTTCCTGCTTCGCTTGCTCATAGACGTAATAACAGCTGTATAGGTGGTGTCGGTGTCTTCCTGGTGATCACAGGGTTAGTCGCACTTGTTCAGATGACAGTATCCCGTGTTGTCGAAGCGTCGGCATGTGTTCTAATTTCCGTCGTATAGATTTACCGTCAGCACCCGCATGGCGGACGATGACTTCGATCTGACGCTGTCCACCTTCAAGTTTATCTTTCTCAATCTCCACAATCTGGCGCTGTGGGTTCCCGCGTTTAGCCTGGCCGCGCTACTGCGCGTTATCACGCACAGATATGAACATCAGCTCATATTTCCAATGTGTGCGTGCCCGTTTGTAATGTGACATTGCGGATTGCAACTCATCCTTGATCTGTCTCGGATGGTCTATAGATTTTTTGATTATTCCCGTCATTTTCTATGTGGTCGTGGCGGCAGCCCACCTAGACCTCGGCGTTTTGCGTCAGCAGGGCTGGCTATTTGATATGGGAAGCTCGCATGAACCGTGGTATCACTTCTATGCTCTGTTCGGTGCGTGCTGTTCCCCGAACATGTGACGGTGTGTCTGAAAGTAGACGGTAGACTTCAAAGCTACTCAATGGTCTGTTCTCTGGTCGACCCTCCCAACACAATTCGCATTGTGAGTGGTGACGTATCTGACCAAAGACAGGCAGTCTGATGAATGGTTTTGCACGCCAGACTATTCTTCAATATCCTCCACCCGCCTTTGAATGTGCCAGCACTTGGTGAGCAGTGGCGGCGTGGCGTGTTTATATCTTCGCTGACTGACGAGACACAGCGGTCTCGCTGAACCATGAAGTGGATACTGATAAGGAATTAGTTGCACATGGATACTCTAATCTTCTTGCTGGCGCTCTTGGCACAGTGTGGGTGTTTTCGGCTTTATGCTATACTGTGATCATTGAACACCATTTACATTGCGATTTAGTCCGAACTATCTTGTCTACGTCAACACATTGCTGTGAGTCATGTCCTACGACATTCGCGTTCTAATTCTGAATGTTTTTTGCATTCAGATTTTATCGCGTGGGTGGTACCACACGCACTTCAGGTTTCCTCCTTGCAGGTGCAACAGCAATCTTGCTATTCATTGGAACAGGGCCAATTGCATTCATCCGTACGTATCGTGTCACTCTGTCTACTCAAAATACTTATTCCGTGATTCGCAGCGGTCATGGTCGTGGGTGCTTTAATATTTGTGCTTGGGCTCGATCTCGTGAAAGAAGCCTTGTGGGACACGAGACACCGTGTTAGCCGGTATGTAAAAGTCTCGTTTGGACTAACGGCGAACTCATGTGATTCATTGTTTAGGATGGAGTACATCACGATTGCGAGCATCATGATTTGCATGACTGTATGGGACTTCGTTATAGGTGTCCTGTTCGGCATCATCGTCAGCTGTGTGTTCAAATCACTCAGCAGTAGTACACCACGATCAGTCGTTGATAAGCATGTTTTCAGGTTTCTTCTTCGTTGTTCAAAGCTCCCAACGGAGGAGCATCCGTGCGTTACATACAGGAGAGACGGCCATGTCAACAGTGCGTAGGCCAGGCGCACATCGCGCTTACATCCGTGAAGTGTCAAGGCAAACAACAATTCTGAGACTGCAAGGTGGGAAGGTCTCATTCTTACGGTGTAGACCTTGGTCATAACTCGTCACCATCTAGGATTTCTGTTCTTTGGCACAATCACTTATGTCGAGGAGACAATCCGCAATCTGGTGGATAGTCCAGCTTGGAATCGAAACCCCGTGCGGTTTCTGTTGCTAGATCTTTCGCTTGTGGCCGGCGTAGACATGTCTGCCGCCGAAGCCTTTGTCAGAATCCAAAGAATTTTGGCTGCAAGGAAAGTGGTATTCGTGTTTTGTGGATTCTCTCTAGAGTCGGCTATTGGCAAATCTCTTCACAATGTGGGCCTCTTTGAAATGGAAGGTGTCGAGTTGTTCACGACGTTCAATGATGCACTGGAATGTAAGTAACAGGTCCTCAAGGTGGCATCGTTGTAAATTTCATACTTCGATTTAGGGACAGAAAATGTTTATCTGCGGCAATGGTTCAGCTCGCAGAAGACAGAGCCCCGTGCGCTCGGTGAGCGGTTTTGCTCGACGCTAAATAAAGCTGCCTGACCGCTTTTTCAGTGTTACCTGGTCGACAAGACACTATTTTTGCGTTTCAAGAGTCATCAACAGCGACGCCCCGAAAGTCGCAGCTCATGGACGCAGGTTGGCGAACGATTGCTCGAGGTCGGCGAATTTCTACGGGGGCCGCGAACATATTAATGACACAATTACCTTCACTAGATCACTCACCCCCTGATGCGGATATCACAAACGATGAGGAGCCGTATGCCACTCTTGTCAAAGTGTTCTCGACCTATGGTCCTATTGATCGCCAGCGATTCTCAGCGCTCATTCCTTATCTTGAGCGAGTTTCAGTGCCTGCTGGTGTTGTTCTCTGGCATCAGGGGGATGATCCCGATGGTTTGTACATTGTGGAGTCTGGGGTTCTAAGGGCTCTATATCGTTTCAACGACCACACACCACCAACGGAGGAGTCCATGGTACCAGGGACACTTGCCGGCGAATTATCTGCTCTGTCAGGACTATCACGCAATGCGACCTGTGTTGTAGAACGGCAAGCCGTGTTGTGGAAGCTCACCATCGAGAACTTACGCCGCCTTGAGATCGAACAGCCAGAACTAGCAAGCGAATTCACACGACTGGTCCTCAAAGGTAGGTGCACTGCCACCATGGACATACCGATGGCTTCTTATCATGGTGTTTCTGTTAGCTGCCAAGCTTGACTATGACATCCTTATATCAGCACTAGCAACTCGGCAATGAGCACCAAGCCCAATTTATGCAGGCGCAAAATGTAAACAAAACACGACATTACTACATTTGTATCGATACCCATAGAAAGTTTCGCCGTCTCCTCACCATTGTTCAAGTGTACTTCCGGTAATGACTTCTTGGCTACTTGTGTTCTTCGGATCGCGAGCCAATGATAGTCGCTCATATACCTGTAATACCCAAAATGAATGCTAGGACATTCTTGCATCCGCTTGATACATAGAGCTGCGAGTGCGTTGATCTCAAGTCTGGTCATGTCACTGATGATGTACTTTACCAGTGAATGAAATTGCAAGGTGCCTTCATCAGTTGAGGGCCTATGGCCTGCTGCTGTGGCATGAGTGCGAGGTTTGCTCAGTCAATGGTGATAGATCGAGATGACAGAGCAACTCCTGCTTAAGCTCGGCCTCAAAAAAGCTATCGGGAACAAGAGAGAGCATCTTAATGCCCAAATCACAAAGCTCTCAGGGGGCCATTCTAAGCCTCTATCGAGATGTAGACCACAAGTCACTGTTCCAGCGCGCTCAAGGACATCAGGGAAGTTAAATAGCATTCGCAAAAACCTCTAAACCCGTCATACACAGGGCGTCTTTAGAGGTAGGCTCAGGTCATCTCAAGGATGCTGTTCAGAGGTCTTCCTCCGCCCTCGATTCCTCTCTTGTGCTATCTGGGGCTGAACATCCAGTCCGCAGCACGGGCGATTGTGATCTCGATCAGCCTGGACAGGTTTGAGTTGATCGAAGCATTGAACTGGCAACCGTCGAAGGCGTACGCAAGAGCTCGACAGCCCGCAGCAACTCGCAGTCTGTCAAAAGGTCAGCTCACCATCATGCCGGCTATACGCGCGTTCGTGTTATCGGCACATGTGTCAACCCCTTCCGGTGTTCCGCGGTAGCGTATTTATCTTGTTATCAAGAGATGCTTGTATTGCGTACTATCCTCACGTCTTCTCTGTATCTTGACCCACTAGTACACCAAACCTCCAATCGTCATGGGATTCATACAAGAGTCCAAGTACTCTGTGACTGCAGCCAAGCAGATGTTCTGTCCAAAAGGCGACTTCAAGGCTGACGATATACCTGATCAGTCAGGACGGATCGTGATAGTTACTGGTATGTTCGCGACTGGACTCTAGTAGGATCGTCTAAATCGGGACCTACAGGAGGGAATACTGGTATTGGTAAGGAGACAATCAAGGTATGTGAAGGCGCTGGCGTTTGGATGCCATGCTAGATGCCATCTCGACATAGGTTCTCTTGCAACGTAAAGCAAAAGTATACATGGCCGCACGAAGCAAGACAAAGGCTGAAATAGCCTTGCAAGAGTTGAAGGAACAGACCGGAAGGGATGCTATTTTCTTAGAGCTCGACTTGAGCAGCCTGGCCTCGGTTCGCAAGGCTGCTGAGGAGTTCATGAGGTAAGTCTTAGTCACTGCAGTCATCCATCTATCTCCTTGATCCGTCTCCTTTTTTCCGTAGTAAAGAAAAAGAGCTGCATGTCTTATATAATAACGCGTGAGTACGAACTCACTTCCCCTTCCCCGTGAGATAATGAACTCTCCGCAGTGGCGTGATGTTCTGCCCTGTAGATATGCTCACTGAGGACGGTTATGACCTCCAATTTGGAACTAATGTTATCGGTACGTATGCTCCTCACGGTCGAGTATTGTCACTTGCGCTGACGTATCGTAACTTAGGGCATCACTTTTTCACCAAATTACTCATGCCTGCTCTCCTAGCGGGGAAGGAGACGTCCCCAGATCATCACGCTCGCGTCATCACGACGTCGTCTTCGGGAGCCATGCTTTTCACTCTCAACTTTGACTCGTTCAAAGAAGGCCCTGCGAGACACAAGATGTCCAAAGAGCAGCTGTATTATCAAAGCAAATTCGTGCGTGCCGTGACTCTCTTGGGTCATTCCTGACATTGAACACTCGTTGCTCCCTCCATAATCAACAGGCGGGTGTTGTGCTGGCGCGCCAGATCGTAAAGCGCCATGGTGAGAATGGAATAATCTCACATTCTGTAGATCCTGGTGAGCAGAATTCGTCTCGTGCGACACATACCACTCACAGGATATCTAGGCCTCATTGAGACCGATCTCCAGCGGTACATGCCTGCAGTCCAGCGCAAAATCCTAGTCAGTACTCAGGAGCATGACTGATACTGAATTGATTGATCACATTTCATTCCTAATTTCAGGGCACGGTGCTGCATCCTCCATCCATGGGAGCGCTCACTCAACTCTGGGGTGGGACTATGCCTGAGGCCCTAGATTACAACGGCGAGGTGAACATCCATTCTTTACCCACTAGAGGACCGTTCCATAACTCACGGCCCTACGCTTCTTAGTTTCTAATCCCGTGGGCAAGAGTAGGTAAATGCAGGCCAGAGGCATACGACGATCAGCTCGGCGATCGCCTGTGGAACTGGCTGGAGGAGCAGGTTCGTGATAGGTGAATGCATGAGCGATGTGGCTAGGGCTTGCGTCCCGGATACCCAGCCGGTAGGTATGTGTGGCGAGTGAGATTGAGATGATTTATTGTATTACGGGTACATATTGCAGCTGCGAGCAGCAATCAGGTCAACTATCCAAGTTCACGAGTGATGTTCGTCCACTATCTGGTTTTGTTCATCTCATACAGAAGACGCCCGTGCCTTGAGTGGCTCGCGTTTCCTGTTCTATTGTAGGCAAACTGTACAAAATGCCCTTTCAAAATGTAAAGGAAGACGGTCGCCGTGACCTATCCCAGACGACCGTACCGCGTAGTCGTGAGTTACTACCTAGGCAAACTGCCGTGCATTTGCAATGTAATTTTGACAGGCCCTACAAGCCACCGTATCACAAAGTTATCTGCACAATCACGAAATGGGACCTCAAACCCTCTTGGAGAGTTGCTGCTGCTGATGGACATTGAAATGAATGCAAACCTGTCTCATCGGTTGTTAATATTCGCTTGAATCCAACATCACGAGGGAACTTCTGGGCTCAAATAGAGACGAGAAAGTGGAAGAAATGCCAAGAAGAGCCGTTTGTATGTGTGGTAACAGTAAGGGTTGTATTCAAAACAACATCACGATGCAGGAGCAACATGAGCGCAAACGCACATAGCCTGTGGTCACGTTCAGACGCGTGTATACATCGTTTAGGGCAGGCCATTACGCGTGTCGATCAACATAGTCCCTGCTTAGCAGTGACCACACCGTCCATAAGTCCACCATAAACAACTCCTACGGCCAGTACAGTTAACCCTTTGGCCTATCTCTTGACCTACGAGAACCCTCAAACCAGTTAGACTGACACCTCGCTATCACCACTGAAGTCCATGGCTAGCTGGTTGGATATCGACCTTGACGCGCCGCGTGCAGGACCGTCCTTCCTTGATCGCGCTAGACATGCACCCGACGACGACGATTTTCCCATTCTCGATGAATTTCCACCACAAAACGCGAATATAATACCTGAGGAGGTGGCGGAGGAAACCCCTTTCCAACAGTTGATCAGACATTGGATGAACGAAAGACATTGCCCGGATATCCTGGAAGGGCAGGAAATTCTCCTAGGGAGGATATTAGATCATGTCAGGAAACAGGTGAGCGGTGGTTACGCTCTGGGCCACTATTCGACGCGACTTCCGCGTTGCGCCAGGTCAGAATCTCATCGTCTTCGGCATTTGGTAATGACACATCTAGCCATACCTCCTTGGCCTAAACGCGCGTTAGAATGTATGTTGGGCTTGATTGTGTTGCTAATAGCCCTTAGCTCTAGTCTGACGACGTGCAACTCTTGCGGGCCGATCCCGACTCGTCAGAAGACGAACATTTTCGCATCATGCTCGTACAAACTGAGATTGAGCGAGTTAAATTTGTCGTACGCTCCTATATCCGTACTCGATTGCACAAGGTATACATTCTTGTGTGTTACTCAAGGTGTAGTGTATGAGACTAACCAGTATGCTTGTATGAAGATCGAGAAATACGCACGGTGGATTAGCAAGACACCGGAAGTCCACGAAAAGTTATCCAAAGCAGAATTAGAACATGCTACACGGTTCGTGCAATGACCTATACCCATTTCTTTACGACTGATCGCGTCATTGGTACAGATACGCGCGCTTGATGGAGTACCACTTCACCCACTCTGTGCTGCAGAGTTTGCCCCCGGAACAACGGTCATTGGAAGATGAGATCGCTTTCATGCCACCGATGAGTATGAATAGCTTTCTAAGTTACTGACCATTGCTAGTCAACTAATGCTTGCCCTCATTCAGTTCCACAGCCGGACAAGCTCCGGCCAGTGTTCGTGCATGCGCGGCAGCAATGCCCGCCAGTGCGTCTACCTGAGTGCGTCGTAGTTCGTTAGTGACATACTTAGTTTGGTTGTCCTGACCATACCTCGCGACAGTGGTACCGCAATTGCGATGGAGAAGGGCCGCATTTCATTGACGCCATACTATGTTGTCGAGCAGCTTTTAGCGAGAGGTGAGGTGGAATTGGTATGACCAGCCTCACGGAAAAGCTGCAGGGCTTTCTGTTTCATGCATGCATGTTTGAGATGAGTATGTACTCTAAGGAATATAATTGTATAAGTCGACCTCAGAACACGAGACAAACCTAGAACAATCGGCGCAGGATACAATACATGTACAATAAAATACAATTGTCTGGTAGCTTGGATTGCCTCACCCTTCCCAATCATCGTCGTCGTCGACTCTTCTTCCCGCGGCCGAGGACATACCGCCGTTGGTATAGGTTCCTTCCCCATCCATCTCTGCATCCTCGTCTTGCTCCTCCTCCTCTAGATCCTTCTCCTTCTCTTGCTCCTTCTCCTTCTTCTTCGTTCGCCGCCGGCCTTGCCCTTGTCCTTCCTCGTCCTCGTTCGCCTCACCCTTCTTCCTTCGTTTGCGCGTCGGCGCAGCGGGCGCATCGCCATCTGCGGCTTTCTTGCCCTTCGCCGCGCGCCGTTTGCGCCCCGACTCGCCTGCCTCCGCGTCCAAATCGATGGTGCCACCCGCAGAGGGGTCCGGCACCGCCTCGACGATTTCTTTCAGGAAATCGAGCATGTCGACGGTCTCAACTGCGTGTTTCCTGTGGCGAATGTGTTAGGAGGTGCGGCCCTGCGCATGGCGGGACGTACAGATGGTAGGCCTCGACCCTCTTTGAGCCTCGATCTATTGTTACGTTGCTCGCCTCCTCAATAATCATCGCTAGGAAGAGCTCGAGGGCCTTCGCTATCGAGCACAAGGGATTCAGCGATCGCGAGCAGCGGCACGATTGAGCAAGACACGCACAGATAACGATAGGCGTCGCTTGCGCGACCTTGCCCACCTCCTCATCCTTCTGCATTATGCGCTTGATGCGCGCCTGGATAACGAACGTTAGCGTGCATCATGAAACGTAGGTGATGCATTGGGTCAATCCAAACACGGAGCATACTCACGACGGGGAACTTGGTTGTCTTATTCTTGTTCTTCATGTTGCTCGGCAAGTTTGACTCAGCGTCAATTCGTGCACAAGCTATAGAGATTCAAAACGGGAGCCTGAGTGGCATTGGAACTGTGAAAGAATATTTATACTACATAGACAAATATATAGTCATTACAGTATGAGACACTGATGGTGAAACGGTATCATGCTTGCCTTCCATTAGACCGCGTAAGACTCGGTAGCAAGCGGCGCGGGTTCGACTCCCGCTCAGTGTATTTTGCATGATGCTTTCCAGTGTTTTAATTACTTAATTTGTCACCCAGACACATTAATTAGAATCTTTGGCTTAGACTCGGTTGTATCTTTTGTACTGTGGTTATGGGCGAAGGGGCGACCAACAGGCCCGCTGTCAAACGGAGAAGAATTACCACCCATTTACAGTCTACTGTCGCCCTTACTGTCCCAACATCTACACAGTCTCTCTCAACCAAACCGTCTCTCTGCTCAACTTGTCATCGAGCTTTTGGGGGGCGATCCTCTTTGCTATTACAATGTGCACGGTGTGTAGAATGCAGCACTTGTTTACAGCGGAAACTTGAATGCCTTGACAGTTGTCGAGCACCCACATGTACAATATGCTCTCGTACATGTTCCGCCTGCCCGCCGTCAATGCCACCCACACCGGCCCTTACACATTCGTCCACCCCGACTCCATCGCGTTCACCTTCACCGTCGCCTAAACGCACGGCCCTCGCGCTGAACACAAATGTGGCTAACGCCAATGGCATTGCGTCACCACTTGCCGTTTCACCGTTCGCCTCGGGCAGGAGGCGGAAGTTGTCGACGGTGGACCCAGACGACGAGGAAGGATATGTCATACCGGAAGGAGAGGAAAAGGCTGGGAAGGAGGACTGGATGCCTGGGTGTGGGAGGACTATCTGTCGGAATTGTTGCTTCGAGAGCACACAAAGGTATGTACCGTTCGCCTGCCCATGCTTCTGGAAATTGAGGCTGGTGGATTTCTTACCCGTCCACCTCTCTGCAGCAGCAGCACTACTTGTTTTGACTGCTATGGCCGACCGTACAACGCGCTACCTCAGGATTTCGGCCACTCGATGCAATCCCTCACGCAGCAAGAGCATTATTCTTGAATATTAAATCACCTGTGTAGTGCATCTCTGCCTGCACCTAACGTACGAGCTTTACCTGCTTACTCATGCTTGACTTCCCGCATACATTCCTCGGCTTGCTTCCTACATCACACACAGCATCTCCCGTGCTATCATATTGCATATCAATCCCACATTTCATGTAACTTACGCAAGTAGCAACAGCTATCCTATTGACTTACCGTAACCGGCCGGAGCTTTACGAACTCACTATATGTATGGTCTCAGGGCCGTCAACGTGTTGTCGGACATTTTCATTATGTACAACTGTGACTTGAGAAGTAACGAGGGTCGATGACTTGTTGACTTAAATAATAGTACTTACTCCTCCGGCCTCTTGAAGTCGATCCTGTGAGTACGGGAGGGTCGCTTCTCATTAATCATTCCTCACTTTCGCAGCCCATGGGAGTGGTCACCGGTCATGAGCCATCGGAGTAATGATAGTCAATGACATTGGGGCGCTACGTTCCAGTCCAGGCGGACGAGGCCTAAATATAGACAGTCCGCACATCATGACTTATGTAAGCGAGCTCCCATAGACAAACCGAAAGCGGCGAAATCTCAAGGTTCTCCTGAAACCACCACACCCTTGATTCGAATCTGTTGTTATATGCTATTCGTGTAAAGTGATGCATGCATTTCTCCAAGACATACCAGCAATTGCTGCTCACCTTACCGGTGGAGCTCAGGGATAGCGCAATCGAGTACCGCAAGCTCAAGAAACTGATCAATAAGGTCGTGTGCGAGCTAGAATCACTTGGTAAGTTTGTTCCAGCGAGTCGAAAACATCATACTAACATTAGTGATTCACAAGGCCTCTCTCCTGAGGTACTACAGGAGGTTCTGAGACCGGGGGACGCAGACTTGTCTGCCCCTCGAACGATCAGAATAAATGAACACGAAGTAAAGGTATTAATGGAGCGTTTATCCTCATAGCCCCATTGTGTTGATCAAGCTGTGTTTATTTTAGGTTGTTTACGAGTTCAGCACTGTTTCTAACCAAATAGAACCTCGTCTGCGTCTCATTGAATCAGATGAGGCGTTGGAACGTTATTCGACTTCCCTTTCCGCGGCGACCATAACCGATGTCGACAGTAATGAACTCAACACGACCACGAAGACTGGGATATCGGACGAGGTAGTCGTACATGCGGTTCAAGGGAGTGGCATCATTACAGCATCTGCCACTGCCTCGTCCTCCGGCCTGGAGAGCACAGGGTGAGTGACTTCTTTGGCTCCTATTGATATGGAGGATTGAAGAGCGATTATTTCTTAGACTCGAGACGCATGAGATTATCATCCCCCTCGTCTCCGACACCGCGTTCTTTCAACTATTGACAGAGGCTCTGCAGTACCTGAACACGCGGCTTACGGCAGTGCGCATGGATTTCGAAGCCAACTTGCACTCGTTATCTCGTAGTATCTCTAATTCTGCGCGTCCTATGTCTTCTACCTCGTCCTTCCGTCCTTATTCCGCGCATACCTCGGATCCCGCAGTGATCACTGTGCAGGCACCCTCGCGCGCTTTGTTCTCGGCCACGAGGTCTGACCTGTATGCCTGGCGGGAGATCTTTCAGCTGTATGTCGAAGCTGAGATCTTCGAAAGCCACCAAGAAATTTCAAGGGGCGAAAGGACCATCGAGGATTCCGAGAAGCGGCTTGAGCTCTTCGTACAGAGGCTGAAAGATAGGGGGATCACGAGCGGGCATGAGTTCAAGGTGAAGGGGAGCATGGATGCCCTGCAGACATTCTTGCACCTCAACTCGTTCATTTTGGACCTGAGGAAGGTACGGGCTGTTCTATTTCGATCCGCTTGTGCGTAGGGCAATACTGACCGCGGGTTTCAGTTCCAGCATGCGACTTCCGAGGCCACTCGGAAGATCCTCAAGAAACATGCGAAGCGCACCGCACTGCCACTCGCTCCGGCGATCCGTTCTCCTTTCCTGGTCACCAGTAGTGGCACATCCCCGTCGCTATCTCTTGTTTTACCGTCGCAGTCAACTGGTATTGCCACTACTCTGACGAGCGGGGGCGCTGTCTCTTTGTCACTCTTGCTGGGTCAAGCAATCGGCGAGAGTCTTCTGCCCATCATCCCTCACATCGATGACTATGCCTGTCTCATCTGCACGAACATTGCGTTCAAGCCGATTCGTTTGACTTGTGGTCATCTATTCTGCGTCAGGCAAGTATTTCCTTTTACCTCAGTGTCATCGAATCTGACTGTCCGCTCAGATGTCTGGCGAAGATGCAGAAACGCGGGCAGGGACACTGTCCCATGTGTCGCGCCCAGACGGTTTTATCGGCAGACAGAAGTAAGCTGTTTTGCGCTTAGGAGCCGGAACTGGTTTGACGTCATTTGCAGCGAATGTGGATTGGGCTCTGTTGAATTTCATGAAGGATTGGTTCCCTGTCGAGTCGAGGCAGAAGCTTCGGCAAAATGAAAGGGAAGTCGCAGAAGAAGAGTTCGCAGAACTTGGGATCGAGCCTGGCGCCTGCATCATCATGTAGCCGCAACATCGGTTTTCGAACACGTTACATAACTTATCGTATATTTCATCTCATTTTATCTTGGACAACATTTGGGTCCTGTGGTCTATTTTACTTTTTCATAATGGATAGGACATTCATACACGCATCTTGTTTCCTTGTTTCTTACAGTTATGTATCCATCTCCAGAGGTCTGTTAGGGCCTCCTAATAATGTAGTGTGACATGTTCCGAGACGAGTAGAAGGATCTCGTTGCAGAACAGCAGGAAAGCTACGCAATACAAGACCAACCTCAAACCTCAAAAGCTGATCACCTTTTTAGCGGTCACAGTGGGGGTTTTCCCGAAAGCTTTGACCACTCCCGTATGTGCGCCGACCTTGACGATCGCCTGTCGTTTCGCGCGTTCTGTCACCTTCTCGAGTTTGTCCACTTCGGCGTTGCGGCGCTTGAAGGTGTGGAAATCATCTTCGTCTGCACCCGCGGCATTGCCAGTACCGAGTAAGACGGTAGTAGCTGCTCCTACTTCTGTGAAAATAATTGACGTTGAGCTCATAAAACATCGTGTGCTGGACTGTTCGCTTACCCTTCTGTCGAAGTGGACAATTTTTAGCTAGATGCGTCGTCTCTCCGCAAAGTTTACAGCACCCGCCGTCGGGGTATATTCCCTTTGATTGGTTCTGAGGACATGACGATGCCAAATGTCCTTTTCCAGAGCAGACAAAACATGACGCGAAAGGGAGCGGATTTGAGGGGTCGACTGCCTCTTGACACCGCGACAAGTTGTGCTTACGGGAGCCGCATCTGAGAGACAAAATGAGTGAAATTGCTGCGTAAAGGCATGTTTATGGGACATATGCCGAACAGGCGGTATATTTTGTCTAGCCAAAAATAAGATGGTGCTCACCTGTAACATATACCAACAGCTTCTCTTCCCTTTCTACTTTTTGAAACCACTGCGGCCACCTGTTCCTCGGAATCGCCACCGTTGGAGGCCACTGCGCGAGTGCAATCCCGAGCTGCATGTCCCCTCTCTCGACATGCAAAACAGATGGTCTGAGAATCGCGCCCATCCTTGCGCTTGAGCCTCCGCCGCTCGGAAGCTTCTTTGCGAGCCTCTGCATCTGCTCGCCATAAGGTTTCCGGACCAGGAAATGAGAGAGAGAATCAGACGTGAGTATAATCCACACCTGACAACACAAAGTAATGCAAAAGTGTTCCGACCTTTAACACGCTTCCGCTGCATTCTCAATTTACTCCGTATTGCACCACGGCTTCTCTTCCTTGGCACATCGCTCTCTCCTTCCGTTGCTTGTTCTCTTGGTCCAGCTTCAGACTCACCGTGGGCATCTTCCTCCGACCGTGTTTCTGCCAAGGTGTTCGCGGAGACACCCGGCTCAGCACTATTTCTTCGTCCCTCATCAGTCTGGCTCTTCTTCTTCTTTTTAGTGGGTTTCGAGGAGGAGGCTTCGGTGATCTTTTCCTCTATGACTGCATCGGTGAGGGTATCGTTCTTAACGTGATCGGTTTCGTCTTGGTCTGCTGAAGAGCCTGCTGGATCGTCTCGGTAATGTAGTCCAGCCTCAACGTATGTTCGTTTCCGAGCGAAGTTGGTATATCTTGTCATGGCAAGGCAATAAAACAGAGAGTGGTTCTGGGCGTAAGTATGTTTCAGAGTCCTCCGCCAAAATTCAAGCATCACATGATCTGAGTGTACTGTGTGAAGATCTTGGGAAGATCTTGCAAGGTTTGCGATGGACGCGAGGACTTCAACGAAGAGTAGCCGGAATATTATGTGTATACTGATTCCAAGATATAAAGCTGCACGACGGTCAAGCTAGAACAATAATCTACTGGTATCGAAAACAGAAAGCGCTCAGGATACAAAACATCTGCTAAACCGAAAACAAACATAGAAAAGAGCGACAGCAGGATATAAACAAGTAAACAGGGGCCCGCCTGTCCGTCGTAGACCCTAATGATTAAGAAGCACCACTCAACCAATGGTGTTACCCTTTAGCGATTTGGAAGCATTGAGAGGAGGCACAGGGGGCACGGTGTACTCGCCGTACATCGCTTCCACTTGCTTGACGAACCGTTCCCGCGTGCTCGCACTTTTCTCCTCGTCGAAGAAGCTTCTGCGTCCATCCGACTGACTCCACATGCTGGAGCGATCACCTCCTTCGCTGCCTTCATACACTGTCGGCGGACGAGAATCTTCACCGCTCACATACACGGACTGGTCGTCCTCGACGTCCTGGTCCGGCACCTCCTCGCCCTCGCCTTCGTCGTCTCCCATATCTAATTCTGATACCTCGTCCTGTGATGCAGTCTCGTCTTCGAACGACACTTTCTTCCTCACAGTGGGAGGCCCGAACGCGCCAGGCCGAGGCCGATCTAATGCAGAGGCCGACCGCGGTTGCCACTGGGCATCCAATCGCCCTGCATCACGCCAGCTGCTGTGGTGGGTATATCCATCAGCCGACATGGGCTTGTTCATGTCATACCTCGCACTCCGTTCTGCCTTCGCACCAGCATTTTGGGACATCAAATTGGATATTTTTCGCACCAGGCCTGGAGACTCGAGTCGGGAGGAGATCGGGGAGACAGGGAACGGCGATACGCGTCCGCGTTCTTCCTTTACAGGCGAGGTAGGGAAAGGGGACACGCGTCCGCGCTGCGCCCGCGGCACCGGTTCCGAAATCAACGGGACAGATACAATGGGACTCGAGTTAGACGAGGGAATTTTCATGACATCCGACTCGGACGCGGAGCGAACTGTGTGAGTGGGTGCCGATACTGGTGTCGGGGGCAGTCCGCGTGTGGGCGGAGGTCCCGCAGGCGACAAAGGTGCAGTAGGCCGGGTTGACTGTGTTGCCCCGCGTATCTCCGCATCGTCTGCAGACATCGAGCGCGGTAAATGAGAAGCGGTTGGTAAGGCGGGGACCTCGGGGAGAGGCCCTTGCGGAGGGGGAGTAGGTGGAGGTATGCCATAGTATGCCAGGACGTGCGGGCGTAAGGATGACTGGCTGGCTGAAGGGTTTATTTGCTGAGGGAAGGCTTGCTTCGACGGAGAGGGGACAACGAATTCAGAGTCGGGCCTCGCTGGACTCCGGACCGGCGGGGACGTCGCACCCGAATTGGATACATGCGTCGGTGTGATCTGCGGAGTGACAAGAATATACTCGTCCTCAGGCGAGTGCGGATAATGCTGTGCGACATGCGAGTGAATGGAGGTGGGAGAATTCAACACGAGAGGCGTAGGGATGTGTTTCGTGGCTAGGAAACTCGTGTTAGGTGCAGAGATCGTGGGACGTGCGCCTTTCGTCTTCGGCAGCGAAATGGTCGGGACTTCCGACTGTTCAGGAGAAGACGGCTGAGCTGGCCGAGCGTACGTTTGTGGCGGCGAACTCGCTGGCTTCATCTTCGGAGACGTAGGTGAGGTTGGCATTGGACCCATGTTGGCGAAAGTCGCAAGCGCGTCGATGCTAGGGCGGTGTACGGAGTGAGCGTCGCGGAACGCCTTCGTCAGACCCTCGCGAGAGATGGTAGATGCTGCGCGCTCCTCCCGCTCCGTCGGCGTGAACGACACTACGCTTTCACGCTCCGTTATCGATGCCTGTGTCGACACAGGTGTGACCGTGCGCGACAAGCCGTCCATCATATTCGGCGTCGGACTCCGCAGGAAACGCTCTGCGATCGGTAGCATGGCAGGGGGGAGCGTCGGGACGGGCGGGATCTCTCGCGACGGGGATTCCTCCGAGTCGCGTTTCTTGCGCGACCGCGAGTTGAGCCGAAAGAAGCCCCTCCTTTTGCTCGATGCTTCAGACATATTGCCGCCGTCGGACTCGTCTGCAGTGGACGGCGACATCAACGACCCCTTGCGGGACCGCTGCTGGTCCTTCTTACCCCGTGTGGAGCCAACGTCCCCGTCAGTCTCGTAATCTGTCGCAGACGGCCCGCCATCCTTCGCCTTGCTCTTCTTGATCTTCTTGCTCTTCTTCGAGTCCTTCCGCCCTGCGTCCGAGAAGGAGCCTCCGTCGCTCTCGTAGTCGGTCGCGTTCCCACTGTTTTTGTCCTTCTTGCTCTTCTTTTTCTCCTTCTCCTTCTTTCCCTTTCCAGTATCACTCAGATATCCACCATCACTTTCGTTGCCGTTCCGCCGTAGCCTGCGGAACCTACTGCTCTTCGGGCTGGGCGGCAGTGGGGAAACCGCACGGGGCTCTGGAGTTGCGCTGAGGTCAAAGATGATTCGTTGTGAAGAGTCTGAGGAGGCCTTTCCGAACGATCTGCCTTCTTCCTGCTGAGGATACAGTGGCGATTGTGAGCGTCCTGCTGCATGGGGGCCTTTTGCAGGTGAAACTGGAGACAGTAGAATCCCAGCACCGGGCTGAGGTCTCGCTGAATACGTATTCGATAAAATAGAGTCGTCTGAAGTCGCGGTCGATGCGTATGTCAAACTTGGAGAAATGGTGCTCTACGCGAGTACTGAGCTATTCATAGTGGGCCAGGGGGTTCCTGGTCCGCTCACCTCGGTATCTGCGTCAGCCTCTTCGTCCCCCTCCTCCACAGGATTGAAGATCCACTTTGTGACCGTACAGCTGCTCCCTACACCAAGCTCTAATGCGCTCTCGAGGATAGACGCACGCAGGACGGAGTCACGGTTCTCGAGTGTGCGCTGCCGGGGAATGGGAGTGGACGACATATTCTGTGCGTGGATTGTCAGGATATACGGACTGGCCGAGGAAGTCGGAGCAAAGGAGCAAAGAATGTGATGCGCCCAGCAATTCGATGGAAACGGAATCTAAAGGTTAACAAGAGAGGCTGGGTAGAACCACTAGCGTAGAACGCTTTAGTACTGAGATATATGGCAGAATCCAGCTCGGCTGCCCAGTATTCGGAAGGTTTAAGGAATGAATGGACTCATTTGACAAGAAGTCAGTGGTCAAGCTCGAGACCAGGTCCACGGCAGTCGCGTTATAGATGTGGCAGACCTATGTAGGACCTAACTGAGTTTGAAAAGACCTATTCGTTTTGGTAACGGTCTCTGCTAGCTGAGATTGAAATGACCTACAATCATTTTGAGCCCAAGGCCAATGATATTCAACTTTCTGCTTTTGTATTCACATCTCAATACAAATATCTATTTGGTAATACTTTTATTATATGTAGCACCAGACTGAGACCAAAAAAATTGGATTTGAAGGAAATTCTGTATGGGAAAACCCCAAATTTGGCTCAATTTCATACAAGCATACTCAATTACAGTCTTAAGAAGAATAAATTCTAGCCTTGTACTGACATACACTGCAAAGAAATCACCATTTCACAGGCAGTGAAAAGGGTAAGATAGGTGTGAACAAATATTGACTTATGGAACCATTTCAAGCAAGTTGGAATTGTATGGAATGGTTATTATTTCAAAAGCTATTGTAGAATTGGAAAGTTAAAATTTAATGGACTAAGTGAGGCTACATAAAAGATACATGAAATTACTGATCTGTCAGTAAATGCTTCATTCTATTAATTTTAAGTAACCTTATTTAGTATGTCAAGCTTGAACTTAGTGAATCTCCAACAGGTTTATGAAATAATAATATTTCACACGATTTCAACTTGCCCAAGATGATTTTATAAGTAAACCATTTCCCGTGCCTACCTTACCCTTTTCAATGCCTGCGAAATGGTGATTTCTTTGCAGTGATATGTGAAGTTTGATGGACCATATCAATTACAAATTTGAAATTGTGATTCAGATAGATGGTGCATAGCATGTCAAATTTTAATTATTCTATTTCTTACATGGAGGAACTATCCCTTCTGGAATATGCTATTAGAACATTGTTCAGCTTTCTTAGCAGCTTGTATGACTTAGTCAGTGTTATCATAAATATTTGGGGGAATTTTGAATGTATGGATTAGCAATTTGAACAAGAGAGATGCAAAATAGTATCAAAATTGCATTTATTGACCCTGTTGCACAGCAGAGAACTTTTTTGGGTGGACCAGAAATCTACTGTATGTTCACATGTACTATACTATTTGTCTTCTAGGTTTGCAGTCACTAGGTTGCTCTGTGCACATGAAAATGAATTAACTTTTATCAATTTTATTGATTTCTTGTGGCCATGCCACACCTATAAAATGAGTGCCCGTATCACACTGCAAAGAAATCACCATTTCACAGGCAGTGAAAAATGTAAGATAGGCATGGAAAAATATTTACTTATGGAACCATTTCAAGCAAGTTGGAATTGTATGGAATGGTTATCATTTCAAAAGCTATTGTAGAATTGGAAAGTTAAAGTTTAATGTACTAAGTGAGGTTACATAAAAGATACATGAAATTACTGATCCATCAGTAAATGCTTCATTCCATTACTTTTAGATAACCTTATTTGGTATGTCAAACTTCAACTTTGTGAATCTCCCACAGGTTTTTAAAATAATGACATTTCACACAATTTCAACTCACCTGAGATGCTTTGATAAGTAAACCCTTTCCCACACCTATCTTACCCTTTTTGCTACCTGTGAAAAGGGTAAGATAAGTGTGCAAAAGAGTTTATTTATATGGAACTATTCCTTTCACATGCATACCTTATCCTTTTCGCTGCCTGCAAAACGGTGATGTTTTTGCAGTGTATAGCGATGGATATGAGATTATTTTGGAGTTTCTAACATTTTGACTATAGCCGGCTGGATAAGTATTTAGATTGCCCGTAATTACGCAGATCACGTGTCTCTGACGCGACCACTGTAAACCGCGACTTGGGTTTGAACCGAAACTTTCAGAGCTACTACACCTACACCTCGCTTTCCCAGTGGAACAGTATCTCGGAATCAAAGAGCCACAGGTGAGAGCTGAGAATCCATGCATGGATTTTTTTTCAATTAATGCGCATTATTGACGGCTACGACTGTCGTTAGCAGCACTTCTACTCTGTGAGTGGGTTGTCCATTCTTTGACTGGCTTCGCACTTGTATGTCGGGTCGCCTCGTTTGGCGACATCTGCACATCTTTTACCTTACAAGGCGCTGTGCAGTTTGGCATTTTCCGTCTTCAAAGGCTGATGCTGTAGCCCTCGCAGAAACCGTTGCTTCAACATTGCAGCAAAGATCCATCTTCCTGTACGCGTGCAAGCATGACAGACCTGCAAACACGACCCCACATTGCAATTCAACCAAGAACTGTGATCCCCGCTCCTCAACCTGCTCACCCAGGTATGAACATTTTGTCTCTTCTACCATGTCCGTCCTAATCTATTTCCAGCGTACTTCAACAATATCACGCGATGGTCCTCCTCCGTGACGCCGCCCCCAACAAATGGCAGGACAAATCCCACAAGAGCTCGTACGCGTCCTACGCGAGGTAGTACGCTTGCCACAACATCTCAAATACCCGCTAGCCCATCCCCTTTCCAGCCTGAAACCCCACTACCATCTGCTCCAAGTCTCCCGACTGCAGCAGAAGCCTCGTCGTTTCCCTCACAACCCTCTACCAGTGTTCCAGCAGCCCCTCAAGCTCTTCACTCAACATATGCATCGCGTTTACGTACCGGCACCACCCTGCTTATGCAGCCCATCCTAGCACCCTCTTCTGTCGCCGCTATCACAACGCGTTCGGCACGCCGCGGAGGGGCCGTGAACTATGCGGATCCAGGGTCGGGCGATGAGTTCCCTGATGCTGGGGCTATCGATTCGGATGATTCGGATTTTGTGGCCAGCGGAGGCACAAGGACGGCTGTCCGTGCTGCGCGGTTGCATGGCAAAGCTCCTGCAGGCTCGTCAGTGTTTCATGCAGGAACTTCCACATTATCAGCCCCACTCGCTCAATCGCAGCAACGAAATGAGCTAGACCAAAGTTATTTGGGGATGATACCACCTTCAAGATTTATCACTGCTAAACCAGTAGCACCAACAAAACATGAACATTTGTGAGTATTGTTTCGTGAATATAACTCGAGCGTTCTGAATAGGCTTTGAGGTAGCTCGCCTGAACATATGGAGGCTCAGGCAAGAAAACCGACTTCCCTGGTACCAATTCGCGTCGAATTCGAGACGGACACGCATCGAATACGGGACTGCTTCGTATGGAATCTGCATGAAGATCTCATCAAGCCAGAAACATTTGCAAAAACCTTCTGTATAGACCTGGATCTTCCCACCAATCCTTGGGCAGACACAGTCGCGAATCAAATACGCGCACAGTTGGAGGAGCACGAAGGGGTTGCTTCGATGGACTTCGGGGTGCCGGAGCCGGAGTTAGAAGAACAGCTTCCGGAAGGTGAAGAGATGGGCGAATGCCGTGTTATTCTGAGTGTAAGCCTCTTCCCCTGTGATGGGTGTCCATCCGTCTCACGCGAAAGTTTTATCTAGATTGATGTGCAAATTGCTACCTATCACCTAGCAGATCACATTGAATGGGATTTGCTTTCCCCCTTGACCCCAGAAGCGTTCGCGAGCAAGCTATGTTCGGAGCTTGGTCTGTCGGGGGAGGCCATACCGCTCGTAGCGCATGCCATACACGAAGAGCTGGTCAAGCACAAACGCGATGCTCTCGAGTGGGGTGTCATCGGCGGTGAGAACAGAGATGCTCCCGACGAAAATGGTGAGAGACCGCGCGACAAGAGCGGGCTGAGCCTGATGAAGGATAAGACCGGGTTGGGACTTGGATGGGGCCGTGCACCCAAAGATGGTCGAGGTCCAAAGCCACTAAGGAGCGTATGGAGAGATTGGGCTGAGGCGGAGGAGTTCAAGACACGATTTGAAGTCTTGACTGCGGAGGAAGTAGAAAGAAGAGAGATCGAGAGAGAGCGGGCCAGTCGGTGAGTTCCCAACTCATTTCTATTTTGAATTGTCCGGACTGAGGATCTTCGTAGACGCTTGCGACGCGAGACGTCGAAGTTTCAGTCGCAGACAACGTCTCGGAGACGGCGATGACAAAACTCGCTATGCCCTATTTCTCGCTTTCGGTTCACTATTGTACACTGGTATACATACATCGTGGTAATAGCGGTCATGTAATGCTCTTGACATTTCGCAACAGATCATCAAAATGTACACTGATATTAATGCGGCCATCAGTGAAGCGTCACTCTAATTCATCCTCACATTGCTTCCCCATTCGCAGCTTGACATTCTTAAAGCACACCTGAGCACACCCCTTCGATCCAGTCAGTGTCGCTCCTGACTGTGGTAAGATTTTCATATCCCTCTTCGGTGATCACCACAACATCCTCGATCCTCACGCCCCCCACGCTCTCGTATCGCCTGAGGACATCATGGTCGATGTGTCGCGAGTCACGAACAGGGGCAAGGAGATGTGGCGAGAAGTAGATACCGGGTTCCACAGTCTGAGATTTTCAATCAGCAGGCGTCTCATATCTGCAGCAAATCAAACTACTTACTACGACCATATTCTCCTCAAGGGGTAAAAGAAGTCGCAAGTAAGTATAGAATGACTCGTGACCAAGCTCGACGCCCTTGCCCACAGTGTCGTTCTTCTCTGGCTTGCTCGCACTGGGCACGTCATGCACATCTAACCCGAGCGAGTGCCCGACTCCATGCGGAAAGAACGCAGCGCTCACACCGCTGGCCAGGATCGCTTCCTCGGCGTTCCATGACCCCGAGTTGGGCGAGTTTGGTGTCTTGAAGATGCCGAGCCGCTGGAAGCCACGGACGAGTGTGCGATGACAGAGCAGCTGAATGGCAGTCCAATGAATTCCTGGCTTCAGGGCTTCCATGGAGAGCTGAAGGTGGATATCAGAGACCAGCTTCGCGTGTAAAGCTAATGGAAAGAGGTCACACCCTTTGCATCTCAAGCACGAGCTCGTAGATGGCCTTCGCCTCGGGGGTGAACTTTCCTCCGTTCCCGACAGGCATCGTGCGGGTGACTGCAGCACACAAAGTCCGCTTATTTTAAGGAAAGGAAAGGAAGATGCCAAATGGTGACCCACTGTCCGCAGCATAGCAATTCCATTCGCAGCCAGCGTCGATAAGTAGTACCTGAGGGTTGAGCTGTCTAGCCTCATCGTGCGTGAGGCAGCCACCGTTCTCGTGTCCATGTGCAGCTACTGGACCCCAGGCGAATTCGCGATCATTGCAGCAATAATGGAGCGTGGATGCCCGAGTTGAAGCTGCAACAATAGGAAGATATGCTTGATGAACAGCTCTAGAGAGTGAGTGATTATTCGTCAGCACAATCCTCATATTCAAAACACTTCAGTTACCCTTCTCTCCGGCAGGAAGCCACGAAGAGCGCCTCAGCCTCAGCCTCCTTCTCTATCAACCACTCACTGGGTAGCAGCGGCCTCTCCACGCCAGCCCCCTTACCTTTCTTGATGGCTCCTCGGACACCCTGGCCAAGGACACGCATAACAACTTCATGCGCACGGGAACTGATAGCATTAGCCTTCCTAATCGCCTCGATCTCGTCCGCGTCCTTCGTGAGACGTGCGCGATGGAGGGCCGTCAAAAGGTAATCGTCGGTTACAGACGTATTCTTCGGGATTACAAGACCGGTGTACTGCGCACGAAGTGTTGGGAACAACGGTGACCCAGCGGGGAGGATATGAAATGTTGCAGCTGGGTAGGCTTTGATCTGTTCCTTGATCGCCCCGGTGAGTTCAGCCAGGTACTCAACTCGAGTCACCTGGTGAGTCGCTGCGGCTTCCTCAACCGTAGGCGAAGGCACGGACCACATGAGATCCGCAATCTCAGCTTTAGGGATGAACAGTTGTATGAGAGGGTTGGTTGCGAGTGATGTACCGTTCTGGTAGGTGAGAAGGAGGTACGACGAAGGTATCGTGCATCCTGAGAGATAATAGAAATTGGATTCCTGCCCCAAAGAGTATTAGACGATGGACGTGAATACATTCAATCGACGACTGGACCTGCCGGAAGACCATCTCACGATCTGTGTCATTCCTGAAGGGCGTTTCACCTCCAGCCAGGAGAATGATTTGGGGCTACATCTTGTCAGATTAACCCCAAACTCAGACCACTGAGCCTACATACGTTGTTCTGTTCCGCCGCAGGTAAATGCTCTACGAGCTTGCCAAAGGTCTTTATAACATGAGCCTGAGCTTCGGACAGAAGTCGATTTCAGACCTCGGTTCAAATGCGGATGGCTTTGATTACTCACCTGGATACATATCGCCTGCGTTGTTTCGCTCGTTGATATCTATGCTTCAACGATCCCTTGTTTCTGAGTGTTATTACAGAATGGTGGCGGTTCTGGGACAAGCTCGACGGAGGTCACCCAGACGTCCCCAAATATCAGCCACTCAGGCTTGTTCCAAATAACCCTTTATTTGGATATCTTGACATGCGTAGGCTGCAGCCTTACGTAAGGATAGGAGGTACAACCGGGCCGAACCTCGGGTCTTCAACCTTGTTTTCACGGCTTTTCGCTCCCCTCTCCTATTCGTTCCTGCTCTAATGGGAGGTGGCATTGTGAGGTGGCATGCCGTTGTAGCCGTACTTGCATGCCGCCTCCTGGCTCCTGCCGCTGTGGCGTCGAATATGCCCGAGCAGCCACACTTGACGGTACTTCCTGATAATTGGGGGTGGCGGGGTGGCACGCGGCCTTGTATACCAGTGTGCCATCGGGGATTTTCAGTTGTCAGTGCTTTTGCATCTTGCGATTTTCACGTTTTTGATCTGATTATGGGACGGTAAAGCACCTTACGTCGAAGGTGGGCTGTGGTCTAGATGAAGGACAGGTTTTGGCATGTTAGCACTGAACTTGCTGTTTTCGGATGGTCTGTCGAGCTTGAGGGCATGCGTGTAGTATTGAACATGTACAGCTCAATATGTATTTTGTAGGACAGCTGAAACATAGAAGTCTGAATTGTATCGTCAAGCATTATTGTGCTGCAATCGCCGGGTCAGTCGCATTTACGGCGCTACATATTATGAGTGGTTATTTGGAACCGGCGGGCGGAGCTGCCAATATCTACAAGTTCTTAACTTGCCGGAGATCATCCTTCCTGTACTCCTCCTACCCGCGCCGGTTAGCCCCTTCACCTTTGACTCGGGGTCAATCTCACAAGCATGGCCTCGCCATTCGTCTCTAAATCTGAAAAGTCGTATATTCGGAGTTCCTTGCAGTCGACTCCTCCTTTGCGCGCCGACGGCCGTTCCTTGCTCGATTATCGGACAGTTCTACTAGAAACTGGTGTTGCTCCCCTAGCAAACGGTAGTGCTAAGCTCAATATTGGAAAATACCCTCATGAGGGCGGCGGGGGAACGGAGGTTCTCGCTGCAGTGAAGCTGGAAGTAGAAGACGTCGAGGAAGGTGACGGCGTCGACGGTGGTAGGGTTGTATGTTCAGTAATATGGTGCGTATAGCCCTTTGACACCGCGAAGACAGACATTCTACCCTGCTGGGCTCGTCTGAACGCGTACTATACGTTGGTCTCTATCAACACCATAGCTGAATGATACAAAGATAGTTCTCCCTCTGCCTACCCGCACCTGCAGTCGAACGCGCTCGACGAGCTCCAGTACGACCTGACAGCCATCCTCCACCAGACACTCTCGCACCCATCGCTCCATCCACCAAATCTCGGTATCCTCGCTCGAAAAAAATCGTGGCTGTTGAATCTCGACGTTGCAGTCCTCGCAGACGCAGGAAATGTTCTTGACGCAATTTTCATGGCCTCCCGCGCAGCATTATGGGACACAAAAGTTCCACGTACTCGTGCTATTCAGTACAAGGTGACTCGTGTTGCGCTCGGCGGCGTCGCAGACGTGGACATGGACCCGGATGCAGGGCAGGAGGCGACCGGTAGCGCGTTTGACACGCGCGACATGGCAAAGACAGCGGCTGATTTCGAGCTGCCTGATTACTGGGATGAGGGCGAGGTACTGGGAGGCAGGGAGCAATGGCCTGTATGTGTTACGCTTAATATTGTACGTTCATTGCAGGTTTTATTTTCTACTCTTATCTCAACACGTTGTGTGCGACAGCTACCACCAGTGCATTACCTGGACGCCACACCTCTAGAGGAGACATCTACACCTCTGAGGCTACTGCTTGCATTTTCCTTCCCCCCAAATTCACCTCCCAGTCTCCAAGCGATGCGCTTACTGGGACCTGGAGAGGTAACGTTTGCCCAGATGAAAACTCTGATAGCAGTGCGTGGTCTATGTTTCTATCGTCGGTATGATCGTCCTGACAGTCCATCCAGGATGGAGAGAAATATGCACGAGAATTGTTCACAGCGCTAGAAGCCAAGTTGCGTGATGAAGATTTGCGGAGAAATGTGAAAGCCAGAGACAAATTTGCCGATTCGGTGATTGTCGAGGTTTTCTGAGCTGTCTGCACACCGTCACAATCGTATCAAAAGTACACCATGCGTGGAAACCTAGTAGCCTATTATTACATCGAATTGCCATGTACTTATTATCAAGACAGTGTATTCTCAGGTGCATGTGCCCTAAGCACTCTGTTGAGCCCTTCCCTCTCCATGCAATTCTCAAACTTGAAGCTCTCTGCGAGGCGCTCCAGTCCCGGTTCCTCCATTCCTCGGAAATGCTCCGCCCATTCTCGCACCATAAATTCACTCACTAGTATATTTCTCGCCAAAACTTCGACGCGCCTCTCAAGGGACCATATAGGATAAGGATACAATCGTTGGTCTTCCTCGTTAGGTACGTTTTCCTTAATGAGATCGACAAGAGGGCCATATATACCGCGCACGAAGCGGTCGTCGGCTCCCCAGGCGTCCACAGCGAGGCGGTACTTCTTGTGTAGGAAGTCCTTGAATAGTTTCATGTAGGGCGTCTCGCGCGAGACGTAGACCATCCCTTGGAAGCCGATGTCTTTGTACAGCCAAATCGACCAACTCAGACGGTCCTGCACCGCACAGGATTGAGATACGTTGAGATACTGAGTAAGGTCACTGACCTTGCGGTACATTTCCAATTGATCATTCAATACCATGTATCGCCGCTCATTGATCTCGTCCGTCGCTTCCCCGTCGTACTCCTTGCGAGCATATACAGGGCCCCACTCACCGTTCCAGACACACAGCCCGCGTTGGTCCATCCACTCGCGCTTCTTCTCGTAGCTGCGGTGCATACGCCGGCGCTGCTCATCTGTACGCGCATATGCCTCAGGCGACTTCGGGAAGCCATAAAGCGAGTAGTCGTGGATGGCGTACGCCGCATTGAGCCACCGGGTACCCGCGTCCTCTGGGAACCCGGAGAAGTCTGACGCAAACGTGTTTCCGTCGAGAAAGAGCATGTGGTTGGGGTCGACCGACTGGATCGCGGTGTATACGCGGTCGTAGAACGCGACCAGTCCGGAATGGCGCGAGTCAGCGGGCTCGTTCATGGGGTTGTAGCCTGCGATCCACTAGGATATGGCTGAGTCTCGCAATGCGTAGGGTGCGTGTCGACTACTAGTAGACACGGACTGACCTTCTCGTCCTTGTAATGCCGCGCGATTTCCGTCCAAAGCCACACGAGTCTGTCTTGGAAGTCCTTGTGAATCCAGAAAGATGCGATGTGCGAGCCATGGTCCGAGTGCCATCCGCCGTTCTGCCCGCCGGGGGCAGTGTGCATGTCAAGGATGGTGTAGACACCGTGCTTGGCACAGGCAGCGACCACACGATCGAGATGTCTGAATCCTTCTGGCTTGAGTACCTGGGGGTTCATGTCATCTTCGAAATGCCGGTAGTTGATCGCTATGCGGATGCAGTTCAGCCCGAGCGACTTGAAGAATGCTGCATCTGGCTCTGCAAAGAAGTGTTCCAAGAACTAGGCTCAGACGGTGAGTCTCTATGGGTCCAGCGGCATTCAGAAATTGGAATTGAGGGGTACCTTGTCGAAGAAGAAATCAGATTTCTGCTGGCCCAGCACTTCGGCCAGGGCGTCACGGATCTGAAATTCGCAACCTGGATAACCTGCACGGCGCAGTCAAATTCCGCATCGTGCAGACATCCCCCAGCGTAGAGCCACTGTAATTGTAGCGTACCGGTGATGAAGTTCTCCATCCTGTATTCATGTTCAGCCTCCAGTATCACATAGAATACGGATCTCTACATACTCACGTCATCCACCCACCCAAACCTGCCCCTCTGAGTATCACCTCACGTCCCTCCCCGTCCACGATCTTAACACCGTCGATTTTGAGGAAGCTCGACATGCTGACTGTCTCGAAGCTAGATAGAAGTACTCATCTCGACGGCGACAGTCTTATACTCTAATTCAACATCGTCTGGAGCACTTGAGCGGACACATGACAGAGGAATCTTGACTGCAAAAATAAAGGGGATGACCGGTGACCATGTATTATTGTCCGAGAAATCAGCAGGTTCTTGCGACGGGCGCGCAGGGACTCGGTACGTTTGGTCGAGATGACGGTAACTAAAAGGCTAATTTCGAACCATGGTATTTACGTATTTAGTCTCCTAAGCTTTCAGGCACACTGGAATAATAAATAAAACAGATAGTACAGCCCACTTCACTGTGGCGGTCCTCATGTACTAGTAGAGCTCCTGCGCACTGAGTTGTTCCGGTATCCATTTGTACTCTAATTATCTTCTACGTATCTCGTCTTCTCGTACGCGCAGCAGGTCTACCCCGCATTATTTCATCCGAATGCGGGGAAATCTCTGATCTAGGAACATATGGACGGAGAAACTTCGGTGGGCACGAGGAGCGCGGACCGTGCTCAGCCCAGGGGCGAACATAACATGATCCATCGTAGTCCAGCTGTGCATCTCTGCACTATATAAAAGATGGCTCTTTGCTACCTGTACGGTACTGAATCTTTCTATCATGGCCTATCTAAAAGTTTCGGGGACCAAGATCGTTGACCAGAACGACGTGGAAGTTATTCTGCGCGGTGCGGGACTTGGAGGATGGATGAAGTGCGTATCGCTCCGTGTACAGACATGCAGATCCTAATAATACAGCTTGTTGACAGTATGGAGAACTTCATCTCCGGTAGGTCAAAGTATCAGCCCAGACGACCTAAAAATACGAACCGCTCTTACAGGATATCCGGGCTGTGAATTCCAAATACGTGCTGCCCTAGCGGATGTGGTCGGGCAGGAGAAGTCTGAGTTCTTCTTTGACAAGGTACGTGTGGATTAATTTCGTACATGCTGGAAGAAATGCTCGATACGGGTGGTTGTACGAGTTGTCTGAGGGTTCCTTGCTCGTTGGGTCTAATTGCATGATCCCTTCGTCCGATTCCCGCGGATATCTGGTGCCATTTCGCTATCTGGTACATTACAACCTTCTCCGTGGAATGGGCAAGTCGCTTCCAACCCAGTCTGTATTGCATGACGACCCTATTCGGCTCGTCGCCGTTTGCCCTAAAGACGGCTGCAGATTGAGATGTGTAAATGTGGACGTAACAATGCACTGTTTGGAAGCCGCTATTGAAATTTGGTCTCCCGTTTACGAGGTGGTTCCCGTCATCTGACGTGCTCGTCCGCAGTTCTTGGAATACTTCTTTCAAGACGCCGATGCCGCCTTTTTCAAGAGCTTAGGTTTGAACTGCATCCGCATCCCGTTCAATTACCGACACTTTGAAGGTACGTGTAATTGGAGTGATATGAACCCACTTCTCGAACCCTCCCTGAACCAACGGTTGACAGATGACATGAACCCGCGCGTCCTGAAGCGCGAGGGATTCAAGCACTTGGATCGAGTAATTGATCTATGCGCCAAACACGGCATCTATACAATTCTTGATTTGCATGCTGCTCCGGGTGGACAGAACACCGACTGGCATTCGGACGCGGGAACGCACATCGCCAACTTTTGGAATCACAAAGATTTCCAGGACCGGACGATTTGGCTCTGGGAAGAGCTCGCGAAACACTATGTCGGTAACACATGGATCGCGGGTTACAACCCCCTCAACGAGCCCACGGACCCCTACCACACGCGGGTCGTCGATTTCTATGACCGAGTATACCAGGCTATCCGGAAGATCGATCCCCACCATGCGCTCTTCTTCGACGGCAATACTTTCGCGTCGGATTTCTCGCACTTCGGCGACGCGCACAAGCGCTGGGAGAACTCGGCGTACTCAATCCATGACTACAGTCTGTTCGGGTTCCCGAGCTCTCCTGAAGCGTATGTCAGCAATGAGACGCAGCGGAGACGCCTGCGGACGGAGCTACGAGAAGAAGCGGGAGTGGATGGACGCCCGCGGGTTGTGTGTGTGGAATGGTGAGTGGGGCCCGGTGTATGCGCGGAAGGAGTATGAGGGCGAGAGGACTGAGTCCATCAACGCCGAGAGGTACCAGGTGTTGAAAGACCAGTTGGACATATACAACAAGGTGAAAGAAATGCTATTTTATCGTGATGCGAACTTGCTGACAATCCAACTAGGACCGTCTGAGCTGGACCATCTGGCTGTACAAGGACATTGGCTTCCAGGGCATGGTCTACGTCTCCCGGGACACGCCGTATATGACACTGTTCAAGGACTTCCTCGCGCAGTCGCACCGTCTCGCCATCGATGCCTGGGGCGCGGATGACTCGCAAGTGCGCCACATCTACCAGCCCCTGATCGACCACATCACCAAAGAGGTCCCGCCGGAGCATCAGAACCTCTACCCCTTCCCTGTGTGGAAACTGGCCGACCGCGTTGGGCGTCTTTCCCGAAACATCCTGCTCTCAGAATTTCTGGTCAAGCCGTGGGCAGAGCACTTCAGGGGAAAGAGCGAGAAGGAGCTCGACGAGATTGCGAAGAGCTTCAGTTTCGAATACTGTCTGCATCGCGATGGGCTGAACAAAATTTTAACCGACAATGCGAGCCTGGTAGGAGAATCTAAGTGAGGCGACAAGGGCTGCTCTGCCAATGAATATCACTCGAATTTGTTGTAATTGTACTTATGCGATCTTTAGCGTTGCTAATGCATAAATCATCCTGCTCATCAATCCCCTTACTTGCAAGGAGAAATGTATTTGTCCTTACGATATTATTCTCCTTCTATTGGCTTTCATGATCGAAAATTAGTATTCGGGCCTCACTCAGTTCGTAAGCAAGCAAGGGCGGCGCTTCCGAGTACTAAATACCCGACCTTTAATCCTTATAGTCCTCCAACAGCAGGATGACAGCGGACTATGCGAGCATAATTCTGACTCGGAAAAACGTTGTCAGAGTCCAGACACTCTCGACATGAATTCAATACCAAAATAACGAGCCCAATGCTACGCCCAGCTAGTCGTACATTACAGTTACACCCGATCAGCTTCGCACTTAGCTGCATCGTTACGCCGTTGACCCCAGTATACCTTCCACCATTTGTAAGGCCCTTTGGTGATCGCTCATGACGGATGTACCACCAACCCATTCCATGAGCTTATCAGCGGCCTGTCCGAGCGTTTCGAGTTCGGTGACAGAAATAGCTCCTGCCGCACTTGCTTCCTCTGTCAGCACCTCGAGGCGAGGGCTGTTAAAATCATAGTGCAGACCCATTTCGCGTGAGGTCCGCAGAACTTTTTGAGTGAAGGGGCGCCGTATTTCATCATAAATCTGCAGCGCACGGGGAAGCGTTTCTAGCGTGACTGCAGAGTGACCCAAAATCGTCGCAAGGATGAACCCATCCTTAGTACACGTGAATGTGAAGGAGATTCAGCAGGAGAATAAGCAGCTGCCACAGGCCGAAGAACATCTACCTCGGCTGCCTGTCCAGCTCCAGAACCTTGGTGCGGTGCCATGGCATGTGCCTGGTATATATGCGAAGCCAAAAACGTGGAGGTGAAACAGGTGGCGCGAACTGGAAAGTAAATGCTAACAACTGACCGCATCACCGACGAGAGCAACCTGACAATCGACATATGTTGACAGGGATGGCAGTGTGTTGATCGCCCAAGCAGACGCGTTCTCTAGACACTAACAAAACAGTGAGTAATCCTTACTGAGGGTGAGTTGTGGTTAGCGCACCTTCAACAAATTCTTTACATCAGGCTCCCATGTATCAAATTGGGCAACGACTTCGTCGTTCGTACATTGGCGCACCCATGGTTGGTCGTAAATTGTACCTTCTGAGTGCGGAGCTGACACGAAAGCCGCTACGTTTATGAATCTGTTTTGAGATACAGGATAGACGACTATGTGCTGCTGTCTTGATCAACGACTTAGAATATTTAAGACAGGGTCTTCCGAACCTTATTCTTGCCGAAACACTAATCGAGACTTTTCAGCACACTAGAATTGATTTCAGTCGAGCGACTCACCATTAGTGGTTTGGCTAGCGCTGGATGATCAGGGTGCGCGCTCTGTAGCACCGCAGTCTGGGCTAGACCGCGATAGGCCATAGTCCCGGTAAATTGGGGGATTGTTTCGGAACGATATCGGCTGGCATTTGTATGGTCGCCTGCGCGTTCGGCTTTCTGGGCAAGTGATTCGTACAGCGTGCTTCGAACCGCAGATTTTATACCGTCGCAACCGACCAGGACATCGCATTTCGCTGTGGAAGAATCGACGAATTCGAGCGTAATCGCCCCAGAAGATGCCACCGTGTATGCCTTCAATCGTTTGGAGAAAAGAACTTTGTATGACACTGGCAGGTGCTCGCTAAGAACATGTTGGAAGTCTGCCCTGTGGAAAGATGCAAAACCAACTTATCCCACCAGTCTAAGCCTATGATGGCGTAACAGGTGTGATATAGACGGTTACCTCTGTTTGTACTCTCATAGAAAGATATCCCAGCTTCTTGATCGGCTTTGTGATATGTGAATGCCTGATCTACGGTGAACATATCAGAGTCTAAACCGTCGGTATATAAAACAGTACTAACATTTGCCTTGAGCAGCGCCGCTGCAAATGGCTGTCAGATCATCTTCCAACCCAATGTGCTTCATGACCTCCCAGGCTCGCGGCCATAGTCCTATTCCGGCACCGATTTCAGTGAATTGGCTGGAGGATTCGTATATGTCGACGCTGACGTTCTTGCAAGCTCGATGAAGGGCGACAGCAAAGGTGAGCCCTCCAATTCCGGCACCACTAAAAGTTTAACGTCAAATAGTGCATTGGATGGTACCTGATTGAAACTGGATATACATTATCCCGACTTTGAATTTGGTGTCGCTCATTGGAGGGACTGGCGTGCTATCTGTGAGAGAAGGCTCAGGAGCAGACCGTTCAGAGCCGCTTTTAAGGTAGTGCTGTTATCGCGTGGTCACCTCAGACGATGTTATCATAACGCCAATGACCCGGTTTATGTCCGCGACACTGACACTAGAAGGATCTTGCTAGGGTGAGAGCGATCGCGGATATTACAAAAAAAGAGAAGACATGTCACTACAATGCTACCTTCGATTCGATCTGAATTGTCTTGAAGTGCCTGCAACGTTGTCTCCGCCGGTCCGATGATCTCCACATTGAAATAAAAGTGCATCTATGTCTGCAAGACCGTATACTCCGGGTGAAGAAGCAATGCGATGGCATAGTCCGCTTGAGGGTGGCGCTACATCACAAATATTTGTATCTGCTCGAAGACATGGAGATACTTCGATTGCCGTTCCAATATAGAGGGGCAATCTCCGGGGTCGTTTGCACCAATTTTTCGGTACCATCGGTCACCGCAAGGAACGCCAACATCGGAGACACTGATACAGCGGATCCAGCCGCCTATGAGTAGCGGGGGTTCAGACCGACGAACTGATTAATTTGTCCACGTACTAATTGTCATTAACGTCAGTGCGGCGCGTTCCACACCGCTCTAATCGCACGTGTCATATATACATAACTTGAAGCAAATTTTCGCAGCTCCATGAGTATAAAATGAATACTTAGGTAAGTTTTGCCGTGATTCCCATGAGTTATGGCAGATAACATTCGTCATATCTGTCGGTGGTATGAGTCCGCAGACGGCAACTCACCAGCACTCTGCACATTTTCCCGTGGCCAAACCATACAGTTTAGCGTCGTCCCACGGTGAACATTGACCACTCTGATATCGCTTCCGTGCATTCGCGGCAGGTAGACAAATGTACTGCAGGCTGAATAGGGTTGACGACAGCGGTAGTGTACCGGGCCATCTATGCGCCGCGCCTTTTCGCAGTCTTGTAATCTCTCGAAGCTTCTGTAAGAAATCCCGGAGATCTGCCCATATCTGAATTATAGAGCTTGACCGTGGTTTTGAAACAGGATTGATAGGGCCGAAAAGCACTCCCATTGAACATATCCAGTCAGTATTACATGCACTCCGCCATGAGAAATGGAACTCACTGAACTGGGACGCAGCGGGCGTCTGCGACCCTATGACTAGTAAGTTAATCACCATGGTCATTGGCCTCCGATCTGAATCTGCGATAAGTGGAATCCGCTCCAGGAGTCCAAGATTAGGTTGTTTTGGGAGCGCCCTGACCCGGCGTACGGTTCACGAGAACTCAGGCACACTGTCCAAAGACCGTATGCTGTGAACGTGTAACTTTCATGTTGCTTCCAGTTCGAAGCTTTGAGCGCGCTCCGCGGAAACGGGGGAAATGTACAATGAATACCATAAATAAGGCCCCGTTGCGGCTAGCTCGGAAGGAGATTATCTTTCCTGCCTTCGCCAGCGACGGTGAAGGGTAAAACAATCTTGGATATGATCCCTTGATGGATGTAGTAAGTTGAGATGCTCGGCGCTGGTCCGGAAAGTCGCCGGCGGAATTTACACTCTCCTTGAGCAGGACACCGGAAATTCCCTATAGGAGGCTAGCCGAGAATCCCGACATGAATCCCAGCATTTAGACCAAACGGCTGGGTCATTTTCCCGACATGTTCACGGACCACTTCCCAACATGCCGGGTCAGTCAGGGTCGGTCGTCCCGACACTGACAGCTGAGGACCGGACTAGCCGGGTTGCCGTCCGGACATGACCAAGGGATGAAAAGTCGAGCCGTTGCGACCAAGGTTGCGACGGAGCCTTTACCCCCACCATCCGACGCTGGCAGCGGCGGCAGCGTTCCATTTGCCACTAACAGTGTGATCGACGACACTTAGCTTGTTTTGGCAAATTTTAGGCTAGATTTAGGCTTTTGAGGCCAGAATCTCGCTTGCCATGGCCTTTCCGGAAGTCCCGACACAAACCGACCGAAGTTGAGAGCTAGAGCCGATTTCCCGACGTGAACGGCTAGATTTTGGCAAATTTCGGTCAGACATAAACGGCCAGATTTGCCAATTTTCTGACCCAGCCTATTGTAGGGAATTTCTGGGGTCCTCCTTGAGAATGATGGAATTTGCACTGGCGACATCGGTGATCTCGGGAGAAGGCAGGAAATTTTGCTTGGAACTTGAATGCTTGATTATCTGCGACGGGCACAATTGCAATAAGTGTATTGTCATCGTCGGGATGCCAAGACCCCCGGTCGAAGACGACAGTATAGCCCTCGGATTGCCTTCGTATAATGAGAACATAGTCAACAAGACTCAGTCAATTCTCGGCTCGAACTCTCGATGTCGCGGAATGGCGCCGTTTTGCGTGGTCCGAACAGTGCCAACGTGTCCGCTTGACAGCTCCCGTATTGAGACGCGTCGTGACACTGCACGTGCATATCACGTTAAGTTGAACGCGATCGGTCACAGGCGGGAGTTTGGTGGTGTTATCGCGGCAGCAGCGGCGCCTTCATGCTATGCTACGACCATGATGACCACTAGCGCAAATTCCTCCCAGGATCTTGTGGGTGGTCCTTTCGCTGTTCTTGAGTCGGACCCTGGTGAGTATGCATATTTTAGTCTGTAACGCTCTGACTAGGATCCCAGGTGTGTTTACTACTCTCATTCGCAAGCTTGGGGTCCGGGGTCTAGAGGTCACTGAAATATATGATATTGAACCTTGGTCTGTCGACCATCTGGATCCACATGGATTGATATTTTGCTACCTGTGCACTGAAGAGAGTGAGGAACTGGATGACGACGAAGACCTTGAAGATCCTGGTGCTGAACAAATCTGGTTCGCCAATCAATTGAGCGACGATGCGTGCGCTACACAAGCCATTCTCAACGTGCTCTTGAATCGCCCCGACGTTGAAATAGGTGACGATTTACGCCTGTTTCGGGCCATGACTGAGAGAATGTCGCCGGTGGTGAGCTTCGACGATTTATCTACACCTCTACCAACTAGACTGCCAAACGCGCGTACACCTGGTGACACATCGTCCAGATAAGAGGGTTGGCGATCTCCAGTTCTCATCTTATACGGACAGCCCAGAACTCTTTGGCACGGTGAGTACGCGTCTGCTGTTGTGGTAGTCTCGCACTGAATGAAAGCTTGAGACCGGCTGACGTGCGCGGTGCCGTCCATGCTATTGCTGCCGCAACCTTAGAATTGGAAAAATTCAAGCTAAGCAGAACAAGCAATCCTGCAGCTAAGAAGCGCAAGACGTCTGGCACTCCCGTCAAATCTAAGCCTAAAGCAGTAGAAGACTCCGACGACAAGCAAGAGGCATATCACTTCATTGGCTATGTGCCTGCACATAACAGAGTCTGGGAACTTAACGGGCTGCGCCGGTCAGCCCTTGAAGTGGGCGAGCTAGTCGCTATCGATAACTCTAGTGGTAGCAGGAGAGGGTGGATGGACATAGTGCGTCCCGCTCTCCGTATGCGGATGCAGCGGTATATGGATGGAAGCGATCACATACGCTTTAATCTGCTTGCTATCGTGGACGATATCTATCAGAAGACCAGCGATGAGCTGGAAATGCTGAAGCGAGAACGCGATGCTCTAGAGAGGAGACTCAACGAGGTTTACCCTGATGGGTGGGGAGACAAGGTAAACGCCACGCTAGTTCAGTGTCGGTCTTCTCTTCATTCTCTGTATATCGATCATAGGTAGATAAGGTGCTCCTAGACGGTGCTAGGGAGACCTTTACGACATCTATTAGACCCTCATCGAAGGGACAAGTATTCGCCCCTGACTTTGGATCGCGGAAGACAGAAAAGGATATCGAAATCCTCGACATGTCAGAACGCAGTCTTCCAGCAGCGTGGGAGGCATGTGTACGGGCTGCTATACCTGCGAAAGTCGCTGTTGAGGAGGAGATTGCAAAGTCAAGAGATGCGCATGTACGTCCTCCTGACTGCGACGTTCCCTCACGCGAGGCAAACTTCAGCTTGCTTATCACTGAACATTTGTCTTCGGCCGTCATCTCGTGGTACCATGCTGACGATTCTAGTACATTTTCAGACCGAACAGATCAAGCGCACGTTCGACTACGAGCCTTTCATTACACAATTCGTGACTTGCATGCATAATGAAGGGCTGTTAGACGCAGCACTTCGTGGCAGGGCTGAAAACGGGGCGCCGCAAGCACACCAGCAAACTCCAGTGAAACGGAAGACAAGAGGAAAGGGGAAGAAATAATGCATGTTGTGGACTTCTAACCGTGTATGCCCTGTGGTCTCGCCATTTGTATCCCGTTGATCGAGCTTCCAAGAGCCTATGTTACCTGACAGTCAGGGTGCCCTCTACACAAAGTAATCTCATGTGACGTTTGAGTTCTAGATGATACACTCCTTCACATATGTCAGACAAAAATCAGGCTGACGTCGTAATGTGTAATGTATGCTCCTCTTCTGTTCTACGCTCGTCCGTGCGATTGACATTCCTGCGATGCAAGATAGCTGTCCATATCTGCTGTCCATAGATGGCCTCTAACAAGAGGTTTAGCCCGTCTGTATAATTTCCTGGCGCAATTCCGAATTCAAATATTACTATTGTCCCAAATTTTCTACCGAACTGTAGATAAATATATAATGAGCGTCACGTCGTAGCGTCAACGTATGAGGTAAAACATTCTATCCAACTGTACGAGTACTGAGCGTCCTGGATAAGTCCATGCCAATCTGCGCCCTCTACATCAATTACTGCCCTCGTGCGGAAACACCCATCCATCCTAAATGTTCGGTGACACAAGTAGGACATTCACTGCATAGCACGTGTCGTAGACATACGCGCCCCCATTATGAGCAGTCGGCTGCCACACGATGTTGTTCTGCGCCTGCGATCCCTCGCGATTCAAGCAGAGCGCAAAGCCGTTCGCGTCTCCGTTCACCGCGAGTGCGGGATACGGCGTGCTCTGTGTGGGGTCCGTATCTGCGATACCACAATAGATCTGTGCAGGGGCCGGGAGGTCTACTATGGTGGTGATAAAGGTCGGAACGCCGCCGGAGGTGACGTTAAGGTCCGAGGTTGTGTTGCTACCGTCCGCCGCGTAGGGGGTGAGAGCCCCGTCGATGAGTGAGAATGAAGGGAAAGAGTTGTATGGATATGAAGCGTATGTCTACTGAAGAATGTTAGTAAAATGGCTTTACGACATGTGAAGATGAGATGTACCGACAGCACCTCAAATTTTGCATCCTCCTCAACGCCGGATGGACTCAGTACTAGAGGCGCACCAGTAGTGTTTGCATTCGGTAAAGTCGTATTATACGCAGTCAATGTGAAATTATATGCAGTGTTAAACCCTCCTGGACCGAAGTTTGAACATATAGAAGAACTCTGGCGGGGTGAGACAGGTGCGGGAGGCAGCGCGAAGACAGCTGTGGTAGCGCCAATGAAGGGCAGAAGGTATGCGAACATGACAGTGATTTCTCGGTGGGAGAGAACAAGCAAATAGGATAAGGTATCGAAATTTGGACACTGCACCTACATTCTTGAAGCAGAGTATTTATAGGCCCCTTTGGCAGAGACATGACCGTGCTTGAAGGAGACTCGGCCATTCAGGGATACGTACGGTCCAGAAAGATGATGGAAGCGTCTGTGCACGCCTTCATGAGACCTGACCAGATTTTTTCCTCTCGGTACTTGCGGTGACACATACCTCTGAGACCGCACTCGTCTTGTCATATGCATCTGTAACCACGATCCTTCTGCGGCACTGATGATCGTTTTGCCAAAAATAGTAAAACGACGATACCTCCCGGCCGAAGTCGACACTGGGGGCAGAATATAATGTACGGCCCCCGAACATCCACCGAACATCCTTCGGTGTGGTTAAATTGCTGGAGGATGTTAAGCCCCCGGACATTGTATAGTTTATTTTCCATGCTCGTTACATATCCGGTGCTCCGGACATTGTACCTAACATCCAGCGTGAGCGGCCTCCGAATATACGTCACGATGTCCGTTGGATTATCGTCGAGTGAAAATCTTGCGGATATTCAAGATGGCTGGATAATGTTATCCGGCCATGCATGCTCCGGACATTCTAATGTCCGGGTACGAGTCATTCAACGCACATGCTACGAGAATCCCCGGATACTATAATGTTCGGCCCCCGAGCTTTGTTCAGAAAGTTCATATGTTCGGCCAGCGTAAACGGTAAAGAAAATCCTACGTAAATGTTGCGTGATTGTGCCCCGGACACTCTGGGGAAATTCTACGTTCATTTACCATGTTCGTCCGCAGGGCACGTATCATATCCGTTCAGCGTCGCGCTGACCGATCATGGTACGGGCATCCATTCAGCGACTCTCAGCGACTCGAAATCCATTTCGATACCCATTTCCGAAACGATGTCGACTTCCATTTCCACTTAAAGAATTCAACTCGCAATAAAGTTGATTCCGACTTCCACTTGGCCATTCATTTCGATCGCAATCTCAACTTCGACTTGACTTCGACTTCAATTTCGACTTTGACTTCAACTGCGACTCCGAGATCGAGTCGCGTTTAACGGTATGTGCATTCTTTCCGACAGAAAATCGAATTACTTACAGTGAAAGCGATATGAAATAGTTTGAGACGACATATACATGACTTGTAGCCAATTCCGCGAGTCCCAGAACATCGGATAACGAGGTCTGACGGCACGAAGCGCACAATCAGCCTGGGCTTCCCGCAGGACACGGTAACAGAAGACCATCCCGCCATCCTAGTTGAGAAGACTATTGATCAGCGCCATTTTGAAGAATCTATTTACGTGCGCTCACCCTCGCTCGCAAACGTACGAATCATTCACCTAGGACTGCAATCCTCCGCAATTGAATGCTTAGGCATGGCGCTGGGCAAGATGCGAGAGCGGTACGGGAGCCAGGTGTCGATAAATGCGTTAGCAAGCATATTCTCGGCTTAACGAGGGAACGCGCCATACCGTGACGTTCTCACTGCTCCCGCGGTCCTGGCGCGCGCGCCAGACCGTCAGGGAGACGGTGTCGACAAGTGGCAGAGACTGCGGCGCGAAGTATGCACGGTTGTCGCCAAAGAACGCACGCATTCTGTCGCGATGCAAGCCTTGAGTGCTTCCCGATGATCATGGCATCCTCATCGATGGCAATGAATGGATCTAGGCCGTTACACTTCTGCCCTAGATAGCTGTGCAAAATGACTTCAGTGCGAGCACTGCTAACTTCACCCTCCTAGATTGTCTTAATTTGAAAGGCTATGTGTTAGCATCCATTCCTACCTAGGTCTGTGACCACCCCGGCAAATCGAAGCAATCAAAACTTGATAACGTAGATTATAGCATATGACAGCCAGAAACAAGTCATAGAATACAACAACAAATCACATAGATGTCAATGAATCCTACAGAGTAGGGGGCGGCGCACGCGCATTACGGTTCTTTGATGCTTGTTGCACTCGCAGCAGATGCTTCGATATGACAGAGAAGCTCTCCTCCGCTTTCTGGCAAGCCAACACGTTAGTGATTAGTCGATAACATCCAGTCAAATTCGGTACCTCGATTAGCATCTTGACACGTTCGTGGCGTAGCATACAGTCTGCATTAGCCTTGAGAAGATCCGGAATGAGAACACCACGGAACAGCGGTAGTGATTTCATCGAGTCAATGAGGGCCTACAGGGTAGCAATGAAGAAAGGGGAAGCTGAGATGATGACATCGACTCACACGTAAAGTTTTCAAAGAACGTGTTTGGTCGATCTCCTGCGCCTCCAAGTGCTCCTTGAGCTTAAAAACACGATCCTTGCGTACTTGGAATGAATTGGCGGAAGAGGCGGAAGATCCAACAAGCAGATCGTGCTCTCCCTTGAGGATAGATTGACGTATTCTAGATTGCCGGTTGAGTCTGTTGATCAGATCGTCGCCTTGTCTGCTGAAGACTTGAGGAGGGCACGCTTCACGGAGGGTATGAAGATTCCTCTCGAATTCAGCCTTATGATGCCCGATTTGTCAATTGGAGACCTCAAACAAATGGGAAGTAGACAATTCTTACCTCTGGGAGTATTAAAACTGCTATGCGGGAGTGAACCTCAATGGCACTGGCCCTCAAGAGTTGGCCGTGCTTTATGAAAGGGCCAAGGTCACTCCCCCATTTTGAAAGAAACTTGTTATAAAAGGTGAATTCTTCTTGCGTCATTTGTGAGTGCTGAACTTCGAAAAAACCGTTGAACTACACGGAATCAGTCCCAAGGCTGAGCGAGTGCAGAGCTTCAATTCTCACCCGGCCGAAAAGAACCAACATCTTAGCGTTGTGGGACAAGAGCCGCTCGGTATCGCTAAGTAACTTAGGACATTCTTGGGAGTCCCGAGCCTTGTTCGCTTGACATTGAAGGCGCTCGGCGGCCTGCTTGCGTAGATGCGCATTCTCTTCAAGAAGTCGGGTCGCAGGGAACGCCAGAGATGTTCCCAGCTGCTCAGACTCGAGTCCCAGTGTTATTAGTTCGCTAAACATGAGCGCAGGAGTTTCAATCAGCTGGTGCCCCGACAAAGGAAGGTGGGTTATTCACTGTTTCACAATGATTTCTAATCGGTGCGCCAGGCTGTACAGAGAAGCCCATGCCAGTTCGAGTTCTTCAGCTTCGATGTCATTTTCTGCGGGAGGAGTCGCGTTAGACATTGGATACGAATGAGTGAAGGTGAAAGGACAAGACAGCATCCGGTGCCACCACGCGCACTTTATACACGTTCCATACCCCTTTGTTCGCGCTTTTCGTATTCATAAGCACAAAATGGTCCGGCAGGTACAGTCAGAGGAAGTAAATAGAGCTCAGCCGTTGAGCTGCCATGGTGTACGACACGATCGCGCTTGAGAGCGGCTCGTCATGTGAAATAATCCATATATAGATAATACGCGCAAAATACAAGTACAGAAATGCAATCCATTACTCTGGAAGCTCGACAATATTCTGTAAACGATTACTTATGGGAACTAGAACCTGCTGCAACAAATTCTCCATGTCATCCTGGAGGTCGCCGAGAACCTGAAAATGAGTCATTTCAGACAGTAGATATTATGCATGAATTGGCGACTGTCGTACCTTGACTATCAATTCGACATCCGTGCAAAGCTCTGCAAAGTAGTCGTATCCCGATTGCAGTCGTGGAACAGAAACGATGCTCCCGAGGGGATATTCAATTGTCGTCGGCATTATAAGCGCCCCTGAATTATGTTCTACACATCATCATAAGCATAGAGAGCATAAGCCGCCCAGCGGCGGTTTGAACGACGCACCTTCAGCCTTTCAATCAGCGAGGTCTGCGAAACTTGCTGAGAAATCAGGAAGGAGGAAGACTGCTGCCATTCTTGCAGCGTGTCATGATATTTTTTCAGCACACTTCCTGACACGGTTGTTCGGTTAGGAACAGTAAGCTCGCCATAGATATCTTGAAACTGGTCGGAGGTGGTGCGCCCAACACGTTTGCATTCCTCAGAAAGGTTATTCAGAGCTTCAACGACACGCGCCGCCTCTCCTAGTCCAAACTCAAACGCTGTGGGTGCGACGAGAAAGTTATCGAGAATCGCGGCCTCGAAATACACCTGCAAAGGGCGGTTGAGCATTTTGCGCCATAGAACGCAGTATATGCACAAACGGAAACTGACGTATGGCATGGATAACAGTCGGAAGACATCGTTCCATGTTGTGTGACACTCGTGAATACAGACGGTCTTAGCATCGGCTGCTTGTAGATGGCCAGTGATGGCAGCCAAAACTTGCTCAATGTGGACACGTTCTCCTGGCGTCGCATAGAGATAGTTTGTATTGAACATCAGGATACACTATACAGGACGAAGAGCGATTAGTCCGTGACAAGTAGCGTACTTCAGGTAGCCCACCTCTGAGAAATGTCCGCCTGTGGTAGCGCGCTGGGACTCCATCCTCCTGTAAAGACCGGAAAGTAGTTCCAGGCCGTTGCGTTCATGAAATTTGCAATAATGATGGTGCAATTGCCCTAGCATCTCGCGACGATAGTGTTCATTGTACCGACGAAATTGATTGACGGGCAGGCAGAAGGCCTCTCCATTGCGAGGAGACTTGAAATGCAGCGAATACAAGGCACTAAAAGGTATTCTGTGAGCTCAAGGCGTCTCCATAGAATCGAAACCAAAGGAAGTAACACTGACCGCGACAAAGAATCCTCCAAAAACCCAATCATCCGTACCATACTGTCGTGCTTGGCGATAATGTTGCGAGTCGCATGTTCAATATCAACATCGAGGAGAGACATCGAGACGAGCAGATTATAGAGCTTGGCGGAGATCAAGGGCGATGGTGGAAGTTCAGAGGGAGGGTCACAAGCTCGGATGACAACGTGCGAGAGTTAAATATCCCCGGACTCCAAGCCCCTTTGTCCCAGGTTCTTTCTTGTCCTAAGTGGCGACCATGAAGCAAACACATGGAGGCGGGATTCGGGGCTAACCGGACAGCGATGCATTCGGATTGCGCGGGACTCTTCAATCAGGTGTAGGTGAGTCCCCCCCCATACACGATCACCGAAGTATGAATCGCGTTCGCGTTCTCGATATAATTCGGCCGTGATAGCTGATGTGAACAGGCCAGTCAAGATTGATCATGAGGTTTAGAGTAATGTCATCGTACTCAACGAGCGAATTAAAGTCAGCAGCTAACAATGTTGTCGAACAGCGGATTACAACTGTCTTCAACAAGATCCTTCGGTGCCCACGTCTCAATCGAGGGAAGAAGACTGTAGGCGTAGACACCACGCTGATGAGGAGGAATGCCCGGAAACAAATACAGTACTTACGCCACTGAATCTCCTTGAGATTCGCAGTCGAAGATGGCGATTTATCTGTAATTTGTAAATTTCAACTTGGGAGGTTACCTGTGGATACATAACAATGACGATAACTTCAGTAAGAAGAGAACTATATGTTGATTATATCGCATTTAGCCACTCAGAACCTACCTTGCTTCAGGGAGCACATACGACCATATTGTTAATCCCGAGGTATTCCTGTCCAAGAGGGGGCCTGAGGGCTGCTGGGACTGGTACGACATAATCGAGGTGTGGCTCTTGGCGACATGGTACTTGCGGAAAGTCATGCGACAGAACATAGTTGCGGAGTAGGTTCACACGCTATTGCTATGACTTGTTTTGAAAAATGTCTCCCATCGTCGGTAGTTCATGCTGGCGGTAGCACCGTGTAGGAGCTAAGATCGAAGCCGCCTGCGGCCAACCACGCCCGACATCGAATGGCATCGGTGAAGTCTCCCTACAGACCAGTATTCGGTAAATGCGAATTTTCTCTGAGGTTGTGAATTTCCATGATCGAAAGACTACAGACGTTCGCACTGCAGATTTCGATGATACTATCAGGTCGCACAAGCCACACGACCGCTCTTCAAGCAGTTGTGTCAGAGGTCACTGGAGGGTCCGCGTCAAAATCAAACACTCTGAGACTCAAATCAAACTGACCAGTATCATCCATTTGGCGTCTGCTTCAGCGACTTGGGATTGTTCGTGAACGTCAGTGAGCACTGAGCACGACTTTGCTGCCAGACAAGTAATCGATATCATCACGTGAGTATCATCCGCCTTTCACTCTTAGCATTTGGACCCAGATTCCCGCCGACGTTCGATTCTATTTAGATCAATTGAGAAGCCTCGATGGATTCCAACTATCGTGAAAAATGGGACATGTCAAATTTTGAAATACCTCTGTCGCATGGAACAGCTTCAACGGAAGGTCATCGTTCGGATATCGACATTCTTTGAAGCCTCATACTGTATTTGCATCGCGAATACGCTTTATACTAGCAGAGCCTATTACTAGCGATATCGATCCAACGATACGGGGTCTATGTGGGTCTATGTGCTGTCATTAATATTATCAATATTCGTCTCGAAATCGTCATCGACGGATGTCAGATACAATTCCTAAGGGCTGATCTCAGAACCTGTCGACAGTGACAAAATATGCATGTGCTAACTTACTTGCATCATCGGCAGGACGTGGATAAATCTCTCCGGCCCGTTATGGTGATACGGTGTCTTGGCGAACGGGCACACAATGGCACCTGGAGTTATCAGCTCGGCTTTATGACATCGCTCGTAGAACAGTGATCCTGCTATGGCAAACCCAAAGAAACGGTATGGGTCGAGTGCACGCAACTCTTCGCCTAGACAGACATGCTTTTCGATGGCCAGAAGAATGACAGGAGCTTCCTCGTTGGACTTCTGGTATGAGAAAATTCCCACAATCCTAGCTGGAAACACCTCGCATTCGTCAGGTTCATCAGTTGGAGAGGCCATGCCTGCCAGCATTGTGGTCGATTGAAAGACATCCGTCTTGGTTTCATGCAGCGGTGTCCGTACTAGGACATTCGCATCACGAGGGGATGTCGATATTGACTGATAGAAGAGGCCACCCAGTCGAATTCTGGAACAGGATGTATAGTCTGAGTTGTCCACGTATCAGATTTATGTCATTTGAGAGAGTGTCAGATGAACTCACCAGAGCGGAGGAAAGAACCTGTATAACCTCCTAAGAGTTGGTAGAGATCGCGATGGATTGAAACTTTCCCTGGCGCCTTCTCCACTTGCAGCCGAGCGGATTCACCAAGGCCCAAAATGTCATTGAGCCTGGAACCGCGATAATCTGAAGAAAATGCCTTTTCGAAGGCAGGCTTGAGCTCAAGAACCTCCTTCGGAAGACTACCGTTTGTCAACATGGGTAGGACGTTTGCAGCGCGGCTAGCATGATACATGAAGGTCAATTCTAATTCACCTGTTGAAATTTCAGTTAACATAATTAGAATCGTGGTTGGATGAACGTACCATGCTTCATGTTGGTGGGAATTCGCTGAAGCTTCAGATTGAACCTTTCGAAGACATAAGTGCGAACCGAATGCGATGGGCCAAATGCAGATAGAAAGTCCGAAACGTGTAAAGCCATATGATTTGTGGGCCTGAGGGGCGAGTTCTTGTAAAGCTGAATGAAGCCTGTAAGATATTGCTTATAGTGAAAGCGATATTCATCGGCGTGTCGCTTAGATGTCATACGCATGCGCGCAAGCTGAATAGCGGTAACAAGATGCATAAAATTGTTGAGGATATGCCGTTTGCGTCCTTGTTCGTTGCCCCAGAGCCGTATGAGTGTTATGACGAGGTGAATGGTACCGACAGCGCGCCACTGATCCGCCTTGAGTTTCCCTGTCTTAGAGCCGAATTGAGCTGGTCCGGGTGCTACAAAGGAGGGCAGAATGAGTTGCTCCCGATCTCGCCATATTTCAGCCAGCACTTCAGAACCGAGGACGACATCAACAGGTTGCGCTTGGGCCTTATCTGTGTCGGCGAGTTCCCCATCGTCATCAAGAATGCCGTTCTCTAGACGCTATCAATCCGGTCAACGTTTATCACAAAGCGAACGTAGATATTCACGTACCCAATCGTCCAGGAGTTCACCTAGCACCTGCTTTGTCAATGGTTTCCCAGTCTTATTGCATGCATTTATCCCCCTTCTTTCGCATAAGAGCACCATTGCTGCATGTCGCATCTTTCGTGAGAACTTCTTGGTGTGAAGAAGGTTGTGTTCGGCTTCAGCATATTCGTCCTCAGTAACAGGATCGCTGCGACCTTTCGGGCCGTTACGACCTTCACTCGGCTCTTGTATGGTTCTGAAATCGTCGGCATGAGGTCTTATTGGCGGAGCAGGACCTGGACCTGGAGGGCTAATTTCCTCGGTTTCTTTCCAAAAACGACACGTGCACCATCACTCTTACGCTATGTATGAAGAATCAGGTCGACGCTGTATGATTGACCAAATCGAAAATGCTCACCCATGTATTCAAGTGGTCTGCCAGCATGGCTCTCGTGCCCGCTCGTCTCAAGTCCCTGTCGTTGCACATGTGCCAAAGTACAGGCCATGATTGCGACTTTAGCTCCTCAATACTACCGTTTGCTAGGATTCGAAGCTTGCGATTCCATTCCCTGGAATCTTGTCGTTCCACACAGATTGGAGGAGTGAAATTCGGGGCAGTAACCCTTCTCCTGAAGGCAAATCCATGCTGACACCCCAGACATCCTCGATTAAGTGATTGAAATCGCCTAGCAGATGTGCATGCATAGTGTCCACCACAGTATAGCGCATAGGATCCCAGTACGGAAGACGAAGAAACTCGGTCCATCGTAGGCCAAACTCCTTGAAAATCCGCACTCTGTCGGGCTCCGATTGTGCATCACGCCACTTGATGGCTCGTATCCTGTGGTCCCCGAGTGTTCTTACGGGCCAATTCTCTTCTTCGAAGTCCTCGATCGACTTTTTCTGGATGTGACAATACGAGCAGAGATACGTCGCAGTAGGCGCCGGCAAACCTGCCATCTGACGAGCAGCCAGAAGATCACATACTAGCGGAATGAGAGCCCCGTGGGAGAATCGACCATCTGGGTAGAACGCAGTTCGAGAGAAATATACTCCGGGCGACCAAAACTCTAACAAGTCATCAACAACAAGCTTCGTGAAATGATTGATTTGGTCCAAGGAGGGCTTGTTGGGACCAGGAATGGTACCAATCAAGCATATATTGTCTTCTCGATATCGCATGTCGGGAGGGAGATTGAGTAGAACTAGATATATGCCCGTCGCGGTTCTGCTCATCTTGGCCGGTTTCATATGGAATGGGTTGAAGCCATCTGCACCCATGGACCAGACAAGTCGCAGCTCACCATCAGGCACTTCAAGGAAAGGGACGCCATTCGGATCGTTCAGTTCTGCCACTGCTGTCCCGTGCCAGAAATCATGCATTTCTTCCCCACTGTGCAGACGAGCATCTGATGCTGTTTTGTCTATGGCGCGTTCAATCTCCGGTCTTGAGAGCATTCGCGCCATCCATGACTTGACTTCCTGATGGAGATATCGACGAATGGGATAAGTAAATGTCCTTCCTCTAATCGAACATTTGCGGAGTAATGTAGCGCCACAGGGTGTCGAGGATGGAGTTGCCTGAAATGTACACGTTTCTCGATACGGACGAGTATCGTCGTAGAGACAGAAGCACCGAGGACAGGAAATGTACGTGCGAACGACAGGATCCAAGTCAAATTGCCGCAGAAGTGTACGGGAATCACGAGGAATCCCGTCGAGGCCAAGCTGGTCTTCGAAGGTCATTCCGCCACTGGCTTTTTGAAGCAGTCGCCGGACGATGAACCGCAGAGCAAAAAGAACGAAATCACATTTATCCCTTGACATATGACAAGTCAGGGATAGGACCAGAATAAGAAATTTGCAGGCAGCAATTGCCGGGTCCAAGCCCTGCTGCAACGACCGATAATATCGATCTAGTCGAAAAGAAGAGCCGGATCAGCAGATCAGTCACGACATAGAGCACAAGCTGATAGACTGGAGCTTTACTCACTGCAAGGGACGAAAACGCGCTGTTCATTCTTATAAACAAATACATCCTCATGATTTGAAATCGTTCCGCTGCTGAGGCGCTGTCGATTCCATTCTTGGCCCTTGATATCGGACAGCCGCCTAATCTCATCGATGATACGCTGACGCACTGACGAATGTAGCTGCTGCAATGTGGCGGAACCAGCGATCATCGTATCTTGCACCATCACGAGTTGATGGTACATGAGCTCCTCATGTTGGAGGAAACGACTGTTGGAGGACGAATTGATGGCGAGTCGCATTGGTCCACTATTTGCGGTATCTAAAACCACGTCTGACGCAATATATTCCGGCGAGTCAGGATTGGGAGGGGGTGTAAACTCCAGGCTGCCAGTAACCGAGAAAGTAAGGATCTCAAAGTTGACAAGATCGAATATTGACCTCAGATTCCGGAGTGCGCGTTCTACTGGATCGTCCATGGGTGTGGGATGTACAAGAAAAGAATTGTCGGCATCTGTGGAACGGAAGGCGAGGGAACTTCCAGGCGAAACATCCTTCCCGGGGCGAGTTGATTGGGAGCTCCCGCTCTGATGTGGAGACGGAGAAGCAGTAAGGTGAGATGCCGAGGTCAAAGGAGGGAGAAGGGACGCAGCTTCCACTGCTTTCGAGCTTGCAGTGGGCGCGGAGCTGATGTGAGAACTGGCCAATATGGCAGCTTGTTCGGTCCCACTGCCATATTCAGTACCCGAATGAAAGAGTGTCTGCTTGATGAAGGCTTCGTCGGCGTTGCGAGCTAAGTCCAATCGCAATTCGGTCCCGCGCGCCTTGATCGGCGGCCATATGTCTGTCGTAGACAGTCCGGGGAACCCAACACCCAGCCAGGGAATCCAGAGTCCGCTCATCGAAAACTGTTTGCGCTCCACAGCCTCCTACTATGCATTGACATAGTACGACTTTCTTTCCGCGGCGCGTCGATACTAATGGTGCCATGACTAGATTTGCAGTTAGGGATTGACAATACGAATGGTATACAGCATACGACGTACTCTGAAGCCGCAATAAGGCGGTCCAACTCAATGGTGCAGGTGCGAGAGGGAGCTCGAGTACTAGGGGAACGGCTTGAATGACAATCGTCTAGGTCTTAAGTCATCCAGTGCCTCCATTGTCTCAAGTCTAGCCAGCCGGTTATCAGCCAGCACGGTGGCACAGATGCGATACCAGCTTGAGTATGAACGGAGTGGCTCGAATGACAATTGGGTCTGCCCTCAGACCTCAGTGGCATAGATGCGATACCATCTTGAGTGAACGGAGTGGCTCAAATGACAATCGGGTCGGCCTCTATTGTTCCCCAGATGTCGGCGGTCACAAGAGGATTCGCTGCTCGAAACTTAACCATCGGGGATGACAGAAGAAATAATATATATGCAGCGATCGTTATACGATTAGAGAAGGAATTACAGTACATAGAAGAATATCAAGAGGACAGAAGAGCGCAGCTCATAGATCACGTGATTGTACGGAGCACGAAGATAGAGTTGATGGGTACAATTACATGAATAAACAACTGACCGTTATGATCATTTGTACAATACATAAATCAAGACGAAAAATTGCCTAAAGCTCAAAAAAAAGGGAGGCTTAGTATGAGGCTTCCTCATTTGCCGGGTCCGGACAGAAACGTCCGCGAACGATGTCTCGATTACTGAGATCGTAGTTCTTTGATATACTGAGAAACTAAAGATAAGTGACGATAGTTCTAAGACAGGTAATAAACTTACTCGAGTAAGTGCTTGGGAAATGTCAAGTTGACATTACGATCAATGATTTGCAGCTGGTCTTTGTAGAACTCTGTCGTTCGCATCTTCCATGAATCAGAGTAACAGTTGCTCGGTAACCCAGGCACCGGAGGACGTGAGCTATTCAGATTGATGGAAGGGCTACGGAAATGCGGCCAATTCCCAGGTGTCTTCGAGAACATGCCTCTGTAACGGCCCCAGAGATGTAAAGAGTCGGAGGTCCGTAGCCATCGCTTCAGTTCAAGAGGACGCCAGTCTTTATTGGCAATCTTGTATATGGGCTCTCCCTGACCAGAGGGATGATCGGACTCATCCGAACTCATACCGTCGACACCGAGTGCCATCATGAGCGGCAAAGCTTCAGGATCGACTCGGCTCAAGATCCTCTCCGCGACCAGACGACGTCTCTGATAGAGCTATGGATTGTGCGTTACATTAGTAGCATTGAAACCCAATGAGGACGACATACTCCGTCTTTACGAGTCCTGCGGCGAGCATCTCTCCTGGCTCTCTCTGTGATCTCTTGTGCTTGACGATGTTTACGATATGTCTCGCGTAGGTGCTCTGTGTGTCGCAGCCACATATCTCGTATTTCGGATTCATCGCATTCATATGCTCTGTATTTCGCTAGGAAGTCTCGAGCGAATACAACTGCAGCAGACTTGTTCCATGGCGATCGAGGAAATCCCTCGAGATCAAGCTTGAAATCATTGGCTGTACACGACGGCCCGTTCTTGGGGTCGAACGACTTGATCTCGTCCTCCGTTGGTATGTTATTGAATGGCGAATGCTCGTCTTCGCGACCCATCAAACGACGGCCGTGCTCTCGGATAGCCGCCTATAACATCACCTTATCAGAATTTCAGGAAGAAACGCTGTGCGAAGGTTTCGCCAGTCACTCACATGAAGATCGTTGAGATTCGCATCTCTTGCCTTGGGTGCTCCCTTCCGCCTAGGTAGAATCTGAGCAATGTCTTCTTCCTCGTCTTCGTCTTCGTTTCGTTCTCGTCCTCATCATCAGCTTCGGCACCATCATCGCGAGACCTTCTGGAACCAGATTTCCCTTGGGTAGCTCCTGAAATCTTGCTGACCGCATCACTAAGGACTGTGCTCATCTCACGGAGTCTTTCTTGTATCTTGAAATCCATGGATGCGACAATGTCTTCCTTGAGTATGTTGAAGTCACGGCGAGTAATAGGTGTTAGATCCGCCTAGACAACAGTGAGCAATTGAACCTACAAACGAAGCTAAGCGACAACCCTACCGAAGTCTTTTGGCCTCTCGATGAGCTTGGAACTGGATTCTCGGGCTCTGCCCGTCTCTTCTCAGCTTGACGCGGCGTTAATAATCCAATGGGTCTGGTGAATTCGAATATGGCTGAGGGAAGTCTTGTTTGTCTTTCAGGAGGGTCGCGAGGCGGGACATCATTCGGCGAACTTGATCCAGGTACAAGGCGGACCGGCGCGATTGGTGAAGTATGCGGGTCGCTGGAAGCTCTGACTGATCCTCGCCGATCGCTGTTATCTGTATCCTCTGGCACGGACGGATAGCGAATAGGATCATGCTGCGGCAAATCCGCACCAGCTCCCGCGAAAGGAAGGGTATTGTATGCGATGTTGTTTTCTTCAGCTGCGTGCTCCGGAGGCCGAACGCCTGGATTATTCCCAACGATGTCCTCGGGCTGAGATCCATTCGGCACGCCTGGCTGCACGACCTCCCCTATGATAGGCTGAGGAAGCGCTGCTGAAAGCACGTTCTGTGCAGGACTCGCGCCAGGTCCCGACGCTGAGCCAGATCCCGACGCTGAGCCGGATCCCGCCGCTTTTCCAGATTGCGCTGCCTCAAAAGTCTCAGGCGTGCTTGGTGGCTGAAATACCTACGGAGAAAGAACATAAGCACAAAATAGGGGAATTCAACTGGTGCCCAGAAATTCACGAGGGTCATGGGCCATGTCGACGCAATCTTTCGAATCGCTCGAGTAGCGAGTCTCCTCACCCCACGGGGTCTCTGTACATGAATTCAGAATAGAATACATCATACTGACTTGATTACTTACATGCTTCTCCACAGGTGCCTGAACGTAACAGCTTCGATGTCAACGTCCTCACAGTGACTGGTGAGAGTGAAATGTACTGACTGTGAGAGTGGTTGTGCGCACGCCTTCGTCGTTTACTTTCAATGTCTTTAGAGGTGGCTGCTCCGATACATCATCGTCTCGCGGTCTCTTGCGTGCCGGGTGGAACGAAGAGAACACTACGGGCTCCTGTTGCGATTGAATTTGGTCTGGTCGATTGTGTTCTCCAATAGGAACGTCCTCTCGAAGATTCTCAACGGCACCAACGGGAATCGTCCCCGTAACAACTGGAGGAGGAGCACCATCAGGAGGAGCGACATCAGGAGGAGCGACATCAGGAGGAGCGACATCAGGAGGAGCGACATCAGGAGGAGCGACATCAGGAGCGACATCAGGAACAACATCAGGAGCGGGCTCATCCATAGTAGATTACGCAGGGGACCGCCAGGTCCTGACTGTTCGTGGAGAAAGTATAACGTCCACGGCTTACGAGCGGCTTTTAAGATAGATGCGCGAGTGGCATAGCTGTGCAATAATGAGACAAAGGAGTACCACTTGACACCCTGTAGCTTACCTCTTACATCGAAACGAAACAAAGTTGTTTCGCCACTGGAACATCCAAGGGATAAGATGCATTGTCGCTTAAGTTTGAAGACAAGATATGTCCATCCTGCTAGTTTCATGGCCCGGACATTGCGAGGCAAATAGTACGGCCCTAGGATGTCGGTGATCAGAAACAGTCGAACTAAGCGTAAGCAACATGATGGAGTTTGGATTATACTATCAGGGTTGCAGCGGTCACAACTGGGTAGAGGGACGATTCTACTTGGAGGGAAGCCCTGGGCGCTCTTCCCTGGCGGGTGACGCATGCCACATGGTCCATGTGAAATCGATGCTTTGTCAGCCTGGGTATATGGTAGTGCGGCTCTTACCCGATTAGGTGGCGACCTTCAACTTTCGAGCTCACGTTCGAGAGTGTTGTGGGCCCTAAGACCCTCGTTAGAAAGCTTAATTACATTTCTATGACAGTTCCATCCTGGCCTGTACAGGAATTCCGCTCATTGAACCTCTCAACGCGTCGGAGACTAGGTATATCGTGTCGACTCCGGCATCACTCTCAGAGCTTCACGGAGGCTAGCACCATTTCATGCTCGATCTGGAACAATAATACATATATTTGAAACACCACTCTAACGCACACCAATATCACAATTCGTCTTCTCTCAGAGGTGCCCAGTCCTGAAGAATATCTAGTATGAGGTCTCGGCACCATGCCTTTACACTACTTTTCACCCATAGAGATAGAGTTCCAACTGTACGCGAAATCCACCATGCCGCCCGATTCCCATAATAGCAGACTGCGACGAACTGCTCGGAATCTCATCAGCTCGCATAAGGGTGAGACAACGGAATGTCTGACCATTCTCCAAGAGAGCCTTGGGAACGAACTCCATGGAATCGAGCAGCCCGCGCGGTACAATGCCCATGATATGAAGAGGCACGAGATAAATATGAGTGATACTAGCAGACCACGTCTGACCTCGTCCTGAAGTACAAAAAGTCGATTCGACTTCCAATTGGCAATTGGTCAGGAAAATGGCATCTTGTCTCAAACAGAGTGGCAACCTACTGTTAACGCTTCAAATACCTCGGCAACCGATTCCTCGAGCTCTTCCGGTTTGGCGGGGCCTTTGCAATTGGCTTGAGGATCTAGGATTATATATAGCACTGTACGTAGTAAACTTACCTGTTTTTGCCCTCCAGATCTTGATGTAAGTGCCTTGCCCCTTATCTGCACTACCCGTTGCAATGAAACTGAATGTACCACGCTGACGCACCTAACACATTGTTCAGCCGTAAATGCATAGTACACATGATATCCTGCGATTGCTAATAACATACCGCGATAGCTTGTATCACATCATCTGGATAGCCCATGAGCACGAGAAATGTATCGGAGGGTGCCTAACGTACGGTCATGCGGTAACAGCTGGAAAAATTCTCCCAATGTTGTTTCCCAGATGCAAGCATTTCCAGTAGTTGTCCCGCAGACAACTGCACGGCCCTGGTGGAGGAAAGCCATTTGAAGTGCATGCTTGCTCTTGGGGGCAGCATCGAACTTATATCGGCGGCGCGGCTGTTGTAGACCCCGTGTCCCCACAGCGTACAAATGTAGTTCATCGCTGAAGTTGTACACCATGAGGTTGCGTCCATCCGGACTAAGGGCAGATGATCCTCTTCCGGAGAGATTGAATACTGTGATGCATATGAGAAGACGAGAAGCGCAGCCTACATGTTGGGAGTGGTTGAGCCCGTTAGAATATGCCACAAAGGAACTCTCGTCTTGGGGTCCCATCCACTAAATAAAAGATTTGAGTCGACGCACGCCTTCCACATCTTTTAACAGAAGACGTACATGACTCCGTGGGCAAGGTAGCAGACAACAAGAAGTTGACCTCTCCTGCTGAAGTGCACGCCAACGGCTCGAAGGCGATCATCCCCCACAAAGTCGCTCGCATCGGCCGGTGGGTTAGGAGGAGAAGGTAACTTGACACCTCCGGTATACAGATCTGTAACATCGGCGTGCAGGGAGCAACAACAAAGATTGAATAAATTGGACTACCTTTAGTGTGTTCCCTTGTAATATGCACTTCTGGGCCAATGCTGACAGCAAGGCAATGCGTAACTGGATCGAAGTCGAGGCAGTGGATGGTACCTCTGACGCCCATAAGTATATCGTGGCGTTCATGGCCGCTCTGGGTTTCGTGGTCGAATAAGACGAGTCCGTATCGAAGAAAATAAAACTTACTAGAGAGAATCCTCGTACTTGAAATATTGTACCATTCGCACGCGACGATTAGAGTTTCGTAGTGTAACGGATGCCACAGAACGCGATCGACCGCGCTTTCGAATAGCAGCCTATATAAGAATGTACCATCACCTACGTTCCAGATTATAAGTGCGTTGTCGTCACCGCCACTAGCTAGATAGTGTCCATCCGGAGAGAACGAAAGACAGTTGATACTAGCAGAATGTCCATCATTCAGAGTATGCAAGTGAACATAAGCCGTGGAAGACATGGTCTCAGAAAAAGAGGTGTTCAAGAAATGCGATGTCCTAATACTAAGTCCAGCGGTATGGTACTTGTCAAGACAAAGAGTGAACACACGAGGCATACACGATCCTGAGTCGTGGAGTTGGAGGAATGACCCCGATCTTTGGATCGATCCAGACCAAATGGGAATCATATATAAAATGAGAATAAATGAATGGCACAAGCTACAGGTTATTTACTCGTACGATTCAATAAGGAAGAAGCATAAATAAATGAATTACAGGCGAAACTAAGGTGTTACAGTCGAAAGCCAAGATACAATCCGTCATCTTCACAGCCCCATGCTTTTTGCAGACGGCCACCCAGCGCGGGCCCATCACTCCGCGTGTTTATTGTGAGGAACGTCTTGCAATTCTGGAACATGCAGTATGAGCGAGGATGTGTCAGACTTTTGATATGACTTACTGTTTAAGCCTTAGGGAGCGACAGCGGGGAGTCGATTCGGTGGCGAAACCAATACTTCTTGATGGGAGATCGAGGGAGAGACTACGCATGTAATGTGGGCGAGGCACGATGACGGAGATTTCATCAAATGAGGTATGCAAATCCAATGTACTCGTGGTGTCTCATCATCAAAGTCGGAATAAACTCCTGCACCTTGAAAGAGCGTCCGGCGAAGTCCAGACAAAACAGTTCTCTTTCCTAAAGTCGGGTGGACATCTTGATAGGACGTGGAAGGAGCACGATGCCTGCGAACGAATGAGGAATAAGGCCGAGACACATTGAGCTTTAGAACGGGGAGACCAGATTGAATCTAGCAATCGCCCTGGGTTCTTCCCAAGGATAACCAGGTGAGTTAATCGATTCCATAGAGTTGTATGTCCTATTTAATAATGATTATTAACTAGACTTCAGAAGAGACGATGTGGCTTACTGATCCCTAGTTACTGGATGACCCTGCTCACGATGACGGCGGATGACAAGTGGATGGCGTGCTGATTGGTACAGGATGCCTGTGGCAATGCTGGCGAATAATAATGCGTACATGATGCGTGCGAGCCTGTGTATTGGGATGCCCGAGGCGATAGGAGATGGTAAAATTTCCCCAATCCTGCGAAAGACTGCTGTGGCTTGGACAATCCAGGGGTAGCATCGACGCCAGAACATGTGTAGAATCGCACCAGCATGGTCCCACAAAAAGCAACCAGCCAGCAGAATTGGGAAGAGCAACCAAAAGAATAACACACAGAAGAAACGTGACATCGCGATTACGATTGGCAATGCCTTAGGGACATGGTCCCAAGCCAGACAAACGAGCCACGTCGTGAACCATAGGCAGAAAATGATGATAGTTGTCACAGTTTGAAGTGTACGAGTTACACAGTCGATGCAACTGATCCAGGTGTCAACTGATACACGAAGGGGTATGGCTGAGTTCGATATGAATCCAGATAGTAGTCGTGGGATAGCAGATGCCAAGAGCCAGCAGATACGGAGACAATATTTCACTGTGCCATATAACTCGGAGATTATTGTGCTGGCTGCGCTGATGAAACCGTAGAGAGTGATCCTGATCCATGTATACGACGTCTGAATTGGTGGATCCTACGTGACAAAGGAGGATAGCGTCAGGATATTACGGTTTTGAAGAAGTGCGTGTAACACATACAGGAGCATAATTCTCGACAGATTCAAAACTCAGAGAAGGGAGACTAGAGGCCGCAGTACGGGAGAATAAGTGACTCGGACCATGTCCCCGCTAGAGCAAGAAACCTGGTCAATTGTCGTTCAAGTTATCCTAAATGGTGAACTGACTGTAAATCGCTGTGGTAGATTTATTGTCTGACGTTGAACTTGTGACAGCCTTAGCCGTCGCTATTCCCGCATATGAGAATGATATTCTCCAGGTTGACAAAGTTACAGAGAGCGTACCAGTTTGATACGCTTGCGAGCAAGCGCTTTAGCCCTCGCGACAGCCGCACTGTTGTGTTTACTTCTCGCAGTGTTATTATGCAAGACCTTTGCGCCAAGAAATGTGAGCTGAGGCTGTTGACTTTCCTTAACGACTTACCGGTACAAGGCGAACTCTGTGTCCGGCAGGGCCAGCACACAATAGTTTTGCCCTGAGATACTCTTCGCGATCGCTATGGGCTGCGCGCTTTCGTTTCTCCACTAGAGACATGTTGTCGCGCCAAAGAGTGAATTGAAAAAGGGAAGCTCCAGAGTCCAATTGAGGCGAACAATACAGCTCTTCAGCATTGCCGTCTGAGGCGGGTTGTCCTGCGGTTTATAGAACATCGGGGCACGCTCGAGGCCGACATCCGCTTGCATTGTGCCGTGGGATTCGACTGATAATCGGATAGTCAGAAATGGGTCGCGGAAGCAAATGGACCAGGAGGCAGGCATGCCTGACGGAATGCATGCAAGAAGGGGTGGCAAGTCCAGAGCGTGTTTGATCTAGATTACGTGTGTCCATGGAAGCTGTCCACAAGGCGAGCTTATCCGAATCTGCAGATCTGGGGAACGGCTAAGTGCCACTGGTTTCGCCTTCTCGCACACTCTTCCATATCGAACATGTGATGTAGCGACTGGAAGTCCGGACAGATTCTCGGGATAGGTCACTACGCGAAGGCCAAATATTGTGCTGAAGGGAAGAAAAACAGGGAAGAGTAATTGGTCGGAAAATGGACGCGTGGTCACTGCAAAATTGCGATCGCGATGAATGATAAGTACGACCATCTTCAAATTTTGGTAGTCTTACCCCAGCCTTCCCCTCATCTACAGCCATTTCAAGCTCAGAGGACGTGAGGTCCAATGATATCCAGTAGCGAGAGCAACGGTCACTCCGGCGATCACTCCGTCCGAATTGTGGGACGCCCGGCAGGTTTCATTTTGAGTGGATGGCTACTAGAGAAACGGATTCAGAATAGACAGACTCGGAGTGGCAATAGTCGAAGAAGCATAAAGAACCCAAGTCACCATGCGCCACTTCGAGCTTACGGTCAATCCAAATCCTCGCCTGCTTTGACTAAGACATGAGCTCACCGCCCGAGGATATGCCCAATTATGATTACCATGAATCAGGAACAGCACAGTTTAGGGTCATTGCTCGAGGGGTCAGTCAAATTCAGTTGGATTTCTTGTTTATTCGTCAAATTAACAACATGATTTCAGCGCCGCACTAGCAGCCAGGCGCCGAGTGACGGAAGTCTTGCTCAACCCGGCTGGGTGCTCGAGGCTGAGTTAACACCAGAGGTTCCGAACGTTAGTTCATTCGGAAGTGACATTACGGTGGATTACGGATTCTGTCTATTCCCGGAATTTGCACTGATGAATGATGGAAAGCTGTTGCTTCGCTTCTATAGTAATCTAATTCGTAAGTGTTTCGCCCTCTAGTCACTGAATGATAACTTATACGTCTCTCGCTCAGATTACTTGAATGAGAATGAGCAACTATTTGGTAACTCAAGGGAGGATATACTCGTCGTCCGTCTCAATGAAGGCGTAAGTCCATTGTGTTGCATCTATGTCATGCTTTGACTGACAATAAACTTAGCTCACCTGGTCCCTACGTGTTATGATACGCCGTGAACGCGAAAGCGGGATCTTCGAAACTACTATTGCTTCGCCTGCAATGTATAGGGAACTTACCCCTGCCGCTATCCAGGATTTGGAAGGCGTTGCGACCGCTGTCCGCATCCGGAATGCTCTTGTCGCTCGCACTCTTCCTACTTGGATCAGAGAGCAGTGGAGTCGTGCTGAGATTGCTATGGTAGTCTTTTGTATCGTGGTTTGCCTATATGCAGTCATTAGTCCCTATGCTCGTCATGTCTTGATAGGCGATTTGTGATGATAAATCAGGATTGTAATAGTATACTGCTTCGACGTTCACGATTCTTTTCCGATGCCCATACTTAGTTTTATCATAACTATGATCAAACCTTTCGCTGTTAGCATACAGGGCTGATGTCGTTGCAAAATGATAGCCAAATGTTTCTTGATTGGAAGGAGAATAAAGCGTTAAGAACGAAATGAAGTGGCATAACGGAAAAAAGGAGCATAGCGGAATATGGGTCAAGTAATTCAAGAATGGCACAACATTTCAGACGAATTAAGATGACAGGTTGTAATCAATGAGCACCTTCCTTAAAATCGTGATAAGGGTAACTACGTGTCTCCACTTCTCGCTGACCTGGTCCGTCCAGTCCAGGGCGTACCTTCACCGCACTCAGACGCTCTAAACCTCTAGCGAGCATCTCGAGGACAACCTCCGGGTCCACAGCGGGGGATGTGAGCGCCCCAGAAGCGATCAATCGTAACTCCTCCACTTCTCGTTGCATACCCTCGAGGGTCGTCTGCACAGCGCGCACAAACCTCAACGAGCGTTCCGTGTAATCTCCTACGCGGTTCAAGACACGCAGATTGTATGCTAGGGCCGCTTTCTGGCGTCCGTTGAGTCGCAAGAGCGTCGATAGCTGGCTGTCGAGCTGCTGCTCTGCGAGCCGGAGATCACGTTTCTCGTCGGAGAGAACAGCGCCAATGGAGACCAGGTCCGCATCCAAGCCGCTCACTTTTATGAGTGAGGCACTGCTTGCGAAGATTAAGTCCCGAAGAACCCTTTCGTACGTTTGCAGTGCTCGTTCAAACGCGCGAGGGACGTCGGGATACGATATCTCGCAGGCTTCTTCGATCCCGAGGACCGTATTGATGCGTCGGCATGTCTTCTCCTGATGCGGCATGAAGACAGTCGACGAGTCTCTCATAAGGCGATAAAGATGGGCGTTAGTCGATATAATTCTTGGTTGAAGGTAAGCCGCTGAAAAGCTGATCTAGTGAAGTCACACTTACTGATCAAAGCCCGTACCAATTTTAGCAGAAAGTCTCTGGAGATCGCGACTGACAGTAAGGGCATCATCCGCAAATTGCTGTACAAGATTCCCTAACTCCAGACTGCCTTCCAGGTCACTCGACCGGATCACATTGACGAGATCAACTGAGGCAACGCGAGCCTCGGTCAAATCAAGTACAATCTCGGCATTTGCGCGACTCTCGCTCGCAACGTTCTCGAGACCTCTAAATTGCGACTCCAAAAGACGAGGGAGGACAGCCCAGACGGTCGTATTCCGAGCCGGAGTCGAACAAAATCGAGTCCGAGACACGAGCGAGAATTGGCAGAAGTATTGCGCGTCGTCGTGAATCTGATTGACCAAGGAAAATAGGGTGTACGAAATTGCAGCAAGTAGTACGGGTAACTGCAAGAAGAACGCTGTGCAGAATATCATGGCTAGTACTGTGTGAGAGTGCGAGACTAGGCAATTAACTGGGGTAGTTGCGCACCTTTGACGATGGAGTTTGCAAGACAATATCTCAGACGTGTATTCTTCGGCGTGAGGGTGCTGTGCGGACAGTGGAACCAGGGATATGGGATGAACGCTAGATGGTGGTTTGCAAGTAGAAGAAATAAAATCTCGGGATCGGGGACCAGGACAGGTGTTATTCCGAGATCTTCTAGGTACGCGCTTGAGAGCGCAGGTTCTCCAGTCAAAGACATAGCTGACATGCGTCTTAGGGGAGTGATGCGGCTAGCTTCTGAGATAGTGCGGACGTCCTTCCTCGTGTGCCAGGGCACGGAGCCATGTCTCGACCGCGGCGTATTGCTGGAACCCAGCCTCAATCCTCGTGCTGTACAAGCACATCCTCGTGTTCTTGGAGTCCGAGTCGTAATGGATTCCGTTCGAAGTCTATGAGCATTTTCCATGGCTAGCTGGCTGAGACTTTCATTTCGGAGGAGACCAAGACGAACCGACGACACCGGCAATCGCCGAGACGCCAACTCGAGCGTCTGTTAACTCTCAACGTCTGTGAATGTCGCGATCGGTACAAAGTCCATCGCAGTGGTAAGTGACAATTTATTAGCGGCGGTCTTATATGTGACCTGAACAGCGAATTTTACACGTATCCCATGCTCTAACCTGGGGCTGGCTCCAGGCTTTCAGAGTGCCTAGGGACTCGGATACTACTAGGGTTCAAGTCGAATAGCACTGCACAATGTCCGATTAATAAAAGTACGGCACCGCGACAATAATCTCTTTGGATATGCATGGTAGGCCACTTGCTTTTTGTGCCACTCATTCGTTCACCTGTAGGTATATCAGGCGAGCTCTCGTGCTCGACTCCTCTTCTACCAACCGATTCCGCCGCCCACTAAACTGAGCCCACTTCTGCCTCGAGTTCATCTAGTACATCGCAACCCAAGCTCAGAAATGCCCGTAAGTCAAAGGTCGGACGTAAGTTAAGTTCATCTTACCTTTAAGCGAGAAACGCTTATGCATGGTTTTTGTATAGGAGACTGTGCGCCTCCGTGCTATGTTCTTCGCTGCTAATGGTACTCGCGAGCGCGTCGTTTTGGTCACCACCATCTTTCGCCCAGGCAATGCTTTCGTGTGCATCGAGGAGATTATGGGCAGAGACTATCTCATCGCTCACAAAGAAATCGGAATCAGGGATGAACAGCAAAACATTCATCGCTTTGTAGTTTTCTGGCAGACAGCTGCTGCTGTCAATGACAGGCCGTCTCTACACGTCAACACGGCCGCTCTGCCACTGGTGCCGTACCATGAATTGCGGGGCGACATTATCGTCATGCGCGCCGGTGATCGACGTGCTTACACGCACCTCACTAATTTGTCGGAAAAGCAACTCGCTAGGCGTGCTCTGAAAACGTACGTCTGTTATTATTCGCTCTCTGCCTGTTCATATGGCTCAAAGCGCTTGCTAGCTTTCTTATTTCTGCGACCAACTTGTTACGGTCTCGACGCCGCGTTCATGCCGCCTCTGCCTCTATATCTCCTGACGAGTTACATATAGACCCACTGTAGCTGTATTAGCAAGGTCTTCACAAGTTGGCATTGTACACCATCCGTGTTTCCTCTTCAGTATTTGTAGTCTACTTCTTTCTAATTGAGTCTGTATACGACATACCTTTTGACGTCATCTATGCTCCGTGTAATAAATGTAAATATAGGACTCAATACTTTTCATTAAAAGGATAGAAGTCTGAACTGTGGGGTCGCAATCCACGGAAAACCGAAGTCAAGAAGTATTGACAAAGGGGAAAATTGTGCATGCAAAAAGTGAAGTTTACCCAAAGGGGTATCGGCCGACTAGACACTAATGTTGGAAGTATGCTTTACCGTATCCACCTCGCATCTGCCACGGTTCAGATACTTGCCCGAGACACAGCGCGCGGCTCACTGTCCTAGCGGTACTCCTGCCGATCATCACTAGTGTGATCGATCAACAGTATCACTGCAGTGACACTGGCGATTTCTCACCTTTTCGTTTCATTAGACCTTCCTATCGAATCGAAATGGTTTCAGTTGTCAGGATGCTATCTGAATACCAGATTTAACCCAATGACCACTTACAATCCGGCCTGAACGAAGTAAGTGATCACACATCACTCGGCGTGCTTGCTTACACTGCCAACAACGCGCGAAACGGGCGATTTCATTTCACTTTGGTCCCCTCTTCTGGGCTTATGATCGATACATGAGGCATCTTCCTCGTTGCTTTCACCGAAGCTTCATCCTTGAATATTTTATCCCAGCCTTCGACATCTGACTCATCAGAGGGCGGCACTGCAGGCCAGGTGGTCATCCAGCGGAGACCATTGTTCACTAGTGACGATCACATGCAGTCTGCAAGTTAAAAACCCCGTTTAAAAGCACCTCCGACTTCTCAAAACGCGAGGCTACATGACCAGGGGGAACTGCGGATATACGGGGTGTCATGCAAGATGAAGGTGAGAATCGATCCAGAATCTCTCATTGTTTATCGACCGAAGGCACGCTTTGCTCAGGAAGCGAAATGAAAGTGGGAATTGACGGTGAGGAGGCCCATTGTTTCCCCAACATGAGGCCTTTCCCGCATCGTCATATCTATGGGAGATGTTCTTACTTCCTGGAGTGATTTGGACGCGATTTTTCTGACCAATCTCAGAGACTTGCCTCGTGACTCTCGGAATCGATCTCTGTGTCGCACATTTTCGTCCACCACTCTCTTTCGTCTCTTAAACAAAGTCTCCCGAAGTCGTTAGGAGCTTGCGAGTCTTCAAGTTGTCAAAATGCTTTTCGATACGGTATGTGCCAGCACGTCCCCGTTTGAAGCACCTCTGTGCCTTACTTTGTTTATACAGGTTGCCGTAGTTTGCGTACTCGCCATTGGGGTCGCTCTGAATTTAGGATACATACCGACGATGCTGCGTCTACAGTTTCCCTCAGAATTCGCCCCCCGTCTCAACAACCTGTCTGACATCGAGATCGTGATGACTGCTCTTATGGACAGAGCTCACACCGAGGCATTCTGCTCCATCCCTCCATTGGGATACCTGTCTACGTGCGTTGCGCACCGATTCCCGGTCGAGGATGATATTACACGGCGCGCCAAATATATCAAACTCGTTCGGCTACAGAACCAATGGATTACGACACTGGCCGACCAGGTTCGCGACAGATACTCCGCTGCTCTAGGTGTATTTGCGGTCTCAAGACAGCTTGCGCTACTGTATGATGAAGTACGCGTTGATGTCGGGGATGATTCCGCCCGACTGTCGTCTGCGTTGTTAGCAGTCCTCGACTCTGCAGAGCTAGCAGTATTGAGCCTGTACACTCTGAACAGAGATGTTGGCATCGTTGTGAATACGTGAGTATGTACCCATATTTCAGAGTAAATCCTTCTCATGCATGTCCAGAACAATTGATATGGAACATACCACGCACCGTGCGTTACTTCACGCAAAGAATCCTGGCGCTGGCTTCACTTGGCGCTCTCCTATCAAATCCCTACTCCCTAGGAGCGATGTGGACACAATCGTCGCTGGTCTGTTTCCGCTTTCCCTAGACGCCATCATACTTCCGTCGGAACAGCTCCTTGTTAATGGAGAGACGGGCCTGATGGTGTTCAGCTCTCTATCAGCGCACTTATCGATGCTGCAAAAAACCGTCCTCGCGTACTGTGCAGCTCGGATTCCCTTGGACACGCGTACGTCAGGCCGATCGTTCATAGCTCGCGATCCGCAGGACACACATCGCTGTCGATACCTATTGGAGAGTTTAGATCTGGGCTCCTCAGAGACAGCGAATGGCATCTCGAGCGTCATGTCGATGCTTCTAGTACTGCATGAGTTCGAGCGCGACGCGAGGGAGGTATATGGAGGCACGGAGACAGTAAGTGATGGGTGTTGCTCGGTAGCAAGCCTCTGGCACCATGTGGCGGAGTCCGTAGTTCATCTGAAGGAGGTTGGTGCCGGTTTAAACTGGTTACACGGACAGTATAAATTCCTAGAAGTCGCTTCGTTCAGTGCATGAGCTACTTTTCCTGTACTAAAGTTACTATTTTCGTGACATGCCCGCCTTTTTGCATTATGAATCAGTTTTTTCTTGGTTACCAAAGCGCATCCCAAAACGAGTTGAATACAGCAGGACATCTTTATTATTCAACAGTCTCGTCCCCGACCGTTGATCGACCGATCACGACTCCATAACACGTGGAGGGCGCGCAGCCGCATTGTGCTCTACAGTGCTTTTATGTTATTTCTATTGTGCCACGAACCAGGAGCCCCGTAGACTATGGACGGGGACAGTGAAGCACAGCAATCTATGCAAATGAAGGCTCATCGGACTCAGGGTCGCTTTGATCTGTTGAACTGGAGCTCGCCAATCCGACGACTACCGAGGTATATTAGAGGACCTCTCTCATATGGCTTCGACATTCCCCACTGCTTCCGCTGGAACCTCTCTCGCCAGGCGCCAGAGATCGAGAGAGCCATGATAGAACCCAAATCTCCAGTTACCTTTTACGTCAAGGATCCGGACTTTCCTGCACTCCTTCTCGAGAGTGATGTAAGTGTTAGCTATATACTCCATGCTGTCGCTTATACAGATTTAGACACCTGAGAACATGCGTCCCAACTATGTCTTACTTCGACATCGACACCTTCGTGCGCCTGTGGTTGCAAAGTAAGTGTTAGCTGACTCTGCACTGCGAAATGCATAACAAATTGACCCACAGCTATGCTAGCGCTGCAAGTAAGCGGTTAGGCGAGATCCGCTCCCGCCCCGTACCCAATTCGTCTTTTCTCCTGCGCCAGATGATCCGAGCACTGGATGCGGTGGATCTAATACCGCTCCTGGTGTGTCTAGGCATACTGCCGGTGTGATTAGGGACGCACCTGTATGTTATGCCGTCCAGTCTTATGTTAGGACTTACTTCAAGTCGATCTCTAGATCTTCTTGCCTCAAAAGCAAATTAGAATTGTTCCTGAACCTACGAGGTCGGTGCCATATGAGACAATCTCCCTACTTGTGCTAAAAATGCCGTGGTATCTAGGCCAGAACCGTGCGTGAAGGGCAAGGCACCGCTCTATTCCAGCACAGCGTGCGTCTCTAAATGTCCTCCTATATTACTCTAACAAGTATTGTTCTAGGGATACTCCGTCTTTGGAAAGCGATGACACGGAAGCCACTACCGAAACGTTAGCGATGAAATCCGATGGATCTAGCGGGTCCATCACCGTTCAACGATTCGAACATGGGATTTACAAGCGCAACGAAAAGACTGTTTGGTTCCTGTCTAAAAGCATCACACCTATCATTCAGCCTCAAAGTGGGCTTCAGGCCGCGAATGGCGACCTTTACATCCATCATTACGACGACAAAGCTCAAATGTGGATGTGGACTGCGGAAGGCTGGATGACTATCCATGCTAACCATCCTCATCCCACTATGGAGAATTACAGACTCCACGTGCTCTTGTCAGGAGAACCTCGTTGGGTCAAGGCGAAGACACTCACTACCTACGGAGGAAGGGAGAAGAAACGTGCGCGCGAGTCGGTTCCTCGTAAGTGTTACAATGCGCCACTTATAAGAGCTTCACATCTCATGCAACAAAACAGCTGTCAATTGCATCGAGAACACATAAGATGCCTTTAGCATTAAGCAGAACGTCACCTTCTCAAACGTTATTGCGTATCTGTCCTCGCACTGCTTGGGTTATTGCTCGCCCTCCGCTTTGAGGATCTCATGCATGTCTTGCTTCTGTATCCGTTTTGCCTCGTACTTAGTTATCCATGTACATGCGTCTTCGTATTGTTATGCAATATGCTCAGATTATTACAAATAGCGCGTGTATCCGAGTCTGGGAAATGCCGATTTAGCGCGTGGCGAGTCGCCATTAGTCTCCGTGGCTTGACCAATATAGACGAAGACAGTCGTTCGTGTATATGCGGGGTCTCGAGATTGTTGAAATGGATGGCATGGATCGGCGATCGAAGGTCTATTTCCCAGTCTACATTGCCGACAATAGCGCTCTTCCTGATTGTACCTTCACTCCTTCGCGACTCGGACTTCAAAGCAGTCTTACAGAGAGGAGATTGGCTGATCGGAGCAGGTTTGGTGTGTATTATGAACATTTCACCGTCAGAGCATTGGTGACCGGTACGATATGTTACTATTGTTCTGATTTCTACGATTAGAACTTATCCCACCCGGCACATCTGTTGCGCTCTCCCTTGGTCAAATCAGCGGTGAAGAAATACGATCAGTGCACTTGAATCCTACGAGATTGGGGACATGCATGCTTCTCGTATGTACCTTACCCTCAGGTTTGTGATCTTAAGTAATTTCTGGTATACTAAGTATCCGTGTATACTGAATATCGGTCTTCCTACATCGCAAGCTGGCAATTTCTCTATTAACTTCGTTGCACATACTACGCTACCACCCTGCCTACTTCCGTCATCATCTCTGATCTGTACCTACAGGTTACTCCAACGTACGGTCTTATTCAGCCCCACCGTATGCCAGATGAGCGGAAGGATCAGCCTTGTTTGAAGTGGGTACGTTACTTATATCTATTTTCAATCGTTCTCGTGATTTAGTGGGATTGCTGTGCTAGAATGCTCGCGAGCTTTTAGCGATGAATACCTTTTTCAAGATTCAAGGCTTGGGGCTCCCTTCGATCATCATCAGATCGTTCGTACTGTGCAACTCACTTCCACCGCGGGTCCCCATGATCATCGTTGTTTTCGCAAGTTGACAGACAATATGATGGGCTCGGATATACGCAGCTACATGGTATTTGACCGACAATTGCGCAAAAATGCCAAAACATGTTTGTGTTGATTTTCCTATGTCTTTGCCCCTGAGCGACTGATATTAGTCGGTGCCCTTGACTTCAGGTCGAACTGGTGTCAAACCCGCTGAAAGTGTAGGCTTATTCAAGGTACGGGCGGTTAGCAGAATCGCGCGGGATCTAAATTCGTAGCTATTCGGCTACACCCGTCCCGCCTCCATGTGCGCGGTACATGGTCGCCACTGGCATAAGAAGTCAAAATGGAGGACAAAGACATTCGAAGGTGCTGTCTTCCTCTTGACATCATTCTGCAGCTTTTGCTTTTGGGCTCCTGTTTACCTACCTGGACTATTCATCCCAATGTCTTTAGTCACGCGCGAAGAAGCAATGCAGAGACTCACCACCGAGCGGGACAACTTCATGTCACTTGTAGGTTCTTTAGACGATTCTCTTACGAGGTCAGTGGCATCGGTTTTCTCTCGTCATCGAAAATATACTCAGCTTATGAAATGCCTTTCAGGGCGTTAATATCCCTCCATTTCAAGTCTCCAGGAGAGCCTTTCCGTCCGCCTGTCGATCGCCTTCGCCGAGACAATGAAAGATATCGCAGTCATACTATGGAAATGCTACGACGGGACTACTGCAAGTTCAACGAGCATAATGCGCTGGTTCAACTATCCGACAAGTTCAAAAGTTGAATACACAGCGGTCTACTGTGTGTAGACTTCTATGCGACGTATGTTCTTTGATATCTGTGCATAATATACGCGATTCACATTGGCAACCGGCAGTGTGTAGCATTCACTGAGAAGTACGGTGACTACATGTCAGAGGCGGAACGCGAGGATGTGCGGCAGCGCTTGGATGTCTTCTCTCGACAGCTATGCACAGTAATGTCTCAATGCGACTTCCTCGCAGCGCGATATGCAGATACCGCAGATCTGTTTTCAGCTCTATCTATGCCAGATGTTCGTCACAGGATGTCCTATATCCTGTTCATCTTGACTCAGACATGTGTATCTACAGGAATATTTTCAGGACGTCATCCTCAACAGCTTCTCGAGTCCACCCTCAGCATTCGATGAAAGTCTCGCAGAATCCGCTCAAGTCCTTGATCAACTCGTCGAACGTCGCAAAACGCGTAATCTTTTGGCATATGAGGTTGCACAAGCCTTCATAAAGATAAATAACCCACTTTGCGCCTCTCACGGAATCATCCTACCAGGAAGGATTGTAGATTGGTACAACGACACGCTGCAAAGATGGGAGTCGTTGTACGAAGAAGTCAATTCGCAGCAGGTGGTGCAGGCCGACTTGATCGAGCGGCTAAAGGTGTGTCTATCCTGTGTATCTCGTTGACAGTACTTAACTCATCTGATTAGAACATTTTCGGGTCTGCCAAAAAGATGCCCGCATCAGTACGTGACCATCGAGGAACCACAATCAGTGTGTCAGAATTGCGATCTGCGTATCAATCGTATCGGAACGTTTCTGCAGGTCTTGTGCGGCTTGCAGAGGTGAGTGTTGCCAACGTCACTCAGCTAAGGGTTCTAACATATGTTATCCGCTGCCATAGCTTAGCACGGATCTCGAAGGTTCAATGCAAAGTCTTATGCAGGAAGTGATTTCTCCTGTTCGTTGCCGGCTGGTTTCTACAGGTGTTCAGCTTGGGTAGAGTTTCACCTATATTGTCCTTCCCCAGCCGAGCCACCTCAGCATCGATGGCTTCTTGCTTGTTTAGTTCATTTTCTTCATATGAATGTCTCTAGACGTCTGCCTATCTGTATACTGTACTCTATTACTGGCAGCTTCGCCCACGTTTCTGAATTTAATCATCTGCAGGGTCGCTCGCTCGAGATCCCGATTTCGTCATACGGTCACGACTTGTGTGACGTGCTTGTATCGTGTTCGTCCACTCGAAGGAATTCCACAGTGGCACAAACTCGAACATCACCCATTATATCCATCACTTCCTGTATCATATAACCATGTCTGACAGCATCCCTGTGGCCGACGCAATGAATAGCATCGAGCTTGCGCGAATTGAGCTATATGATCTAGCTGCTCGACTAGAACTCGCAGAGCAAAAGTAAGTGGCTCATTTTCGCCCACCTTTCACGAGAGCGATTGCTATTCGTCTGATAATCGCCAGTGAGTTGGCCGCATTAGGCGTCAAAGCTGAGAACCTGGGCAAACATCTTAAGTTCCCTGCACGCCGCATTCTGAAACAAAACGAGAGGTTCAGGGAGAGAGTGGTCGCGCGTCTGTGCTACCAAGCACGCAAAGCGCGAGAAACAAATCTGTTTTCCAAGGTGCTCACCGATCTTTGCACCTTGCGCTCTCTTGGGTCTACCGTGCAAAATATAATGGATCAGGTGCGGTCAGACATTACAATCTTCCTAAGCAGGAGCCCTTCCTGACCGACAGCTTTGGAATGTCTTTGTGCAGTGCGCCCAGTTCTACGAGGACACACGTCTATTAATGACGGATGAAGAGGCCTCCGAATTTCACGACGCTTTATGCACCTTCCAATTAAGTCTTGAGGCCGGTCAGAGAGAGGTTGAATCAATAGAGAGCAAAATGAATGAGATTCGGAGCCGAAGGAATATTCTCATGGCACCTGAAGTACGTCGTCAGGTGTTGATCCGTCGCTGGACTTGTCCATCTGATCTAGAAACCAGGACGAATTTGAATATATCATAGGACCTCTCTTGGATGATCCATGTCTCAAGGACATCAAGCGTACCAGCAATTCTCTCCTCGCGCAACTTGACGTGCAGGCTGCGGACCGGCACAACATCTTGGATCAAGCCCTCGAACTGTCTCTGAGTGCCCGGTTCAGGTGGCAAGCTCTTCAAGAATCTCGTGTACCATTGGAACTGTATAACGCATGTATGAGTAGGATCGTTGCTATTAAGCACGTACTAGAAGCTCAGGAAGAAAGCCAGCAAGAGTCTCTGAGTGAGCTTCGGGTGAGCATGCACGCTTCAGTTTCGTATGTCAATTCTATAGATCTCCTGATTTTGTAGGCCTTAATAGACTCTGTACACTCACTCCCTCTACTTCATGGAATTCCAATCCGTGATCTTCTCAAGTTCAATTTTGACTGTGCTGTCATTTTGGATGGCACTGCGAGTCTTATCAAAGTAAGACTACCTCTTACTTGTCCACTTGAACAACCATTGTATGACACCTCTATGTAGCTCAGGCAGAAGCTAGGCGTAGCTATACGTTTAACGAGAATCGAAGGAGAGTTTACGACGGCACATCGCACGCAGCGTACCTCGCGCCCGTGATAGAGTTTACGACGGCACATCGCACGCAGTGTATCCCGAGCTTGTGACTACCCCTGGCACGTTCAGACGTACATAAACTGTTGTTCTTCTGCAAGAACTTTTGTCTGTTCTCATAATTGACATCCATTCGTGGTGAGTGTGGGCGGCTCACTAATGATATTGCATCATGATTGCAGTCGTTGTGACAAAACATCGACCATGGTAATTGTATTCGGACGAACGGACCTCAGAAAGACAGAATGCAACGTAAGGAGCGCACGACATCTCAACATACACTCAACCATCTTTCACTATACAACTCAGCCTGCAAGAAATAACGGCAGAAGTGAGTTTCCTGAGACTGATCGAAATATGCACCGCTGACTGACGGTAGAACGACTGCCTGGTTGTCCTCACTTCCGTCAAGAAGGATTACGGCTACTGTCATATGCTTGAGGGTCAGGTCAGCGAGATAAGCTTATACAGATAACAGCGGAGAAGGCACTCACTTCGACTGTTCTTAGTCTCTGTACTGTGCCATGACAAGCCTCCCCAGCCTCGTAGACTACGACCCGGCAAGTGGGCTATCAAGAACATTAATTATGGTGCAATCTATGCTCAGGATCAGCCACAGCTCACATAGATTGGGCACGGCGCGACAGGACTGGATGAAATAAAAGTTAGTTATGAATATGAACGAAAGCACTGTCAAATACACGGATTCGGACGTACAGTGCGTTGTGTACGGCGCCATCTGCGTAGGTGAAGGGATTCTGCATGATGAGCTTGGTGGAGGTCTGCGACAAACGATGGTTACTGGGAAATAGGGCATCGCCTCGTTGATATGGGGCTGGAAGAATCGCTTGTCGGGGTACGAATACACGGAACATGACCCATGTCGAAACCTTCCAAATAGGTGTGTTACGGCACCTTGTTGCAGCTCTACGCCTCACCGTGAGAATCTCTCAGCATCACTACCTAGCGCGACTACCGAACGCTGCAAGCTTGCGCACCTTCATTTCGTGGTCACTCTTGGCGACAACCGTGCATACTTCGGCGCCGCAGTCTCTGCCACTTGTCGACACCGTCTCCTGACGGTCTGGCGCGCGCGCCAGGACCGCGGGAGCAGTGAGAACGTCACGGTATGGCGCGTTCCCTCGTTAAGCCGAGAATATGCTTGCTAACGCATTTATCGACACCTGGCTCCCGTACCGCTCTCGCATCTTGCCCAGCGCCATGCCTAAGCATTCAATTGCGGAGGATTGCAGTCCTAGGTGAATGATTCGTACGTTTGCGAGCGAGGGTGAGCGCACGTAAATAGATTCTTCAAAATGGCGCTGATCAATAGTCTTCTCAACTAGGATGGCGGGATGGTCTTCTGTTACCGTGTCCTGCGGGAAGCCCAGGCTGATTGTGCGCTTCGTGCCGTCAGACCTCGTTATCCGATGTTCTGGGACTCGCGGAATTGGCTACAAGTCATGTATATGTCGTCTCAAACTATTTCATATCGCTTTCACTGTAAGTAATTCGATTTTCTGTCGGAAAGAATGCACATACCGTTAAACGCGACTCGATCTCGGAGTCGCAGTTGAAGTCAAAGTCGAAATTGAAGTCGAAGTCGAAGTCGAAGTTGAGATTGCGATCGAAATGAATGGCCAAGTGGAAGTCGGAATCAACTTTATTGCGAGTTGAATTCTTTAAGTGGAAATGGAAGTCGACATCAAGTTTGGAAATGGGTATCGAAATGGATTTCGGAGTCGCTGAGAGTCGCTGAATGGATGCCCGTACCATGATCGGTCAGCGCACGCGGAACGGATATGATACGTGCCCTGCGGACGAACATGGTAAATGAACGTAGAATTTCCCCAGAGTGTCCGGGGCACAATCACGCAACATTTACGTAGGATTTTCTTTACCGTTTACGCTGGCCGAACATATGAACTTTCTGAACAAAGCTCGGGGGCCGAACATTATAGTATCCGGGGGATTCTCGTAGCATGTGCGTTGAATGACTCGTACCCGGACATTAGAATGTCCGGAGCATGCATGGCCGGATAACATTATCCAGCCATCTTGAATATCCGCAAGATTTTCACTCGACGATAATCCAACGGACATCGTGACGTATATTCGGAGGCCGCTCACGCTGGATGTTAGGTACAATGTCCGGAGCACCGGATATGTAACGAGCATGGAAAATAAACTATACAATGTCCGGGGGCTTAACATCCTCCAGCAATTTAACCACACCGAAGGATGTTCGGTGGATGTTCGGGGGCCGTACATTATATTCTGCCCCCAGTGCGAAGCTGTCGCGGACAGGTTTTAGGTCATTTCAGGCCTCCGTGCGCTCTAGGTGCCGGAGCTGATACAGTTGACAAATTGACGGAGGCTGTGAAGTATACCAGAACCGGTGCAATGAAGGCGCCATGGTGGGATCAAGTACGGCGCTTGCTTCTAAGTGAGGTGTGGCGCACCGTGAGTTCAATGAATCCGAATTCTGCCTAAATCTGGAGCTGCGCACGCCGTCTCAGTCACCTACCATGGCTAGTAGCTGACCATGGACCATGGTAGCCCAAGAACTGAACCAGGCGTGAATGTTCGAACAATGATTTCCATGTCACATATATAGCTGTCAGTGCCATTCATGAATTTCACAACAATTTTATTCACTTCAGCTTGCACGCGTTTTAGAGATATATACAGTATATTTTGAACCATATTTTGAACGATCTGACCCAAATGTCCAACAACCCCTGGTTGACCCCTACGTTACTTATACAACAAGCGTGTTACACTACGTCGTAGCGTCCATGAGGCAGAACAACGTTCCACAAATATTTCTAAGAATTATGTTCTGTCTGTCCGTAAGTATTTAGTGTCCTTAGTTGGTCCGTGTCGCCGGTCAGTGTCCCTGATCAGTTTTTCCTCTCATGCAGAAATATCTGCCCACTCTAATCATTGAGTCCCAGAATCTGGACAATCACCGCATAGCACGTCTCGTAGACATACTCGTCCCCATTATCTGCAGTCGGTTGCCAGACAATATTATTCTGCGCCTCCGCTCCCTCGTAGTTTAGGCACAATGCAAAGCCGGAGGTGTCGCCATTCACCGCAAGTTGGGGATATGGCGAGCCCTCTGTGGGGTCGATGTCCGCAACAGCGCAATAGATCTGTGCGGGTGCAGGAAGGTCCATGGCTGTGGTGATGAAGGTCGGAACGCCGCCCGATGTGACATTGACGTCAGAGGTTGAGCTGGTACCATCCGAGAAGTGGGGGATCAGCGCGCCATGGTCAAGCGACAGCGATGGGAAATCGTTGTATGGGTACGAAGCATTAGTCTATACAAGTCTATTAGTAATGCTGTCCCTTGGGGATGCGCTAAGAGAGGACACACCGACAGCACTTCATACTCGGCACCATCGACGGCGCCAGCCTGGCCTAGCACTAGAGCCGCCCCGACGGCGTCTGTATTCGCCAAAGACGCATTCACAGCGGCCAGTGTGAAATTGGACGCAGTATCGAATGCGCCTGGACCAAGACCTGCACACCAAGGGCTAGTCGCGCGGCCCGAGAGCAGTGTGGCGGGTAGCGCAAGTACACTCGTGACTGCGCCAAGGAAGAGAAGTGAATGAGCGAACATCGTAGTCGTGAGGATTCCTGGTGGAGGAGAACAAGGAAACAAGCTATGAGTTGGTCGAAGAATGACACAGAATTTGGGTAGTGGAAGTGGGGTATTTATACATGCGGGTGGCTGTGACAGGACCAACCTTGAGGAGGGCCACTCGGGGTAAATGCGCTCGAGAAAATTGATGGAATCATTCCTGCACGTCGCAGCTTACACGAGATACCCTACTCTTCGCCTTTCCGACCGTGCGATCCAAGCTGCATGTTGCACTGCCATTCTCCCTGCGGCAATGAATGACCGTAGGCCATCCAGACAGGCAAACGATGATACCTCCAGGCTGAAGTCGGACTGCCGGTGACAGATTTGAACTCAGGCTTCCATTGCCTCGAGGCTTCGGAGCGGACGCTGTTCGCGCATGAACGGATGCTGTGTCATGAATTTTCGCAGGCCCCAGGACTCCGTTCAATTCAGAGAAGGCGCGGGTGAGTCATTCCTTGTGGTGAACCCCAAGCAGTGGGCGCATCAGACAGAGCACAGCTTCAACAAGGAATAGTGTTGACCAGGGCGACAGGACCCGTAATGCTACGAACCCTACCTGCGAGTTCTCCCAAAGAGATTAGGCACAGTGGAGAGGCGGAGGTCTTTGCAGTCGAATGTTCCAGAGGGTGAAGTCGAAGAACGAATGGATTGAATGTGTAAATAGTACGGAAACTGGATAGACCGAAGGGTAGCCAAGAGTAGCTCAAAAATAACGCCTATTTCTTCATGAAATGAGTCGTCTTTCATTAATAGCACTATCGGCAGATCTTTTGGAATCTGAAGGGTTTTTCTGGCTCAAGGTGACGAATGTTATGGAAGAGTAGTAGGTATATATGACAGACTGCGCAGTGGATGAATTTATTGAAGTGGCCAGTGCACTGAGTGCAGTGCAGTGACTTGGCACTGGAAGGCAGCGGCATGGGTGCCGATATGCCGACGATAGCCACCGGGTCGGTGCTTGATTAGTTTCGGAGCCTGAATTTAAGCTATCAGTGCTGGGCGGTGCCGAGGACGGCCTTGACTGTGTTTCTAGAATTGGAAATGACGAACCGCTTTGGCCAAGGAAAGGGGTCTAAGCGGCGCTTAGCGGGGGCATTACGTCTGCGTCTGCTGATAAGCTTGGAGGCCGGGCCAGGCGTGAGTTACTTATTGCGGGGTTAGCGTCTCTGTGTGGCCTGCACTCATCCACGACCTCACCTATCGAATGCTACCAACTCTGCATCGTTTGCCTTTTCGTTCCTCCAGACTGCTACTGTCGCTTGTATCGGCTGCACTACATCATGTTCCCTCCTTGCACAGTGACCCCACGTCCACGCATTCATACGCCAAGCGTGACATGAGCCGGGGTAAAACTATCGCCTTTGGCTGCCTCATTCCAGTTCTCGTCATCTTGTCTGGCGTATTTGCCGGCCTCACGTTGGGCTACATGTCTCTGGACGAGACGCAGCTTAACGTCTTGTCCATCAGTGGCACACCGTCAGCCCCTTTCTCTCTTACCGCTGCGCGCTATTGACACCTTTCATTTCGCGCATGCAGAAAGCAGAAGCTCTATGCGAACAAAATCAAACCTATTCGCAAGGATGGGCACTTGTTACTAGTCACGCTCCTGCTGGCGAACATGATCGTCAACGAGACACTCCCTGTCATCGCAGATTCAGTTCTCGGTGGTGGCATCCAAAGTGTCGTCGTGAGCACGGTCCTTATCGTTATGTGTGTCTCTTCTCTCCAGTCATCTTTGTCTATTTCGTATTCGGCTTGCCCTCTTTGCGAGCACGAGTTCGGTGACGCGTTCTACGCGTCCCATGAGGACCTGGATTGCTGGGCGGTTATTTCACGTGATTCGCGCATATCAAGGACGCGATTAACCGTCTTGACCTATTTGCTCTGACCCATTTCATGGAGTTTGGGTGCATCTCTACCCTGAGACTGTGGGATACGCCGCCGGTGAATTGCCCGCCAGTCAGGGTGACTCGGAACGTCTCCCGAGCACCAGGCCCTGTAGCATACATGCTGTGTTTCATTTACTCGTGCACACGTTGTTTAGCCGATCATCGACCCATGGCATATCTAGCGATGGCTGACTCAGTTCATTTGACAGTTTCTCGGAGATCATTCCACAGTCCCTCTGTACCCGCTATGGACTTTACTTCGGCGCCAAGATGGCCGGACCTGTGCGCGTCCTTATCTGGACTTTGGTGAGTATGGTAACTTTGGATGTGCACGCATATATTGACTTGGCACACGCAGGGAATCGTCTCTTACCCTGTGGCGAAGTTGCTTGAATTTGTTCTCGGCCCCCACCATGGTATCATCTATCGCCGTGCTGAGCTCAAGGAGCTCATCGCGATGCATTCAAATTTGGGTGAACTGGGTGGTGATTTGAAGACGGACACTGTCACGATCATCGGAGGTGCTCTTGACTTGCAAGAGAAGGTGCGCTTCGTATCACCTCAAGCAATTGCATCTTGTCCTAATGTCATCTTCAATGCAGGTTGTTAAGCAGGCGATGACATCGATTGAGGACGTATTCATGCTTAGCATCGAGACGCGCCTCGATTACGAGACGCTCCGTAAAATTTGCCTTACTGGCCATTCACGTGTGCCTGTATATGAGGAAGTTGAGATCCCTGCACCGACATTTGTTGCAGGTTCTCAGGTTGCCAAGGTATTTTCATTATTGAGTCTTCTATTCAAACGGTTAATAATCAAATCATAACCTCAGGATTCTGCTGATGTTCAAGCCAGCCAAGGCGGGGTCACTGGTGGTACAAATATGATCAAAGCTAAGAAGATCATCGGTATATTGTTAGTCAAGCAGGTATGTCGTTTATTGTGATTCGTTGTGACTCGATCTAACGGCCATGTGCACCTTAGTGTGTTTTGTTGGATCCTAAAGGTATTCAACATCCCCGTCGCCTTATGAGTATACATTAATTACTGAAACAGATGCCACTCCTCTCCGGAAGATTCCTTTGAACAAGGTTCCTCTTGTGCCACATAATGAATCCCTTCTTGGTATTCTCGACAAGTTCCAGGACGGACGCTCGCACATGGCCATTGTCTCGCGCTTTAGCGTGGAACGTGCTGCGAGCGTCAAGCAGGCCGTCAAGCGTGGGCTGACGCAGCGTCTGCGCGAGGCGATCAAGGACAGTGACAGCGAGGAAGAGAGCGACGAGTCTGAAGACGAAGGAACCCAAACACAGTCGAAATGGAGGCGTATGCGCCGGAGACGTACCGATCGCGGTGAACAGAGTAGCGAAAACGAGGAGACGCTCCGGGAGTCAATTCATGGAGATGGCAGCGACGACGCTGCATCACGCTCGAGTGGTGGACGCTCGAAGAAGCATGCCAAGGCGTTCGGTCGTGGAAGGCGGAAACAGAAGGCGGCCAAACCGGAGGATGTGGATTTAGAAATGGGCGTAGTTGAAAACCCCGATGAAGATCAAGATGCCGGTAGCAAGAGCAGAAGACCCAGCTTGGCCTTGCCGCGTATGGGCTTTTGGGGTAACGAACAAAATGTCCCTGCTGATGCTGTGTTGTCGACGCAAGGTGCGGAAGAGGTGAGCTTGACGTGTTTCCAATTCACGCGTCGTTAGACAGTTGATGGTCTTGTCACCGTAGCTTCTGCAAAGTGTTGACCCAGCCGTGATGCCTCTGGGTATTATTACCCTTGAAGACGTGCTTGAAGGTACGTGACTTGCATGCAAGCCTGCTGTTTTTTGCGCTGACGGACTCAACAATGAACAGAGCTCATTGGCGAGGAAATCTACGATGAATTTGATCCGCAAGGTCACCCCGATCTCTCCTCCTATTATGCCACCGAAACGAAGCCAAAAGTGAAGTTATCTGGAGGTTCTATGCTTCGTCGAAGACGTTCCGCTCCGCAGCTGGCTCCCATGAACGACGTTAGTGACACTATTTCGGCACCGCTCATTGTTCCCTCCTCGACCTCCGTATCCGCTAATGCCGATGGCAATCCATTTGCGAGCCCAAACGTGAGCCCCAAGATTCCACACGTGCAACCCGCACTGCCGATCGCCAAACCCACCGCCATGCCTGCGCTTCCGTTGCGCGGTTTGAATGCGCTCAATCTCATAGGTATCGGTTCAAAGGTCTCGAGGTCTCGAAGCGCTCCCCCCGTGCCCAGAGATGCTGTCCAAACTGGAGGCTCCCGCGATGGAGACAGCACTCCTACAGTTCCAGAGGGCATAGTCGTAGTCACGCCGCCTCCCTCGGTTGGTCCGATTGAGGGTCAGCGTATAGATGACGAGAAGGCGGACCTTGGTCCGCCCGGTATGTCGGACATCTATACGGTCGAAACAGATACCCATCAGTCAACCTCGAGCGTCCCGCAGGTGATTAATGCTGATGCGACCCCGCGCGTGACGTTCTCGCCGCCGCAGTCGCCTACTCCCTCGTCCTCTTCACATCCGAACGCCCAGTCATCGCTGATGCCGGCGGCTGTCCCGCCGAACATCAACATCTCCCTTGCCGCGGCGTCAAAGCCGACGTCTCGCAGCTCGTCCCCGTCCCCGTCGCTTGAGCATGCTATCCTGATTGAGCGGAAACGCCGTGCTGCGTCTGCCGGAGCGGGAAGCATGCCCGCGCCGAAAGGCGCCAGGTTCAAGAGCAGTCCACTGACGGGGGACAGGAGTGGTGTCATTGTTGCGGAGAAGGTGAGGAAGGAGATGAGTGTCGACGAAGAGCCAGAACCCGATAGCGAAAAGGGAGGGCCTGATATCGAGAGGGAGTAGTTCTCTGCCGTTGCCGATTACTTTCCTCGAAACCACATTTCTCTGGATTATGCATTCCTTTATGTGACAGTATTTCTTTTCTAATCTGCTCATGGTGTATTATGTGTATCAATACTTGCAGCATTGGATGGAAGCGTAGTACCGCAGTAATGATATGTAGCACGGTGGTTACGGTACCGGTGTACTACGTTTCTTTGTATGATAAATGCCCGAGGACTTACACCTGTTCACAACTTGCAACTGTGGTTCAGAAGACACAGCGCATGTCTGTATACGTGTTGTAAGCGCGGTAAGTTTCCACCGTCATGGGTATATAGTCCTCGGAGCCGCCGTGCCAATACCAGCGGGAGGTGCATCATGTTTCAGAGTAGGCATGTGAGGTAATTTTGGCTGGCCCGGCCGCTATCATACGTACGTACTTTCATATCTGGACGGCAACAGTCCGTTTCCCCATGGTCGATCTTGGCCGTCATGGCACATGCGGCTGTGTACGCAGGTAAACGCCCTACGCTAGCACAGTTAGCCAATCGAATTGGCTCATCAGCCTGTGCTCGGCGCTCAGCACTCATCACAATGACTGTCACGAAGTCAATCTAGCACCTCCAGAAAGTCGACGAAGACCGGGGCACCATGTGCGTAGGCTGTCGTGTGATCCGTTCGTGGTACTCGAAGACCTCGCCAACCTGGCCGTCTTGCAGTATAAAGGGCACGATGGGTACTCTCTGGGACTCCAGTCCGCTGCCTCTCGATACTTGACACGCCCTCACATTCTCCTCTTCACGTCGTACACGCCCCATCCATCATGCAATTCACCGCTATCGCCGCTGTTCTCGCACTCCTCTTGACCCCCGCCGTCTTCGCGCAATCAGTAACGGTCGCGTACGACGAGGCATACGACAGTTCGACTGCCTCGCTCGACACTGTCTCATGCTCTGACGGTGCTAACGGCCTCGAGACCAAGGGCTTCACGACGTTCGGGTCGCTCCCCGACTTCCCGTACATTGGGGCTGCTGCCGCGGTCGGTGGATGGAACTCTGCTGAATGCGGGACGTGTTGGGAGCTGGAGTATGATGGCACGACGATCAACGTTCTTGCGATCGATCACGCCGCATCGGGCTTCAACATTGCGCTGGAGGCGATGAATGCGTTGACGAACGGTCAGGCGACGTTCTTGGGCAGGGTCACCGCGACAGCCACCCAGGTCGACGTGTCGCAGTGTGGCTTGTAAGATGTTCAACGATAGCTCCGGCTGGTGAGTGTATGCGCTGTGCCGTCACCCAGTTCTTTGACGAAATGTTTCTTCAGCACCTTTACATCTATCGGCAGCGCCTTTCGAAGGTATACCAATAAGGCGATGTTTGGCATGACTCACGGACTATGAAAAGATCTTGGACTCTCGCAATGTTATCGTAGCTAGGGTTCACACATCACGGACTTACGGACTCTGATTGGGGTTGCAATGTTGTCGATCTACGTCACGAATGGACTTTGCTTTCACAATGCTTCTACAATGAGACTGACGAGTCCCCTGTTTGGAATGACTTAGAAGCCTTCAAGTTGTGGAAATTAGGTGATCAAAAACTCCTCTTCGCGTTTGTCTGCCACTAGTTGTCACCTCCAAGAGCTTGGGGATTACGAACTTGGACAGTTGATCGACTGTCAATACAAATGAAGCATACATCAGCTGTACACCTAGCTATACATTGCGCGGAGGAAGAGCCAAATCGAATACAAGATGATGCATTGAATCCCGAATCATAATGATCTCAACACCTAGTGTCAATGGAATTTTAGTGAAGCCAAACGATCCGGTCGAATGATATGTACGCACTGCGCTGGGAGCGAGGATTGATCCAGTGGGCCGTGGGTTAATGCAATGGGGACAACCAGGATGACACGCCTCCTGGACTCGCTCCGTGCCTCCGATTACGTTCGTCACCCGGTGTGAATTCAAATCGGAAGGGTCGCCGTATGCGCCACACAGCTCCTGATCGATGCGGACTTGTTTGTAATTGCCACAGCGGTAGACCTTGAGATATTGGATATGCTTGCACATTATGTATTTGAGATATCGATGTTTGCGAGCGGCAAGGGGGTATGATGAGTCTGGGCGGACGAGCCTCAAGATGGCGGCCCTTATATATGCTTATAAATTCCAGAACAATGCGCCACGAAATGGCCACCGAAGGTGGCTTTGTGCGAGGGCCAAAGCGGCAGCGTCTAATACAAAAAAGGAAATTCTGGTATGTAGGTCACTATAGCTACTACAGGCGTCGCGCATGCAAAACCTAAGGAATATAGTGCAACTGGACGAAAACACGATTAGCAGAGAATAATCAAAGCGTGCCACAGAAGGCTTATTGGTAGCTAGTCGAACGAAGTAGTGTTAGTAGATTGAACGACTGCGACAGGGTTGTGGACTTACAGGTGATCCTGAGGGTCATCGCCAAACGGACAGCCTGGGCGACATGTCTCCTCAACGTGCTCCACGTCTCCGATGACGCTCCAAACCTTGCAATCTCCCAGATGGCATCGCTCCAGATCAAGGCGTGTTTGGATCCAGATGCCGCAACGGAAGGCTCTGTAATGCTTCGTCTCTTTGCACATCTCTGAGTTAGGCCAAAGCGATCTCGAGTGATTGTGGTAGGGGTTGCCAAGGACGAAAAGTTGGAGGGGCGTTACTGGTAGGGTTTATATGTAGTTTTGGAATATGTCAATGCGTGCCTGAATGGCCATCGTCATGTAGCCCACAGCGTTGGACAGCGGTGGTCAAAGCGAGTTGCCTAGTAGTATCAAAGCCAGTATAAAAACAACTTGTTCTAGGATGCAGATTCAACTCAGGCCACTTAACGTCGGCTATTGCGTCAAGTGGCCCTTATATGTCACTCACTGTCAAGAGATTCGGATGAATGCGACACAGTAATTAGCACTCGATAATTTCTGTGCTTTGTACTTCCAATGGACGCGCATACTGTATACATGTAGTTCAACGAGCATTCAGACTAAAAGAAGCAGGACGTACGTACGTCTGAGACATCCCGAATGAGTTTGACTCGGAGGGAGTGATGCATCTTTGGTACGATCGGGAACTGAATCCAGAAGGCAAAAATCCCCTGTATATGGTAATGCGCTGCGATGCTACAGTACCATCATAGCCCTAGAATAGCATCTCGAGCATGGCATAACGAAGCAGCAACCATCAGCTAAATCACAGCTGCTGTAGTGGTTCATGCGAACATACTTACCTTCCAAATAGGGAATCCGGGCCTGGAAATCACAGGTGAAATTGTCATGGACAGTAAGCGACGACGATTGCATGGCGCTTTCGCAGTGGCGGACAGTGACACCAAGGTTCTCTGAACTTTGCATTCCATGATACGACTCGTCCATATAACTGCTCTTTTGCTAGTACACGACGCGACGACTCTCGATGCTAGCTCGGAGTGCTCGGAGTCGATGTGATGCAACGGCATCCCGCTCAAGCGCCAGCAGCATGAGACATCCGACGCCGACGGCGCCCATCTCGATACCAACTTGCAGTGAAGCTTTTATAGTTACATACCCAGCTGTTCTTCTCTGTCTGTGTGCTTTGTGGTTATCCAAGAGAATCATAGTTTGCCCGAAGGTACACAGCGGCACATTAGCAGTATGTCTCGCTTCAAAGTTCTGTCCACTGTGCTGGACTTGCCTGCCCTGGCTAGGCGTCGTCCTGCAATCCACGCTTCGCGTACAACGTCTCAGGAGGCACCCCCACACGCACAGCCATCAGATCATGAAGCTCAGCCTGCGCCGATGCAAAACCAGGAGTCGAATCATGACGAATTCAAGTTGCCGAAAATGACTTCCTTGGTCATAGTGTTGTTGGCCAGCGCACTCCTACAGGTGAGCCCTCGACAGGATGGCAATGCTGTGGCAGCCTTATTGATATCCACATGACTGCAGGTATCTTTCTTCATCGTAGTATCTTCATCAAACGAGTATGCGCAACACTTGGGCGGGACAGCTACATTCTCGGGTCTCGTCATTGGTATCCCGACAGTTTTTTCTGGGCTCGTCCTCGTACCGCTGATGAGACTTGATCAAGGTCCGTTGATTGCTATATGCATACTTATCAACTTGCTGAATCCCCACAATTTAGGTGGATATAAGCGACCACTGCATTTTGCATGCGCTTCTGCCCTCCTAGGCAACGTCCTCTATAGCTTGGCATACCGTGCCAATTTTCTGTATCTTATCTTGATCGGACGGATTGTCTCTGGATTCGGATTCACTTTTTGGATGTATACGAAGCGGTATTGCTCGGACCCACGCATTGTAGGCGTAAGGCGCAGAACAATGCTGGCGGGGTGGTTGGTTCTGGGACAAGGGGGCGGTCTCACCATAGGCCCTTTCCTCGGTGGTCTCCTGTATGTATCACCTCCATCGTAGTGAATGTCCCATTGACGAAGCAATCTGGACAGCTACAAAGTGGGGTTCACGGACCCTGTCTTCAATGGATATACTAGCCCTACGTGGATGCTAGCTGGCATATGGGCTATCTTTTGGGCTGTATCCGCGATTCTTTTTGAAGACGTTCCTCAAGCTCCTCGAGTCTCCGAAATCGAGCTCGAGCCTGTGCTTTCCTCCACAGAAATTACTACGCCGGTGCCTCTCGGAAATCAAGATGATCCAGCCGCGGGTTCAACTCAAGTTGCAGTGAACGAACAGACCTCCTTCGATGGGAAGACTGCACACGGCATCCGAGACGACGTAGACTTTGAGGTCATGCAGCCTTCGTCGCCAATTTCCCAGATCTCCACCACCTCTGTGAGGACGATGCACTCCGCAGAGTTAAACTCAAGCTCGGTCTTGACACCGCGAGTTCGAATGTCCGCCCCACAGTGGGGCGTGACCGCAACTATGGGCTGGTTTGCCATGACGTGCTTCTTCATCCTCGGTGCATGGGAAGCGAACATTCCCGTATTCACAGGATCTGACTCGCCGCTCAATCCCTTCCACTTCAGTCCTACCGCCGCAGGAAACCTGATTGCACTTGGAGGTATCTGTACGCTGCCCTTCCTTGTCGTGAACGTGTTCGTTGCACGGCGGGTGCAAGATCGGCATACTCTGGCGCTCGGCACAGCGCTCGGTATTGTCGGACTTTTCGTCGCTATCGGTATTCTGCGCACGCATACTGTGACGTACGGCAGCTTCTTTGCATGCTGGTTCCTCATCGCACTCGGGTTCAATCTGTCGAGTACCGTGACGCTGAGTCTGCTGTCAAAGCAGCTTCCTGGAGAGTGGAATGCGCGGATTAGCATGGCGATACAGTATAGCAACTACACTGGACGCGTTACGGGTGCTGTGTGGGGTGGTGCTGGAGTGAAGGTCGGGATGGTCAACTTCGTCGGGATGCAGATTGCCTTGGTGGGGATTGGGGCGGTCATGTTCTTGACGCTTTGGAGACAGCTGAAGGCTAAGACTGGTTGAACAAGGTCAATTCGCCAGTGAGTGAAATGCAACACATATGCAATTGCTGATCGAACTGAGGCGGGGCTGTCACAGAGCGAGCTGTAGAATCTTTTACCAATACGCAATTGCGTTCGGGGCTATTGCAGCAGCTTCTCTCCTGCAGGTTGTGTTCTTTGTCAGAGAGAAACGGTGTGATAGTGCTTTAGGCTCCTCAGTTTGCATGTGGCTGAGTGTAGGTCGGTTTTACTTCTCTCGCAGCGGTTGTTTCGTGCTCTGTCATGTTAGACTTTCCAATGGTTGACTGACGACAGCTTCCCGATCTATCATATTTCATCGGCGTGCATTCTTACCCGCGACAGCACATGATCATATCGTGCTTTGTTGCCAACTCGGTGTCAAGAGTTACCTCTCTTGCGTAAGTTTTTGAGACCAGTGCACGGAATATATTCAAGATAACCAACAGTCGTGAAATTTGTTCAATGGTGCATAGGTACGTTCGTCCTCCATTCGTCCAGACTTAGATCGATCACAACAGGCCTGCACAATAGCTGCGAATTCACCAAAGATACAGACTCTTCAGCCAATTTGGACGAATTCTGGGTACCTTGCTTGCAAGGGGATAGCGAGTGAGATGAAAGCAACCATGTTGGCCCACTGACGTAGAACTCGGTAGGATTCTTTACCAGACAGAACGCCAAGAGTGATGCAAAACGGCTCCTCTCTGATCGTCTGAGTGTGCAGATCGATCACTTGATTTCGTTGTGAAACACACCGCATCTTCCCGCGATGATGCCAACTCGTGCTCGTGAACGGACAGGTGATGATGCCCCAGCCACTTGACCTGCAGTGCTCCAGCCGCTTCAATTATGATATAGTAAGCGGTCCTCATTGTCGTTTGTTGAACATACATCACCTCAAGGTTTCGCAGTAGCCTCTTAATGATGGGCTCATCTCAAGTACGTTCGCAAACGACCACGGTTAGCAAGTAAATAGCGAGCTAAGATCTACGCGGATCCGCTCTGGTCATCGATGCCCGTGTGAGTAGGGTGAAGTTGCCTTCACGGTGTTTACCCGAAAAGCTATGCAACATTGGGCAACATTCTCCGTAACCGGTTTCGTAAAGCTAGCCGTATGGCCTTTGCACAGGTCACAAGGTGCGCGTCCTGGCACTGGTGTCTTGAGACTCACAGCCTCCGCTTGCAGTATCAATAGTGGGTGCGTTCATCTCAGTCATTCCTCAACATCTCTCGACGCAAAGCATACCTTTTCTTGTTCTTAATTCTACATTTGACTGCCTCAATTATGTTTGCTTTTGCCCTGGTTTCTGTGGCTTTTGTAGCCACCACATTGGCCCTTCCGACCATCACTAGCCGCCAGAATTCTTGCAATTCTCTCGGAGTCGGCTCATCCGATACATTGTCATACAATTTCACCCTTGCGGCTATCGACATGGACAGTCCGGATAATTCTACCGGCGCCAACCTCGCTTTGGCCCTTGGACCTCCAGGGACCAGCGGAGAAGCCAGCGTCTGGGTGCTGTCGGTGGGTATCCTAATGATCACACCATCATGAAGACATACACTAACTATCTTCTCTGGATCCAGACTGTATCTGCGAGCTACCAGAGCGGCTTCCCGACATTCTCGCTCACGGACGGGTCGCTGATTCCGAACCCAGATGCTTCAGAGCATGGTCTGGAAGCGTACGACTCGGAAGTGGACGCCGGCGATGAAGTCGAGTTCATTGTGACTCAGGCTTCGAGCTCTTCGTCAAGTGTGGCCAATTACTGTGCTGTGGTATGTCATAGGTCCATGTTCGCTGAGATTAGTCGTTAAGGAACATTTTTTACAGTCAGATGCCTCTGGCTATGCCACTCTCGCGCTGAATGGTGGTGCAGACGATTTCTCGCTCTGCGAAACGACTGGCAGCGCGTATATACTGGTGTACAAGGCTGCATTAGACAACGATGGTGGGTATCAATTCGATACTTGCGTACCCAAACGTGTGCAAGCCGTGCGTCTCTGAGTGTCCGACTACACAAGACATTGGCACGTTGGCATTTTTCGTTTCTGATTTATCTCCACGGACAACTGGACATTCTCAGTATATATTATAGCTTCTACTCCGTTCCGAAACAGTAACACAGCGATATTCTACCTATTTCAACATAAATGATAATGTAACTCTGCGCTAAATCGAGATACTACGGCAAATGCCGACGAATCCTGAAATCCGAAACTCATGAGTCATCGGATGTTGACTTCGCCACCGCTTACTGTTCATTTTGAAGTCATCGTAGCGGCGGCAAGCGCCAATCCCCGACTTCGTTGAAGTATATACGTTCATTTCAATTAAATACGCATAAGGACGGAGAATAGTACTAGAAATCAGCACAGGAAACACAAGTTACAATACGATACTCTGTGTAACATACAGTCAAATTTTCGCAAAAATGCTGCCTAGAACCTTGATGACATGCATATGTCTGTCAATACTTATGTTGATGGAAAAATATAAGAACAGCACTTGTGTACTTACTCGCTTGCAGGCCTGTTTCTACACGGAGGATTTTATACTCGAGTCAACGAACAAAAATCGACTGGATAAATAGCGGATAGGAATATCTGAGGTCACGTTTAGTTTCCCACGGGTCCAACGCTTGGAGGGGGATAGGCACGTTGGAGGTTTGACAATACCCTCCTCCACTCCGTGGGAGTCGGGGATGCTGTGAATTTCTTTCAGCGAGAGACGTCTGCACCTCAACTACACTAGGCTGATGGGATGTTATTGAGAAGCGAGAGAACGCGACTTGTATAAGAGTCAGGCTTATTCTGGAGAGACGGGCGTACGGATCCATGGTGACTTTGGTAAGCATGAAGAGCTGCGCATGCATTTGCGAGTCCGAACATGGACTTTCGTGCCGTTCCACTGGACTTGAGTCCGATGCGGTATGCGTTTCACCTGGTCGGCAGTACTGACAGCTTTACCATTCCAAATGTCAGCTTTTCGTAACGGCATACTAAGATGGTCAACTACTGGGACTGAGCTCAATGCCCGCTAGCGTCGGTTTCGGGTTCCCTGCACGAGCGTATTCATGGGCGGTGTTTCTCACCGGCGTATCGCTCACCGTTAGGCTGCAGCACAGCAATGGTCTTCCTTAAGGCACCGCATTCGCGAAGATCCCAGCGCTGGTGCCGTCACTAGTCGTACTGACAGACACCCTCGCGAGAAAGGACAGTTCTGAAACGCGGGACTGTAAATTGCCTGGGACTTCATTTTCATTGTCGAGTCTTGTGATATCTGGCTTTACAAAGATGGAATACTGTCCTCGACCACTGTTTATCGGCATCCTTGAAAGGTCTCGGGCTGTCTTCCGATGCATGCGCACTAGTGCACGTCCCGGCTTGTCGGGACTCTCACGGGGTTACATTGACGACACTACAGGCCACTTACAACCAGGGTTCTTGGCATACCATTTGCTGTACTGCGCGGTCATAGGTGGCCGCTCTCCTGTCGGTCGAACGCGATGTCGTCAGAGGTTGTGGAAGCACATTTCTTCTGAAACACCTCCGTTCTCAGCACCTCCGACACCAACTCTCATTTTATGCCGTGCCGAGGGCGCGAAGCTCCATATTGGAGGCAAGTGGGACCGGTCGCAGGGATCCTGCATTCCTAGTGATGATGCCGGTGATCACATACCGGGTCTGGATGAGGACGCCCAGCCTGACCAGGGTATAAGTAGGCCTGTCTTGTCTCGTTTTCCACTATCCTCTGCACGCCCTCCACTTCTTAATCAACTACTTCCTCGTGCACGAACACCACTCAACAATCATGCTCTCACTCCTCGTTGTCCCGCTTGTCCTCGCTGCGTCTGCTCTTTCGTTGCCTGCGTTGCAGACACGCCAAACCAGCTCGACATGTGCTGCAGCCACCACGTCGTATAATTTCACCCTCGCGGCGTTCAGTGTCAATGGACCGAATGCGAACGACACTGGAGTTCCCCTAGTTCTTGGATGGGGTCCTTCTGGAACGAGTGCAGCTGCAAGCGCGTGGGTGATATCCGTGAGTTAGCTCGATCTCGTTAGGCAAATCGGTGTTGATGAGACTCTCGTCTAGACGTACGCTTCGTGGGGCTCCAATACGTGGCCGTACATCTCTCTTGAGAACGGAGCTCTTTTGCCCCAGCCTGGACCCTCGGAGCATGGCTTGGAGGCATACAACCTGGGGGTTGATTCCGGCGAAGAGATCATTTTCGAAGTCACCGAAGCGGACGGTTCGACAGGAGAAGCAGGTGTTTTCTGCGCTGTGGTGGGTCCTCTGAAACCTCTGTGGGTGTCAGTGCTGACGGTTATTTTTCAGTCAGATTCGAGTTACGAGTACTCTATCCTCGCGGCAAATGGTGACACCGATAACTTCTCCTTGTGCGCGGCGACCACCACGTGGACGTCTGGCAGTCAGATCAACCTTGTCTACGCACCTGTTCCAGACAATGCAAACTACGACTACGACACCTGCTATTCAGTGATCTTGCAGATGGTGCCCTCCTAATGATCGTAACTTTAGTATCCTGGGTGGCAGATTAGACCACCATAATTGGGTTACATGATATTGCATACGGACTCTGATGGACTCTTAACTTGACCTTGCAATGATTTACCACTCGGACTCACGCTTCGTTTCCTCAGCCATATTCATGACCGACTAATGCTGTCTAGTATAATGTTGTTACACGAATATATAATGACATCTCGTATCTCCGGTTTTGAAAGAGATTGTGGCTGCTGTCATCATACATACTCCTTTGCTTCTCTTCTTGACCAATTTTGTGATCACTTGCAAGCTTTAAAATCCCTGGAGTCGACACCTCCGCCGCTCTAACGCCACGTGCAGTTCTGCTTGAGCTCGGTTCTTCATATGGAAGTTCAGGTATTCAATTAATTGAAGCTAGCCGCCATTGCTCAGTGGGCTGCCACCGAAAGCAACTTGAAAGTGTTCAAACACTTGAAGAGGGACAGGCTGCACTGGTTCTTTTAGGATGCCTCGCAGAGCTCGAATTCACTTTGTCTCGTTGCACTCGTCACTGGTTAACCTTCCGATCTCTCTATATGGCCCATTGCTGGAGCGTGGCATAGTATGTAGGCAGGCCACTCTCGTGTCATACTCTCATTCCGACTTTAAGCTGGTGTATTAGCGTCCACAGGGTCTGGCTGTCCACTTGACGCGCTCATCTGGCGGAAATGCGCCTTCGATTGAGGTCTATGTGGGTTGGACTGGAATGGCCTCTGCGTCGTCTCTTGCACACTTCAATTCTGCAGATACCAGCGACAGAGGATTGGAGACTGTTGAGATCGATCCACAGTATGCGGAGGGGCTTGGCTTGGCTTTGGGCGACGTCGTAAGTCCTTTGTAAAGCCGACAGAGTACAGGCTCTTGACTACTGATTGAAGGTAGAAATTGGGCTGCTCCACGACCTCGGTTATGCTACTTCTGTGGCGACTGAGCCTGTTACTTCCGATGATTGGGAAATTATTGTAAGTGTAGGTTCCATCGACGAAGCCGTGTCTGACCACCGTGTTTCTAGGAAATCCACGCATCACACGTTGAAGGTACTCTCCTTTCGCAAGTCCGAGTGGCTGTTGTTGGGCAGGAGATTGATGTCTGGGTCTTGGGGCGGACCAGGGTCCGTCTGAAAGTTGGTGAGCAGAAAATCTTCTAGATCGTCAGTGGCTCGTTTGAAACCCTGAGCAGTTGACATATGTTCATAGTCTCACTCGAACCGTCTTCGGGAGGGAAGGCGCTGCTTTTAACGACTAGCACCGAAGTAAGCATCGCTCCCAAACCCCACAGCAAGGGACAAGAGTCTAGCTCGCGAGGAACACGTACCAACGGGAAAAGCCATAACAAACTCACCAAGAGAAATGGTGCCAACGGTCATGCTCATGCTCAGAAGCAAGACGCAGAGCCAGCTAGTGCGAAAGACGAGGGGAGAAAGAAACGGGCGATGGTCATGCGCGTCCTACCACACCGTGTCCTCGGCTCATCCTCTTGGGGCTCAGATCCGCCTGAGACGGAGTCTGAGCTTGCATCAGCTTATGTTTCGCGTGCTACCCTGCTATCGCTCTCGGACGACCCAGATGCTTCCACTTCAATCCGTAGTTGGCGGGCTTCTGTGCGCAAGATGAAACCGCCTTCTGACCCTGCACAAGATCAGCCTTCGGCTGCCCCATCTGCACCCCCTGTACCTCGTCTACTCATCCCGAATGGAGATGCCGCAAACTCGCAAGCCCCAGCTTCACTGCCAAAGAATGAAGTAATTGTAAGGTGGTCTCCTGATGTCAAGGTGCCCACGGGGCACATAATACTTGAGAGTATGATAGACGGAGTCGATGACTGGGATTTGGTCAAGTGAGTGTGGTCGTGCATGGACGCATACATGTGCATAATGTCGTCGCATTCTGACGTATTGCTGATTTCTCTCATCGTCCAGCGTCACTTTTATCAGAGATCTTGACTTACTTCCTGATCCTCTGGGGCTCCACCCTGAACAATATGTCGAAAGGGAGGACGGTCGACGGTAAGTTGTCCCGGCAACTTTTGCACAAATTTTGGAACGAAAATATTATACAGACGGATGCCAATGTCTCAACATGGGCTTGCAGGTGTTGACGATATCATGAGCAAATGTACGAAGTTCTGCCTGACGAATTTCGCGTTGCACGCCTTCAGTGGCAGAGTGCGTGGTGGTGCGTAGTGCATTCCTAAATATATGCGCATCTCCTAGTACTAATCCAAATGCTGACATATTACCTAGTCCCCGGTTTATTAGTTACGGGAAGATCAGGAGCAGGCAAGACATCACTCTTGCACGCCGTTGGAAAATCTGTGCAAGAAGACTGCAGGACCTTTGCGTGTACGTATGGATACATGTGGATGATAGAATCGCAGTGCTGAGGCACTATTAGACACACTGTATATTGATTTGGCCAAGTTCACCGAAGCACCGATCGCAAAAATTCGATCACTATTACACTATTGGATGGATAAAGCGGCTTGGCACCGACCTTCACTTTTGATGATGGATAACATGGACAAGCTGATGAATGCGGAAGTCGAGGTGGGCGAAGAATAAGTGTTTTCCTTCCAAATACTCATATTGCCCATGCTATTCTGCAGCATGCAGATAGCTTTCGCAGTCGACATATTACAGAGCTCTTCATCGACATCTTCGGAACGTCCTCTCGCTCTGCTGCTCCCAATGCGAATGGCGTTGTTCTCCTCGCTGCTGCCGAGTCACAGACCGCATTGCACTCATCGATCAACTCTTCTCACGTTTTCCGAGAAGTCGTAGTGCTGAAGCCGCCAGGAAAGGATGCCAGAAGAGATGTGCGTCGATCCTCCGAGAACGCTTGTATTGGACTATGACTGATTGATGTCCAAATGGACAGATTATCGCTCAATTAGTACGCGATCGCACGGATACCCCGAACGTGGTGCAAGACTCTTCTACACCACTGAACTTCACTGGTTTAGCCACCCAGACAGAAGGCTATTCTGTGACTGACCTGAAAGGATTTCGTTGCTAGAGCTGTTCACAAAGCAGCAATCAGAAATTCAGGTTCGGACGACTTAAATGATGCTCCAGTGAGGACATTCCCAAGATCAACCCTTCAAATACCATTACTTATTAATCAAAGATCACGCTTATCCCAGATGACTTCGCTTCTGCTCAAATTGACTTCATTCCGCTTTCATTACGTGATGTTAAGTTGCAGAAGTCCGATGTTGAATGGGCTGATATCGGTGGTATGCTAATCCATTTATCGCTGAGAATTAGTCTAAGTGAGATTGCATAGGCCTGAAAGAAACGAAGCGGATACTGCGAGAAACACTCGAGTGGCCCACCAAATATGCACCAATATTTGCCCAATCTCCTCTGCGCTTACGGTCTGGGTATGTCTGAGAGTCGTCCTACGGCTATGTCCTGCACTCACAATCTACCAGCCTCTTGTTGTACGGCTATCCCGGATGTGGGAAGACACTGCTAGCCTCAGCTGTCGCAAAGGAATGCGGGCTTAACTTCATCAGTATCAAAGGGCCTGAACTCCTCAACAAATATATAGGAGCCAGTGAGAAGTCGGTCCGTATGATTCTCTCTGTCCGGTATACGGAGCATTGAACGAACGTTACTCATAGGTACGAGACATTTTTGAACGTGCGAGTGCTGCGAAGCCGTGCGTTCTCTTCTTTGATGAATTCGATTCCATTGCACCAAAGAGGTGACGTTATACACTGAATATTCAGATGTGGCGATTCTGACTACTTTACGCGTCTCAGAGGTCACGACAGCACGGGCGTAACAGACCGCGTCGTAAACCAGATGCTGACACAGATGGACGGTGCAGAAGGCCTTGACGGGGTTTATGTACTCGCTGCTACGAGGTGATTCCTATGATCGTGAAAATACATGTCCCTAATCTCCTGATGTTACGACAACGAAGTCGCCCCGATTTGATAGATTCTGCTCTACTCCGACCAGGTCGCTTGGACAAATCGCTTTTATGCGGTATGCCTGACACAGAAGAGCGCAAGGAGGTTAGCTTGAACTTACTGTGTCTTGATTTGGTCATAATGCTTACACTTGTTCAATTTACTGTGTCTGTAGATCTTGGTCTCTCTCAGTCGCAAGATCAGTATTGCGCCATCCGCTGATCTTGATCATCTGGCTCGAGAAACAGAAGGGTTCTCAGGAGCCGACATGCAGGCTCTCGTATACAACGCGCATCTAGAAGTTATCCATAATGCAATCTCTTCTCGTGCCGCCGATGCTTCTAAGCCGACCCAGAACGGTGTTGCTCATCTCTCCAGTGAAAATGGTCTACCTATGGTGGAATATACCGTTCTTGGAGAACCTAATACCGAAGGCAAAAAGGTGCTTTCAAAAGCAGAAGAGTCTGCATTCCGACAGCGGGTAAGGTTGCTCTAATTGATGCAATGAAGACATGCATACATATCGTATTCTCTTGCAGATTCAGCGAATGGTGTCGAAGCCATCATCGCGCCGACGTGTCGGCCACGGGGAGACTGTTACCTCTACAGCAGTGGGCATTTGAAAATACATTCGCTATGTTGAAGCTTTGTTGACTTGGGGAATTTTCTTTCAGAAACGTGAAATCACCGAAGAATATCTACGCAAAGTCTTGACGACCACTCGACCTTCCGTGTCCCGGGAGGAGCGTGAAAGGCTCAGTCGAATGTAGGCCTAGTTATTGATACAATCCTCATGGGTTGCTAAATATATTCCACGCCTAGCTACCGCGCTTTCGTATCCGACAGGAGTGGAGAGCTACCTATTCCTCCAGAAGGCACGGAGGTTGGCAGCCGAGTTTCTTTAATGTAGCCCATAAGTACTTCGCTTCGCCTTGATCTGCTAGATTTAGCCTATAATCGTGTGTTTGTTATTGACTTGACATCATGCTGTCGAAGAAGATTCCATGCGTCTCATTCGAGGTCAATTGAACGCACAACCAATTCATTGTACAAACCAATCTACGCAAACATGCACTTCGACTATTACCACTGTCATACAACAAGCCGCCTATAATGGCTTCAGTACGGTATCAGTTGCACTTGAACTGGATAGCAACTGTCATAAACGTAGTCTTCGTTGTCAGCGGCAGGCGCATATACAAGGTTGGTCTGATTGCCAGCCGACCATGTTGTGTTCGCCATACACAACGAGAAGTTGTTCGCGTTGCCGTTTAGCGCGAGGACTGGATAGGTTGAATTATCCGCCTGTTCTTAAACATCAGCTTGATTATACAGGAAGATGACTTTACTGCCTACCACAACGCAGAAGTTCCCGGAGAAGTCAAGTGGACCTTGAGACGCGACGACAAAGAATGTAATCTCATCCCCCACGTTGATCTCGAAAGGATTATAAGCCTCGAGACCTTGGTCCGAAGGACCGGGTTGAGGATAGAGAGACCCATTCTGTAGAGCGATGTAAGGCCAATCATTGGAACTCCAGGATGCGTTCGTCTGTTAGTTATTCAACGATTTGTCAGTGATGCATACTACTGTTATACTACGACCGAACTTACCGACAGGACCCATTCGCTTGCAGCAGGATCATTGCTGGGAGGACCTGGCGCAAGAATAAGAGGGATCGATGTGCCGTTGTTGTTCCACTGGGTGCCGTTGTATGCTGCCAAGGTGAAATTGTAGGCCGTGGTACTATTTGCACCGTTTCCTAGTGATGCACACGATGTGCTGGCCTGGCGTACTGGCAAGACAGGGGTAGCGAAAGCATGCGCCACAAAAGCAAGAATAATAGACAGCATTATGCTAGAACAGGGGTAGAGACGTCACGAAGCAGTGGGGAATAATGAGCAGATGAAGATTGCACACCAAGACAGCTATTCAACATACTGGGCCGACACTGCCCGTCGTTTTATATTCGAGCGGGAACATCTCTACGCAGAGCGTCATAATCAACGCTTCTTGCAGCCACCCTATGTTCATCGCGGTGCGTCCATTTCTGCAAGCGGGTAGTGCAACAAGAGTTACTTCCGCCGCGGCATCTGATCGCCACAAAGCGGATGCTAATTTCGTTTGCTCGATTTGGTGAAGTTAGTCAAGATCCGAATGACGCGTCGACGGCTAAAACTAGTAGGATGCAAGGATGAACTTTACGCGTTGCGGCCCTCCTAGCCTGGCCTTTTCTAGGCCCGTTGACAGCCACAACAGTAGTACCTGAGGGGTGACATCCACTCTCTGCGAATTAGTCAGATTATCTAGGGACCAATTCTCTGTGAACACAGGCGCAAGAATACTATTAGGATCACATGTTCCTCTGTCCCCATGCTAGTTGGCGGAGCCAATAACTCCGACTTGGTTAGAGACGGCGCTGCTCCGCCCGCCCGAGCCCAAATGACCTCTAGTCACCATTGTTGCAGATCTCACCTCAGGCGTCAAGTACAGAGATTGGCCGCATGCCATATTACGCTCGATTTTGGAACATACATACATTGATCAAGTAGGTAACGAACCGCTGGGACCATCATGTATGCTGCATACCTGTCTTCCATTATCCCCCCTCGTCATTTGCTTCCTCTACAGCATGTGTTTTCAGTGGACTCTTGTTACATCAGAACTTCTGCAAATGCCCTGACAGCCCTGACAAATGGCTTGTCAGGGCCTTTCAGGACCTGTCAGGGATGTCAGGACACCAGCTGTCAGTTTGGGTTAGATACTCCATCAGAAAAAACCCGTCAGGATGCTCAGGGTTGTCAGTGTTTGTCAGATAACTAACTAAAACTCTGGCAATAAAATGCCATTTGGAGGAATTGAACTCATGCATTAATATATATGATAAGTATGAGTGCAACATAACCACTACACCATAACAACTTCTCTAAAGCTCACTATTCAATCAATATATCATAAGTAATCCCCAAGGGTCTTCAAATATGTGCACTCTAACAAGGCTTGGAATTACATGCAACCTGATATATTATAATGGTGGAGTCTATGCAATACTATTTGACATTGTTTTGAAGATAATCAGCATTGCATAGGGCTGTGTCTGAATTGGTATTTCCCTAATCTGGCTTAATTTGACTCAATATAAAAGAAGTCAAAAAGTCGAAATTTGTTGAAGTCCAAATAGATTGAAACCCTTGGAGGATCTTCAGACCATAATGTTTAAGTAGATTAATATATTCATGGTCTTGTGGTGTAGTGGTCATACTTAATGTTTACTTCTTGCTTGTCTAAGTCTTGGGGTTCAATTCTGTATGAGTGCATTTTATTTTCCATATTATATTTGGTTTTAAACTAATGTCCCTGTGGCATGACGGCTCTGACAGCCTGATGAAATTATGTCAGGGCTGTCAGGGTGTCAGGGATATGCAAAAGTGCTGATGTAATGTAAACTTGGTATTATCGGCGCTGCTCCGCCCGCCAGGTTCCGATATGCGGCTGATTCCTTCGCTCGTCGATAATCGCGAGTATACTATGTCCTCCATCCCACTAACGAAATCACAGAGATCCTGGATGGTGCATTCCCATTAACCTTAAACTTGGCACCCATCGCACACGTTATTACATTACACTGTTACATTCATTCATACGCACAGTTGTGGTTCAGAACTGCAGATGAGTTCACGAGAAATAGTAGCAGTTGAATGCCGCCACTGAGCGATCGCCGATACAGCAGAATTCAGGTGAATTGTACTTATATTCCCAAGCAATTACATGTACATGACGTCAGTACCAACGAGGTGGCGTGAATCAATAACATAAATATTACAGTCTAAGGTACAGGCAACACCCGTCCTGAAGTGCTTCGAAGTTGGGCAGCCACCTCGTAGTCGGTCTCCGCGTATTCAGACCCGTTCTCGTCAGATTCATTGATGCTAATATCATATCATCCTCTGTTTCATCGTCTTGATCCTCACCTTGGACTTGCTTCAACTGGTAGGACTTCCTAGTCGCCCTTCGTTTTTATGATCACAATCTCGGTGTCTAAGTTCCGAGTCAGTGGACAAATCAGATAGTTGACATTAGCTTGCGGCATACAAATCTCAACGAAGGCGCGCTGACTGGGCTTTAGGCGTTTCGATGCTATAGCTTTCTTCAGTGTCGGTCCAACTGATTCAGCTTTCCTGTGCACGCTTGCGAAGCCATGGTGGGCGCTCTGCCTTTTAGTACGTTCCACAGTCGACATGTTCAGGTCATCCGTCATCATGAGACAAAAGTGGCAAGAGTTGTCTGCTTTGAAAGTGGGCCACTGAACACAGACGCCACAGCACTCAACGTGTTTGATGCAGAGGCCAACGTCTCATTGCGTGTCTGCTGTCTTGTGCGACGCATTGTGGAGAACGTCACGGTCAGGAGCGCGGTGGTGGGTTAGGGGTCAAATCATCAAACAGCTCCTGCACTCGATGACCGCTATTGGTCTCGCCGCAGCTGTACTCACCAAGCGTGATCATTAACGAGTAGATACCGGTACCTGAAAGCGGGATCGACCAAACTGGGCGGCGGGAGGGCAGGAGCATTCACTTGAAGGAAGCAGATTGTTCGGCCGAAGGGATTCGGCAAAAGCCGGTGCAACGGAGTTATCCCAAATGACCTGTCATTTGGTTATCAATTGATGTACGGTGTATGGTGCTGACAAATCAGCTCCACCTTGTTGCACCCGCAACATTTACCCGCTCACGTGACAAGCAAGCGAGTGTATGATTCGCTGAGGCTCGTTGTGGGTCTTCACGTGATGGCGGTCATCGCAATTGGTGTCTTTCTGTCTTTTCGTCGGCTCCCTGAGGCTCCCTGGCGCTGCTGTCCTTGGCATGCATTTGGGACTACATTAGCAAGAGTCCTCTAAAATTACATGCTGTAGAGGAAGCAAATGATGAGGGGGAGATAATGGAAGATGACACCAGCTGCCTGCAATGCCCCTGCATATCGCGTCAGTGCATGCATGATGATCCCAGCGATTCATCGTTCCCTACTTGATCAAGATTCAATGTATGTTTCGAAATCGAGCGTCATATGTCATGCATCCAATCTCAATAAGTACATGGCACCTGACATGAGACCTGCAACAATGGTGACTAGAGGTCATTTGGGCTCGGGCGGGCGGAGCAGCGCCGTCTCTAACCAAGTTACATAAGGCTGTCCGCAGTTCCATCGCATTCATAACCGATTGCTAGCGCATATCGGAATGTAGTCAGTGATATATGCCAAGGACAGCACTGAGCATCGGCACCCAGCACTGTGTGCACCACAGCGGCCGAAATTCAACCGTAGTTGGATCGAAAAGTGTCTTTCGATCGCTAAAAGGATGTATTTGGTCGAAATCGAAAAATATACACATTTTCGACCCTTCCACTTCGGTCGTTTTGTAAGTCGTTTTCCGTCCGTTGTCGTGCATGCCGCACAATGTATGAGACACGGGATCATCCGAGCAGCACTTGTGATGAGTCATCCAACGCTAGCATCGCCACGTACGTCTGTCTCGTCTCTCTCTCCAACTCTCCCCTGGTGGTTCTCAGCGCGCAGCGTATGCACTATGCGCAGTCATACGCTGTGCATTGACACCCACACTGGAGAGACACCATACTGTCACTAATTGTCAAGGGCAACATAGGGCCATGCACTGGCCCTGTTTCCATTCTTCGAGTCCTCTCATACTGACAGGCTGTCCTACCTCACATCACTCACAGTACGCCATCTACACTACCAGACAGTCTACCGGTGCCATGCCCGCACGCGCACAACCGAACACAGCCGTTATGGAGTGCAGGACAGTATCTGAGAGGCGGGTCTATAATTGGTGCGTGGACGTCTACATCATCCAACTCGGATCGCAACTGATCAACCTCCCAGTCATGCCTCATCTGGACTCGTAGCACACGGCATGAGCAATGATGTTTATTAGAGCAGTAGGTCGGCTGCAATGGGCATGCTGAGAGTGTCAACCCATCAGTCAAAATCGTGAAGTTTCACATGTCTCATTTGTCCTATACGCAACATCTTACTCCTGCAGGCGCAGACTGTAAATCTTTCTGCTCTATGTGCTATTGTAGCTGGGGTCTAATGTAGCTTCACAATTGCATATTTGAATCCAATTTGTGTATTGTAAAGAGTCGTAATATCAATCTAATTCAGTTTGTGTATATACCGCAATGCCAACCATTGCTTGTTCGAATATTGGATCGTTTACGGTGTGAGTATTATGATCGATAAACGGACTAAATTCGACTGGGCACAGTAATTTCATGAAAGGTCGAAAACGGAAACATACCGGCTTAACTTTTCGGCCGTTAGTGTGGAACGTAAAACGGACTATTTCCACCATTTCAGGCCTTTTAACGGCTTCAAAGAAACCGTCAAACGACTCAAACAGAGGTCTAATTTAGACCGCTGTGAGGCGCACAGTGCAGGGAGCCGACGAAAAGACAGAAAGACACCAATTGCAACGACCGTCATCACGTGATGATTCGCCACGAACCTCAGCGAATGATATGCCCGTATTCCTGTCACCTGATCGGATAAACGTTGCGGTTACAACGGGGTGGAGCTGATTTGTAAGCACCATACACCGTACATCAATTGATAACCAAATGACAGGTCATTTGGGATTTTGAGTGTCGTTGAATGTCAACAAAAACATGAGTCCCTCGGATCCATAACTTGTCGCGAAAGTGACAGGACTTTACTGATCGATCAGTTGCTCCCCTGCACCCTGCCACCAGCTGCCGCCTCCTCTGGTGACGGACTAGACCTGCAACTGAATCAGCTCCCGACCTCGACCAGGAGGAAGGCTTTGTCCATGAATTCCCGCTACGAAAGTAGTGGGTTCTTATAGACATGCTTTCCACCGAGCGTCCGCCAAAAATGCAAATCCTGGCAAAGACTACAAGTGTCGCCGCAGAGACTCCCACCCCTCTAGCCTGATGTCGACGGTCTATATTTCGCTTCAACGTGTTTAGCTTGGAGCTCCCGATCCCAGGCTGATTCCGAAGTACCACTACGGTGTCAGTTGGAGGGGTCTTTCAGTGGGAAAATTCTGTGCAAAAAGGGTCAGTTGTACCTTCGTGACCGATGAGCAGCAAGAGCTCTAGCTTGCCAATGGAAGAGGCAACACAATCAAGCTAATCAGCGTAAAGATAGTAGGCAAAAACAATAAATACAGCGCGCATCGTACATATACAATCCGGTGATGTCCGTAGAAAAATCGGGCTCGCCAGCGGTGTGCTGAGCCGGGAGCGGTCTGCACGGCAGTCTGATGGCGTCGTAGACACTGCCGTGGAGTTACCGCAGGACCCATTAGACATAATGGATGCGCAATCTCTGGATATTCGCCATAGCCAGGAAAGACAGTCTTGAATGTTTATCGAGTGATGTTTTGCCTGAAGTGGTCATGCAATGTTCCCTCGATGATCCCCGGACCTGGCTGAACACTCTCCTTCATTCCCAGCGAGACTTCTTCCAACCTCGATAAGACATTTCCGTACACGGTCTTGTCTGTTGGCCCATGTACACCTCTTAGATCGACAGCGCCGTCCAGGACTTGTAGTGCCGCAAACGCTACTGGGAGGCCTACGCATCGTGACATAGCCGATGTCTTGGATGTTCCGTAGGACACGAGGGAAGACGTATGAGTGACTTCAGATCCAGGTAATAGCCCGGGCACACTTTGAGGCCGCACCACTATTTCATGATGCATGACAACCAAGTCACGTTCAGATCGTTGATAGCGGAGTTTGTGAGCAAGTAAAGTGGTAAAGAGGTCGATTGGGGGCATGTGTCGATTAGGTAGCGGTGGCAGTGAGGACGGTGAAGCTTCAGCATTGCTTCTGCCGATTGCAGATGGCACAGGAGGGACGATACATAACCATTGAAGGGCCGCATGAAGCTCATGTTCATTGCCTACTGAACCCACGACATCTCGAACCGCAGAACGAATGGAGATGTCATCATCCGCGATCATCCGGCCCACGCGTTGTTCTAATGACACGCGAGCGAGCGAGGTCCAACTGTCCAGATATATGGGCGATGCAGTCTCCAGAAGGCCCATCTTAATGAAACAGCTCATCAATTGGGAGAAGCCAGAGTACCTAGGTTTAGGGCGTTAGCAAGGGCAAGATCGTATCAAGAAGACAGAACGCACCGCAGGGTCCCGCGGAAGACAGTTCGTATCTTGTCCGACGAGCCCAGATCGTATACCTCTTGGTATGGCAGACTATCGCGGTTCGCAAGGCCTTCAAAGTGAATGATCCTCGAGATCGGCACGTGAGGGATGTAACTTTGCAGAAGTCTGTTGCCGTCAATGCGGTAATCCTACCAATTAAGCTCTCAGCAGTTAGTATAAATTGCGCTAAGATACTGCAACTGACATACTCTACCATAAATTCTGAAACGCGCTTCGTTCAAGGCGGCAGTGAGGACGCCTTTAGGGCTCCAGCTGAACTTGTACCCAAGCGGAACATCTTCAGCACATTCGGGAGCAGGAAGGCCGCCGCAAAACGAAGTAAATGCTAGAATCTCATTTCCTTCTGCACGAAGCCTGTCGAGCAAGGAGATGGCGGAGCAGTGATCAATACCAGGATCGAGACCTATCTCATTCAGGAGTAGAACGTCTGCTGACGTCGCACTGAAAGAAATTTGAGACACGTCTAGCAGGAAACGAACGATACTTACTCGTCGTGGAGGGCTCTCATGTCGCTTGAAATATATGACGTTGTGACTAGGTGCTTATGGTGCTCAATGCACAATTTGGCGACTGATGGGTGAAATGGCGCGGGCAGCAAACTACGTTGTTGATGTCCACTTTAGTGTGTATCAACAGACCATGATGCGCAGCTCCTACCTAATGACTACATCTGCCTCCTGAACGAGTGCTCTAACATTGTCTAAATCACTCATGTCCACTGATATGGCTGTGGCATTGGGAAATGGCTTGATCTTTTCTTCGGCTTCAGACAAGGAGTTGCTGGCTAGGCAAGTCAGGCTGCACTTCATACTTTATGTGATTGTGAAAATACGCACCCACGAGTAGTTTGATGTCGCCCCTTTTGCAAATCTCCTCGATGGCGGGACCAGCCACCATCCCACTACCCAACATAAGTATCTTCTTAGACTTAAGTGTAAGATTCTCGAGCTTCGCGTTTTGTATTATGGCTGAGACATCAACGGACGAACTTTGCGAAACAGGCGGTCTGGTAGCACTCTCATTTTTACTCCAGATGCCCAGCGGCTTTTCCAGCCATTTGAAGCCCTCTGCGAGTGTCCCATGCCGAGCAACAGTCGCCCTGTTCAGTGCCTCCGCCTTCCTTGCTTCCTCGTCGTTGACATCCGGTTTGTTGCTCGCACGATACTGGGTAATAAGAGTGCGGAGGTAAGGTAGAAGGACGCGTGAAAAATGTTGTGACGCTTCTAGCGGTAGAGCGGTGGGGAGGATGTCGACGGCCATAAGCGTGACAGAAGGCAGGTGAGCAGGGAGGGTGCTTGGCCGGTGCGAGAAGAACGGCGCCGACAGAGTAGAAGACCGAGGAAGAAATTCAAGTCCGCCCTGTATATATGCGCAATTTGTTAGCTGCAGATGGTGTTTTAATGCTTCAGAGAGGGGACTACACACCTCAATATCGCAGCTGATGTCGCCAACGCAGGTGAACCGCCCTCTGCCGATCTGTTGCGCTTTCTGCAGCGCAATTGTCAGCTGCTCATTTGTCATGAGACGTGGGAACGATGGTGCCCAGCCTGCGCCGTGCAACAGTAAGGACAAATAGGGCGCGATCTGAGAGGTAGAATAACATTTGCTACAAATTAGCTACCATCTTTGCGGGAAACAAAATAAAGACCTTGACGTGAAACTCAGAGTTGTACTTGGACGGATTCGCGTAATAATCCGAACGAGTGTATGGACCACCATCTTGTCGCACAAAGTAGTCTTCTGGCAAGGCGTGCACGACATAAATCTTCGACCTAGTAAGTACCCACGAATCTTTTAGAAGGAAAGAGTGTTACCTTTCGTAGGTCTGTAGCTATCAGCGTACCGTGTCAGCCTAGGGTTGAAAATTAGAGGTACCACGACCTACCGGGATCACTGACGAGCGCAGACAGGTCTTTGACTTTGACCTTCTCAATAGGAAGGTCTGCAAGAATGTCGAGGACACCCTCTGCTACATTGCCTGTTCTACTCAATGATTGGCATCAGTGAACTACCCATATGTTGATTAAAATAAATGACATACCCAGTAACACCGAAGATAATGGGACCCAAGCTCTTCGGTGTACCATTTAATTTGATACGCACCCCGACCTCCTCTCTCAGGAGCGCACGAATAGATGGAAGCGTCGGATGCGTGTGTGGTCGAGGCGTGTACTATCATGTACGTATACGCTCAGACCAGGTAAGCCACTGTATGCTACCGAGACTCACCAGAAAAGGACTTGCTACGCCCAACTCGAGATGCGCATGGGCGAGCGCATTCAGGGACTCAAGCGCACCGGCCACTGCGGACTTGTTAATCGACAGGACACTTGACACATTGACTACGCACCCCCCGCGAACCAGCCGAAACCGACTGTCCTCTTCCCATCCTCTCCTGTAAGTAGCTCATAGTCGACGAGCCGAGGAAGTAGATTGGGTTGTTTGATATGCGATTCCGCTTGTGCACATGGAGAGGCAACGAACTTAGACAGTAACTCCATGTTGTATAGCTGTCCCTTAATCGTGTGAGAGAACATCAGGTGAGTACGAGGAACCGGCGACGTATGACCCGAGTCGAACGGTGCAGGGACGGCGTCATTCAACACCTCGTCCAGAGGCGTCTCCTTGATGCCGAGTAATATGTGTGCAGGTGAGAGTGTAGGGTGGACTTTCGCCCCTGCCTATGAGACATACCAGGGTCAAGCTTTGGGAACTTCAGCATGGCCAACAAACACACCTTGATGAATTCGCTGGTTGGCCATACTCTTCTGTCGCAATCCTGCATAAGGACTTCGACGCCATCTTTCTCAACCAATTCATGGACCGTCTCTGGTGTCAATGGGCATCGCCGCTCCCAGATACGCAGAGGGTCTTCACGACGGATCCCAAGGGTGACTTTAGCCGAGGATGGGGGTGTGGTATGGTATAGACTAGTGTTTGAAGCTCGCAGGTAGAAAGGGGCTCGTCGGAGGATGGTCATTGCTGTGCACGTCTTGAGTTCACCAAAGTTGCCAGCTAGGAAGTCCGTCAAGTCTGGGTACGGCGCTGTGTGGTATGCGCCTGAACGCGAAGCCTATGATCCGAGCCGAGGCGGGAAGGTGTCACATCCATCACCGCGCTAGATGTGGCTGCGACCCTGGTCATATGAGGGGTAGACCGTCTAGATGGTGAACTGGAGAATCCTTTCTCGGGATAAAAGCAACAAAACGCTGTGTACTCCATAGGTTATCTGGTTGCTTTTCATACAAATACACGTCCACAGTCGCGCTCGCGCCATGAAGACGACGCGCTGCACCCTTTCCCCGCCATGAGCGCGTCGCGTAGCTGAGTCACGTGACAGTAGATTAAGCGCCAATTTGCATGGCGGTCCAAGACAAAGACTGCGATAGACGACCGTAACTATATGATGCTCTCTACGTCAAGTTGGCAAATCTTCCCCACTAGCATATAGCCTGGCTGCTGTGAACTGCTCAAACGCTGAGTAGTGATGTTATTGCCCCAAGCTTTGATCTGTCTCCTCCAAGCTTGGCTGGTTTTAGCCGACACGCCCCCGCAGCTATCCCTCAATAACCTTCATAGCTTCTCTGCGGCGGTCTCCAATCCTGCAAATTTCACGCTCCCAGTCTCTTCGAATGAGCTCTCCATATCTGTTGCGCTATGCTCATACATCTCGTCTAACCCTCCGCGTTTCTTCCTTTCTAATGACTCCACGACGACCCCTGGTCCAGACACCCTAGGGCAGCCGAATGTATACGAGATTGACCTTACAACAGGAGCATTAGGCAATTGGACAGGCGACATGCTCAATTTTGGCATCCTCACTGTGTACAATGCAACACAGACACCCTTCGAGATCGGTGTGTCTAATAATGGTAAGTTCTTGTACCCCGTAGCTTCACCAGTTTGTGGTTACCTTTAATTTGGTCAGTCACCGTCTTATCATTTCCCCTGCAAGTCGCTGTCCGAACTCTTCACAGTCCATTGAGCCGCATGCCACCTTCGTCAGCAAAGTGCTGATGTCGTATGGATGTCTGCTTGATGCTGACGAAAGCGGCTTGATTTTATGTCAGAGCTAGGGATCGTGGCTCACATTCTCCGCTGAGTCAAACTCTATATCTCAATGGGCGTTCGGCCCATTGCTGCAGTGGCCCCAACAACTTTGCCCCAAAATACAGACCGTTGCACGTGCAATCCTATAAATAATATCATACCATTCTCAGCCCTACTACTTTTGGCACGTTAATCGCATGCCTAGATATGGTACAGGCGTGTATGACAGTTTGTGGTCGAAAGAAATTTGAATTGTTGATTCATGCTGCCTGCCACCCTGGCTATCGATTAGCGACATTTTCAAATTTGAATCAGAGCCTATGTTACAGTCATCTATATGTTTTGCCTTTGTGCTCCCACTTTCTCAATACTAAATCTAATCAATATTATCAGGGCCGATTCATCAAATACTCGACTCTCTGCCGTTACTCGGGGACACGACTGCAAACCAAGTACTTCTTTTCTCCCCTCCGTTCTCCCCACCCGACTTTCCTCAGCCGACCTATCCGAACTACACCCTTCCATCAGCTAACTTCACCTTCCCTCCCGAGCCCTCGTCTCCCCCCGATTGGTCCCTATTTATTGCACCAACGTCATCGCAAGCATTCGGATCGCTACCACGTACGGGCTGTGCCATGCGTGCGGCTGGAGGTAATGTTGGACTATATGAACCATCGTCTCAAAGCGAAGGCCTCTGGCTGCGCGACAGCGATGGCTGGCGCTGGCAGTGGTTTGTCAATGCGCTCAGTCCCCAGACGAACTATACCGTCTACGCAGTAAATAATGGGACTCAAGTGAGTGGCCCCATCTACTTTGTGACCAAGTCTGGTACGTGGTTTCGTTTCGCGGCATACTCATTGGACTGATCTGTCTTCTTTAGCTGCATTCGCTTGTCCGATTGTTTACTCTCTGCCCTTCTGCCCTTCTGTAGCATATGCAGCCCCCATCTCAAATCCCGATCCAGCAGCTGGAGTGACGGCGAACTCATTGCCCGACAACATGACGGAGACCCTTCTCAGCGGCCTTACCAACTTTACTGTCATGCTGACCTCCATCGCGTGCGGACGAGATCTATATAGCCCGCTGGTGACCTGTGCCGACTGTCAGGCGGCCTACCGTACATGGCTGTGTCTCGTCTCGCTTCCCCGATGTGCAGAATACCCTATCTCCACTACATCGACGTCATCTTCGATGCTATCGCAGGCCACCGCACAACAGCCCCTTCCTGCGCTACAACCGCAGAACGCGTCGAACCAGCGCAATCCGTACCTTCCAGCGTTCTCTGAGAACTACACAGCAGTCTTGCCGTGTCTGGAGATGTGCAATGCAGTAGATCGCGCGTGTCCACCTTTCCTGGGTATTAGGTGTCCGATGCCCAAGTACACGGCGTCGTGGAGTTATGGCGTGGGTTATATTGACAGCGGAGAAAATGGGCAGATAGGAGGAGGCTCTACTGGGACTGCGGCGGATCGTTGGGGGAATGTATATTGCAACTCTGGAGGATTTCTATAGATGTGGATAAACGTTGATTGCGGTGTGTCGCTCTCATCAAGTATGGTGCGCCTATATTTTATTTTGTTCTCAGTCTCCGTGCTTCAAGGTTAGACCGTCGAGCATCATGTCCAGGACTTCTGAACTCGCTTCATGATGTAGAAATTATCGCATCGAGGTACCCAGTTTACTCCCAACTCGGATTTACCTTCAACTCTAGCCTGCAGAAGTATGGATTACTGGATGATCCATGTTTTTGGCAGGCCGGGCTTGGACATATTCAGTAAAACCATAATTCAATGGCTTGCAGACTTACTGTGGCAAAGCGTCTTTTCGCCTCTCATGCGAATCCCGCTACGCCCGATAAGGGACGCCTGTTGATAAAGTTTAAGTTCGTCTCTTATATATGCAAAGTATAATCATCGCTTTGCACCATACATCCGAGACCGACCACGAGCAGTGTCCTCGTCTGAGACACAGGTCGAAGGTCTCTGATTTATGGTTTAGTTGGCATGGCTAAGAAACATTCTTTTTCGAGAGGCTACTGCCTTAAATGCGGACGAGGTAAGTCTGGTTCTTATATGCCTCGACTCTGACTCTGACTCGAGACGTCTGGGTCTTGTGCAGCGGATCATTCGACTGAGGAATGTATCTTTTCTACACGACGGTGTTACAATTGCCAACAACCTGGACATGATTCATCCTCTTGTCCAGAGCCCCCAATTTTCGGGCGTCAGAAATGTACAAATTGTGGCGCGAAGGGACATTCCACCGTTGATTGTCTTACCTATCCTGTAAGTTGTCAAGTGTGCCTGATATCATCGTAATGACAGAATCTGAGGCTGGATAGGCCAATGGAGGAAGGATATGCAGCATTTGTGCACAAACCGGGCACAGCTTCTTCCGCTGCCCTACTATTAGCGGGAATGCCAAGCTGACGTGTCAGTTATGTGAGGAACAAGGGCACCTCGCTAGAGCGTGTACGAATGTCTCAGTACGTGTATTTCGACTGAGTGTGGCAAATCGCTCATTAAACGTGATTTTGAAGAAGTGGAGATGTACGAAGTGTACCGGCAGTGGCCATCTTGCGAAGGATTGCCCAAAGCCGGAGGACGAACGGAAACCGACTTGTCGCATCTGTGGTGATGATGAACATAGCGCCACAGATTGTCCAAATCGAATCTGCTCAGTAAGTTGCAACTTCTTATGAAGCTTAGACGGCTACTCGATGTTTCCGACGACCAGCAATGTAGCGGAATAGGACATTCAGCCGAAGTATGCCCCAGCCCAAGTCATGACCAAGATGAAGGTGCGTTACTCAGTCCCTCTGCTACGACCGTTATATATACGCTGCGACTAGGAAACTGCCTTCGATGCGGCAATTCAAAGCATACAAGCTGGTACGGCTTTGCAGATTATTAAGTTGTAAGTTGTCATATTCACTCCATTCCTGTGATACAGGAGATGTCCGCCAAGACGAAGTCCCCGTGGAAACGGAGGGCGCCCACAGCATGATAAGAATACTAATGGCAAGTCGGATGACCGTCAAGATGGTTGTGGCGAGAGTCGACCTCAGAGCAGCCCGCAAGACACCGAGGGACCCCGCAACAGCGACAATTTTCAGAATGTTAAGGACGACGGAAGAGCAAAGAGCAACGCCAACTCTGCTGGTGGTGCCAAGAGGTCAGACGTTTATAAAACACGAGTATTGAACAAGGAAAGCTGACGGCCAACTATACTTGATATCAGTGGGCCCACCCGACCGAATGAAGATGCGATGAAGGCATGGCGTAAAGCCAAATTAGCGTGCGCACTGGGTAGCTATACTAGCGCATTGCCCTTATTGAGTGAAGCTATAGGTAAGATAACCTCCATTGCTAACTCTTGACAGACAATGTTCACGAAGTGGTGCTGCAAAGCCTTAGACGCAACAGTGGCTTTGTTCTATACAGAGCGCGCAATCGCATATGGTCATTGCAAGAACTACGTCGCTGCCTTGGGCGATATTCAACGTGCAGAGGTGTTGATACAATATACGCCAACGTGCGAGATCTTGACGTTGACAGCTCGCTGTCGGCTGCATCTTGCCTCACGGGCACTCGCCCTACATGCTGTTCGTGATGCACTGAAGTTAGACGCTAATAATAAAGATGCCCAAATATTGAAGAGGCGGCTCTCGGATCTAGAGAATCATCACGAGACTTATCAAGGGGCGCGGTCGCGCCGACACTGGCGAATGGCGCGGATGTCGTATGAGTCCTGTTTGGAAATTTACGCGGAGGAAGATGGTCCTCTTCCTATCGAAATTCGTTGTTGGGGAATCGAGCTGAAGGTTGCAGAGAGCGACTGGACAGGCGCTATTAGAGCTGTCGAGTATGTATCGTCCGTCGCCGTCATTGTTGAGATGCCTGACTAATGGTTACACGCTCACTCGACAGTCACCTATTGAACAAAGAGCCTAAGGCCATCGAAGTTATGATTCTACGCGCCTTGGCATTATTCTTGACTGGAAAGTTTTCACCAGCACTCGACCAGGCTGTCGCCGTTTTGAGGTTGGATCCGGATTCTAAACAAGCGGTAGCACTACGATCGAGGATCAAGAGCGTCTCGCGCTTGCGGAAGGAGGGACAGCTCGAGTTCCAAGCCGCACAGTACGATGTAGCCTGTGTCAAATGGAATCATGCACTCGAGGTACGTCTGGGTAGTTCTGAGTGGCTCGCATTGATATTAGAACATCGATGTTAGCTCATAGGCGCGAAAGCAGAGGAAGGTTGTGGCGGTCCTGTCCGCGCGGATTTGTTGCATAAGAGGGCCACTGCGATGTGGAAAGTGAGTGCGTAACACCATCATTGGGCACTGTCGCTAGAATTTGCTATATGCTTCCGGCACTATCAGCTGGGACGATTCGCAGAAGGCCTCAGGGATGTTGATGGTGCATTGAAACTCAATAACACGTCGCCACAAGTGTTTATCACCCGTGGCCGCCTGCATGTCGGGCTTGAACTATATGAGCAGGCAGTCGAAGATTTCAATGCTGCTGTGAAACTTGATACGTCAACCCTGACTGCAGCCGAACAGCAAGAATTAGAAGCTGAGCTCCGAAGAGCAGCAGCTCATAACAAGCAGAAGGACTACTACCAGATTTTAGGTTCGCCGTTTTTCATTTGATGACTAGTTAAATGCTGATTCCTGCGTGGAAAGGTCTGGCTCGAACCTGTACTACATCGGAGATAAGGAAAGCTTACCGTACAGAGTCGCTTAAGCATCATCCGGACAAGGTCAGTATTCTTGATATCTAAACATTCTGATACTATTCACGACACGCCTGATGTGATAGGGAGGAATAGCGGAGAAGTTTAAGCTTGTTGTGGAAGCTTATTCTGTCTTATCGGATCCGAGTTCACGGCAAGACTACGACGATGAGCTGTCCTGGAAGAATGGCTGAGATTACGGGCGCTGACGAATATTATGAAGACGATGATACATTCAAATAGTCAGGATGTAATGACTAGGAGTGCTTCATTATGGGATATTGAAAGCTATCAAGTTTCTTGCTCATAAATGTATGTTGCAATCATGCTGACGGTGTATGACCGCTGTTCTTCTGAGTCGCAATGCCTAAGTACACAGGTGTGCAGAGGTTCAAAGTGGGCTTTATCAAGAGCGGAGACAGTAGGATCGATTGAGTCTGTGGCGGATCGATGCCAGGCAATGCCGCATATTGCAGTCCGGGAGGATATCTCGAAATACGGATGCAATTGCGTAGCCTGGTCGAGAAGCGCTGCTCTTCAAGAGGTGTACGGTACACCTATGCCTTTTTGGGCACATAGTATGTATGCTTCAGGCCACCAGCCCCAGGATCCTGAACTCGTGCCGTGATGGCATGTGTCCTACTATCCTCGACGCACTCTTGGACTTATAAATGGCCCCCGATTCTTATTCAGATAAGAGAGGCCACGAGTCTGATGGAGTTATGTAAACCTCGTCCTTGCCATATGTCAATTTGTTAGGGCTGCATGCTCTGTGTACCACACGCCTGAGACGGGTCAACGGTCTGAGGTGTTTCATCCTTCTGTGCCATGGTCAAACATCCCGCTGATGGCTACTGCCGTGAATGTGGACGAGGTGGGTTCGGTGATTTCTGTTCATCCGGGTCGAGGACAGCTCTGACTAAGTACAATTGTTGATCTGTAGTGGATCATTCTATCCAGGAATGCATATTTTCTGCACGGCTATGCTACAATTGCAAGGAATCCGGCCATGATATATTGTCTTGTCCCAAACCACGAATCTTTGGCCGTCGGAAGTGTGGACATTGTGGCGCCAAGGGTCATTCTACCTCCGATTGTCTCACGTATCGAGTAAGTTACCAGGAGTGTCTCCACCTGAGTATATCGCCGGACTATGATTTTCCAGGTCCGCGGATCGATAGTATGCACTATTTGTGGACAGCCCGGACACAGTTCCTTTCGTTGTCATACTACAGGGTCCGAAAAACTGAGATGCCTGCTATGTGAGGAACAAGGTCATCTTGCTAGGGCTTGTACCAATGTCTCTGTAAGTGCTTTCTCATGCTCTCTACGTATACTGGCCGAGACGCTCACTAAGTGTCAAATTGAAGAAATGGAAATGTACTTACTGCGCGCAGAACGGTCATCTTGCGAGAGACTGTCCAAAGATAAAAGAAAGGGAAGCGCGCAAAGCAAATGCAATGAAACTGTGGAACGCTGCGAAAGATGCAAGTGCAATCGGTGGGTTTACGGACGCACTGCAATTATACACTGATGCTATAGGTGAGAGCAATCTCGTTCACATTGCGTATCGGTTGACACTCACGAAAATGGTGGAATACAGCTATAGAACCAAGAATAGCGTCATTCTACGCAGACCGGGCAATAGTTTACGGCTACTGCAAGAACTATATCGCTGCTCTCGGGGACATTCAGCGGGCCATGACGATGAAAGGGTTTACGACGACGTGCGAGATCCTAACGTGGACGGCTCGCTGCCGGTTACATCTTGGCTCTCGGACATCTGCCTTGCTTGCTATCCGCGAGGCACTAAAGGTGGACAGCGCTGATGTTGATGCTCAAACTCTGAAAAAACGGCTCTTGGATTTGGAGAATCACACTGAGGCTTATCACGGGGCGCGATTGCGCAAGCATTGGCACATGGCAAGAATATCATATGAATCTTGTATGGAAATATATGCTGAAGAAGGCAGCTCTTTGCCTATTGAGATGCGATGTTGGGAAATCGAGCTACATATCGCAGAAAGCAAGTGGGCTGAGGCAATCAGAGCGGCCGAGTAGGTGTCCGAGTCATGATTAATGACGAAGTCACATCGACTCCTCCGACTGACTGATTCTTCGACAGTTGCTTAATAAATGAAGAGCCCAGGGCCATTGAAGGAATGACTTTGCGTGCATTGGCGCTTTTTCTGATCGGAAGGCTCTCAGAAGCACTCAATCAAACTGTTGCCGCATTGAAATTGGATCCAGACTATGGACAGGCGACAACACTTCGTTCCAGGATTAAGAATGTTCTCCGCTTGTGGAAGGAGGGACATTGTGAGTTCCAAGCAGCGTGCTATACTGTCGCATGTGGGATTATGGGACTTCCAGTGATCGCTGAACGGCCGCTCGGACCCACCGTTACGGCGATACAGCGTTGACGCGGATGTTTTGCCGTGTCCACTCTGCTGCTCGGAACATGAATTCGAACCTTTGAACGTTTGAGTGTCGGATTTACCTCATGGCAACACGACGCAGTGGATGTCTCTATGCGTTACTACCCCTGCAACTCTGAAACCATGCAGTTGGCTCCTGGACCCTATGCCAGTCTCAGCTACGCCTCGCTACTTCAAGATGCAATTGCTGCGCATGCGCAACGGGTACTGCTGTCAGTATCACCCATCGCGCTTCCTGCTATCTAAAGACAGAAATAATACACAAAGGATTCTCGCATACGGTTGGGAAGGAATCCTGGATTTGCCAGCACCACTTATTCTTCTGCCGTTACCAAGTCATCTTAGTACTAACCTGCGCGAGGCAGATATGCTCATGCTCACCACAAAATCCGCGAATATATGCGGTTTTAACGTATAACATGACCCGACTAGTCTCGCCGCCATTGAGGGAGCTCCAATTGGAAGATGTACGGAAGCCCGTGCCAGAGGCATGCGCGTTCCTCCTTGTACTTGTCCTGTACTTCGGCCATGCATGCTACGCATAAGATTTTGATGCCATAGTCATCGTACCCCGCCCATTCTGCAGGAATTGAATTGGTGAATCCACCTAGAGAGTCGTATCCGAAGCTCCAACGTCCTTCCACATCCCCCCTTCGGTGGTCAAAGACATCCTCGCAGCGGCCACGATCTCGGCAGTATATGTGTGGCCCTTGGTCGAACATCTCACGGAGAAGGCCGTGAGTGGCGAGCATCAGGCGCGCCCTGCCTTCCATGCATTTCTTCATGTCGTCCATCTCAAGACGTGCAACCGTCCCATCCTGTCGAGGAGCACCGGAGAGCAGTGCTTCCAGCGGAAGCTGACAACAGCGGTAGTATGCTACTGGAAGGATGGATGGGTCGTCCACAAGGTGCGCTAGTTGAACGGCGATGATGTGCCTCGATGGTGCATGTGAGTCATCTCTCCATGGCTCCTCCGATTCTAAGCGGCTGGAAAGCGCGAGCCATTGCTTGAGAGTGTCAGGATACGACATCTTCAGCAGGGCAATTCCATTATCCAATGCTTCACGAGCTTGGTACTTGTGAGCGAGACGAATCACGGTCTCAGCGGTACTAAACTCGATTGGAGGCTTGAAGCTCCTGTCATGAACCCGGTGCGAGGTGTCAGAGGACGAAAGCGACTAATAAGAAACTTTCGCTTACATCAGCCCATACAAAGCACGGAGTAGGGTTTGCAGCTCGGATGGAGAATCGCCGAGGCGGACGATGTCGCAGCCCTCAAAACGTTCTGTGGAAGGACTAGACGCCGTGAACATGTCTCGGAAAGTCTCGCATTGTAGTGATAGCACTCCGCGATGTACACGGAAAACGGTCGTCTCAGCGATCAGGGCAATGTTGCCGTCTTCAAACCAGAGTTCACCTCGTGTAAGGCCTTCCATCAAGTCCTCTGAGTCTGGCGTCGTAGGCTTGTCATGCGACGATGTTGACTCGAATTCAACGCGTAGCCGTTTCCTGCGCTCGGAACGCGCCATAACGTCGAAAGTGTTCAAGGACGGCAGTATGAGCGTGACGAATACAACATGCAGATCTCAGGATGTGAAGCTCGAAGGGTGATGAAAGCCCTCTGCAGTACTGCGCGCGGCAGGTCTACCACCGGGACACGGCTAGACCTCGGAGTTTGACACAGCTCATGTGACCGTGTCGTAAGGTCGACTTCGCTGTCAACATCAGCGCTCAGCGCTCAGCGCTCACACTGAGAGGCAGTGAGGGTTTTCACTTGAACTGTCAGTCAGAAGGAGACCTCCCTGTCTCTCAGAGAATACGCACCCAGTGTCAATTCTTTCTTTTCGCTCTCTGGCGTCGCCGGCTCGGAGGTCACTACACTGTTCCTAGTGGATTAATCATCAACTGTTGTTCAGCTAAGACATGCCTCCGACGACTCGCGACACTTCGGAGAAGAAGTGCTGGAATTGTGGGAAAAGTGTGGCCTGCTAATCACTTTTCTTACTTTCCCTAAGTTGACATTGCATCGTATAGCCGATCATTGCACGGCAGAGTGTGCCTCCAGCGAAAGATTGTGCTTCAACTGCCAGGAGTCTGGTCATGAGTCTTCTTTTTGTCCTAAACCTCGAGGTATTATAAATGCAAAGTGCCGGGGTTGTGGGGGCAGAGGACATCTTTCAGAAGATTGCTCCACTCGCTCGGTTGGTAAACCCGGCTACGATCGTCTAAATTATGACTTGACTTCCACTGTTTCTAGGAATGGGTATGTAAGAATTGTGAGAAAATAGGCCACGGACAGTGGGAATGTCCCAAACCACGAGGGTATCTCTGGATGCAATGCCGGCTCTGCGAAGAAGTTGGTCATCTAGCCAAGGAATGTTCTAATCGACGGGTTCGTTCAACGGACTTTTCAAGTATCTATTTTGTGCTCACAGCTTGACTTGGTAGAATTTGACCTGTCCAAACTGTGCGGAAAAAGGACACTCGGCGAGGCAATGTCCGAAGCCTCGAGGTCACCTTGAGATGAATTGTAATTTTTGCGAACAACCGGGGCATTTTGCGCATGAGTGCACTGACGTCTCGGCAAGTCTTTCGATTGTTGACTTTTTAAGAGATGTCTCATGTCCTGACAGAAATGGAACTGCAAGCGATGCAAGGGAAATGGCCATCTTCATATGGATTGTTCGAATGTACGGGGATACTTGAACGTGAAGTGTCATGGATGTCAGAAGATAGGTCACGTTGTATCCGAGTGCCCCGACCGCACATGCTTTGTGAGCTGTTTCGTCTTTGACTTCAATACGTTGCTAGATATATATCAGAAATGTGGGGTCAAAGGTCATACTTCCAGAGCGTGTCCTGTTCAAGGTGCGTCCTATGCCTATCATATTCTCTGTACCGAGAACTGAATGTCATTCAAACAGATCTCTTTTCCTGTCGTGCATGCGGTAGCCGCCAACATGGTCATGGGTGTGTCATGATCTCCATCATCGCCTGTCTCGATTGTTGCTCAATCCACACAGACAATGCGTACGGGATGAAGGCGATACCATACCGGCTCGTAAGACACTCATCACAGATATCAAAGACCCTCGGAAGCTCTGGCGATTGGGATTGATCGCGATTGAGACCAAGGAATATGCGGAGGCTGTAACGTTGCTCACGAGTGCAATTGGTCTGTCATGATTGGTTCCATCTCCTCGTGTCTTATTGATAGAATATGCTTGATTAGCTCTCGATACTACGTCTCCGGCATACATAGTATGCCGAGGAATCGCACACGCTAAATTGCATGACTATACCGCGGCAAGGGCCGATTTTCTCTGTGCATCAACTCTGGACGGCTACAAACCAACTATCAGCATCTTGCTTCATATCGCTCGCTGTCGCCTTGCCCTCGACTCTCCCTCATCTGCACTCTCTGCCATTGCAGAAGCTCTGGCTTTGGATCCCACTGATAGGTATGCTCGTGCGCTGGAGCGTCGTGTCATTCACATACAAAGTTACCTCGATTCGCGGTCCCGTCAGTCATTGGACGAACAGAAGAATTCGTATAGATCTTGCCTAGTAATATGTACACATGAGAATGACGTACCGCCAGTCGATGTGCGATGCTGGGGTATCGAGTTGAAGATTTCAGAAGGTGACTGGGACACTGCAGCCGTAGATGCTGAGTAGGTTCTCACTTCCGTCGCCTATATACTGCTAAAATTGATCCTTGATAGCTACAATTTGCGCCAAGACTCGACTTCTCTCCCAGCGATGATCGTGCGGGCTCGGGTTCTCTTCCTCACTGGAAAATTATCGGAAGCGTCCGATCAAATCTTAGAAGCCCTGAAGTCTGACCCGGACTGCGAACGAGCAAAGGTGTTATGGCGTAGGATCAAGAAGGTCCGTGACTATAAAGACGAAGGAAAAGCGCGTTTTGGTGGTGGAAAATGGGAATCTGCAGTTCAAGCGTATTCTAAAGCTCTCGACGTGAGCATGTTTATTATATTGTTTTCTTCGGTTTCCCCGCATGACCGCCTTTGCCGATGGCATTAGTGTATAGACGATGATCTGGAGAAAGGGAGAGGAGGTTTGATCTTAGCGATCTTGCTGATAAATAGGGCTACATGCTATTGCAAGGTATGTCTCAAATTGAACACTATCGAAATGTTTGCACTTATATCCGTCTTTTAGCTGAAACGATTCTCTGACGGGCTGCAAGACATTGAGGCATCTTTGACGCTGCATCCTACCTATCATAAAGCATTGCTCGTCCGTGCACGCATCAACGTTGTATCCGAGAACTACGCATGCGCTATAGACGATTTGAAGGCACTTCTTAGGAGCGACTCATCCAGCATGAGTTCTCGCGCGGTGCAAGCGTTGAAGAGCAAAATGCGGATAGCAGAATTATTGATCAAAGATCACTATGTGATATTAGGTTAGGCCCGAAATACCGTATCGGAGCTCGAGATGCCCTGTCTAATCGTTTTCAAAATATTCCGCTGCAGGTCTCAAACCTGCCTGCAGTGCATCCGAAATACGGAATGCGTACCTTGCGATGTTGCAGAAACATCGTCTAGATCAGGCAAGCTGTCTCATACGAACTTTCGGTTTTTGCTAATGTGCATACCTCCTTAGGGCGGAAACGTGGAGAGACTCAAGCTGGTAACATGTGCATACGACATTCTGTCAAATAAGGAGACACGGAAGGTTTATGATGGGCAGAGGCGTTCCCATGATTTCGACTTGGGCTCAGGCCGCGACCTGAGTGCCTTTCGAAATGACTGGCACTGGCCATGAAGCTGTGTACCATTTTCCTGCATTCTATAGGCCGTTCTTTTCTCTATCTCTGGTCGCTCATGAATAAGCTGCCGACTTGTACAATAATTAGTTCTTTTATGTCGGCTGCGGGTTTTAATTATGGTCCCTTCATGCGACAGTCCTGCTACTCGACTTCATGGAATCCAAGATGGTCCTGAGATTGGGTGACGTGGTTGTCAATAGAGTCGCACCTGGCGGTTAGCACAGGCATGGGCTATGTATAAACTACGTTTACCGAAGTGCATTATACACCGGGGTTGCCACTTACGCCCAGCAGGCTGTAATGAACCAAACGGCGCTCGATCGCGTCTGCCGCGATAAATGTCACGTGGTACGTGACCGCTCGTTAGCACGCGTCGCGCATTTTGCCACAACCGCGACGACGACGACAATCAGCTCGAGTCTTTCCTGCCACACAGACATGCGACCAGGGTCATCTAGATCACAGAAAGATGTTGTTTATGATCCGGACCAGGATCCAGAGGAGAAACGCCATCTACGGCGTGATTATCGCGAGCTTCACAAATCTACCACTGAGGGTCAGTGCATAACCTACATCAGCTGTAACACACTACGACATGCAAATCGGCAGACACGCAGGGGAAACAAAATGAGCTGACGGCAGATCAGCTCGTTGAGAAGGTACGCCGCGCAGACAATCTCTTCAACCGTGGTATGTCCACTGTCGCTTTCTTTCATTGTGTGAGCTTAGTCCGTACTGTAGTGAAGGGTACGTCGGAAGCGACTTTGGACTCTGCGTTCCTGCTGGCGGCGACGCAAATGGGCGCGGCGAAGGCCCGCGCCATGAAGTCTGGCGGCGGCGCGTTCGATGTGGATGATTTCGTTGCGCGATTAGTCACCTTCATGGGCGGTCGCAAGGGCGTAGCCCTGCCCGTTGATTCCGACTCAGAAGCTGAAGATGACTACGATGGCACACCCCTTGATTGGGAGCGTATTGGACGGCGTGCGCTTGCCAAAAGTCATAGAGTGCCCGTGATTGACTTCATGTAATGTCCTTTGCAACAAGTCACCGTGATATCTAGTAACACCCACACAGGCTGGGGCCTTTGTCAATAGAGGCAAAAAAACGCAATGTTGCCAAGCGGTCCAAGCTGGAAAAGGACAAGCGCGATGAGAAGAAACCACAGGAGATTACCGAGGACGATATCACACGGTCGGAGAACGAGACCACGAAGAATGTCGCCGCAGTATGTTGGAGAAGTCTTCAATTTTCTGGCCGTTTAGCTCAACTGTCTGAATGCAGCTGGAGAAGATCTTGACACAGCAAGAAGGAACGATAAACCTGTTTAGATTCATCATTAATCCGAATGACTTCGGACAGTCGGTCGAGAATCTGTTCTATCTGTCCTTCCTAATCCGAGACGGCAAGTGTGCCCTCGAGACAAGCGAGGAAGGCGAACCTGTCATCTGTAAGGGCACCCTGATTTTGCCGCATATTCTGTTCGCCGATGTCACTTAAAAATGACCTCCCAGACATCTGTGACCAACCGTCAGAAGAGGATTATGCCGCAGGGCTAAAGAAGCGGCAGCTCGTAATGGAGTTCGACATGGCGACATGGAAGGTGAGTTTGTCCCCTCCGAATGTCTCACGGATTCTTGATTTCTAATCTTGTCGTGCCGCTAATCCATTCAGCGTGCTATTCAAGTCTTCAACATCACAGATTCCCTGATTCCACAGCGACCAAAGTCGGAGATGCGTATCGGTCAGAAATGGTACGGTTGACATACACGTGGTCTGTCATTTCGCGCCGTGGGCGGGCGATCCTCGTCGCGGATTGATTATTTTAGGTGTTGTGCTGTATATTATCGTTACTGTTGTACGACTTCTAATCATATATTTGCATTATCAAACTTTGGCGAAGTGGGGCATCGCCGCCTTGGCTGTTTCATTTCTTTGTGACCCAGGGAAGGTAGATATCTATCTGTACATCGGCATACGGGCAACATGCCCTATTAATATCAACGGCGTCACTTAAGTTTCTCGAACATCTGAATGGAGACCTCCAAGTTCGCCACATCGGCCTCAAAGGTTTGACGCTAGATTAATATGATCAGTCCAACAGCATTTCATTTCTCCGAACTTCGAGGCAAAGATTGCCGCACCTTTTCCTCGTTGGTCATGCGCACGTTCGCAGGTACGGTCTCTTCGTAATCTGGCTGTGCTTCGACCTTCCGAATCTTCTCCAAATTGAGCCGCGCAAGGTCCAGTTTCTTCTGAGATTTAGTAATTTCTACGTCCAGATCGACCTGACCCTGAACGAACCGCCTTAACGCGTGTGACTGCGACGACAGTGGGTAAAGCACTTACTCTGACGAGGATGTGCACCACCACCGTGGGCGAGATGACTGCGGAACCACAACCAGCAGGCACATCTTCGAGATGCCGCACAACCTTCGCTGACTTGCAGTTCTTGATGAGCGCTACAACAGTCGGCATTTGGCTCTCGAAAAGGACCGCATCGTTATCGGATTGGATACGGACGAACACTATCGAAGTAAATCGCTTCAGCGCCATCCGCTTAAAAATAGTGTGGCAATACACACGTTGTATGTCATTCTGCAGGTTATACGATGCAGCCAGCGAGCGTCCCAATTTGATCACGGAAAACACGAGGTCAAAGTCCCTCTCCGCATCTTCGAAAACAAGCGAGTTGTCCTAGACGAAAGCAGTCATAGATGTCAGTTTGAACTTGTACGGCTTCAATCGTATTAGAAACGTACGAAGGTAGGGAAAGACGACACCATGATCGAAGGAGTGGGATCGTTTGGTCGTCGCGGCAGACGCTGCCATAGCTCCTCCGTGACGAAGGGCATGAACGGATGAAGGAGGCGTAGTCCATGATCCAAGCACGTGTACAGAGTCTGTTGTGCTGATTTGCGCGTTGTCGTTGAAGCAGACTCGTCTGACATGGGTTTCATAGCTTCCTGTAAACGCCATTAGCAAGATACACAAGTCCCTGCTTTTAGAAATCATACAATGTAGACGTCGCACAGCTCGTACAGCCAAAAATTGTATGCGGCGCCGGTAGCGTTCATGAAATTTCGCTCCTCAAGCTGACGGTTGATCTCCTCAGCAGCAATATTGAGCTTGTGGAGGATCCATCGCTCAACAAGGCTCTCGTTCCCTGTTGGCCGGGCAGTAGGTTCGGGGACGAACTCGCCATCCAACTTCAACATTGCAAACTTGGTCGCGTTAAAAATCTTGTTGCAGAACTTTCGATAGCCTTCTACGCGGAGAATCTCCAAGTTGATATCACGTCCTGACCAGGCCCAACGGAAACGTCAGCTCGGCGATATATGCCGTTCATCTCTCTAGGACAACGCACCTCCTCCCGAATACGCACATAATGCAAATCGCAGCGCGTCAGTTCCACATTGAGGGATACCCTTCGGGAAATCCTTCTTCTGGCCTGCCTTTGCCTTTGCGATTTCACGTTCATCCAAATTACCTTCATACAGCTTCTCGTGTAAAGCCTCGAGCGGAAGGCCTTGGATCACGTCCAGAGGATCGACTACGTTTCCAAGAGACTTGCTCATTTTACGACCATGGGCATCGCGAATCATGGCATGACAGAGCACCTCCTTGAACGGCATTTGGCCCGTAAGGTGTATCCCGAGCAACACCATACGCGCAACCCAGAAGAACAGGATGTCCCAGCCGGTCTCAAGAAGCGACGAGGGATAGAATGTTTTGTAGTCGAATGTCTGATTCCACGCCCGTTAGCGGGTACGATTAAGACATACGGCCAAGACAATCGTACCTCTTCTGGCCAACCCATGATCGAGAACGGCCAGAGTCCGGAAGAGAACCATGTGTCCAGCACATCCTCATCTTGCTCCAAGGTGAACTTGGCACCACCTGCCAGTTTCTGAGCACGCTCAGTGGCTTGTTCGAGGGTCCTACCCACCACCCATTGCTTGCCATCGGTACGCTACGGACTAAAGTTCAGTACACTGGGTAGTTATTCATAGATGGCACTAACATCTTCATCCCGCCCCTCGATCCGGACGAAATATGCAGGACAACGGTGACCCCACCACAGTTGGCGAGAGATACACCAATCCTGGATACCCTCTAACCAACGATACCATTCCGACTCGGACTGTTTTGGTGATATTGAGAGTTCCCCGGCCTTGGTACGCTATAGAAGCCTGTCAAGATCTGCGACTGTGACGGCGAAACCCTGTGTCTGCTCACCTTGAGAGCCTCTTCAGCCAATGGTTTACAGTTGACCCACCACTGTGGCTTGAGTACTTGCTCGATAATATCACCAGATTTACTGCTCTATAATTCATTCACTGTTCTGACAATAATAGTATGTTTCATACCTGCAAATAGGGATCTGCATTGGGTTGTCTTTGGTCTCGACATACAATCCCGCGTCCTTGAGAGCCTTGATAACAGCTACACGCACGTGAAAGCGCTTCATGCCCTGTAGTCATCCAACCGTATTAGACACCGGACATGTATACTCATTGAGGTAAGGCCTCACCTTGAACTTCTCGCCAGCATTCGCATTGTACGTGCCATCGTCATTGAGAAGACTGATGAACTCAAGATTGTGCCGTTTACCGACGTCATAATCGTTGGGATCGTGGGCAGGCGTGATCTTCACCGCACCAGTACCGAACTCCATGTCAACGGCAATAGCGTCGGTGATGATGGGGATACGTCGGTTGGAGAACGGGTGTACCGCGAATTTGCCGTGAAGGTGCTGGTGCATTGAATGAATTAGCATTCGTAACAGTCCCGGGAAAGTGTGACTACCTTGTAGCGCGGATCGTCAGGATGCACAGCAATGGCCGTGTCGCCCAACATCGTCTCCGGACGAGTTGTAGCCACAATGATCTTCTCATCTGCGAGATAGGACCTTGTAATTGTGGATTTTAATACCATAGAGGGTTGGACTTACCAGAACTCTCGAGGGGGTACGCAAACGAGGTGATTACGCCAAACTCGAACTTCTCCTTCGCATCATACCCAGGTACATTCAGCAATGTCCGACTGTTCAGCTGCTTCTGATCGACCTGCCAAACGTATTTTCAATTCACTGCGTATTCTACACTAGACGACGGCGTACCTCGAGATTCGAGAGTGTGGTGTTGAGCCTCACACACCAGTTCACAAGACGATTTGCACGGTATAGAATTCCATCTTCGTGCAAGCGGCAGAAGTTCTCCATCACAGCTTTATAGCGACTCTGGCGGAGCATGAGCCCCAGGTATCCATTCAGTGCGTCTCTCGCCTACCTCATCCATGGTGAAAGCCGTCCGACTCCAGTCGAAACTCCCTCCGAGCCTGCGCAACTGATTTGTGATCCTGCTCTGATAACTACGACCTCGTGAGAAGGAGCATCATCGAATGACTTGACATACGTACTCATTTTTCCAATCCATCACAGTCTCGAGGAATCTTTCACGACCTAGATCATGTCGGGTTTGACCCGATGTTTTGAACAGCCTCTTCTCAACCACAGACTGCGTAGAGATGCCTGCGTGATCGTAGCCCGGCACGAACAGAGCCGTCTTTCCAAGCATACGATTCCTTGCCCAGCATATGAGGACAAGAACAGCCGTAAATAGATCGGTCTCACCATCGCATCAGAGAATCTTGGATTGCAACGGTGAGCGCATGTCCTATATGCAGACTACCTGTGACATTTGGCGGAGGAAAAGGAATGACGAAAAGGCCCTCCGGCTTGATCCCGCCCTCCGGCGTGAGCTGAGGGGAGAAATAACCTTGTGCTTCCCACCATTCATACCATGCCGACTCAACAGCGATCGGATTGTAGCCGCTAGACATTGGTTGAGAGAGATCTTGGAGAGGTAAAAGATTCATCTAGTCCTTTACATACGGTAAAAGTGGCACACACCTTTCTTCTCTCCCTTCGGAGTGGTATTGACAAATGGTGCCTCTTCCTCCTTCTTTTCCTTCTCTACCTTGGCCTTCTTCTCGCCGGCTGGCGTGGCCGCACCAACTTTGGCTACCTTGGCCGCGAGCTTGGCCTCCTTTTCCAGACGCTTGGCTTCTTTCTTTGCTGTGAAACTCGTTTTTCACCCTCTGCTTCTTGAGAAGCGGATGAATGCATACCTGCGCTCTTAGAGTTAGGATTGGGTGCCCCACTCACCGGAGTAGCACTCCCCGATGGCAATTGAGCGTCAGACATGGCTCGTAGACCTAAATGACTGTACAGTATAGGTGGTCGCGATGGACGGAGAGATGCAGTGAATAATCGATGCAAGGCGCGCATTCGCCCATCTTGACTCTTCCAGGATTGCACACGAGCGAGTCACGAAAGAATCTACTTTCCCACGATTATACCTGCTACGGACTGGCAACGAGCACTCTTTTTGAATCGACAAAATTATACTTGTGATTCATACGAGACTAACAGCGCATAAAATGTGGTATTAAAACGCATGAACAACATTGATATGCCCGAGACCGAAAGCCGTAATAAGGCCCACTGACAATCCTTGTAAAAGTAGGTCACGAGGACGCGACAAGATGAGACGCGTCGAGTCGTTGCAATTCCCGACGCGTATCGTGTCGCGTCGTACTTGCACCAACCTGTTTCAACGCAGATCACACATGTTCCTTTTCAGAACGAGTTGGAGAACATATCAGGTACAACATTGTGTCCCATGAATATTTCATGTAGACGCACAGGCCACCATGGCCGTGATGTTCCTCTTTCACCCGCGTATATTTCCTAAACTCCTCGCCGATGTTACAACCACTTCCTGGTATTCGAGAAACGCGCAAACCTAACGCCACACGCAATATAGCCGACGTCTCAACAGTGAATGCAATCTAGTGTTGCGTATGAAACTAATTGGCTGTTTAAAACGGTATGTAAGTAACTCCTGGTTTTATGTTAGTTATATACAGGTGTTTTTTACGTTTTAAACACACGTCACGTGCTATTTCTCTGCCTGCGGCGCAAAGGGCTGTGGAGACGCACTGGGTGGACCAGAGGTCTCAGAGTGCCTTGGAACATACAAAGTTGTGCTCTGAGCCGGTATTAGAGGCAGAAATGTGAATTTGAGTGAGTTATTGCCAAGATTCGAGACACGATCGTCGAGATCTCACACACTTCGGCATCTGCCGGATGCGCATCGTCTCGCACCTGGACTTGCCAATGTCCAGGATAGCAGAACTTTAGGCATAGAGGTATTCCAAGGCGCATTGCATTCTCCAAGATTGTGAACATATCTAAACCAATTGCCTATTTCAGTGCGGTGGGCCTCTATCTATGCATAGAGTCGCTGCTTCACGGGAAGCGTCACGTGTCCTGACTTAATGACATTATATACATGAATAGTTTTGGCCCGTGTTTTTTACTTGTAAAAAACATGTTTTAAACATGTAATATACATCCATGTTTCTTACGTCGAGTTGTATACGCGACACTAATGCAATCCCCCCACCAAAAGTTACGACGGCAGTCACGTGCACGCCGCGTCGCGCTCAGCGCTAAGTCCCGGACTCCCGCCCCTCTCACTTAGCGTGAAGTAGTTCGCCACCGAACGCTCGAGATGCACAGGCATCCAGCCCTGCGCAGTAGTCAAGCTTCCGTCGGTGATGCCGTCCCAGAATACGCAGACGTGGATGACGGCAGCGTGACAGACGGCGAGGATCACAAGTGGGTTGGAGATGCTGCAGCATCGAGAACGGCCGCAAGCGTCGTCCCACTGTATATATGGAGTATAAACTTTTCGAGTTCACATAAATAAATAAAAAGTGTCATCGCAACAAGACCGAGGCGCGTATCTCTCGAATTACGATGGGTTATTGTCCGCCCTCATGATATCCACTTCCTCTCTCGCATTCTTCACCTGGGCCCGCTTCTTAAATATGTCTAACATGTAATCTATCTAGACATCCATCCTCTCATATGTTTTATAGCTTCTACATATTATGCTGAAAATGAATAAAACAACTTGAAGTCCCCAGACACGGCGCAGAGGCGGGACTTAGCGATGCGCGCGACGCGGCGTGCACGTGACTGCCGTCGTAACTTTTGGTGGGGGGATTGCATTCACTCGTCTCAGCTTCTATTGCGACAATATGCTCTCAGATAAAATAATGTACCAAACCTTTCTCGACCGCCCATGTCCTGCAAGACCTGCATATCGACTGCATCCCGTATCTCATCCCGCCATCGCCACACAGTGAACGATTTCCACGCAACATGACTCGCTGCACGTACGGCCAAGTCCGGAGAGTTACTTGATTGCGCGCTCGGCCGTACTCCGTGCCCTGCGACGTGTCTGTCGGCTCGACTGACACGCCCATCTAGATCGAGTATCCCGTGCTCCAGCTCCACGGGATCCAGAATGTCGTCCATGGCCTGTACGCGATCCCCAGGGTCAGGATCGACGTGGCCGTTGACGAGAAGGGACGCGTGGAGGCTGCGGGTAGAACCCGGAGGAAGCAGGACCCCAATACGGTAGCTGCGCGGGTCTATTGTGTCGATCTACGGCAAAATACAGCTGCTGTTATTTTCAGACGGAATGAGACGTACCAATACATCTTTCTCTACAAATAGGCGCATATGGGGAAACTCTCGCCGGTAGGAAAGGATATCACCTTCTTTCAATAACCCCTGTTTGGCGAGAGCGCTGAGGTCCAGCGGCTGCGTACTGGGGAATTTGTATATAGGATTAATTTAGTCTTCGCACCGAGAGAACTGCCATAATGACGGAATATGAATTACATACCGCTTTTCTCTCAAAGGATGATCCTGCTCCCAGGCCTCATCTTTCCACGGCGCATGCAGGCTGCCGCCGCTAACACCGGTCTGAAATTTTTCGATATCCTCCCGAGCCTTCTTGCCAAGCCATCCAGAAAATAGATGATCCTGGAATGTATGCGCAGCAGACAAGAAGAATGGGGAGGTGAATGTCGAGGGGTCGAGCGTCGCAGTGCTTTGTTCCTGATACTCCCGCTGCGGCGGGAGAAGCGTCTGGGCTGAGGACCCCACTGACGGTGCAGGGTCTATATCCATACTATCAGGATAAATGGAAGCGTTCAAGCCAGACGTCTCACGGACTACGGCGTAGTCAATATGTGTGGGAGAGATGGATGAGCGGTACGTGAAGAAGGAGGTGGGAGGAAGCAGTGACACAAGCAGATCCTGCGATTCCGGTGATAGGTCGAGAAAATTCTCGTAATTCAGCACGTCCTAAGAGCGTATTGCAGGTTGCACGAGCCATCAGCGATGCGGCAAAACCGTGCACAGTGCGGACCGAAAGACGGACCACGAAGTCAATCTTGGTAAGCTTGCTTTTGGGACTAGTAAGAAGGGTCTCTAGCTTGTCGACAGGCTCCTTCTCTGTGTCTCTGCCTTTCCTCTTGCCATTCGCACGCGGAGGTTCTGATTCTACGACGCTGACAGGAGCCTTCGCAGGCACGCGTGTCGAGCGACGTGGACGGCCGCTGGAGCTACTTGGGTCCGACATAGATACAATGCACCGCGTTTGGAACTTAATTGTTGTGTGGTACAGGTTCCTGGAGCAGTAAACATTGAGCGGTGATCAGATTATTAGTATTCGGTATACAACGCGCCTCTACTAGTGGAATGAGAATGAGGTGACTTCTAAAGCCGCAGCACGGGTAGTATGACCTTGATGAGGAATGCTACAGTGCTGTTCCACAGATGCACGTTGAAGTTATGGCTTGAGAGAAGAAAGATGCAACTGGTGAGAGAACGGCTAGCGGCACCCACAGTGGTCACGTGTGTAAATATTGGTTCTGCATTAACCTTTGACTGGAATCAGTGCATTATATCATGCTGACTAGCTCACCCGGGGCAGGAATCAATACTTTACATCATTGTATAAATCCATCCAGGCAATATAAGTGTGAAACAAAATAGCTCTATTACAATGCAAGCGGCGACGGAGTTGCGCGAAAGTTAGAATGCGATAAGAGACCTTGCTAAAATACACTAGGACAAAAGGCTATGACGCCAGAAGTGGTCACCGAGTCGAATTTCAAGCTATATATCGTGTACAGCTTATGCTTTGACTCACTACCTTCGAATACTGAATTATCGAATGTCATACTAGCGCGTCCCTCGATCGTTACGGATGCACGTGACCGCATAACGCGCTTGTGGCGTCCCGATGGGATTAACGCGACTGAATATAACTAATAGTGTATCCTCACCATCTCTAGGCTGAGGTAGAGCCTAGCATATTTTTGGAGACAGCCTAATCCTCTCAAACTAATGTAAACTCTGTGATCAACGCGATTGTTTGGTTTTTTCTTTGTGTTCGGGTAAGTTGAGGCACCTGGCAGAGTCTAGACTCTAGTAGACTGTCCCGTCTAGTACATGCTACTGGATGGCATTCTGACAACCCGAACGGCGCTGTGGCTTGGACTAAAGCCATTGACTTGAATCCTCCTTCTATTCGGGCTGAGTAAGGTTTAGTGCGTATTGAGCGATGCTCCCACAAGGCACAGGTCCCAATTTTGTTGTGTCAAGCAGGAGAGGTGATAGCACTGAAGACTTCTGCGATATCTGGATGTGATAGAGTCCGTCATGGCGCCGCCAAAAATAGCACTGTTTTACTATGCGCCTTGGGTTAATTGATCAGTTCGTCGTGAACTGAAAGCGCATCGGGAAATGGCAAGGTCTCATGGCTATGTATCTTTAGCCTATCCTAATTGGACAAAGTACAACAATGCTGAACATCTGGAAACTTGCCTGTGCGTTCAACCTCTTCACAGCACCCGCAGCGATATGATAGTGGCGTTTATGATAGCCCCCCTGGAACTTCCAACACGAACAAACGTGTAAGGAACATGGCGACATCTGTTAAGACAGCGCCCTGTAATTGACAGCCTACCCAACTTCCCTGCTTGAAGGCGAACCAAACAATTTATTCCAGATCTCCGATGTCAAGCGATGTTGATCCAGGCCACATCGATATTCTTCAACGCAGCAAGGGCATGTATTCGAACTTACCCATCCGTCGGTACTGCGTCCTATTTGTGCGGTCTCTCTAGAGCGCGCAGACGTCAGCGTAGCTATATCCGGAGAGCGCATGAACGACTTTCGGACGCCAGATCCTGCCGTGTTAGTAGTAGACATTGTCACTCTCACTCGCGACAGGCTGTGCGGTCAGCTTAACAAGCATATTGCATTTCCGCTATACGTGCATCGCAGCGCTGTCAGTGCACGGCTCCAAACACCGACGAGCGAATGATCCGGGTAACGCGGGGCAGACCATAGATCGCAGGCGTGGCGTCAAATGCGACAGAAGTGGATGAGCACAGTACGAATACGAGTTTTGCTCACGAAATGCATTGCACCCTCCGGCGACCTCGGTCGCACGTAAGATTGCTTTCGATAACGCCAGACCACACACCGCTGAAGTATTAGTGAGTTCGATGTCACTGAAGTGAAAGTTCAGATTGCAATAGTGATAATTAGGCGCAGGAACGCGTAACATGCGGACAGAAGGCGCTGCGGTGGGAATAAGTAAACTAATATCTGATTGTCCAAAACGCCCTCAGCGTTCGTAGTCCTTATCGCCAATGGCCGTCACCTTTCTCTCTTTAATTCAGACCCACCAGATGCAGCACGACGGGCTGACAGCTATCGTAGCTGTATGCGCCAGAGTTGCCCGAAGTCGCCTGGTACACCACGTTACTCTGTGCGGACGAGCTGTTGCTGGACATGCAGAGTGAAAACTGGTCGGTTTCGCCGTTCACGGCGAGGAGCGGATATTGAGTGCCGCTGTCAGGGTCTGTGTCCGCCTGTGGACAAATTCGCCCGCGTTAATAATGGGACCTGATGAAGTGTTTGTAGCAATCAAACTTACTACAGCGCAATAGACTTGCGCAGGCGCTGGGAGACCGCCCTCGGCGCTGACCAAGAACGCAGGCATATCGCCAGAACTGACGTCGACATCTGTCGAATGCATGCTCGCATTTTCTGAGTTGGGATTGGGGATAAGGGCGCCGTTCAATAATGAAAAGTTTGGGAAATCGTTGTATGGATACGTCGCATACGTCTACCAATTCATGGTCAGCCATAGGACGGGAGCTCACCGTGTTGCAGGCAGCATGTGATCTGTGACGCACCGACAACACTTTGTACTCTTCACCCTCGCCTGATCCGTTCTGCCCAAGTACGAGCGGTACTCCTGTCGCATTGGCATTGGCAGAATTGGTGTTGTACGCGGCGAGCGTGAAGTTGTGTGCGCTGTCAAATGCGCCTCCGCCAAGTCCAGAGCACCACGAAGCGGTGCTGTGTTTGACGGCCGTCGGACGGGCGAAAGAGACTGATCCCAATGCCAACGTGAGGAGAGTGAGTGACAACATTATATATGGATAGTAAGCAGGTAGAGATAAACGAGAGACGAGTGTGTAGGGTTGAGGAAAGTTTGCAGTGTTGGAGGCGAACGACGAGGTTGGCAGTGGTGCTCAGCTGGAGTCTTGGAAGCTATATACTTACGAGCCGACGGCGAGTTCGGCTCGCTTGGCACGCTCCTCCTGCGCAACAGCCGAGTGCATCCACACTGACATCACCCTCTTAGTGCGCGAAGCTCATCGGGCTCGGGTCGGTAAGTTGGAATATCCAGACGAATAAGCCGACCTCAGTGACACGCACATACGGGGGCCGGATACGCGTTTTCTAAACGTTCTTTTGCAACATCGTAGAAAGTTCAACTGATCGGCCGGGCGTAGAGCAAAGACTGTCTTCAGTAGAGGAGACACAGATCGGTGAATTCGACATTCAGTAGACTCGGACGTGGCGGTAACCGACGGCAGGCGCCCAATATTGGGTGGCAGCGGGCATCAAAAGTCAAAGCCGCGGAAGTAATTCGTCTTTGATAAGTTCGGTCTCGTGCCGATGCGGTGCCAATCGCTGAATTGCAAGAAAGACAGATCATTGGACATGCTATTGGTCCTGGATGATAACTCTCACGGCAATGAGCGATTATTGCAAAGGCTTGCACTGGCGTGCAACGACCACGTTTCGAACAGCATGTGAGTGTTGACGAAACGACAATTCTGATTCCTTCTGAAGATTTGGACATAAAAAGCTATGACGTGCCAGTTCTGAGCTGGTACTACGCTACCACCAAACAACCAAATGCACGGTACTAGTCCTCTGCTACGCGTGAACAGGCTAATAGATGAGCTGTAGTGTTACTGAATAACACGTAGAGTAATCGTACTGCCCGTCATTGTCTGCGAACGCTTTGTAGATAACCTGGTTCTGCGATGCCTGGCCTGTACCATAGGCGCTGCTTGTGCACAACGAGAAGTCACCGGTGTTACCGAAGACAGCGAGGACGCCGTGCTGGAACCCAGTGGGAGGACCATCGTCCTAGAATGATACACCTTCAGCTGCATTTACCTAGACAGTATGTAAAACGCGGCATACCTGGATGCAATAAATCTCTGCACCCGGTTCATCACCGCTAGGGTCAGTCACCATGAACCCGAGGCCGTAGCCGGCCGTCACGTTGACGTCGTACGCGACAAAATTGCCATCAGCAGCGGGGATAAGAGCTCCGTTGATCATGGACATCTCCGGCCCAGGCCAGAAGTCGTCGGGGAAGGATGCCCATGTCTGATCCGGGGCGAATGTAAGAAATAACTCGTTAATTTTCCGAGACGAGAGCACATACCGCAAGCACGGTGCTAGAGCTGGGAATGTTGTTGAAGCTGTTCGAGGCGAGGACGAGGGGTACACCACTCGAATTCGCGTTTGGGAGTGTTGTATTCAACGCCGCCAAGGTGAAGTTGGAAGCGTTGTCATATACGTGCAGCCCACCAAGACCAGCGCATGCACCGCTACTCTGGCGACCGAGTAGGCCTGGTGAGGCATAGGCAGCGGATATCAAGGCGGACAAGAGAGTAAAGGCGAACATGGTAGGCAATTAAACTCAGGGTGTGTGTGCTTAGCAGACAGGAAAAATCAGTGCGTGAATCAGGCTGTCGAGAAGCACCGAAACAGAGGTTGAATTTATACCTCACAACTTCAGGGACTCCTCAACATTTTCTCAAGTCCACTGCCCAAGCCGTCATGGGATGTTCCTGAGCTTGACACGATGCGGGACCGAGTCAGTACACACCTGTTACCCTCCGTTCCATAATTTGTTGCGCCGATTTGTCTGAGCGCGATGATTATACAGGCACTTGTCATCCAAAATGCTCACCTGCTCCGGAAAATGCCATAAAAATGCCGAAGTTGCACAGCTATAGGTTGCTTCCGGTAATTCCGCAGGCGCATAATGCTCACGCGCGAGAAAATGAGGCATCCGTGGAATGGAGAGCAGCTAGATGGAGCTGAAACATTAGATTTTAATGACATAAAGAGCGGCGCTCGGCCTGTCAGCGTTGATGTGGATCAACGGGGATATACTTTCGTTGTGCCTTAAAACCCGCGTCATCTCGTTCCTGAGTTGAATATGAAGGAGCTTTCGGTGTAGCAGAGTCCACCGATTCAAGCTGCAGTCAAAACTGGCATTGACGCATCAGGCGCATAGAAAATGCCTGTGCAGAAAGAAATTTCAATAAGTTGGAGGGCCGTAGAATCAAAAAATCAACTTGTGAGTAGGGCAGGACACGATACGCAGTCAGGGATGTGCCTTCGGTAATGTTGTGTCCATGCCAACCGTGACAAGTCTAAAGTCTAAATAAATTCTCGAGCGCTCGCGAACATAGAGACTTTCCATATCCGGTTGCCTCGACGCACGTGTCTGTTCAGTGGCGTGGAAATGCTCCCACTTGGTCCAAATATGGTAAAATATGGGGTTGACTTCAGTGAAGAGACCCTATGCTAGGGTTTATTTAGGTTAAAAAGCCTCTATCTACCTTGTTTATTGGGTTATCTGCCACTATTTGCCAACCTATCGATTTTGTTTTGCCATATGCCATGGCAATTGCCCGGTGGCAGAAATGGCTCGGCAAAATACCTAATTTCTGCCCACAACACTAGCCCTACTCAATTCTTTTTTTTATCTCTCTCTTTTTTTTCTGTGATCATCCGAGAGTTCGTGTAAGCGAGATTCTAAACCCGATCTAAGAATTGAGGACCTCACTTTATTCGCACGGTGAAGGCGGAGTTGACGGAGTTGGTATTGTCGTGTATGCAAAGCAAATACTCGTCGTTCTGCACGTACTGGAAGGTCTTTGCGCATATGCTGAATGATTATGTCTACCCCCCAAACCAATACTACGGTCAAAACTAGAGGATTTCTGGGCACTTTCCAATATAAAGTGCTCGCCCATATCAGGCGGTGTGCACCGGCCCGTACCTATTTGGAACCCCGCATGTAAGACCCGTCAGATCGCTTTAGATCATTTTAGATCATTTTATTTCCACTTCATGGAACACGAGGCCTGATGTGAGCACAAGAGAAATAAAAAAAAATAAAAGAAAGAATTGAGTAGGGCTACTACGTGTACGGTACCATCGTTGCTGTACAGCTACTGCGTCAACGGTTCACGACTTTCGTAACTTGAACGCGGTACTTTAGACTCCAAAACTACCTCAGACCACTTACGAAAGCTTGAGGTTTGAATATTTGAACTCTCAAGCTGGTCACCATTAATAACATTGCACTACCACTCTAAAGTGTTTCGAATATTTCAGCTAGTGAATAGTCCTTGCAATTGTACTGTTCTGGGCAACTGCTGGTCGGGAAGAACCGTCCTCAACCGTGAGCTTTGCGGTGAAACTATGTATAGTAGGACACGGAAGGCGTATGTTCACAACGCAAGACGGACTCTCTATACGCATGACCACTTACGTTGCTGCTGCAGATCGGGTTCGAATGATTGAAGTCATAATATCGAAGCTCCACGACTCGACAAGCATCTCACCTGAGGCGAATGCATTCGTATGCCCCCGTTTTATCTCTCTCACTGCTAGAGCGGCTTGCTGCCTGCTTGCATTCGCGGCACCTTGTGAATGACATCAGACCTGTGTATCTGGCATAGGAAGCTGACAAGGTTCATCGTCTTTCTCGGCTCTGCACCCTGCACCCACCTCCTTCGTGAGAAGTCTTTCTTTTGGGCCTTACTTCGCGGAGCGCTACATACTGGCGCAGTGAAGCCGCTGCGATGAAAACATAGTGAGTAAAGCCACACTACTCGTGTAGATTTGTTTGATGACGAATGGCGACAGTAGTGCGCAGCAGGAAGACGGAATTTTGCATGCACTGCCCTTGCAGCCGAGAATCCGCTATTATAGTTCTCCAACACAAGCCCTCACAGCGACATAAACGCGCGCTCTAGCATTTTGACGATGACCACACCCTGTCTACTCGATTTGACCTCCAATGAGCGGTCTGTTCTTCCGACGGCGCGCTTATTCACTGCGGATCGAAGCAAGAAGATACGTCAGCCGTATGGCAGTAAGTCATGATTGTCTTACAGACGCGGGAGTATCTCATGCATGGATCTAATAAGTGCTGCAATAGGCAGTCCCAGCTCCTCTCAAGTGACTGTTGCGCCCCAAATCTGGCTTTCGAGAGTCATTTAGAGCAGAGACGAGGGGATGGCTGCCTAAACGAATCTCAGTGGCCTGAATACCCGGAACACGGATCTGTTCGGACAGGGCGTGCATTGGGCTATGTCCATTTGCAGCGTAGACAGCCGGACCAACGGTGAATGTTTCGAGAGCACAGTCTCTCTGTATAGTCCTTTCGGGGAGCAAGTGGTCCTTCAAACCTCCGTGAATGGGCGGCGCACATATGTACCTTAAATCAGGTGACAGTAAGTTTCTCTCACAGGGTGACAGTTATTTTGAGCGTGCGAAAAAGTAATTGACCTCCTGTCGAGGCTACCAGCTGTGTGTTAGTCGATCCCAAGATAACTTCATAGGTCTTTTCTTCGACTAGATAGGCTCACGCTTTCTTCGTCTTCGGCAGGTTCGCTGTAATTCCTTGCTTGCCACAGAATTCATACTTGTAAGCTTTAGTGACCTATCATGTGGCTGCCATTGCTCCATAAGTACAGCAATCTTCTCATGGCGGTCTGTATCATCTAGAGTCCGCCCCATACGGGCAACTTTCGCAGTCTTCCGAAAGATGATCCTCTCCCCTCCATGACTCGAGGTCCATTCGCATGTGTTCCCGGCAGGGGGTGGCGGGTCATGGTGCCTGACTTCTACTAACATTGATGAGCGCATTTTGTGCGCTCTCCATCCTAATTGGCACTTGCGTGGGAGCTTCGGTTGCACGTTGTCTCGCTGGGCAGCGTACGTTAGCATACGTTTGCCAAGGCTCATTCAGTGATGCTCCACTTTTGATAGGCCGCACCTTCGCCTCATCACCATGAAGCCTATGGTCCGGCACTAGGCTGGTTGCAGAACATGAGCGTAAGACCCTCAATTCCCCTACTCGGAAATTTAACGCTTTGAGCATTTACAGGGTCAGGGGCATGACCATCCATCAATTTTATGCTTGGACTTCTGCCCCAAGTCTTCCATACTGCATGTCTTCACGGGCGATCCAGGAGGAACGATCTAGGCATGTTTCGACCAGCTGAGTTGTGAGTCTCGAGTCTCCTCCGCATTGGTATACAGACGGTGTTACGTAAAACAGCACCTTACATCGATCTTCCCACTATCATAGGCCGAGATTTAACCGGACCATGTAGAAGTTGACGTTCCCTCGTCTATGGAATTTCTGCCGCGTCTTCCTCAGTCTTTCATGTAAGCTACAATCAAGGATGGAATCGAATTTTCATTTACTGAGGGTATCCCGGTTCAGCCTATTAGACAAGCTCAAGGCCACGAAGTACGCTCGTTCGTGATACGAATGACAGCACAGCCCATTTTCACTGGTCTTCGGCATTTCGTGTGTGTGGGTTCTCGCTTAATCGCCGTTGGAACTTCTCAATCGGGAGTCTCGGTATGAGAATTCACATGAGGGCTCGCATGGTTAGCATTTCTGCTGTTGACCAGAACGTGAAAGGCCTGGAATTTCTCGAGGATCTGCTCGGACCTCTCTAGCCCTTCGACTCCTATCGAGACCCTATCTGGTCAAGAAACTTCCTAGTGTGGAGTCCGATGAGATTTCATCGGCGAATCCTGGGACACTCGACGGAATACACGAGGGTTGGGTTCAGGAACGGATCATTTTGCATCCTATGGAGTTCCACTTTTGCCACGGTCAACTGTCTGCTGGCCATACGCTATACACATGCCTTCGCAACGTGACGGAGACCACTGAAGCGTCGGATTATCGTTCTTTGCCAAAACGACACTGATGAAGCCATTGGAAGACGGGTGGTGTGACTGTCTTCCTGACATGCCTCGAATAAAGATAGAGGAGAACAATGGGCATTGTGGGCACCGTGTGCAGAGGGTGACCAATTTTATCTCGTTCTAATGCATGCGAATTCTGCGATCGGCTGCATTCGTGCTTATGCTCTGGTACCACATCTCAAATTGGAAGTACGAGCTGGCCTAGTCCCACAGATCCCTCATGGCATGGTGTGCAGTGAAGACGGTCATTCAGCGCTCGTTAAGTGATCATCTCGGAACCGCTGCATATCCCGCTATCCGAACTCGCTGTTTCCGCGATAACCGCCTTGTGTTGTCAGATCCGTTTGATTCTGGCTTGGTTCGCACTAACGGCATTGCCACAGTAATGGAAAGGATAAGATTCAGCAGGGGTGTCCTAGAGGGCGACGCAGGCACCACTCTAGCTGCCCTCAGGGGCAGGTTCATTCACAAGGGAAACGGATACTATTCGTCCTTGGATTGTATGGCATAATCCTCATGATTGGCTGCAATATCTAACGGTCTTTGATATGCTTGATAACATATTACGATCGTGGATGAAGACGAAAATAAAGGCGAGAACTAATCTTGGTTGGCATAATGCTAACGTTGTCTAGACGCGATGTTCACTTCCGCCGAGGCCGCCATGTTGGCTCCAGGAAGATTCAACGTCTTAGAACTCCTGCAAGTACGGAGTCTTTATTTCAAGGGCCAAAAATGTACTGTTACGTGAAGAGTCTCCAGGTAAGGACAAGACTACTCTACGATCGCTGCCCTCAAAGGAACATATCAGAGGCGTCTGACACCCCGCTGAGCTCCAAGGCACGGATGGCAGGTCATACTGAGGTACCACAATTTGCTAACGCTCGCCTCAGTCCGGACATACGCTCCGTTCATTCGAAAACGAAATGAAGTCCGTGAGAGTTGCTTCAGGTCTGCTGTGTTGCAAAACACTCATCTCTGGGAAGTTGCGCCCTCTAGACTTCATGTTCTGGACTGCTTAAGCTATGTTATAGATGTTGTATGGGGATGTCGGGCACCGCAATGGCGCATCTTCAAGCCGGCCATCAGTCATGGTTGTCGATGACAAGGGAGTCTGTCAGGGAGAAATCAAGACCAATGGCGCGGGCGGCTTTGGCCGTTTGTGGATGAGCCATCTTATCGGCCTGCAGTTCGAGCACATGTAACCTGACGGACTGCCGCATTCATTTCCTGTCCGTCGCAGGATAACCTTCTTCTATCATGCCGAATGTGAAGGGCTTCACCGCAGGTATGGCTGATCCGTGGGACCTTCGGACACCTTGCAATCAAAATCACCGAAAGCACATGTTGAGTTGCCGCGTTCCCATTTGCATCGAGTCGGCGTCTCATCCGACGATTATCCACGAACCTACCGATACAATTGTAGGCTCGATGCGACAACTGTTGCATAGGATTTAAGACGTCTGACAGGAACTGCTTAGTATCTGCATCATTGCAAATGAGAGCCATTCTATTATCTCATCGCGACGCTGCTCAGGCTAGTGTTGTGAGCGCGCAACCCACACAAATTGTATTAATGCTGGTCGAGATCGCCAGGAATCGGACCGCGGTAATAGCCAGAGCGCTCAAAGTCCACTCTATGATCATCCTTCTTATCCATGTCATTTCCACGACCAGGTAGGTTTTGATATCACCGTGCCAGATTCTACTGGTGAGATAACCCTTATTCAGACTAGAAACATTCCTGCTATTATAACGCAGTGGGTGCCCAACAGATGACATTTGATATTTTCACAGCCGCACCTTGGCCAAAATGGCTTGCTGTGCCTGTCCAGTCAAGCAAATGGCGGCAGCCCAGCATTTGGACAGCAGTACTTCGCACCATTGATCTGCAGCGAACCTGCGCTGACATGTGCATCATTCACGCAATCCATTGTCCGACTGGCGATTGACAGATGTTCACAGGGGAGGTGAACCTGACAGCGCCTTTTCGCAACCGAACGCAATAGGTATAGGAACAGGCATTTACCTGAAACTGCAACGTTATGCCGGCACTTATCCACTGCCAGGGGGTTTACATGCGATTCTGCGCCCTTCTGTGTCCGATGGTCTGTGAATCGACGCTTCGAGCAATATCTGTATTTCCACCATAATATTCCGTCATCCTGTTATGAAAATTTGCCTGAGGGTGAAGGATGTCCGAGAACGACGCTATGTCCCCAAAAAGTAGGGCTCGGGTGGCCTGGGCCGCCGAGACTCGACATCAATTTGCCAAAACGCTTGAGGTTAAGTGACTTAATTATGTAAGCATCCCAGCTATCTCCGGCGGCGGTCATTTGGTTTTCAGATTTGAATCCAGATTTGACATCTCCGTGTCACGTCAATTTGTCACAGCGCTAAGCGCCAATTAATGCCCTCTCACGACTGTCTACCAGACGCTCTCTTCCCCATCCTCCATGTTCTATCCAGCAATAAGCACAGCGCAGCGGAGAAAAACGCCCGTATATCGTGCACAGCAGATCCAGACTGCGCCAAATTGTGCTGCCAAATATAATACCATACATCCTTTTTATGTACATTCCTCTTCGACTTCGTTGATTATCGGCTATCGTGATGCCTCGAGGGTTCAAGCTGGCCTGCTCCACTGGGCAACCAGAAAAGGTCCCCGAATTTGATACATGTTGTGACGGCTACGGCCTGCGAGCGTCGTGAGTGACTGGGAGAACAATACAGTCCCTATTAAGGTATATTTATCCCGAAATTCCTGCTAGCTCAGTTTGGGTGATGTTTCCTTTCAACTAAGCTCAGGCATTCCTCGCTAACCAGATCGTCCAGCGATGAACGAGACGAGACGTAGTCGTCGACGTCATTATCGCTCGCTTGGACTTACATCCATCCGACCGAGAAACACTCGAATTACGCCAACATCTGATTACGGTACATATCAAGCGTTCAAAATGCAAACTGTCATGCTGGGGTTTGACCGCCGCTAGGCGTCTCACCACCAGCCGCCTGCGGGCCGCAATCGCTCAGGGTAAGATAACATATTGCCCCGAGTGAGCCTCGAGTTGTATTGAATGTTCATCGGCTCCCGGCAGTTGTGGCTCGGTCTGGGCTCGTAGACGCAGACTGTTGGCCCCGAGGCAACCCGGGTAGATTGAGGCTCAGTTCCAAAGAAATGAAACCATGATCCCATTGAGCGCCCGGAAAGGTTGGGGATTGACGTATATGGGTCCCCGAAAACTCTAGGTCTGTAACAGGCCACCCACCCTGGCATTGTACCATGCTTCTGCGGTGCCCACCCAGATCAGGATCAATCAGCAGTTGGTGCTGTGCGGCTGAGCGTCTGCTCAAACCGATTCCCAACGGGACTTCTAACCGGAATTTTGGGCAATTCTAACAGGAGCGTGTTATCTGCGGAGGTAAGGTGCATGAATTTTCGGTTGCGTTATCGGCGTGTCAGACGTGATTAATGACTCTAGGCGGTGGTAGGGTGCCATCTACAGATTCCGTCGAGGTACAAGAACCATCCGCTTAGCGCATATGTGTCACAGCATATCGAAATGCCAAATAGTGGAGCGAATCCTTGACTATATAAAAGGATTGCGTTGCAACCCGGGACCCTGAGACCTCAGCTCGCACAATGTCGATCACTCTCAACAGGTTCCCCGTGCTCCCTACGTCTCTCTACCCAGAAGACAATCTGGGCGGGCCGTCTGCTAGCATTGCTGGGTTCATATCCGGCTTTCGACGCGTGGCCCTTGAGAGTCCGGCTGTAGTTGCTTGCGTTCTCGTCAACATCGTGGTCGTCTACTATGTCGCGTCCTTCCTTATGAGCAAGGTCAGTTCGTTGTTAGCAACTTGTTCTCGATTCTCACGGGTTTTTTCTCAGAATGCTATCCCGCTGGTCGGTTATCCCCACTGGCTTGGTTCGTATGCCGGAGCCATGCGCTTCTTCGTGGATTCCAAGCGTATGGTCGACGAAGGTTATGAGAAGGTACGATGTGCCAAGTACCGGGAGCTATTCGTGGCTGACTATTCGCAGTACAAGGGCAAGTTCTTCCGGCTCTCATTATGGACTAATTTCGCGTACATAGTATCCGACGAGAAGTGCAGTGAGTCTAGTCGTATATGCTCAGACCCCACATAGCTAATGCATGATCAGTCGAGGAGATGTACCATCTTCCCGACGATGTACTCTCCCTGAGATATGCCGCACACGATGTATGTGTCTATTCACTCATGCTAACCATTTACTCACCTCCCAGAGCAGGAGCTAGCGGTCCCTTACACCATGGGTCAACAGATCCACGACAACCCTTACCACCTTCCCATTCTCCGAAGCAAGGTGGGTTCGCATTCTAGATCTTCCTACATTAAAGCTAAGCGCGAAATTAGTTCACCCGCCATATTGACTATTTGGTAGCCGAATGCTTGGATGAACTCACTATGTCAATGGAGAACACTCTTGGCAAGAGTTGTGGCGGTATGCTACAGTCCTAATGAGTGGAACGTCAATTTGACATTACACAGACTCATGGCAGGAATTGAACTCGTTCGATGCCTTCACTGGCATTGTTGCTCGGACTTTCAATCGTATTCTTGTGGGAGCACCTACGTGTCAGTTCCCACAAAAACATGAGAATTGTCCAAGAATGCTTACGTCTTATCATTGATTAGGCCGTAGCACTGACTACACAGAGACCTGCAAATCATTCGCTGTCAACACTTCAATAATTGGCCTGCTCATTAACCTTTTCCCTTCTTTCCTGCATCCGTAAGTCTTCCCTGTGCTATCATTTGAACTATTTCTTACCATTACACTATATAGTATCGTTGGCAGATTGTTCACACGGCTTCCTACTTTGTTGAGGCGTACTCTCGTTCACTTGGATCCCGTTATCGCCGAGAGGAAGGCGGCGATGGCAGAGCACGGCAAAGAGTGGGCTGATAAGCCGGTGCATGCGCTATCTTACTCGGTCCATTTCACGGAGGCTGACATTAGCTTTTACGCTAGATGGACATGCTAATGTGGCTCATGGAACAGGCTGAAGGTGTGGAGCAGGAGCCTGCACGCCTTGCCATAAGAGTTCTAGTCATCAATATTGCCACTATTCATACAACGGCATCGGTACGTAGAATGGTGTCGAGTGTACTATGCTTTTCTGATCTGTCATTGAAGTCTTTCGTGCACGGCCTCAACAACCTGGTAGCACATCCGGAATATCAGGGACCTTTGAGAGAAGAGGCGGAGGCCGCACTTCACGCCCATGGGTGGACGAAGCAGGCAATCAATCAACTCGTCAAGTGCGACAGCTTCCTGAAGGAATCTTCACGGATGAACCCTCTCGGCACCAGTAAGACTTCTGTCTGATGTGGAAATGTGTCTCTGGCTAACGCGTTGACAGTGAGCTTCCCTCGCAAGGCTTTGAGGGATATCACTTTTAGCGATGGCACCACCGTTCCCTCAGGCTCATACATCTCCTCGGCCTTCTCCGTACACTCTGATGAGGAGTACTACCCAGACCCGATGACATTCGACGGCTTCCGACATTTGTCTGACAGTGTGGCGGGTGCTCGCGCGAACAACAGCAGCGGCATGATTCGCACAAATTCTCGTTATCTTATCTTCGGTCACGGGAAATATCCTTGGTGAGTTGTTCCGTGTGTAAGAAAACTTGAGCCAAGTACTGATATCCTGATTTGAATAGCGTACGTGACGAAGTAAACGCACTACAAGCTCTTGCATACTAATTTGGTCGTTGTTGTAGCCTGGCCGTTTCCTTGCAACATACATCATGAAGGCCATCATGGCCCACCTTCTACTTAATTACGATATCAAGGCTAGCCCGCAAGGAAGACTGCCTGATATTCTTTTCATGTACAACAGCAGTCCGAACATCAGATCCACGTAAGTAATTTTCCGTGGTGTTCGCGTGCATATTTCGGTCCTGAAAACATTGTTAACTTGGACAGATTTATGATTCGTCGGCGGAAGGTGGCATAGAGCTGTGCGCTCGTGTGCTTGTTTTTATTCTTCCTTTTCTCTGGGGTCAGCATCGCTACTTAGTCTACACCGCTTACTGGTAGATCATGGACTACTACTGTCTTTACTGTTCTACATCGCTGTCCCCTGCATTCAGCCTCTATTCTCTCCAGCTTTGCGATGTATAGTAACATGCCGTCGGACAATGCGCGACTATCATTCTATAGAGGGCTTGCGTAGACGTGTAACCGCATCTTTTCCCTTTCTCACGTATCCTTGTGCGTGAGACATTTCCGGTCGCTCTTATTCTCAGTTCGGAACGTGAATTGACCGGTTGACGTTATGAATGCTTACAGCCGACCAACTGCCACGCCCATATGGATTGTCGACATGCGCGCGGATAATGTCATGAATGGTAACTCGGGGTAGTATCGATGCGGTCAGGGTCTGCGGGACAGACGGGATCCCACGGACCTCCTCGGCGACGGAAATTAAATTCTAAGCACAGCATGGGTACATTCAGCCAGTTCCAGCCTTTCCGGACTTCTGTCAGTTCTATGTTTACGCCCGAGAACGACCACTGGACGCCTCCCGCGACCCGTATTCTCCTCGCGCTGCCGCAGATCACCACGCCCAGTACTCATAGATCTCCCGTCGCCACATCTACTGGCAGGGTAGACCAGAAGCAGTGCTAGCCACGACGGAATGGTGCGTAACTGCGCTTAGCGCGACGGGGTACGGAATGGACGACAGGGCTTCCCTTCCTGTGTTTCCGCAGGATCGAACACTTCGGTCGTGGCTCATACCCCAACACACAAAGACTGCTTGGCGTGCACGGGCCTTGTCACGAGAAAGATGTGTTTTATTACCAAGAGCCTTCACTTGCCCAGGGCCAATGATGGGACATGCAGGGAACAGGAGCGCGGGCCGCCATGCGTGCACGCTGCCGCACCCAATATGTCAGATCCACTCGATGGCCTCGGCAGAGTTGGCGCGCGCTCAATCTCAGGTACAAGGCAAAGAAGCCAAACTCGAGGCAAGGATGGACGGCGAATTCGAGGCAGATGTACGTACCTATTGATGAAATATGGCTACATTACGACTTCCACGGGATGTGCTGGCAAAGGGTGCCGGTGAAGACAACGAAGAGAACGCGGGCTCTATGAGGTCTCAGGGAGTTACATATGGATTCAACCCTTCCTTGCCACCTAGACAGCTTCGAGATGTAAAAAAAATGTCAGGAAGGTGAGCGTGGTTATGCGGCGAAAGAAGGCTTCACGCACGCACCTTATGGTCGCGAACAATCTTTGGACTAGATCACGCGGCTATGTGGGCATTGGTAAGAGCTGGCGAGGATCAGCAGTGTAGAAGTCAGACATTGGTGAAGGAACAGACCAACGGCGATGGGGGGATATTGACAGTCTCGTGCTGACGCATAACCACGCTCTGAAAGGCTTTCCACGACCCACGATAGCAGTGCAAGCCAGGAGATCCCCGGCGGAGAACGCGCTAGTGTTCTTCGAGATCGCTCTGTTTCCCTGCAGAGAAAGAATCTGGACTTGGACCCTGCTGTAGATGAGACTCAGGAGTTGGTCAATCGTGTTACGGATGACTCCGCCCGTCGCAGCCCTGTAGTCGTAAAATGTCGCCCCAGCGACAATGAGGCAGTGAGGCGGTGATAGGGATTCATGCGGGAAGTCAAGTGGAAGAAATTCGACGGCAACGACTGATAGATGCGAGTTGAAGGAAGACGCATAGTTGACACACCAGATGAAACATAGGCGAGAACATAGGACTGGAACGTAGAGAATGCTAGCCTGGACCTAGCTGGGCACATATCGAGACTGTAGGAAGTGTAGAAGGTGATAGACAGCACATAGATAGGGTGCATCTGGAGCTACACGAGATGCATGGTCAAGGGTACTGACAAGTTGCCGCCCTGCAACAGCCTACGCAGGCGCGATGTCGTGCCAGCTCTCAGTTGTGGACGAGACCGACGTCCGGATCACCAGACGCGCTTGAGCCGCCTTAGACAGGAAGCAAAGAGAATGCATGCGACTGACCTGGAGCGTATGGCATCACAACCAGACAGCCCGTAGTGACATAGCAACCACTGCACCCGTGCACCTTCCGTGATCGAACATCATCTGCACCCGCACCGCGGTGGCAATGCACGGCTGGATAATGTCGTGAGAAGTGCCTGATGACGAGCCTGACGTCGGTAGAAGCGGTAGGGTCACTGGGGTGAAAACAGGGTTGGCACGCACATAACGAGATTTCACCGTCTCCAACTGAGCGGGACTCATGTAAGATACATAGGCCAGACTTGGGTACTCGCATAGAATACGTGGATAAGAGACAACCTAACAGTGCAGCCCTCATGCACCGAGCTCTGTATCAGACTTTTAGTTATCAGATAGAAATGAGCGGGAACCAGCAGAGTGTCGTCAGTCCTTTGCAATGTAGTAGAGTGTAGAGTGGTCGCCTCGACGACAACGGAATATCGTAGGTCCGAATCGCGCTCAACACCAGACACCAGAAGCGAAGCCGGACGAGTGGGGTACTCCTGGGAGCGTGAAGCACGCTAGAGCCTAGCATCGGAAAAGAGTGATAAACTGAGCGAAAGCAAGCGTAGTTTCGCCAAGTAGTCGGTATGAGCAAATCGCAAGGAACACGGAGCACCCCAGATACGAGTACGCCGTACAACGTGTTTGCTACAAGCCGAGGGGTCAATGAGAATTTTGACTCCAGCCGAGCATCGCACTGGGAGAAGGTTTGGCGCAGTAGCAAAAGAATAGAGTCGCCACCAGGGAGTCTCCAGACAACACGTTGCGTGAATCAGCAGCGTGATGCAGCACGAGCGATGAGAATTTGGCCCAGTGACTCAGGCCCGGAATTGATATGAGGTTTCGAGGGTAAAGCTCGGAAGATACGGATAGGGAACAATGTTGGGATTGGAATGTGGTGTATCACAACGTGAAGTGGGCGCGGATGCAGTGCGGCCGGAGACGAGGCGACCACAGAGTGGGCCATGGGAATTTGGGTGGACCACAGCGAAGGTTGAGGGGTGTGTGACAGCCCACAGCGCAGGCATGACAGTGATAGCGAGATCCGTCCGTTTGTCGTTATGGATCCTGGCTGTGCGTCTGAAGCGGACGTCTCACAATGCCCCAGGGATGCCATCGTCGTAACAGATGCAGATGGCTTGAGTGCCAGCCCGCATAGTAGCCCGCTACGGCGAATCAGGAGCTAAGCTGATATAGATGAAACAATCAGCTATGAAAGGAGCGAAAACAGATTATCTGGGGCATCTATCGAAGGGCGTAGGTGTATATCGACGCGGTGGTTAGACGCGGAACGACTGGCGAGAGTGTATGTCGACGTGATGATAAAACAATGAACGGCTGTACAAAGATCAGAGCGGTGACTCACTGAAAGACGTTCGGATGTCGACTAACACGTTATAGATGTTATATCGTGGGTCAATCACAAGCTGGTGGGTTTGCGTTGGCGAATACGCCAAAAGATGCAAGATGCATCCAGCAGACTCGTCAGCAAGGCTGGAGAGCGAGTGGTGTATCTCTCTCCATTACTTGCGAGAAATGGAAAGAGTATATACCACACTCTCTGCAGACTACTTGCATCCTGCTGCCATTCAACGACCTGCGTGACTGAGGGTGCCGCACGACATTGGGTTAGCACGATGTTCGAACGGACGAATACGTTAACAGAGGGTTAGGAAACACTCAGGGACTCAATCAAAACACGACGGGGCGAGTAGTACGTTTGTCGTACGTTTGTCTTCATTGCTCTCGTAAGAAGCGGATGCAGGACATACCGGACTCTGGACCTTCTTCCTTCTCTTCAGTAAGCCCCGCTGTGCATGTCGGTGTAGACGCCAATGGGTGCTACATGACGTTCAACTCGCCGCCCTGCGGTTGAATGCATCAACGGATGTCTCACTGACTGGGAGGCGCAACAGTAAAGCCGAGGGGTGAGGGGCATATCTCCCTTCCACCGCTCTGGTCAACAGGTTGAAGGAACCCTGCCGCCCTCTCCACGGGCTCTCTGCGGGATGCGGAGCGTCGTCCGTGTCTGTGTCTAAGTACATGTCAGCTTTGTGGTGTCGCGCAACGGTCGTCTCGCCCGGTGACCGCACGATCCAGTGCATCAATAGATGCAGGGGGCAGTCTGGGTGCGTTCGACAGAGAATCTGAGGGGACTGTAGAGAGCTACCTCCTGCCAAACAGACATTTCGCAAGAGGAGCCCGATGCCCTCCAGGTGCATTCTCGACGCACATGCCGACGCCTACTCGACACGGATCCGGACACCGCGCATACCGACACACGTCGACAAGGACGCCGCGCGCCGGATGCGGACCTGAAGACGGGCGGCGGTGGGTGTTCATGCCCATTGCCCAAGGACGAATGCCAATACGCGGATCCAAGCGGACGTCCGGCCGCGCAGCCGCGAGAGAGGTGTAGCGTCTTCCCCGGGACTCTGGCTTTCATTCACGTGGAAGTCGCGACAACTCTGCCCGCGGGGGCACTGCGCCGGGCACCCGTGCACTCGTCTACTGTATTCCGGTCTTGGGTGGCACACGCGCTGCCTCTCCACGTGTTGACATCGCTGGTGGCTCGTCTCCGTGTTCGGCAGGCGCCTCGCCTCGCGCCCCGGTGACCGCACAATCAATGCGTCAACAGATGCAGTGGCCGGTCTGGGTGCGTTCGACAGAGAGCCTAAGGAGACGGCCGGGAGCCCTGCCAAACAGACATTTCACGAAAGGAGCCCAGTACCCTCCCCCGGTCTAGGGAGGCACGCGTTGCCCCTCCGGGGCATTGGCGTCGCAGGCGGCTGGCCTCTCGTCCCTCCGCGTCGTGCGGCCATCTTGGATGCGGGTGGCGTGATGGAGGACAGCGGTGGTGGCCCGTGTAGCTCGGGGGAGGGGCACGCGCAAATGTCGGGGCCAGGTGTCCATGTACTTCGGCGCAGAGACGACTTAACGCAACACGGTAAGCTGGGAGTAGGCAGGATGAACGACTCGCCGTGCACGCAGTCATGCCAGGCCTGTCGTCGTATTCGGCCGCACGTCCATCCGGTGAACGTCATCAGGAAAGGAAAGGAATGGAGTGGAAACGAGGATACGTGAGCGCGCGTGCTTCAGCGAACCGCCTCACCGCGGATGACGGCTGCCACACCCTTCAACGCACAGCGCATACCGTCGTCTTGCCGCGTCAGGTCTAAAAGCAATTCGGACCCCCGCTCTGGAAGCGAGAGTCGAGTCACATACAATTGGAGCTAGGCGCTGCGGGATATAGACATGCCCGTTTGCTGATTGCTGGAACCTCTCGCTAGCGTCTCCCGTGGATGCGTCTTCGACGCAAGACCCGCGGGGGAACGCGCAGGAGAGCCAGCGTAGGCAGGGCGAGAATCGCGTGCCAGATCTGCGCGCCGACGTCTGCTCGGGGGGTGTGCGACTCTGGCGCGGAGGACGGCGGTAGTCCATGGCACGAGTGCGGACTGACACCGTCGAATGATCAGCGTGGTGCTGTCACGGGAATGGGTGGAGTGGGCGGTGGAGGGAGAGTAGCGGGGTGGAGAGGGGTCGCGGCGGACGGCGCGGGCTTGGACCTTGAAGCTTGAAGCCTTGAGGATGGGCGGGGAAGTGAGAGACGCGGAGGTGTTTGCCCTGGATGACGGGTCTTCGGTGGAGACGCGGTGTGTGTCTCGTGGTTGTAGTTCGCGCACCGCGTCCTGCGGTGTGCACCCCTGTCAACATATACACCCGGCTGTAGGAATCTGAGCCCCATATCCTGCGGAGTGCGGTGGGCGGCGTGCAATCACCATTGGGGGTGGGGGGGTTCACTCTGTGTGTGCGTCCCGTTCTACGACGGACGACATGTCGGACTGGGCGCGAGAGCGTCCCGCATGCTCCGCGCTGCGTTTCGCCTTCTGCCGCCTGCTTTCTGCTTTCTTCTGTCTGCACCCCCCAGTCCGCATCGAGCTCGCCCGACAGTGGATGAGTGGATGGGCGGATTGGGCGGATTGGGCGGCGGGCGGCGCGGGCTTGGACATTGATTCCTGAGGCCTTGAGGACGGGCGGGAAGTGAGTGATGCGGGTGTGCTTGCCCTGGATGGCGGGTCCCCGGTGGAGGACGCAGGGCGTTGTTTCCCGCGAGCAGGGAGTCCAGTGTGCCCTGTGGTTGGCGTCCCGCGTCTTGCACGCTGCGGAGCGCGCGCTTCAGTGGACTTTTGCATCTTGCATCCGACGTCCTACCTCCGCGGTATGCGATCTCGGGTGGGGAGAGGCGGGGGCCGTTACCGCGCGTGGGCGTCCCGTTCCGCGACGGATGAGATCTGAGACATAGCACCGCGCGTGTTGCATCCTGCGGTTTTCGGTGCGAGGTCGAGCCGTGTGGGCTCGTTGCTGAGTTCTGCGTTCTGCGGTCTGCGGTCTGCGTTCTGCGATCTGCTGGCTGCACTCCCCATTCCGCACCCCGCACCCTGCACTTCGACACCCGCACTCCGCACCGCGCACCGCGGCCGTCGAAGCGCACCCCACGGCGAGCACTAGTACTGTCCTGGGGGCAGGCGCTGCGTTCGGCGTGGCGTGGCGATCGCGATCGCGTGCGTCCGTGCGTGTGGGGGATGAGGGGGATGAGAGGGAGTACGGGGCGGGGCGGGGTGGGGCAGGGAAGAACGGGGAATGATGACGGTGATCAAGCGGAGGCTGCGGGTCGCTCGGTGTTTGGTGCTCGGTGCTCGTCAGGCTAGTGGCGGTGGGTCGGGGTGAGAGGTCGAGGGTATGGTTGTTAGCCGGCGGGCGGGGCGGTGGAGGGTTGGGTGGTCAAACGGGCGGCGGCGGGGGAGAGGAAAGGAACAGACGGGGCAGGCGTAGGGGCGCGCGCACAGAGGTAATGGTGCGAACTGCGCGGCGGGCGGGATGGGTCCGGGTGAGACTTGAGTGGAGGGAAAGGAGGGAGGGCGTGTGGGCTGGGGAAGGGCGGGGCGTGCGTGCGTGCGTGTGCACAGGAGAGAGAGGTCTGCGGGAAGGCGTGGTGGTGGCGGAGGGAATGCGTAGTGCGCAGGGAGGGCGAGCGGGTGGGGGTACAGACGAGGGGCTGTTGGGATGGGTGGATTGCGTCGGAGACGGGGGATGTTACCTAAGAGGGGGGAGGTGAGCGTTGGGTGCACGTTGATGGGGGGAGAGATGGAAGGGAGTGTGATGGGTGAGGCGGGGGGGATGGATCCGTAGAGGAAAGTATGGAGAGATGAAAGTATGAGCGGACAGGGGGTGAATGAAAGGGCAAACGGATGGTTGGACGAACAGGTGAATGGATGGCTGGATGCACGTGTGAACAGCAGACGGCCCGGATGGGTTCAGAGAGGGGTGAAGGGTTGAAGACACGAGTGAGGTCGGACGTACCGGGAGGGTATCCGGAGGGGGAGCGTCGAGACTGGAGACGTTGGGCTGCAGGGAGGCACGAGGCGGACGAGGTGCTGGTGGACACGGGCGCGGGTGGAAGTGCGGATGACAAGAGGGTGAGCATCGTGCGCGGTGACGAACACTGCCAGGCTTAGTGCCAGCTGGCCATCTGTGTTGGCCCTGGCGTCGATGTCACCCCCGGGGTTAGGGTCTCCCCTTCCTCATCGGGCAGGCGCCTTGCCGCTTTGGGACGGCGTGTGTCTGCACGCACTGTTGTCTACGTGCACGCCCTGTTGTCTACGATGGACCCACGCTTGTCATCGCTTCCGACACCTGCATGGACATTCGACTCATGCCCAGGCGTACGAAAACCCACCGTCGTATCTGGGCGAGAAACTCTGAGCCGTCGCCCTGCCAGCGTGCCCACGCTATCTACCCGTGTTCACAGGTGCTCGTGGGGTATGTATCCACTCTGCACGCGTGTATGATTCCTCATACTAGATAAACACTTCCACTCACCGAAAACTCCGTTTCACACCCGCATAGTGGACGGTCCGCGCGTCCCCTACACGTTGGCACACAGCCGCCCTCTCAAAAATATTATGCGAGCCCTGTACAGCCAACGTCAGCTCGTACCGATACTGCCTCGGACCTGCGCAGGTACTTCGAGCTCGAAGACGAGCTGAACTGCAGGGAGTCGCCGTGAATCGCGATCACTATGAGGATGATCGGCACGTGATCGACACTGCGCTCGTCACGCGCCCACAGCAAAATTCCTGCCGCCGCACCCGGGCGCCTGTCCAGCGCTGCATACACAGCGCACCCTGCAGATCCGCATCCCCTGCAGAGGCTCGTTGTATCTTACACTCGCACACACCGGCGCACAGGAGCGCTCTCGGACTCGGGACTGGGTGTATCCAGACTCTGCCGTACTGTGCCTGCTGTATAGTCTGTCAGACATACGCCCGCGACTGGGACTTTCTTTGCTTGGTGTCCGGGGATCAGGATCTGGATCAGGATCGACTGCGACTTGACGGGCTGCTGGTGCGGCGTGTGCTGATTCTTGGTGCTACGGAGGGACGAGCTCGAGGATGGCCCGCATGCGCAGGGACAAGGTCGCAGGCGGGACGCCCGCGGCTGCTCATGCGAACGGGAACGGGAACGGGGATGAGAAGCGGAAGCATGACGGCGCGGAGATGAAGGCGAAGGTGAAAGTGAAGACGGCGGGTGACGAGAAGGGCAAGGGCAAGGGGAAAAACAAGGGGGCGAGGAAGGAGGCAGCGAGGGAGGAGGCTGAGGGAGGAGAGGGCGGGGTGCAGCTCGTGACCGGGGCGCAGGACGGGGATGGAGACGTACGTGCTTTTACTTTGTTTCTTCCTTAATTTGCCGTGGCTGACGCCGTGCGGTAGCCGGGCCTGGCGCGGGACCTGTCCCTCTTCCTTTCGGGGCTGAAGGGCGGTGGAAAGGAGGGGCCGGGGACGGGGAAGAAGGAGGGCAAGGCGGGGGCTATGGGTGCGGGCAGGGAAAAGATCGCAAATGCAGACAAAAACAAAAACGCGGGCACGGACATAAAGACAAACGCAAAGGCGAAGGCGAATACACAGCGCACGGTCGACGAGGGCCCCCGCTCGCGCGCGGCCGGGGACCAGCCGAAGCGGAGAGAGAAGAAGGGGGACAGCACGAAGGCGGAGGCGGGGGAAACGACGAAGACGAAGGCGAACGCGAAGGCGCGCGCGTCCGCCGCGGACGACGCACCACCCCCCGCCTCCACCGCCCCCAAATCCGAATCCGGCCTCCTCCTCATCCCGCCCACCCCGCACTGGTACACCGCCCTCCCGCCGCTGCCCCCCTTAGCCTTAGCCTTACCCGCGCCCACGTCCGCCCAGCTCGCGGCCATCTCCTCCCGCGCATACGCGCTGCTCGACGCGGACACCGCGCGCTACCACGCCAGCGGCAGCGGCGCGCGCGGCCGCTCGGAGGGCGACCGCCGCTTCCTGGAGACGATCCTCCGCGAGGGCACGCTGAGCGACCGGCTGAGCGCGCTGACGCTGTGTGTGAGGGAGGCGCCGGTGCATGAGCGCGCGGGGCTGGAGCGGCTGGTGGGGATGATGGCGCGGCGGGGGGGAGGTGGGGGTGGTGGGAAGGAGGGGAAGGAGGGGAGGAGGCCGAGGGGCGGGGGGAGGGAGGAGGGGCTGAAGGCGGTGCGGTGTGTCGTGGATTGGTGGGTGGGTGGGGGCGCGCCGGAGAGGAAGCTGAGGTGAGTGGGAAGGGCGCGCGGGCGGGCGGGATTTGTTTTGTTTTGCTGATGGACGGCGGTTTGCTGTGCAGGTACCTCCGCGACCAGCCTGTGCTCCACCCGGCCGCGACGGACGCGCATCTCGCGCTGTGGGCGTTCGAGGACTGGCTGAAGAAGTGGTTCTTCGGCGTGCTGGGCGTCTTGGAGGTGCGTCGTGCGTCTTTGTGCCGTCGGAATGTTCTGCTCATCGTAATATCTCTATCTGCACGCACGGCGCGATCGCCCGCATAATGGCGGTGTTCGCACACTGAACGTTTTTCGACTCGACGGCACACACAGACATACTCGCTCGACCCGCTCGTATATGTGCGCACGCAGACGCTCGCGTTCATCTCGACGCTCCTGCGCGACAAGCCCGAGCAGGAGCAGAACTTGCTGCGGCTGTTGGTGAATAAATTGGTGAGTACGCTCGTATCTTTCGGGGCGCAGACTCTCGTGCTTGGGTGTGCTCAGTGCACAATGCCCTTGGGGTTGGTTCTCAATGCTATGCGCTCGAACGTTGTATGCGTGTCAGCAGCAAATGGAGCCCTAATTGGCTAGCGCTACTAGGATGTGCGCACATAATATGCACTTTGTTGCGCGCTACAATAGCAGAGCTCCGATGTGCTCTGCACTTTCGTGACGCACCCGGGCGTGCCTTGCCCTTGGTGCTATTTAACAGCGCACATCCACTTCAGCTCTAGTGGTGCATCTAAACTGTATATCGAGGGGGCGCTGACGACGATTTGATTTGGCAACGTCCAGGGCGACACCGAAAAGTCGATCTGTTCGCGGGCGAGCTACCACCTCCTGCAGCTGCTGCAGGCCCACCCGGCGATGAAGGCGGTGATTGTACGGGAGATCAAGGCACTCGTGTTCCGTCCCGTGGGCCCAGGCCCGGCGTCTGCCGCGCGCTCCGATGAGAAGGGCGTGCTCGGCGAGAAGGGCAGGGGAAGAACTGATGAGAACGGGAAGGGGGGTGCGGCAGGGGAGCATGTGCTTAAGCACATAAGGTTCGCGGACGAAGATGGCGAGGGAGATTCGGTGGGAGGAGAAGGGAAGGTGGGGAAGAAGGAGAAGGGGGAGAAGAGGGGGAGGGAGAAGCGTGCAGCACGCGGACAGCTGGGTGCCAAGAGCAGGGGCAGCGGTGGGGGCGGGAACAAGGGGAGGCACGGGGAGAAGGGGGGCCAACATGGGGCAGGCGTTGCAGGGGGAATGGGGAGGTGGAATGCACATGCGTGGTATTATGCGGCGGTGACGTTGAACCAGGTCGTGCTCACCCCGAGCGACGCGGACAGGGCGGTGGCGAGGACGCTGATCGGGATCTACTTCGAGATGTTTGAAGAGGTGCTGGGGGCGCGGAGCGGGGGCGGGGGCGCTGTCGGTGGTGATGGTGGTGGAGAGGAGGGAGAGGAGGATGATGGGAATGCAAAAGGGAAGGGGAAGGGGAAGGCACGGGCGAAGGAGGTGAAGGGTGCGGCGGGCTTCGCGGAGGTTGAGGATGCGACGTCGAGGCTGTTGAGCGCGGTGTTGACGGGCGTGAACAGGGCGCTGCCCTTTGCGAAGATCGACGTCGCGGAGGACGAGACGTGAGTTTCATTTTGGTCCACTTCCTCTTGGTGGTCTGCATACTCAGATGTTACGTGCTCTGTGATTTTGGACTGGACGGGATATTGACTCTAATGATTGTTCTTTCCTTCCCTCAGGTTCAAATCGCACATTGACACACTGTTCCTCATCACGCACACGTCCACCTTCAACATTTCCCTCCAGGCGCTGCTGCTCATCCTCCAAATCACCACCACTCTGTCATCACATCCATCACATTCTTCTTCATCCTCCTCGCCAGTTTCGACGTTTGCGACAGCGCTCACCGACCGGTTCTACCGCACGTTGTACGCCTCCCTCACCGATGCACGTCTCGCCGAGTCCAATAAGCAGGCGATGTATCTCAATCTCCTGTTTAAAGCACTCAAGGCTGACCTAAACACGGAACGAGTAAAATCTTTCGTCAGGAGGTTTGTCCAAGTACTGGTTGTAGGTGTGGGAGGGGGCGGAGGTGCAGAATTCGTGGCAGGGGGGTTGTATTTACTCGGAGAGGTATGCTTCATCTGCGAGTGTTAGGAGTGGTCGTGCTGATGAATCCGGCCGTCAGTTATTTCAGACCATTCCCGCACTGAAGAACTGGCTGGGAGGTGAGAAGGGGAAGCGGGGTTCGGCGATGGACGCTGAGGCTGAGTACGACCCACGTAAGCGTGAGCCACAGTTCGCCCATGCATCGGTCTCTCCAATGTACGAGCTGGTATGCATTTCCATGTTCTAAACTGCCTACCCATTCTGATCGTTGGATTATGTAGCTCCCCCTCCTGCATCACTATCATCCAGCAGTTGCTCTTCATGCTCGGCAGCTATTCATGGCTCAACCGCTCACAGCTTCCCCTGACCTTGCGCTGAACACGCTATCACACTTCCTCGATCGGTTCGTGTACAAAAACGCCAAAAAGCCGAAGACCAGAGGTCCGAGTGCTATGCAGCCCGCAGCGAGCGTCGTAGACGGCGCAAGCGGGGTAAAAATGTCCAAGGGTGATGTCATGGATGACGGCCCCTTGGTGAATGAGGAGGGGTGGTGGAAGAAGAGAGTGGAAGATGTCCCTGTCGATCAGGTGAGTGCATACTTTGATCGTTAATCAGATCTCCCAATGGCTGACTGAGTATGTAGGTCTTCTTCCACCAGTTCTTTACGAAGAAAAGGCAGAGAGAGGAGGAGAAGGCGGCGAAGGTCGGGCGGCGCAAAGGCCACGAGGACCTATCTGATTCCGACTCTGAAGATGAGGACGAGGCCGATGGCGCAGGTTCTTCCGATGGAGAGGTCGAGGAACCTGATCCAGGCCGTGTGGAAGACGAGGAAGACGAAGAGGATAGCGACAAAGAAGAAGCCGAGATCTGGAAAGTAAGTCCTAATGTTCCAATGTAAAGTGTTCTTCGTCCGTTAAAGCGAGTGACAGGCGATGAAGGCAACGATGCCTGCGGAGCTGCAAGACGACGACCTAATGGAGGATAGCGAGGATGAGGATGATGATATCCCGTCAGGGCTAGACGATGACAGCGATGACGATGCCATCCTAGACGAGGATGGAGCTCTCGAGCATTCCGACAAGAGTGAAGCAGGAGATGAGGACGAGGATGAGGACGGGGAAGATGCGTTCTCTCTGGTAGAAGGCTCCGACGCAGAGGACCTTCTTTCACTCGACGCCGACGTGCCGGAGGCGATGGGCCTCATCGAATATGACGGCTCTGATGCGTCCGACGAAGAGCAGGAGGAGTGGGGTGGTATCAGTGAGGACAAGACAAGTGGGAAGGGTAAGCGGAAACGTGATGAAGAGAGCGGGAGGTCACGGAAAAAGAAGCTAAGAAGCTTGCCGACATTTGCGAGCTATGAGGACTATGCACGCATGATTGAGGATACGCCGGAGGATAACTTGTGATATGTATCGACCTTTACCTACATTTCAATACTATTGACTGCTCATGCTGACAGTCACACTGGCCTGCCTGTTTGATACATAGACTGCGAAGAATCTTTGTTGGACGGCTAAGCTGCTACATACAGTATACAAGGACGGATTCGTGTTTGAATGCATATATGGATATCCACCACTCCTTTATGTGCAAGGCGGGCAGCAGGCCTAATTGGCACAATGTTCTGTTAGCTAAACTGTAATCACAGAGACACGCGGATCAGTGACACTATTAGTGGATTTTCGTTGTGCCTTGTAAAAGGCTTCTCCGTGAATCCAACAGTGGTGATGCTCGATCGAGTGGATCCATGAGCACATTTAATACGACATCTATTCTACTCAATACCTCTCCATTCAGCAACTACCACAGGCGTGCTACAAATGTTAAGCTCTGTGAGTACCACGAATTTGTTGACTCGATGTTCAAAGGGACTCACAACACCTTATTCTGCTTGCACAACATAGGGAAGCGAGGCGCCAGGCGTGCTGCCCACTGATTTGCGCTGGGTAAGACCACGCCGGGAGCCGCGCTGACCCATAGGGCTAGATTTATCCACTTGAAGTCGGCGAATCTGTACCGTGAAGGCTGCTTGGTTGCTTCGTGGTGTGCGCTGCGTGGATCAGCCGTGAGGTTTGCTTCGGGTTGTAATTCCTCCACCGAGCAAAACAGCTCGTCTATGGCAGCGCAGACTGCGAGGCTGAGGGCCGCAGAAGCCTTGTCTAGTAGGGTATCGTCATTCTGCTGTCTCAGATCGATGACGAGCATAACCTCCTGCAGCTTGGTAGATACAGTGTAGAGGAGAGGTGGGAACCAGTCGAACGTGCGTGAATCCTTGGGGAGAGGCGAGCGGATAATGAGCGACGTTAGCTTGCTGTTGGCAGAGAGCACAAAAGGGGGGTGAGATCCTGAGAAGGAACCGGACTTTCTGTTTTCTGCGGCAGGTACATCAACCATAATCCCTGATGATTCTCCTACAGATGCGCTCATATCATCGACGGCGAGTGTGATATCCAACGTACGAAGAGTCGACCCTGCTGCGTCCAATAGTGGTTGTGCATGTCGGACTGCAACGCGCTCATGGTAACCGAGTGCAATCCTCTCGAGCTTCGTAGCCAGCGTACTGGTTATGAGGAAAGCCACGATTGTTCGAGGGGAGTGGTTCCCGTCCAAGTTCAGATTTTTCAGCTGCATGGTGGAGGCTTTGCGGAGGAAGGGACGCGGGTCAAAATGTACATCCATGTCACGATCGGTGAACATCGGGCAGCGGGTCCAGCAGGTGAGGCGCTGGAGATTCGGAAGCGCACAGATCAGACGTCCGAAATCGGCGACGGAGGGGAAGGTCATGTTGTACAAATCGAGCCAGGTGAGGGAGGCAAAGGATGAGAGATGCCTGTGGATGTCGGGATGCAGGACACTAGGATCCCAAGAGGCTGTGGCGATACCCAGATAGGATAGATGAGGGAGCTTGTGCGCGAGCATCACGGCAAACGTCCCAAGGTGGGCGAGGTTACGATCCTCGGGGGTGTCATTGGGGACCTTCCCTGGAGACTGGATGCATGCGCCTCTAAAAACAACGTGTTCGACCATGCCGCCCACATCTGCGAGCGCGCCATTTCCGAGGCCGCGACGGATTATCTTGGCGAAGCGCACTACGTCGGTGCGGTCGAGCAATATGACACGTCGCAGGAGATGATAGCGGCTGCGGGGATACCACAGCTTGCATACGAGCGCACACGACTTGAGCGACGTCGGGTTGAGGGCGAGATTGTCGATGATGTGTTCGAAAATTTCTATTGGGAATGTCGACATGCTGATAAAATTAGGCAGAACAACAAGAGAGGGTGCAGAGGCGAGAGGCGAAGGATTTCCTGCAGAGGGACACAGCAGCATCAGTCAGCGATCACCGCCTTGGAGACCATGACTGAAACAGAGAGTATGTACGTATCAAACAAGGATGCAAGGAGAACGTGTCTATCTTGAGCTCTTGCATACGCCTTCACATCCAAGGCAGCGTAGTCACAACTGCTCATATAATGACGAGGAAAGCTGCGTATATGTATGACTCGATTGATCGACAAGAGAGGGTGCGATTGATGGATAAAGCCAAAGACCCAGTAGTACCAGTCTAGGTTTTCTTGGCTGGGGCCAGGAACAACAACACAACTAGTGCATGTGTCAAGAGTTTTACTTCATCATTCTACGAGTAGAGTCCGTAATACGTGAGGTGAGGAAGGACGTAGCTCTGCAATCTTCGCTCTAAGTACAGATGACGGACCGTCGTAGCAACAATGTCTACTTTAATTGTCTAGCGTGGGCCCTGAACTTGGCATGAAGTGGAATCACATATGCCCCATTCAGCCTAGTTATTACGCCGGTGAACAAGCCCCAGGCTGATTTATGCCGTGTAAGCAAGGCATGGCATATGATAGTCTTGTTCTTATTATTGGCGAATTGACGATTCCTTGTATTTCGATTAGGGAACATTGCTGGTCATCTACTCGTGAATTAGAGATGATACCGAGCAGGAGAAGTGACTGAGATGTACAAATACAAAAGGTATGTGTCACGAACTGCGAATTGGGCGGTATTCGAACCAAGGACATCAAATTCCAGGTAGATAGCCAAGTTGGAAGTACAGTGGCCTCTCAGCGCGGACGACCGCCACGTGGCTGCGGATCAATGACATACCTAAATATCGACCTGCTTTACTAGGTATCTCTTCCAAGATGCCAGCCGGGCTTAGACCTGTCCACTCTGGTTATAATATACTAAGCGTTTCATCTTCAAGCCCTCTTTAAAAACAGGACAACGGATTTGTAGACATCGATGGTCTAGGTAAGTCGATTCTATAAGTCCTAACCTCGGGTAGCTGTGCAATGGCCGCTAACTCCAAGTACTGCGGCTATGTGAATCCCAGCAGGACTCAAAGTAGAAAAAGTCATGGTAAAGTAAATGCACCACCCACGGGCTACGCTGGTATAGATTCCAGCTTAGAACATAACGTCTTGAGCATGAATCTCCTGAGCTGACGGGCGGCTGACCACACAAGTAAGCCTCTTAACACGTATATGCTGTCTCATCGTATTCCGCTTTTCTCACCTACTACTGTTTCATATATCTAGCCATCTCTGCGTAATCTTCGTCATCGTGCACAATGTGTTTCTTAGTATGCTCCGCCAGCATACTGTCCGTCGAATCGCCACCTCGCGACCCTGTGCGCCCTCAAGCTCCCGAAGCCGGCGCACTGTCGAAGAAGAAGGCGAAGAAGTTGAAGAAGGTGTTGAAGAAGGTTGTGCACAAGTTCTCAGGCAAAGGAAAGTCTGAGGGCGAGCAGAAGGAGGGGAAGATCAAGACGAAGGGGCTCAAAGTCGATAAGCAGGCGATCGGTGCTCCTGCACTTCTCGCGTCCCGAAAGGAAGTCGTCCCGACATGGACCCGCCGATGTCGCTCCGCCTCGTCTTCCAAACCCGACTTGGAAGTCAATGTGGAAGTCTCCGTTTCGGTCGAATACGACGAGTCGCCGCTCATCCCTCTCTCCGCTTCCTTCGAGGTCATCACGGTCGCTGCAAAGAGTGCTGGCTGCAACGATGCTAGCCGCCCCGTGGTCGACGAGGTACAGAATGTCGCCGACGTCAAGGACATCGAGGTTAATGGCCGACAGGGGGGACTTATGCGTCGTTCGGTGCACATGCAGACGATGTCCAAGATCCCGACCCGCAAGCTTGTCTTCGGTACCATAGACCAGCCTGGAGAGCCTACCCCGACTCCAATCTTGTCTTCTCCCATTTCCGTATCTCCCGCCTCCACACCAGCATCCAATGGCATTGCCGCCGCTGTCGTGAAGAAGGTTACTCCATCGATCCCAACCCGCCGTCTCCCCGAGGACGTGTACACTCGCCTCCCTGTCCGCACTTCACATGCCGCAATTTATCCTCAGCGCCTCCCCAGGCGTGAGATTGATAACGACGCTCGACCTCAGCGTATTCGCAAGAAAGTCAGAACGGTGGCCAAGAATGTTGAGGAAAGCACAGAGAGCGAGCAGACGGGCGTAGGAGCGCGCGAGAAAGTTCAGAGTGGTCTGAAGTTAAACCCGGAGGTGGCTGTTCCTGGACCGCTCCCGGCCTCGCTCATCAGGGACTCGTCCATCCCCATTCTCGTTCGCTCCCATAAGAGTTACCCGGAAGCCACCGTCGATCCTGCCGATCCCCTTTCAGTCTCCATCTCATCTCCCGCTTCCGACAAGGTTGCTTGCAAGACCGCCTTGGAGGAATCGAACGCCCCCGCGTTCCTGGCCGAAGTCGAGCTGTCTGTGAACGGAATCAAGGAGGATGTACCAAATCCCACCATCGTGCGTAAGGCCGAGGGCGTGGAGTCCACTATGGCGGCCTTGGAAGTCAAGGCAAAAGACGTCCAAGCTCCCATGCCTACACCCAAGGCGGAGGAACGTCCTGTTCCTGCGCCTGAGGTGGAGGTGAAGGAAGCCTCTGTCCCCGCACCGAAGGGCAGCAAGTGTGACCCACCTGCTGTGGCCCTGGACAGCCAAGTTACTTCGCTGACTCTCGGGGAGCAGGAAGTGGACGACGCGAGAAGGAACGAGCTTACTGTTATTGCTTCGTGAGTTTGCAGAGTGTTTATGTCTGACAGTCAGGAACTGACGGGATGTTGGGACAGGGCAATTGACGTCGAGGCGAAGGACAGGAAATCTCCGATTGAGGCTGATGTTTCCCTGACATCCAGTTCCGTCGTTGACGAAACGAAACGGATGGTGTCTCACATCAGCGAGTTCAAGGATGAGCGTGAGGGCGGCGTGGATGTTGTCCCATTGAAGAGTGAGCCCGGTGCATGTAAAATCCAAGCCGATAGGAAAGAGGACTGGATCGGAGTCACTAAGACATGGAGAGAAGTCGGCGCGTGCACTGTCAGCGAGTAAGCATAAGGTCTTCTCGTTCTCGCTCTTTTCGTATTGACAGGTCTTGCACTGATAGCGTACAATCGAAGAAGGATGAGGGGGAAGGAATATCTGGTTCCATCATTTCCGAGGACGAGGAATCTAAGTTGTCGTATGTCGTCCCCAGTGAAGATGACGACACCATGGTCGGCTCGATCAACCTGAGCTGCGATAGGTAAGCTCACCTGTTGTTATCCTCAAGAGGAGCGCTCACGATATGACTAGTGCTCGAGAGAGTGAGAAGACAAAGCTGACGAGCGACCTGGACAGTGCTGCGTCTGTAACGCAATCCGAGGATTTCACGCTCATTGGTCTTCCGCTGTCCCTTGCGATAGCCAAGAAGGCAAACCCAGACGTACCCTCTCCGACTTCGCAAATCACCTCGGAGAGTGTTCGTAAGATCGTCGGACTTATCCTATCCTTCACGGCTATTGAGAAGGTGCCTGAGCCTGCACTGGTGTCTCCCACGCCCGTCGTAGTATCGCCCGCATTTCCCCTCGATGAGCGGGGATCACCCGTTCTCACGCAGAAGATCCAGCAAGACTTGAAGAGGATCGTAGAGATTGAGACGGAAATTATTTTGCAACGACGGGCCGCACTCGACACCCTAGAGAATTTCTTGGCCCAGCACGAGCTCGTCGAGAAACTGGTAGAAGCTCCGAGACAGGACGACAAGTTATCAGGATACTTACCTGGATGCGAGCGTTTTCTGTCTGGTAACCTGGACGCTGAGGAGCCTTGGCACCAATATATGAGCGGAATCCTCTCGACAGTTGCTCGGCTGACACCTACTGTACAAGCACCGATAGTGGTCCCAGTTCCCGGCCCCGCTCCCGCCCCCACGGCTGCTCCCACTGCTCCCACTCCTTCCCCTGCTCCTGCTCCAGCTGCTCCCGCGCTCTCGCCCCCTACGGTCTCCAGCACAGTCAACATAGCAGTGGAGTTTGACAACCCTCCCACCAAGGAATGGACCTCAACGAATAGCAAAGACGAAGACGAAGACGACATGCACAATGTATTACGTACCCTGAGCAAGGAAGCACAAAAGAAGGCCCTTGCTCTGCAGAAGAAGCTGAAGACAATGCGGGAGGAGGAGCACAAGAAACGACAAGCGCAGAAGAGTGAAGATGTTTATCAGACACTTCTGCCCATCAAGATGACCAGAGGCGTCGAAGCCGATGCGGAAATGGAAGAGAAGGTCCCCAATGGGTTGACGCGACTGCATCAAAGGCAACCCGCCACAGGTGGCCCTACGTCTACAGTCAAAGATAACGCTGAGCTGTGCGAGGCCATTGCAAAGCTAAAGCGTTCCGCAGATTGCAACATCTCAGAGCCACTGAACAATGATGAGAAGACGTCGCCTTGTTCTGCAGCTATGAAGAAGCGCACCGCATACGAGAACTGGCTCGCCAAACGTGCATATGATAAGGTCATTGAAGGTCAGAGGCAGCCGCTTTCAACACTGAAGTCGACAACGGGGAAGGAGAAGTCGAAAGTGGCGACGGTACAATCTTCCGGATCACCGCCTCGACGCTCCGGAATACTTGTCTCTTCCTCATCATTGTCTCCGGAGGGTGGGGCTTCTCAAAGTCATCCGATAAGTCCTACGCGGAGGCCAAGTCCAGCAACGACACCAGTCAAACGCAAAGGCAAAGCCCTTGCAACTTCTACGAACACTTCGGCTGTTGCGGGAAAATCGCACAGTCAGAAGACGGCAGCTTCTCTCGCACGAGCGACTACCATTCGGACAACGGACACGTTGGCAACGTCGACAAAGGAATTGGACCAAGCCAATAGAGCGGCTTTGACTCCGAGGAGGACGATTCCACTGAAATCGGTCAGTACGCCAAAATCAGCGGCATATGGGCCATGGGGACCTCGCGTAGAGCGGGTCCGACCTGCGCTTTCGGTAAAGGAGAACATGAGCTCATCGCCAATACCTAAGCGCGTCAGTAGTATGAAGCAAGGGAGCCAGATGACACAGAACTTACAGCAGTCACAAGCGAAGAGAAAGCCCTTGCGCGCTATCAACAACGTCAATGAGATAAACCAAAACAATAGCAGAATTGCAGATATGATGAAGAATTGCACTCAAGATGGACGTCAGAAATCGACGTCCTTCCGCCTAGGCGAAGGCGAGAGTGTGTGGAGATGAACGCATGGAGAATGGGTACTATGCTGTGGGGTAAAACCTTTTTTGCGTATTTTTTGCTTTGTTTAGTGTTGGAGAGTTCGGTGGCTGATCTCGTCTGGCTGGCATGTCGAATGTCAGATCCGGGCAGAAGGCGAGTCTACACCTTACGACATGGCTCGCTGCGGATATTCTGACTTACTATCGCAGACAGCGCTCCGAGAAGCCGAAGTTGGGGAGTGTGGCGAGTGGACTGTTGTCCCTCACTGTATGTGCGATGTGCGCCAACCGTAAGTGTACCTCCAGCCTGCACGGAGTGAATCCCGACTTACCAAACAGCATCCGGCCTACAGATAGGTTGTGTGTTGGCTCGGCTTTTTTCAGTAGGATTTATATGTTCTATTAGCAATTACTTGTCTCAGTTTTCACCAATACCTCCGGCATATGTTACCTACCTGTATACCCCCCCATGTATTAAGTTTAGCTCACCGCATCTCCTCGTCGGCACTAGCTGGTTACTCATCGATCATCGCGCATATATACCTGTCCTAGATTAATAGGTGGAGCCTACAGAAGGTAAGATACGGATCACCACAAGTAAACATTGGTAGGAGTTGTTGTATGGGTTGAATCCAGGTTCAACACACGCGAATTCGACGCTGAGCTGCGTATATACCTCTGTCACGTGCAAGACGCGTCGTTTGCAATTTCCAAACATTGTACCGTGATGCACGCGTCGACGCATTCGTCGCTCTGCGCGAGCCTACATAAGTGACTCAGAACTGGAAGACATTTGTAAGTACAGCATGCATGCATACTAGATGGTCATGAATTATTCTGCCAAGTGTTATGTTCAGTTGCCTTCTAGGTGCACCATACTCTGGAAGCCGCACTGAGTTTGAAACGACCTACTCGTTTGTGGATCTATGTACTGACATTCTTTCACGTAGTGGGCCTGCAATTGGCTGCTGAATGTACACTTACGCGCCCAGAGGATGACTGAGGATAGGAGTGCGCCTCTATGCAAAGTTGACCATCGATCACGGTGCAATGTGGATAGCAGCGGATATGTCGAGCAAGCGTCCAAATGAATTCCAAGAATAATTGAGGCGGCCTAATAAACAGTAATAAACAGTTTTCGATTCCGATCGTAGGATTGTGCACGCTCCTCGTAATGAAGTTAGCGTGGATACAGGTGAGGTGAGTTCTACTTTAGCGCCCTGATGTTTTATACATATGCTCCAGCATGCATATGAGGAGCAAATGTATGACGGCCGAATTGAAGCTCTCCGCAACACGATTTTTCTGTCCCAATGTCAGGAACGCCTTTTGAGCAAGTCCATCCCGCGACTTCTTGAACAACCTCCCTCCTCCCACCAGAATGCTACAATGCAACAAACACGAAATGCAGGTACATTGAACGGCTGCGAGGAATATTATGCACGCGAATTGGTCACCCAGAGAGCGTGGCTGTGACTCTTAGAAATAATCCACACAGTACTCCTTCCTCATTTCCTCCCATTAGGTTCTGTAGTGCATGTTGTCTTTCCTGCAGAACCGCGCGGGTCTGGTGGAGTCGGATGGACCCTCGAACCTGACGACAGAGCTCGCAGTGCAAGCGGACCGGGTGGAAGGTACAAGAATATCCGACGCCATTCCGAGTGCAAAGCAGATATTCGAGATGAATTTCGACCATAGCCTCCTTTTGGTTTCACGGTAGGCATGCTTGGTGGACGTCCCGACGGCTCAGCCGCGCTCTCCGCGCAGACGCCACCCCCTTCTAATGTAGTCTCATGACGAACTACAAAGCAGGAAAAGGACGTAGGTCTCGACTACCTTGAATGCCAGCTTTTCTCACTACCGCTCTCTTGTCGCTCTTCTAGAACATCTCGAGGCCTCAGCACGCTGACTGCGACAAGTAAAAGAACTGGCTCGTTGTCTTGGCGATTCTCGATGAGAAAGGGACGCGGGGAATAAAGAATCCAAGCACGGGTTGTCGTCGGCTGGAACGCAGCAAGCGTATACGGTGTACCAGTGGAACAACCCTACGAGTAAGACTCCCAATGGTTGCGGTAGTGATCTAGGATTTCTGGGACAGTCACGGACAAAATGGCCCCAATGTTACGTTGCGGATCGTTCTCAACCTCGGTGGCTCAAAGTCTGCCGCGGCATCAGTACGAGCCACTATCTACACACCTTCAACTTCAACAGCTGTATTCAAATTTGCGCTGCATTATCCACGGAGCAAGGCATATCACCGAGAAGAATCGAGCATGAGATGACCGTGTTGGTATACTTTCTGTTCTTGGTTCCTTTTCGGGTCTTCTGCCAGTGGGCTAAGTACAGCTGTACTTCACAGGTGAGCTAGTTCGCGTGGAAGAAAATGCGCGTTTATACATGGTTTACCACGATGCGGTGTATTCTCAACGTTCCACCTGTGCAGTAGATACTGTACTAACTCCGCAATTGATAAATGCCTACACCAGCCGGGGAATGTGGCGCGGGGGACATCTTCGGTAATTCGACTTTGTTGAGTTCCTATTTGAAGGCGGTTCCGCATTGCATATCCTCAACGTGAGATGATGTCGAACATACTGTCGTCCTCCTTCTCAAGAGATAAGCAATGAGAAGCAGTACTCATCACTCGTAAGAACCCCGACGAGTGCGGAATTAATTTCCCACAGAATACGGGAAAAGGGAGTGCCACGAGGGACAACTCGGTTCAGAACATGTATTCTCTATAATTACATTTGCTAGTTCTCTTCTGGTTGCTTGTCGATTCACATTTCCCACAGACACAATGTCAAGAACTCAGAGCAGAGGGAGGATCTTCTCTGCTGCAGTGATAGTGAGTCCAGAGGGGACTGGCTCCACAGCGACGTGTGTGACTTTGTCACCCTCCACGATGAGGACGAAACGCTATTAGAATATGTAGATATGAGCATATGCGACTGAAAGTAGTAGATAACTGTTCTTCACCTTGGATCGGGGGGCTCCCAGTAATTCAGAAGCGTCGAAGAGCATACCGAGAGCTCCGACAAACGCGCCCTTGTCATCAGCAATGAAGTGAACAGCTGCAAAGACAACATAGCTGATGTTTAACAGAATTTCCCACCGCTCAGTGGGAAGAGACCTACGTGTACCCTCACTAGCGAGCTTTTCCTTCCAAGCTCTAAAACACGAGATCTGTCAATACATGACAGACACACAGAGAGTATGTTATATATACTTCATGGTAAAGACGTCATTGACAGCAACCACGTAGATGTTGCTGACACCTTTCGCCTTAAATTTGTCGTACGCGCCGATGTAAGCTGGAACCTGTGCGCTGCACGTTCCTGTGAAGGCACCTGGCACTCCAATCTGACTTAATAAGTACCAGCATGCTAACGGAGGGTGAACTTGCTCACAAAGATGTTCTTTCCTGTGATTCCCTCGAAGGTGAACGTCTTCGCCGCCTCTTCTTCTTTCACGGGAACCGAAGTAGGGATTGTGGAGCCGGGCTTCACCTCAGCAGCACTCAGGAGGGAAACAGCTGCAGAGTGGGCAGCGTCGGTGGCACTAGAAAGGATGGAGGCCATGTTGATTGTACTGGAGAGGAAGAGAAAGCAGAAAGCACGACGCGTTCCACTCTTATATACACTTCGTCTCGAAGTCCTCCGCGTGACGTCATGGCGTGATCACACCTGGTCACAGCCCGGTCATGTACAGCCTGCTATACAAAGTCAAGTACGAGAAACATTCTGGTATGCTAAGCTCGCAGACTCATATTCTGGGATAAAAATCCTGTGTCTCTCTTTCTCCATGTATCTGCAAGCAAGTCAATGTCACGATTCGCACGAGAAAATCACGCTCACACCATGAGTTCATTAGCATAGTCTCTCACCAGCCCCACTGATTCTGTATCCATGTTAGAGCTCGCGACCATCTGCGGAAGGCTCACTGCAACAAAGTTGATATGAGATCAAGAGTATACGTAGAATGACCGAACCTACCGAGCATTCGGAGGAGATGTTCAGCACCGTAGATCGCGCTCATTTCCTTCTCCTGTCCAACTATGACGGTAGGACCAGTCACGTATTTCTTGCGAATTTCTGCATACTGTGGTCGCTCGAAACGATATAGCAAGTTTGCTCCCAGAGCGCGGTCAAAGTATGTTTGAAGACCTGCTATTATTGTTGGCAATAATGTCACTGGATCCTTCAAGCTAGAAGACGTCAGTGCCGGACCCCGGCATAGGAATGCAAAGCACCTACTGAGGCGGGCTGTCCTTTAATACGTAGGTCTTGAACTCTTCGAGTAATTCCACCACATTGGGCGTTCTAGGAAGACTGACTAACTGGGAAAACGGCCGTAAATGTGATGAGTCCGGAGTAACCAGGAATGAGATCTGACGGACCTGGTTGTTCTTCGTGATCGCCTCCCAGTCGTCTACCAACAGAACCTTAAGCGACTCAGGGACATTAAGTTTCATCTCAGGTCTCTTGCTATGGTCATCCTACGAGACAACATTCATCATCAGTCCAGCGGGAAAGGTGAACAAAAGTGGACGTACCTCCTCCCGTCCACGCTTCGTCCCCCGCGTGCCTCCATCCTTCCGTCCTGTCCGAGATGAGTCCTTGGCAACTGTCGCCTTATTGGTGCTCTTAGACGTAGAAGAGGATGATGCACCCTGTGCGGCGGATGCTTGGGATTGTAGGGCCTTCTGTAGAGCGATGTTGGTCTCGTTGAACTTCAAGAGGCGTGAAGGCTGGACCCATTCGTCCCACCTGAATCACCCAATTCCCAAATTAGAGACATTGTAAGTACATTGCACCAGACAATAGTGGGAAGGAGCGTACGTCTGCTTCCATCCTTTGTAGTGCACGAAAAAGTGAGGGCCTACCGAGCCTAGCTTGGTTGTCGACTCATCCCAATGTTCCACTTTGAGGACTTTCGCCTCGTAGACGAGGGGTCCGTGATAGCACAGGACTCTTTCACCTGGAGTAAATACGCCTGTGGCCATGTTCAGAGTACAGTTCAGATATTCAGAGGAGGTTAAAGTGCGCCAATGGCAGACAGCAACAGAGCAACAGTGAGCCACACCGCCAAGCAGTCAATAGGCGCCGTCACCGTGCTCAATCAATCATGAATATTGAATGGATGGGTTACGCAGGCCTCATCCCAGAACAATGGATCAATACAACGATAGACCGTACAAACATATACATATGTACAGATAGATAGTGTGGCGCCTACATGTCCATAGCATGCATAACATGAAGCATAATCTTACGATAGTTCCAGAATAACATAAGGGCTATAGGGTGATTAACAGGGAACACCAACCAACAACAGGGAAGGCATGCCCGTGGATGAGCAGAGAGAGCTGGCAGACATCGTGCGTGATTAGTGCACACGATGGACAGGGCCAAGCACTCTTCCAAATGGCGACAGCATCGGTAGGCTGCGAAGATGGGATATCAGTGACTGAAGAGGTCTGAACATCTGCAAAACTCACGGTATTATAAATACACATCCTCCGTGCACACCCTACCGTACCCACCGCCAATTGTCAAAGACAGATGCCCGGTGATCATCCAAAGCCAGCCCAAAAGTAATGAATCGTAGAGCCTGGGAATGTGCAACCGGAGCATCGAAATAATGCGAGCGTCAGAGCTCCGCCGAGGCATGTGTCGAGTTCTCAGAACATAAAAACCTGCGGAACACTGACCGCCCGCGTCGGGATGGTGCATGGGGTATTGGCCTTCTGTAACAAAATGAGGACAATCAACGACAGGAAAGAAGACTTTACATACTCCACATGGCATATCACCCCCACCGCCTCCACTATGACCGTTGAGCTTCGGCAGCCGCCGCTGCGGCAGAACATGCATGGCAGGACCTGCAGCCCCGCTTACGTTTCTTCTCCTTCGGCTTGGGCACCGACCAATCGAAAACCCAATCATATTCAATCCCATGCCTCTCAGCAAGACCCCGAAACAAACCGCGCAGTCCGTCGTAGTCGGGGAGGTCTTCGAAAGATAAACTGCGGGCATATTTGTAAAAGATGTCGAACTCCGCGGGGAGCCCTACGGTGAGCAGTTCCACCATCTCAATCTTCTTGTCGCGGATAAGATCCCACGTTTCAGATGTGGTTTCGGCTTTTATCTTGCGCCAAGGGAGGCTGCCTCGCAAGAAGTAGATAAGCATGTAGGCGAGCGACTCCAAATCGTCTCGACGCGAGCACTCTGCGGCAGACTTAGATTAGATATTTCGCTCAAGATGATGACGACACACCGATGCCAAGATGGGTGTTAATAGCAGCAAATAGGCAGGTGCCGACGCCATGATGGTCATCTTGTTTGTACGGGATATGCATGCTCGTACGAGGATCTCGGAACTTCTTCGCAAGGCCGAAATCAATGATGTTCACCAGGAAAGAAGCATTCATGTCGGACTTCGGTATGACGAAATTCGCAGGTTTGATGTCACGGTGGACCAGGTCGCGCGAGTGAATATACTCGATACGAGATATCTGCAACATGAATGTCAGCAACGAGGACACCATACCACGCAATCTACACGAGGCGAACTTCACAGGAGATAGCGCTTGTTGTGCGCCACGCCGGTATGATACTATATATGGGTAGTGGCGTGCACCGACGCCGCTCTGCGACGCTTCGTCTGTGCCCACCCAATTCGAGCCCACGGGCAAAATATACAGCGAAGCACTCACAAGTTGATCTGCAAGGAGTAGTATGGTCTTGAGTGAAAAGTGCCTATTGCACATATGGAAGAGCTCCTCGAGCGAGGGACCGAGTAGATCAATGACCATGACGTTGAAGTCCCCTTGCTTTCCAGACCACATAATCCATGGTACGCCAGGCGCACCAGAGAGGGTCTTGTAAATCTTGGACTCTTGCTTAAGCGGGCTAGACTTTGCTATGGCCGGTTCGAGCTTGATGGCGACTTCCTTGCCTGCAATAGTGTGCACGCCTTGGAAAACGGTTCCTACGCGCAAAATAAGAATCTGTGGGTCTCGCTGCGCTCATGTAGACAATAGGCAAGCATACCACAGCCTCCCATCGCGATGGCCTCTTCCAATTTATACTTCCCTCCGAAGGTAAAGTCCATGTCGGCTAGCGGGATACGGAGTTCGGGAAAGAAGGGAGCAACGTGTATACGGTCCGTTTACGTTGTAATGTCACGGCAAGCGGAGTGAACTCTCGATGCAATGTGAATGGGTCGTGTTTGTGGTGAAGTGAAAGGTGATGTTCAAGTTGAGGAGTGGCAGGCCGTCGCGTTCATTAAGTAAGCAATTCAGTCTCAACCTTCAGCCACACTTGGCCACCGGCCAGCCCCGGATAATACACGTGGTCTGGTCCAGGCCGCATTCTAAGCGCCCACACACCCGCCAGTCGTCGAGGACGGTGCACCAGGACAGTGCTCAGCGAGGGCCGCGCAAGGAGAGACTAATGGCACAGTATTTCTCATAACTCTAGCTACTCTATCGTCCGCCGCCTACTATAAGACTGTGAGTCGGTGCGAGTCGGCAATGGAGGGCATCGCGAGCTCCCACGTGACCGTGTTAAGGGCGCTCACACCGAATATACTTTACTCGATTCAAGTCGGTCGCGTTGAGATTTCAGCCACCTCGACCTCACGTGCACCCAGGCTAATTAGCCCGGCATACCCCCCCGGGATTGCCGGGCTAGCTAGCCTCGAAAGTCAAATACCCTGTAGTTGCCAATAAAGCGGGCAGTAAAGGCGGGCTTGCCTAATACAATAAGTCCCCTTATCTCCCTAGATATCGTCGGCATCGCTGATCACGATGAGTACACCGTGCGTCCAGCGCCAGATCACCGAACGCATCGGGATCTCCCGCGTGACGCGGCGCGCCTGCGCGCCCAATGCGTCGGCGCCGCCGCCGCCGCCGATGAGCACGAGAATTGGCTCTCACTCCTTGCTCACTCCGTCAATATATTGTGTATTTAGTTCAAAATTTCACTGATAGGAATAGGATTGTTTTGAGTTATATATGCCATGTATAAATGAATACTTTGAGGTTCAAATGGAAGGAATAGAATGTAATTTATTTTGCAATGGGGCTGAAGCTGTTGTGCTCACTGTGAACTGAGCTTTAATTGATTGACTATCTCCTATGCCTTATTGAGTGTATTTGAAGTATATTTGTGGACATACTTGTTTCTACATAGTCCCCATACAAATGTATTTTAACAAAATCTAATGTATGCCACAGTGTATGTAACACACATATTTCAATACATAGAGGGAGATTGAGCAAAGAAGTTCTAGCACAAATAATTCTATGTATACTATGTATTTATCTACCAAGCTGTATAGAGAGCAGTGCATGATTGCTTATGCAGTGCGCAAAATGGACCCGAAGGTTACAGTGGCGCGCATATTTGCACTCAACTCGATCACTAGGCAAGCGCGCATCCTGATTGGCTGGACGGCGGTTCGCCGAACGAGGTGCTGTTGCTTTCGGTGTCTTCTATCCCCTGTCGTCTTACAGTACCACAAACAAATATTACCTATATAAAGCATTAATCCCTTTGCATATCAATATCTGAGGCACCAGAAGGTACATGAAATATAGAAAGTGTGAAATAGCAATATTTGACTGAATGTACCCAAACTAATCAAGTTTCACAAATAGACAGGTGCCAAATAGCATTAAGCAGAGCACTGTAGTACATGAAATGTGGTGCTTTATGAGCTCATTGATAATACTGCCAGCCAGGGAGGGTGATAATTGTCTATTTGAGAGAAATCAAAATCCTTCCATTTGAGCATCAAAGTATTCATTCATACATTACATATATAATCCAAAACAATCCTATTACTATCAGTGAAATTTTGAACTAAATACACAATATATTGACGGAGTGAGAGCCAATTCTCGTGCTCATCGGCGGCGGCGGCGGCGCCGACGCATTGGGCGCGCAGGCGCGCCGCGTCACGCGGGAGATCCCGATGCGTTCGGTGATCTGGCGCTGGACGCACGGTGTACTCATCGTTATCAGCGGTGCACTAGATAACAGTGAGATAAGCAGACTTGTTGTATTAGGCAAGCCCGCCTTTACTGCTCGCTTTATTGGCAACTATAGGGTATTTGACTTTCGAGGCTAGTTAGCCCGGCAATCCCGGGGGGGTATGGCCGGGCTAATTAGCCTGGGTGCACGTGAGGTCGAGGTGATTTCAGCTGGCTATCCTCTTTAACAAGGCAATCGTACCGACAATTACGCCACCATGTGGGTTCTTACCGGTCCCTTTGATGGCAAGGAGTCAGATGAACCGCAGCCACATAGTAAGGGTCCTCTTTCTCAATACGCAAAGATCATTCGATGAATGCCCCTCTTCTTAGAGTCGAAACTTCTGAAGACGGGCAAGACATATACTGTAGGACGAAAAGACCAATCCCTTATCATCAGACACAAGAAGATTTCTCGTGAACATGCTCGCTTTGTTGTAGGCGAATGCTCTGAAGAGGATGCGGTACGTCCTTGTTCCGGCGGTTACTTGTGTTCGTCGAAAGACCTAATCATTCGGAATAGGTCAACCCGGAATTTGTGCCTACACTGTCCATTGAAGTTATCAAGTCAGGCAAGAAGCTCGCCGCGCGCAACATGGACCGCATCGGAGAGCAAGGTCCGGTTGTCCTGAATCCGGGAGAGTCTAAGAAAGTGCAGGACGGCGATGTTGTGCATATGGTGACTGGAGCCCCTGTAACGTCAGTCCTCAGTCGTTCATAAACGTGACCTATTATGCCTCATCTAGTTGACCTATTCACAGTGTGCGGTGGCAGAAGCTCTGTTGCTATTCTCCTAAGGGAACCAGGTCTTTGTCTCTGCAAACTTGCGCCAGCTTAGGTTTGAATACATCATTGTTGTCCAATATATGCACTGATACTCTTGATCAGGCATCCATGTTGTTCCTACACTTCTGCCGGACGTCACTCACCACTTGACTCCCACGTTCACGCTTTCGCCTGAGTTGGCGGTGTCATTGATATCGGTAGCGACCATCGTCAAGCCAGAATGGCTCTCAGAAGTACTGCGTCTCGGAGAGTCTGCCGAGGGCACTCCTTCCAAACTTGAGGAGACTTTCGCTCTTCCTCCGACGACCAAATACCGCCCCTCGTTTTCACCCTCCCTACCAGTTGCGCTCAAGTCATTCGGCAAATGGGAACCGAATGAGTCACGGGTTGGTATATTCCGAAATTACCGCTTTATTTTCTTAGGGGAGAAAGGACGAGAAGTGCAGGATGCAATGAGGGCACTAATCAAGCGGGGGGAGGGAGAATATGAATGCTTTGCTGTCCAGGGAGGTCGCAGAGCATGGCACCAGGTGCTATCGAAAGGGAAAAGCAAAGAAAGAGATCTTATATTAGTTGCGGACGAGGGAACCATAATACCAGCTGTGGGAAGGGATGGCTGGCAAGAGTTAGTTGATGAAGCTCGCAGGTGAGTGTCTAGTGGTCGATTGCGTAACAAATAGCTTATGAGAGCTGGTATCTAGCTTTGATCTGCGCATAGTCCCTCGAGACACGATTTTAACGGCTGTCGTGCATGCCGACACAACGTTTATTACCTCAGCTTTGGTCGAAGACAGTGGTAAGTGGCTAGACTCACTAGTCGATCTGAAGTCAAATTTTTCATGCGTTGCGATTGTCATTCAGCCCATCAGAAATCAGCCTCTCCTCTGCCTGACATAGTGCCTAATACACATCCCGACGAACCGTCAGTTGCTCCGGAACTTCCACCAGTTGTATCTTTGAGAAGACTACCCCGGCGGGCGACTTCTCGCGCCTCATCTCGCGCACCCTCTCCACCTGCCGCTCCTTCAATCGCACTAGTAGCGGAACCATCTGAAGAGCCCGAAGCACCCAAACCACAAAGAGTGGGTATTGTTTACTTCTCGCCCGCCTGCTGCCTCCCGCTCACTGTGTTATCATACTCTTCCGTAGACTTTGGTGCGTAGAGCAAGGAAGGCTAAAACGCCGATTATTGGTTTAGATGATCCGTCAATTGACCTTGATGGAGACTCGGTGCTGGGATCTGCAGCTCCTATTGCAATTGCATCAGCAGAGGAAGAAAGACCACCGAGGAGTACCCAGGCTTCGGTCAGTCGTACATCCGTACTATTGAAAGATAATACCTGACAGACATCTCTCTGTATTACCATTCGTGCAGTCAGCCACCCCGGCGCGCCCCCGCCTCAAGCGCCGTGCTGGCACGACTCAAGCGCCACCTAGCCTATTCTACGGTCTGCAGGAGGACCTTTTGATTCCAGAAGCAGAAGAGCCGCCACTCAAAAAGTTCAAGGCTCTCTTCGAGGAAAGTGATCCGGATCGAGTTGCCCAATCCGGCAGTGCCATGGATATAACAAGCAGCCAGTCCCTAGCCCCACCTGAAAGCGTGACACAGAGTGAAAGCGGCACGACCCAAATAAAACCTAGATCGCGCCCTGATCACCCGACTGCACTGGCTGCACTGGTAGAAGAGGAGGAGGAGAGTATTGATGGAACAGCATCCAGACTTGACACAACATCTAGTGCCTTCAGTCAAGGTCTGAAAAGGAAGAGCCAGATGATGGATGACGATGTCGAAATAGAAGAGGTGGGACCGAGTCGTAAAAGACGCACCATCGAAGATATCAATGCAATACCGAGCTCGACGTCTCAAACTACCGTGCGGTCTCCCTCACACTTGCCAAAGGATGCACCGAGCCAGAAAAGCGAGAAGCCAACTGGCGCTGCCCCTGGTAAACCGGACACAGACGAGGCCTTCCTTAAAGCTGTATCTTCCACGAAGCGCGGCAAGAAAGCTGAAGACACTTTCGATAGGGAGTTTAATAATTTACGAATATCGAAGCCCGACTTGGAAAAGGATGAAGAACAGAAGGGATGGGCTCTGCTGGAGGAGTTCGGCGATGACGGTGATGTGAGAGGGAATTTTATGGTTATTGTGGAAATGGAAGTGTACAGGAAAAGCAATGAGTCACAGGCTTTGCGTGTTGATCAGGGAAGATCGGATTGGGAGGGCAGACCAAATTTCAAGAAGTTCAAAAAGGTATGTCTGGCTATTGTTGGTTGCATGTTGTGTCTCATCTAGGTGCAGAAATTTGGTGGTGGAAGACATCAAGCAGTCGAGCTTTATGCAGCTGAGGAAGACGATTATGGCGTGGGTTCGCGTAAGTCAATCCTGCTGTTTCCGGAATCGCACATCACTTGCTGACGAAGGGCTCTAGAATATTGGAAGGGCTCAAGTCAAAAACCTTCTCACCTGCAGTCGCAGTCACAGCTTGGGCCCAGCGAGAATAAACGTTCACATAGTCAGAAGCCGAAGTCTGATGTTCAGACTCAGAGGAAGGGCAAGAGCAGAGCAATTGACGTCGATGATTCCGATGAAGACTTCAAAACCCTTCAGACTGGAACACTACTGACATCCCAGAGTCGAGCAACGTCAACACAGTCATCTACGGCAAGAACAAGACGGACCCAGATTCGTGAAAAATCGCAACCGCTGTTCATCGACTCTGATATTGACGAGGAAGGGCATGGCAAATCGGAGCTGCCATCGGACAGTGAGTTCGTCGACGAAGCGAAATTTGACGAAGACTTCGATGACCCACCTTTGCGATCTACTGTCGGGAGGACACAAGGATCCTCTAAACGTCAGTCATCGAGAGCGACTGCTGCAAAAAAGGTTGCTGCTCCTGTTATCGTTGATGACGACTCGGACGATGGGGCGACCTTCAGAGGTTTCGGCGCAAATAAGAAAGGAAGGCGTAAGTAGCCAGCCGACGACGTCGACATACGTTCAGTTATATTCTAGAATACTTGAATGGGACGGTGAAGATGGGCTGGTGATTTCGTTCAAGCCCAAGCTAGCCCACATATTACCGTTATCTTAGTATACTGCTGCATGTTACTGGCTAAGTGGCCGCGGAATGTATAGAAAGTTCACAAGTGACCTCAAAAACGCTGATTTGGGCCATCACTTGGCCGAGTCGCACCAGGGTGGCTATTTCCAAAGTTGTAGATGGCGTCTTTGAAGCAGATCATTTTGTACTGGGCCATCTTTGCTGTCGCCAGATCATAGCTGTGACCGCGTTTGCTGGCGCGCATGCCCGCCTGTTCATGGCTTTCTTCCTCCGCCGTCGTAGTTTCTTACGAATTATTCTGGTCGTCGCTCTTTGTTTGCTCATTCGCCTCCTCGTCGCGTCTCCGTCCCCAGCATCTTCTGTAGCTTCGTTCTACACGTCCAACTCACAAGAGATACGCAAGCAGAATGTTTTAGACCTAGTTGGTCGTTCAGACAAACCCCTCGATGCTCGGAAGCATAAATTCCTGCAGGCCCGCATGGGCAGAGACGAAAGGGAAGACCTGTTCCATAACATTATCCGGGACGGTGTGTTAGATTTTTGGGAGAGGTTCCAAAAGCCATAGTAAGCAGAGTGCCCCGTAATTACTTGCTCCTGTGTGACTTATGCTCTCCAGTATCGTTGGCCATGACACAGCGCACATGGATGAACAGTCTGTGCTGTCATCTATCGAACACCTACTGGCATTGAACGGCTGGGTAGCTGCTCTTTGTCCAACTCTCACTCGGCCGTTCGGACAGAACAAGTACGAGGATGCATATGAAGATCTTGCAAAACAGGATCATCTCTATTACATCGGCATGGTCATTCATTCCGCGGACCACTTCCTTGTAGACCAATTAGCCGTTATTGTACAGTTGGCAAGACGGCTAGGGAGTACGAATTTGTTCGTCTCTATGCTTGACTATGACTCGTCGGACTCCACAGCAACACTCACAGACTTATGTGAAGCCGTCCTTACTTTACTAGGCGTCCCTTTCCGAATACGCCGGGTTCCCGGTATGACAGTCGATCCTGTGGCAGCATATTATCCCCTAGAGGAAGCATATACAAGAAATCTTGTATTGGAACCCCTGCACGAGCTCAACGAGAAGCGGAACATCAAATTCCACCGAGTCATATGGCTCAAAGGATTCACGTGTCCCAATGATATCCTCGAAACGATTCAGTTGAGTATCTCCAACGACGCAGCCATGGTATGTGGAATGGATTGGGCTGAGCACAATGGATTCTTCATATTTTCCGACCGGTGCGCCTCCAGCTCATAAGCCCCGCTTAAACCTTGTTCTGACGGTAGGACAGATGGAGAACGCGAGATATTAACGGTGATCAATTCCGTCAATCCAAGTCGTCTTCGATATCCAATTCTCCCCTCTTGTCCGTCCCACCTCGGGATGCCGTGGGTGCTCAGCGGTATACGCAACATCTGCCTTTCCAAGTATTCTGCTGCGAGTCCGGTACACACGTCGTAGACCCTGCGCAATCCTACTATGCTGGTATTGGATACCGAGCTGGTACAGACTTCCATAACGCGAGCACCCCCGCAGACGTGCCAGTTAGGCATCCGGACGACAAGTGTTTGGACAGTACGCAGGGTTGGTTCTGCAGAGATTTATGGGTGTGGAAAGCGAGGCAGGGGCTACGCGCCCTGACACCGGACATCGAGGGTGAAGGAATAGGCTCTGGAAAAAACATCGTGGTGAAACGGGGGCAAAACGGCGACGACTCGGACGATCCACTGGCTCCTCGGCAGGTTATCAAGGAAGATTCGGATGCAGATGCAGGTTCAGACTATGACGCCTCTGATCCGGAGCTCGCAGACCCGCCACCAGCTAATTCGAACGATTCGGTGGATTTAAGCATGCCTAACTCGCCCTTTGTCCCGGCAAGAATCATGGTGAATCCGCGCTGTGTCACCACGTACGCCGGGGCGAAGCATACGCAGCTTGCGTTAGACCTCTTCGGGCCGCCTGATCGGGAAGAACGGGAGGAGGCGGTGAAGGAAAGGGATGTGCTGGATAAGTGGGAGAGTGCTCCGGACACTTTCGTCTGCCAAGAACAACAGTGAGTACTTCGCCCTGTTGGTATCGCCTTGTCACTTACGCGATCACACAGACGCACGGGTGGTAGATCAGCCCCGAAGTCACAGAGACGACTTGGTTTCTCTATACACCAGGAATTAGAGGAGGCGCTGACGACGTCGTAGATTCGTTGCTCTGTCCTGCAATAATTTATATCATCTTGCCTTTCTTCTATATCATAGTACTATATCATTGGGACAACTGGAGTTATCTGAAAGCTCGCTGAGAGCACACTTAGTGCGAAGAATACAGTACTTATATCAGTACTTATATGCATATCCTTCACATGCTCATAAAGTGGGATAATTGAAATGAAGAGCTACGGGCGCTTGACTTGTCGTGGTCTCGTGACTCATTTGAGTCAAGTCTCTTCCTGTCTTTTTGATAGCAAGTCATAAGCTGGACGCACCGTCGACGTGTTCTGGTCAAATTCGTCAATTTCGTCGACATGGTCTCAGCAGCGGTCAAGACGAGGGTCGTTCCTCACCTCATGACACTTGCCGATTTGTCTCCCACTCAGATTAATCGAATATTGATCCATGCACATTACTTGAAGCACGTCTCTCTGCCATGGCTTAGACCTCAGGCGCCAGGCAAGCCGCCGCGCCTGCGGATGCCCTCCCAATCCCTCTTCAATAAAACTATTGCGTTGCTCTTCTCAAAACGGAGCTCACGCACCCGGGTTGCCTCTGAAACTGCCACTGTGTTGTTGGGTGGGCGAGCACTGTTCCTGGGACGTGAGGACATCCAGCTGGGCGTGAACGAGACCGTACGAGACTCGGCTAGAGTCATTGGAGGAATGTGCCAGGGAATATTTGCGCGAGTTGGAGCGCACGAAGAGATCGAGGTATGTCGACAGCCGCCTTTGCCGTGAACAGTCAGGCCAACACGTCCCCTTGCAGGAACTCGCGAAGTACTCTCCCGTCCCGGTCCTGAACGCGCTCTCGTCGTTATGGCATCCCACCCAGATTCTCGCAGACTTGCTAACCATGCACGAGAACCGGTATTTCACGGAACCCAAAAAGCCTGAAGCATCTGAGTCGTCGTCCGGCGAACGTCACAGGACGGACAGGTTCCTGCCGCTGCGGCCGCTTACTGTCGCATACGTAGGAGACTCGGCGAATGTACTTCACGATATGCTCGTGACGTACCCGCGCTTGGGACATAAGTTGCGCGTCGCGAGCCCTGAGAATGAGCGATATCGAGCACCGAAGCCCGTGTGGGATCGTGTTGTGGAACTTGAGTGCGACAAGCACATCTTGTGGACGAAGGATCCCCTCGAGGCGGTTCATGGTGCTGACGTGGTCATCACCGATACATGGTGAGCTCATGTTTTGGAGACTCTGGCGCGTTGGCTATGTATGTCGGTGTGAGCCTGATCTTGGATGTAGGATATCCATGGGCCAAGAGGCCGAGAAGGAACAGCGCTTGAAGGACTTCAAGGGATATCAAGTGACTGAACAAATGTGTCGTGATGGTGGCGCAAAGCCAGACTGGAAATTCATGCACTGCTTGCCCAGGAAGTCAGACGAGGTCGATGACGAGGTACGCTAGTGCGCTGTTCTACTCGCTATTTCAACACTAAGAGACGCCTTCCACGTCATTGTTGCGTTCCTTCTTTGGTTGCGTCTGTCTTCAGGTGTTCTATGGCCCGCGATCGTTGGTCTTCGAGGAATCAGACAACCGCAAATGGACTATAATGGCTTTATTCGAGTGCGTGATTCCTCCACTGTCATCATCTCCCAACGCGGAGCCCCCCCGCGAGCGCCAGCTCGAGTACTCCGATTGTATTACAGCAAGGGTCTCACACATTACCTTTTTGTTTTTGCAGCCTTCTCTTCGGAAAGTGGAATCTGCTGGAACCTCGTGAGAAGGTGTCAGAATAACTGATCGACAAGTACTGCGGCCACTCTGATGTGTGTAAAATGGAGCTCAACAAGTTCCTGCACGAAGACCCATACACGAGAGGGGCGATTACAGTAGTCCAAAATTAGTACGATGTTTATTGGAATACGATCTAAATTAAAATAAGTTGTTACTATTAACATGCATGACGTAGTAATAAGAATCTCCTGCCAGTTGTTCTTACCGACAGATGCTGTTGACTATAAGTTCGGTGATTTGCTTCTAGATGAAAGGGAATTACATATTTGAGCTGCGAGCATGGCGGTTGGAAGCATTTTCGAAATAAATAATTGTAGGGAAGGTACATAGCAAGATCCTTGAGAATATACAGCAGCATTCTAATAAATGAGACTCCCTTTAGAGGCGTACCGCGGTCAGGGCATGATGAGTGGTGACGGGCGAATACAGTAAGCGGCGCGATGATGGTCATGCAAAGGAGCTCTAGCCTGCGTACGTACAGATTACCGGAACATGATGCTGTCATTGGGGGTAATGTGACCCAGCCTGCAAAGTCATATGTTGAGATGTAGCGTCACAAGGGGACAGCCTGAGCCGAGAATACAGCTAATATACGGTAGCCTGGGCGTAAAAAGAGAGCGAAAGACTTGGAGAGGAGGAGGAGATCATGAGAGTCAGGATCAGGCCGTACCCCGTGGGGAAGACGAAAAGGTCCGCGGGGGCGATATCGAGCCACGTGGGAAGACGTCATCTCGAGGCGAGAAAGGTCAACGTGCGCTCTTTCTCCGATTTTAAGTCCCCCCCGTTAGCTAATCCCGGCCAGGTCCAGTGGAATTCAAGTGGAATACGCGTTTGACAAATTCTCCTCCGTCTTTCCCCTCATCTCCTCGTCCTTCTCCCTGTTCATCTTCCCCACTCATCTCGTCCTCATCTTGGCTGCACTCCAACTCTCTTAACCCACTGTTCGACAATCTCAACCATGTCTGACGTTAAGCGCGACGTGCGCAACCCAGTTCTGTTCGAGTGCGCTTGGGAGGTTGCCAACAAGGTCGGCGGTATCTACACCGTGATAAAGACCAAAGTGCCCGTCACCGTCTCAGAATACGGCGACAGATATTGTTTGATTGGTCCCCTCAGCTACAAGACCGCTCCCATGGAGGTCGAAGCTCAGGAACCCACTGACCCTCATCTCGCCGCGACGCTCGAATCCATGCGTAGTACAGGTGTTAAAGCCCTCTATGGCCGCTGGCTCATCGAAGGCGCGCCCCAGGTCTTGCTGTTCGACACAGGTAGTCAGTACTCGCGTCTCGACGAATGGAAGGGTGACCTCTGGAACTTGGCGGGGATTCCGACTCCCCCGAACGACCACGAGACAAACGAGACCATTGTCTTTGGCTACATCGTGGCTTGGTTCTTGGGCGAGGTATGTGCCAGCATGGTCGCAAGCTTGCTCTAGTGCCGACCCCATCTTCTTCAGTATGTCGCGCGCCAGCTAGACACTGCCGTGGTCGCCCACTTTCATGAGTGGCAGGCAGGACTAGCGATTCCGCTTTGCCGTAAACGCCATATTGACATTACTACCGTTTTCACTACTCATGCGACTCTCCTTGGGCGTTACCTCTGCGCCGGGAGCGTCGACTTCTACAATAATCTGCAATATTTTGACGTCGACCATGAAGCTGGCAAACGAGGAATTTACCACCGGTATTGTATCGAGCGGTCCGCCGCCCACTGTGCCGATGTATTCACAACCGTCTCGCATATCACTGCTTACGAGTCGGAGCATTTACTCAAGCGGAAGCCCGATGGTGTCTTACCGAACGGATTGAACGTCGTCAAGTTCCAAGCTATGCACGAATTCCAGAACCTACATGCCACTGCAAAGGCCAAGATACATGAGTTTGTGCGCGGTCACTTTTATGGACACTACGACTTCAACCTGGATGATACTCTTTACGTCTGTTCAAATATTTGGCTATGATGACTGCTCTTACTCACGAGTTGCCCGGTAGATGTTCACCGCTGGTCGCTACGAGTATCGCAATAAGGGGGTGGACATGTTCATCGAATCATTGGCCCGTACGTATATCACACTTCTCGGGGAATATGGCTAGTATTTATATTTGTGTCATCATGTGGTACAGGTCTTAATTATCGCTTGAAGAAGTCAGGCTCAAAAACGACAGTTATCGCCTTTGTCATCATGCCTGCCGCTACTCATTCGTACACTATTGATGCGCTCAAGGGCCAGGCTGTTACAAAACAGCTACGCGACACCGTGACTGAGATTCAAAACAGGATAGGAGCACGACTATTCGAACATGCCATCCGGTCCAATGGGTATGCCGTTAGTGTATGTCGTCGTATGATTCAGAACTGATCTCCCAGGGATATAGCGAACATGGGACATTGCCGACTCCGGACGATCTATTGTCAGAAGAGGACAAGGTTCTCCTGAAGCGTCGTATTTTCGCCCTTAAGCGCAACGCGTTACCTCCTGTCACCACGCACAATATGGCTGATGACGCGAATGATCCGATTCTGAACCAGATCCGCCGAGTTCAGCTCTTCAACTCCTCAACCGATCGTGTCAAGATCGTGTTCCATCCCGATTTCTTAAATTCCAACAACCCAGTATTGGGTCTAGACTACGAGGAGTTTGTACGAGGTTGCCACCTCGGAGTGTTCCCCAGTTATTACGAGCCATGGGGCTACACGCCTGCCGAGTGCACAGTGGTGAGTATTCCTTCGGGGGGGCATTCGCATCGCACTCAGCATAGTTTTGCGCAGATGGGAATCCCGTCGGTGACAACCAACCTTTCCGGCTTCGGCTGCTTCATGCAAGATCTGATTGAACGGCCTCAAGACGAAGGCTGTTACATCGTTGATCGTCGTTCGCAGTCTGTAGAGGACTCAGTTACCCAGCTCACGGACCATATCTTCAGCTTCGTTCAGAAGACCAGGCGGCAGCGGATCAACCAGAGGAACCGGGTGGAACGCTTGAGTCCTCTGCTTGATTGGAAGAATTTGGGGATCGAGTATTCGAAGGCGAGACAATTAGCCCTGAGGAGAGCATATCCAGATGCGTTCTATGGTGTGAGCGGCGAGGCGGACGAAGAAGAGTTCGATTTCGGTATGGAACGCATGATGCCTAACTCGGTGCCAGCAAGTCCGCGCTTCAGGATGTCGGGCATCGCCACGCCAGGAGATATCGGTACTCTCACCGAGGAGGTACGCTAGGACATTTGATTCGTCATTGGTTTCTGGCCGATATCTAATATTCATTCAAACGAAGATGCAGGCACTTGGCACGAGCGATTACCGCGGGTACCAGTGGCCAGGAGGGCAAATGGAAGACGAAGACGAGGGATATCCATTGTATGTGTCTCGCCTCACGAAGTGCTGCGAGTCCTTGAACGCTAATCGTTCTGCTCTTCCGACCTGTAGCCCTCTTGTCATGAAGGTGCGCTCGCGCGCTAGCTCTGTAATGTCGGGCGCAAGTACTCCTGGTGGCGGAAAGTCAAACAGTTTGAGTGAAGGAGATCTACGGAAGGCGGATGCGGCGCTGAGCCACGTTGGGGAGACCCAGATGAATGGCGTTAACGGCGTCAATGGGCGACATTGATCGATCACATCTGAGAGGTGAAATATATATCTCTGAAGCCAGTGATAATTGCATGCTTTGACTGGAGGACATGAATGCACTGTGACACCGGGAAAAAAACTCCTAACTTGTATATGGTAGACGCCACTAGTAAGCAGTCCGGTGCGGTGGTGTGCCATCAGGAAACACTGGGGACATGTCCCTGTGATACCAGCGGTAACATCCGGGTATCATTGTGGACAGTGTCAAAATAAGACCACATAGATGCGGATGGTTTCATACGAGACAAAACTTGATAACAGTCCAAATTGGACCAAAATATGACTGATGTGATATAGTGAGCCATTATTGTGAACCACATTCTTTGTGTGAGGGTAATGTGCCTACAGATCAAAAGCTGGACTCATTCTGGTATCATTTTGAATGTGATCACAATGTGTCTCATTGCCACATTGTGAGATAATTTTGTTCTCAAAGTAAATATGACTATCATAGAGATGAACATGTTTCTGCTGGATTTAATTTGATATCATAGCAACCACATTCAAAATGATTTCAGCATGTAATTGTCATTCACTCTCTCATCAATTCCCGCCTGCTTATCTTATGCTTAGTCATCCAGCTCATCACTGATTGTCACAAGATCATAACGCTGTTCGGGAGAGCGCTTCCAGTCTAGAAAACGTCTCGGGATAAGACCCCAGAGGCGGTTTCAAGGTCCGTTATCAAATAGAATTTTTCTAAATCCTGTGGAAAGGCATCCATTACCCCTTTGATTGCTTTGATTGTAAATGCTTTGATCACTTTGATTACAAATTCTTTCCTTCTCAAGTAATCAATGGAATAATATTGATTTAGAAGGACAAAATTGTAATCAATCACTGGATTAATATTGGTTGAGAAAATTAAAAAATCAAAGTAATCAAAGCAATAATATTGATTGAGAAAGAGAAGAAAATCAAAGCAATAATATTGATTGTAAAAGTCAAGTAAATCAAAGCAACAACAGTGACTGAGGATGAGAATTTACAGTCCAAGCAATCAAAGGGGTAATATTGATTGAGAAAGAAAGAATTTGTAATCAAAGTCATCAAAGTGATAGTATTGGTTTGGGAAGAGAGCTTATAATCAAGTTAATCAATGGAATAATATTGATTGAGGAAGAGAACTTACAATCAGGGTGATCAACGGAATAATATTGGTTTAGGAAGAGGGATGACAATCAAAGTAATCAATGAAATAATATTGATTGAGAAAGAGAAGAAAATCAGAGCAACAATATTGATTGAGGAAGAGTATTTACAATCAAAGGAATCAAAGAAATAATATTGATTGAGAAAGAAACAATTTATAATCAAAGTGACCAAAGCAATAATATTGGTTTAGGAAGAGGAATTACAATCAAAGTAATCAATGGAATAATATTGATTGAGAAAAATAAGAAAATCAAAGTAATCAAAGCAATAATATTGATTGAGAAAGAGAAGAAAATCAAAGCAATAACACTGACTGAGGAAGAGAATTTATAATCAAAGCAATAATATTGGCTTAGGAAGAGAGTTTATAATCAAAGGAATCAATTGAATAATATTGATTGAGAAAGACAAGAAAATCAAACTAATCAATGAGATGATATTGATTGACAAAGAGAGAATTTATAATCAAAGTAATCAAAGAAATAATATTGATTTAATTGTAAATTCTCTTCCTCAATCAATATTATTGCTTTGATACCTTTGATTATAGATTCTTTATTTGTCAATCAATCTTCTATTATTGATTGCCTTGATTTTCTTGGCTTTAGACCCTTTCTATCTCAATCCATGTTATATCATTGGTTGCCTTCATTTTCTTGGTGAATGTTTTATATTGTCATCAATTGCATTATGTTTTGAAGGTGTCCACAGCAGATATCACCATGATGCTGACATTTACACCTGAATAACATCCTGATCCAGATATTCAATGATCTTCTCATGATACTGATGGTATCACACTGGTATCATCTTGATCAAATACTGTGATCATTCAAAAAATAGTTTTGATGATTTCATAATATGACCCTTGTGTGGCCTCGAGTCTTATTCAAGCTTCATTTTATATTCCCAACCTGTGAGGCCACAAAGTAGCCAATGGTCACATCCATGGGCATATACTAAGCCCATTGTGTTCTCATACATTATTTGTTCACAATGTTCTACACATGAATCCATTAGTCTCATAGACAATTACATGCTGAAATCATTTTGAATGTGGTTGCTATGATATCAAATTAAATCCAGCAGAAACATGTTCATCTCTATGATAGTCATATTTACTTTGAGAACAAAATTATCTCACAATGTGGCAATGAGACACATTGTGATCACATTCAAAATGATACCAGAATGAGTCCAGCTTTTGATCTGTAGGCACATTACCCTCACACAAAGAATGTGGTTCACAATAATGGCTCACTATATCACATCAGTCATATTTTGGTCCAATTTGGACTGTTATCAAGTTTTGTCTCGTATGAAACCATCCGCATCTATGTGGTCTTATTTTGACACTGTCCACAATGATACCCGGATGTTACCGCTGGTATCACAGGGACATGTCCCCAGTGAAAAACCTCCCAAGGTAATTAGTAGTATGTTATGTGGAAATGTAGCCAAATAAACATAATACCAATAATTGGGTATAATTAACGGTTGGCGGGTAGGGTCAGGTCTAAGATTTGGTTCGCAATCCTCATCGCACAATTCCAGGGTCCTTTGTGACATGTCACTGAATACATTGGCTTGGGTAGGTGTACAGTTTTGTGATTGGCTCAGCAGCTGGTGTTGCTCATGGAGTCACATGTGTGTGCAGCTTCCGCCATGACACGTACAACGTCGCCACGCAATCATCTCCTGTGGATGCAATTCCTCCTTTGTTGTATGGAGGGTGCTTCATGCTCGCTATTTCACCACCAACATAGCATTCAAGTCGTACAATTCTCGAAACTACTGGTACTGACTATTTACTATTCCTCACTATGGCAAAAATTTTAAGTGACTATCATTCTGATGAAGCAATAGGTTATGACCTGACATCAGCCATCTCTATTGTCATTCCTCCTACTTCTTGAGCCCTAGTTTTCACCAACCTTTCCATGAAGGTACCTGCTGGCACCTATGGATGAATTGCTTCCCAATCTAGCATGGCCTTACGAGGAATTGACGTAGCAGCTGGAGTAATCGATCCAGATTACCGAGGAAGAGTCCAAGTACTTCTAGTGTCTCCTAAGTTCAGTTCAGTTCAGTTCAGCAGGTATTTTGGCTGAACCCTGAACCGAACCTGCATGCACGTGGCTGAACCTGAACCTGAACCTGAACTGAACCTGCTGAACCGGTTCAGCAGGTTCGGTTCAGGTTCGTAACTGGTTTGAACCTTCTGAACCTGTATTTCCTAGACTTGCCAAATTTTGTTCATTTTATAGTAGTCTAATAGTAGTCTATTCTACCAGAGAGCCATGAGCTCATCACTGTTGAGCGCAGACTATAGAGGAGAGGAGGCTAATCCGTCTTGTATTCTAGTGGGCTGTAAGGCCCGGCTTATATACATGCATGAAAGGCTCCTTAGTAATCGTATCTAGAAACCTATAGAATATCTGAGTAAGATATGAAGTCATAATGAAATCATAGTGGAGATTTCTTAGTAAGAAAGTGGAGCCTATGAAGTAAGACAAGAACATACTATGGAACGTCATAGAACATCATAGAAATGAGTAAGTACTGACTACCAAGTATGGAAGTGCAACTACTATAGTTGGAAACTGATCGTTCAACAATCACTGCTTCCATGACCATCAAATTCTCATTGACAACAGTTCAATATCACTTTGATTGATCTTCAATTCATGCTACATTACACAGACTATTTTACACTACAAATATGATTTGAAGCAAGCTATTCAGTATGACCTAAGATTTGATGTTCAGCTTCTCTACCCCCAGGTCCTTCAAACTGCTCAGCCAGCCCAGTCCCCACTCAGCTTGTATGGCAGCATCTATGCTGCACACTTGGTGCACCCGCTGTGCACGCTGTACCCGCTCACACCCATGCAGGACAGTCACCCAAACCCGAGCCACCAGTCGTCTGGGCAGCTGCTGATGCTCTCTTCCCACTTGTAAAACAACGGGGGTTCACTCAGCATTGCCAGGCACACAGGCACAGCCAGGCAGTGCACCTGTACTCATCGCTGTACACGGAGCACCCACCGCTCTCTGCAGGCTCGGAGTGGCCATCGAGCTCATCACAGCCAGGCCAGGGAGAGAGTGTGTGGCTGCCGACGTCAATGTCGATGTCGTTGCTGTCAATGAGCAGCTCAGTGGCGAACATGGCGGGAGTGGACAGGTACGTGCAGGGGCAGGGGTGCAGGCGGGAGAGGTAGACAGTGATTCTTTGGCCCCGCCAGCAGCGCGTATCAACTGTAGTGACACGGATATATAGGGCGAGGACTCACCTCCTCATTTCCAACGTCGGCTTGCAAATGCGCATGCCAGCAACACACAGCGCGGAGGTCTTGCTCACAAGCCACGGTGCTGGCAGAAAGAGGAGTGAAACGTTAGGAGAAAGCCGAGGAGCGCGCGCACTTACTAGCAGGGGATTCCACAAGCCTGCCACAGGAACATCAGCTTCTTTGGAAGCTGGTGCAGACACCGCGTTCAGGTGCTGGTCCTCACCCTCGGATTCGTACCAGTCAATGTCGGCTGCATCCTTGAGCTGGCCGACCACGTTGAGCGTGCAGTTCTCACTGGAATCGATCTGAGGCATGCAGGGAGAGCAAAAGCACAGACCTGCACAAGCAAAAATTGAGAGAATCCGCAAAGATAGATCTCGATCAGATCGATCGGACCCCATCCCCCGGTTCGCAGTTCGGACGTGTTTGCACCACGTTTGGGCAACACGCACAAGCCCAGAACCATGGACCAAACCTAGCGGCCAACGGCCGGACCGAACGTGGACCGAACGTGAACCTCAGGTCCGGTTCACCAGTTCAGGGTTTGGACCTAGGTTCTGGACTGAACTTCGGAGACGCTAAGTACTTCTAACGAATACTTCACACTCTGAATTCATCGTAAACATTGGAGATCACATCGCTCAGCTGGTACTCGAACAAGCCAGAACACCGACCATTGAGGAGGTCAACGATCTTGATGACACTACTCACAGATCACAAGGATTTGGCAGCACAGGAATAAATTCGGCAATGGCACCAGAAGAAGACAACATTGACAAACTTCTCAGCACTACCAACAATGACAAAATACTCATTTCGTATATCCACGGTGATTACATGGTAACTCAACATCTAGCTCAAACCGCACCTCGGGACGTCCCCCTTCACATTCCATCTCCTGCCCGGCCGAAGGCGTTGTCTTCTATCCACAAGGCAAATATGGGTAGATGGACTAGAGGGGTTATCCATATATGGAAAGTAACTACGGCAACCGGTTTAGCGCAAGAGGTCGCAAAAACAAAGAAAGACAGGACAATTCCTGAGATGGTTCCAAAATACCTTGAGGAGTTTTACCCTGTATTTGAGAAAGGCACAGCAGCTCATCTTCCTCAACATACCGAATACGACCACTCTATCGAACTCAAGGATGGATTCACTGGTGCCAAAACTCAGGTATATCCACTCAACCCAGCGCAACAACAGGAATTGGATAAATTCCTGCAAGAGAACTTGGACAAGGGTTACATCCGACCATCGAAATCACCTATGGCTTCATCATTCTTCTTTGTAGGGAAGAAAGATGGAAGCCTTTGTCCTTGTCAGGATTATTGATTGTTAAATGAAAACATGGTAAAAGATTGATACCCCTTGCCACTCATTTCAGATCTCATGGACAAACTGAAACATGCAACAATGTTTACAAAAATGGACCTTCGATCAGGCTACAACAATGTATGCATCAAAGAAGGAGATGAATAGAAGGCAGCCTTTGCAGTACCAGGCATGAATGGACAACAACCTGAATTATATGAACCAACAGTGATGTTCGGGTTATGTAATTCTCCTGCCACCTTTCAACGGATGATGAACACTATCTTTGCAGACATGCTCACTGAGGGATGGCACCTATAGCCACCCAGATTGTATTACAATTGCCCAGGTACCTGGGATTGTGCTTGTGCACAACCAGGCCAGGTTCTTGTAATACAATCAGGCCAGGTGTTGTACAATCCACAATGGTGGCCAGGCTTGTACAACAAAGGCCTATTTTGTAAATCCACATTTTTGACCATTTCAGTTAAATACTGGGCAAGCTTGTGATAAATATAATCATATGTTTCTGGTGTATAAGTCAGTTATTATCATATATCATTAAAATCTGCTTATTTCTGCCAATCCAAATATGGGAGTATCCAATACAATGGTTGTCGCGCGATGACTGGGTCCGCGTAATACGCTGCTTCCTGATTCTGGAGAAGTTCGAGTGCAATCTGGACAAGGGAGGCAACGCGCTTCTTTTCAACTACTTGCCTGGCCTGTCAACGCTTAATTGCCAATACAACCAGCATGAAAAGGACACTACCTGAAAGACAATTAGATAGAAGGGTCGGACGATGACATGTTGTGACAGCATAAACATACCAATGAGTGACCTATGCCATTCGTTCCAGGCATCCCGCACTTTCACTTTAGCTGCACAGTGCCAACTCATGGAGAATGACCGGTGCGAAAGGTATTGCTTTCCCCTAAGTCAGGCATCAGCGAAAGATGAAAATGTGAGAATAAGAGTGACTGTACTCTGCATCTTCGCCCACGAAGATACCATCCTCTTGTTCTAACTGCTGGATCGCGTTGTCAAAGATATCATCCAGCGTAAGAGGCAGCTTAGGCTGCACATACATCCGTCATTAGACCATGGTAAGAGGCCTCGAAATGCTCACCTTCCCCCCTAGATCATCTCTAAGCTTCTGTCTGAGCTTCTCAAGCTCAACACCCCATCATATCGCCTCAGAAAGCTTGTTTCCCTCCGGCTCACCCGCACCCATACCCTTGCACACGCGCCTGCCACGTTCGGCAGCAAGTATAGCCCTTACGGCATTGCAAAATGCAACGACAAGGTGATTGTGATATGGATCCTTCACGCATCGAGGTGAGAGTGCCACGGAACCCACTCCAGGCATACCATCCAGTCCCATAGAGAGTGTGGAATAGATGAGCTCCGGGACATCCGCGTTGGCCGTGAACGTTTGAGAACGTGTGTACGTCGTCAACATGTTTGAGACAGAGGATGACGGAGGAGACGAAGCGCCAGGGACGGGGAGAAAGAAGAGTAAAGGATGTGGCTCGATGATGTACCCATTCTCACAGGAGATCGTAGAGGGTGTACAAGCCGCATGGCGAGGACACGGCGTGCAGGTCTGTGGGTGAGGTAGCGCGAAGAGGGGAAGCGGGGGACACTCTGCCGCGCTGATATTATTGGGTACATGGTGTAACCGATGGCCTTCTACTGAAGTTACAGGCGAAGAAGTAGGCCCTGAAGGGATGGAAGCCCCAGAATACGCCGGATAGAATGTCGTCATGTTCTCCACGGTACAGTTCTCACTTTCCAGAGACCGAGCTCGGTAAACGTCGAGGACCGCATTGGTCGATTTACCTGCATCACAAAACCCGATCTGCGCCGATTCACTCTTGTAAGCGTACAAAACACCAGACCCAAGTAGAATAAGCAGCGCAAGGAATATGCGAGTACACAGAGAAAGTCGGCCCCTTGATGAGCGGCTCTGCCGTACGACTCGCCTATGGCGCAGCTGAGACTCGTCCTTTGGTTTTTCCCGCTTCTTATCTTCCTCATCTTCCTGTCTCTGGGGGTCTTTGTCCTTCTTAGACGCACGTTGAGGTGTTGCAGCCATCGACTCGCGCGGTTTCATAGAAGGTCGAAGAGGAATGCTAGTGCGGGGACGGTCAGAGGACGGTCGGGTGGGAGACGAAGCACCAGATTGAAACACGTTGTTATCTTCCCATCCAGAACCTTGGGGGAGGCCACGGGTTTCTTTGGAGAGCGGCACAGACTGCGTGGAGGATTACGCAGATGATAATCGCAAGATATGCATACGCACCTTTTCGCCTTTCTCAATAGGCCTCGCCACCTGTGGTATCCAAAGTTGTACAACAATTGCCCAGGTACCTGGGCTTAGCTCTGTGCACAACTTGGCCAGGGTTTTACAAGGCTTGTAATACAACTGGGCCTGCTGATTGACAATCCACAAACCTGCCCAGCCTTTGTACAATGTTAACCTGGTTTGTAAATCCGCATTTTTGACAATTTCAGTTAAATACTGGGCAAGCTTGTAATAAATATAATCATATATTTCTGCTGTACAGGTCATATATCATTATATATCATTAAAATCCGCTTATTTCTGCCAATCCATATATGGTAATATCCAATACAGGATTATTATATATCATTAGAATCCGCTTGAATGGGCCATTCCAAATATGGTAATAGCCAGTATATACACCATTAGAATTTGTTTGAATGGGCCATTCCAAATATGGTAATATTCAATATAGGATTGTTATATATCATTGGGATCCATTTGAATGGGGCAATACAAATATGCAATAAAATGTAGGGGTATTATATACCATTAGAAAGCACTTGAATGGGTCATTCCCAATATGGTAATGGTCCATTTGGGGCTGGCACATCAATAATGATGATTTTGGGGGTGGTTATATTTTCATATTGTCGCGTTTGAATCAGTATTTTGCATTTTCTGGCTTAATCAGGCAAGCTAGGGGTCTGGAAAAATTTATCTGGGATCCTTGGATGATGCTCTACGACTTTCATTTCTACCATATATGGCAATATTTCCTTTTTTGGAAAGTGTCGGTAGTGCTCATGGGGCTATATAGCAGGTGAATATCAGTGAGAATGTGTATCAGAAGTGGTATAATGTAGTGCAGCATGTGGTGTGAATGGCTAGTGAACAGTCAGAGACGGCTATGTTAGTAACACAGATGTTCACATGTCTCATCGCTTTTGCTATTTGACAATCAGCCAGTCAGTGCACACCATGCATTGCTAATGTTTGAGGTAGATAGTATACTGCACACAGTCAATCACTTGACTGATCAGTGTACTCAACAGTCACTCATATCTAGTATTTAGTTACTGGCAGTTGGCAATCAGTCAGTCAATCAGTCAGTCAGTCATAAGTGCGCACTCAGTCACTTTGTCTGCAACTGGACATGAGGTTGATGAAGTTCAAACATAAGTCTGTACACAAATACACACCTCATGTCCAGTTGCAGACAAAGTGACTGAGTGCGCACTTATGACTGACTGACTGACTCAGTCACTGTGATCTCAGGTCAAAAGTCACTTATGTTATTGTCCAAGTCATTGTCAATATGTGTGAACAGATGTGGATCCCAATGATATATAACAATCCTATATTGAATATTACCATATTTGGAATGGCCCATTCAAACAAATTCTAATGGTGTATATACTGGCTATTACCATATTTGGAATGGCCCATTCAAGCGGATTCTAATGATATATAATAATCCTGTATTGGATATTACCATATATGGATTGGCAGAAATAAGCGGATTTTAATGATATATAATGATATATGACCTGTACAGCAGAAATATATGATTATATTTATTACAAGCTTGCCCAGTATTTAACTGAAATTGTCAAAAATGCGGATTTACAAACCAGGTTAACATTGTACAAAGGCTGGGCAGGTTTGTGGATTGTCAATCAGCAGGCCCAGTTGTATTACAAGCCTTGTAAAACCCTGGCCAAGTTGTGCACAGAGCTAAGCCCAGGTACCTGGGCAATTGTTGTACAACTTTGGATACCACAGGTGGCCTCGCAGTAAGACAGTCCTTTTTTCCGTCATCAGTGGCCTGAGCATTCTCCCTCTTTGTTTTCCCCTTCTTCGACCGAATCTTCTTGGCCAAAGGCTTGATCTCCGCATTGAAAAGCTGAACGAGCTGAGGTTTAGTATGCCGAGTCGGATAGTTGATACTGTAATGATTGAATACTCCTAGCAACTGAGGGATGGTCAAGGTAGAAGGATCAAAATCGGGTTCGAGATATTTGCCAATCCGGATGACTTCAGCGGTGTTCATGCCACGAGGCATAGTGGAGACACTTGGCCGCCGTGTGTGACGACGAAGGAGAGCTGATTTATACCTAGGTCACTCAGAGAAGTGAGTCGTTAAGATGCTATCCACTGCCACCCACCTAAATACGGACCCATACACAATGCAAGCGGATCGAGGCACATCAGGCATATGGGTGCTTGCATTGTTTGAGTAATCGGGGTACGAGCATCGACTGCCCGATGTCCGGACTAGAGAGCATGATTACGCCGCGTCTGCCTAGGCTCGGGAGGGAGCATGATTAGGCTGGAGGTCAACTAGACTTGAGATAGCTGACGAGGCTTGGAACTGTGACAGGCTGACGAGGCTTGAGACTAGGTGAGGCTAACAAGCCTTGAGATCCGCCGCACGAAGCCACGCGTCTGCTCCAAGTTCGAACCTGCCCGTGTAGCGGTAGTGCCCCTCACGTGACTTCAACACTGTCCACCGGTGTGGGCGGGGCGGGATATCAGTAGCATTGTCGGACGCTCAAAAACGGCGGGAACTCACTATCCCAGTCCCACAGTGACAGAACAGGCTCCCCAAGGATATCGTGTGCAACGTCAGGCGCGTCCGCGTTTGACTTGCCGCCGCGGAGGTCATTTAGAGCTGGGTTCTTGTCGGGAAGACTGAATCACTGGGTCACTTATTCGGCAGCTGAATGTGCGGGAAGGAGACCAAAAAATATGCTTTCAGGATACAACAGACGCACCCTCCTCAAACGTAGACAGCGCATTCCATTCCAGCCAGTCCTCCCCTACGCTTCCCACGTCCTCCGCCTTTGCGCCTCTCGCCTCCTCCTCCGCGGGCGCGTTCTCCCGACGCCAATCGACGCCGACCACGCAGCATGACACCCCTGATAAACGGTTGGTCCTGCATGTCCACCGTCGAGCTGATCAGCTGCGCGCTCTCCGTGTCCGTGCGCGATGAGAAGCATCAGGTGCTGCAGCAGATCGAGCTAGAACTGCGCCGCAATGAGCTGCGAGATGAAGTCAGTTCATGACCTCAAGGCATCACTAGAGACAGCCCAATTCGACCGGCTATATGAAGTGCACTTCAAAGGGTCTACTCGAAGATGCTGCTTACGCACATATTGTCGAAGTGCAAAGCCTGTGTCGTTCAAAGTTAAGCTGCTGCAAAGACAAAGATTCCACTGTGAATGGAGTTCGTTATCGATGAAGGACCTACACATGCCCATGTCGCCAAAGTCTCCGACCTACATGTTGAGGGTTGTGATTTCCTTAGCTTTCACAGACACGGAGGGGCCCGGATGTCAAACTCTTGCTCGTTCAGCCAATGAAACATGTCTACACAATCGTTATATTCTGTTTATACTGACAAGCAGCTTGTAATCTATCGTTGCAGCAAGTCATCGGACGAGCCTAATTGCATACCTTATCAAACCATTCTGCAAATTTCTGTCAACAGCCTGCTGCCTGGTGTCCGGACTAGAGAGCATGATTACGCCGCACCTGCCTAGGCCCGGGAGGCAGCATGATTAGGCTCGAGGTCAAGTAGGCTTGAGACTGTCTGACGAGGCTTGTTATTGCGACAGGACGATGAGAATTGAGACGCGGAGAGGCTAAAAAGGCTTGGGATCTTGAGACACGGAGAGGCCAAAGAGGAACGTTGAGATCTAAGACTCGGATCCAGACTTGAGAGCTTGAGACTCGAAGGCAGTGTACCCTAGGCGTGTGAGCGTGACTAGGCTCAGGAGGCAGTGTGACCAGGCTTGTGAGCGTGCCTAGGCTCAGGAGGCAGTGTGACCAGGCTTGTGAGCGTGCCTAGGCTCGTGAGCGTGACTAGGCTTGTGAGCGTGACTAGGCGTGACTAGGCTTGTGAGCGTGACTAGGCTCAAGAGTGAAGGCTGACTGTGACTTGAGGAAGAGAGCATGATGAGGCTCGAGACTTGCAAAAATGTCACGAATTACTGCGCCGCAAGGGCTGCTCAATTCTGCATGCTTCGTTCACACACGCGGCTAAATCCGAGCCCGCCACATCAGCCACCCACGCAGCACAGAGTATAGATGTATTATTTCCTGACGTTCGCGAGCCATTCCGGGGCCAAGAACCATTCAGACAGACTCTGAATACATTTACAGAAAGTAAATGACCTTTCTGAAAATTTTGCTAAGACTGCAGTCAGTGAAGTCTTCACCAATACCAGGACTAAACCCTTGCTGCAGTTGCCACCGGCTGCCGAGTGGAAGCCGCCAAAACAGAATTGAGCAGCACTGACTTCAGGCCAACATTTGCAAAACTATTCAAACTTTTGTGATGGAAAATCTTTGATGTATATCCTGCCTTGAATAGTGAGCAAAACGTGAACTTGAATCAAAATAATTTCCACGGTTGTGCTGCGAGACTGTCTGTGGAAAAACTCAAAGATTTTTTCAGAGATTTCTTCTGATTATTATCAGGTATTATGACATGAGATTATTATAAGATATGATGGAGGTTTCATTTTAAATTTCACCATAATTCTGGGCAAGAAGTGAACATGAATAAAGTAAAAAGAAAATTCTGGAATTCATCCAAAAAGAACCCAAATAAAATTCAAAGAAATTTCATGACTAAGCTCATAACCATGAATGGTGGAAGTATTTTAACATATTTCCTTGTATTTTCCAACCAAACTGGGTTGGCTGTATTCAATAGTCTATCATAGATATTCTATCCTTTGCTCTGTGAGAAAAAATAAACCTTCTGAATTGCTCATGAGTTGGCTGCAGACAACCAGCATGAACAGATTCAAAGATTCAACACAGGTAATTATGGAAAACATGTTGAATAAAATTATCATTTATCCATGATTTTGATACCAGTAAAACAAGACATAAATATAACATTTTCCACAGTTTTTCTCATCAGACAAGCATGAGAAATGTTTGGTTCTTTTTATCTTTATTTTCATGCTTTGCTCGAGCCAAAATTAGGCTGCGCGCACCCTGTGATTGATGTGCTAGCCCTAAAATAGACCATTACCATATTGGGAATGACCCATTCAAATGCTTTCTAATGGTATATAATACCCCTACATTTTGTTGCATATTTGTATTGCCCCATTCAAATGGATCCCAATGATATATAACAATCCTATATTGAATATTACCATATTTGGAATGGCCCATTCAAACGAATTCTAATGGTGTATATACTGGCTATTACCATATTTGGAATGGCCCATTCAAGCTGATTCTAATGATATATTGGCTTCCTTACAGCTGCGTGACCTGGTTTTACAAGACGAGCATTCTGTGGGCGATCGGCGGCGGTTGTGGGAGCGTGTGGAGCATGTCGTGGAAGGGAACACAAATGTCCGTACAAGTCTCGAGGAAGTCGAAGGCGGCGATGAGCTGAAGATATGGCGCTGGGTAGGCAGCGCTGGTCCGATCAGATCTCCTCGGAGGATGCTCGTGTCTTGATTCAAGTTGATACTACAAATCTTATCATACTTACTGTAGGCTTGTCTTTGGTTTGCGTGTATGTAGGATGCCGAGTGCCGCAATGATATTGACTTGGAATCAGCGAGGTTCCCCGTGAAACGTCAGCTGTGAGTTGAAGGGGCTATGTATATACGTAGACAGCGGAGACTTCCCCGATGTGCCGCCACGTACATCTCACAATGCTTCTTGACAATAGAAATGGTGATGGATATATTCATGACTCCTGCAGTTGGCAGAATATTCCTTTGATGTTATTCAGCTGTGGTTTACGCCATCTTCCATCAAGAGCACGCCGCTACGTTCATTCAGGCCACCGGAGTGCGTGCTCTGGTCGCAAACCGTTCCCTCCAGCTTTTCAGGTCAGACAAGAGCTGCTCGAAGGCGAGTCAGAAGATGTATTTCACAGCCCTCTGTGGGTGCACGGCTACGATGGAGAATTTCTGGAACCACGTCCATCACACATATACATGCTTGTTTAGCAGACTAACCACTGAGCGCACATTACTCAGCACAGACTCGAAGGGACTTCGGCAAAATAGGCAAAAAGAACGTGAATGCACGGATAGGACAAACGAAAATGCACATGTATTACTGGCTCTGGAGTATGTCAGCAGGAACCTGGAGAGCCATCCACCCATGTCCTACTGCTGGATGCACCATTCTCAATTTGTGTAAACCGCCGGCATCTCCATGTTTGTAGTCAGCTCGCTGGACTTGGGTGGTAGGACTGCCTGCTGTGACGCATATTCAACGGATCTCCATAATCGACGAAGATCAAGAGAGTACCAGTTACAATAGCTGATTTCTTCAGAGACCCTTGGTCCTCCTCTTGCAATGCAACAATTTGTAAACTCTGTTCGACATACATACGGTCCTGTGAGACAAAATAACGTACATGAGCCTTATTCTTGGCTCTGTTCCCCGTGATAATCTCTCGGATGTGTCTGGCTGTTCTTTGTACACACCGCGTCTTGTGCTTGGGCCGGTGAATAGAAGCGTATTCGCTTTCCCATCAGAGCTCAATAACACTTTGACAACAATTGTAGAGGGCCCAACGCGCGTCGCATATTTATAGCTATCATAGGATTTGCGAGCAACTAGCGTACGCGCCTCGGGGTGGTGAGGCTTACAATTTTGTCGGTACAGTGGGAGAGCTGAAGGCGTAAATTAGTTTGAATTGATAGAAGATGCCCCAGTAAGCGTGGGTTGATTTGGAACAATTATACCGACATCTCACCCATGATATTTGGAAGTCCAAAATGTGCAGTTCGTGTAAAAAAAGTGCTGACAGATTTTTAATCAGGGTCGCCGCGCGTATGGAGAAAGACAAGTGCCAGTGAGCGAACAGCAACGCGCCCGGCGCGTAGTACAGGGCGAGTATCAATTTTAGCATCTCGATTATATACTAGTAGTGCTGATTGACACACTGAAAGCACCAGCTCCGCATTTGACCTCAGCCCAGTCCATTCAGAGCGTGCCGGTCTCGTACATAGATGACACTCATATTCAACTCGTGTACATGGTGCAGTTCGACCTATGCCGGGTGCGGTATAAGACCTGTACTTTCCGTCCACCCTATATTTATATCGCACGTGCTCGCGGAGGCGGACACCTTAGTTCATACCCCGATGCCCCGCACTGGGTTCAGGGTATCAGCTCAGGCTCTGGATCTGAAGGACGTGAGCATCTTCGTAAACCTCACTTCTTGCCCTGTACAATGATGTCTCCAGATCTTGAATATTTGTGAGCTCACTGAGGCCTCCTTAATATAAGTTACTCAATGCCTGTGTGCAGGACCACCCAAGTTGCACAATTAGTCCGAGAGCTCGAGGAATGCCACATCCGAGACACTATTGCTGGTTAGATTTACTAAGAGTATCATTATCTTCCACTGAGACGACATTGACAGCAATGTCAAGAGCTCAACTTGAGCGATGCCTAGTCGATACTATCAAGACACTGCGTCATCGAGAAGCTCATCTAGAAAATGTCTATGAGCAGCTGGAGTCACAAACTCTTTTGACCCAGGAGTTTCATGGGCTCTATCATATGGTGCTGGCGCAGAAGCAGCTTGCAACTGGTACGGCTGACAAATTTCGTGATCAATGTAAGCATTGAAAACGGTGCGTCCAAGATTGTTGTTAAATGGATTAGCCTTGACCTCTCCTGCCAGTACTAGTGTCCATTCCTTCATAGGGTCATCGTGTGCAAGATGAATTGATTACTCACTCCCCTTGTCATAGTTATCTGATGTTATGGTTGCTATTGTTGTCCAGTACTAGTCCTTCCTAGCTATAGGGCCCATCATGTGCAAGATGAATTGATTACTGGCTCCCCTTGTCATAGTTATCCGATGTTATCGTCGCATTTCATTCAATAGAAGACCACTTATATCTCTTGTATGATGGCTTTTGTCAATTATCATGGACTTTGTGTATCACAGTGGGTTGTATTGAGTCTTGTTCCTTGGCACATTCACCGTAAGTATCAGAGTATAGTATCACACATTGCATGTATACCCACCTGAACACCAGAAGATACTCGTTGACCGACATCATGACTACTACCACCCTATGATCCGTCCTGAAAGGAACCCTCACAGCGATTTACACTACAAGTTACGGGTTTGGGAACAGAGCCTTTGCATTTCACCGGGAACTCTTGTGAGCGTTTAATTATGTCGCGCTTGAGTCCCAGCTGCGGCGCGCCTACCGCTCTATTATACCTCTTTCCAACGAGCATCGTGTGGCGTCTGCAGCCAAATGTTTTTCCCTGCAGCTGAGAGCTTTCTCGTTGTACTGGCAGCATTCGAGTAACCTTGAAGACACCTACGATCTTGAACTGCTTTTCGACATTCGAGTTCAACATGACATCGACGCAATACGCCGTGCACCGCTTCCAGGCCCAATTTACAATACAACCCGGCCCTCTCCCTACGGTCGTCCAGTTGCCCATAGTTGAGCCCGCCTATCCACCAGAAGGGCGTGCCACTAAAGTAAACGCAACAACACTATATCATCGGTATGCGTTCCATTATCTTCGTACCATCCGTCTTTCAAATATTTGGCCAGTTCTACTAGTCATGACCACCGCCCAGTGAGATGAATCAATACCGATTGTATCCAAGCCTGAATGTTCACGAAGAGTTTTAGGCATCTCCCTTTGTGCCTCAGGCGGGCATTGACGTGTAAGTCAGATTTTCCTCGTCAAAGGAGAAAGACCAGCTATTGATCTATTGCATTGATAGTGTACATTTAGTGACTCGAATTGTTCATTGCACTCCATATGCACTGACTAGTAATCTATAGCCCATTGACATCCTAGGGCTGTCTGGACCGAGTGATCCTTTACCAAAGAATGTGATCAGAGACGTTCGAGAGTGAGTGTTCTATTTCTTAGGTGCTTTGCGTTGACTTATTGTGACTTTCCGGGTCCTTGATATTTCATGGACAGACCAGCCGCTGTGGCTGAAAGGAACATGGACAAACCGGCCGTTCGACCGATAGAATCTGTCCAGAGGGTAAGGCCAACAACCGCATTATATAACTGGTCCTCACCTGTTCAGGATAAGTTCACGGCGTATGTCGGGGATTTACCTCTCGACAGAGTATCAACTAGGAAGGTCAGGAAAATCCGCGATATAAACTTTCAAGTTGGATGGTTCGAATCGTTCGGAGACACCTCCATCCTGAGGCCTCCTGTGTTGCCTTCGGCCTACCAGGTTTCCTTATATGATATCTACCTGCACAAGCTATGGAACAACACCATGACTCAAGTCTGGATATGGATGGATATAGGTGGTTTTGAGACTTGGTGCAGCTTGGAAATTGGAACTTCCATGCAGCTCCCCGGTGTCGACCATTTGCAACAATTTGTCCTGACTGAGACAGGACTACCTTCGTGGATTGTAGGAGCAACGGCAGCACACGCTTACAAGAATGTGTGGCAGGAGACCGGAACGGACGTTCGGTCAAAGGGCAAAGGACGACAGGTTTGACGGCATTTAGATATTATTGTTCCACCGCTCCCGAGTTACAACTACTTTGTATCATCTTACTCTACATTCTGTGAAAATAGATGCGTAAGCCAAATATCGAGCAAAAACCTTGACTCGTGCAACTAATGTGGCTGCTGACTACCATGAACCACCCACCCAATCCACCTCAACGACGGAACGGAATTGATGTACACAATTTGTGATGGTCAGCAGTAGAGGGCCCTATTGGCGGACATAATCATACGCATCAAAGGTCGTACTCTTCCATTCATCTTGCAAAACCTGAGGATTGAAACAGATAGGCAGGTCGTTCCAAATTTGCTGGCGCTGCACGTGGTGGACTTCCTTGATGAATCGCACGCATATCGAGCAGATCTCGACGTGAGAGCCGGCGGTTTCGATCCAGATACCCAAATCCAGGAGCGCGAGAGTCCGGTGTAATAACCCGTTCTCTGACGCTGCAATGAGCATACGACCCATTGCCAATCGGCAAGTGTTCTTGGTGAGGCATTGACTGTGAGTATTGATGTTTGATGGACTGAGACAAAGAGTAGTCATTGTCGCGGCCACTAGCAGTCGTCTCCTGCCAAATATGAAGATCTTTTGGTCCTCTCTAGAGAGATATTGTTGGCCACCGTGTGGTCGAGGGATACCACGAACGATTAATTCAGACGGGAGTTGGCAGTAAAGATAGTAGATGAACGGTAGGATAGCTTGGAACAAAGGTTTCTGGATCCTACGAGCAGCAATGACGACAAATATCGCTGCCGTTCCTACAGTAGGTAGGATAGCAGCGTCCTTTTGCTGGGACTCATGGGGCAGTGCCTCAACATCTGCACTATCCCATGACATCTGGTCAAACTGTTCGAGGGTGGCAGGATAATAATTCATGATGCGAGAGAGTGCATGCATGCAGAAGGATTCGACGCCGTACTTGGCGGCAATAGCAAGATATCCGGCAGCAAGATAAATTTCCATATAACGATCTATCGAGCTCATCGAGAGATAGTTTAGTCCATCTATGAATAGCCTTCCTCAAAAGTGGATTAGCTCGGGGTGGATCACAAGATAGTTGAAGACATACAGTTCACCTCTGTATAGCACATTCAGAAAGAGAACCACATCATCCGGATCATCCGAAAGATTAACAACGCGAGAACCATCCAGGTACGGCTTTTGCAAAGGAGATTTATTCTGGAATATTTCCCTGAAGACTAACGAATGGTTAGAAAGAACTGTGCTATGAACTCGGAAGGACCGGTCTCCAGCAACAAGCAGAACATCACCGTTGTCGTAATGGACACTTTGTTGTAGACGTATTGCTATCCCCGTCTGTAGAAGAGCGTCTTCCATTAGTTGCTAGCTAGAGAACCTTGACAAGGCGGATGTTATGGACCTGGTTATTGCTTCCGAAGACTCACATGGTAAGTGACTCACGAGTGTTGAGCGGCGGGCGCAAACGTGAGCACAAAGCATCAAGAACACTTACGTAGCAAAATGGTATCTGGCATCGCTGCGTTGTTGGTGAGTAAATCATTGTCCAAAGCTGAGACAAAAGATCGAGCACTGTGTAGAAGTTGACCGCGGCTTTCTCCCGGGCAGATGAAGACACCGAAATAAGCACTCTCAAGCTTCAAGCTCCAAGAAGTTCAAGCTAGCTCGAGCTTCTCTAGATCTGGATCGTCCATGAATCATACCAGTGCCGAGTTCTGCGGCGGAGCGGGAACTTTTTGGCGGGGGTAGGGCAGGTAATAACAAATACAATAGGCGGCGCGAGATTGATGCGAGAACAGGCCTTTGCTTTTCGCGAGTCTCTCATGAGCAGAGCATCTACTTACTTCAACCTCCCTAGGCTCGAGATAGCCGTATCTCCTCTGCATGGAGCAGCTGTCAGGGTACGGTACTGGTTCACATGCTGAGCTCTCTTCCATTTGAGCGGCCGTTTCTCCTGGATGTAACACTAGTACTCCTATGGCATCTACGCTCAAAATTGGGCTTCAACAGTAAGCATGGCAGTTCTACGGTGGGACCCACGTTTTCGAGACTGGACAATCAATTCCTATTCATGAAGAAAGCATCATCCGATGCTCGTGGTCATAAGTTTGCATTGTTCGTGCAACAGTGGCACTCAGGACTACCACGACGTGGGGCTGCAAGGCATGTAAGAGTTCACCGACGCTTCTCGGATGCAGATGGCCTAACGCTGCGAAGACAGAATATCTGCTAATGGCATTGGGAGACTGCGTCGTACCACATCAACTCTGCAGTCTTCCGTTTGATTGATCCAGTTTCCCTTTCTTGTACTGCGAACGTGGAACCATACTGAAGCGTGTCCAGCCACGGTTGAATTCCTTTCGGGATCTTTGGTACCCCCGAGCGGGTGCCTGATGGAGGTTTCTGGGTTGCTCTCCACAATGCACTTTTGTATCACAATGCTCCAATCTGTGTGGTGAGTGTAGCGCCTTTGTCATGACGATGTTCCATTAAGCTTTCTGCATTATTGATAGCGTTCCATGGACACACGGTCCTTTGGTGAAAATTGTGCTTACCATGCATTGTAGTTCAATACGTCAATGTGTGGCGTTCCCGGGTATATATACGCCGGGAGGGGGGGAGAGAAAGCTTTCACATCCTCTGTCAAGACCTGCAAGAAATGTTGGACCCTACTCTGCCTCTAGTCTACGCTAAGCTAGTGTCACTTGACATACACGAACCACCTGAAATTGTCCTTTCCGCTGATGTATTCATTGTTGGTCGGGATCCCGATCGTTGCAACCTTGTTCTGGACTGTCCGAACATCAGTGAGTGCCGATACACGTACTGTTCGTTATTCTCAATCATGATTATAGGCTCTATACACTGCATCATTCGATCTCTGCGTTCATCCGATGGCTTTCATGTGAACACAGTGCAGGACATGAGTCTTCTCAACGGCACACATGTTAGTCTATCCACGATCTCAACTGCAAACTCAGCTGATGCACCTTAGGTCAATGGCACGAAGGTTTCACGAGGTCAACTGAAATGCCTGCAAGACGGGTCAACCATATCTTTCTGTAGCCCTGGACCCAAAGGCGGAAGACCAGCTGACAAACAGCATGTGGCTCACTCATTCTCATTCAAAGAGGTCGATCAGAAATCTGTACGTATTTGCATTTGAATAATATTTTCCATCTGTTGCCCATCGTTTGGCAGGTTTTCGCTGTCTTTGACTTCGGGGCTGTGTACGTATGATTCGTGGAGCTTCTCCCGCGACCTAACCTTTTGTCTAGGCTAGGAGAGGGTGGATTCGGAGTGGTGAAAGAAGCTCGGAGCCGAGTCACTGGGAAACGTCACGCAGTGAAAATACTAAGACAAACGCTTCACTCTGTCGGTGGAAAAGACCTCATTTCTAGAGAAGTAGAAATCTTGAAAAGCCTCAATCACGTCGGCCTGTTCTTCACATCTACCTTTCGTAGCTGACTGTCTCTATTAGCCGAACGTCGTCAGGTTCGACCAGATGTTTGATGAAGGGTCTTACATCTGTAAGACTCAAATCATTCAGAATCCCAAGCCGCTGACAAGTCAGAATGTAGATTTGGTGATGGAGGTTGTCCTTGAAGGCAGCCTTGCAGATCTTATCGAGCGGGAGAACGGTCTCTGTGCGTGATGAGTTTTCTCAATTCCGTCCACTCGCTCATCAAACACAGGTGAGGCCGACAGTATGCTTGCCACGCGAGACATCTGCACGGCGTTGCACGTGAGCCTACTCATCAGGAAATGTCAAATTTGCCTTAATGTACTTATATTGCACTTATCTGTCTTAATAAGAGAATTAAGTGCATTAAGACAAAATTAATATGATCCCTTCACTTTGAAATGGTCTTAAACCAGTCTTAAATGTCTTAAACAGGACAAAAAGTCGAAAAAAGTGTGATTAAGTGGATAAGTCAAATTTGACATTTGCTGATGCTGTGTCTCAGCGTGCGAAACACATTGACATCTCGTCCAGTACCTCCACTCCATGCAAATTGTGCACCGCGATGTCAAACCATCTGTAAGTCGACCCAAGAGTGCGGGGCCAATCTCACCATTGTTCCCAGAACGTCTTGGTCGTATATAGACAACCACTGCATGTCAAGATCACGGACTTCGGGCTCGCCAAGATGGTTACAGGCGGGACATTTCTCCGAGTAAGCTCAACGCGCCTTCTCGAGCTGTTCAGTGCATCATGATAGCCACTAGAGCATGTGCGGCACCCGTGATTTTATGGCACCTGAGATTTTCGACATGACCGACCGCACGCGTGCAATGTATGACCACAAGGTCGACAGTTGGGGAGTTGGCGTCACCCTCTTTCAAATGTGAGCGCAGAACTGTGTTCGTGGATTCGCTCACAGCTTCTATCACAAGGCTCTCATGCGATTGGCCCTTCAATGCTTCGGGCTGTGATAGCCAGTTTGATCAACATCAGCACTTTGGACCTCTTCAATGGCATCTCTTACCGGAACATAGCAGTGATGACGGTCGGTCACTTCGTCTACCTATCTGACTATGACTATGACTGACATCAGTGAAGTGCGAAATCTCATCCAACTATTGCTGGAGCGAGATCCCGCTACTCGTCTGGCTGTCGGTGAAGTACATCAGCATGCGTGGTTCCTACCTTTACGACAACGCACAGCGCACTCGTCACCTGGTAAGCTGTGGTCGCAATCCCTATGGTTAGCTTCGCCATACGTACTTCTGTGTTTCAGCGTATTAGGCTTAGCTCTGTTGTACGCACACTTGAGGATGTAGCCCGTATGTTTTGTGTGTTAGTGAAACAATTACCGTCAATTTGTATCCCCTACGATGCAGAACGTGTATATTTTATTGTCACTCTACAAACAACTGAAAGATTATTATGATACAAGACATCCGGCGATCATCATGAATGCCAAAGAGCACAGCGTGGGCATCAGTTATTATCGTCAGTTATAAGAATCCGGGACCCAATGGCCATAAGGCAAACAACGATCAACGTCTGTAAGCAATAAAGGGGGTTGTTATAGGAGAGCAATTGGAGAAGCGACGTAAAACTGACAACAACGAGCCTCCTGTGGTTGGCAGGGCGGTGATCTGTCCCGATCGAATGCCCGGGTTCTTGTTAATACGACAACAATCAGCAGGATACAGCGACTCTGCAATGCAGACATTACCCGTTTCGCAAGCCTGCCATGCAATGACATGAGAATATGATGCGGTCGCAATCATGAACAGATGGCCCTCATCATCGTTGTGCGCCTGTCTCATAGGTATCAAAAACTGGGCACAGTAGATGAAGATGTTGACTCTCACCGATATTGCAAGCACCGACTCTGTTTCTTTTGATGAACAAATTACAACATTTCCTAATAAAGTAGGTGAGTTCTGTCTGATGGAGTGTAAAAGCAATTTTTGAGCCTAGCCCATTAGAAACTCTTTTAGTGTTATTAGAACATTTACTTATAGAGTGAACACCTTCTATCAAATGAGCCTACTATCTATTATTGACATTTTGTAATGACATTACCAACTCACTCTAATGAGAGTACAAAGTCATCCTAATGATTACATCAGCTTCCTCTTGACCATACAAACTTGCTTTTGAGATCATACATATTCACTTTAACTGCAATGCAAACCTGCTCTAGCTATAACAATGCCATTTATTCACCAAATCTTACAACAGCCATATCTCAGTAAGTATTGAGAATTCCAATACAAACATTACAACTTTTCCTAATGAAGTAAGTAGGTTCTATCTGATGGAATATAAAAGTGATTTTCCACACTAACCACATACAAACCTTTCTAATGTCATTACAACATTTACTTATCAAGTCAATCTTGCCTTTCAAATGGGGCCATTATGTATTTCACCCACTTTGTAATGACATTACAAATTTGCTCTAGTTACCATTTGAAAGTCATATCAGACACCTTTGCGTTCAAAGTCAGTGTAATGACCATACATATTTGCTCTAATGGCACTACAACTCACTGAAATCACCACACAAACTGATCATACTAACCATACAAACTTATCCTGATTATCATTCAAATGTATTGTATTGACCCTACAAAGTCACATAAGTATCATACAAACCTACACTAATCACCATTGAATCTGACTCTAATGATCATATAAAGTTACTCTAGTTCACCCTAATCACCATAGAATCATATTGTATTGACTATACAAGTCACTCTAATGATCATATAAACTCAATGTAATGACCATACAAACTTACTCTAATCACCATACAAACTTACTCTAATACCCATATAAACTCACTCTAATGCCCATACAAAGTGATTGTAATGACCATACAAACTTACTCTAATAACCATACAAATCCATTCTAATCATCATACAAACTGACTCTAATTATCACAGAAAGTCATTCTAATCTGCATACAAAGGCACTCTAATCACCATACAAACTTGCTCTAATCACTATACAAACTCACTCTAATCCACATACAAAGTTGCTCTAATGACCCTACAAACTAAGTCTAATTATCATACAAAGTCACTCCAATCACCATAGAAATGTATTGTACTGACACTACAAACTTGCTCTAATCACCATACAAATTCACTCTAACAATCATACAAACTCACTACAATTATCATACAAACCTAGTTCAATCAGCATACAATGTCGCACCAATCACCATTCAAGTCATTCTAGGGGTCATACAAACCTGCTCTAAATACAGCATAAAGCTCTCTAAGGTCCTTACAAACATGCTCTAATGATATCCATATAGCAGCCTTACAATGAAGTCTATAAAGAACAGATAAAGCCGTGGTTACAGGCTTGCGCTTGGAGCGCATTTTGGGGCGCCTAAAAAGTGGCTGACACTGGAAAGGCAATGATCATTGAATAGCATATTCATTATGGCCTCAAATCCTTAGATCTTTGAATGGGAGATGGATACACCATAGTCCAAGGTCTGTACCAATTTTCAGCCATTTTAATTAAGAATTGAAGCCACAGCAAAGTGCGCTTTTTTCCATTTCCGGCAATTCCCGTGGGCGTCTATGGCGCGTAGGGCGATCCACTGGAAGGGATTGCCCTATGCGGACTTGGAATTTTCGCACTTTGGGGTCATGTGACCACTTTTTCTGCTCTTGGGAGGCTCATGCTGGGCTCATTCTGGGCTCAAACAATGCGTGAAAATCACCTAAAATAAGGGAATGTCTCTCTCCTTCATTTGGAATCCCTATCTGACATTTTTCACATCTCACATACAGCCATATTTCCGCATTTGGGCAAGTGTATATGGGGTCTATATGCTATAGATAAATAGTAACAAATCTCAAAAAATAGGAGACAGCCTTTCGACAGCCATGGCTACCCCCTGATGTAAGCATTTCCTTATATGGCAATATTTGAATGTGGTCAATCCCACAGTATACACACTTCAAAGGCCAGTAGGCCGCTGATCTGTCACATGTCCGAGGATAAGCACACGTGATTAGACACATGATCTAATCATGTGACATACCATACAAGAACATAGATAAGATATGGGCTGGATCTTATCTCATCAATGTTGGGGGTTGTTTGTACAAGTCGCGTCGTGCTGGCAGTTTTGTATTGAACTTTGTAATGGGTAACAAACTTTTGTATTGAGACTACAAGGGACCTTACAACAGCAGTAACAAAAGCCTGACCCTAACCCCAGGATCTTGGGCGCTTACAATACAAATTTTGTATTGAATTGGGTTCCCACGCTTAGGGCGCAAAAGTTGGTGTCGCAACTTTTGCTCACCAGAGAAACACTTCCTTTGTACCTCAGGAATCGTAACCATCTCTCCACGTGGCATCGAGGGCTTGGGCAAGAGCTTGAACAGTCCCTCGATCATCTGCAGATGCCCGATGCATGGTACGCACTATACGATGTATGGTAGAACTTGGGTCCTCATGTAATCCTTGAGCAAGCTGTGTGATGCCCAGCATCAGATCTCAATTTAGGCAATGATATAGCCTTCACTTACTACGCGTGACGTCTGGACAGTGCGTAGAAATTCACAAAAGAATGATACTTCTAGCTCGCCTCCTCCATGATTGTTAGTGTTGTACGACTTGAGAACCTTATTCATTTGCTCAAAGAGGAATGTCCAAAAGTCATGAAGTGGGCCATAGTTTTGCACACACTCCGCAATGTGTGTTGCATAGTGATGGTTGGGATGTGCGACCGTAGCACCATATAGCTAATGCATCGCCCGGGGTATCAGTATGCAATTAGACGGAGTGCTGTGAAACTCACCTCGAGTAATTCAGCACTATATTCATGAAGTAGACCGTCGGCCTGAGTGATCTGAGAGTCGGTAATGTGGTCTGCAAGGAGAATCTGCACAGCCCGCACAAGCTTGAGAAAGTGGCCAGGGTCACGAGGATGCAGATTTGATGGAAGTTGAGAGTTGTCTTGGCCGTCATTCCCAGTACGGCGGCGTTTTGTTGGGCGGTCGCTGTCACCTTCGTCGTCTAGCTCTACTGGCATATAGACATCCTCCTCATCAATCTCTATCGCTCCGGTGTCTACCACGTCATCACCGCTTGGATCGACGGCTGCTGAATTATACTCCTAACCCCCCGTGGTACTCTTAGCAGTATCCTTCCTTTTGAACCATAGCAGGCTCACCATTGCTTTAGCCGTCCTTTTGCAGGCACACCCAGAACGACGTGACAGGGCCTATGCATGTGTCATTAACGTGTATCTTATCAATCTGTCAAAGCTGCATGACCTACTTGAGCAGCCAGCATGGTTTGGGCCTTTTTGCGCTCTGCAGCGGCTTGTCTCATGGCTGCAGCTTGTGCATTCTTCTCTTCAACGGTCTTCGCAATTGCCTTCACGCGGCGTGCGAGAACCTCATCTGGGTTATCAGTCAGATAGTCCTGCCATACTTGCGGGATCTGTCATCTTCCATCAGGTACAGTATCGTCATTTAGAATCTCCTGCTTACTGCTAGTGGCACAACTACTGTTACAAAGACAAGCCATTGGTCGGCTGTGAGAGAGCCACCAGCTGGTTTGCCCACAAGTGCAGGGAGCCTCCCGAGCTTAGCAGGCATATATAACTAGTAATTCAAGATCAGATTACACTCCGAGTCGGAGAGATCAGACTCAAGACACGTACCTCAGCAAGAATTGCATGTATCCAGCGGAGCTCCTTTGTCTTGCGTAGAACTTTGAGTTGAATCCAAATATGATAAAAATGTGTTTTTACTAAGCCTGTAGTAATATCAGCCAGGCGCACATCCCCTGATGGATTATTCTATATTCACCGAGTAGTAGGTTATGCATCAGATTGATCATGATCATGCGGCACATGTCGAAATATGGCAAATGGGCAAATTGTGAAAAGCACGTTGCATGGGATTTGACATGGTCCTTGCGTGCGCTTTCAGTGCGACACTGTTGGTACTGTTCCATGAGCTTGCAATGTTCTATATTGGTCCGCGCTCGAAAGCCTGTGAACCATTAGCCACATCGACTACCGCAGAGCTGCGGAAATGCTAATGTGTACTCACCATTGACCTCAAACGCCGCTGGTGTGCCCTTGTCTTTCTGATCAATCCAGCACATCGTACAGAAATAATGGTGATTGTGTGAGCCGAACCCACTGAGCTTATGTGCGGCTGGCTTATCACACAGAATTCCGACCAGGATAACCCGAACCAGAATGCCTTCAGGATGTTGTGCAGTTTTGATGACCACTCCATGTTTCCAAAGGCGTAGAAGCTCATTCACGAGAACTCGTAAAAAGCGCTGCCCTTGGTTTGGATTTTGCTCCTTAGGTCCTGGCATAATGCCTGCGAGAAATAGGTTCGCAGTATGATACCTGCTCATCATGTAGTGATAAGCATGCCTGCGGGGTGTAGAACCTGGGAGGTACTTACCGTAGATGGGGTGGCAAGTTGATAACACTATATGACATGGGACATGAGGTATGCGACGGTGCGATTTGGCTTTGTAAATATGAAAACCTGGTTACTGTGTCAGCCACCAATGGCCATTGAATGATGTCAAATGGCTAAGGCGCAGCTAACAGCTAAGGCGCAGCACTGAGGGACAGAGAGAGCCACAAGGGGGCTAGAGTCCAAAGTAAGCAACTGGTGTATTAAGGATGTAAGGGATACAACATACCTAGAGTCCAAAGTAAGCAACTGGTGGGGACCAGGCTGAGGACTCTAGGGCCTATATATATGATAGAGAACAATAGAGATAGAGAACAATAGAGGGTGGCACAATGGAAGTAGAACAATGGGGAGTGGCACAATGGACAGAAGGTCTATTGTGCCACTGCCACTCAAAGTGTGCATTGTGCCACTGTGGCACCAATACAATGGAGTGAGTGGCATAAGCCTAGAACGAGCTAGAAAGTCCTAGAACAGATACAATAGAAGGATAACAATGGAAACATGCCATAGGAGCACTGAGACGATGTAGGAGACACTGGGAGACTGGCAGAGCACAGATTTTGACAAATGATAACTCCAAAATGGACCTACCAGTCGGCACCCAAAGTGACGCCAATACGCAATTCGCCGTATGGCTCCACATTTAAATCATGTCTAAAGAACGGCTTGTCGTCAACCCCACGCACATTGCGACAGACATCACCATCAAAAATGTCCATATACTTCCCCGCGCTCCTCGTGATCTTCCGCCATGCAGACAGCTCGTCTTCAATCCCTGGAATAGCTAAAAGTTCGGTCAAGTCTTCCACTAGTGATCTTCTTGGGAATGCCAGCAGCGGCCTTGGATGCTCCCACGATGTCCGTCCTCGCTGCACCTCTGCAGCAGTCAGCTCTGCTCTCATGATATGCGCACCACAATGCATGCACAAGCGGCTTGATGTCTGCATAGATTCCGGATGAATCTCGAGGCATTTGGGGCAGACCGGGAGGACACGGAAGGTGGGTTCTACACCCATGTTTGTCATAACCGCAGGTAGAGTGGAATACATAGCGGGCTGTATAGCAACCCCTGCAGCCTCGAGGAGAAACACCATGACGACCAAGATTGCGTTACAAGCACAAAAAGGCAAATGAAATTGTGTGTGAAGCCACACAACCAAGATGTAGAGAATATATACCGCATCATTGGGGTGAATATCTCACGGCGTCGGCAGTGGTGCCCTCTGTGTCGTCAAGAGTGGCTGAAATGGATCGGGCTCATTCTCGTCCTCGCCAGAAATCTGCGTGAATATCAAAGCCCATGCAGCCCTGTTGGTCTCCCGATCTTTGTGCCGATCCTCCTCCTCTCGCAGTGGTGAAAGAGACTCTGATCCTGGAACCCGCTCCCCTGGGCCCATAAGACCACATGAGGCTTGCTCATGCATGGCTTGCTCACCCACATCCTCTCCTGGCACCTCCGCACTGTCGGCCATATCCACATCTTGATCCTGCTCCCAATCATCATCTCCAATGGCGTCCAGCATCCATGAGGCTGCTGCTTTGAAGACTATCTGCTCATATTCCAATCCTTGTGCTTCTTCCTGATCCACCCTGGTGATGTGATCCCGTGCAATGACAGATTCAGAAATTGAGATCGGGTCAGAGTCATCCGGTGCAGCGCAATCATTGCTGACATCCTGTGTCGCAGTCATTGGGTGTCTCAGATTGTCGGGTGAGCGAGTAAGATCTCTCCGCCTGTCCGCCTGTGGGGCAGTCGCCTTCTGTTGTTCACATGCGGTGTTGTTGGATCCTAGTTCCAGCGTTGATGACATCGCTGATGCAGGCTGCACGGCTAGGCTCTACACAATCGGAGTAAGTATTTCGGTTCTTGGTATGGCATCTCCATCAACAGACACGTACCTCTGATTCAGATGGGAGAGCCGGGTCTTGCAGCGCTGAGAATCGTCGGACTGTGCAACGACTCTCTGGTGGTGGACGAGACAGAACAGGGCCAGGTGCTGGCTGTGGACAATAAACAGAATCTGCAAACGAGATCACCCTCATGGCTGATTCCCGCCTCTGGCTCGCTGCCCATGCCTGCCGCGCCTCATGCTGACGCTGCGTCCACCGCGCGACAAGTTTACCTTGACATTCCGAACATGTGCAGGGTACCTGTGACTGAACGAAGAACATTGAGCTCCATTTACTGCTAACGGCTCCTCTCTATGTATGTCTGAGACTTACCATCGACCAGATTGAGGCTTTACATGCTGCAGGTGTGAGAGGCGAAAGGGAGGAACAAACGACAAATATAGTGCCACCTCACCTGCATCACCTTGCCTGCAGCATTTTCAAATTTGGCAGATTTGAACTCCGTTCTGAATGAGAAATCCATTGCAGCTTCACAATTATTATGCCACATTGCATTGCATCAGGATTCCGCTGTACTATACGCCTCCCACAGTCCTCCTCAGATACAACAGCTACAATGTGAGACGTGTAAGTACCGGTCGCCTCCCATTGCCCGCTCGTTCTTTAGCAATCCTGTAGTGATCTATGGAAGCCCCATGCACTGAGCGCCAGAACTTGTGCGGCCTCATGTTCTGAGGACGAGTTCTGCACTTTGGAGTCACAGGCCCCAGCACTAATCTCTCTACGTGGGTACCAACCTTGGATCACATACATGAGCTGCTGATAGATACACCGAGGAAACAAAAGCACTGACCACAACCGCACAAGCCCATTCCACAAGAGCATATGACAGGCTGGGCTGCGTGAATATGAGAGGGGATATATACGAGTCAGATCCGACTTACAATGGCCAAATTCACTCGGAAAGTTGCCATATTGGCCAGAAGTTTAGCCGCCGTGCCCCTGGAGTACCAGAATAGCCACACAGAGGCCTTGAGGTTGTTGACCCAATCCGGAGCAGCAAGGTCGTCATCGTACCCAACAAATTGCTCAAGCACAGCACATGGACTGCTGCGTGCAGAGGCTGGAACCCTGATACCGAGCAGGACATTGACACTGAGGTAGAGCGTGAAAATGTCGTCATCTCAGAAGATCGTGCCATTATCAGCAGCCTGGTCGAGTTTTTAGGTATCTAGTGATGGTGTCAGAAGCTCACGCACACACCTTTTCATGCACCAGGTAGACTTTACAAAGCACATTCTCAGATACCGGATGTGCAAGCATGATGGAAGCTGTCAGGGGTCCAGCGAGAACCATGGCAGATGGGTGTATGGCTTCGAGCCATTCATCTACAGGGCTTGGTACTAGATCTAACAGCTCTTTCCGCCAAGTGTCCCAGTCTTTGCGGGTCGGATGAGGGGGTAGAGAACGAGGTGTCCGGGAGAGCGATGTTGAGAAGTTTGCGAAGTCCATGATGGGTGGGGCCACAGAACGCAGCATACCGACTATATACATGACAGCCCGTTCTCATGGCTAGAAATGAACTATGCTGAGTATTCGGAGTAGCCCACGGAGTACGCTAACGGGACAAGCCATAGAGCCTGCATACCCGAACATGGAAGGATAGGTGAAGGATCCCGCATGTGAACACGTGGCATTGCCAAATTAGTCTGAGATGGACAGGTCATATGTTCAAAACGTGAGTCCACCAATGAAAGATTTGACGACAAGGACAATAAGTCCTCCTATCCAGTACGTACTACATAGAATCTGCCCAAGGAAAAGTACTAATGTCAGAGCATCCGACGTCTGGATAAATTGCAGCAAACGCAGTGAATGGACCTGACCTTGAAGAGGCTAGCCGCTTCAATCATGACGGGGGCATTGGTGATGATTTTGGCTTACACTGCGAACATCCCGACACTCCTGACCATGCCAACTTCGTGTGTTTCGAACCAGATCTTCCTAATCTAGCCCCTACTGCTGAGTCCCTTCCTATCGGCCTGGAAAACTTGTTGCATAACCCCCGCTCTCCCATCCCTCATGTCTCACCAATGGCCTCAGTCAATAGCATGCACTTGGAATCAGAGACACAGTCAATCGGAAATACGAGTGACCAGGTCTTCAATGAAGATGGTGGGGATGTTGCGAGCCGTGATGAGGAGCGTGGCAGATACAACGAACCTAGTGGTGTGCAGCCGGGTAACACAGGCAGGGGGCGTTGCACTGGCAACCATGCCAAGTTCACAATGGCAGACATCAAAGAACTCATGCGTGTTGTCTATGATGTGATGCCATATACTGCAAAGCATGGAGAAGTCGGGAAAAAGTGGTCTGAGGTTGCACAGATTTTGAAGAAGCAGGGCCGCTTCACGTCCAGCTCGGAAGTTACTATCAAGAACAAGATGAATACACTTGTCGAATGGAAGAAGGTGAGCATTCTTCAATTGTAGCATATGATGCCACTGAACAAAGTCTAGGACCCTGAGTCTGGCAAAGCTAGCGAGGTCACTCGCTACATGACACCAGGTCTGAAGGTCACGATATCAGCGCTGCTCAAGAACATCATCCATGGGAAGCAGACCATGAAGGATCAAACTGACGAACAATGGGACCAAGCTCGAGCTGTAAGTCTTTCAGTTGTGATGTTAATATTTAGCTAATCTGTGCAACAGAAGGAAGAACAAAACCGTGCTGGTGGCGAAGCAATTCGCAACAGCTCGATGCCGACGCTCAACCGGTGCAAGCGCAAGGTGGGCAATTCGGAGGATGTCTCGACTGACTTCGAGAATGATTCGCCGCACAAGCGCTTGCGTGGTTCGGGTTCAGATGAGGCATCCTCATCTTCTTCATTGTCGTCGTCATCATCAAGTGTACACTTCAAGACATTGGTAAATATGGTCAAGCAAAGTGACGAGGACCGGCGGGAGTTCCAGGGTGAGGTTCTCATGCAGATGAAGGAGGCTGATCGAACGTATGAGAGGGTCACTGACAAGTATCTGCGAGTACTCACTAACATGAAGACGGACTAATTAGAGCCCCAAACAAGTAGAATTAAGTCATGTATAATTATTTGTATACATCAGGAAAAATACTTTTTCTCCAAGATGGTCTGAGACGCTCTCAGACTTGGAGATATACCCAGAGACTCTCAGACTGTCTCCAGCTACTTCAGAGTCTCTTCAGTTGCTCTGATATACTCTGGGGTGTTTTTAATCATAGTGTGCACACTGAGATCGCCTCAGTTGGCTATAAATTGCTTCCATAATCCTTTATACTACCAGACAGTTTTGTACGTATAGAGACTGGTCCAATTATTAACAAAAAATGAACCTGCATTATCCAATACATTGTCCTTGGTCAAACCATGTTCTGCCGATCTACCATAGTTTGGAATTAGCATGGTGTACCATTCCACATATGCCAATGGATATTTGGGCCAAAAATGGGGTATCAGTGCATTGTCCAGTGAAGTCGGCAGTCAGAATATGGCTCTCACTCAGGCAATGCGCGTTCCTGTGAGAGAAATTTGCTTTAGCTGTTTTTGTTATCCAGAGAACATTGAACGCACCTTCAAGCCCTGTAGATTCTGCATTTTCTCCATGCAGAATGATTGCTGAGTCAAAGCGGCCAGGATTTCTCCCAATTTTTGGCACAGCCTTGATTACATCACATTCCTCTTCATCATCCTCAAGATTAGGTGGATGGAATTTAAGAGTGTGATACACATCAAGACGATCGAAAGGCAAAGCATGAAGAACAGCATTTTGATTGGTGGTTGGATGTGGCAGTAAGGAATTGAGATATTCCTTCAAGCGTGAGGAAAATCCAGAGGTGTTGTGTTGGCGTTCAATGTGTGCAATTAGCTTGCATGATTGAGTTGGGAATTTGGGTAAGGACAGGGTCATACCACTTCCTCTAGTCGTCAAAGCTGTCTTCGGCTTAGGAAGCCGGGATTTTAGAGTGTCCTTCCAGGATATATAATTCTGGAAGGCCGCCATCTTTTCTTGATGAGAGAGCCAGGAGATCATCTGCGAAAAGGCATCTTGATGATTTGATGCATGCCAGCCCTCTTTGGCAAAGTCAATGTGGAGACGTTCAAACATCTCCGTGTTGTAGTTGTCAGTGGTGCCCAAGAGACGGATAGATTGAACATAATGTAGGAGGGAATGGAACTTGGGAATATTCATATCATCACGTATGCCAGTCTCCACAAAGTACGAGTTGTGTTTTTGAAACAAGTCCAAAGAGTCTTGGAGATAGCCCAGAGTGACGTCGTCATGAGTGCTGTATTGTGCGAGATATATGAAATTGAGCAGTGCCCGACAAGCTATAATAGCTTTCTTGGGAAAGAGACCGATGAGACAACCCAGAAGAATCTTGCCCATATGCTTGCGTTCTGTGCCCGATATCTGTGATAACAATGATATGCCATTTTTGAAATGATGCACTCCAAAAGATGGTGGGAGAGAACGAATTCGGTAGTCGAGCTCAGTAGAACTCGTGACGCGAGTGCACCAGTTCACTAGATGCTTGAGAACCCCTTGATATAGCTGATGAAGGATGTCGGGTGTTGTTGTGATGTGGATATCTGTGTGGGGAAACCCGTGCCAGAATGGTCGATAAAAACTGCCTGAAACCTCCTGATCCATGCAGATTTTGTGAAACTGTGTCACATTCTCTGCAGTTTCTTTGGCTCCTTTGACCACATCAAGAGTCCATGTCTGTGTGTAAGATGCAGATGGCTTTGGATCTCCAAGACAATCAGCTGGACAGCAACATTTGGGACATGTTCCATACTTTGAACACATCACCAAGCACTGTTCAGGATAGTCAGCGACATAAGCCGCAAGAACTGGGTGGACTCGTCGAGTTTGTCCATCTCCTCCTGTCATCTCCAACCCCTGTTTTCCTGCTTCCAACAAAGGTTCCAAGATAATACGCATTGACTCGTGAAAGAGCCGTTGGTTTCTTGCTCTGTGTTCCTGTTGTGTAAGTTTGTCTCGAGATATTTTGTCGACATAGAGGTAGCCAAGCAAGATGCAAGCATGGGGAGATGGTTTTCTTCAGACAGATTTTGGGAGGTTGCCAAGAGTGAGATAGACTGGATACGCTGACTTGCCTCCACTGAATTGGGTGAGCTGTGTCTTGTCTGTTGCTATAATCAAAGGGGCGAGTGTTGCCCCTTTTGGGAGAAGACTCTGCAAAAGCAGATCAGATAGGTGCATGCATTCAGTATGAACCCACATACCTGAACTGCATGCCACCAGCCACCCGTCCACATCTCATTGTAGATGTGAGTCTGATGTGACCCATCTGAGAAGATCTTCTTTGGCCTGTAAACCAAGTATTTTGATAGTGCCGGGTCTCCCCACAAGCAACGTACTGCTTCTAAAATGTGGCAGTGGCGTATGAGATGCACTTCGTCAGGCCGATCATTGAATGTAACATGCTTGATGTGCCATTTGCCTGCACGCTCAGGAATGCTGTTGACAAGTTGGTGTAAGGCCCTGCTGTTGTCGTACGAGAGACCCAGTTTTTCCTTTACCTGAGAAGACAATTAGTGTAGTTCGTATTTCAAAGTACTTAGATACTTACCCCTGGAATTGCCAGTAGGCGGTTGAAAGCATCATGGCCAGGATTATCCTTGATCATCCAGTTTGCAATTCACCAGTCAAGCTCCAATGCGAAGGGATGGAAGAATGAGCCAGCTTCTCCATCTTCATCTACATCCATCTGCTCCATATCAGTTTGTGAATCTTCTTGGCCGAAAAGCTTCTGCCATTTTCTGTGGAGATTGTCGTTCATGTGAATGACCACTCCAGCTCCTTTGTAAACATCCTCCACTCTGGAGTCTTCCTCATCATCCAGCAGTCGGTGTTGGGCTCTTTTGTTGGCATGTGCTGTGATAGAAGGGCCAGGACCAGCCGGCCTCACCGATCTCCATTTCATGTAGCTCAGCAGTGTTTTCAAGTTCTTCTTCCAAGGGAATGAAATGAAACAAATCATCCCATTCCTCCTCCACCTCCGCCATCACTTCCTCTATATCCTCATCCTGAGGAGCATCCTCCCCCTCAACATCAGCATCCTTGGCCTCCATGGTGCCACCCTCTCCTTCTATATCCAGGGGTCCTAGATCCGCAAGCTTGCCTCCACGATACCAGGAGCATGATCGGGCCCTAGTCAGATGTGTAGTGCAGGCCTTTTTTGTTGAAAATGTTCTCCCGCAGGCAGGGCATACAAGCTTATCCAAGAAGTTCATTGCGAGCTGAGAGACAACAAGTGGATCGATATGTTGGCATTGCTGAACGACAAGTCTACATTTGTAGCAACGGTATGTTATGTAATCTAGGCTACAGTGCCAAAAGACTCACTGCCAATATACAACATTGCACTGCAGGCTGGCTTCTAGCAACACTGACGTTTGCTCTGACAAAACCTCACCCAACTTCAGCCGTATGTGGTGCGCGAATGACAGTGCCACTGAAACGCAACTCAGGATCTGAGCCCTCGCCCAAACTGGAGCCAGTGCCTGAAGCTGGAGGATGCCTGTGCGGAATCAGGCGATGCGGCCTGAGCGACAACGGCGAGGAGTGCGAATTGTAGCGCGAGCACGGCGAGGGTGCGTGCAAGGTGGGGAGAGCACGGCGAGGGTGCGTGCAAGGCGCAGCGAGGAGAGAGGCACAGGAAGAGCGTCGAGCGTGTGTGCACGGTGCAGTGAGAGAGGTGCAGCGAGAGCGGCGAGGGTGCATGCAAGGCCGGGCGTGAGCGGCGAGGGTGCGCACACAGCGCAGGGAGAGCGTCGAGGGTGTGCGCAAGGTGCAGCAAGAACGGCGAGGGTGCGCGAACGGCAGGGCGAGCATGGTGAGGGTGTGTGAATTGCGGGGGAATCACACGAGGAGTGTGGGAGGAGGGTGCAGTGAGGGGCACAGCAGCTGGGTTAGTAGTGCAAGCTGAGCATGGAGACCGTGTCATGATTTCCTCAACTCACCGGGGTCGTGTCCTCCTTCCCTCTCCTTCTGAGACATGCTAGTATATCCACGTGGCGGGTAGCGAGACTGACACTGGTGCCTTTCCGCAAACAAGTGCAAGGCTGTCGCGACAGCCTGCACCGGCGCTAACCTCGTGTGAACGCTGTCTCTTGCTTTGAAGATGCCTTTGCCTTCATTGTGTTTTGCCCAGTTGTCTGAGAACGACATTGCTACTCTTGTTCACTTTGCAAGGACACAGCCTCACCACCTCCTCCCATCATCAGTCCTAGCTGTTCTCACCAAGCTAGATCATGTGAGCTCTCTGGCCCTCCATCCTCAGGCTCACTCTCTCAGAACTCGGGCCCTCTTGGATCTGCTCTGGGATCCTCTGCTGCCTACTTGACACCATCGCCCTCCCCTGGCCCAAGGCTTACCACCCATGCTGCTGCTCTAAGTACAACTGACTTGATATGTGCAGCTCAGATCAATGTGAGTAACTTTCTTGAATCTTTCCATGTATTTCAGCTTCCATTTCTCTACAACCCTCCAGGCGGCAAGTGCAGAGTCATGCGGCCCTCCTGCTGCTGCTGACAGCCACGAGGTCTCAAGCCTTGGACATCATATGAGAAGTCCCAGTGCTCCACCTGACCATGATGTGGGTGCCGAACGAGGGTCAAGTATCCCACCGCAGGTCACATCTGTTAGTAGAAAGAAACAGAAGAGGAAGGGCAAGTGTAAAAGGGGTGGAACTTCCCTTGCAACAACCCGTGCCACAAGAATGAACCACATTGTCGCTTCGGATGATGAATGTGAAATGTCACCAACTCAACCAACTCAACCAACTCAACCAAAGCAACCAAAGCAGTCGTGGAAAGTCAGCTTGAAGGCGGTTGTACTACAGGGAGTGGCAGGTAAGAAAGCGATCAAACTGATTTCTCACCTCGCACAGGGCTCCAAGAGCAATGTTGACAGTGTCGAATGTCAGCAGTGGATCACCACTATGAGGACGATGGTGGAGGGTTCCTTGGAGGGTGGCATGGACATTGCCTATGCCACCAATGATCTTTGGTCTCTAGTCACTCGAGTGAGCAAAGTGGAAGGGATGACCACCGCCCTTTCTTTCATGTCGAGTGTCACCAAAATGGAACTTGCAGCAAAAGTCCACAGGTACATTTCTAGTTCCTATCAGAGATTGTCACTGAATGTCTTTCTTCCTTTTAGTATCAAGGCTCACAATCCTAAGGTCAAGGGGAAAGATCTGTGGCGATCAAAGATAGAAGGCAATCCTGGGGTGCCGTCCCGTAAAACATTTACTGGGTGGATAGCACAGGGCTATAATTTCGCAGCCTTGGCTGGTGTGGGTGAGTCTGCTTTTTCTCATTGTCCAGATGTTTGCCAATATATAAAAAATATCTTTAGGCTCGATTTACCTCCTCATGATTGTAGCTGCTAGAGAACGTTACAGAGAAGTAGGACGGCTTAAAGATGGTATCATTCAGGCTGTATGCAATGCTATCCGCTGCCCCGACCCAGGTTAGTCCTTTATATTTAGAATGCTATCCGCTGCCCCGACCCAGGTTGGTCTTTTATATTTAGAATGAGAGGTCTTGCTCAATTATTATTCAGACACCGATGCTGGCCAGGACATCATCACTCGCATTATCCCTTTGATCGAGCATCTTCGAACCCGCATTCCTGTTTGCGTCTCCTCCCTCTTCTCTCATGCCATTCTTGATGAGTGCCAGCTGCCTACTGAGATTGATTGTCGTGATCTGGACCAGTCAGATACCTTCTTTGACCATATCAGACAGAAGTGAGTATCCACCTTGTTTGTTATTGTAACAGGCCATGTCTGATGTCTTATGTAGCTGTTTTGCATCCATTGATCGTCATCGCACCATATTGGCCTTTTGTCTTACACCCATTGAGGATGACATACGTCCCATGTCTCTTCACATTATGGGCAATCGTTTGCTGGGATCGACTTCCTCTCATGCACCGTCTTATGCCTCTTCTTGTGCACCTAGTCCTCTCAGTGACTCAGATGATGAGCGAATGGTGATAGATCTACCTGAAGAGGACAACAACACCTTGTTCACCGTCGTCCCTGCCAATCAATTTTATAATCCCCATTCTGATTCACCTAATTACTTTGTCCTTCATACTGCTTTTGATTTTAATGCCCCTTCCAATCGTCGCCTTCTCTATCCCACTAGGAACTCTGATGCCCAAGTTCAATGGACAGTGGCAGAGCGGACTAATGCTAGTTCTGCATATATTGGACAGTCGTTGGAAGACATAGCTGAAGAGGTAAGTATTCACCACTCTGTCAGATGCATTCATTGGTCTGAATTCACTTCTAGATCAATACACTCCATGACTCCAAGGGAGCTAAGATGTTTGTTGGCTCATATATCAAGTTGAATCATGATGTGTTAGATGGGTGAGTGTTAGGTTGCAACTCTATTTCCCACTGCTAACAATCTCTATAGAAAGGAAATCGACATCAGAGGCCACAACAATGAACTTGTTGCTTTCATTGCATGTGACATGCCCGCAGGCATGAAAGAAAGCTTGGCCAGAAACATTCGCACTGTGCTGGCGGTGAGTGGAAAAGGAGGCTACACATTGCAAGAAATGGACAGCTCTCAGTCGACTGGTTTGCACAAATTTCCCTGTCTCCATTTCTCCTGGTATGCTTGCAATGTGACTCGAGTGAGATTCTCCTTTATTTGTGTTGATTGCTTGCTTAAGTCCCTCCTTTCTTTAAGGAGATGATGCACCCCAAGATGTTCATCCTCTACATCTGCAGCGTACTAATGCCAGACACACCAATCATAACCAGTTCAGTGTATATGTGTCTAAGGAACTACTGGAGCATCAAGAGGAGTACAACAACTTGTGTAATTCATTTCAAGAGTTCTTTGATTGGATCCGTGCTAAGGTTTGTTCTTTTTTACTTAATGAAAGACATAGCTGACATATGTTCCTTAGCTGGAGAGTCGCCTGCCAGAGATATGCGAGTCTCTGGAAATATTCATTGACGTCCTGCCTGGTCAAGAAGTATCTCCTTGTCATCCGTTCAGTGGGTTTGTCCTCAACGTCAATGTAGCGACTGCTGGTCACAGAGATGTCAAAGACCTCAAGGCCTGTTTAGTTCTTGCTATTGGAGATTTCACAGGAGGGGAGATAGGTCTGGTAGAGCCGGGTCTTGTGTTGCCCTTGCGCAATGGGGATTTGACTGTATTTGATTCTGGTAAAATCACTCACTTCAACCTACATTTCAAAGGTTCTCATGCGTCTCTTGTGCTTCATTCTGATGGTGCAGGGGAGAAGTACAGTAACAATCTAGGCGGATGGAAGGAACATAATTACATGACTTTGTCTTTACACCTTTCTTGGTGCCTATCCACTTTGTAGCTGTTTGTGTTTGTATTTGCCAGCAATCCATTTGACGTGACATTTACTGTTCCTTCTTGGATCTTCTCGCCTTCTCCCAATGGCTGGTGCTACTCAGCGCTCTACACATCAAGGACAACCCAGTGCCAAAGCTATAGAGGCATCTGAGTCCTCTGGAAGCTCCAAATCTACTTCCCAAAAAGGCCAAAAGAAAGGCGACTCTGCTACAGCTGTTGGCGACAAGACCAATGCTTCTGGAGCTCTCACACCTGCAGAAAAGTACACACTGAAGCTGCTACAGGCTAAGCAATCGTCTGCTGCTGCGGCTCTGTTGAAGAAGCAAGATGAAGGTGAGTATATCCAAATTATATTGCCAGCACAGATACAGCAACTTTGGTATAGATATTCGCAAGCGCAATGCAGCTCTCTTAGATGAAGATGATGAAGATGACTCTCAGGCTGAAGACAAGGAGAGGAATGGTCAACATCAACAACAAGCCAACAAGAAACAGTGCATCGGACAGAACAATAGCTTGAATGACGAAGAACATGAGCTGGCTGCTAGTATGGAGAATGGAGCTGCACCGGAGGACAATGAAGGTATGTGTCTGGTTGTGCCTATGTTTCTCATACAGATTATCATCTACATGTTGATAGAAACCGTCAACTCTGACAATGAGTTGGCCCATACAAGCGATGTGGAAATTGAAGATCTGAATCTAGATGAAGACAATCCTCAGCAACCACGTGATATACCTATACATGAAGAGAATGAGAATGAGGTGAGTAACACCCAGATCAATATTATTATAAATCATCATTCCTACTCACTTTTGTTCCAGGTTCAAGTGAGGGATGCAAGTCAAGAAGTCTTTCACAGACGTTCTTGCTCTGTGACCTCTTGCTCCCAATGCCTCCCATGCATCTTCGAGTGCCTCATTGAGTGTCTCTTCTCGTGTCTCTTCACCAGTGCCGCGACATGTCAAAGTAACTCTCAGTGACTTTCCTTCCCATATCCGCCCTCTGGCTAACTTTGCAAAGTCATGTACTCGGGAGGACATCGCTACCAAGGATGGCTTTCCAGGTGATATTGATACCTTTTGTTGGAAGAGCACTCCAACTTGATGTTCGGAGGAATGGACATTAAGGTAAGGTCGCATAATTGCTATTTCCAGCTACTAATTGAATCTTGTGTTGTAGAATCAGAGTGTAGATCGTTTACAGCCATTTTGTCATCCTATCATTTCTGATATCATTTGCCAGCAGTGGTTCGGCAAGGGCAAGGCTGATATTCTCGCATACAAAAAGATGGTGGCTCAAAAGAAGGTGTTTGGTTGTGTCATCATCCTCACTGTCACTGCTGTAAGTTATTGATTAGCATTCCACACATTATGTATCTGACTTTCTCTAGATTGAGGGTGCCTTGCTTGAGTTTGAAACTGGCGTGCATTACGCCATTAATTTCAGTGAAGAGACAATGACTTCTCGGTATATATTCTAATGCTTTTTATGTGATGAGACTGATGGACATTGGGTCATATGCAGATACATTGCTCACTGGCACTCTTGGTCCAAGCTTGAGACAGATTCCCCTAACTGGACACAGAAGTTACAAAGCAAGACATTTTCTGAGATCGTGTATGTCATACATTTGTGGTCTGTATCATATTAATTGTATCAACAGGAATTCTTTGAACAAGTCTCACCTTCATCTTGATGTCGACAATGGGGATCTCGATGATGTTGATTTTGCTCAGCTGGAAGCCAATGCGACTAGCGGTGCAGACCCTTAGATACTCATTGATGTCGGTTCATTTATATCATATTTCCAATATATTGCATGCATGATCATTGCTATGTGTGAGCTCTAAGTGTGCTTTCTGAACGCTTAATTGAAGATTGGAGTCAACTTGAGATGTTATAAGATGCGTTGGGAGCCACCTAGACTGACTCTCAGAATACCACACAAGTACTCTCTATATACTTTGAAATAGCTTAGGATGGATCTAAGAATAACCTTTGTTGTAACTGAAGGTGACCCTAGGATACTGCAAAGACATCTCTGGGATAACTCTGGGATGCTCTCAGAGATTTGACCTAGAAGGAGTTTGTCTGAGGGTAGCCCAGGTTACTCTGGACACTCTGAGAACTCTGAGTGCTCTGAGTGCCCTAGGACGCTCTAGGACAGTCCTAGAGTGTCCTAGCACCAAATAGGTTTTTCCTGATGTATAACAAGCAAAGACCAACTAGAGATGAAAGTAGTCCCGTAGGTCCAGAGGTGGGCAATCAAAATACTGTGCAACCTGATTTGGTTGAAGACAATTGAGCGCATTTGTAAGAAGAACTCCTACACGATAATATGATCCAACAGGGGAGGAAAACAGTTGCATCTTCCACCCAGCATTCAAAAACTGCCAGGTATTCGAAACGACTCCAAAGCCATGTTCAACTTCAATCCTCACCTTTGCCATAGCGGTGTTCCATTGTTTCTGCTGCTCCGACTGACTTCCTCCTGAGAACAGACTAATTAGATGCGGACTGATTCCATATGCGGGGTCACCAAATATTTGCAGAAATCTGTCCTCCGATGGGGTATTAATGTCAAATGGCTAAGGTGCAGCTAACAGCTAAGGCGCAGCACTAAGGGACTGAGAGAGCCACAAGTGGGCTAGAGTCCAAAGTAAGCAACTGGTGTATTAAGGATGTAAGGGATACAACATACCTAGAGTCCAAAGTAAGCAACTGGTGGGGACCAGGCTGAGGACTCTAGGGCCTATATATATGATAGAGAACAATAGAGATAGAGAACAATAGAGGGTGGCACAATGGAAGTAGAACAATGGGGAGTGGCACAATGGACAGAAGGTCTATTGTGCCACTGCCACTCAAAGTGTGCATTGTGCCACTGTGGCACCAATACAATGGAGTGAGTGGCATAAGCCTAGAACGAGCTAGAAAGTCCTAGAACAGATACAATAGAAGGATAACAATGGAAACATGCCATAGGAGCACTGAGACGATGTAGGAGACACTGGGAGACTGGCAGAGCACAGATTTTGACAATTAATGTCTGTTCCTGGGTGAACTGCGTGCTCTTGACACAACTCGAGGATATTGCTCTTGGATAAAAGAGCATTATCATTTCTTTGTCCTCCCTCTGCTCCAAATAGATGACCAAAAAGGCCATTTGGCAACATAATTGCCTGGAACTTGAGCGCATGGTGCCTCTTGTGGCCGCTATAGGCCTGCTCCTGCCACTGTGATGGACGGCAGATCCTTCAAATAGTGCAATCAATGAAGCTCCATACACCTGACAGAGGTGACCCAGCCTCAAGAATCGCAGTGGCGTACATTGCAAGATTCTCCGATGATAGGAGATGTGTGTGGTCAAAGTCAAGTAAATGACGCCAGGTCGTGTCCAGATATATGGATAGCCAATTAATGATCTCAGAGATGGCTGACTGCGACCGGTGATACTGCTGAGTGAGCTGGCCAATATCGCCTGCTGTTCGGAAGCGTCCCCCCTGCTCAGGAGCAGGCTGTGTTTGCTGACGCATTTCATTATGCCTTTGTCTCCTTTTGGGAAAGAGGTGGTGGTCATTGAGAGTGGCTGTTGCAAGTTTTGGTTGTATTCCAAGTAAGGGTGGGCGCTGATTTACCACAGGCAACAGAGAACACCAGAATTGCTTCGTGTTTACCATGGGTGCTCACAATGAGTTGAAACTGAAACAGAGACAGTAGGAGTATTGGATAGAGTCAACTAGCAGTAATATTAGTAGCACTGGTGAACGTAGTATGTGTTACTTTTACTACTCAGACAGATCTCATCTTCATTCCAGTTGCAAAATTTCGTCATACCTGTTCAAAAAATACTAGGTGGAGCTTGAAATAACATTACCATTAGTCTAATTTAAATCACAGCAGAAATGCTCTAATGATATATAATGATATATGACCTGTACAGCAGAAATATATGATTATATTTATTACAAGCTTGCCCAGGATTTAACTAAAATTGTCAAAAATGTGGATTTACAAACCAGGTTAACATTGTACAAAGGCTAGGCAGGTTTGTGGATTGTCAATCAGCAGGCCCAGTTGTATTACAAGCCTTGTAAAACCCTGGCCAAGTTGTGCACAGAGCTAAGCCCAGGTACCTGGGCAATTGTTGTACAACTTTGGGTACCACAGGTGAACGGAGAACAATGAAGTCGAGGGCTTAATTTTCCCTCACAGTTGGAGACCATGGCCCAAATATCCCTCTCGCAAAGAATTAATGGATTTTCACTTGAAAAGGACTGATTCGGAGAATCAGTCATAACATGAGGGTAATGGCACAAACGGACTTAGTGTTGTCATACCATGTGACCACTTACCCGAACACCTGACTTTTTGTAATATTAGTAATATCTTCCAGGTCACATGTAGTCTGACTCATAGATTACTCATCACATTCTGGGCTGTTCTGAACCCTTCCATTACCGGTGTCTGGAGGATTGTATATTAGTGCCTGGGGTCTTGTACAAGTAGTATATATACTGGTGTAGATAGGAGGTCGAGTTCCTTAACTCGACCTGGTTACGCATCTAGTGCAATACCAAGTGTCTTCAGAATCCTCTCTTCTGAAGTATCTGAGTCCTTGCATAAGCCCTTAAGTCCAAGGCAGCTGTCGTACAGCCACTAGGTCAAGTCCTAGGGTCAGCAGTTAGCTAAGTCTTACACATTAGCCCTTACTTCGACACAACTGTTGACATTTGGTTGTAACAACAGCAGGAGGGGACAGTCTCTCTCCGGCTCTGCCATGGTTCCACTTTTTCTTGGCATGCCACTATGAGCTCAAGCCTTAAAGACTGAGCAAAGAGGTGGAGTCTGCTCCCTGTCGAGTGAGTGCACATACTTTCTAACACAGATCTGAATCTGGCTGGCTCTCCATGCCAGATTTATATAAATTGGCTGAGCATCTGGTGTCTTGTCTGCATCGGTCCTCATGCCATGCTGTGCCCTGTGTTGGGTCAATTTCCTGAACTTGGCCACAGGTCATACCATCTGCAATAGGTGTCAATTGAAGGCCGGTGTTTCTGAGACTGAGTGCACTGCAATAGATGTGAGAAATCACCATTCTGATTGTGGTCATCGGCAGCTCACTTAATCCAATTTCAGTGGAGGAAACAATGCAGATCGTGTAGCCTTGTTTCTGCAATTGGTCTCACTACACTTATCTGTCCTGAGTGTGTGGCACACTGGTGTAAGTATTCTTCCTGATCTTATGAGCAACAGTATTGATACTGACATGCACGTGCTCAACAAAGATTCCCAGGAGTCCATTCCAAACACAGTTTTAATGATACCTGGTGTTCTGCAGCTGCTTTTTGCGACATCAGATAAATCATCAGCTCTAAGTAATCTGACTTCTGAAGTTCAGCAGGTGCATGGCAATGTGCTGGCATGTGAGCACTGACTTGAACGACGGCGCGAGGCATAGGGAATGGGATCACAACGACGACCGCAACGAGCCTTCGCCCTCACCCTCGCCTTCACCTCAATGCCTTCACCCTCACTGTCACCTTGACGCCCTCGCTCTCACCCATGCCCTCAACGCCCTCAACACACTCGCTCTCGCCCATGCCCTCGATGCCCTCGAAGCCCTTGCTCTTGCCCACACCCTTGACGCCCTCACTCTCACTCTCACCCACGCCCTCGACGCCCTCACTCTCACTCTCACCCACGCCCTTGACGCCCTCGATGCCCTTGCTCTCGCTCTCAGTCTTGCTCTCGCCCTTGATGCCCGAGTTGATGCCCTTGCTCTCGCCCTTGACCTGTGTCATTCTTGATGGTGAGTTCGTCCGCATTCCCTACCCAGACCCATATCAGGGTCAAAGCTTTCACCACAGCCATTTTATTCAGGTGCTATGCTTGAAGGCGAAGCAGGTGTCTGGCATGGAGGTCGTCGAGGCTACCGTCTTAGTTGATTGAGTGTCCAGTGACCGGCCGTGTCCTTGGTGTGCGAGCCATGCACAAGACTTTGGGAGAGCAGCTGAACATGGTTTGACCAAGGACAATGTATTGGATAATATGAGTACATTTTTTGTTAATAATTGGACCAGTTTATACGCATACAAAACTGTCTGGTAATATAACAGATTATAGAAGCAATCTAGAGCCAGCCAAAGTGATCTCAGAGTGCGCACTATGGTTAGAAACATCCCAGAGTATACCAGAGCAACTCAGAGACTCCGAAGCCACCCAGGACAGTCTGAGAGGCTCTGATTAAGTTGTGAAGTCTCAGAGCATCTTGGAGAAAAAGTGTTTTTCCTGATGGGACTGCTCAGTGCTCATTTTCACTGTCGTGTCTCTTCTACAACACTCACTTGGCTTCATCTTCCTCCCTGCCACTTTACTGTTTCTGTTCATTTCTGCTCACTCAATTATTCTCTTTCTGATCTCTGATACACATCGAGTTTGCTATTGCCTCTTTCTGAGCAGTTCTGTATCACTGATGTGCTGGCATCTCTGAATGAAGTGTAGCTGTGTGCCGGTCATTGTAGGCTCAGGTAAGTCAATATTTTCTTTCTTTTCCTATCTATTTCTACACAACATTAACATCAGTTTCTGATTCAAATATCAACAGTATCTAGCACTATGGTTGTGAACTGACAATCAAAGGTGAGTCGACTTCAAGTTATTTCTTGAAGGTAAACTCTGACGTGTCAACTATCTTTAATAGATATGACATCAGGAAAAACACTTTTTCCCTGAGACACTCTGGGATATATGAGATTTGAAAGGTTGTCTCAGGTAGTACCAGAGCATCTCAGGTCATCTTTGATTGCTCTGAGTTGCTCTGAGATATTCAGATAATTTCAGAGCATCACAGGCTATCCTTTATGTCTTTGAGGTGCTTTAGAATTTGGAAGATTATATTCAAGTTGTGATTGGACAGTCTGACATGTATATAAATCAGTTTAAGTTTATAATACTTGATAAATTGCTGATATTTCTTAGCTCTATCTTCCTGTATTGATTGAGTTGCATTGATTAGATAGAAGACAATTAATGACTTTATTAGTTCCATTTATGATATCTATGTCCACTTCTTTCTATGATATTCTACAGTATGCTCTTGCACTAGCACTGTGATTTATAGGCTACATTGAGGAAAATTCAATAATGATCACATCATGATTTGATTTCTTATTGATGTAGAGAGGTAGATGAGTGTCAGTGTTCTTGTATGCTTTAAAATAGAGTTGTCAATATTAGATTATTGAATAGACAAATACTTATTCTCCAACTTGATTTAGAACTTTGCTTTGAGATGCTAGTGACATTATAAAATTATTCAAGTTTTCTCAGAGAAGTTCAGAGATAGCTTGGGTTGCTATTGTACAACACTCTGAGCCAATTAGTATATCAGTCATTCCAGCTCTCAATCAGGGTAAGTTATTCCTATATTTCTGAAGAGAATATTTTAATTCAGCAATAAAAATGACCTAAGAAGAGTGTAGGCCACTAATAGTAAGTGTGATGATAGCTATGCAAAAATGCTTGGGAATGAGACATTAAAGTAGAAGGCAGACAGATATTAGAGTGAAAATGCCAATCTGAGTGAAGAAGGTCATTATTACCTTAAATGGTATGCAGGCTGTCGTGACAGCCTGTACTGTTTGGATGTTTGGCCAATGTTTGGCTTTTATTTGGCCCATGTTTGACACGTCACAAAGCAACATGCACGTTCTCTCCTTGTACCATCACCATCGTTTAAGTCAGCTCCTGCCTCTCCTCTGTGTACATCTCTAACTTGTGCCTATACTTACTACATTCTGATATACTCTTATTGAGACTACAGCTGGCCTTTCTGTCTGTTCTCTGGTGTCTCTATGTGACTTCTGTTGTTCCTTTTGAATGCTGGTGAGTTCACCGTCTCCAACAGGCTTGGCTTATACTTGGTGGACAATGGTTTATCTGGAGGCCTGTGGGACATGGTTTATGTGAGTCTGTACTAGATCACCTGCAAATTCTCTGTTCTCTCTTTCAGATAACCTCCACTGCTACAGTTGTAAAACTAGTCTCTAATCTGTTCTACCATTGTTGTCAAAGTGAGTGTATTGTCTTGCTGGGTATACTAATGACACGTCATCCTAGACTGTATTTAGACCTCCAGCACTGTCTGAGAATTTAAGGTGAGTTCATGCCACATCACACATACTGTTATGTTTTCATAAATTGGACAGTATCTAGGCTTCTGCTATTCATTCCAGATATGCACTAGGAGTCATGGAATTTTGATGGTATGTTTTTGCAGATGCAGAAATAATGTATTAACTGACAGAAGTATTCATAATTATTCTAATCTCCTTCAGTTTTATAGACTGTATATATGATATGGTTACAGTGAGTATTTGTATACTATTTGACAGACATCAACTTACTATCCCTATTGATAGTTGCCTTCTGTAGTATTAGAATAATATACATTTGTTTTGATTTATAAATATATCTCATTTATTATGAAATAATCTGAGTGATTCTGTGTAATTCTGAGACAATCTAAGAGCAATACATATACTTGGTGGGAGCGGGCCAATAAATGGCAGGACGATTCCTGAGGATTTTGAAGTGCTGTCTTCTATCATTGGCCCACAAGATTTAATAATATAATATTTTCATTACAATTGGATCACTTGCCTCAGATTATTCTTCAGACATTGACTCTACAAACTTATAGAGACAATCTGATGGCTTGGAAAACTAATCCCAGTAAGTGTACCAACCTACTATATTAACTTTACAAGCACATGGCAACAGTCATAGAAACAGACTGCAAAGATATTACAAAAATTGAAACTGGATCTTGATACAGGTGTATGTCAGTGAATATTGAGAATCTCAATACAAACATTACAACATTTCCTAATGAAGTAAGTGAGTTCTGTCTGATGGAGTGTAAAAGTGATTTTTGACCCTAACCCATTAGAAACTCTTGTAGTGTCATTAGAACACTTACTTACAAAATGAACATTCTTTATCAAATGAGCCTACTATGTATTTTCACATTTTGTAATGGCATTACAAACTCACTCTAATGAGAGTACAAAGTCATCCTAATGATTACATCAGCTTGCTCTTGACCATACAAATTTGCTTTTGAGATCATACATATTCACTCTGCAATGCAAACCTGCTCAGGCTAAGCAACCAAATCTTACAACAGCCATATCTCAGTAAGTATTGAGAATTCCAATACAAACATTACAACTTTTCCTAATGAAGTAAATAAGTTCTATCTGATGGCATACAAAAGTGATTTTCCACACTAACCACATACAAACCTTTCTAATGTCATTACAACATTTACTTATCAAGTCAATCCTGCCTTTCAAATGGGACCATTATGTATTTCACCCACTTTGTAATGACATGACAAATTGGCTCTAATTACCATTTGAAAGTCATATCAGACACCTTTGCATTTACGATTCCTGAGGTACGAAGGAAGCGTTTCTCTGGTGAGCAAAAGTCGCGACACCAACTTTTGCGCCCTAAGCGTGGGAACCCAATTCAATACAAAATTTGTATTGTAAGCGCCCAAGATCCTGGGGTTAGGGTCAGGCTTTTGTTACCGCTGTTGTATGGTCACTTGTAGTCTCAATACAAAAGTTTGTTACCCATTACAAAGTTCAATACAAACCTGCCAGCACGACGCGACTTGTACAAACAACCCCCAACATTGATGAGATAAGATCCAGCCCATATCTTATCTATGTCCTTGTATGGTATGTCACATGATTAGATCATGTGTCTAATCACGTGTGCTTATCCTTGGACATGTGACAGATCAGCGGCCTACTGGCCTTTGAAGTGGGTATACTGTTGGATTGACCACATTCCAATATTGCCATATAAGGAAATGCTTACATCAGGGGGCAGCCATGGCTGTCGAAAGGCTGTCTCCTATTTTTTGAGATTTGTTACTATTTATCTATAGCATATAGACCCCATATACACTTGCCCAAATGCGGAAATATGGCTGTATATGAGATGTGAAAAATGTCAGAGAGGGATTCCAAATGAAGGAGAGAGACATTACCTTATTTTAGGTGATTTTTGCACCTTTTATGAGCCCAGAATGAGCCCAGAATAAGCCTCCCAAGAGCAGACAAAGCAGTCACATGACCCCAAAGTGCGAAAATTCTAAGTGCGCATAGGGCGATCCACTGAAAGGGATCGCCCTATGCGCCGTAGACGCCCACGGGAATTGCCGGAAATGGAAAAAAGCGCACTTTTCTGTGGCTTCAATTCTTAATTAAAATGGCTGAAAATTGGTACACACCTTGGACTATTGTGTATCCATCTCCCATTCAAAGATCTAAGGATTTGAGGCCATAACGAATATGCTATTCAATGATCATTGCCTTTTTGAGCTTTAGGCGCCCTTTAAGCGCCCAAGAGCGCGCTCCAATACAGGCCTTTTATCGATTCTTTATAGATTTCATTCTCTATAGATACCATTAGAGCCTGTTTGTAATGAGCTTAGAGGTACACAGAAGAGGGCTGCACTCACTTTTGCTGTGTAAAGCTCACCTGCACTTGAGATGGTTGTCGTCAGAGGGAAAGAGCAAATCTGTCAGATAGTGAGTCATGAGAAAATGCTTACATCAGCAGGTAGCCACAGTGACGTCCATATTGGTCTTGATTTTCCTGGATTTATTGCTATTTTTGCTTGGCCAGTAGAGCCAATACAAACATGCCCAAATGCGGAAATATGGCTGTATGTGAGATGTGAAAAATGCGAGACAGGGATTCCAAATGAAGGAGAAAGACATTCCCTTATTTTAGGTGACTTTTGTGCATTTTTTGAGCCCAGAATGAGCCCAGCATGAGCCTCCCAAGAGCAGGAAAAGCGGTCACATGACCCCAAAGTGCGAAAATTCTAAGTGCGCATAGGGCGATCCGTTCCAGTGGATCGCCCTATGCGCCGTAGATGCCCACGGGAATTGCCGAAAATGGAAAAAAGCGCACTTTCCTGTGGCTTCAATTCTTAATTAAAATGGCTGAAAATTGGTACAGACCTTGGACTATGGTGTATCTATCTCCCATTCAAATTTCTATGGATTTGAGGCCATAACAAATCTGCTATTCAATGATCATTGCCTTTCCGAGTGTCAGCCACTTTTTAGGCGCCCAAAAATGCGCTCCAAGCGCAAGCCTGTAACCACGGCTTTAGCTGTTCTTTATAGATTCATTGTAAGGCTGCTATATGGATATCATTAGAGCATGTTTGTAAGGACCTTAGAGAGCTTTATGCTGTATTTAGAGCAGGTTTGTATGACCCCTAGAATGACTTGAATGGTGATCAGTGCAACATTATATGCTGATTGAACTAGGTTTGTATGATAATTGTAGTGAGTTTGTATGATTGTTAGAGTGAATTTGTATGGTGATTAGAGCAAGTTTGTAGTATCAGTACAATACATTTCTATGGTGATTGGAGTGACTTTGTATGATAATTAGACATAGTTTGTAGGGTCATTAGAGCAACTTTGTATGTGGATTAGAGTGAGTTTGTATAGTGATTAGAGCAAGTTTGTGTGGTGATTAGAATGACTTTCTATGATAATTAGAGTCAGTTTGTATGATGATTAGAATGGATTTGTATGGTTATTAGAGTAAGTTTGTATGGTCATTATGATCACTTTGTATGGGCATTAGAGTGAGTTTATATGGGTATTAGAGTAAGTTTGTATGGTGATTAGAGTAAGTTTGTATGATGATTACATTGAGTTTATATGATCATTAGAATGACTTGTATAGTCAATACAATATGATTCTATGGTGATTAGGGTGAACTAGAGTAACTTTATACGATCATTAGAGTCAGATTCAATGGTGATTAGTGTAGGTTTGTATGATACTTATGGTGACTTTGTAGGGTCAATACAATACATTTGAATGATAATTAGGATAAGTTTGTATGGCTAGTATGATGAGTTTGTGTGGTGATTCCAGTGAGTTTGTAGTGCCATTAGAGCAAATATGTATGGTCATTACACTGACTTTGAATGCAAAGGTGTCTGATATGACTTTCAAATGGTAATTAGAGCAAATTTGTCATGTCATTACAAAATGGGTGAAATACATAATGGCCCCATTTGAAAGGCAAGGTTGACTTGATAAGTAAATGTTGTAATGACATTAGAAAGGTTTGTATGTGGTTAGTGTGGAAAATCACTTTTATATTCCATCAGATAGAACCTACTTACTTCATTAGGAAAAGTTGTAATGTTTGTATTGGAATTCTCAATACTTACTGAGATATGGCTGTTGTAAGATTTGGTGAATAAATGGCATTGTTATAGCTAGAGCAGGTTTGCATTGCAGTTAAAGTGAATATGTATGATCTCAAAAGCAAGTTTGTATGGTCAAGAGGAAGCTGATGTAATCATTAGGATGACTTTGTACTCTCATTAGAGTGAGTTTGGAATGTCATTACAAAATGTGAAAAATAGATAGTAGCCTCATTTGATAGAGAATGTTCACTTTGTAAGTAAATGTTGTAATGACACTACAAGAGTTTCTAATGGGTTAGGGTCAAAATCACTTTTACACTCCATCAGACAGAACTCACTTACTTCATTAGGAAATGTTGTAATGTTTGTATTGAGATTCTCAATATTCACTGACATACACCTGTATCAAGATCTACTTTCAATTTTTGTAACATCTTTGCAGTCTGTTTCTATGACTGTTGCCATGTGCTTGTAAAGTTAATATAGTAGGTTGGTACACTTACTGGGATTAGTTTTCCAAGCCATCAGATTATCTCTATAAGTTTGTAGAGTCAATATCTGAAGAGTAATCAGAGGCAAGTGATCCAATTGTAATGAAAATCTTACATTACTAAACCTTGTGGGGCTATAATGGAAGACAGCACTTCAAAATCCTCAGGAATCGTCCTGCCATTTATTGGCCCGCTCCCACCAAGTCAAAGTCAGTGTAATGACCATACATATTTGCTCTAATGGCACTACAAACTCACTGGAATCACCACACAAACTCATCCTACTAACCATACAAACTTATCCTAATTATCATTCAAATGTATTGTATTGACCCTACAAAGTCACCATAAGTATCATACAAACCTACACTAATCACCATTGAATCTGACTCTAATGATCATATAAAGTTACTCTAGTTCACCCTAATCACCATAGAATCATATTGTATTGACTATACAAGTCATTCTAATGATCATATAAACTCAATGTAATCATCATACAAACTTATTCTAATGACCATACAAACTTACTCTAGTCAACATACAAACTTACTCTAATCCCCATACAAACTTACTGTAATAACCATACAAACTCACTCTAATGACCTTACAAAGTCATTGTAATGACCATACAAACTTACTCTAATGACCTTACAAAGTGATTGTAATGACCATACAAAGTGATTGTAATGACCATACAAACTTACTCTAATAACCATACAAATCCATTCTAATCATCACACAAACTGACTCTAATTATCATAGAAAGTCATTCTAATCTCCATACAAACTTGCTCTAATCACTGTACAAACTCACTCTAATCCATATACAAAGTTGCTCTAATGACCCTACAAACTAAGTCGAATTATCATACAAAGTCACTCCAATCACCATAGAAATGTATTGTATTGACCTTACAAACTTGCTCTAATCACCATACAAATCTACTCTAATGATCATACAAACTCACTACAATTATCATACAAACCTAGTTCAATCAGCATACAATGTCGCACTGATCACCATTCAAGTTATTCTAGGGGGCATACTAACCTGCTGTGTATACAGTGCAAAGCTCTCTAAGGTCCTTACAAACATGCTCCAATGATATCTATTTAGCAGGCTTACAATGAAGTCTATAAAGAACAGATAAAGCCGTGTTTACAGGCTTGCGCTTGGAGCGCATTTTTGGGCGCCTAAAAAGTGGCTGACACTCGGAAAGGCAATGATCGTTGAATAGCAGATTTGTTATGGCCTCAAATCTTTAGTAAATTGAATGGGAGATGGATACACAATAGTCCAAGGTGTGTACCAATTTTCAGCCAATTTAATTAAGAATTGAAGCCACAGTAAAGTGCGCTTTTTTCCATTTCCGGCAATTCCCGTGGGCATCTACGGCGCATAGGGCGATCCACTGGAACGGATCGCCCTATGCGCACTTAGAATTTTCGCACTTTGGGGTCATGTGACCGCTTTTTCTGCTCTTTGGAGGCTCATTCTGGGCGCATTCTGGGCTCAAACAATGCGTGAAAATCACCTAAAATAAGGGAATGTCTTTCTCCTTCATTTGGAATCCCTATCTCACAGTTTTCACATCTCACATACAGCCATATTTCCGCATTTGGGCAAGTGTATGTTGGGGCTATAGACTACAAACAAATACTAACAAATCTCAAAAAATAGGGGACAGCCTTTCGACAGCCATGGCTACCCCCTGATGTAAGCATTTCCTTATATGGCAATATTTGAATGTGGTCAATCCAACAGTATACACACTTCCAGGGCCAGTAGGCCGCTGATCTGTCACATGTCCAAGGATAAGCACACGTGATTAGACACATGATCTAATCATGTGACATACCATACAAGGACATAGATAAGATATGGGTTCAATCTTATCTCATCAATGTTGGGGGTTGTTTGTACAAGTCGCGTCGTGCTGGCAGGTTTGTATTGAACTTTGTAATGGGTAACAAACTTTTGTATTGAGACTACAAGGGACCTTACAACAGCGGTAACAAAAGCCTGACCCTAACCCCAGGATCTTGGGTGCTTACAATACAAATTTTGTATTGAGTTGGGTTCCCACGCTTAGGGCGCAAAAGTTGGTGTCGCGACTTTTGCTCACCAGAGAAACGCTTCCTTCGTACCTCAGGAATCGTAATCTTTGAGTGTGCTTTCAGAGTAATTCAGATATACTCTGGAGGAACTCTGAGATGCTCTCAGAGATTTGACCTAGAAGGAGTTTGTCTGAGGGCTACCTGGGTCACTCTGAGCACTCTGAGCACTCTGAGTGCTCTGAGTGCTCTAGGACAGTCCTAGAGTGTCCTAGTACCAAATATGTTTTTCCTGATGGACATCTACTTGGCATGCTACTGTTCTCCACAGTGCTTCTGACACTGAACACATGCGTCCTATGTAAGTCATGTTTGAATTACAATCTATGTCTCAAACCAGTCCTCCATCTCAGTCTCAAAGAATCCAGAGCATCATGGGCGCATGAAACATCCCGATCTTCGCACTTATTGGCTCAGAGACACTGTGGAAAGTGGTCACATCAAGCCCTCCTATATTCCCACTGGTGAGATGGTTGCAGACACATTAACCAAGCCCCTGCCCTCTGTGAAGGTAGCTTACTGCCGAAGCAAGATGGGTATTTCTGTGTAAAGTCTCCACTGTTGAGACTTGGCAGATCAGGGGGGGTATGTCAAAATCTGTGCTCTGCCAGTCTCCCAGTGTCTCCTACATCGTCTCAGTGCTCCTATGGCATGTTTCCATTGTTATCCTTCTATTGTATCTGTTCTAGGACTTTCTAGCTCGTTCTAGGCTTATGCCACTCACTCCATTGTATTGGTGCCACAGTGGCACAATAGACCTTCTGTCCATTGTGCCACTCCCCATTGTTCTACTTCCATTGTGCCACCCTCTATTGTTCTCTATCTCTATTGTTCTCTATCATATATATAGGCCCTAGAGTCCTCAGCCTGGTCCCCACCAGTTGCTTACTTTGGACTCTAGGTATGTTGTATCCCTTACATCCTTAATACACCAGTTGCTTACTTTGGACTCTAGCCCCCTTGTGGCTCTCTCTGTCCCTCAGTGCTGCGCCTTAGCTGTTAGCTGCGCCTTAGCCATTTGACACACAGAGTATATAGGTACACAGGACAGACACACAGAGTGTGTAACAGTCATCAAACTATGTCTAGATATGTCTGTAATATGTGCTTTGGCATGAGTCTTACATTGGTCTTACACAAGTTTCACCACTCTTGTTCTGTGCACAGTGGTCAGTCTTTCACAACAGCAACTATATACATAGCTCATTCAATCACTTTGTACACATTGAGTATACACTGATTTGAGTGTCCATTGATACTAGGATATGAGTGACTGAAGTGCATACAACTAGCATAACCAAAATGGTGAAACTTGAACACTCATGTAAGACCAATGTAATGTCCCAAAATGTCGAAGCATCAGAGCATCGAGTTGAAGAATCATAGGAGCATCAAAGGAATTGGAGATCGAGTCGAAGGATCAAAATGATCAGAGATGATTGAAGCTGATTGAAGCAATCAGAGCATGATTGGAGATTGTTGAGGGTGATCCAGGGAGTTGAGTGTTGAATTGAAGATGTAGAGCTAGCACAGTGAGCCGTTTCTGAGCACAGAAGCATCAAGTACCTATCACTGTTCAGAAGGATTCACCTCTAATATTGCCCAAACCTAATTTCCCTGGGCTAGGCTGAACTAGCTGAAAACACCATCACAAAAATTCTGACCCTTGACTACGCAGAGACTTCTCCTTGTTGACCTCTATGGCTGTTTTGACCTTAAGCCCAGTATGATTGAGATATCCAGTATTGAGCTTCAAGTTGAGTACTGTCCTGCTCAATAAAAGTGCCACCAATGTTTTCCCTCCAGCAGAACTTGTTTCCCTTGATCTTCATCACACCTTTTCACTTAAATTCACTACAACCATCTTTTTTAGTCTACACAATGCAAGACTCTGCACCCCAGTCCGCTTGACACTGACTTGTTTCCTCCCATCTACATGTCTAGTCTGTCTAATGTCAATGACCCATATGGGCAACTCCTAAGGATCTGCCGTGTGCATGCAGTGAAGAACATCATTCTGGGACTTGGCGGGAGCGGGCCAATAAATGGCAGGACAATTCCTGAGGATTTTGAAGTGCTGTCTTCCAATATTGCCTCACAAGGTTCAATAATATAATATTTTTATTACAATTGGATCACTTGCCTCTGATTACTCTTCAGACATTGACTCTACAAACTTATAGAGACAATCTGATGGCTGTGAAAACTAATCCCAGTAAGTGTACCAACCTGCTATATTAACTTTACAAGCACATGGCAACAGTCATAGAAACAGACTGCAAAGATATTACAAAAATTGAAACTGGATCTTGATACAGGTGTATGTCATTGAATATTGAGAATCTCAATACACATGTTACAACATTTCCTAATGAAGTAAGTGAGTTCTGTCTGATGGAGTGTAAAAGTGATTTTGACCCTAACCCATTAGAAACTCTTGTAGTGTCATTACAACATTTACTTACAAAGTGAACATTCTCTATCAAATGAGGCTACTATCTATTTTTCACATTTTGTAATGACATTCCAAACTCACTCTAATGAGAGTACAAAGTCATCCTAATGATTACATCAGCTTCCTCTTGACCATACAAACTTGCTTTTGAGATCATACATATTCACTTTAACTGCAATGCAAACCTGCTCTAGCTATAACAATGCCATTTATTCACCAAATCTTACAACAGCCATATCTCAATAAGTATTGAGAATTCCAATACAAACATTACAACTTTTCCTAATGAAGTAAGTAGGTTCTATCTGATGGAATATAAAAGTGATTTTCCACACTAACCACATACAAACCTTTCTAATGTCATTACAACATTTACTTATCAAGTCAATCTTGCCTTTCAAATGGGGCCATTATGTATTTCACCCACTTTGTAATGACATTACAAATTTGCTCTAGTTACCATTTGAAAGTCATATCAGACACCTTTGCGTTCAAAGTCAGTGTAATGACCATACATATTTGCTCTAATGGCACTACAACTCACTGAAATCACCACACAAACTGATCATACTAACCATACAAACTTATCCTGATTATCATTCAAATGTATTGTATTGACCCTACAAAGTCACATAAGTATCATACAAACCTACACTAATCACCATTGAATCTGACTCTAATGATCATATAAAGTTACTCTAGTTCACCCTAATCACCATAGAATCATATTGTATTGACTATACAAGTCACTCTAATGATCATATAAACTCAATGTAATGACCATACAAACTTACTCTAATCACCATACAAACTTACTCTAATACCCATATAAACTCACTCTAATGCCCATACAAAGTGATTGTAATGACCATACAAACTTACTCTAATAACCATACAAATCCATTCTAATCATCATACAAACTGACTCTAATTATCACAGAAAGTCATTCTAATCTGCATACAAAGGCACTCTAATCACCATACAAACTTGCTCTAATCACTATACAAACTCACTCTAATCCACATACAAAGTTGCTCTAATGACCCTACAAACTATGTCTAATTATCATACAAAGTCACTCCAATCACCATAGAAATGTATTGTACTGACACTACAAACTTGCTCTAATCACCATACAAATTCACTCTAACAATCATACAAACTCACTACAATTATCATACAAACCTAGTTCAATCAGCATACAATGTCGCACCAATCACCATTCAAGTCATTCTAGGGGTCATACAAACCTGCTCTAAATACAGCATAAAGCTCTCTAAGGTCCTTACAAACATGCTCTAATGATATCCATATAGCAGCCTTACAATGAAGTCTATAAAGAACAGATAAAGCCGTGTTTACAGGCTTGCGCTTGGAAGCGCATTTTGGGGCGCCTAAAAAGTGGCTGACACTCGGAAAGGCAATGATCATTGAATAGCATATTCATTATGGCCTCAAATCCTTAGATCTTTGAATGGGAGATGGATACACCATAGTCCAAGGTCTGTACCAATTTTCAGCCATTTTAATTAAGAATTGAAGCCACAGCAAAGTGCGCTTTTTTCCATTTCCGGCAATTCCCGTGGGCGTCTATGGCGCGTAGGGCGATCCACTGGAAGGGATTGCCCTATGCGGACTTGGAATTTTCGCACTTTGGGGTCATGTGACCACTTTTTCTGCTCTTGGGAGGCTCATGCTGGGCTCATTCTGGGCTCAAACAATGCGTGAAAATCACCTAAAATAAGGGAATGTCTTTCTGCTTCATTTGGAATCCCTATCTCACATTTTTCACATCTCACATACAGCCATTCTATTCACTTTATAGGTTTTATTAGAATGATTTAAGTTAAATACATGTGAAGGTGATCTGTGGTACTGGGTAAAATGGAGATATTGAAATCAGAAATGTACATTCATACAGAATAAGCACAAAGAGCTGCTGAATAGCAGGAATATAGTGGTGAGAGAAAGAAGATACTGTGTTGCATGAAAAGAGCATACTTGTATCAGAAAGGAGCAAAAGTAGGGATATAATATGTGTACTCACCTCTGTGCAGCTACAGTCATCTCCTCTCCTTCATTCATATTCAGAGTCCATACATCCACAAAGTCATCCTTTTACTGATGGTTAACAGTCAAAAGTCAGAGGTCAAAGGTCAAAGGTCAAACAGAGTAAGACACATCTCAGAAGTGAGAATCTGGACTCTGGCCAATAAAAGAGACTGCAACTAGATAAATGGGGATGTAAAGGAGTGTTATATAGTTGAATAATGTGATATATCAGTGCAGGAATAGATAGAGAAGGACACACATGAGGAATGGGAGCATGAGGAGGAGGTTGTTCAACATGCAACCATAGAACGAAAACCACTGGATGCAGACCCACCAATGTATATATCGTCGGAAAGTAGGGCTTTCATTCTATCCAACAATCAAAGAAAACCATCCATGGGTTCCTGAGATATGGACAAGACAAGGTTTTTGATGAAAAAGGGCAACAGAGGAGGAAGGAGTGGATGGATTTGGATGAGCAAGGGCTCATCTGGAAGGGCTTGACGATGCGAATAGAATGGTGTAAAAGCAAAAGGATAACTCACATTGGATCCACAGTTATCTCCCAATCAAAATCACAAAAAAGCGCCCATTCCATCTCTAACCCTCCAACCCCTCCAAATCTCCTTCCGAACTCCACCCAGCATGCTTAGACAGTCCTGAGACTATTTTCCAAGAATAGGAAATAAGAAAGAGAGAAGGATTACTCACAGAAATTCCTATATAGTGCAGAGCAGGCACAGAGCAACCGTCTGTGCTCACTGAAGTTCCAGTGGAAAAGAGATGCCCAAAAGCCATAGATACTGAGTCAGAGTCCCTAGTCAACAGTTTGTGAGATCCAAGACAGCAAAGAGCATAGATATAGAAAGGTAGCAGCAAGAAAGAATTGCTGAGGAGAAGTGCAAATACGTCTAAGTCCCTGCTGACCCTAATCCAGGGTTCCCAGAACAGGTGTCAGTTTGACGCGACAGACTGACACCCAAATTAGGCACTCATGGTCGTTCTTTCTCTTCTTCCTCAACACCCACCTTGCTTCGTCTTCTTTCATGCCACTTCACATTTCTGCTTGTTTCTGTTCACTCATTGATTGTTCTTCTCATCTCTGGGGTATATCTGGTGACTTCTAATCTGTGGCCGTCTCTCTGGCTGGATTTGCCTCAGGTATGGTGATGTGCTGGCAGAGCATATGGATCGTTAGAAATTGTGGACACAGGTAAGTACATATCTTCTTCCTATTCTTATTTGTATCTATGAATAACTGACACTATTTCTATCTCTAATCACAATCCAAATCACCAACATTGAAGGTTGGCTGTTGGCTGTCATCATGCAACAGCAAAGCAATGTAAGTTTGTCCATAATACCCTTTCAGGCTGACGTGTCCATTACATTTAATAGATATGACATGCACTGTGCATGAATGCATGCTTTTGTAAGGCTTGTAATGAATGGTGAGTTGTTGTCTATAATTTCAAACTTTGATGAGAATACATACTCCCAACATGTAAGTCGTTCATTTGCTTCTCCACTTTTAGCTGCTCTAAATTATTGTATCTACAGACTTGTGTGACACAATCAACACTGATTCTGATTGTGATGATGTCAGGTAAGTTGTTCACTTCTATCTCAATTCCTTTGTTGATTGCTTTGTCAATTCTTAGAGTATTATTGCCCATGCTATTTGGCTTCAGTTTACTGTGAAAACACTACTTATGTAAGTACCTTGTCTTGCTCCTTCAACTAATCAGACTTTACCTGAATTCATCTATTAGATTCTCTTATATTTTGGCCACACAACAAAACATCTTCATAGATCTTGTGTACGTCTTTCAGCTTTGCATTTTATATTACTGTATACTGAATAATATCATTAGTTTGGTGATGTGGAGATTTCTGTCTTGAGCTATCTCATTGGACATAATCATTATGGCTGCTAGTATTAGATTATTTTTAGCATGTATATTATTTGTGAATATACTGCTATGTTCTATTATAATACTGTAACCTTGAGAGTGCTCTGATACAAACTATAATTAGGTGTGAGAGACGACAAAAGACTACATAGGGTCATCTAAGAGTACTCTCAGGCTACTCTCAGGTTACTCTGAGTTACTCTGAGAAAAAATTCTCATGTCGACGTAGTTTGAGAGCACTCTGGCTACTCTGAGTACTTTGAATACTCTGAAGTCTCTAGGATGCTCTTGGATGCTCTTAAAGCAGCCTGGGACTAATATGGTTTTTCCTGATGTAGAGAGTCTGCGCAACCACAAGGACTTATTTCACAGTGAACGCCGGTGCTGGTTAGGGTTACCCAGTTGGCGGGTTGAATCACACTTCCACCCTGTGACTGGGTTAAACTCAGGCGGGTTAATTTGGAGTGACTTTTACCCTCGTCATTCAACCCCACTTCAGGGCTGTTTTCACCGCAAACGAAGATTTTGCATGGTGAAAGCGGACATTTTTCGTGTTATTTTCACCATGTACGCGGGGGGTTAGGACAACCCGATATTAGCTAAAATAACCATGTAGACGGGCGAAAATTACCCATATCTAAGGGTTGATTTCACCAGATTTCGTCCCCACAGTGTTTATTTGCCAGTGTGTGTCAGTCATTGCCGGTCATTACAAGGGGTACCATGGACTCATCAAAGAGAGCGATCGTGCTGGTTATCGTGTTGAGATGGAGGCACCGCGTGGCAAGGTTGAGTCATTCATGCTAGAACAGCTAGCGTTCTTCAAGTATGTTTTTCCTATTCCGTTCTCCTGTATGTATGCTTATTATCGTGCAGGCTGAACAGTGTCCCTGTGCCTCTCATCCCATCGGAGTCCAACCAGATATCCTACAGTATGCCAGATCGGGTGCTGGTCCACGCCAGAACACCCATTGGTGATGAGCTCAGTGGATCCAACTCACCCAGCACGCCGATTGGTGATGAACCAAGTGGATCCATGTCGCCCCTCTGCGATGCATGGGATCCAAGCGCAGAAATGCGCGAGTTAACCCATGCTTCTCTTGAGTCGCTCTCTACACCTGTTGTACCTTCTGTGTGACCTGCCAGTAAGTTGTTTCATATTCCTGTCATAAGCATATCTAATTAACTCTGCGTAGCGGGTCCTGCAGCATGGCTAGTGCTGCCAGAATTACAAGCAGCCCTCACTCAGAAGGTGGTCTTGCTGCAGATCTTTGGGACAAAAGTTGACAGGGGCTTTGCCGGTGGCCAACACGAAGGATGCATGGTCACAATGGATCGTGAAAAGCTGCCCTCAATAGTTGATGGGCAGCATCAGGTGTTGGTCAAGTATTTCTCAAGAGGACGCCAGGAGAGTTTACTGATTCCAGTCAAGTATCTCAAGCCGATTGCGCCTTCTGCGGGCAAATTTGCAGTGGTTACTGGTGGGACAATTAGTGAAGGTAATGAGAGCGCCTGCAGAACCTTGGCCGGTCATGCCATTGCCATCGGGTCCTATCTTTACGGAACTGTCTTCTAATCTCGCACATGTCAAGTAGTCTTTATACGTATACTTTGCCAAATTCCAATTGACTAGTTGTTTTGACCGTAAGGCTTAATTATAAGGGGACAACAATAGTCATACTAAGTCAGGTTGGTTATTGTTTATAATGACAGATTTTGCTAACACCACTTGGCAGGCATGCTCTCTGAATAGGAATCATTGTATTTGTGCCACTCAAAAACAATAGAAAGTGTCTGGGCAGGCGATCGGCGACAACTTATAACCAGGCTATTGTTCCGTTCCTTTGCGCAGCACATTCACAATGTCTGGAACAGTTGATCATGCTACAGTAACTTGGGATAGTGATGGCTGGTTTACTTCAGTCATCCCCAATCCCGCTGCGCCTGTGACCAGGTTTCCAACGTCTCCTTCATGGGTACATTATAATGTGCGTCTAACGTATTATCTTCGTTGTCATGTCTTCTATCAAAGTGCTCATGAATTGATAGGTAGCGTATGCAGAAGCGAACACTTGAGAAGACAATGAAGACAGTGACAACAGGAGCATGATGTCTGAAATTGACCAAGCGATCAGAGGTGCGTGGTTATATTTCAATGATTCTCAAATGTGACCAAATTTGATTGTCATAGAAAGTGACAGTGTACGCAGGAATCTCGGTACTTGGCAGGAATTGCCATCTATGCCGGGGGGTTTACCAGAGGAGCAGTGGACGGTGTATGGAGCATTTACTACCGGCTTTCAGGTAAGATCCCACTCTGCCTCACAAATAGGTCACTGAACAGACTAAGCAGATTATTAATTCTGAATCTCCTCTATCTGTCCTGACTTGGCCAAACGATGCTGTACAGACAACCGGTTTACCTGTTCCAGAGAAACACGGAGTTGAACAGCCCACAAGGGCAGTGTTCCCAGCTTTGAATGCTGGCAGTACAGATCAAGCACCTTTCATGGATGTGGACACAGATATTTCCCGCATGCACCATGCGCCATCTACACTGCAGGGTGGGGCCGAGCCATCTTGTGCACAATTTGACGAACCAGGCCTGTCAGTCAATGCTAATGCCGAAAATGGCAGAGAAGGGCTCTGTGCTTCATCTTCCCTGCCGCACTTAATGCAGCAGCTTGAGATTTGAATCACAGAGCGAATCATGGCTCGAATGCCGGAGGTACCAGCAGGAATAATACCATCCGCACCCGTGTCTCATCATCTGGCCCACACTTGACATAAGGAGTTCTCACACCCTGGGGAGGAGTATTTCGGTGACCAGGATGAGGAGGAGAGTGCATTTTTTGGTTCATCTCCAGGCAGGGCGAGACGGCAGAGAGGTCCCCGAGAGACTACATCAGGAAAAACCATATTAGTCCCAGGCTGCTCTGAGAGCATCCAAGAGCATCCTAGAGACTTCAGAGGATTCAAAGTACTCAGAGTAGCCAGAGTGCTCTTAAACTTAGTCGACATGAGATTTTTTTCTCAGAGTAACCCAGAGTAATCTTGGAGTGATCTGAGAGCGCTCTGACATGAGTCTGAGCAGTCTTTTGTCATCCCTCATATGTTCTTATACTTTGTATTCAAGCACTCTGAGGGTCGCATTATTTGTAATCAACACATAGCAGTATATTCACAGCTAATATACAAGAAAGCTAATACAATAGCAGCCAAAATAATTATCTACAGTGAGACAACTCAAGTTTAAAAACTCCCCATTGTCGAATCACTCATATTGATATGTTTACATGCAAGTGATAATGTTGACAAACTTCTAATGGAATATTCAATATAATGAGTATGAGACACAACATAGATATGCACATAATATCTATGAAGACAATCTTGCAGATGGACCAGAATGCAAGAGTATCTGATAGACGAATTCAGATTAAGTATCATTAGCTAAACTAGCATAACAATTTACTCACTTGAAGTGCACTATTAGAGTGGTGTTTAAGCAAGCAGAACCTACAAAGTTACAAGATGTCAGTGAAGACTGCAGAAATGGAGTTAGAAATGTGCGACTTACATGAATTATCAGAGCCAGCACCACAGAGGTCAGCTCACCATTTGTTCAAAGTGGTGGATAGCCTTCCCTGCAGCTTAGAAATGAAGGAGTGAATGAACGACAACCATACCATGAGTATTCTCACTAAAATCTTAGACTACAAGAATAACTCACCGTTTGTCACAAGTCAGAAGAAAGCACAGATGGTACTCAGTACGTGCAATATCTGATGTCAATGATAGACTTGTCAGCCTACAAGAACAACATGGAGAGACTTACTTTGCTTTGCTGTTGTAAGACGACAGCCAACATCAGATATTGGAGATTAGGGCTAGTAATAAAGTGCAGGGTAGAAGCAGCATTAGTTATTCCAGATACAGATAGAAAGAGAAAAAAAGGATGGACTCACATATACCCAGTGTGCACAATAGTTAACAACCCATATACTCCATGTACTGATGCCAGCACATCGTCTCACCTGAGGCAGAATTACTCAGCAACAGACAGCAACAGACTAGATATAGACCAGAGACCAGAAGGATAGTAAATAAGTGAACAAAAACAGACAGAAGTGGTAGAGGAGCATGGAAGAAGACGACACAGAATGGTAGTGGAGGAAGATGAGAGAGAAACGACCATGAGTGCCTAATTTGGGTGTCAGTTTGTCACGCCAAACTGACACCTGTTTTGGGAACCCTGGATTAGGGTCAGCAGGGACTTAGACGCATTTGCACTTCTCCTCAGTCATTCCTCCTTCCTGTTCTATGTCTGTATCTGTTCTCTCTACTTGCTTGTATCTACCACACTGTGACTAGGGACTGTAGCTCACTATCTGTAGCTTCTGGGAATCTCTATCCACTGGAACTTGAGTGACCACAGACGGTTCATCAGGAAAAATCTCCCTTACTTATTAGAGCTCATTGAATACTTACCATTCTTATCCAACTTATATGTCTCTTATTCTACTCATCTGATTCTTATTGACTGCTAATCTATCTCACACATCTCTAATTCCACTCATCAGATTCTTACTGAATGCTCATCTATCTTATATTTCTCTGAATCTACTCATCAGATTCTTATTGAGTGCTAATTTATCTCAAGATGCTAATCAAACACTCATAAAGTTGTTATGAGATCTTCCAATTGCTCACTTACTTCAGCTGTGTTGTGCTAGTAACTAGTATGGACTAAATATGTAGAATGAGCACCATAATAAACAAGCCTTTGTATTTATAGACTTACATTGTACTCCTTGAACAAGGTCACAAAGATACACCTTAAGAAATTATTCTTTTTTTATCTCAATCTGACAAAGAAAATACTGCAAAAAGTACTTGCATTTGATAGAGAGCCTTCTGTTTAGCCAGAAAAAGAAGTGGAGATATAATTGCATCAAATGTCTATGGAGGAGTATAGCAGCAGCCAAGCAACAAAAAGACACAAGTCTTCATACTCAGGAAGGCTTATATTGATAAGAGTGAGCTAGAAAGGGTGTGGACTTGTGGTGTAGTGGTAAGTTGCTACAGGTTATGCCTTATAAGGCGGTCAATCCTGAGAGGTCCCTGGTTCAATCCTGTGTGGTGGCAGAAGGTAGTTATTTTTTGAAATTTTATTCCAACCTTCTGTTATTAACCTGTCATTGCTAATAACACAAAGACACTCTTTAATTGATGATTTTCACCATTTGGTAAGCAAAATTGTTTTTCCTTCCTCTCACTTAGTTCTTATCAAGTACTCATGAGTACTCATTATGCACTTATGATGCTTATCTGAGAGGCGATTAGCAAGTGGGTAAAATAATAAGTACTTATGACACTTAGGTGACTTATGTGACTTTTTTATCTCAACAAGTGCTAATAAGAGCTAATAAGTAAGGGAGATTTTCCCTGATGTTGTGGCACTGTCTCTGCTCTGCATTTTCTGGGGATTTCTGTGAGTATTCTTTCTCTATTCCTTATTACCTAGCCTTGGGGAATAGTACCAGGACTGTTTAAGCATGCTGGATAGGGTTTGGATGGGGGTTTGGAGGTTTTGGAGGGTTGGAGAAGGAATGGGCGCTTTTTCGAGGTTTTGATCGGATGATAACTGGGGATCCAAGGTGAGTTATCCTTTCGCTTTTATACCATTCGATTCGCATTGTCGAGGCGGTTCGGTAGAGCCCTTGCCCATCCAAATCCGTCCACCCCTTCCTTTTCTATTGCTGTTTTTCATCAAAAACATCGTCATGTCCATATCTCAGGAAACTGTGGACAGTTTCCTTTGATTCCTGGATACAATGAAAGCCCTAATCATAGGATTTCCGAAGATATATACATTTAGGGGACTGCACATAGCGGTTCCCATTCTGTGGCCATATGTTGAATGGCCTCCTCCTCATTCTCCCATTCTTCATGTGCATCTTCTCTATCTATCCCTGTACTCATTCCTCACACTATTCAGGTATATAACACTTCCTTATTCCCCTATTTATTCATTTGGAGCCTCTTTTCATGGTCAGAGACAGAATTTCCAATACTGTGAGTCGTCTTCTCCTGTTTGACCTCAGACCTTTGATCTTTGATCTCAGGCTTTTGACTGTCCACTGTTAGTGGAAGAAAGAGTTGCTGGATGTATGGTATAGCTATGAGGGGAGGAGGTAAGAATTGAAGTGCAGCAGTACAGAGGTCTGTACGCATATCATGCTCCTGCTACCACTCTCTGTTTATCTGATGAAAGTGCACTCCTTTCTTTATCTATCTCATGCTTCTTTCCCTTCCCACTAGATTCTTGTAGTTCACCAGCTCTCTGTACCTTTTTGTATGAATGTACACCTCTCATATTTAATCAAGTAGTAATAGAATCCATTCGCATATGATACATTCAATGATAATATGTTGTATTTTTGGAAATATATCAGAGTGATCCAAAGAAACACAAGCTAGCCTGAGATGCTCTGAGAATTCTGAAGAATCTCAGAGTGACACAAGACAACTTGAGATACTCTGAGATAACCTGAGATAACCTGAGAAACCTCAACTATCTCAGAGTACCTGAGGTTACCCCAGAGAAAAAGTGTTTTTCCTGATGTAACTTGTTTCATGTAAGTACTCACTATAGATCACGGCAAACTCTGATGCACAATACTGGCAGAACTGCCTCAGATTCTTCTTACGTGGCAAAGATGTACTACAAGAGAAAAAAGGACTGCTACCAGCTTCAGTCTCCCCTGTCATCGTTGAACAATGGCTTGCAGGTGATGGCAACGGACCTGACATCAACGCTCCTCTCATGGATTGGAGCAGCGAGCTCACATCGAAGTGGAATAGAGAGCTTATGCTCCTCCTTGTATCCGCTTTCAGACAGGAGGTGCAGGCTGGCGCACATGTTCCCCTCGTGCTGGATCCAACTATGACGATCGAAGACATGGTCAAGATTTGTCGACAGAAGCTGCAGAGGAAGCACTTAGTGGCTAGGCAAGCTCAGCAATACAGTGCGAATGCTCTAGCTCAGCGTGAACTGGATCTTAAGGCCAAGCAGAGACGTAGCGGACGCCGAGCTGGGGTAACTCACATCTTAATTTTTGATTCTAAACAGCTTAGTGATTCATACCTAGACTTACAGCTGCCGCGCTACCATTGTTGGGGCTCACAAATTGGAGGATATGATTGCTTGGGTGAACATCCAGCAAATTCTTGAACTCCTCAAGGTAGGCGGTATGAGCTCTGATCACACAGATGATAATAGCACTTCAAAAGTGAAGACTCTAAGTCGTGCACGACTGCTATGGAGGAACACTGAACTGGGGGTGCTCTGGCAAGCAGTAGAATCATACGACCTTGGCCTGCATAACCTTCACATTCGAGGGAATAAGTCATATCCCCGTTCCTTCGTGTTATCCGAGACGCTTGTCTCTACTCGTTCGCCTGTTACTCACCTGCCACAGAGCTTTTATGATGCACAGTGGCGGAAGTCCTTGTCACGAATGGAAAGGCTTAAGCTTCATGTGGCTGAAGATATGGAGATCCTGATGATTGTACGTGCTACGCAGTTCCTACATTTCCCCCAAAACTGATTAGTGCCTCTAGCCTATGAAAAGGCACAATGAATGGTTCTAATCCGTTAACACAGTGCATGCTCTTCCAGGATTCAGCCACCAGTTCTTTATTGGGTGGGAGTGGGGCCACATTGCTTCCACAATGCCTTGCTTAACTTGTATTTCAAACTAAGAGTGGGTGCTCTGTCGCATAGGTGGTTTATAAAGGAATAGGCTTGTCTTGTATCTTGGTTATGTACACATGGGTTCCCGTTTTGAATAGGATTCTCCGTACCGGGTTTATGGCGGCGTGAAATTTTCAACAGTGTCACTCCCATAGGCTTGCAATCAGCGCTCAAGGTCGAGTCGCTGTTGATATAATATGAGCTGATGATTGCACCGGCCTTGCACGGTCACTCCCCTCACTGACGATGGCGACCCCTCGCTATCACTCTGTCCCTGTCTTCATTTGATCTGTCGGTGTTTCGTCCCCTGATACATGGGAGGCATTCTGTTGTCCTGCCGTTGATATTGACCGCAGCGTATGTCTGGAACTGTGGAACTTCGCTTCGGAGACGTTGTTACGATTCCTGAGGTACGAAGGAAGCATTTCTCTGGTGAGCAAAAGTTGCGACACCAACTTTTGCACCCTAAGCGTGGGAACACAATTCAATACAAAATTTGTATTGTAAGCACCCAAGATCCTGGGGTTAGGGTCAGGCTTTTGTTACCGCTGTTGTAAGGTCCCTTGTAGCCTCAATACAAAAGTTTGTTACCCATTACAAAGTTCAATACAAACCTGCCAGCACGACGCGACTTGTACAAACAACCCCCAACATTGATGAAATAAGATCCAGCCCATATCTTATCTAGGTCCTTGTATGGTATGTCACATGATTAGATCACGTGTCACATGTGCTTATCCTTGGACATGTGACAGATCAGTGGCCTACTGGCCTTTGAAGTGGGTATCTTCTATAGTAAATGAGCTCAGACCGATTAGGAAAGTCACGTGCTGGTATTTCCCAATCTGGTGCCATCCAATTTGGGAGTGCGCGCCTCTGACGTGGCACGCGTCAGTCAACAATTGTCTCCGGCCTCTGCGTTCAAGAGCATTCTCCACCCACATGTAGCTTGCTCGCGCATGTCGCCATCCTATTACTTGCTACTCTTCGGTTTATCAGTTCAGGAATCCAGTATTCCACCTATGTTATGTTCATGCTCACATACACCCGTTCTCGGGTTCATGGCTCAGGAATCGAGCTTGGCGTACGTGGCGCGGCCCAATGTCCGTCGCCAACCTCCGTGTTCGCGTTCAAGAACATGTATCTCTACGTGTATCTTGCTCGCGCGTACGTGGCTTGGCTCAATAACCGTCTCCAACCTCCGCGTTCGCGTTCAAGAACATGCATCTCTACGTGTATCTTGCTCGCGGATGTCGTCTCTTCATATGTTTTTGCTTCAGTATGTAACCGTGTCTAATGTTTGCATATGCCCGTTCTTGCGTTGTTGAAATGGAGCCAAGAGTCCACGCTGTTGACTTGCGGCAAAGAGTCTACGCCGATGAGCTGTGTTCAGGGACCAGCGCCGGCATCAAGTTTCTTCCACTGCCGTACTGGCCCTAAATGGTGCTACCGCGGCAGCGGCATTATTTTTGCGCTGAACTGCTTATGTTTCAGGGACCAGCTCACTTCGGGCAGCCCTTTTTTGTGGTGGAATACGTCAGCAGCACCGTAGCAATGGTGCATCGGCATGCCGGTGGTCCTCGATATGTATCTTGAGGTGAACAAAATAGTGCTGTCGTCGTCTCACTGTCACTCACATTTCCCGCCATGCAACCTTTTCGGGATACACTAAATCTTCGTCTTGATCCTGCTGTTGTAGAAGCTGAATGGATGCGCACAAATACACGATGGCAGCACCGCGCGCGGCGTGAGGAGACAGACGAACCGCATACCCGGCGGCGTGTGGCACGACGTCTACATGTTGACGAAAACATATCGCCAGTGGTACCGCAACATAACTTGGAATCTTTGGATTCACGCCTTCAGCTTGCATCCCCCCCCCCTTCACAATGTCACAGCTCCTGTGTCACAGCACCACCCAGTGATCCTGGTGGCATCGACGTTCCGACTGCTCCTTTACAAGTTCTGCAGTATAACCTGACAGATCGCAGCTTTCGCCCATGTAGGCTGTTTTTGTCTTTTCAATGAAGGTCCTACTAAATGGTATTATTAGCGAGGGCACGGGCTACACCGCAACATGAAAGACAAGCTATCACTTCTTCATCCGAAGGCAATACCACGGCATTCTGGTATTACTCAGGCTCAAATAGGTGTTTCTCGCAGCACGAGGCCAGTACTAGCATACCACAGGAGAGGCAGAATGAAAGAAATGTACTTCTGTATAGTGCGTGTCTCGGAAGACGTTAGTTGGGATAGATTCCATTTACCGATTATTTCTTGACAGCTCGATCGCTTCCTCTGTCACCTCCTGTAACTCAGCCTGTTTTGGCGAGAAGGAATCCTCCTCAAGGCCTTGTAAGCGCGTCCAATTCTTATATTGCAATTGTCGCAGAAACTCGAGGTAGGGTCATTAGCACTGGGGCTGCTGAGCTGTGACTGAACATCCAACCTTCTTAAGATGACCAACATGCACATCCGAGGCGGCAGCGTCCACATGACACTGTGCATCTACTCGGCGAACGTGTTGTAAACATTCGCAACCTCCCGAAAGCGCGACAGCCTTATGAAGACCCATCCTCACGACACGACCTTGGACGTATGACGATCGCCTGTCGCTATTGTGGCGCCTTGCATTGGATGGCGGAGCGTCTTGCTAATAGCTCGAATACCAATCCCGTTTTCGGTCTCTGCTGTAATTCAGGCAAGGTTTATTTTCCGGCACCCCCAGATCCTCCCTTCAGCCTGAAACAGCTCTTCATTAATGACAATGCACCTGGGCGAGAATTCCGTGCAAATATACGCCAATATAATGCTGCCTTCGCATTCACATCCCGTGGCGTCCAGATTGATGACTCCATCAATCGTGGTGGGCGTGGGCCGTATATCTTTCGCATTCACGGAGAGCTTTGTCATCGCACTGGCTCTCTAATTCCTGCTGAAGGGCGCCCACCAGCATATGCACAACTATACATTTATGACCCTAACACGGCTCTGGATGAACGTACAAGGCGCAATTCAAATCTGAGACAGGACACATTGGCGCTCATTCAGGGAGTTCTGGATGGAGAGCATCGTTATGCCGCGATGTTTAAGCATGCACATGAAATCCTCACCCACCATCTGGATGCTGATGAAGTCTTGCTACGCCTCGCCGTCGATCCATTGCGCGATCGACGACGTTTCAACACTCCTACGGCGAACGAGATTGCAGTACTCCTTCCTATGAATCAGAATGGCGAGAAAAGGGATATTGTGCTACGCCGACGATCGGGCCCACTCCAACGCATAAGTGAATTCCACCCGGCTTATGCATGCCTTCATTATACTCTGTTCTTCCCGTATGGCGAGCATGGCTGGCGAACCGATATCCACTTGCGTGATCCAGTATCAGGTGCTGCAACTGATGACACTTTGTCGCAAACACGATTCTACGCCTATCAAATTCAAGCACGCCAAAATGAATTCTCTGCGATTCTACGTGGAGGACATCTTTTCCAGCAATATCTGGTGGACGTCTGGGCAATTTGTGACCAGCAGCGCCTCAATTATTTACGCCATAACCAGAATCAGATCCGCGCCACATTGTACAGCGGTCTTGCGGATGCCCTTCGGGGTGGGCGGGATGTCGATCTGAATCAACTCGGCCAGATGATCGTACTCCCATCGTCCTACACTGGCGGGCCGCGCTATATGCAGCAACTCTTCCAGGACAGCATGGCTATCGGACGATATTTCAAGAATGTCGATCTGTTTTTGACCATGACAGCAAATCCTCAGTGGCCAGAAGTTCTACGAGAGCTGCTCCCAGGACAAAAGCCATCAGACCGGCCCGACCTCATTGCGTGTGTCTTCAATCTAAAGAAGAAGGCACTTCTTGAAGAGATTCTGAAAGATGGCATCTTTGGCCAAGTCGTAGCCCACATTTACACGATCGAGTTTCAGAAACGTGGACTTCCGCACATGCATCTGCTTATCTTTCTTGAACGACGAGACAAGCTCCTTGATCCGGAAGCCGTTGATTCTTGCATATGTGCTACATGGCCAGATCCCGAAAAGGAGCCGTTGCTCTTTGAGGTCGTCAAGACATGTATGATTCACGGTCCATGCGGTACGACTCATAATCGGAATGCACCATGCATGAAGGACGGACACTGTTCCAAGGGATACCCGAAAGACCATCGTGATCTCACTTCCATTGACCGCGAAGGTTATCCGCTGTACGGACGACCGGACGATGGCAGGAGCTATCAAGTGGGTAATCATGAAGACATTGACAATCGTTGGATTGTTCCATACAACCCTTACCTCTCTGCACGCTATTTCTGCCACATCAACGTCGAATGCTCCGTGACATTCGCATCAATGAAGTACATCAATAAATATATCCATAAGGGGCATGACTGTGCTACTCTAGAGGTCCATCGCAACGACGAAATAGCACGTTGGATCGACACCAGATATATCTCTGTGGCTGAAGCTACATGGCGGCTTTATCATTTCAATCTTCACCAACAACAGCCTAATGTCGTTCGCCTTCAAGTCCATCTTCCAGGCCAGCATTTAGTAACCTTCAATCCATCGGAAAATGCAGATCAAGTCAGAGCACGTGCAGCAGGAGAGAGGACAATGTTGACAGCATTCTTCCGAGCGAATGCAGATGAGGAACACCTGGGAGAAATCGCCCGCCAATACACATATCAAGAATTCCCACAGTATTTTACATGGCTTGCATCGTCAAAGTGTTGGAAAATTCGAGAGCGGGGTTTCGCTTTGGGAAGAATGTATTTCGTCTCACCAAACGCAGGAGAGCGCTTCTATCTACGGACACTCCTCACTGTGGTGAAAGGACCAACATCTTTTGAGAGTCTGCGTACTGTTCATGGCCGAATTCTGCCCACGTTCCGGGATGCGTGTCTTGCGCGGGGACTTCTTGACGATGACGGCAAATGGAGACAATGTCTACAGGAAGCTGTGGAAATGCAAACTGGATCTCGCCTTTGTCATCTATTTGTGACACTATTGCTATTTTGTGATCCTGCTCAGCCAGACCAGCTGTGGATAGAGTTTTGTGAGGGCATATGCGATGATCTCCTACATCGCCTGAACGTTCTCGGACTTGAACATGTGACCCAGGAGGATATTTATGACTATGGCCTCTTTCTTCTCGACAAAGTCCTGCGTGAGTCTGGATCTTCCTTGCATCAGTTTCCTTCCATGCCATTGCCGCGACGCAACTGGGTGGAAGACGTTGAAAACACTCATATCGTGGAGCAGTTGAATTACAATCGCCAGGCAGAGCACCAGGACGCAGCAAATTGTATTCCACAACTCAATGTAGATCAGCGTGCAGCCTTCGATTCTGTCATTGATTCCGTTTTGAATTCACGTGGGCGTATATTCTTTGTGAACGGGCCTGGAGGAACAGGCAAGACGTTTCTGTATAACACTATATGCAGCCATGTAAGTCAAGCATGGCTTTCATACTTCATGATCCACTCACTTAATTGTACTTTACAGATACGTGGTCAAGGTCTCATTGTCCTTTGTGTCGCTTCTTTGGGCATTGCGGCTCTCTTACTGAAAGGAGGACGCACCGCTCATTCCATGTTCAAGATTCCAGTCGAGAATCTCAACGCAGATTCTACATGCATGATCAGGAAAGAAAGTCCATATGCATCCATGCTACGAAAGGTACATTTGATTATATGGGACGAAGCTGCCATGCAACACTGTTGGGCTCCCAAGGTGGTGGATCGGTCTTTGCGTGACCTTCGAGACGATCAACGCCCATTTGGTGGTATCTCGGTCGTCTTTGGTGGTGACTTTCAACAAATTCTCCCTGTCGTCGTCACGGGTTCGCGCTCACAAATAGTTGAAGCCTCGCTTCAGTATTCACATCTCTGGGCAGAGACTCGCATCTTACACTTAAAGGAGAACATGCGTCTTGAGGAATCAGCAGAGAACAGACACTTCGCACAATGGCTTTTGGATGTTGGCCATGGGCGCACTCTTGGAGATCCGAGCAAAGTCCAGCTTCTGGTGGAAATGCTGTGCAATAGTATAGAAGCACTGATTGACTTCGTCTATCCTGGGATTAATACTCCGATCCCTCCTCCTGCTGAATACTTCATGGACTGCACCATTCTTTCTGCTCGCAACACAGATGTCGACGATATCAATGTGCGGGTCTTGAACAAGGTCTCAGGAGAGGAGAAAGTATTTTATAGTGCAGACTCAGTCATGTTGGAGCCTGGTGCCGATGAAGACTATGACACAGCTCATTGATATCCAATTGAATATCTACGCTCACTCAAGGCATCAGGACTTCCCCTTGGCGAGCTACGCCTGAAGGTTGGTTGCCCAGTCATCTTACTCCGCAATCTCGCACCATCACACGGCCTCTGCAACGGTAGTCGAATGATCATTCAGCGCATGTCTACCCGCGTATTACAGGTTCAGCTCATAGGAGGAGAGCATCACGGTGAGACAGCATTAATTCCTCGGGTTGCCCTTAATCCCACAAATAGTAACGGAGAATTGCCATTTTGCCTGAAGCGCTGCCAGTTTCCCATCCGTCTGGCATTTGCGATGTCAATCAACAAGGCGCAAGGTCAGTCCGTGCGTTATGTAGGCCTTGATCTGCGTATTCCTGTTTTCACACACGGACAACTGTACATCGCCCTATCGCGCGCCACCTCAGGACACAGAATCACGGTGCTCCTGCCAGAGCGAACTATGGATGGTACTACGCAGAACATAGTTTATAACGAAGTATTGCTGGACTAGACACAGAGACATGTATCCCTAGCTATTGACTTTGACATTCGGGTCCTTTTCAGTGAGTGTATATTGTAACTGGAGAACTGTGTAGGTAGAATTCGGCACAAATCTGCTGTCTTCAAATTGTGCTACCTCACAATCCGGCACATCTCGAGTTGCAATTGCCGGAGAAGCAGAAATCTATGTAAGCAGGTCAAAGTCGAATGACTAATTCATGCTGACATCTGTGTTTCGACGAGTGAATTAGAGTATTCTCGAACTCGGAACAATGACGTACCGTCCCGGGGCCTGACAAGTCCTACTCGCCAGGCACAAGTGAGTTGTGATAAAGGGCTCACCATCCTTGGGGTTGAAAGGTACATTTCACCTCGCTCCCCTTGACCCATCTGTGTCGGACGTGATCAGCTATGTCCAACGCGACGATTACTGGCATCGCTTTCATTGAAAATGCTCGAGTGGCCGACGCCGCAAAGCCACATCAGTTAATTCTCGACGTGAAATTCTTCGCTGGCGCCAAACGTGCAATGGTTGCATGCATGAGGTTCTATAACTCGACCGACATTGATTTCGAAGGCCCACGCATCACAGCCTTTGTCATTGGAACTGTACGTCTCCTTTTTGGATATATGAATGATATTGTTTAATCCATATTAATAGTTCGCTCAAATGCGTGAAGGGACGCAGACATACTCCGAGATGGATTCTAGCGCATATGATATAGTGGGTGATATTATATGGGTAAGCATCTCCGCACTCAGATGAGTAGTACCATAAACCGCTCATAACCTCATCCAGTTATGCCGCGCGGATGGAGTCAACGCACGCCACTGTCCGTTTATCATGGCCGGCGGTCGCAGCGAGAACCACCATGAGCCCACAGCAACGTTTGACTTGCAAGCCAAACAGTACGTGCAGTTGTTGAACAAGGATGGTCATCTTCCTTTGCACGTCACAATCCCAGACTCCCCGCGGTATACAAAGAAGGGTAAACCATTTCCGAAGTATTCGAACTCGCGGCTGTTGGTCCACGGGGTACTGGAGAGTATCACAAGAAACGAGAACGATGCTGCTTTATGGTTCAACGTGAAGCTTGAGAATCTTGCGTATTTCAATGGGAACGCGAACTCACTGCCGGTCTATGGTAAGCCGTGACTCACATTGATAACTGAATTGGAATCCATCGTGACGCCATGATTACATGGCAGATCCCAAGGCAACACCGTCGCCTGCACCCATGAAGAAACCGAAATTAGATTTCGATGACTTTGATGAAATTACAACTCCCTCGCCTAGGGACAAAAAGCGCAAGCAGAAGGAAGTGATCACAAATGAGGATGATGACTTATACCTTTCATCAGGCGTAGCCAATAGTAGTAGTACAAAGAACTGAGTGGTCTGTACTCCTTCTTCTTAGTTATCAAACATGATGTAAATGTCGAATTCCTGTCGAAGCTGATATTTTCACACCAATCTGTCGTGCGTCGGCACGGGTAGACTGCTAGTACTGTTGGATTGACCACATTCAAATATTGCCATATAAGGAAATGCTTACATCAGGGGGTAGCCATGGCTGTCAACAGACTGTCCCCTATTTTTTGAGATTTGTTAGTATTTGTTTGTAGTCTATAGCCCCAACATACACTTGCCCAAATGCAGAAATATGGCTGTATGTGAGATTTGAAAAATGTGAGATAGGGATTCCAAATGAAGCAGAAAGACATTCCCTTATTTTAGGTGATTTTCACGCATTGTTTGAGCCCAGAATGAGCCCAGCATGAGCCTCCCAAGAGCAGAAAAAGTGGTCACATGACCCCAAAGTGCGAAAATTCCAAGTCCGCATAGGGCAATCCCTTCCAGTGGATCGCCCTACGCGCCATAGACGCCCACGGGAATTGCCGGAAATGGAAAAAAGCGCACTTTGCTGTGGCTTCAATTCTTAATTAAAATGGCTGAAAATTGGTACAGACCTTGGACTATGGTGTATCCATCTCCCATTCAAAGATCTAAGGATTTGAGGCCATAATGAATATGCTATTCAATGATCATTGCCTTTCCGAGTGTCAGCCACTTTTTAGGCGCCCCAAAATGCGCTCCAAGCGCAAGCCTGTAACCACGGCTTTATCTGTTCTTTATAGACTTCATTGTAAGGCTGCTATATGGATATCATTGGAGCATGTTTGTAAGGACCTTAGAGAGCTTTGCGCTGTATTTAGAGCAGGTTTGTATGATCCCTAGAATGACTTGAATGGTGATTGGTGCGACATTGTATGCTGATTGAACTAGGTTTGTATGATAATTGTAGTGAGTTTGTATGATCATTAGAGTAGATTTGTATGGTGATTAGAGCAAGTTGGTAATGTCAATACAATGTGTTTCTAGGGGAGTTTGTATGATAATTAGACTTAGTTTGTAGAGCCATTAGCCATTAGAGCGACTTTCTGTGGAGAGTAGAGTAACTTCAAGTTTGTATGGTCATTAGAGTAAGTTGTATGGTGATTTGAGTGGTGTTGTATGCAGATTAGATTAAGTTTGTATGGTCATTACAGTGACTTTGTAAGGTCATTAGAGTGAGTTTGTATGGTTATTAGAGTAAGTTTGTATGGTCATTACAATCACTTTGTATGGGGATTAGAGTAAGTTTGTATGGTAATTATAGTGAGTTCATATGGTCATTGGAATAAGTTTGTATGATGATTACATTGAGTTTATATGATCATTAGAATGACTTGTATAGCCAATACAATATGATTCTATGGTGATTAGGGTAAGCTTGTAGTGATACTAGAGTAACTTTATATGATCATTAGAGTCAGATTCATTGGTGATTAGTGTAGGTTTGTATGATACTTATGGTGACTTTGTAGGGTCAATACAATACATTTGAATGATAATTAGGATAAGTTTGTATGCTTAGTATGATGAGTTTGTGTGGTGATTCCAGTGAGTTTGTAGTGCCATTAGAGCAAATATGTATGGTCATTACACTGACTTTGAATGCAAAGGTGTCTGATATGACTTTAAAATGGTAATTAGAGCAAATTTGTAATGTCATTACAAAATGGGTGAAATACATAATGGTCCCATTTGAAAGGCAAGATTGCCTTGATAAGTAAATGTTGTAATGACATTAGAAAGGTTTGTATGTGGTTAGTGTGGAAAATCACTTCTATATTCCATCAGATAGAACTTATTTACTTTATTAGGAAATGTTGTAATGTTTGTATTGGAATTCTCAATACTTACTGAGATATGGCTGTTGTAAGATTTGGTTGATAAATAGCATTGTTATAGCCAGAGCAGGTTTGCATTGCAGTTAGAGTGAATATGTATGATCTCAAAAGCAAGTTTGTATGGTCAAGAGAAAGCTGATATAATCATTAGGATGACTTTGTACTCTCATTAGAGTGAGTTTGTAATGCCATTACAAAATGTGAAAAATACATAGTAGGCTCATTTGATAGAGAATGTTCATTTTGTAAGTGTTCTAATGACACTACAAGAGTTTCTAATAGGCTAAGGTCAAACATCACTTTTACACTCCATCAGACAGAACTCACTTACTTCATTAGGAAATGTTGTAATGTTTGTATTGAGATTCTCAATATTCACTGACATACACCTGTATCAAGATCCAGTTTCAATTTTTGTAATATCTTTGCAGTCTGTTTCTATGACTGTTGCCATGTGCTTGTAAAGTTAATATAGTAGATTGATACACTTATTGGGATTAGTTTTCCAAGCCATCAGATTGTCTCTATAAGTTTGTAGAGTCAATGTCTGAAGAGTAATCAGAGGCAAGTGATCCAATTGTAATGAAAATCTTATATTATTGAACCTTGTGGGGCAATAATGGAAGACAGCACTTCAAAATCCTCAGGAATTGTCCTGCCATTTATTGGCCTGCTCCCACCAAGTTACTATTGGTGCCTTACAATTGGGACGACTTCATTTGTTCCCCGTTGTGCCCAATCTCGACCACCCATTGTCGGCCAGTGACACTATAGTTAGACCTGTATTCTATCTTATTGATAACAATTGAATGCCGGTTTCCAAGGTTTACTATCAATTTGTTGAAGCTAATCTATTCTATTCAATTCAATACCGTTCAATACGGCGAGATGGTGAGTGGGCAGGAAAGAGAGACAAGTGCCAGGAGGCAGCATAATATCGGGCGCAAGTTTAGGGTGAGGAGATTAGGGCAGGCTGCCTAAGCTCCAGCAGGCTGCTTGAACATGTGATCGCCAGCAGCCTGAGCGCCAGCAGCTGCCTGAGCCTGTGAGCGCCAGCAGCCTGCCCTAATCTCCTCACCCTAAACTTGCGCCCGATATTATGCTGCCTCCTGGCACTTGTCTCTCTTTCCTGCCCACTCACCATCTCGCCGTATTGAACGGTTTTGAATTGAATAGAATAGATTAGTGTAGTAGCTTTAACAGATTGGCATTAATATGTTTGAAAACGGCGTTCAATGGCATTCAGTAAGATACAACACTGTTCTTATAAAAATGTTGCAATATCAAGTAACTACTACAGGAGCCTATGCCCGTTCTATAGGAGCGGGTGTATTCTTCAATGGGCGCGGTTATATTCTTCTATTGGACAATGAGCCCGCAAGAAGACTATACCCGCTCCTATATAAGCATACAGCCGCTTCTATAGAAGACTATGCCCACTTGGAACACGCGTCAAATCTCCTGTAAGTGATATGAGCTTCTATCATGTGCAATGGTATGTTTGGCTCACTCGTAGAAGAGGTTTCAAGACATATGTATTCTTTGACCATTCTTCATCAGGAAAACCACTTTTTCCCTGAGACACTCTGGGATATATGAGATTTGTCAGGTTGTCTCAGGTAGTCCCAGAGCATCCCAGGTCATCTTTGATTGCTCTGAGTTGCTCTGAGATATTCAGATAATTTCAGAGCATCACAGGCTATCCTTTATATCTTTGAGGTGCTTTAGAATTTGGAAGATTATATTCAAGTTGTGATTGGACAGTCTGACATGTATATAAATCAGTTTAAGTTTATAATACTTGATAAATTGCTGATATATCTTAGCTCTATCTTCCTGTATTGATTGAGTCACATTGATTAGATAGAAAACAAATTAGTTCCATTTTTGATATCTATGTTCACTTCTTTCTATGATATTCTACAGTATGCTCTTGCACTAGCACTGTGATTTATAGGCTACATTGAGGAAAATTCAATAATGATCACATCATGATTTGATTTCTTATTGATGTAGAGAGGTAGATGAGTGTCAGTGTTCTTGTATGCTTTAAAATAGAGTTGTCAATATTAGATTATTGAATAGACAAATACTTATTCTCCAACTTGATTTAGAACTTTGCTTTGAGATGCTAGTGACATTATAAAATTATTCAAGTTTTCTCAGAGAAGTTCAGAGATAGCTTGGGTTGCTATTGTACAACACTCTGAGCCAATTAGTATATCAGTCATTCCAGCTCTCAATTAGGGTAAGTTATTCCTATATTTCTGAAGAGAATATTTTAATTCAGCAATAAAAATGACTTAAGAAGAGTGTAGGCCACTTATAGTAAGTGCGATGATAGCTATGCAAAAATGCTTGAGAATGAGACATTAAAGTAGAAGGCAGACAGATATTAGAGTAAAAATGCCAATCTGAGTGAAGAGGGCCACCATTACCTTAAATGGTATACAGGCTGTCGTGACAGCCTGTACTGTTTGGATGTTTGGCCAATGTTTGACACGTCACAAAGCAGTGCACGTTCTCTCCTTATACCATCACCATTGTTGAAGTCAGCTCCTGCCTCTCCTCTGTGTACATCTCTAACTTGTGCCTATACTTACTACATTCTGATATACTCTTATTGAGACTACAGCTGGCCTTTCTGTCTGTTCTCTGGTGTCTCTATGTGACTTCTGTTGTTCCTTTTGAATGCTGGTGAGTTCACCGTCTCCAACAGGCTTGGCTTATATTTGGTGGACAATGGTTTATCTGGAGGCCTGTGGGACATGGTTTATGTGAGTCTGTACTACATCACCTGCAAATTCTCTGTTCTCTCTTTCAGATAACCTCCACTGCTACAGTTGTAAAACTAGTCTCTAATCTGTTCTACCATTGTTGTCAAAGTGAGTGTATTGTCTTGCTGGGTATACTAATGACACGTCATCCTAGACTGTATTTAGACCTCCAGCACTGTCTGAGAATTTAAGGTGAGTTCATGCCACATCACACATACTGTTATGTTTTCATAAATTGGACAGTATCTAGGCTTCTGCTATTCATTCCAGATATGCACTAGGAGTCATGGAATTTTGATGGTATGTTTTTGCAGATGCAGAAATAATGTATTAACTGACAGAAGTATTCATAATTATTCTAATCTCCTTCAGTTTTATAGACTGTATATATGATATGGTTACAGTGAGTATTTGTATACTATTTGACAGACATCAACTTACTATCCCTATTGATAGTTGCCTTCTGTAGTATTAGAATAATATACATTTGTTTTGATTTATAAATATATCTCATTTATTATGAAATAATCTGAGTGATTCTGTGTAATTCTGAGACAATCTAAGAGCAATACATATATCTTTGAGTGTGCTTTCAGAGTAATTCAGATATACTCTGGAGGAACTCTGAGATGCTCTCAGAGATTTGACCTAGAAGGAGTTTGTCTGAGGGCGACCTGGGACACTCTGAGCACTCTGAGCACTCTGAGTGCTCTGAGTGCTCTAGGACACTCTAGGACTGTCCTAGAGTGTCCTAGTACCAAATATGTTTTTCCTGATGTTGGCGGATGGCATGGCATATATGATGGGTACTAGGCCAGATGTCCGTCTCCTGTGAGAGACTCTTTGACCATATATTCGCACCAAAATCAGGGTATTCCATGAAGGGGTTGTGTTTGGTCGAGGGCATTTGAAGGTACCGATGAATTGCGAAGAGGACTAGCATGGAAGGCTTTTCATGTGAGTAGTCTGCTGTTGCCACTGTAAAAATCTGATGAATTACACCAGGGACTAGATCAGAATTGGGATGTCGCTGGTAGTAGACTATACTGGTGTTCTTGGAGTCATGGTAGTTGGAGTATTGAACACCACGAATCATGTAGTGTCTGTGGCAAATTGCTCGTTTGGTTAGCCTCCATCTGTGTAGTTCATTTTGAAGCAATTCTGACTGCATTGACAGTGTTTCGTAGATCTCATCTTCGAGAACCCAGAACTTCTTCCAATTGCCGGTCTGTTCTATGTGCTCCGGAGTCATATCTGCCATCCCAAACAAACGAATATCTGCCAATTGCCCAGGTACCTGGGCTTAGCTCTGTGCACAACTTGGCCAGGGTTTTACAAGGCTTGTAATACAACTGGGCCTGCTGATTGACAATCCACAAACCTGCCTAGCCTTTGTACAATGTTAACCTGGTTTGTAAATCCACATTTTTGACAATTTCAGTTAAATCCTGGGCAAGCTTGTAATAAATATAATCATATATTTCTGCTGTACAGGTCATATATCATTATATATCATTAAAATCCGCTTATTTCTGCCAATCCATATATGGTAGTATCCAATACAGGGTTGTTATATATCATTAGAATCCGCTTGAATGGGTCATTCCAAATATGGCAATAGCCAGTATATACACCATTAGAATTCGTTTGAATGGGCCATTCCAAATATGGTAATATTCAATATAGGATTGTTATATATCATTGGGATCCATTTGAATGGGGCAATACAAATATGCAATAAAATGTAGGGGTATTATATACCATTAGAAAACACTTGAATGGGTCATTCCCAATATGGTAATGGTCCATTTAGGGCTGGCACATCAATAATGATGATTTCAGGGATGGTTAGATTTTCATATCATCATGTTTGAATCAGTATTTTGCATTTTCTGGCTTAATCAGGCAAGCTAGGGGTCTGGAAAAATTTATCTGGGATCCTTGGATGATGCTCTACGACTTTCATTTATACCATATATGGCAATATTTCCTTTTTTGGAAAGTGTCAATAGTGTTCACAGGGCTATATAGCAGGTGAATATCAGTGAGAAAGTGTATCAGAAGTGGTATAATGTAGTGCAGCATGTGGTGTGAATGGCTAGTGAACAGTTGGAGCCGGCTATGTAACACAGATGTTCACACGTCTCATCGCTTTTGCTATTTGACAATCAGCCAGTGTTAGGAGCACAGTTGGGACGAAGGTAGCCTACGGTGCGACGTAGAGCGAGAGCAATGTTATTCAGAGTAGTGCTGTAAGACAGTAGTTATACAAGAGCGAAAGACTAAGGGATAGAGCGAGTAAGTGGGGGTTTATATAGCTAGTCATGGTTGAGCATGAGTAATGCGAAGTAGGGGTCAGGTGATAGCTGAGTAAGGGATGAGTCATGGTTGCACATGACGACGAGGCAGTGTGGAATGGAGGAGGAGTCATAGTGGTTGTGTGCTAAGTATAGTACAGTGAGTCATGGTTGGGCATGACAACAAAGCAAGTGAACAGTAAGACGAAATAATCAAGGAAATCATAACAGCCAGTCGGTGCGCACCATGCACTGCTAATTTTTGACGTAGATAGTATACTGCATACAGTCAATCACTTGACTGATCAGTGCACTCAACAGTCACTCATATCCAGTAATTAGTTATTGGCAGTTGGCAGTCAGTCAGCCAGCCAGCCAGCCAGTCAATGAGTCAGTCAGTCATAAGTGCGCACTTGTGAAAGAGGACGTTGGTGGGGCACGAACAACGGCAGGACGAGAATGACGGTGAGGCGAGAACGATGAGAGGAGGTCATTGAGAGGAGGTCAGTGGGAGGAGACCCCGCAGCCATGTACAAGTGCGAGCTCCTTAGCACAGGGGCCATGGTGGGAAGTGAGAACTGCACCGTCTCAAGAACTGCTGGGGGGGTGAGTACAGGAGCATCGCTAGACGTAGCAGAGCACACACCTTGTTGCTGCTTGTACCATGCCTGTGCTCCCAACCCCTCCACTTGGCGCATAGAGAACCTTGAGGGGCAAGGGTGTCAGCGAGAGAGCATCGAGAAGGAGAGAATAGTGGCGTGGAGGGATCGTCAGTGTGGCAGGGAGGGATCGGAGGGAGGGATGCATCAGCCACGAGAGAACAGTGGGGACGAGAGATAAGGGAGCGCATAGAGTTAGCAGCAAGAGACTGACTTCCCAAAATGGGTGCCAGTTTGTCACGACAAACTGGCACCCATTTTGGGAAGGCCTTTGCGTGTTCAAAGTTCACCTGCACGGTTGTCGTTCCTTGCGTTTTCACCTATGCTCTGGCATGGCTGGCTGGCACTCTGGATTCATTGAAGCTCTCGGACTCAGAGCTTGCCATTCTCATTGACTTTGTAAGGACTCAGCCTTGGCACACTCTCCCACCTGCTGTCCTTCTTCAGGAAAAACACTTTTTCTCTGGGATAACCTAGGGTGCTCTGAGATATATGAGGTTTCTCAGAGTAGCTCAGGTTATCTCAGAGCATCTCAGGTAAGCCTGAGTTTCTCTGAGATATTTTAGATTTCTCAGAGCATCCTAGGCTAGCTTGTGTTTCTTTGTGAGACTGTAGAATATTTATAAAGCTATAATACATTATTTATGAACAGTATAATATGTAAAAAGATTGTTTTCTCACTTGCTTGTATAATAAATTCCTGGTATCTCTGATATGCATTATTTGAGCTATGTTTTCTACTGGCTATGAAATAGCTATGGCATCCTATTATTTACTATCATTCTATTCACTTTCTATGTTTTATTAGAATAATTTAGCTCAAATACATGTGAAGGTGATCTGTCGTACTGGTTAAAATGGAGATATTGAAATAGAAAATGTACATTCATACAGAATAACCACAAAGAGCTGCTGAATAGCAGGAATATAATGGTGAGAGAAAGAAGGGTATTATAGATATTATGTGGCATGAAAAAAGGGAAATCAGAAGTGAGCAAAAGTAGGAGTATAATACGTGTACTCACCTCTGTGCAGCCACAGCCATCTCCTCTCCTTTATTCATATTTACTCCATACATCCACAGAGTCTTTCTTTCACTGATGGTTAACAGTCAAAAGTCAGAGGTCAAAAGTCAGAGGTCAAACAGAGTAAGACGCATCTCAGAATTGCAAATCTTGACTCTGGCCAATAAAAGAGACCGCAGCTAGATGAGTGTGGAAGTAAAGGAGTGTTAGATGGTTGAATAATGTGATATATCAGTGCAGGAATAGATAGAGAAGGGTGCATATGAAGAATGGGAGAATGAGGAGGACGTCGTTCAACATGCAGCCATAGAACAGAAACCACTGGATGCAGACCCACCAATGTATATATCGTCTGAAAGCCTGTAATTAGGGCTTTCATTCTATCCAACAATCAAAGGAAACCGTCCATGGGTTCCTGAGATATGGACAAGACGAGGTTTTTGGTAAAAAGGGGCAACAGAGGAGGAAGGAGTGGGCGGATTCGGATGAGCAAGGGCTCATCTGGAAGGGCTTAACAATGCGAATGGAATGGTATAAAAGCGAAAGGATAACTCACATTGGATCCCTAGTTATCTCCCAATCAAAACTGCAAAAAGCGCCCATTCCATCCAAAACCCTTCAATATCTCCCAGAACTCCTTCATACCTTCACAGAATAGGCTGGGACAGCCCTGAGGCTCTTCTCCAAGAGTGAAGAATAATAAAGAGAGAAGGAGGACTCACATGAGTTACCAGATAGTGCAGAGCAGGGACAGAACAACTGTCTATGCTCAGTCAAGTCCCAGTGAACTAGACATGCCCCAAAGCCACAGGTACTAAGATAGAGTCCCTAGTCACAGCATTTTAGATCCAAGATAGTAGAGCTAATAGATATCAAGCAGTAGCAGCTAGGAGAAACAGCTGAGGAGAACTTGAAGGGCAAATGCGCCCAAGTCCCTGCTAACCCTAAACCTGGGTTCCCAAAACAGGTGTCAGTCTGCCGCGTCAAACTCTGACCAAATTAAGCAGTCATGGTCGTTGCGTCTCTTCTTCCTCAACAACCACTCTGCTTCGTCTCCTTCCTTGCTACTTCACATTTCTGCTTGGTTTCTGTTCACTCATTGATTGTTCTTCTCATCTCTGGGCTATATCTGGTGACTTCTAATCTGTGGCCGTCTCTCTGGCTGGTTTTGCCTCAGGTATGGTGATGTGCTGGCAGGGCATATGAGTCGTTATAAATTGTGGACACAGGTAAGTACATATCTTCTTCCTATTCTCATTTGTATCTATGAATAACTGACACTATTTCTATCTCTAATCACAATCCAAATCACCAACATTAAAGGTTGGCTGTTGGCTGTCATCATGCGACAGCAAAACAATGTAAGTCTGTCCATACTTCCCTTTCAGGCTGACATGTCCATTGCATTCAATAGATATGACATGCTTTGTGCATGAATTCATGCTTTTGTAAGACTTGTAAAGGATGGTGAGTCGTCATCTATAATTTTGAATTTTGATGAGAATACATACTCCTAACATGTAAGTCGTTCATTTGCTTCTCATTTCTTAGCTGTTCTAAATTATTGTATCTACAGACTTGTGCGACATGATAAAAACTGATTCTGATTGTGACGATGTCAGGTAAGTTGCTCACTTCTATCTCAGTTCCTTTGTTGATCGCTTTGTTGATTCTTAGAGTATTATTGCCCATGCTACTCGGCTTCAGTTTACTGTGAAAATACTACTTATGTAAGTACCTTGTCTTGCTCCTTCAACTAATTGGACTTTACCTGAATTCTTCTATTAGATTCTCTTATATCTTGGCCACACAACAAAATATCTTCATTGATCTTATGTACGTCTTTCAGCTTTGTGTTTTATATTACTGTATACTGAATAAGAACATTAGTTTGGTAATGTGGAGATTTTTGTCTTGAGCTATCACATTGGACATAATTATTATGGCTGCTAGTATTAGATTATCTTTAGCATGTATATTATTTGTGAATATACTGCTATGTTCTATTATAATACTGTAACCTTGAGAGTGCTCTGATACAAACTATAATAAGGTGTGAGAGATGATAAAAGACTACATAGGGTCATCTAGGAGTACTCTCAGGCTACTCTCAGGTTACTCTGGGTTACTCTGAGAAAAAAATCTCATGTCAACTAAATTTAAGAGCACTCTGGCTACTCTGAGTACTTTGAATACTCTGAAGTCTCTAGGATGCTCTTGGATGCTCTCAGAGCAGCCTGGGACTAATATGGTTTTTCCTGATGTTACTATCCTCAATAACCTTGATGCTGCCACCTCGGCTTCTCCGTCTGGAGTGACTCCCTTGGCTACCCCTAATATCTCAGCTCTGTCCAACAGACATGCTTACTTGACTCCGGCCCCATCCCGTGGGCCCAGTGTGGCTCCTAAACAGATAGAGGCCAATAGGGGGACTCAGACTGTTGTAAGTTCCACAGCCGATTTCTCCTCATTTCAACTGACTACATCTGTATTCTATGCTACTAGGAGCAAGGGCCTCCCCTCCCTGTAGAAGCCAGGGATGAAGAGCTTGCTAGGATGCGCTCTAGCACTCCCTCTCGCACACACGCTTGCACTGGCGTTGCGGGCGATCCAGATGAGCCTCCTCCAAAGAGGCACAAACCTCACAAGTCGAATTGTGACACTCGTGGAGGGACACCATTGCCAATCAACCCATGGGGGGGTTCCTTAGTGGTTCCTCCCGATGATGAGGCACATGTGGCTTGGGAGGGTGGCAGGTTCTGGAGGATAAGCCCCCAGCTGGCTGTTGCAGGAGGCGGGGCAGGTGACCAAGCCCAGGAGCTGATGTCTCATCTGGCACAGGGCTCCAAGAGCAACATCCAGAGTGAGGACTGTCTTCAGTGGATGTTGAGTCTGAAAAACATTGGAGGGGCATCGGGGACTCAATGCAGGCAATTCTGTCTATGTTACTAACGACCTGTTTTCCTTGGTCAAACACGTCAACTATTTTGAGGGAATGAGTACTGGCCTATCATTCCTGGGACTAGTTTCCAAGATTGAGCTTGTGGCTAAGATGCATAGGTGTGTTCTTAATTTCTATCACCCTCCATGAGATTTGATGACATTTTCTATTGATCTAGTATTACGGCACATGATCCCAAGATGACGACACAGCGATTGTGGATGGTCAAGGTCAAGGGGCATCCCAGCGCGCCATCAAAGTGGATGTTTGGAAATTGGGTTGCTCAGGGCTACAAGTTCGCTGCTTTGGCAAGTGCAGGTATGTCGTGTATCTACAATATCTCATTTTCACTGATTGCAGCTCTTTTCCAGGATCTATTTATCTTCTCATGGTTATAGCGGCGAGAGATATGCCCAGAGACCTAGGGCGAACAAAGGATGAGGTAATCCAAGCCATTTGTAATGCACTCCACTTTCCCCAAGAGCATAAATGCACTCCACTTTCCCCAAGAGCATAAGCCACTCATTTGTTTGTCTTTCACATGATCTGCCGCTAAGTCATGGATCAGATACCAACATAGGCAAAGACATCATTGCATGCATAATTCCTCTCATCTCTTTTCTGAGGACTTATATTCCCATACACATCTCAGTCCTCTTCTCCAGTGCCATTCTGCAAGAGTGTGGCCTGCTGACAGAGATAGATTGCAGAGATCTTGACAAGTCAGACACATTCTTCGATAAGATTAAAGAGAGGTATGTGCTCTTTACTCAGAACAGCCATGTCATCTGATTTCACATACAGAACCTTTGCAGGACTGACACAAAATCATGCTCTATGGGCATCATGCCTAGTTCCTGTGAATGACAATGCTGAGGTATTGTCTCTTCATATCATGGGTAGCAATCTACTCCATGCCACTGCCTCCTCCATATCTCGTCCACCTATGCCTCTGAGCGACTCGGAGGACAAGAAAGACCACCACAATGAGTTGTCCGATAGCCATGATGATCTTTTTGTGTTCACTCTTGCAGTCACGAACCAGTTACAAAATCCTGACTCCGCATCACCCAACTATCATGTTCTGCACACTCTGTTTGATTTCAATGCTCCTGCTAATTGTCATATTCCTTATCCTACTAGCAACCCTGAGGCACATCGTCAGTGGACAAACAAAGAGCGCCTTGGTGCAAGTCAGGCGTATATGGTGCATACTCTGGATGACACCACACCAACTTATGTATACCTGATGCACCAGACACCGGATAAGCCCCCAGACCTGTTATGCACCAGATAGGCTATCTGCCTGCACCCTGGTGCATCAGGTGCAGGGTGCTATATAGGGCAGGAGTAGTGTGACAGTAGCTGGTGTTGTATGGCTTACAAATCAGGCCGAAAGCGGAAATACACATTAATTCTATAACAAATGTGTATAATTCAAACTCAGCCGGTATGTAAGCACCCAAATAAGGAAGGTGGGCATGTATAGGCTCATTTTGATGCTTGTAATGGTGGCTATTAGAATCTGCTGCTTATAATGGATTCTAATGAAACATATTACTATTGTATACCATTAGGATGCTTACAAATGGGGCTATTCAAATATTGTAACAAAAATTGTATTCATTCAGGCTGATAGAAGCTTGTATTGAATGCCACTGTTATATACCATTAGAAAGCTTATAAATGGGGCTATTCAATTATTGTAATGAAAATTGTATTGGTCCAGGCTAATAAAATTTTGTATTGGATGTATGCTTGTTATATATCAATAAAATGCCAAAAAATGGATCAATTCACAAAATGGGATTGACAGGTGCAGGCAAATGTGGATTTCACATATTGGTGTTGTATGCTTGTATGCTTGTAATCCTGGGCTTGTGAGCCTTTTCACTGATCACCCAGCCAATATGGAGCAATACAGATGCTGTATAACCATTTTCAGCCAAAATGGTAATTTTCACTTTTGGAAATCTTGTTTCAGGTCCAGGGGATGTACATACAGAGGGTGTAACAGTCATCAAACTATGTCTAGGATAAGTCTGTAACATGTGTCTGACATGAGTCTTAAGACTGACCACTATTGAAGTGTGCACAGAACAAGAGTGCTGAAACTCAAGTCTCAGCAAGGTTGGATGATAAAGAACATCAGCTCGCTGCTAGTCTGGGTAATCAAGACAGCTCTGACAAAGGTGAGGTATCCTGTCATTCATATATCATTGCCAATGAAGCTTCAACTATACACAAAGGGCTCAGATGCCGATAATGCAAGACAGAGCAGTGAGGAGAAGGAGAAAGATGAGATAGAAATAGAGCCTTACAGGGAAGATGATTCTGACCACCCCAACAACTTAGCCTTTGATGATGACAATGGGGTATGTACTCACTCTTTTGCACTTCCAACATTATCAACACCTGTCAATAGGTTCAAGTCTGAGATCCCAAACAAGACAAGTCCAGAGGTGGAAGACATTCTCATTCTGTCATATCTAGGGCTTCCTCCATGGCATCTTCTAGGGCCTCCTCTCCTACTGCCACACCCTGTGGTAGCAGTAAAGTGGTATTGACAGACTTTCCTTCTGACATATGTAGCTTGGCCAATTTGGCCAAGGCTTGTACATGAGAGGCCATTGCTATTTAGAATGGCTTTCCAGGAGATATCAACACATTCTGCTGGGAGTCTATTCAGGTTGCAGGAAGAAGTATGGCCAATATGGAGGATGTGGTGGAGGCTGCCAATGTTGATGTGGATCTTCGTGAGCTCCTCATCACTTATGTTGAGTCACATTATCGTCTCTTTGGCCAGCTATACTAATGACTATTCAAAGGCAAGCTATGCCATCACTGGCTTATGCGGCGAACTCAAGAGCAAGTCCAAGTTGAAGATAGCTGGTCACTATGGGATTTCCACCAATACATCTGCCATAGAGGTTCAGAAGCTGGTGCGCTGGCTGAGAGTGTTCTAACTTCATGTTTGGAGGCATGGATCTCAAGGTATGTCTGCGTACTTCAATTGAGCAGTTGCCTAAGTTTCATCTACAGAATCAGAAGCAGCCCTTTTTCCATCCCATAATCACAGACATGATTAGTCAACAGTGGTTTGGCAAGGGCAAGGCTGATGCTCAAGCGTATAAGAAAATGGTTGCACAAAAGAAGATCTTTGGTCATGTCATTGTTCTTACAGTCACTGCTGTACGTTTCCTGTTCCATCTGATCAGATAAGTTTACTGATATGTATATTCCAGGTTGAATGCGCCATCATGAAGTTTGAGATAGGCGTACATCATAAAGTCACATTCAGTGAAGAAACAATGACTGCCATGTGAAATTTTAGCTGTGCAATGATGATAAAAATCTTTACTCACCCATAGCTTAGATACAGCTTTCACTGGCAGTCCTGGTCTAAACTGGAGAGAGACTCTCCCAAATGGGCTCTCATGTTGGAAAAGAAGATGTTTATGGAGATTGTGTACATGCGGATTGTTCATTTTATATTTTGCTAATTATATGATCAGAAACTCTTTGAACAAGTCCCACCTACATGTGGATGCCAACAATGGGGACCTTGATGATTTGGACTTTGCTCAGCTTGAAGCATCAGCTGAGGCTTCTGTGGGTGATGAGACTTCACACACCATACAGTCACTATAGCCTACACTATAGGGAGAGATATGGGTGATATTTTCCCTACAGTGTAAGGAGAGTGGACGTCGGCCGATGCCATAATATTGCCTTGGCTGCAGTGTGAGCTGATGGCGCAAATATTGCCTGAAAAGACTGGTGGCCCACTGTGCCCTATTCTACCGCTATATTGTTGCCTGCTCTGTTTGGCTATATTATACCCCTGGGCAGATGGGTTGGCCATTGTGCCATACATCAACGCTATAATTCTCCCTGAACTCTACTGTCAGCTGATGTCTTCTACAACATTTCTATACACATAGTGTGGACTGTATGCATTGCAATGACAAATATGCTTGAACACTGCCCATTAGGGAAAATCTCCCTTACTTATTAGCTCTTATTAGCACTTGTTGAGATAAAAAAGTCACATAAGTCACATAAGTGTCATAAGTACTTATTATTTTACCCACTTGCTAATCGCCTCTCAGATAAGCATCATAAGTGCATAATGAGTACTCATGAGTACTTGATAAGAACTAAGTGAGAGGAAGGAAAAACAATTTTGCTTACCAAATGGTGAAAATCATCAATTAAAGAGTGTCTTTGTGCCATTAGCAATGACAGGTTAATAACAGAAGGTTGGAATAAAATTTCAAAAAATAACTACCTTCTGCCACCACACAGGATTGAACCAGGGACCTCTCAGGATTGACCGCCTTATAAGGCATAACCTGTAGCAACTTACCACTACACCACAAGTCCACACCCTTTCTAGCTCACTCTTATCAATATAAGCCTTCCTGAGTATGAAGACTTGTGTCTTTTTGTTGCTTGGCTGCTGCTATACTCCTCCATAGACATTTGATGCAATTATATCTCCACTTCTTTTTCTGGCTAAACAGAAGGCTCTCTATCAAATGCAAGTACTTTTTGCAGTATTTTCTTTGTCAGATTGAGATAAAAAAAGAATAATTTCTTAAGGTGTATCTTTGTGACCTTGTTCAAGGAGTACAATGTAAGTCTATAAATACAAAGGCTTGTTTATTATGGTGCTCATTCTACATATTTAGTCCATACTAGTTACTAGCACAACACAGCTGAAGTAAGTGAGCAATTGGAAGATCTCATAACAACTTTATGAGTGTTTGATTAGCATCTTGAGATAAATTAGCACTCAATAAGAATCTGATGAGTAGATTCAGAGAAATATAAGATAGATGAGCATTCAGTAAGAATCTGATGAGTGGAATTAGAGATGTGTGAGATAGATTAGCAGTCAATAAGAATCAGATGAGTAGAATAAGAGACATATAAGTTGGATAAGAATGGTAAGTATTCAATGAGCTCTAATAAGTAAGGGAGATTTTTCCTAATGGTCATCTGCGATGATGGCCAATCTGTTTGCACGTGAGAGAGCCTCCGCTGGACTAGGGCCAGGAAATGCAACACAGTTGCTGCACATGCATACACAAATATATACCCACACCCACATGATGCCCCTGACACCAGGCCCGAGCCTCCTCTTGCCGTGCGGAGCAGGTCTGCAAACACAAACAATACCCATACCAACCCTGGCACGGGCGCGCACAACTTCAACTTGCAGCTCTCCGGCCTCAGGCTGAGCCTCAACCACGGCACAAGTGCCACCGCACCTGGGGTGCTGATGGCAGCGATGGAGCAGCCGCAGCCAGCAAGCATGTCTGGCGGGCTCATGGGTGGTGGCACAGGCAGTGGCCGGGTGGGAGGCAGTGGCTGGGTTTGTGGGGATGAGTGCAGAGGGTTCACGGGGGCGGTGATGGCGGGTGCGAGTAGTATGTCAACGCTGAGTCTTAGTCTGGGCAGGTTCCAGACGGGCATCCTTGCTTCGACGCCCTTGCCCTCGCTTCGACACCTTCGCACTTGCCTTCACGCTCTCCTTCCTTGACATCTTTGCTCTTGCCCTTGCCCTCACCCTCAACACCTTTGATGCTGTCTCTGGCACCCGAAATTCATTCAGGTGCTATGCTTGAAGGCAAAGCAGGTGCCTGGTGTGGAGGTCATCAAGGCTACCATCTTGGAGTTGAGCGAGTGTCCAGTGACTGGCCATGTCCTTGGTGTGCGAGCCACGCGCAAGACTTTGGGAGAGCAGCTGAACATGGTTTGACCAAGGACAATGTATTGGATAATATGAGTACATTTTTTGTTAATAATTGGACCAGTTTATATGTATACAAAACTGTCCGGTAATATAACAGATTATAGCAGCAATCTAGAGCCAGCTGAAGTGATCTCAGAGTGCGCACTATGGTTAGAAACATCCCAGAGTATACCAGAGCAACTCAGAGACTCCGAAGCCACCCAGGACAGTCTGAGAGGCTCTGATTAAGTCACGAAGTCAAGCCCATTCAGTCATTATAGCCTAATGACTAGGGAGAGATATGGGTGATATTTTCCCTACAGTGTAAGAAGAGCAGACATTGGCCGATGCCATAATATTGCCTTGGCTGCAGTGTGAGCCGATGGCGTGAATATCACCTGAAAAGACTGACAGCCCACTGCACCCTATTTTACCACTATATTTTTGCCTGCACTGTAGCTTCGGCCAATGGTATAATATACTCTGGGGCGATGTGTCAGCCTACCATGCCATAATTTCATGCTTCATTGCACTATATCCTTGCCTTTCCTATGCATCATTTATCCTCTATTGCAATCTGCCATTGACCGTGCCATTTGTATGTATTTCAGAGAATATTTTTCTATTTGTCAAGTCATATATTGCATTGCACTCTTGGCAAATATCAACAAAATAGAATGTACAGATGGCGTGCTTGCCATCAGCATTGCTATGAGTGGCGCCCTTGTGAAACTCGTATTGCATCACATATTTCATGTACAGAAAGCTAAGGTCATTTGAACTGGATCTACCCACCTACCAGCATCTAATACATATTCTCGCCCAAGACACATGCAGAGACTGGGCCATCTTATATGTGTCCTTCAAAGGATCCAGCTGTCTGGACCCTTTGTGGGACACAGATACAATGGCCATCTCCAGTGGCAGCATGCACTATGGAACCACGTCACCACCATGTCCAGACGTGCTATGCAACCATGCACCACGTACCTTGCCTGCCACATTGTGAGGCATATGGCACGCAGGTGTTATGATGTGCTGGTGCTGTTGGACTGGGCCATTTCATTCATGCTGCCCTAGGTCAGCCAGAGGAATTGAATCACCGTCCACGTTTTGAGAGTACCCCTGATGCTGATGGACAAATCAGCTGCATCCAGAGTACTCATGGCACAGAGGGCAACTCGATTCCACTGTTTGAACATAGAGAGCAAGGAGTTAATGGATTTATCCAACAGTGCCATGCATGAATCCCGCATCCATTCAGACCATAACTTTGTAACTCACGTTAGAGTCAGACTCCAGACAGGAAGACTTGACTTATGTTCCTTCGAGCCGCATACCTGTGGCTCAGAAGAACATAAGTGAAATGGGCCTTGTCCAGCAGTGATGGGCACCATCTGATGGTGAAGTGCATGCGCGCTCATGCTCGCTGTTGGAAGATGGAGCTATGGCTCGCCAGACAGGGTGCCTTCATCTGTGTTACTCAGAGCAGCATATCTGCAGCTCGGAGGGCCACAGATGGAAGTTGTGCTGTCCGGTAGTGATGGGCGCCATCCAATGGTGCAGTGCATGGCACGCTCATGCTCGCTGGTGGGAGATGGAGATATGGCTCACCAGACAGGGCACCTTCATCTATGGTCTTCAGAGCTGCATACATGTGGGTCCGAAGGACATAGATGAAGCTGCCTCATTCAGCGGCAATATGTGCCATCCAATGGCACTGTGCATGGCGCACGCAGGCGAGGCACATGGTGCACAGCTGGCATGATGTGCTGGTGTTCTCAACCTGCACCATTCTTCAATGCTACCCTGGATCAAAGCATCTGAATTGAATTGCCATCCAACCATTGTTAGATGGCCATCCAATTCAGCCGCTTGAATACCAAGGACATTGAAGGATTGGCTGGTGCAAAAGGATGTCATGCATTCATTCTCTCACTGCGCAGATGCAACAAATACATACACCACCTGAAAACACCCACCTTTGACATGGTGCAACGTCCAAAGAGCATGAATTGCTGGCGTTCTCAAGCTGGGCCATTCGTCAATGCTACCCTGAAGTTAAGCATCTGAATCGCATTGCCATCCACATGATTGGATGGTAATGTGATTCCATTGAATGAATGGCAGACACTGGGGATGTCATGCACTCGTGCTCATACAGGGAGTGACAAGAAATAGATACACAACCAGACGAGACCCACCTGCGAGATGGCGCTAGGAGACAGTGTCTCACTCCTCATCTGGCAAAAGCATCTCCCTGTATCCATCCAGAATCCTGGAGATCTTGTCTGCATCTTGATGGTGGTTCTTGGCAAAGTGTGTGGCAAGCTTCTCGACCTCTTCCAAACAAGTGAGGTCTGCGCTCATGTCGCCATAGTTGATCTGATAGGTGTCTCCGTGATGCTATCCAAAGAGTAACACCAGGAATGTGTCAGCATGTCACATACAACTAGAAGAGCAGGCACTCACTCTGTCAACCAGTGGACACTTCCACCATGATGGAAGGTTGCTGAGAGGGACATCAGGCCAAGTCCACCATCCAGGGTCAGTGTTCATATGGAGTTGCTGAAGCTGTGGGGATGGTGGCGCAGGAAGCGGTGTGTAAGGCAAGATATTCATGATGTCAATCCTGGAGATGGTGCCAAACGTGGTAGCGTCAACAATCTTCTGGACCACATCTGGCAGCTCAACATTGGTGACGCCAACAAGTGCGAGGTGGCCAAGACAGTTGCGGATGGTGTCCTGTTGATGGTGTCCTGTTAACCATCAGTGCAGATGTATTGGTGTAACAATTTCAAAATGGTACCATTTCCATACTAAGCCTGATCTCCCACCTCGCCAACGTGAGGTCGACGGCAACAATGCTGGTTGGATTGGTGCAAGTGGTCCGCACCGTGGTGATAGCCTGTTCGCAGCACCAGGAGTAGTACACGACAAGATGGCAATTGATAGCAATGAGGTTGGCAACGGATTCGGCGTGATTGGCAAAAGCGAGAGCCATTGTGATGTGGGTTGTGAATGGGTAAAATAGCGTGATCTGCAGGCTGCATTTGAGCAGTGGATGGGGGATCGGGTGATCGCCTTGAGAGAAGCTCATGGTGAAGATCTGTTGCAGATAAGCATCGGCAAATTACCTGCAGATGATCGCATGTATAAGATCTGTTATTGATAAGACATCATGAGGAAGGGGCATGAGAGTTTCTCATTCAGTATGAAAAGGAAGCTGTCATGGATCACAATAAGGCAATTGTCATCTGTCTGTGGTGACTCAGTCATGGCGCGCACCAAGAAGCAAGACGTCAGTGGCGATGCAATGTTCATGCGGCGCAAAGAGTGGCGAACTGCAAGAGGCATCATAACTTATGTTCCAGAAGAAATACCAATTCCATGCGCATCGCTGCAAGTCGCAGATGCCAGATCTTCATCAAAGTCCCCCTCTAAAGCCACATCTCATGATCAATATTCAGAGCTGCTGCAGGAACATGTGGTGTTCGACAATGTGATGCCGATGAGGAGTCTGCACAAGGTGAGCTCCATCACCATATTTGGGGTGTTCAATGTGAAGGCTGAAAGCCAGCCAGTTGCAGAACAACTTTATGTGAGAATGGCTTTCTCTTCGAGAAGAGTACCTAAGTCATATCATCGAGCTAGAAGTGCCGCCTGGAGAGAGGCGATGCACCAAATGCGCTGATCCACATGGCAATTGGCGCTGCTTGGAATGCTTTGGGTGCCCCATGTACTGTGCAGATTGCCTCCACATCAGGAAAAACACTTTTTCCCTGAGACACTCTGGGATATATGAGATTTGTCAGGTTGTCTCAGGTAGTCCCAGAGCATCCCAGGTCATCTTTGATTGCTCTGAGTTGCTCTGAGATATTCAGATAATTTCAGAGCATCACAGGCTATCCTTTATGTCTTTGAGGTGCTTTAGAATTTGGAAGATTATATTCAAGTTGTGATTGGACAGTCTGGCATGTATATAAATCAGTTTAAGTTTATAATACTTGATAAATTGCTGATATTTCTTAGCTCTATCTTCCTGTATTGATTGAGTCACATTGATTAGATAGAAAACAAATTAGTTCCATTTATGATATCTATGTTCACTTCTTTCTATGATATTCTACAGTATGCTCTTGTAATAGCACTGTGATTTATAGGCTACATTGAGGAAAATTCAATAATGATCACATCATGATTTGATTTCTTATTGATGTAGAGAGGTAGATGAGTGTCAGTGTTCTTGTATGCTTTAAAATAGAGTTGTCAATATTAGATTATTGAATAGACAAATACTTATTCTCCAACTTGATTTAGAACTTTGCTTTGAGATGCTAGTGACATTATAAAATTATTCAAGTTTTCTCAGAGAAGTTCAGAGATAGCTTGGGTTGCTATTGTACAACACTCTGAGCCAATTAGTATATCAGTCATTCCAGCTCTCAATTAGGGTAAGTTATTCCTATATTTCTGAAGAGAATATTTTAATTCAGCAATAAAAATGACTTAAGAAGAGTGTAGGCCACTTATAGTAAGTGCGATGATAGCTATGCAAAAATGCTTGAGAATGAGACATTAAAGTAGAAGGCAGACAGATATTAGAGTAAAAATGCCAATCTGAGTGAAGAGGGCCACCATTACCTTAAATGGTATACAGGCTGTCGTGACAGCCTGTACTGTTTGGATGTTTGGCCAATGTTTGACACGTCACAAAGCAGTGCACGTTCTCTCCTTATACCATCACCATTGTTGAAGTCAGCTCCTGCCTCTCCTCTGTGTACATCTCTAACTTGTGCCTATACTTACTACATTCTGATATACTCTTATTGAGACTACAGCTGGCCTTTCTGTCTGTTCTCTGGTGTCTCTATGTGACTTCTGTTGTTCCTTTTGAATGCTGGTGAGTTCACCGTCTCCAACAGGCTTGGCTTATATTTGGTGGACAATGGTTTATCTGGAGGCCTGTGGGACATGGTTTATGTGAGTCTGTACTACATCACCTGCAAATTCTCTGTTCTCTCTTTCAGATAACCTCCACTGCTACAGTTGTAAAACTAGTCTCTAATCTGTTCTACCATTGTTGTCAAAGTGAGTGTATTGTCTTGCTGGGTATACTAATGACACGTCATCCTAGACTGTATTTAGACCTCCAGCACTGTCTGAGAATTTAAGGTGAGTTCATGCCACATCACACATACTGTTATGTTTTCATAAATTGGACAGTATCTAGACTTCTGCTCTTCATTCCAGATATGTACTAGGAGTCATGAATTTTGATGGTATGTTTTTGCAGATGCAGAAATAATGTATTAACTGACAGAAGTCTTCATAGTTATTCTAATCTCCTTCAGTTTTATAGACTGTATATATGATATGGTTACAGTGAGTATTTGTATACTATTTGACAGACATCAACTTAGTACTATCCCTATTGACAGTTGCTTTCTGTAGTATTAGAATAATATACATATGCTTTGATATATAAGTATATCTCATTTATCATGAAATAATCTGAGTGATTCTGTGTAATTCTGAGACAATCTAAGAGCAATACATATATCTTTGAGTGTGCTTTCAGAGTAATTCAGATATACTCTGGAGGAACTCTGAGATGCTCTCAGAGATTTGACCTAGAAGGAGTTTGTCTGAGGGCGACCTGGGACACTCTGAGTGCTCTGAGCACTCTGAGTGCTCTGAGTGCTCTAGGATGCTCTAGGACAGTCCTAGAGTGTCCTAGTACCAAATATGTTTTTCCTAATGTGACTACATAGTCAGGGATATCTTGATAAGTTTACTGAAATGGCTCCTTATATTGTGTCTTAAAGATGCTCTAGCTGGCTTTCTTTGAGTCTTATACTGAGTTATCTTCTGTCCAATTGCCTTTTACAAGTAAAATACATAGTCACAAAGACAATTAAGAGTAATTCTAGACAAGTGAGACCAATTTACATGTGCAAAAAGGATATACTGTTGTTCAATTGCTTTTTATAATAGATATATGTATTTGAAAAGGTCAATTAATTCCACATAAGTGAGAACAGCTTACTATCATTTTAAGAAGATTTATATGTGAAAAAAGGATATTCTGTTCAAAGACAATATCAAGAGTGTAGATCACATTGGGGCAAGAGCAATTTCTCTTAGGTAAGAAGAATTGTCTTCATACACACATAAAAGGCTCTTTACTTAGGTTCTCAATTTCTTCTGAACTTCTTTACATTCTTTTGAAAGCCAATAAAGACACTTAATTTGAAGTTGGGTATTGCTGATGTCAATATGCATATTGCATGGTATATCTCCTAGTAGTGTATGGAGTGGCTACTGTATCAGCATACCAATAGTGGCCAGTTCAACCTGGCACTTGTCAGGCTCCATACCAGATGAACCATGGTTTCTAGCCAGAGCCATGAGGATATCAGATGGGTGTTGTCACCTAGCCACGGCGGAGGTGCTACATTGTAACCACATGTCAAATTTCCGTGGTGTATCAGGACCCCCGGAATTCCCTATAGGAGGCTGGCTGAGAATCTGGACATGAATCCTAGTCTCGGAACCAGCTGTTTGGAGCGTGGAGCAGATTCAAAAATCCAGGTGATTCCACACTCCTGAACGTCTGGTGCATTTACCCCTGTGACTCCTGGGACGGTGACCTGTGTGACCCATGCCCTGCATGCACACCCTGCTGAGAGCAGTAAGAAATTCACAAAGTGCATTTATTGCATAGTTTACACATTTATTTCCTGGTCTAGGAACAGAAATAGAGAAAACAATGCCATCTATACATCTCTCAGTCACGAAGTGCTTGAGCACTGAGCGCCAAGCACCGAGCACCTAGCTTGTCACCCACAGTGCTCATAGGTATGCACGCAGTGTGAGGGTCATGCAGGTCACCGTCCCAGGAGTCACGGGGGTAAATGCACCAGACGTTCAGGAGTGTGGAATCACCTGGATTTTCGAATCCGCTCCACACTCCGAAGGGCTGGTTCCGAGACTACATAAATCCCACCATTTTGACCAAACGGCTGGGTCATTTTCCCGACATGTTCACGGACCACCCCCCAACATGCCAGGTCAGTCAGGCTCGGTTGTCCTGACACTGGCAGCTGAGGACCAGACTAGCCAGGTTGCTGTCCAGACATGACCAAGGTGGTCTCATACCCAGACAGTATATGTCGCACCCAACCACCGCACATGTATACCGTCTGGGGCATTTGAACCGTGACCCCCCCCCTTCCACTTAGCGCCGGGTGTGAGCCAATCAGGAATTGTGGCTCAGGCCCAACCAGCCCCGATGGGACCCTCTCTGATTGGTCAATCATGGGCACTAATCTGAAGGGGGGGACTCACAGTTCAAATGCCCCAGACATCTTATTTGTGGTGGTGGGGTGCGGCATAAAAAGTCTGGGTACGAGACCAGACCAAGGGATGAGAGATCGAGCCATTGTGATGGAGCCTTTGCTGACCGCTGACTGGATCTCACCATCCAATGCTGGTAGCAGCGGCAGCGTTCCACTTGCCACTGATTCAATCATTCAGCTAAACAGTGTGATCAAGGAGCTTAGCCTGTTTTGGCAAATATTAGGCCAGATTTGGGCATTTGGGGTCAGAATCTCGCTTACAGCCAACGAAAAAACGATAGATGTTTCACGTGTCACAATGAGATGTTTCCGGCCGAGAAGCCGACCGGCCGTGCCACAGCTGCAGCCACAGACAGCCACAGACAGCCACAGCGAAGCTCTGTGTGAGCGAAGTTTCGAAACCGTTCTCGAATTAGTATGGACCGATGTATGTAGATCCCACCTCGAAACACATTGTACATCTTCATCTCTTGAGTTTAATGCTACTGGAATGCCCGGTCAAAGAGAGAACCGATACTATTATCCTGCTGCGGCTTTCCCAAATGGTCGATACCAATGGGGCACACATTTGGCTGGCATGGCCCCACCACCTCCTCCTCGGGGAGATGAAGTAGCCACCGTGTATTGGTATGCGTTCAACCAACGCGATGCTGTAGCCCATTGGCAAGAACCAGTAGTACCTCCCATTCCAGGAGCACATCCTGTTCCAGCAGCGGAGCCAGTTCGAGTCCATCATGAGGTCCAGGAAGGCTGGGCTGATGCACCTGCTGAGGCCAATGAGGATATTCTGAGAGATAGAAATGGTAACGGTGAGTGCTTACAAGTTCCATCTGCAACTCTGGACCACTTATCCCTATTCAGAAATTAAACACATTGACTGTGACATACCCGTCAACACCAATGACCCCGAAAAGGAGGTTCTGATCCAGCATCGCACTTTTCGCCTCGATTTGGAGCTGAACAATTTTCTCGAAGCAATCTGCTTGGTCATGGGACTCGAACACCAGACCGCCGAGCTCGCATACAAGTGGCACACGGACAGTGCTTCCACGCCCGCGCACAGCCTGCAGACAGACGCTGATGTTCGACATGTCTTCACATGCACCATCGACCTCAAGAAGAATGCTAGACGTGGACAGAAAGAGATCAAAATTACGTTGATGAATTTGGTCAGTACTAGTCTACATGTTCACCTTGATATCAATCTCGTTACTCACAGTGTTCCAGAAAGCCGTCCCCAGGACAAATTCCAACGCAACCGCTGCAAAGGGCTCCAAGAAACGCAAGCATGATGAAGTGAACAAGATGTCGGAGGAGAGCTGTGCGATCAAATTTGAAATATGTACGCGAAAGCTGAAATGCGCACACAATCACGGCAATAATCGTTTCTGCTGGGTCGGCCCGGATGACCCTGTCAGGCACAACGAGCTCACCCTGCAGGAAATTCAATTATGGGCACGGATGATGGTTCTGTGTATTTATTTTAATAAATACATGCATGTGTACTAATATTCATTTTGCAGAAGGATGGCAAGGCAGACCGTGAATGCATCTTGCTGCCAAACTCAAAGTTGTTTGACCATCTCCACAAGAAGCAACGTGATGTTCAGGCCCATTCTTCAGCCCTCAAAAGTGCGAACACGGTGCCTATTCATGTCCACATCAACAATGGTCCAAGCACTAAGGAGAGCAACGAGGGAGGAGGAGCACATCAGCACTTTGGCATATTCCTGACACCCTGACAGCCCTGACATAATTTCGTCAGGCTGTCAGAGCCGTCAGGCCACAGGGACATTAGTTTAAAACCGAATATAATAAGGAAAATAAAATGCACTCATACAGAATTGAACCCCAAGACTTAGACAAACAAGTAGTAAACATTAAGTATGACCACTACACCACAAGACCATAAATATATCAAACTACTTAAAAATTATGGTCTGAAGCTTCTCCAAGGGTTTCAATCTATTTGGACTTCAACAAATTTCGACTTTTTGACTTCTTTTATATTGAGTCAAATGAAGCCAGATTAGGGAAATACCAATTCAGATACAGACCTATGCAATGCTGATTATCTTCAAAACAATGTCAAATAGTATTGCATAGACTCCACCATTATAATATATCAGGTTGCATGTAATTCCAAGCCTTGTTAGAGTGCACATATTTGAAGACCCTTGGGGATTAATTATGATATATTGATTAAATAGTTAGCTTTAAAGAAGCTGTTATGGTGTAGTGGTTATGTTTCACTCATACTTATCATATATATTAATGCATGAGTTCAATTCCTGTGAATGGCATTTTATTTTCAGAGTTTTAGTTAGTTCTCTGACAAACACTGACAACCCTGAGCATCCTGACGGGTTTTCTCTGATGGAGTATCTAACCCAAACTGACAGCTGGTGTCCTGACATCCCTGACAGGTCCTGAAAGGCCCTGACAAGCTGTTTGTCAGGGCTGTCAGGGCATTTGCAGAAGTTCTGATGCACAGGTGCTTACTAACCATGAGGCGCTGCATGACTTCGATCTTGACAATGGCAATCCCCTTCGCATCGACGACCTTCTCAATGAACTTCACAGGTTCATGCCGGATGTGAATTTCCCGTTGTACAAGGATGCATTTGTCAAGGCTGGCTTGGTATATGCAGACTATGTTCTTGACTTCAAGAACAACACGACCTTTCTCGTTGAAAAGGTTGGTCTTCCAGAAGGTTTAGTCCGTGCATTCGTGTGCTACACCGAAAAGGGGGTCCGTCAGTACAAAAGAAGGCGCATTGATTCCGAGAAGGAGAATGCCGCTCCGGTGGTGAATTCAAACTAATTAGCTCAAACGATTAATTGCGACAATTCATCTTCTCATTTCACTGTATATAATTTATTCCTTCAGTTATATAGTTCCTGATCTTTATCATCAGTTCACGATGCATTCCTTAAATCTAATCAAATTTTGACATAGACAGAAATATATTCATACATTGTCTATATAACATAACCCAAGTCTTTAAACCATCCCACAATGTTCTCAGGCTTCATTGCGGTGTAGACTGCTTCCCACAACATCGTGATTGGATCACATGTTGCATGCTGGGATAGCTCACCAAGTACATAGTCCTGATTCTCCCGTATCCATGCCTTCATGCAGGAAAACCCTTCCTCAATAGGATTGAGGTCAGGTGAGTATTGAGGCAGATAGACAAGCTTGCAACCGCTAGACATAATTCAGCTTTCTCCCTCCTCGAAAGCTTCTAATCCACTTACCGGGCCTCAACCAAATCCCGTATACCTTCAAAGTGATGGACACTCGCATTGTCCATGATAAGCACTGAGTTTGGCTGTGGAAACGGTCTCATATTGAACAGAAGAGCATCAAGATACTTTCAAAACTCCTCTGCAGTCCAAGAACGTGTAATGATATCCAAATGAAGTACGCCTTGCAATGAGATAGCTGGGAGAATTGAATATCTAGAATGGGTGCTCAGCTATCGTCTAAAACATGTATCATGCAAGTCAGACATTACCCACCGTGTACCACGGACAAAGTAGTCATGCCGCCGGGCCCTGTCACCACATGGTGCCCACACCTTTGGTCTTTTCGCCGTGTGTCTATTGCATGCTGACTCTTCAAGGAAGACAAGGCACTCTGGAGGATACTGGCTGATCTCAAGCCGGTATTCATTACGCCGTGTTTCACTACGTTCCAGAGCTTCACGCGAGACCTGCAATAAAGAGATATTACCGATACGAGGATCACGGTTATGGTGTGATCATCTAGAGAGCCATGGCGAGAAACTGAAGAGATTTACATACCGCGACATCCAGAGAATTGAGAATACGAGGGCGGCCTATCTCCTCAGGGGTCCGCACTACTCGTCCCAGCTCATCCCACAGCGCGAGGACTCTTTCGCAAGTCCTCCGGCTCACAATCAATGACTTGGCGATATCGGATGTCTTGTGGTGTGTGCGCAATAGAACGATGTCCTTCTTTCTTTCCGCGGGTATGTGACGCCGGTTGCCCATCTCGAGAGGTGCCGTCAGAAGCTAACAAGTATACCGTCAGGAGCGCAAGATAGCGGTGCAGCGCAGGTATTGTGGCGGTGGTGGCGTATGCTGTGGCGGCGGTGGCAGGTTGGGTGGATGCCGACCCATGCCGCCTGTCGGAGATGCCGGAGAGACATGTTTTCGTTCGCGCGGGAAACGTCTATCGTTTTTTCGTTGGCTGTAATATGGCCTTTCCGGAAGTCCCGACACAAACCGACCGAAGTTGGGGGCTAGACCCGATTTCCCGACGTGAACGGCCAGATTCGATGATTTTCTGACCCAGCCTATTATGGGGAATTTCGGGGGTCCTGGTGTATCCACTGAAGTCAATGGTGGGCGTCTCCGAGTCGGACGAACACGGACGTTGGTGTGGCCGGTACAAGCCGAAGGAGGAGTGCGGTGATGCATGGCTCGTCGGGTAAGTCGACCATCCACTGCAACTCACTGCCATTGAGCAGTTCGCCCTGCGCTGGGATGAAGCCAATTCACAAGCGCATCTACACTGTCCTCCCCCGTGTTCCAACCTCCCCCTCATACTCGCCAACCACCTCTAGTATATCTCGCGTTCGCTCTAACTCCGCGTCGTCTGCTCGTTCATTGTATACGGTTCCATCGTCCCTCCCTCTCTCATTCTTCGAAACACCTGCAACACCATCACCAGGTTCTCGCCCAGGCAACTCCAATGTCATTATATCATCGCGACTTGCTGCTGAGGTGAAGGCCGATCTTGAGACACAAGCGGATTCGCCATATTCGCAAAGTTTTAATCAGAACTCGGCGCAGACCCACTCTGGTGGTCCACCACCGTATTCGCTTGCTCTCACTTCTGGTCCGTCTGACTCATCGTCACCCAACTCACCCTCACACTTCAAGCCTTTCTTTCCTTACCCGTCTTTCGCCCCGGCCCTCACCTCCATTTCGAAGGCCTCAGGCGATTTGGGTCTCGAGCCAGACCCCAAACGGCAGCGCACTCGATACCATTTGGATGTAGGAGCCTATGGAATACCCAAGCACTCTCACGGGGCGTGTATCGCTGGTCGTGACGGGCATGGCAAGCTAGACCCCAGGGATGCATTGCACATGCGACTTAACAATTCGGAAACGCTCAGTAGCGCGGTTCAGGTTGGAGAGGATGCCTATTTTGTCCGCGGAAATGCTATGGGAGTCGCGGATGGTGTGGGCGGCTGGTCTAGGTCGCATGGGACGGGTACGTCGTGTGTTTTGTCCGCGATGAGGTATTGCTGAGGATATTCCGTTCTTTCCAGTGAACAGCGGGGAGGCTGAACCATCGCCTAGTGCCCTGTTTGCTCGTAGATTGATGCATTACTGTTCTGAGGAAGTGGATGCAGCATACACACACACCGGCTCTACGGAGACCGCGGATGCTTAGTATGTTGTTTCAAGGGTCCAATTTCAAGTCAAAATACTTATGTCCCATGTAGTGCGACAGATGCGTCGCTAGATGTAGATCCCGAAGACGTATATGCGCAACTTGAGGATTCGCTAGAAGAACTGGAAGAAGGGTTGGATGTGCTAATGATCCTAGAGAAGGCGTACGAAAAGACTATGCAAGCACATGTCCGTATAGAACAGGACGCGATTCCACATGAGGAAGCTTTCCCAGAGCCTTCGCACCCCTGCGATATTTCTAGCAACCACCACTCTCTAGAGAGTCATTCGGAGTCTATTCGGCCTCACTTCCAATCCCCATCATCATGGTCTTCCATCTTGTCTCCTCATCCGAAGCAGCCAGTGGCTGCACCAAAGGTTCCTCTATTGCAAGGTTCATCCACAGCCCTCGTTGCTGTGCTAGAACATCCTCCTGCTCGCGTCACGAAGGAGAGACGGTCACCATCGCTCTTTTCTCCTCGACCAAGACGAGTTGACGACTCTTCAGCTACGTCTGAGCGAGGTGCGATCATCAAGATAGCTCATTTAGGTGACTGTATGGGTATGCTCATTCGTGGGGAGGAGATTGTATGGCGGACAGAGGAGATGTGGTGGAATGTAAGTGTACTCGCCATCTGGTATCCGCGCAATTGCACCATGCTTATTTCTCAACAGTTCAATACGCCCGTACAGTTAGGACCCTCTTCGCCAACACGCCCTCGAGATGCGCACGTGTTCACGGTGCCTGTGGAGGCTGATGACATCCTCATCCTCGCCAGTGACGGATTGAGCGACAATTTATGGGACGAAGATGTATTAGACGAAGTCATCCGATTTCGTCGGCCTTACGTCGCGGGTGGCTCATGGCAGGAGCCATCTCCAGTCAATAGCCCTGTGAAAGGCGGTTATGGACGGAGTACCCTAGCTGCTATGCTTAGTGAAGCGTTGTGCTCCCGAGCCCGTCGTATTGCGGAGAAGCGTGTGCGCAAAGGTCAGCAGCCTGCATCGACACAACAAGGTGGTGCACCTCCAGATTTTGAGATCCCGTTTGGACGGCGCGCTCGTGAACAGGGCAGGTCGTTCCATGGCGGTAAACCAGATGGTAAGTTGCCCACTGACTGTACTGTCACTGGAGAATCTGATATCCTGTTGACTAGATATTTCTGTCCTCGTTGCTGTGATTTCGCCTGTGGAGACCTTGGGCCTCGCGTAGCCTTCGTTCACATCGTTCTGTGGTTCGTCCGTTGCATTCCACTCGGTACCCGTTGTGGACAATATCCTCTGCATTTGTATACATAACTTCGCTGCACATCTTTGCAATATCTTATTACGGTAGCATTACAGAAACGCTTCCACTTTATTCACATCCTCTTTATGAGACTCATTTCGTGACGGCCTGTAGGAAATCTTGACATGCTATACATACTCATGACTATCAACTATTCAATCCGTGTCCATAGCATCGCTGACATGTGTGACATCCTCGCTCACTACTAGACTACGTATTTCTTCAGACTTCCAAGCAGTAGTACCTCGTCGGAAACCGTAACTTCGCTCCTTCTGGACTCGCTCGTTCGGTTTCACGAAGTTACGGAGCATCTCTGTATGCGAGGCCGTGATAATACAAGCGTCGACATTGGAGCCGGATCCCAAGTCGTTGAAAATACCGGCAGTGATTGCAGCTGAGACCACCTCGAGGGCCTCCCCTCTCTACAAAGGATGGCTGAGTACAGACTTGGGGCTAGATGAGGAGAGCCTACCTCCATGTTTGGTCGCCATTTGCTCTCGAAAACGGCCATTGCAGCCAGACTGCCTGAGCCCATCGTTACATAAGGAAGCTTGTCCGTTGAGCCGTGGGGATGAATGGTGAAAAGATGAGGTCCAGTAGCGTCGACGCCACCCAGGACGAGTGCGGCGCCTATATGACCTTGATATCTATAACAAAATGCGTCAGCAAGTGGGGATCACTAATTCAGCTTAAACACGGACTGGAAAAGCATTTGCTTGAGCATCGTCATTGCTGTGACGACGCGAGGCTTTCGACCAGTCGACAATGCATGTAACTCCATGTTGGAAGAGATGAGAGCAGTAGTGAACTCTGTGTCAGCAGCCGTTCCTGCTCCACAGCAACGAATAGATTCAGTGATATAGTGAATCTACTCGATAAAGAGTCAGTCGCGTCTAATTACACAGATAGCACATAGACGCACCTTTTCACAATTCTTGTCGGCTACGATGGGCCCTTCTGTTGCACGCGTGTCTGCTCCCAGCACAATCCCATCCTTGAATAGGCAGCCTACAATGGTCGTTCCTGTACTTGTTGCCTTCGGTAGTGGGACGCCTCGGTTGGTCAGGAATGTGTTGCTGAATGAATCAGGCTACCTTGTCAGTAAATGGATTACATCGCCGCTGCTCTATCATACCGGATCTCATTGGAAAAATCAAAGCCAGGAGATGAATAGACCGAAGCAGTAGCCATTGCAATGGCAAAGCAGTCAAGCAAGGAGTTGCAAAAAAGGCACGCTCGGGAGCAGGATGGTCGAGGATAGAGAGCGTTGGGCACGGTGACGCGTCTCGGTCAGTACTTACATCCAAGACGCGTACTGGCGCGACCCCAGGCGCTGCTGAGACCCCGAACACTGCTGCCTGCACTGCAATGCTCAGGCTACCGTTAGCAGCTCTCTCCTTTCTTCCCCTTCCTTTACGTCTTCCGTCTCTAACAGCTCTTAATTAGCATGGAGGGTTGGAACAAACTGCAGTCTAGTTTCTCTGGACTCAATCTGGGCCAGTCAGCGAACAAGCTGGCAAAGGGCTTCAACACAAGTGTGCAGGCAACGAAGGAACGCTTGGGCCAGGTAGCTGCGGATGATATTACTGAACTTCCTCAAGGTATGTGCTGGCCTTTCATAATGTTTCACACGTCGCTCAAACTATTACTCGCAAGAATACAAGGATCTTGAAGAGCGAGTTGACAACCTCCGACGAATTCACTTGACCCTGTTGAAGTACGCGCTCCTGTTCAACAACGAGGATCGTCACTCATGTGGGATCATGTAGAGTTACAAAAGTGTATGAGACGGAGACATACGACTATCCGACGCAAATTCAAGAATCCATCACCGAACTTGGTACCACCATTGGTCATGGCATCACCAATTTTGCTGCCACCAACCTAAAGGGTACTAATCTCCCTGTACCCGCACCAACTGTACCCCCTACTGCACAACACAAGACGCTTCCTCATGCACTTGGTCGAGCAGCTACTACTGCTGCCTCAATAGTACAATCGACTGCTGGTGCAGGCGATGAGAAGCTGAGCAGGGCGCTCACTGCCTACGCGGGAGCCTGGGAGAAGATTGCCGAGGGACGCGTTGAACAAGATTATGCTATAAAGACACAGTTTCTGCAGCCTTGGCAAAGTACGCTATCTACATCCATAGCGGTGGCGATGAAGGCTCGCCAAGCAGTGCGTGTCAGCCGACTTGAGCTGGACTCTGCAAAGCAAGTGTAAGTTTGGTGGCTCGGTAGCTTCTTTATGCTTATTAATTCTGCTCGCTAGGCTAAAGACGGTGGGCCCTACCAAACAAGAAGCTGCTCGCCTTGAGGTCGAGAACGCAGAAGACGACCTTGTGCAAAAGACGGAAGTAGCTATCACACTCATGAAGGCCGTTCTGGACAATGTATGTCGAGCCTTCGCCCTGCCGTTCACGAGAATAATATCTCTCCCAATAGCCCGAGCCGCTGAAGGATTTGAACGAACTCGCGAAGGCTCAGGTACTGTTAGACTGTAAGATATCCATCAGTGTCACTGACTGCCTCTATTCTCATCCACAGCTCCTCTACTATGCTACGGCTGCGGAGGCTTTATCGACTGTACAAGGAGAGATTGAAGAGCTCAGTGTTGCTGCGGAAGGCGAATACAGGTGGGATTTCATTCCATCTTCTTCGACGAACCTTGTTGATGACAGCCTGACATAGGAAGTCCCGGGATCACTGATATCTTACCATCGTAATTATCCATGTATCTGGACACTCTCCTCCTTGTCATACTTGCGATCAAATTCGCATATCTACTACGCTCTCACAATCTACTTTTCTGTATGTTTATGATACTACTAGTAAGACTTTCACCAGGCAGCCATGAAGTAGAATCTGACGCGTTTCACGCGCGAACTATGCATTGGTAATACAGTGTAGCAGTGCATGAACGATGTGGTACTTGTGTGGTATATTTATACCACGGGCGTCTGATCTCGATCGACGGTGTCGATTGTGATGTAACAGTTTACATAGGGACACGATCGATATGTACATACTACGCGACTTTGACCAGTTTCAATCTCTCCATCACCATGTCTTCGCCCACGAGTCAAACAACCATCAGTCCTCATAATCAGCAACCCTTGGTCACCCGCACCTATCCGTCTGAAAATGAGCTCAGTATCACCATTCAGCGTTCTGCTACAGCACAAAAGGCGTGGAGTCGTGTTCCACTTCAGCAGAGAATCGCAATTGGTAGAAAGTTCATGGTCAGTGATATTCTGGTCAACTATACGATGCCCATTGAAGAAACTGAACGGCTGCAGGATGAATTCCGTAACATGACGAATGACGTACCCATGGAGCTGACTATTCAAATGGGACGGTATGTTATAGCAACTCGACTTCACGATGCAGATCTCATCCATTGTATAGGCCAGTCTCGCAGGGAGCCGGAGAAGTTAGAGGAATGTTAGAACGAGCAGAATACTTGTTGTCAATAGCCGAAACAGCCTTAGCAGATGTGTCGCTGACAGATACAGATAAGCCCGGGTTTAGACGGTTCATCAAGCGTGCCCCTCTCGGAGTAGTCCTTGTGATCGCTCCTTGGAAGTATGTTGAATTACCTGTGGAAAAACCGCCGACGTCTGCTTACTGCAGGATTGTCCAGTTATCCATACCTGACCTCGATAAACTCTGTCCTTCCTGCACTCGTTGCCGGCAATTCCGTCATCTTAAAACCATCTCCGCAAACTCCTCTTGCAGCAGAACGCTTTTCGCTTGCCTGGGAGCGAGCAGGCCTCCCGCAGGATCTCCTACAAGTCGTCCATCTTTCGCCGTCGTTAAGTTCCTTCGCCGTTCAGCATCCTTCAGTGGACTTCGTTTCCTTCACTGGAAGTGTGGCTGGAGGGCGTGCTGTAGACCAGGCCGCTGCAAATGCTCCGAATTTCAAGGGCGTTGGTCTGGAAGTTAGTCATCGTCCCCGATTGGATGCGTAATGTATTGACATTTTGAGTATCAATCAGCTAGGAGGGAAGGATCCTGCGTATGTGCGCGCTGATGCTGATCTCGAATACACAGTGGCAGAATTGGTTGACGGTAGGCAATTCAGCCACTTCGCCTCAGAATCATCGAATGACTTGTCATCAGGGGCGATGTTCAACTCTGGACAGAGCTGCTGTGCCATTGAGGTTAGTAATACTGCCTCATGAGCTTACTAGGCAAGCGTGCTTATCGATTTTCCCCAGAGGATATATGTTCATTCAGCCGTATATGCGCCATTCGTTTCGAAGTACGTGGAACTAGTGAAGGTAAGACTTAAAGTCGGTTTTGAAATCGGTGCCTGCATAAACTGCTCTTAAAAGAAATACAAATTGGGTGATCCTACACAAACGGATGTGAATCTTGGCCCTGTGGTCAGCGTAGCAAGTGCAGAGAAGATTCGCAAGCAAATTTCAGATGCAGGTGAGCATACTTGCCTTCCCTCACGCGACTTGGTCAAATCTTTTATATCCCAATAACAGTGAAGGCAGGGGCCAAGGCTCTTATTCCGGAGGACTTATTCCCTTCTGCAAAAGTGTAGGACTCAATTTGTTCTTCATCATAGTGCCTCCTAAGCCGTCGTATCTAGGGATACAGCCTACGTGGCGCCTCAGGTCTTGATTGATGTTGATCATTGTGGGTTCTAAATCTTATGGATGTGCGCAATTTATTGAAACCCAATCTCAGCCATGGACGTCATGATGGTACGTCGACCTCAATTGCTCACTGCTCCTTTAGCTTACGTGACTGCTGACAGGAAGAGACATTCGGACCTGTTGTCGGTATCATGCAGGTCAGTCAACTCGCACCGTGCAGTGTTTCTCCCAGATGATCATCATTCATCGCAGGTGTCCTCCGATGAAGAAGCGGTTCGCCTCATGAATGATTCCCCCTACGGCCTAACGGCCTCTATATGGACCAACGCGGAAACCAACGCGGAATCAGAAACCGCCTTCCTGAAACTCGCAGATGAATTGTTCACCGGAACAGTATTCTTAAACAGGTCTGTGGCGCACATTAGACCATACTTGCTGGGTGTTCATGGTTGTCATGTAACTTTCTAGATGCGATTACCTAGATCCAGCACTCGCGTGGACGGGAGTGAAAGATAGCGGTCGCGGTGTCAGTTTGAGTAAATTTGGTACGCCCTGCGTTGCATTATCCTGCTTTGCAACGGCTAATGTCGACCGTAGGTTACGATCAACTGACTAGAGCGAAATCCGTACACCTGAAGATCAAGACTTAAGACTCGGGGTTCATACTATAGTGACAGCTGTGGTAGAGATAGATGCAGGGTGTCGAAAGAGATTTTTTGATACAGAACTGTAAGCTGATTGTTATCTTGACACTCACACCCCATCGATGATGTTGAAGAAGCTCGAGCGTGTCCATGCCTTCAGCCAGAGAACACTGAACAAATAGACGTGTCGGCACCGTTTGAAAAAGATTTTAACCCATGTCCTGACGAGGTAAGACAAATAGAAGCTCCCGACACTCGAGGCACACAAATACATAAATAGTGAAATCCCTAGTAATGATACCTGTATTACACCTTGTAGCGTCGTCCAGTTTTGGTAAAGAAAGTCTGCAGAATGTAAACCTGTAGACTGGTCGAGGTTGTCAGATAACCGCTCTGTGAGGAGACAGCGAGAGCGTACACTGCCATGCCAACGATGCCCGCGCTCTCAAGTACAGCGTACCAGAATAGACGACTGAATCGGCGTCCCTCATAAGTAAGTGAATCTACAGAGAAGGAACGCCAATTACACACTTTTGTGTCGACTTGACAATGTCGAAGCCTCTGTTTTCTCGCGTGTGGAAGCTATGCATGAATAGTCAATACTGCCATGGGAGAAGCCTACAATGACTACTTACTATTTCTGAGTACGTTTTATATTCTGCAGCATTCCATTTAGTCTGAATATGCTTTCCTCTAGAGCGCTCGTGTGTTCAGAAATTTGGCCTGGTTTCGCTGGTGGTTCCCGCCGCGGCTCACTCTCAACCATGATGTCGAAATCAATGAGCTTCTCTGTGAGTGTAGACATGTCGTTCTCAAAGCAAAAGGCATATTCGCCAACGGTGTTGGCAGTGAGCACGTAGTCCCCTTGGCGTTCCCTCGCGCCGTCTAGAATGACTTTCTCATTGGGATCTTTTACATCGAAGTCGATGTCAAATGAACCTCCGGCTTGCACCTACTTGGTTGCAAAGGGTTACAGATATCTCAATGCAAACAAGGGTGAGACCAACCGCAAAGTAGAACTGACGGAGGGTCAGTGAGCGGTTGAAGGGCTTGTCGACTACGAAGAACTCACGCCAATCTTCTCACCAGCCTTGTCCACGTCAGCATAGAAGCATAACCGTTCATTGGCACCAATCGCCGTCGTTAGTGCAGATGCACGAGCTGTGCTAGCAAGCTGGAGAAGAACAATGAAGAAAAGGAACGATAGAGGGATTGTCATGGCCAGCAGTAAAGCGAGTGCTTGCCCGCCGCTGAAGTGACCGAGCGAATGGCAGCTATGTTTACGTCAGCAGAAGTGATCATTTGCCCGTTCGCGGGGATAAACAACGCGCAAACAACGCGTCTTGTCCAGAACCACCGTTCCGCATATACCCATCTATTTCACTGCTGGTACGTTACAATCTTTCTAAATAAGCGACCAAGGTTAAAGACTGCTCACTAGATTGCCTTCGCAGAGTTCAGTCTCATTATGTCCTCGTCAACTGATAGATACAGCGGCATCCTACTTCCTGGCTATGCTGGCTATGCTGGCGAATATCCTCGCCTATCTCTCGGCGCATATAACTATTCACCCCGCGTCTATCGCGAGTCAGCCCTTCGTAGAACTCATGGCCGTGCATCTGCCGACGCGGATTTATACCTTTATGATGCTTCCGAAAGTGCTTCGAAATCACCATTCGTGATCGCTCCTTCTGACGATCAGGTCGACCGATATTCGCCCACCACCTCTGGCACCTATTCCGTTGCTGAAGAAGCCAAGTCAACTACCAAATTCTCACCGTGTACTCCACTCGAAAATCTGTTTACCTCTTCTCCCGGTGGTTTTTGGGCAGCAGCGACCTCATCAGTGTCCCCCATTTTCCGATATTCGTCTCCAGACCATGATAATCAACGGAATGACTCCCATTACTCCAGTACTAATCTGCCAGCAAAGAAGATCCAATCCTTAGCTGAATATCGGACTGCCCAGGAAACACGTCCATCTGGCAGCCAAAAGCGCTTCTCAGCCGTGCTGTCACCTTCCTCTATGTCCAGTCTGTCGTCCGTTCCGTCCTCTCCGTTTCTAAATGGATCTCCTAGTATTGGCCGTATCTCTGTGCTTACGGCTGCTCGATCTCAACGCTCCTCTGCGGCGGACCCGTCACGATATTCCAACCGTCACTTTCTTGAACCTGCATCTGACAAAAACACGTATCATGATAGGGATTCTAATCGCTATCCAACTCGCTCTAAACTGCGTGCGAGAGCTGACACTCCCTGTCGGCGATCTGGGATTAGAAAGAGAAGCTCTAGTCCCGATGTGGACGAAGACAATTCGCATTATGGACGAGCTAACCGAAGAGCTCATAAGAGACAGCGCACTGCCAGTAGTGGCCGTAATGATCTGGACTCAGACGACGACAGTGCTCAGGATATCGGGACCGATATTCTCTATACATATCCGAATCGTACATTTCCTCTGCGAGTCCCCATACATCCGGATTTCCCATTGCTTTATAGACGTTTTCCTGTTAGCTCATTCTCGGAAGCAGACAGTGAAAGGTAGGTGACAGGTTCGAACCAGTACCCAATTAGTGAGCTCACGAGTGATGACATTTGCCAGATACCTCACTTCGAAGGGATTGTCGGATGCGCTGTTCAACCCTCCACGCAATGCTTTCGATTTGTACACGCCTCGATTTGTGAAGGGAAAGGGTACAACGAAAGTTCGTACGCTGTCGGTGCTATTAATATTGACGATAACATATGTGGCATCTCTTTAGGTAGGGCTCTGCCCGTGTTGCTGCGAGAGTGCCGCTCGTGGAGGTGATTCCAAAAAGCTGTGGCTGTCTATGAAGTTCTCCGCTTTCAAGTGGTATGTTTGGCCTGTTAATTTATGTGACCAATTCTCACCGCGGTCTCAGAGTTTGCCCGTCTTTTCTAATATTATCATCTCACCTACGCGTACTAGTTATCATATGCAATATGCTCATGGTACAGTGATGTGCCTTGGTATCTGAATACCCATTTTGACTGCACACAGGTATCTCGGCGATGACTGGGCTTCCATTCTCCCCACCGATAGCTTTTCGCACTGTTTCCCGCCCTCAAGTCGGCAAGCACGAAAAAACGGAGATTATGCAAGGCAAATGTCACAAATGCTTGAAATGGGTTGCCGTTGAAGGGATAAAAGATGTTCCAACGAAGGTTTGATCATCTTCGACTGGTGTTGTTCATGACTGACCCATTATCCCCAAGGTCAAGGAAATTTACTGGTATATGCCCGATCGTTTAGTATATCACGCCGAATACTAACCCAGTCTGTCACACAGGTGGAAACACGCAGCCGCATGCCACCAAGGTTCTGTGATTGATGGTGAATGCGATGTTTATGTGGACGATGACATGTACAAGGCCTTGCTCAGCGTCGGAGACTCGAAGTGATTGCGTCAGCGATTCTATCGCGCGGACGTCTTACAACAAGCTTGTTCAGAAGGGGCAATACTCTACCCATGGGTTCAGTCGTTTCCTCCACTAGTGACTGCTAGTACTCATCTTTCACGGATGGTTTGCTGATGAGTCTATATTTTCGATGCTATCATGTCCTCTGGGTTCATCGACCATGTGTTTTCTTGTTCCCTCACACTGGTATAATGTCTATCATGTGTTCGAGCGTATATTTTTACGGCCTGTCGCAGAGATTTGCAACGAGAACAATATTGAAATGTGACTGACGATCGGCGGCTTACCTTATGATCATGATCGAGTGTTTGAAAGTGCTCTTTTCGCACGGTTTCGTAGTTGTTGACCGCCACTATGCCTAGGAGTGACAATCGAAACGACGTCTTGTACGCACAGCTACAACGTCGGATGATAGAACATGGTGATTGGAACCGGTACGACCCTACAATGCTCTAAGCAGAAAATGGGAAGTACTGATGTGTGACCAAATCAGGCTATCGTCAGTTTTGACTGAGAGACTGAATGAAAGTGGATGGCTCGACGAATTCCGACATCGAAGCAAAGGTGGGACTGCATACTATGTATTCCTATCAAATTCCATTGAGACATTGCATTATGTTGGAAACAGAATTAGCTCGACAAGACACTATGTCGGCGGAAGCTATAATGAACGAACTTCGTCCTCAAGCGGAAGGTGGTAGCTCTTGACCTCATAATAGAGAAACAAGCTGACTTGTTGTAATAGCCTTACTGCCACCTCAAGGAAAGCAGAACATGGTGATGATGATTCGGCAATATATGGAGAAACAAGTTGAGGGATAAGACAACATATTGATATCTACGTCTCGGTCAGACTACGTACATGGATGTTTCGTCAATTATTATACGATTAGCATAATTTTTCAATCTGTATTGTTGGCGTACGTAGACGGGAAAACTATCGAAGGAGGCTTCCGACCCCTCCCCATTCATATACGAACGTGCAGTACCCTTTGGATCGCGTTCGCACTCGTATTCGAATCTCGATGCAATTGCCATATGTGGCACGACCAAACTTCCCAGCCTCACGTGTTCCGAGTGTGTCTCAGCTTTCGACTTTCGTCTAGCTGTCTTGTACGCGTTATGCTGTCTAGTCCTTACAGGAGTGCGTTGAGAGCTGCTAGACGATGGGTGCGCCCGAAAAGTAGCGTTTCATCGTATGTATCCCACTTGTCGCCCTTTTCTATTGTGCTAACCAAGCACGCAGCACCGCTACACTCCCCACGTCGGCTGAGGATAACGCGGAGCGAAAGTGGGCCTCCACGGTTGTGCACGGCCGCGGTATCTCTGAACCTCACTATCATCCCAAGACCCACGGCATTCCGGTCGCCCTCATCCATTTCCGGTCTTACTTCCCTCCACTCTTGGACCAGTTCATTCACTTTACCAACCACGCTGCGGCCGCGCTGGCTATTCCGGTCTCCAAAACTGTGCACCTCCCTACGCAACGTTCACTATGGACCGTGCCACGAGGTCCCTTCGCACATAAAAAGTCTCAGGAAAACTTCGAACGCAGGGTTCACAAAAGAGTCATTAAGGCTTGGGATGCGGATCAAGAGGTGGTAGACCGATGGATCAAGTATCTCGAAGAGCATGTCATGGCAGGTGTTGGCATCAGAGTGGTACGGTGGCATAGGGCGCCGGTTGGGACAGGTCAGAAGATGCTAGAGGGCATCGCAAACCGAGTGAGGTTGAGTCCGGAGACAAGATCTGAAAAGGTGAAGGCTCTGGGAGAGCAAATTGTTCGGCAGGAGATGACTGCTGGTACCGTACCATCAGTAGAACCGTCGCAGTCCTCATAGAGTCCTCTCCATATCTACATAGTGTGCGCTACTATACGCAGTGATTTGAGCCTCAGTACCGCCCTTCGTGAATGAATCCAGTAGACGCCCGGTATGCTGACTCAGCAATACGCACGGCCAAGTTCATCTCGCATCCCAGTCTTTGGGCTCGCCACCACTTGGCCATAACCAAAACTGTTGCATCTCTTGCCATGACTTCGCACGACAACGACCCCTTCTATCTTAGGTGCGATTGAAAGTGCTCGGGCGTGTGCATAAAATGCTCACGCCCCCAATTTCAGATACTAGTATGTTTTTTCTACTTTTCGCAGTCTTTTCGATTGTCTCATAATGGTTTAGTACTGGCCACTCAGGCAAGCATGGACACGAGTTCCTCGAGTTCGAATACTCGCATGGTCGTTTGCGGTACGCGAATAACTCGAATTATCGCAACGACAGCTTGATTCGCAAAGAGAGTGGGTCGCATCTCGTCTTTTCTTGTCTCCGACTCATTTATCTACTCGCCGTTCAGTGTGGGTCGGGCCTCTGGTCGTGAAGGAGCTCAAACGGATCGTTGAGTCCAGTGAGATTACAAAGTCAGTGCCACTTATTTGCGCGTATACCCCGCTTATAGCTTCCTGCTTTTAACGCTTGCAGAGAAGACGACACCAACTGGCCAAAGAAGAACATTGTGGGAAAGCAGGAGTTAGAGATTCGTGTGGGGAATGATCACATTGCTTTTGAGGTGTGTTGCGCGATTCGCTTGTATGGCCGGCCGCTAAATTCGTGATGTAGACGGCAAAAATTGGGTCCCTAGTAGATATTCAGGACAGTGAGGACCCAGAGGGCCTCCGAGTGTTCTACTATCTCGTCCAGGATCTGAAGGTATAGATACCTCGATGATTGAATCTTGACATGTCTTGCTAACGTGACTGTCCATTCACCAGTGTCTTATTTTCTCCCTCATATCTTTGCACTTCAAGATTAAGCCTATTTAGCTATTCCTGCCGTTGGTGGCGCTGTATATCTTGGTCCCAGGAGATGGTTTGCGTCTGATAGTGCTGTACTACTTTGCTGAAAATGCCGAACTGTCCGTTTCTTTTCGGCTCAACCCTGTGATCGCCTTGTTTGCGTCCAACTTGTTGTTCAACTACACATCAAAGCCATGTGTTCGCAACCACTCATAAACACATCAAGTACGCGAATGGTGAATCCCGTGTGTGAGAAGCTCCGTTGTCACGAGCTTGCTATTCTGACTGTGTAGCTGTAAGCGCCTCGATGCGTTCTAAAGCACACATGCCTGCAATGATTGAGCACTGCGAAGTGTACGGCGGGGTAGACCTGCATGGGACTATCAAGTTGCTCCCTGAGCCTTTCTCCGCTAGTGAAAAAGCTGTTCGAGTTCAACAGTACGTGCTCTGGAAGGGCTGAAATGTTTACTCTAGTTCCAGATACTCAGTGCCTATATCTCTCGTTCGGGTCGACATCCACTTCGACAACAAACTCTACGAGAGCATCGCTGTGGTAATGCTCTTCCAATATTTCTCCCAACCAGTTCTACTAAGGCGGTTTGGGGTGATCGAAACTGACTGATTCCTGGCCATGGGTGACTGGAAGGATTTTTCCCAAGCCTTTTGCAGCGTAATTCAAGTCAATCAAATCGCTCGTGTTTGGATAGCACTACTTAGCACCATTTGCCCGTAAGTCTGTACTAAGCAGTCTCAGCTGCCCATCTCACAGTACACTAGACATGCAAAAATTTGCGATGCTCTTTCAGTGCAGGATGTTATTTAAGCCTCCGAGCGGAAATATGAACCTCCTCAATTCATGTTCGCATGCCTCCTGGGAGCAGGAATCTCGTTCATCACTGCCTGCAGTGTCCTATACAGATGGCGCATCTTGTACACTTAGAACTAGCACGAGCAGCGAGACGACTAATTTCAATTTACTGCAGATGATAGTGAATAAAAATACATGTGCATCTTTACGACAGGAGATGTAGGAACTTAGAAAAGCCTGTCCATAAGAGAGCGACTGGCGAATACGAGGTAGATATTCCTATCTATGGTGGGGAGGCAGACGTTGACAACGTCGTGGACGTAGATGAAGCTGTCGTAGGGGCCACAGAAGCAGCTGCAGGAGCAATCGCGGGTACATTATGTCCTTGCCATGGATACGGATGAGTAACATTGGGAGCAGTGCTGCTCATACTGTGTGGATAACCATAGTAGGGGACGGTTTGTGTCATCGGTCCTGTCGTGCAGGAAGACATCGCAGGCTTAGGGCCCGTATATGGTCGCTGCCACTGCAATTCACGGCCCTGGGTTTGTTGAGTGGGTGTGGAGTAATGGTACCCACCATATGCCGGATACGACGGAGGATTTTGGTAGAACGACCCCGCAGCCGGAGCATATGAGTAGTTGTGCGCAGATGGCCCAGGAACACCATAGGAAGAGTTGTTATTTGGTTGGGTGTATTGATATCTCCAGGTCGTTGAAGGATAGTGGTAATTGGGGGCATGTGACGGATACGCAGGAGGTTGGGGGTGTTGAGCAGGCATTGGAGCCGATGGTGCAGGAGGTACAGGTGCTGACACCGGCACGGGCTTAATCATTTGTCGTTGATCGGTCGTCTGCGCAGCAGTGTCAGAAAGTGGGTACGATGGTCCCGCATGGCTCGGTGGTCGGGAAGGAACTAATTCTGCGGACGGAGGAAAGAGGTCTCAACCCGAACACTTATGACGAGAAAGAAAGCATCTCACGTTCAGGTTCCGGAGCTGCTTCTGTAGGTTTCTGCCCAACTGTCAAGCCTTCCGTGTTTCCAAAGACCACGCTCCCCCATTTGAACTCTCTCTTCACTCCCCGGTCCCATAGCACTTCGACCGACGAAGACTCTTCGATGACACGAATAAGGGAGACTTCGAAAACACCCGCGCTAACGCGTAGCTTGATGCGTGACATCGGCGGCAGCGCAAGCAGGTCGTTGCGGATCTTCTCTTGCTTCGTTGCTCGTTTAGCTTCTGCGACGGCCTGCATGCGCATGGACATGTCAGTGACAACTCTATCTCATACTATGACTAAAACATACCGGATTATGCTGGGAACACAACACTTGCACTTCGATCTTCCGTATCAGCTTCAACACCCTTGAGCTAGTAACGCCGTCTGCTGTAGGTGCGGAGGGAGCCTGTAGCGTCGGGTCTAACATCGTAACGGAGCTGTCGCCGAGAATGACAGGAACGGTGGCTGTCTCCGCAGACGGCCTCTGCGGCATTGGATCACCTTGAGGATCCAGTAATACAACTTCCTTCTCTACTTCACGCAACTCCTTATAGACGATGCTATTGCTGCTACCTTCTCGAGCGCAGGAGACGTGGAAAGCCTTGGGGCACTTGCCCTTTGTGCACTGTATTGGGGCGCCATGCGCCTTGTGTCGTGTCTTCGTGCAAGCCGTACACTTCTACAAAAGGAATTTACATAGTCAGCACCGCCTCAGACATAACCTCCTGGTTAAATTGAGACTTGCCAGATTCCACCTGTCTTTCACAATCGCATCCACGCCAAAGACGACTCGCTCCTTCGCACGCGTACCATCTTCCCTGGAGTCGCCAACTTCCACATTATCGACCCAAGTCTCGGGGATGACATTAGCACAATTCTCGTGCGCCATCCAGGCAACATTTGTGAGATCGGTAATAGGGCCTCCATCACTTTGCGGCAACCGCCATACTGGGGGGTCTTGCACTCGTAGAAGATTTTCGCGACTTGGAGAGACACAAAGACAACATGGGAACGTATCGGACTCCTTTGGCTTCGGCCCGAGCTTCAAGGTGACCTTGGCAGGAACTGCTTTGGTGGTGACCTTCGAGGAGGAGGCTTCTGAAGTAGTGTTGTCATTCTTCGCAGATTTGTTCGTCTTCTGCTTCTTCGGTTTGGGATGGCCATCTTCTGCTTCGATTGGCCGCTTACGAGGAACCTTGGACTTTGCTTCCTTCTGAGATTTCGAAACAGGCTTGAGGCGACGAGGTTTACTTGACTCAGCTTGCACTCGCTCGGCCTCACGATCACGCAGTAATTGATCGACGTCGATGCGAACGCTGAACGTGGGTTGAGATTGAATGAAATGAAACGATAATTCGAAATGTGCGCACCTGAAGTTGACACAGCCACACGCTTTCGCCTTCCGTCCGATGTCTAGCCAGCTATCGAGCGCAAAGTTTACGCTCTCTGCGCAATTGAACCCCAAATTGAAACCAGCATGATACCCTTTCGGAAAGGTAATCACGAATTCGCCCGCGTGCTGCACTAGGGTATTCGGACGACACGAGGAGCTGGATAACAAAGTGGGCGATGCGAGGAAAGACTTGTGCCTGAGGAACTGTGAACAATTCGAAACGTCCTTAGGGAAATAGCCTGATGGAAGAGACAAAATGGCGATATGTGGTTAGTCACAGGTCCGTGCGATTTGCCAGAGTATTCGAACCTCTCATTGTTTGTTCAAGAGCGCTCGCCCTGGCTTGAGGAATTGCATACCAATACTTCGGCGCCCCAAAGTGAACGTAATTGATACTGAACAGATCCATGTCCTCCACGTGCCACGCGAAGGTGGCTCGCCACATGCCAAAGTATAGGTAGGGAGTGTTTACTCCAGGAAGGCCCTTGGACGAGGTCGGAAGCAAACGAGACAGGGTGGAGTAGAGATTTGCAACGTTCCAAGACTTAGTCTCTTCCGTGAAAAGTGAGCCTAAGAACAAGTCACAATTAGTAGGGATAAGGGACGATGACAAAGGGTAAGGCAACGTACCAGCCATGTCAGCTCCGTACCAAGCCGGTTTGCCGAGCCCACAATTTCTCCAGTAGCGCCTTTCCAGCTCCCTGCAAAAATCAGGAGTATAATCAAATGGCGTTGTGTTTGGTGGAAGCCAGTCCGAATGGGGATCGAAAGTTTCCATGAAGACCTTGTCTTTCTCCGCGCGCTCGGCCAGATTAGCTTCTCTCGACTTGCGAGTCTGAGTAGACCGCTTTCCTTTACTTGGTGGTTTTTCATCGTTGTCTTCATTATCCATCTTGGAATCCTCCGTAGGCAAGTGCGACACGATAGCGCTGTTAGAAGCGCCGCCCATTCCGTGGTCCTCAGCGGCCACGGAGCCATGTTCGAGCTGGGTATCGTGCTCATTATCATGCGGTGAGGCCGGAGCACCAACGCTACTGGGCGGAGAAGCTAGTGAAGCCGATCCGCCATCATGGCCCAAGTTGGCCGGGGCTTCATCTTCCTCCTCCTTGATCTCATTTGCCTCGGGATCAGGTTCGGCAGTCTCCGACTCCCTCTTCCTGCGCGATCTCCGTGTACGCGGCTTAGCACTTCCGTTCATCGCGCGCGCGTGCAATCCAATGTCGTCGACACCGGGTGCACGCAGTTCCTCCTTTGAGCAGAGCTCAGACCACTCGCGTACGCTCAGAATGCGCCGCTTCTCCATGTTCTCTTGACGGAAGAGGCCACCGCGACCCAGCATATGTTGCTCGATAGGAGTCTTCAACTTCACTTGGCTCAGCTGGTTTGTAATGGAAGGTAACGCGTCGGTCCTGGGTAGATATGATCAACTCGACTATTCTGTGCTAGAGAACTACAAGACTGACCACTCCTTCGGTGGAATGACTTTCACGATACCGCTCTTCATCCCCCAGCATTCAATCTTGTTTAAGTACGCCTCGAAATCCTCAAACTGCTCCATGGTGGGCTTGAAGACGGGAATTCCGCGCTGGGCCAAAGGGTCGTCTTCCGGATCGAGCCAGGTTCTGCCATCCGAATCCGGAGACGGAGGCAGTTGCTGGGCGTTCTCCGAACCATAGAAGTGGTCAGGTTGGATCGGAGGTTCCGGAGTTGGGGACCGGGACGAGGGGGAAGGTGTGAGCGAAGGTGTGCGGCCTGACGCGTTGGACATTGGTGAGGTCGGATGGCTTCAATATTGTGAGGACGGTGTGGGATAAATGGGTTCCACGAAACGGCGTGTGTCTGCAGAGGTTGAATGAAAAGAACTCTAGCAAGAGCAGAGACAGCACATCAACGGCGACGACAACAGAGGGAACGACAGAGAGAGTGAGTTGGCAAGAACAGTCGCTGTTGGTCGTCGGGACTCGACCTCGTCCAGAATTCTGGCCGCGGTCATTCCTCCCGCAAGACCCGCTTCCGTATTTGGCATAACCCCTGCCCTGAAGTTTACGTAACTATGGTGGCTGTGGCTACAAAATGTCTAACTTTGCTTGCTCAAAAATGAAGACAAAATTAAGAGCACTTCTTGCTGGCTGCACGCCAATTCACAAGCGTTCCTCATCAAATTTCGTAATCAAAGCTGGAGGAAGATTCATTGTATCATGAAATCATGTAGTCTGACGAAGGAGTGACCGCAGACGCTCATACACGGTATGGCTTACGTAAGAAGCGCGTCGACGCGCGTTCGCAGTGAGCGTGACGCAAGCCCATCTGGTCCATCCAAAGCTAGAGCGGCTCAGCGTCCTCGTCCTCCGACATACACATATTCTTCTGACATGGACCATTTTCCTACAAACTGGGGCCGACCAGTAAGTGTAGCTTTATCTGAACAGCAGAGTATCTCAAAACACTTGCATTTCAGCGAGACGAGTTACTCGACCAGTACAATACATATCCATTGCACCATCGTCCATCCAATAACCAGAATGTTTTCGCCGAAGGGGTTCAGCGTACACAGTGAGAACCCAGCTCAACAGCTCTACTCCATGAAGGGTGTTGACATCTGCGCAGACAGCCCATCGTCACAGGGACGAGTGTCCTTGCTATTGAATACAAGGACGGGATCATGATGGCTGCCGACAACCTTGGTCTGTCCCTTTCGTCTTCCCCAATTTGACCTTATGTTGACTGTTACAATTCAGCCTCCTACGGCTCCCTTGCGCGGTTCAAGGACATTCAGCGGTTGCACCCAGTCGGCAATTCCACCGTGCTCGGCGCGTCTGGCGACATGTCCGACTTCCAATACCTCCAGCATACTCTGGACGAGCTGATGACCGACGAGTTCATGCACGGTGATGGTCATGAGCTCGGCCCTGCCGAGGTGCACGAATATCTTTCGCGCGTCATGTACGGCCGTCGCTCCAAACTCAACCCGCTTTGGAACGCGTTGCTCGTCGGTGGACTCCAGGACGGCAAGCGGTGAGTGTCGGTGCAATCTCGTCTCTAATCATTAGCTGCATCTTACTATCCCGTCAACAGCTTCCTTGCGTATGTAGACCTCCTCGGTACGACTTACAAGGCAGCCTCCATCGCGACTGGCTACGGCGCGCACATTGCCATCCCAATTCTGCGCAACGTCGTTGATGGCCATGCGGACACGCTCACGGAGGAAGATGCGCGAAAATTGCTGCATGAATGCATGCGTGTGCTCTACTATCGGGACGCGCGCAGTCTGGACAAAGGTTTGTGTCCTGGCTTACAATTCGTGCTCTACACCAGTCCCGTTCGGGATACTAACTATGTTCTACATAGTACCAAATTGCTACCGTGAACGCCGCCGGTGTCTCCATATCGGATACCTTGAAACTTGAAACTAACTGGGATTTCGCCGAAGGTATTCGAGGTTATGGTGCGCAGACGCAGTAGTTGTTGGTGATGATGACGTTTGGGTTCCACTGCAGAACGTGTACATAAGTCGACGATTATACTGTTCGTTGTTATGAAGCATTCTCGATGCAAAGGTTGTACTATATTCGAAGTTTCACATCTATTTTGGGAGTCCGCCATTTTGGCTCCAGTCGTTCTCTGCATACTGTGAACTCAACCTCATAATTATCCAATGTAAAGAAAGGCAAATTTACTGGGTACAACAATCAGAATGGAACATAAAGGAGTAGTACAACGCTGTACAAGATCATGATACTGTCGTTCTTCTGGCACTGTTCGGTCATTTACACGCCGCATACCTTTCCGTGGCAGGCTTGTGAGGAATATTGAGCTCTCTGAGATGTCTCGGCAAGTTTCTCTCACCCTCGCCCACCCAGTCCCATTTCCACCCCAATTTATCGTGTTCATTTCGCATTGTCGCGTGACTGAGTAGCTCTGTCCCATCCCGAATCCCCAGGTGGAGGGCGAGCGTGGTCCCATTGATGCACGCTTTCAGGAACCACGCCCTGGGACCGGGACTTTCGCGCGAGCCCATGGTGCCCTCCGGGACGTTTGGCCACTTGACCCTCTCGCCATGCTTCAGCTTTTGCTTGAGCATATGGGAATTTGGACCGGGTAGCGGACCTGGGAGTCGTAGAGTTGAACCTGTGAGCAACAGGGGTGGGTAGAAAGGAGACGCACCCCGACGCACCTCGCACAGTTTTCGGAAGCACGATGGCTATCGCCGGCTCGCCCTTCTTGAGGGCCTCCATTTTCGCATCCTCGTTCCATTTCGCATGGGTATACGCGACAGCAGCGTAAGAAGTCATGCCAGGACGTGGGTCCCAGTGTTCATAGCGACGTTGAACACCAGGCGCCGTTGGATACGTGCCGGGAACCTTCACGTAATCGTGTGCAATGTTGCCCAGCACAGGATGAGGTTCCATCACTGGCTGAGACGATGGGATACTAGGCGCCATAGAAGGAAAGAACGACTCCAGCGGTGGGCTGACATTGCATTCCTCTGCCCTATGAGGTAGAACGTCCGACACCCCTCGTTCGTCGCCTTCCACTTTATCCATAGCTTTTGCTTTCTCGATAGCGGCTAGCGTCCGAGTAGTGGGGACCCAATTCCCCTCCCTCCCAGCAACGGATGAGACGAAAGGCACACACCAGCGATGCCAGCATTCCCACGGACTTCTGAGAGGAAATTTAGGACCAAGCATGGCGTAGAGATTCTTCATAAGATCAATGGTCTTTTGACGTGTTTGAATATCTTCTCTTGACATCTGATCAAGGTATGTCGCCACTAATTCGTTCCAGGATTCTGCGATTGGTATCTTGAACGACAACGGCGGTGGCGGCAAAGGTCGAGCACGGAGGCTTGCCGAGATGTAGGATAATGATGGCTCTGCGGTAACATCCAAGTCCGACTTTGGACAAGTTGGGACGGAGGCTTCGGCAGCGACAACCATCACGCTATCCGCAGACTTCCCCTTGGAAAACGATTGAGCTTGCTCTTGGGCCTCCAAGCTACCAAATGCAGCGCTGGCATCTCTTTCACGTACGACATGACGTGCTTTCTGTTGGCCCTGTCCTGGAGACGCCCTCGGAACATGGCTTATTGGAACACCAGACTCTGCCAATCCGCGCGATGCAGCTTGGGTACCGCTTCTGATGTCGGGTTCCTGCAGAGAAAGAAATGACAATGGCTGCTCTTCTCCGGTAGCAACATTGACCTGGGTACGGGAAGTCATCCTTGCAAGTAACTGGTCATTAAGGCGGGTCTTCTCGCCCCACTCCTGTCTTGCCTCGTCTATAGTCTCCAACATCCAAGTTTGAATTGGCCTGAACATCAACACATAGTTGTATAGCTCGGCGATGCGAGTCCAGCCATGTTCCACAGGAGAATAATGAGAGACAATATCAAGGAGGAGCATTACCTCTGCCACAGTCCAAGGGTGGCGCGCCAAAATCTCGAGCGGATTTTCTGGAGGTGTCGGAGTTGTGTTCGAAAGAGGCTGAGCGGCATCTGGGACACAGCGTGGATTATCTGGAAGGCGGATAGGCGGAGCTCGACTTGCGGCTGCATAGAAGTCTGTAAGTGTGGCTATAGGGCGGAGATTACCTACACGGCCAGCTCCAGCAGCAATTTTGAAGTGAGCTGCCTGATAGATTGGCACCGACCCAGCATCCGCCGGGGACCGCGCAGCAATATCACTATCAGGAAATGTATGGCATTTGGAAGCAGGCAATACCCCGGAGTACTGCCCATCTTCGGAGAGATGGTCCGGCATGTCTAAACCTGCGGTCTCAGCCTCATTTTCTGAGATGGTCTGCATGCTATCAGATACACTCTGGAGAATGCTGTCAGAAGTATTTCCTCCATCCTCTCGAATCAGCCGAGCTTGGTACAACTTCAGGGCCTTCAAAATGTGCTCCTGCACCAGACGAGCCCTATCAGTGCGAGAAACTTTCCAGTCTTGATGCTCTTGCCACACTTGGGCCATGAAATTGACTTCCTCCTGTACGGCCTTCCACCATTCAAGGTCTCTGTCGGAATCCACGGATGCCAGTTGAGCTATCTTGCCCTCGATGAGAGCTTGTAGCTCAGACCTCTGCGTTGAAGATTGCACCGAGTCTATAAGCCAGTGGAGCTTGGCCAGAGTATTCTCGCGATATGCCATAATCAGGTCATGGTTCGGCATAGCCATCTGCTTTGGAAGGCATAGAGAGGTCTGGATAGATCCATTCGAGGAAGCCGAACTCGTTGACTCAGCTCTCCGTTGGAACAATGCCTGTGGACCAGATACGCGTTTGACCTCCAACGTTTGCTTCTTCTCCCCTTCTGTACCTGGTGCCTGCTTGACAAGACCTGCAGAACTGACAAGAATGAGTGTATCGTGAGAGTGCCCACCAGTTTCTGTCGCTTCGACCTTTTCCTTTTCCTGAGCCTTGCAATTTGCTTTCCGACTCTTCTTGTCTATATCCATTGCTCTGCCTATATTACTAACCTCTGCATTGGAGTTTGCGGGTCCAGGTAATTCCTTTCCGTCGGTGATCAGGCCCACATCACGTCCCGACGGGGCGCTGGGTATCAAGGAACCAACCTCTATCTCGTCAGGCTGGTTATGTGTTTGCCGGACGTTCAGTTCAGGTGTACCAGTTCCGCTGTTGATCACTATGCAATCGACTTCGTTAAGGGACAAGCGCACGACGTCGTCGCCGTTGTCACTGGATCCCGACGTTTGTGCAGAAGGATAAGATGGGCCTTGTGAACCTGCGTCACAACGATCTCCATGCATTGACCCTCCCCTTTCAAGGACGACAGCATTTGCTTCGTTCATACGAGCTGGAATATGGGCATCCAATACTGTAGAATTGAAAAGAGGCATATCCATCGGTCCATGAGACCCCGACTGCGACTGAAAGTGTTTCGCTGTAGATTCGCCTTGGGTACGCGGCTGCTTCCCGCTATCTGAACTGGAAGGAATAAATGGTAGTGGTGATGAAGCTCTGGACTGTGTGGCCACGTCGTCATTGGAGTCAGATGTACCATAGTAGCACATTTCCTGCGAAATACAGCTTGCTTGAGAATATTATGTTACAGTAGACAAAACACATACTGGATACGGGCGCGCACGGCGGCATGGGGTTGTGGATGAACGATACAACATGTTCTGCGCCTAGGAAACCAGTACACTACCAAAATTTCCCGTAAACGCACGTTGAGACACGCCTGAGGAGGTCTGAGACGTGTCAAACGTAGGTGTAATAGTTTCGTGATATGTCGGTCCTGGCACGTCGCGTAATTAGTCTATATATAGAACTCACAAATAACCCGAGAGGGTTTTGTGTTGTGTTAGAAAGACGGTAAAGGCGAGGAATGAGGGGAAGACGATGGGGCTTGTAAAACCGTGCTCCAAATTTATACAAAATTAGGTGTGGGCCACACTTGCCTCGTGTCACGAAGGTCTGAGCGCACGCCTGAACGTGCTTACTCGATCATGTTGCTAGTCTATTGTCATTGATGGAGGGGCCTAAGAGGATTGCAACGACGGAAACAGTGGTCGGCATGGCGACGGTGTAAGAGCCCATTGTGAGAGGTGCACAAATCTGCCAGAAATGTCTCGGCTCCGATAACGTACAAAAGCAGCTGCGAAATAGACTAGGGACTATGCAAACATTAGAAAGGGCAATAGAAAAGAGACGAGACGAGCGTGCAAACTAATATGATTGACTCACCTGTGAGATCAGTGGGAATAAGAGCGTCTTAAGTCCCATTGTCCTTCTGCGCTTCCTGATGAGACATACACCACGGAGATTTTAAAACATTTTTTCGACATTGCTGGCGGCGTCTCGTGACGGTCTGCCCACGCATGTCGGCAAGTTCATGCGTCGACCTTGTATTGACGACTGTGACGCAAATCAATAATTCATTTATTAACTCTAAGCTTGAACAAATGTTCTGTAGCAACCTCGGACACAGGTCGCGGATAAGCTCTTCACACTAGTCTAGACCAGTACTAAGCAGACATTCGATACAACGTGGTGTCGAGATTTTGCAGTAATATTGTCAAATCAACCGACTGGTTGCTTGCACGAGATTAGCTCATGCCCTGTGCAATACACGATTCTATCATATTTCAATATCCTTCCAATTATCGTATCATTGCATACAGGACAGTAACTTATCCATAAGCAGTGTCTACATTGTGTAAATGGATTCAGACTACTGCCAATAATATCATGAGGATAGATATTTTGTAACAGTACATGGCCACAAGCACGACAGGGGGAACTACTATGAAGTTACCTATATCCGAATACACATTAATTCCTTCATGTGGCTCACACCTATTCACGAATTCAACTTGGAGTTCACATGATGATAACGAAGAAAGGAAATTCAGAATTGACTTGCCTTATTCAGTCTTTCCGTCATGATAGATCCTCCAAGACACTGTGGAAGAACATGCATCAGATGTAGTAAGTGGTGAACTGCGGAAGACTTACGATGCAAGTCCGCAGATGGCAAATCTGAATGAGGAACAGGAAATCGGTTTACTCAATATGAGCAAGCTTCAAACTTTAGACTACATTGTAAAGTGTAGACACATACCTTAACAATATTCCAGACATTGGTTCACCAGCTGACCAAATGCGATACCTGCGGTGTGAGCCTCCTGTGGACCAAACTCAAAGTACTCACATGTGTAGTCTGTCCTATGGGGAGCCACACTTCCATCTCAGAGTCAAGACCTTGAAAGTGGCGTAATAAGATGTGGTTTAGCTGGTAGTACAAGAGTGAGTCTATGACGTTTGATAGCAAGGAAGCTTCCTGCACCGTGGCGGGTATAGGCGAAAACATTTGTGGATGAGGTTGTTGCCAGATAGCGCGAAAACAGATGTGAGCAGAGGGAAAAGTATTTGTGGCGTTGCTATAGAGAATCGTCGATTAAAAACTCTGGCCCTGCGGCGCAAACGGCCACAGTTGTCGGGCGATATCACAACAATAAAGTTAGCAAGCTGGGACTGAGATTAGGTAGAAGTATTCGCCAGTCTTAATTCAGAAGCAAGGCCGAACATTGCTATGTGAACTCTCCAAGCATGAGGTATAACGTTAGCGCAAGCTCAAGGAGGAATGTCGAAGACGTCGTGGTTCAAAGAACCAATCAAGGTTTGCGTGCGACGTTGGCCAGGCATAGCCGCCAAGTACCTTCCAAATATAGGACCGTTGTCTTCCTCTAAGCTCAAATCTCTCAACGTCGCGCCAACATCATCAGAGCAATCCTACAGTCATTGTCATTCGATATCAGGCACTGATCAGTAAAAAATACGGAAATAAGCTTCTCTGGGGTTGGCGGTGTAGCATAACATCGAAAAGTCACATCTAGAGTGCTCAGAGGGTCGCCTTTACTGAGTAACATAATTGTGAAGCCCTCGCTAAGCAAATTCCAGAAGACCCCTTATGAGTAGGTATTCACCCAGCGGTTGAGGCCCAATAAACGTCGAAATTTGAGGTCGAATGAGGTCAATTGACACCGAGTCAGAGGGCATGCATCTCGCAACATATGTACAGTGCATCAAGCGTGATACAACGTTCGGTTCCAGTCGTTATGTGAGCTCGGCCGCGGCCTCGCCCCATTCAAGTACTATCGATTTCAGGTGTCGAATGCCGGTGCGCATGCGTTCATGCTAGGAGTGCTTACATCAGCACAGTGCACATTTTCAACGGGAGTCGCCGCATTGGGTTGGCGTAGTCTCCTGTGAGCAGATCTAGAGTAGATACTTCCTTCAACCTTCGCCGGGCTCAGGATATCCGTATCTGACGGCAGCCTATCAAATCCAACGACACCGTCTATCTCAGCATGCGCCTTCTTCTGTACGTCCGGGTGCAAGACAGCCTCACATGTCGGCGCAACAGTGAGGACCGAAATGAACTCGGTCTTGCTCAAGTTTCACTAAACATGTCTTTTGTGATTCACTCAAGTGCGAAGTCTGCAATTTCTTTGTTCAATGCAAGAAGGCACCCCATGCATTTTTCACCGTATGTAAAGCTGTACTGTTACTCAACCGACCAAGCTTAGACTATTTATTCTGTCCTATAAATCGTGTGTGCATAATTCTGTAAACCGCTACCGCACGAATATTTCCAACTGCAACGGCAGATGTCAGATCTAGAGTCATCACGCTGCAACAATTTTATGACAAACTTTATACTGCAGAATGGTCACTGCTAGTCCGTCCAAATGAACTGAACTGCATTGCCATTTGGCCACCATGTTGCTTCCGATCAGCCAATTCAATGTCGTCACAGGCGATTTGTTGACCGGTGATAATGTTGTCTGCTTTATTGGGCGACAAGCTGTTCATAGTTGTGGTTCCAGTGCCAATGTGGCCATTGGCAAAATGAATACTGATGGTTTCAGCATAGCGCTCATTTGCATGATTGCCAATCACTAAGTCCATATGGGCGAGTACGACGATGAGTGTCGGAACGATGCCCTGACACGTCATTGTTCACAAATATGACCTAGTGATATGCATGCATCAGCACTTTTGCATATTCCTGACACCCTGACAGCCCTGACATAATTTCATCAGGCTGTCAGAGCCGTCAGGCCACAGGGACATTAGTTTAAAACCGAATATAATAAGGAAAATAAAATGCACTCATACAGAATTGAACCCCAAGACTTAGACAAACAAGAAGTAAACATTAAGTAAGACCACTACACCATAAGACCATAAATGTATCAAACTACTTAAACATTATGGTCTGAAGTTTCTCCAAGGGTTTCAATCTATTTGGACTTCAACAAATTTCGACTTTTTGACTTCTTTTATATTGAGTCAAATGAAGCCAGATTAGGGAAATAACAATTCAGATACAGACCTATGCAATGCTGATTATCTTCAAAACAATGTCAAATAGTATTGCATAGACTCCACCATTATAATATATCAGGTTGCATGTAATTCCAAGCCTTGTTAGAGTGCACATATTTGAAGACCCTTGGGGATTAATGATGATATATTGATTAAATAGTTAGCTTTAAAGAAGCTGTTATGGTGTAGTGGTTATGTTGCACTCATACTTATCATATATATTAATGCATGAGTTCAATTCCTGTGAATGGCATTTTATTTTCAGAGTTTTAGTTAGTTCTCTGACAAACACTGACAACACTGAGCATCCTGACGGGTTTTCTCTGATGGAGTATCTAACCCAAACTGACAGCTGGTGTCCTGACATCCCTGACAGGTCCTGAAAGGCCCTGACAAGCCGTTTGTCAGGGCTGTCAGGGCATTTGCAGAAGTTCTGATGTGGTTGAATTGCCTACCAATAGCGGTGATAAGATGTTCAAGACAACATGTTCACCAGGATTGTCCAGCCTCTCGAGGACTAGAGCGATGATCTGTTGTGGCACACAGTGAGTAAGCCGACATAAATCAAAAAGGATATAAGGGTGGCGACTTACATTAGCAGTTACAAGGACGGCACCAGACTCGACAACAATCAGGATCACCTTTCTGTAGGATAGACTAGAAGATGAGTGCAACCCCAATGCATTTCCCATTCGCCATTCGAGATAGCTAAATGAAGATGTTCAGATGAACAGGCTTGTCAATGACACGAAAGCACAGGACTTACGCCAGCCTTCCAGCGATTAGGCCCGTGCACAATGCTGTATTGACAATTGCAAGACTACCTGTAGGCAGTGGTAGAACTTTTGCAAGGATACCGAAGGATGTTAGAGATGCTGCAGACAAGATTCCAACCACTGTATATAGGACGATAAGAAACAATGAGAAAGATACATGCAGACACAACATACCAAATGCAGCTAAGGTCGCCATAACCGGTATAATGATCACGGGGAAATTGCGATTCCATACCACCCAGACACGCCAAATGAGAATGGTGTCACCCAAGAGGCCCTGAATTAAAGCGGTCACTATATCAGCGAGTACTTCATTGCTCAATTTATTCACCTCGAATTGGGCAACCGCCACATCTGCTTGCTCGAATTGTATTGCGGTCGCAACCCCCATGTCTATCACCACTTGAAGGATCATGTGTGCAGTCGCCAACAGGAACATGATGATGGACACCCCAAATAGAATCTTGTGAGAAAGTAGCAAGTGTCGAGCAGTACTTCAGCTTTGAGTCAGTAGCGAAGGCTGCAAACCGATGTCAAGGCAGCGTACCAGAGTATATATAGAACGGCGGACACAGTAACACAGTAGACACCTAATAGGTTCCTGTCAATGCTTGTACTTAGGACGGGAGAATAGGCTTACCGTAAAATAAGGACTCGCCGAACATCGACGCGACTGCGATGGAAGCCATTGCAATAAGTTGAATGCCTAGCTATTGGATCTGTGTCGCGGCGATTGTGCTGGGGGGTCTAAAACCTTCCGAAGACCGAGTGGAAGCTATATAAGGTCTCTTTAATATTTTGGTTCATGATCGGAAGTGGCCACCATGAGACTGCACACAGTTCGAGGCACAGATGACAACAGACAACGAACCCCGATCTCCGAATGAGATGCTGACATCTGGTGCGTTCAGCACATCAGACATTTTGTGAGAGTTCAAAAGAGTGCGTCTTTGTGACGAATCCAATAGTATCGGCAGGATAAGCACCTAGTGGCATAGAGTTCGATCAAAGTACACGAGAATTTTCAAGCTTAGTATGAGCGTATAAGGCAGATAAGATTAGTAGAAGTGTTACATACAGCTGTCGCACCTGCAGTTGCTGTGCAGGCATGTCTTTCTTGGGAAGAGGTAGTGCTTTATCTGTACACCATGACAACGCCGAGAACACCGTGTGCATGAGGTTTGCGCAGCACTGACAGTTCCTCGGGGACAGATTAAAGACCAACGCAGAGGGTACACGTGGACCTGTAGAACAAGCACTGACCCATGACTGTTCGCTAGTAGCGAATAGCATCGTGAAGTCTATATTCGATGTCGGGAGTGGGAGAGAAACAGAATAAGTACGGTAATAATTAGGCCATAGATTCAATGGCAGCGTGGAAACGATCTTTACATCTGATCGGAGCTCTTACGTACGATAAATACCGTACCGCCAGAGCCCAGGGAGTCGGGACCAGAGATCGAATCCGTCTGAAGAAACCCGAGGGATCGGGCCCAAGAGGGGTTTCCATCCGTAGCGGGATAAGGGATACCCTCCTACATCAGGGGTTCCTGCCTAGAGTTCGGGTCAAACATGCACCGCACGTCTGAGATTGCGAAGCGGGAACTAATTTTAGAATTTCAACAAGGCATTAGATCTATGACAATTGACCTATCCGGAGCGCTGCAACGTTGCAAGTGGCAGCAATCATTCAGACATGATTTCACCACATTAGGTCCTCAACCTCTCAGGCGGTGAAACAGGCTTGCTTCGTCGGTGGGTAAAGTTCTGGATTTCCTTATTTGCGCAATAATATCATGGCTGAATTGGTCACTCTTATCGACGAGAAGCGCCAGCCTGCCAGGTGCGCGGGTTCTGCATTTGATTTCCTCCATTCAGCAATGTTCACATGCACAATGGTGACCGCTTCGAGTTCATTCGGCTGATCGGTACTTACATATCGTTCACTACAGCAAACAGATTACCAATTTAGTTTCCGTTCATCGCCTACCATTTGCAAACGGCCCCATGACTCAGTTGGCATAATATAAGCGGTTTCATGAATGCACACCCGTAGCCATCTTACAGTATCGACCTATCTTGTTGTCTCAACGACCCTATCAAGGCAAATGTCGTCTCAATATTCTCTCGCTCAAAAAGGGCTTCTGCACCTTCCAGGAATATCGTCTACGACGAAGCAAGTTCTTGAAGACATTCTGCGATACGATGCCGACGAACATCACTGTGTTTATCGAGCTCCTAGCATTCATAATCACTTAAGCCACCAGTATGTATTGGCTTCCACATCTCATTACAGTGCTAGTCTCACATTCTCAACAGTCTGCTCGCCGTTTATGACCTAGGAGCAAGAGCGTCACTCCTCAAGAATATAGAGAAGAAAAGACAATCACTGCAGCGGCCGATCTTGCTGGACCCGAGTGACAAAGACATTGTCATCACCGACAATAACTGGATACAATATCTCGACAACCCGAAGTTAGTTCTGTCTACTACATTGTCATCTGTTACTGATCTCGCTCTTAGTGCCTACTATGGTTTTGTACAGTTCTTTGCTGCTTCCATCCAATCGTCGGGTGTCACTGCTACTCTGGAGCGTTATATATTTTCTGAACGCGCCAGAGATGAAGGGAAAATGGCAATTCGTACTATGAGCGGAGCGTGAGTCCCATTCAACCTGTTTCGAAATCGTGCTAATCTAATGCACAGCCTTCATCCCATGATCCAAATCGGAGTCAGTCAGATAACTTCGTATTACCTGCAGCTCGTGGCTAATTTCATTTGAACTACGCGCATAGTATGGAATTGAGTTTGGGCACGACCGACTTGTCGCGACAGGTAAATTCCTCTGTAAATTTGTTACTTTCAACGGCTAAATTCATGTAGGTCTTGCCATGGCAGTGTTAACGAGGCCTTTACCCTCCATTTTGTTTCATAACGAAAATCCTTCGGATGATACTACGCCTACAAACGATAATAGGACTAGGAATCGTCAGCCGTCGCGCGGACCGTCCCTTCTTGGCCTCCTGAGAGAAATATACGACAACCCCAAATTAGAACCTGTTATGCCGTACGACCGAGAGAAAACCATATATGACCGCCTACGAGACTTTATGTCCAGTGATCGCCCGCACGAGACTCGCCGCGTCATATCGAAGTATTACGTGGACTATTCTATCGGTGACGAAGAGTTTGATACGAGGATCGAAGAGTGCATTTGGATAGCAGTGCTGCTCACATTTGCTACCGGCAAGGAGGGCAGGAAACCTCGACCTGATTTTTATATGTTGCATCTTGTGACTGCTTCCATCTTCTTTCCGTCTATATTCAAAGTATTGAAGGATCCCAGACACAAAGCGATCCTTTTACGTGGGTTTGTCACGGACATGGCCCTGTTCACGATCTTGTGTGGTCGCCCCATCATCAAACCAACCTTGCTGATGTCGTATACGAAGACTCCCCGTCCTCCGATACAGGTTCCTGCCATCCCAGACCCGACATGCCTAGGCAACCCTACCAATGACGCAGATTATTACGCCTGGCCGGAGCTCATCGCTTCCGCACTTCCCTTCCCTGACGCCCATCTCCCGAAGGTCTTCCGGACGTTGGTATATGCCGCAGAACAGTATGGCGACCATTCTCCTGGAAGTGCTATCGGCGCCTTCGCTCTGAGTGAGACAGAGAATGTCGAAACACATCCTGGGACGGCGAAGATGGACGGTACCATTTTCGTTAGGGCGGCCGGGATGATGATGGACTATATGGGGTGGGCAACTCATGGGCAGAAGCCTAGGACCGATTGGGATAGGAGTGGGCTGGGCTGGGATGATGCTTGGAACGACGGCGAGTGAAGTCAGTAAGGCATTTATTACGACTCCATGTATTTCTTGCAGACCCTCAGTGCTACGAATTTTTCTTCTGTTGTCCTAGAAGGGATGTTGCTCAAAGCTCTTCATACATCACGATGTATATGGCATATACATTACAATTTCCAAGTTGCAAGTTTGCTGTTGATGTGCCAGCGGCAGAACCTCGAGAGATACTGCAATGCGCGCCAGCAGTGTTGAAGGGGTACGTATTTGCCCGTGCGTTGTTGGGTGTTGCCCAGAGTGTGAGTTGCGAACAGCGGCTACGGTCAGTATTCCATCGGCGCCGTAATGTATGCATCATTCACCTTGACTGATTGCGCAGTCTCTCGGCCTCATACTGTATGTTGCAGCTGTCTCAAACTCTGCTGGTGACTGACTACACCCGCCTTAGATTCGCCTGTGCGACACGACTCGGAAGGATGAGGCGAATAGACGCTGTGTTTGGTCGAATGGGCAGATTTGCCCGAAAATGCCTACAGTCGTGCCACTCAGGCTGATAACGGTACCCAGTCCCGATGCCACAGTAGGCACCAATTGCGCCCACTAACGGCCGCCGGGCAGGCATACGAAGTGTCGCAACCACTTCATCCTAACAATTCGCTGGTCTGCATGCATGATCTGCACAAAACTCATTAGCGGATGTGATGATGTAAGCGATGGCGCCGCAGCTAGATGGCCGCGGTATAAGCTGTTTGTAGAGAAGTACTAAGCATCATGGGTCCCGGACCTCTATGGACGAGGAGATAAGATGAATATCTGATTCAAAAAACGCTCAACGTCTTACATGTGGACTGTTGAAAAGAGATCCCAGAATGGAGATATAGCGGAAGCGATTAAGTTTAGTCGGTTGATCGAGGTGTGAGGATATGTGATCAGGGCTGTACCAACTCGTAAGTTGTGGCTATTAGTCTTGTCAGAGGCATGAATCACTCACCACTGATCGCAGAGCTCATGCATTTGGACGCGGGAGGGGTGGTAAAATCCTCCTGATAGCAATTCCATGTTCTAGGCGGTCTCGCTTCCAACATCTCCGTCAGCAACTTAGTTTTTCTCTTTACCAGCATAGATCATAGATAGTGACGCGTCCCAGTGACCGTCGTAGAGCCTGAGATCAGCTCTAATCGTTAGCTATCTTCTACTTGTAAGCTTCCGGTCAACACTTTTCCGCCGCAGGCAAACTCAAACTTCCCTTGTACAGAAACGGTATAACATACAGTCGACGCCGCATGCGGATATAATTATCAGCATGGAGCCTTACATTTTCCATATACAATATTTGGCACGAGTAACGCTGCCGTGCCATCTGTATGCAATTATACATCCGAGATACGCACAGGAAGTTGACATACAGCTGGCCGTATTGCTGGGTTGCATAGACAAGAAAACGAAAGTGAATGCGACAGTCTCAACTCTTGATCGCTCGCTTTGTACGCTTTGTGCGCCGTCCGTCTTTCCCGTCTGATGCTCCATCTTCCAGTAATGGCATCCCTGCCGCTTTCCTGGCACGCTTGTTTAGAATTCGCACCAACGTACGCTTCGTCTCTCCGTCTGGGAATGACGATGGATCGAAATAATTGGTTGCGTAGTCCAATAACCTACATAAAAGTCCCATCTTTGAGTGGCCTACCGAATCAGAGATCAGAAGACATACCACTCAGGTTTAATATCCGTGACAGTTCGAATGTACGGCTTCGTGGTGAGAACGAACTCGTTGAAGATCACCCACTCTGGCTGATTGTCCAATCCGCATGACGGATGCAGTGACACGACCTGGTTGTCCTTCACCGTCAAGTATGAGCCCTTGTCACCTTCCTTATGCGCGACCTGCATGAAGAACCCGCAGACTAGTGCCTGCCGCACGTTTGTATACAACTTCCGCTCGTCTTGTGTAGACACTAGCTCAACCTCGAAACGCTCCATTGTCCGCTGCAGCTGCGATCGGACGTTGTCTGCCTGCACAAGTGCTCGCTGTGAGAGATAATTATTCCAAGCCCAGCGGTTGTCATGTTGATCTGCGTGCGGAAGCCATCAGTCTAGACAACTAGACGGAGCCATGTCACGTACTTTGCTTGTAATTGTTATACACGTTCAGCAAAGTCAGATGGTCGCCATCCGGGACAGTGAACATTGCCTTTGCAGCGTCTGCCTCTTTCCGCTGATTAGGCGGACGAAGCCATACATTCGGTACTGCAGTGAAGCCTCAGCAAGCTGTGCTCAAAGGTATGACAAACGCACTTACCAGAGAGCATGGCCACAATTGTGAGAATCTCATTGCTGCAGTTGAATTCAGGGCTAACGATAAGCATCTTGGCCATCTGCAGGGCGTAAGAACTCAGATGACAGGTATCTAACCGAATACGAATACACAGACAAACCTGTGGATCGAGAGGAAATTCGGCCATAATTTTACCCAGTGGCGTCAGGTTGCCTTCATCATCCAACGCCGCGAGGTAATTGAGAAGTTCCAGTGCACGCATCAAGGTCTCCGGGGCCGGTGCGTCGACATAGTCGAATTTCACCAAGTCCTATATCAACATAAGATCAGCCACTGCACCGAGTAGTTGCAAAAACTATCTATTTACCTTGATACCCAGCTTGACCAACTCCAACACTGCGTTGCCGAGATTACTTCTCAGAATCTCCGGATGCGTCTGCTCTTCCAGCTCCTTCATGAAGTCCCTCTCGGTGTACAGTCGGAAACATTTCCCTGGCCTTGTCCGTCCTGCACGTCCTGCTCTCTGTTGTGCAGATGCCTTGGATATCGGACTAACCAGCAGACTCTCGACCCGTATCCGCGGATTGTACACATTCTGCTTCGAGAAGCCTGGGTCCACCACATACACGATGCCATCTATCGTAAGCGAAGTCTCCGCAATATTTGTCGACACCACCACCTTCCGTCCCCGCGGTCCATCCGGCGTACGCGGAGAAGGTGCTGGGTCGAAGATACGCTGCTGCTGTTGCGGAGGAAGTGATGAGTATAGAGGTATGCAAATCAAAGGCCCAACGCTGTCGGGGTCCTGATTCAAAAGGTCGTCTGCCTCCAACTTGATCTTCCTACACGCATCCTCAATTTCCTCCTCACCCGTCAGGAATAATAGTATGTCGCCTGGATCTTCCGCCCGGTGTATCATGAGCACAGTCCGAATTGCCGCCTCGACGTAATCTGGTTCTGGTTCCTGTGTGTAGAACACTTCCACAGGATGTGTCCGCCCTGGCACCTTGAACAGCGGTGCGGGCTCCCCATCTCCTGATACTGAGAAGTACTTCTGGAATTTGAGCGCATCAAGCGTCGCAGACATCACAATGATCTTGAGATCCGACCGCCGCTTCGCAAGAGCCTTCAACAGGCCCATAAGGATGTCCGTTGCCAGTGTCCGCTCGTGTGCTTCATCAAGAATGATCGTCGAATACCGTTCGAGATTCGGGTCATTCATCGCTTCGCGCAGCAGCATACCATCTGTCATGTATTTCAAGAACGTCGTACCCGGCTCCGTCATATCCTCGAATCGAATCGAATAACCGACTTGTTTTCCGAGCGGAACTACAATCGACATGGTAAATCTCGTCTGAATGCATGCGAGAAAGGTCATGGCGCACCATCCATCTCGTCCGCTACACGTTTGGCTACTGACATCGCCGCGACACGACGAGGTTGTGTGCAGGCAACAAGCTTGCCCTTTGTATGAGGAAGATCCGAGTAGCAGACAAACTGTGGTATCCTGTTATATGTAATTAATTATCATGTTCTGATCACAGTGGTAAGAACGTTTGGGTAGTCTCTTACTGAGTTGTCTTCCCGGATCCGGTCTCCCCGACCATGACGATCACCTGGTTTTTACTGAACTTCTCGGACATTGGACGTCAGTTACGCTCTCCTATCCGGGGGTGTCGCATGCCTGAAGCAGACTCTGACCTCCCCTCATGAATGACTAACGGGCATGAATGACTTACAAGCTTCAAGAAGTCATCCATCTGCGCATAGACCGGTAGCTTTTTGCGCGATTCCAGGATCTTCTTGTATTGGGGCGTATGCGGCTGCTTCGTGAACGGATTTACATCTCCTTCCTGAACACAAAACCCATCAACCCATGGCCCTTTGTAGACCTGCGAAACACGCCTACCATTGCTTTCTGCACCTGTTTTGCGTTTACATTCCTGGGCAGGAACCCAAAGAGAGGGTCTTTGGTGCCGAGGGCTTTAGAAGGACCTTCATTTCTCAGTGGAGGTGCCTTTGTGTACGGGTTCACCGACATGATGAAGATTTGTGGTTGTGAATGGAGGAGCAAGCAGGCACTGCCAGTATAAAGCGAGAGGAAAGTCTGAAACGTCGATCGTAAACAAACTTACGAACACACCTCGGAAAATACCGTCCTGTCACATGACCGAACGCGTCGCGGCATATCGATCGTGTCAATGAAGAAACGAATTCATGCTGCAGCTGTATAGTGTATTCAGGGCTCTGGCAGTTACATACGTTCTACTGTATCTTGCGTCGTTGCTGTTTCCGCTAAGTATCTGTTCGATTCTTGAAAGCCACGCATTCATTGACTTATGGAGCAACAGTAGATACGTGCTGACCAATGTTCGTGCTATCCGTCCTCCTACGCCAAATCTGGTGACTGGTCGTCCTTGGCCGCCCCGTTGTTCTCAACTAACGATATTGGGGGCCATATACAATCTCGAATAAGTTTTGTAGCCAACTTGCGATAAATACGAATAAAGATCAACATATGATTTTCGTGAATAGCCATCGTGAGCCATATTGACGTCAATATTGTATTAACTTTATTGTTGAACATGCCCAGACACCGACCCCAGCTCCGTCGCACACAGAAATCTAGTAGTCATCTGTCATATAAATCTTACGATGTGCGCAATAAATAAAGGACCAGGATGTACGAATGAGTGCACCTAGGCCAGGTACACAGATCTACCACATGATTGACCCATCTCGTAAATTGTGCTTTCGGAAAAACATGGACGGCATGTATATGTTGTAACATGATGTCTGACCTTTACTGCAAGCCAGGACTCCCGTGGATGGTCCAAGCATTCGTGTGCAGTCGTCTTATGTATGTAACAAGCATGAACGTGCCGATTTTCTCGCCATGATTACCTGTCTATCGAACCGGCATTGTGAATGAAGGCACCTGCATTGAACCGGATCTGTGACGACCTATACATGTCTTGATCAGGATAGCATCTACTAGGACCTGTTCTGGCGAATAAGTCACAGAAAATAGAGAAGAGGACTTGCCTTGATGGTGAGACCAAGTCTGAAAGATTTCTTCGCGTTAAGGGAAGGCAGACCTCCCAGGTACGAACGAAGAGATGTAGGGCGTCTTCGTCTTTTCAATGGCGCGAATAAGCCCTTGCCGGATCACGGGCATACGGACGGACCTAATACTTCCGCAAAATCAAGAATGTTGCCGACGAGCACCAACGATACCCTGCACCCATTCAAAATTCTGCTCGTCTCCATGATACCTCCTGGAGTGGTATTTGTAAATGGCGGTCTGTGCAGGTGGGATGCGGGGCGGGAAATGCTGTTCCAGTGTGGTGTAGGTAAGTACTGTCGAGGATGGCCTCAACATCGGCGATAAGGACGAGTAGCGCCTGCAGGGTAGCGGTGTTTATGCCTGGATGCAATGTTCGGGTCGTGTCGATGAAAGGAGTCTGAGAGAAGGCGTCGTAGCCAGCCTGATGGGACTATCACAGATACACAATTGACTATACCATGATGTAAATTCTGTATGCGCAGATCGCGGTATGTAATTAATGCGCCTGCGGGTTCAGCATCCGCAAAGATTGTACATATTCTAACTTGGATGAAAAATGATGAGTAGAATAATCAGTATTTATTTGGTCAGATCGTCGGACTGGCTGTCAATGAACAGGCGTTTCTGGGCCGGTACGAAGACCCAACTTATGATGGCATAGAGATACTTCAACTTCACGAAAGAAGGATAGTCGTTGCATATCAGAGGTGTCAGGAAGCTCTGGTCGTCCAGGTATAGTGTATTGAGGTTGTCTGAAGACTAACAGATTGGGACCGCACGTTAGCAATTCGCCTGATTCATCATGCATCCGATGGCATAACAGAAAGACTTGCACTGCATGATGAAAGTGTTTCATAGTTTGGAGAAGGCCTCGACTTGCTGACTTGACTTTGGGCCTTCGGCAGCGCGTGACAGGCGCGGATGTGATCGAAGGTGATCGACGGCACATTGGATGATTCTTGGAGACTTAGCTAAATTGGCACAGAGACGGAAGTACGCATAGGCGGCAAACCTGAATCGCTCGAATTACTTGCAAACTGGTGGATGTTTCATTCTTGCAATCTAGAAGATTCATGATAAGTACATAAACATGTACCTCTTAGACAATGTAACGGTGAGAAATGTAATGTTATTTGTAACCGTTGGGGCGTACTGTCCAAGAGAGCAGCACGAAAGCGGTGCTGCTGCAGCCACAGTCAATCCCCAAGTTACCTGGACGCTCTTGTCCTTGCGGTTGAATATTAAATCACAAAACCGTGCTCAAGTTGGGGACAGACCTGCCTTACCGATCACTTCCGCAGGCACTTCTGTCAGATAGGGATGATACATCCGCCTTCCGCAGATCGTGCTGGTCAGGCTCCACACACGCCGAGACCTTTAGTAAAAACCATGGCAGTAAGAATCTGGAGGGGACGAACCTTCAGATTCCGTCTCTCGATAAGGCCATATATTTGGCATCGCAGTCTCTCTACGCTGGCCCTCTTCTACCGCTGCCACCTGCCGATATGACTTGGGGCGTAGTCGTCTTTATGCTCTGCGCCCTCCTCGGCTCAGCTATCGCCGTACCCACCATTCGACACGAGAGAAAAGACATGCCTATGCCTCTCGTCACAAGATATCAACGGCCTATTGAACATTATAATCTACGACGGGAAGTTTGAGCGCATGCATAGGGTAAGCCTTTATTCCACAAATCATAAATGCTACAGTGTCTCGACTCACTTCATTGACCGTCAATTTCTTAGGTTATCCTGATATGCATCTAGGAGGATTTTAGACTCGCTAGAGTCTACCGTATGGGCGGGAAGGGGACAGTTGTTCAATAGTTCAAATTATTTTGCTAAATGCAGATAATCTTCATTGAGAGAAGGGGAAGATAATCACATCTGTGGTTGAGAATTTATAACCACTAGTTGTGAATGACAGGATATGAATTCGACCAGCACAGCATCACAGAAGTTGTCCGCAAGGTGTACAGAACGCCTTTAGTCACACCGGTAATTTGCCATAACTCACTTTGTCGAGGATTCTGAAGACTCTTTTGAGAGGTGAACGATGTGAACATCTCAAGATGAAGAGAATATCGTTGATTTGGACCAAATCATCACGCAGTACGAGACTCAAGAACACAGGACATAGTACACCGTCGCCAACGATCATATAAACCTGTCTATCACGCCGTGAGTTTCTGCAGACGGGCCGCCACAGAACACAAACAGAGCCAATCACTGCGTCGACATTCGGTTCACTGGTTGCCTGGCTATTCGTCTCCTCTCTGTGCTGTCTGTCCTTCGTCTTTGAGCATCAATGGCCCAACTTCCCCCTTCCATGTCCGACGGGATTGGTATTGCCAACCTCCCCAATCAGGTACGCGCAAAAGCATTACTGTGGAACTTTGCATAAACGTGACGTTTCGACGGTTTTATAGCGACACAAGATCGTCGCTAAGCGTGGAGCTCATTTTACGGTGATGGTTGTCGGTGAGTGGTATAAGTACAAGGTGCAGGTTTCGTTCTTTAAATACCCTCCCAGGCGAGTCTGGTCTTGGGAAGACGACTCTCGTTAACACGCTCTTTTCCACTGAGCTCTCGCCGCCGAAGAACTACAACCGTCGTCACCATAAGCAGCTCGACAAGCTGACCGAGGTGGAGATCATCAAGGCCGAGTTGGAGGAAAAGCAATTCAAGACGAAGCTCACCGTCATTGATACGCCCGGATTTGGCGACTACGTCAACAACCGTGACTCGTGGGCGCCCATTGTCGACTTTATTGACGACCAGCATGAGGCGTACATGCGTCAGGAGCAGCAGCCGGAGAGGAAGGACAAGATTGACCTCAGGGTTCATGCTTGCCTGTATTTCATCAGGCCCACTGGGCACACGTCCGTAGCTCAAATATCTCGGCATACTAATCTGTTCTGACCCGCGCACTTGCCCAGCAGTCTCAAGCCGCTTGATATTGAGATCATGAAACGCCTCGGAACTCGCGTCAATCTCATTCCCGTCATCGCGAAGGCAGATACACTCACGCAGAATGACCTTTTCACTTTCAAGCAGCGTGTACGTATTATAGCTAAGACTATCAGCGGGGAACTAAGTTGGATACTTCGTAGATCCGGGAGGTCATCCAAGTGCAGGACATCAGGATCTATCAGCCCCCGATCGAGCCTGACGACGAGATGACCGCTCAAAATGCGCGTATTCTGTCCGAGGCCATGCCATTCTCCATTATTGGCTCGACAGAAGATGTTACAAGCGCCGACGGGCGCGTTGTAAAGGGTCGTGAATATCTCTGGGGTGTCGCTGAAGGTCAGTGTCTACTCGTATCATGCTTCCTGCGCTTGCTGGACAACTTATTCTCACAGTCGAGAACGAGGACCACTGTGACTTCCGCAAGCTGCGTTCTCTGCTCATCCGCACGCACATGCTTGATCTCATCTCGACTACGGAGGAAACGCACTATGAGAACTACCGTCAGGGCCAGATGGAGACGCGCAAGCCGGGCGAGTCCAAGCCCCGTAAGTTCGAGAACCCGAAGTTCAAGGAGGAGGAAGAGCAGCTCCGGAAGCGCTTCACAGAGCAGGTCAAGGCCGAGGAAGCCCGCTTCAGGCAGTGGGAGCAGCATGTACGTGTCCAATGTCCACATCAGTGTTCCGTGCATCCTGACATTCTCGACACAGCTCATTCAAGAGCGCGACCGTCTCAACAAAGACCTCGAGCTGGCTCACAGTGCTATTAAGGCGCTCGAGGCGGAGCTGGACAACCTGCAGGTTGGATACGGCAGGGGCACTAACAGGCGATAGAGGACTCGTCCAGGTGCAATATGGATGCGGACTTCTAAAAATCCCTCTTTTCATCTGTCTCAATATACCCCTCGCTACTTGTCTGTCACTCGTTCGGTTCGCGCTGTTTCGTATTCTGGTTCATCGTCCCTCGTTACATACCATTTGACTGAATGCGGATATCATAAACTCTCTTATTGCGTGTAGTTTCTTGTGACGTTTCCGGGCTCATATCTGACGTCCAGCTCAATTGCCCATATGCATCATTCTGCTGGCACTCAAGGGTTTTATGTTGCAACTACTGGTTGTATTGAAAAACGATACTACATAAGTGAGTGAGAAATGATGGTGAGTATCCTGATGAGTAAGAATGTGGAATATCATATGCGAGACATCGTAACTGTGGTGGTATGCGACAAAACTCTAACGCCTCATAACCGACGTATGCACTGTAGTGATACCTATGGCAAGCGCATCCTTACTTTCCGTGTAAACGGTCGTCGTTGTTAATCGACGATAGGCCGCGTGACAGGCCAGCGAAGGTGAGGGCGAGGGGTCACGTGCGGAAGGTAGTGGAGAGCAGCGAACGCCAGAACGGCTCTGCGCCAAGAGTAGGGAGGTATTGGCGGTGCACTGCGCGCGTCTCGTCAATTTCCTCATAGTGAGGGGCGTTGACGTCCCCAACATCGTCGGACTCATGCTCCTGACTCGCGTGGACAGGTTGCGGCGGATGCTCAAGTCCTGGCGACATGAGGCTCAAGGCGGCGTCCGGCATTGCCATTGCCCGCATGAGAGCACTGGTGTGGAATCCGCGTCCACCCTTCGGGTTCGACGCGTCGCTCTTGCTGCTCTTCAAGTGTAACACCTCCGTCCACGGAACTTTCACAGACGAGACAATGGGATGATCCTCCGTCGCCGGCTTCGCTGACGCAGGGTGGAAGTGCGTCTCGGGCGTAGGCGGCTCGAACCCGCTCGGGTGCCGAACGCTGCCAGTGCGGGGGTCCCTCACCTCCACCGGGATCTTCTCCTCGCGATGCCTCATCTCCGCAGCGAGCCCTTCGCCCAGAATACCCGCGTTCAGCTCTGCCATCAACCCGCCCTCCTCCTCCTTGCGCTCGGCGATCGAGGATCGCTGCCGCTTCCGCTCGATGTAGTACGAGGGCACCACATCCTCGGGGTGCTGCTCCCATCGTGACGACCGTTTCGGTGTGTCCCATGACGACGTCGGGATCCTTGCGCGCCGCTGCTGCCCAGTGGTCGAGCCCTCCGACGAGAGCGTGTCGAACGTCCCAGACGGGCCCTGCTCCGTCCTCGCATGGTCCCTGAGCACGTTCGCCGCGTCTTCGTCTGCCTGCGCACCATCCGCCTCCGCCTGCTCCAGTTTCCTCCTCGTGTACCCGCTCTCGACGCCAGAATCAAGCGACACCACATCCGGCCCGTCCGTGTTAACAGGGCGCTCGTCCCACAACTGCTTCACCGTTGCGAGGATCGGATGCTCCTCCGTCGGTGTCTTCGCCGCTGCAGGGTGGAAATCCGTTTCGGGCGTCGGCGGCTCGAATCCACTCGGGTGTCGCACCGTCCCGTCCTCTAGGTCGACCACCTCCACGGGGATCTTCTCCTCTCTTGCTCTCGTCTTCGCCGCCACGCCCTCGCTCAGGATCCCGGCGCTCAGCTCGGCCATCAACCCGCCCTCCTCCTCCTTACGCTCAGCGACCGCGCTCCGCTGCTTCTTCCGCTCCACGTAGTACGTTGGGACGACGTTGTCGTCCGCATCCTGCGACGGCCGATGCGGCCGCGCCCACGACGAACCCGGTATCTCCGACCGCGCCTCGAACGACCCAGGGCCTTCCGGCGGCTCGTTCGCCTCTGCCGAACGGCGAACCGAGTAATGGAGCATCCGCTGCTGCATCGCTGACCCGCCGCCCTGAAGCAACTCTGTCGTCACCAACCTGCGCGGGCGTGTCAAGCCGCCCATATAGCTGTGGACGTAGCATGTAGTCAGCAGATGTTTACTTATATTGACGCAGTTAAAAGATAATTCAAAGAATGCTCCCAGTCATCAGCGCAGGCCAGAATTATGATACCCAATGTATGCGTATTAGGGTATGCCAGCTGGAGCGGACAGAGCGCGAATCTTTCTGCACAGGCGGAACACATGAGTGCATGGTAGCCTGGCCATAATAGCGCAGATTTTGATGGCGAGAGGTCAAAAGGACCACTGAAGGAGCTAATGACGTCGCTGGAGATCCGCAGACCTGCGCCAGACGGCGGGTAGCACCGACTGCGCGGTTAAGAAAACACTCACGTCTTGGCAGGTGTAAGAGCGAGGGCGATATCCATCCGCTCGTCGCGCTCTGCCTTGGCTAGCTCGCGCGCCTTGATACTGACCTCCTCGGGCGCAGTGCGGGGTAGCTGGGGACGACCCTTAGTCTTGGTCTGTTTCTGTTTCTTTGTGAGGAACGTCCGCCGCGCAGGGCGGGCGAGGTTGGAATGGGAAATCATGACGGGTGTCAGATAGGGGTGGGAGGGAGCGGGAGTCGATATATACGATGCACCCACATCCCCGTTCGTCTATAACCGTCCCTTCCTGTTGTCTCTTGTTTGTCCCGCGCTCCACTGAAGTCATCCAGGCGCCCGTCGGCGCCTCCTCGGTCTTTCCATATCGGGCCACCGACGCGAGTGTTCAGAGGGCGGTATCCGGATTGGGCACGATGAGAGGGCGATAGAACGCGCCCCGCTGCCGCCGCACCCCCGGCCATCACCATCACGACCTCAGAAGCGACCTGTTCCCTACCCGGATCCTGATCTTTCCCATCGCTCGCCCCGTTCTTCCCACTGCTCACAGTCACCGGGCCTCTTGCGATTAGCACGTTACTTTTACCCCCGAAGCTGTCCTTTGCCTCCTGACCGGTGACCTCCTGTACATTCGGCGAGCGGCTTCATGCGCGTCGGACGACACGCAATTCAACTATGGCATCAACCAGCAAGTTCGCAAGGTGTGAGTTCAGATTTTTCACGTCTTTCTTGTTCAATCGCACTGAGATCCGCCGATGTCGCAAAGACCGTAGATAGTCCTCTCACGGCACAGTGACGACCTCGAACACATTCAACCTCATATATGCGCTTCCATCAATGCGCATATGCAGGGTTGAGGGTTGCAGTAGTCGAACGGTCCAGATTGTGATCGACGACTGCATCGCAGACCCTTGTTGTATGCATCGTGCGACGAGTTCAGTCCAGAGCTTCACGTTCAACACGACTATGTACCCAAATCCTTTTCTTGGCTTCTTCACAATGCCAAACACAACGCACGTTGCGTCGATCTCTCATCCAGGAGTCGGTTTTCTCTCATCACGTAATGGACCGTCGATCGATGAATTGAATCCTACGCTCAACATTATCGATAGAGGTACGAGACTGTTTTCTCCCCGCCCTACCCTACAAACCTCACCAAAAGCATTGCATGTCAGAGCGAGAGGCTTGCCATCTCTATCGTCCGCAGGGTTTAGTGAATACGCAATCCAGGAACCGGCAATTGCGATACAAATAGCGGAACCAGAGTATATGCGCTTTTTTGGACACATATACTGGAGCAATGGTTGCACGTAGTCGAACGGTACGGTTGGGACCGTTCGACCGCTGCAACCTTGACTCTATCTGTGTGCCCAACAAGAGGCATGGTCTTCTCAACTCGCTGATGCATTCCCTAAGGAATAACTGTGATACTAGGATCCTCTGCCATGGCAAGATATCTGTTTGTAAGCACACTAGTAGTCAGTGTTGTGAGGAAGAAGTCTGACTGTCATACAACGTGTTTGATAGACTGCATGTACACCTATTGACATCGACCGTAAACACGTCACTCGGCTGCGCGGAGAAAGGCGCCATATACTATTTGGTTCGTCCTTTTCTACCCCTTTCCTGCGTCTTTACACGGCATGCAGCAACTTTAAAACCGCTCTGATCTGTATAGTTCCCTACGACAATCCCGTCTTTGTTGGAACTTCGTAAAACCCTTTTATATCACCGTCATGTCCGATACTTACGATAGTAGCTGCTGCGTCGCAGAGTCATAGACATAATGTCGCCGAAAATCGATAAGACCGCGGTGCCGGCAAATGATCAAACCTTGGCATCTACATGCGCTCCCACGTCCTGCCTGTACTCTGATGTCGTCCCTATTTTAAGGAGCTCAATAAAGGCTTTCCAACCACAGGACCTGGCTATTGTCCCACCCTCTGCGCGCGCTCATATCCCCCATAACCACATCGTCTCGAGAGACATACGCGTCCCTCGAACTCCAGCAATGGATGCCCCCACTATCCGTAGTCTGCTCGCCGCCACTGCCAAGATCGAGTCGGACCTTGCTGACACCCACGCTGCGTTCCAGCCACAACGGCGTCTGAAACCCCTCGAGGGCTCCTCACAGGCGCAGTCCACCACCTTCACAGACACCGCACAGGCATTGGATGACATGCGTGCGATGTTGCGCACCGTCCGCAGCGCTCTCGAGCGGGCCAAGCGTGCCTTAGAGAACCGGCCCCAATCACAGATTGCACTTCTGTCAACATGGCGACTCGCCGACCTACGTGCCTTTGCGTCTGCTCTCTCGCGGCGCTGCAAAGCTGTGTCCCAGGGCCTGCTCTCGGGGCTATCCAGTGCCAGCGTCGTTACTGCGCCAGACTCGGACGCTGAACTCAGAAGCGTCAAAGATAGCCTTCAGTTTATTTATTTTGTCACTACGTACGCCAATGTGTCTTCTTGTGTGCTCGAGACTAAATGGCGAATGAGAATAGCGGGAACACGGAGCTGCCCGCGAGGAACAACCTTAGCCAGCGTCCTCCGTCCAATGACGATCAGCAAAAGTCGACACCGCGAGCAAAATGGCGAAGTTTATCTGAATACGGACGCGCCATGAGGGATACCGTTCAGAGGCCAATGCCTAAGATGCTCTTTCGCGGTGGTCCTGTCTCGCAATTACGCTTTACCTCGAGGCTGGTGCCAGATGACCTTCCTGAACAACAGTGCAATAGCAACGATTTGTTGCAAGTTCCAAATATATGTGAGTGTTCTCATGCCCTCTGGCTATACCCTGCTGACCTTTACAAACCGATGACTCCAGCGACGAACATCAGTGACGGTGGAAATCCTGGTGAAAAGATTCTGTCTTCGGGATCTTTACCCCATGCAAAGGCACCTACGCTCGCTGACTTGATGACATGGTGGGCAAGCCCGACTACCGCGATCAATGGCGATGCCTGGGCGTTGTACTGCGCCATGCAGAGCAACTCACTAGAGTCTCTGCGTACCCTTGTGGAGGCGGGATGTGCCATTGATGACATGACCCGCTTCGGAGAGTCCCCCTGGCAAGCTGCCCTCCGACTGCGCTCAAGCGGTATCATAGGCTTCCTATTGGACATTGGCGCAAGCCCCGGGGACGCGGCTGCTCTCTCATCAGAGCAGCTTGAATGGGCGCTCTGGGAGCCGTGGTTCCCAAGATTCCAAAAAGCAATCAGGGCTGTATGGTCGACTCGTGCCGATCCAGAGCGCTATGTGCCGGGATCTCCAACAGAGGTCTTGGAGACAAGCAGAATCCTGAACGAGTGCGGGGTACCGCTGGAGGTTGTCGGCAGCATTCTCGATTTTGCCGAATACTGGGTCTGCACGACCGTCATCCGCCAGGAGGCAATCCCAGTCCATGAAGGGACCGAGGAGGCTCCTTACATCTCCTCGCTTGTGGTTGGTAGGACCATCTGCCCCTTGCGTAAGGTAGTCTTTCAAACCAGATCTCACGATCAAGGTGAGCGTACCTTCAGCTTTCCGTACAGTCTCCATTTTCTGACCTCGCTCTCAAGGCTGGAGTAGTTCTTATACGCACGATCAAGGCACGTACAGGTCGTCGTACACCTGGTTCGAGGCAGGCGCTTCCTTTCACAATGCCGATCGTGAAACAACAGACGAGCATCCACGACAAGAAATTCAGAGGAACATACACGCCTCTGGCACGACGCGCCTGCACACGAATACTTGGAACGTCAACGATGATGTCCATAAGCCCGGCTTGCAACAATGGCTGGACATGTTCCAGCCGGGAGATACTGTCCATGTATTCCCCAAAGCGCGTTTCCGGGGCTGGATTAACTTCGTCGAAGCAGTACGGATAGACACCTACTGCGCGTGGCTATAGGTGTACTCATCCGTGCATCCCTGCATATCCTTCCTCGCTACGATATTCATAGTAACGGTGCCACTAGGCTATGCAATCGCTGCTATTCGCGGGGCTGCGGTGCGACGGTATCGGGACTAGGATGTCAATCCAGTAGCTCAGCTTGTAAGAGGGCTACCTGGGACTGCCGAGATACATGTGTGTATCATCACTTTGTGTTGAATGTTTCATCTTGGTTTATCACGATTGCAAACGTGCTTTGCAAATATCTACTATGCTGTCACAATAGGCTGCTTGCCTTGCGCGATGGTCCACGTCCAGTGGTTCCAAGCCGCGTATCACGAGCTAACGTTAACATTACATCCACTGGTACAATGCAACTCGCCGATAGGCAGGAGCTGTCGCCAGTACAGTAGTTATGGCTTACTCAACCATCAAGAAATGAAGCTGCCTAGAAACAATGACCTCTAGGAAATGAGCAGGATTTACAGTACATACATTACTTCAAAATATCACGGATATTTTCCAATAATTACTTTACTACTCCATTGGCGAGAGAGCTTGTTTTAGTAGTAAGCAGCATTCGCTTCCATATTTAGCAAGTAACCAGGTACCGACGACGGCGGCGGCGGTGTAACTGCAAAGGCTGCAGACTCTAGACTCTACACTGTCACATACACTGTAATTTAGCAGTCATTCATTTTTTCGGAGTCTAATTCGTCTGCCTGGACCGTGCCAACACCATACCAACGGTTTGTCACGATATCCCTACGCTACTCCGAGGACCGAGTCTTGAGAACCCGAAGTGTTGTAATGCTGACCTTGCCGCTGTGGCGCAGCGGTTTGTCTTGCTCGAGATGTTAATATCGCACGTATAAGCAGCCATTGTGTCGGATGACCTTAAGGAGTAAGCACATCATCTCTATTGGGTTTGTAGTTTGCGTTCACTGGACCCACTAACAACAACAGGATAGATGTGCAATCTCATAACCTTAACGTGACCTCGACCCCATATGCATCCTACAAATCCTCCATATCAAGTAGCAGTGCGTCTACCTCGTGCGCAGGTACTACATCGCTTGAGCTTTTGTAAACTGTATATGCTATGTCGGTCAATCCGTACACTAAGGCGCCTCCATTGAAGAGCGGAGGTCCCTCCAAAGCTCTCGCCGCCAAGGAGCCTCTCTTTGGGTTCCTGCCGAGAAATGTAAACATGAAACAGGTACAGAAAGCGATGGTATGTGCGCTTCGTAAACATATGTAGTGCCCTGAGATGATGGTCTTTGGATGGCCAGGAAGGAGATGTCAATCCGTTCACCAAGCAGCCGCACACTCCCCAACACAAGAAGATCCTGGAATCGCGCAAGAAGCTACCGGTATATGCGCATATGGATGACTTTTTGACACTTGTAAGTCATTCATGCCCGTTGGTCATTCATGGGGGGGGGGGGAAGAGTCTGCTTCCGACACGCGACACCCCCGAACAGGAGAGCGTGACTGATGTCCAATGTCCGAGAAGTTCAGTAAAAACCAGGTGATCGTCATGGTGGGCGAGACTGGGTCCGGGAAGACAACTCAGTAAGAGACTACTCGATGGCTTTTGCCACGGTAATCAGAACTGTATAATTGATTGTATAGCAGGGTACCACAGTTTGTCTGCTACTCGGATCTTCCTCATACAAAGGGCAAGCTTGTTGCCTGTACACAACCTCGTCGTGTCGCGGCGATGTCAGTAGCCAAGCGTGTAGCGGACGAGATGGATGGTGCGCCATGACATTTCTCGCATGTATTCTGGCTAGAGTGACTGTGTCGAATACAGTCCCCCTTGGAAAACAAGTCGGTTATTCGATTCGATTCGAGGACATGACGGAGCCGGGTACCACGTTTTTGAAATACATGACAGATGGTATGCTGCTGCGCGAAGCGATGAATGACCCGAATCTTGAACGGTATTCAACGATCATCCTTGATGAAGCACACGAGCGGACATTGGCAACGGACATCCTTATGGGCTTGCTGAAGGCTCTTGCGAAGCGGCGGTCGGATCTCAAGATCATTGTGATGTCTGCAACGCTTGATGCGCTCAAGTTCCAGAAGTACTTCTCAGTGTCAGATGATGGAGGGCCTGCACCGCTGATCACCATACTGGGACGGACACATCCTGTGGAGGTGTTCTACACGCAGGAGCCAGAACCAGACTATGTCGAGGCATCGATTCGGACTGTGCTCATGATACACCGGGCGGAGGATCCAGGCGACATCCTGTTATTCCTGACGGGTGAGGAGGAAATTGAGGATGCGTGTAGGAAGATCAAGTTGGAGGCCGATGACCTGTTGAATCAGGACCCTGACAGTGTTGGGCCGTTGATCTGCATACCTCTATATTCGTCACTCCCTCCGCAACAACAGCAGCGTATCTTTGACCCAGCACCTCCCCCGCGTACGCCGGATGGACCGCCGGGACGGAAGGTGGTGGTGTCGACAAACATTGCGGAAACCTCGCTTACGATAGATGGCATCGTGTATGTGGTGGACCCGGGCTTCTCGGAGCAGAATGTGTATAATCCGCGGATACGGGTCGAGAGTCTGCTGGTTAGTCCAATATCCAAGGCATCGGCACAACAGAGAGCGGGACGTGCAGGACGAACAAGGCCAGGGAAATGTTTCCGACTGTACACTGAGAGGGACTTCAGGAAGGAGCTGGAAGAGCAGACGCACCCGGAGATTCTGAGAAGTAATCTCGGCAACGCAGTATTGGTGCTGGTAAAGTTGGGTGTCAAGGTATATGATTGGGTTTTTGCAACTTCTGCAGAGTCTGAGCTTATGTTGATATAGGACTTGGTGAGATTCAACTTTGTCGACGCCCCAGCTCCGGAGACCTTGATGCGTGCGCTGGAACTTCTCAATTACCTCGCGGCGTTGGATGATGAAGGCAATCTGACACCACTTGGCAAAATCATGGCTGAGTTTCCTCTCGAACCACAGGTTTGTCTGTGTATTTGTATTGGATTAGATACCTGTTGACTGAAGTCTTTGTCCTGCAGATGGCCAAGATGCTTATCGTTAGCCCTGAATTCAACTGCAGCAATGAGATTCTCACAATTGTGGCCGTGCTTTCTGGTGAGCACGTTTGTATACAATTGAACACAGCTTGCTGAGGCTTCGCTGTAGTACCGAATGTATGGCTTCGTCCGCCTCATCAGCGGAGAGAGGCAGACGCTGCGAAGGCAATGTTCACTGTCCCGGACGGCGACCATTTGACTTTACTAAACGTGTATAACAATTATAAGCAAAGTATGTGACATGGCTCCGTCTAGTTGTCTAGACTGATGGATTCTGCACACAGATCAATATGACAATCGCTGGGCATGGAATAACTATCTCTCACAGCGAGCACTTATGCAGGCAGACAACGTCCGATCGCAGCTGCAGCGGACCATGGAGCGTTTCGAGGTTGAGCTGGTGTCTACCCAAGACGAGCGGAAGTTGTATACAAACGTGCGGCAGGCACTGGTCTGCGGGTTCTTCATGCAAGTCGCGCACAAGGAGGGTGAAAAGGGCTCATACTTGACGGTGAAGGACAACCAGGTTGTGTCACTGCATCCGTCATGCGGATTGGACAATCAGCCAGAGTGGGTGATCTTCAACGAGTTCGTTCTCACCACGAAGCCGTACATCCGAACTGTCACGGATATCAAACCTGAGTGGTATGTCTTCTGATCTCTGATTCGGTAGGCCACTAAAAATGGAACTTTTATGTAGGTTATTGGAATACGCAACTAATTATTTCGATCCATCGTTATTTCCAGACGGAGAGACGAAGCGTACGTTGTTGCGGATCCTAAATAAGCGCGCCAGGAAAGCGGCAGGGGTGCCATTACTGGAAGATGGAGCATCAGACGGGAAAGATGGTCGGCGGAAAAAGCGCGGAAAAAGCGCACGCGCCAGGAAAGCGTCACAGGTGCCGTTGCTGGAAGCTGGAAAATCGGACGAGAACGATTTGATGTCTATAACGAGCGGGATGGAGGCACTTATGAGCTAAGACCGCTGCACCCGTGGTCTATTTCATGTCTATGCATATGCGCTCCGGTGCCAAAGGCTGTTCGTAAATTTTGGTACAGGCAATAGCCGCCTAATGGGTCGGCTGCCTGTTCTAAATTTTGTCAACACAGAGAGGGCCTGAGGGATTGTCAGGCCTGCTAGTAGTGGATGCTCGCACACGATACCGTTCTGCGTCCTCCAGGGCAAACTGAAGTCATTATTTTCACCACAACTGCCTAGGAACAATTCCCAACTACACGTTCCAACTTGCACCTTACGCCAACGTTCCCAAGAAGGCAGTCCACCCGTTAGACTTAGGCAGGCGTTGCCTGTACAAAATTCAAACACAGGCTCATGGCGGACGCACGCAGGCCTCGTTCCCACACGTCTCTCAATCCGCACATCCTCACGGGCCATTGCGTGACTGGTGAGATCGAGAGTCAGAGAGGTTTGGATGCGCATCGCACCACCGGACGACCCCATCGCCGCAAGGGCCACACGCGAGACTGCAAGCTCCGTTATCAAACGCCCGAGCGGCGAGCTCGAGCGCACCGATCGAGCGGTGCTGTGGTGTGTGCCCGCGCTCAGCTACCATCACCTCTCCCCACGCCTTTCCATAACGATATTTCGCCCTGCGTGTCAATTTGCCATTTCTGTCAAATGCTCCCGCGGCACCGGGGGGTATTGCCAGTATGGAGGTGGAGTGAATCGTGACGTATCGACGCCCGGGGCTCTATGATGCCTGCGGTTGCTCATTTTGTAATCTGGGATGATCACATCTGTCAACGTTTCCGATATGATAGGAACGGGAGCATTGGTACCTGGGAGAAGACTCGAGAGAGCGTGAGAGGACGGAAGAGTGATGTGGTGAGGTGCCTGCAAATCTTGTAGAAGCGGCGAAGGGAGAGGCAGGCTGCACTGTGGAGAAAATACGAAGGTCCCGCGCCAGATGCTGATTCGCCTGTTTGGGCGGCTGTATCACCCTATGATCTTTATTGGGTACCGCCTGGAGTTTGAGCTGCCTGGGCTGGTACATAGCCAGTTGATTGATCTCTGGTGTCTGGGTTCTTCAAAGGTTGGCACAGACCGCCGTACATCCGCTCGAAGTCCCAAACATCCTGTTGCCGTCTCAGTTTGAGCAGCAAGACCTCTCCGCTGTCTCCACTACGGCAGCGGTCGCTCGCCTGACCAAGCGCTTCTCTTCCCTCTTTATGGCTGGGCGCCTGGACCAGATCTCGGATGCTTCTGCTGACCAGGCCAACGCTCAGCCTAAGCAGAAGCAGGGCGTGCACGCGCTCACTGTTCTTGCGCGCATTCTACAAGATGACCGTTTCGCCCCTTCGGTGCTGGGCTTGACGGTACAGGAGAACCCTGCGGACGCACCGGAGTCTTATTCCAAGGTCGACGCATTGGTCAGCGAGGCAATTGCGGGGTACGCATGGGACTGGGTTATGGACGGCAGCAATTTGGAGCAGGTGGAGAACAAAATGGAGGAGCTCGCATGGATGAATGTCCTGCTGTACGGTGTAGCCTGTAGGCGGTTGGGGCGGACGGAAGAGCGATGGGCAGTTCAATGGCGATTTCTTCTTGTGGGTCCTTGTCTACGTTTTCTGTCCCCGCTGCTGGCCTGAATACACTGTTTAGGATGCATATGATCACATCGAGCCTGTTCCTATCATCTTTCGTGGCCTATCTCTCCCCGTCATCAATCACCCACCTGCTTCGCAATTACTTCCTGACCTCCCTAACGCGGTGGATCTCGCGGGGCCGTCCCGACCTCCCAATCCGCGACTTCTATGCATCCGTATCGGCAGCCCCCGCTCCTGACGGTGGTAAGGACATCCAGCCTACGAAGGGGACGCCCACCATAGCGAATGCTACGCCCAACCCCTGGCTACCCCTCGTCCAGGCGGCGATCCTGCACCCCGACGACCACCTCTGCAAGACGCAGCGCGCGCTGGCGCACTTCGCGGCGCAGTACGGCTGGCGGCCCGCGGGCCACTTGGCGGAGCTGGCGGACGGGCGTGACGCTGCGCTTGAGGGCGCCGAGATGCTGGATGGGACACTGTTTGGCCGCGTTGCGAGGCTGACGGGGGAGATGATCGAGGAGAAGCAAGAGGGGACTAATGGCTTGGTGTGGGACGTGCATGGGTTCTATACCTGATCATCGAGGGCGAGCATGGTTGTCGGTGTTGACTTACTACAGAGATGTATTATTCAGTCTTTGTTGACGTGTAGTCTGTTACCCCCACTCAATTGAATTAGGATTGGTGCGCACAAATTGATGCTAACTTACAGCCGTTTGCAGAACATACGGCGCGTGATCGAAATTTCTTTTTTTGGACAAATATATACATTCTACAGTATATCTGTATTAGCTCAGTCAATACATGTTGGATTGTCTTGAAAATTGAAGCAATGAAATGGCATTGTAAATCCAGAGGGGATGGTCAGCTCAGAATTTTAAAATAATAAGTTTGAACACTTCACAAAAAAGGCATCATGTAAACTCAATATATCTGGATTTCTGTGGCTCCTGGGTCTTTCTGGGACTATCCCTGAATATACATTGTCCATACCGCTCATATAAAGGGGACTGCCAGTTTATTTTGGCTTTTTGTAGCCTGCCCATATGACCTGTGGTTCTTGCACCATTTCATACCAGATTTCCATCTTTCCAGAAACCAACAGAAATATTGGACACACAAAATAAATTGGCAGTCCCCTTTATATGAGTGGTATGGACAATGTATATTCAGGGATAATCCCAGAAAGACCCAGGAACCACAGAAATCCAGATATATTGAGTTTACATGATGACTTTTGTATGAAGTGTTCAAACTTATTATTTTAAAATTCTGAGCTGACCATCCCCTCTGGATTTACAATGCCATTTCATTGCTTCAATTTTCAAGACAATCCAACATGTATTGACTGAGCTAATACAGATATACTGTAGAATGTATATATTTGTCCAAAAAAAGAAATTTCGATCACGCGCCGTATGTTCTGCAAACGGCTGTAAAGCTAGTCGTCTCTAAACAATTGGATGTAAAGAATACAGCACGAATGATTTCGATTTACTTTATTATAAATGTCCGACACGTCAGACCGAAATTTCCCTATGGAAAATCCTCAGGAGAAGCCGAATATCCAGCAGATTTCGGAGCAATTTCCTGTGGGATATCCTGTGAGAGAAAACTCAAAGTAGATTTTGTATTTTCAGGAGATTTCTTGCAAAGAATATCTCCTCAGGAAAAATCTCCCTTACTTATTAGAGCTAAGGCTCCAACCATTTCATCTATTTACCGTTTATAAATGGTTATAACTGTATACTGTTTATGTTTAACTACCCCTACCCCGGTAAATGGTAAATAAACAGTATGTAAACAGTAAACAGATGTGACACATTTTTTCTAGGAGATGTTAAATATCATGCATCCAACAAGGCCAGAACAGGTCTGACATCCAGAAGTCACATGTAACTGGCTTCACTTGATAGATAATCACTTTTATTGGGAGATATTTGCACAGTTATTTGAGAGAAGGAGGGAAATACTCCCATTTTGATGAAAAATCATGACTAATTTCTTTTCATACCATCTTTGTGTTGATGATATTCATCACAGGCACAGACTGTGGCACTGAGTGTTGGCTGTATAAAGGGTTATTGAAGATTTTGAGGACATACTGCTTTCTTTTTCTTATATGTATATGTACCATTTATACCGTTTATTTACTGTTTATTTACTATCTATATACTATTTACTGTTTAAATACTGATTTTCTGTAAACATAAACTAAATAGTTGGAGCCTTAATTAGAGCTCATTGAATACTTACCATTCTTATCCAACTTATATGTCTCTTATTCTACTCATCTGATTCTTATTGACTGCTAATCTATCTCACACATCTCTAATTCCACTCATCAGATTCTTACTGAATGCTCATCTATCTTATATTTCTCTAATTCTACTCATCAGATTCTTATTGAGTGCTAATGTGTCTCAAGATGCTAATCAAACTCTCAGAAAGTTGTTATGAGATCTTCCAATTGCTCACTTACTTCAGCTGTGCTGTGCTAGTAACTAGTATGGACTAGATATGTAGAATGAGCACCATAATAAACAAGCCTTTGTATTTATAGACTTACATTGTACTCCTTGAACAAGGTCACAAAGATACACCTTAAGAAATTATTCTTTTTTTATCTCAATCTGAGAAAGAAAATACTGCAAAAAGTACTTGCATTTGATAGAGAGCCTTCTGTTTAGCCAGAAAAATAAAGTGGAGATATAATTGCATCAAATGTCTTTGGAGGAGTATAGCAGCAGCCAAGCAACAAAAAGACACAAGTCTTCATACTCAGAAAGGCTTATATTGATGAGAGTGAGTTAGAGAAGATGTGGACTTGTGGTGTAGTGGTAAAGTGCTACAGGTCATGCCTTATAAGGCAGTCAATCCTGAGAGGTTGCTGGTTCAATCCTGTGTGGTGGCAGAAGATACTTATTTTTTAAATTTTTATTCCAACCTTCTGTTATCAACCTGTCATTGCTAATGGCATAAAGACACTCTTTAATTGATGATTTTCACCATTTGGTAAGCAACATTGTTTTTCCTTCCTCTCACTTAGTTCTTATCAAGTACTCATGAGTACTCATTATGCACTTATGATGCTTATCTGAGAGGCGATTAGCAAGTGGGTAAAATAATAAGTACTTATGACACTTATGTGACTTATGTTACTTTTTTATCTCAACAAGTGCTAATAAGAGCTAATAAGTAAGGGAGATTTTCCCTGATGCTATTACACGAGCTCGTGACTTAATCGCGTCGCGTCCCCCGTCGAGACTCCAGGACTTAACTTAGGCCCTACTCGGCTGCGCGGCTTTGCGAGACCGGCCCTGCCAAATTGAAAGCGGACGCTTGGAGTCTGGCGGATGCCGTGAAAGCGTCCGCTTTCAATTTGGCAGGGCCGGTCTTCCCAAGCCGCGCAGCCGAGTACGTAGGCCCTAAGACGTCTTCTCTTCCACGACCAAGTCTGCAGTCTCTAGTGCATCCGCCACCTGTTCAACTCACACCTGCATGTCCCGCTCAATGCACTGTTTCCAGACCCATTCTTTTCTTTGCACTCGCGCTTACATACTCTAAGGCCAACCACACCGTCCCAAAGCTGCTCTCCCCCGCGATCTCAAAGCACTCTGTCGAGGCTATTAGAAAATACCCTATAGTGTGCATTCAACTCTTATAACATTTTTAAAATGAACATTTATGTGCTTTCATCTAAACCGGACTATAGGAATGCCAGTGCAACCTTTCGATGACTATATGCGCGATCGACGTGGAATTCCAAGCTCATGATGGTAAGCGCTGTTTTTCCCCGCATATATGCTTTGATATATTCTCACAAGACACGTTACATTGCACTAAAAAGTATACATGCCCCGGAACAGCTGCCAGAATATATATTGTACTACTTAGACATGATGAGTAGGCAATATGGGTGATCTTCGAAGTTGAGTGCAATTGAAGCAGCTAATGTAGAAGACTAATCATGATGCTGACGAGCGCTGGAGATAGCATCACACTCGACATCCAGTACTCTGCCAAAAGGTGTGTTTCACTTTTTTGAGATTCATTTATATCCGAGCACTGAGGAGACGCCATAGTGTGCTCGGTATATCGGTTCGCGGCGCCGGCGCATTCACTGGTAAGTACTTAAAGATATTTGTGCACTTTTCCTTAGTCGGCAACCCAAGAGACCTAGGGTAAGTGTATGACATGTCAATGTATATATTATATCCTCTTCAATATGAGTAGTAAAATGATCAATGGAGTATCCCATGAGTAACGAGAGTGAGGGCGTCGGGCAATGAGTGATACCATACAGCGGGCGAAATCCTAGCCAGAATATCGCCAGGAGGTTCGAAGAAAACTGCCTGAAAACTGCCCGAAAATCGGATAAAACCTGGCAGTTTCCAGGGAATATCCAGCCAGGTGACCTCCAGAAAACTCGAAGTATATTTCATATATTCTGGCAATATCCTGTCGGGAAATTTCGCTTGATGTGCCGTGCCGTCGAGCGTCTGGCCAATATCAATGTCCGCGACGATCATGGCGCTTATAAATACCGGCTTGCATGTGATAAATTCAGTTGCAGCGACCACTGTCAGGCAGTCTGTCCGAGTGGTCTCAAGTAAGCTTACTAGACATGCCCCCTGCTGCACTGGCGGTTCCTTCTCCCAGACCTCAGATCCACTCCCTGCTGCACTATCTACCATGACCATGATCATTGGCGACGTGCATGGGGTACCGTCCTCACCACCCAGACGCATTACCCACTCGAACGAGACGACGAAGCTCCAGGAAGGCGATGTGATACAGATATTTGACTACATTCTGGAATGGGACAAGGATTGTGTCACCGAAGAACAATCGAGAGCGTATGTGACTTATACCGGACGCACTCATTCATCACTCCGAGCTAACTCACAATACGGAACCCACAGATGGAGAAGGACGGGCGATCCCATGTGCGATGAGGCGCTGCAGGTTGTGTTCCCTAGCTCGTCCTCAAGCGTGGGCAAGGATCTTTTGGCGTGTGTTGAGGGATATGCTACTGAGCACCCAGAATGTGAAGCAGTCAAGGCGTTTCTCGAAGAAGTGTCGCGGGCGCCCCCTCCTGGTATACAGACGACGGCGCGGGACGTTCAGCTATCTCAAGAGCTCTTTCTGGATAATGCTATAGAAATTGTACAGGCCCTTTTGCACTACAGTCTTGCAGGGGGTTTTGCGAGGTAAGCTCAACATACTACATTTAATTTCTCCGGATTTCTCTGTTGAGGGCCATGACCTGTCTCGGGGGTGCAATATCTCTTGAAGCACGGTTTATATTCGACGCTTGGCATCTTGCGTTCATGCGTATTTCGTCCAATAGTCCCTCCGGCTGTCTTCATTAGTGAACCAATTATGATATTGAAATTATGTCCACTTGATCTAATTGTTTTCGATCGAATGCATACTTTTGGACAGCTTGAAGTACAGCCGCGATACTACTGTATATGGGACCCTATTGTTTGCGCTGATTCGATTCGAGGGATATGGGACTAATGACTGACCATCCTTCGTAGCCCACGCATCGTGCGAACCCTCCAAGCCGTCTCATACCTTGTCCCCCATACCAAGAAGAGTGCGCAAGTACCTATTGATCCTAGTAGCATTGATACCCCTGCATCCGCCGAGGCGTCAGCTCGCATCACGAATACATCGAACGAGCGTACGTTCATTAGGCTACTCGAGACATTTCAATTTGTCCTAGATATCCTGGATTGTTCTTCTATTCCTCCACGATTTCAATCTCATGACGGCTCTACTTGCGAGCTGAGAGATGCGGCGTCGAAGTCCCTGGTTAGTGAAGAATCCGTCTTCGCATACTTGATGCCAGGCGGGGAAGGCTGGAGGTCTACGGTGAACGTCCGCTTGCTGCATGGTGTCGCACGCATGCGAGTCAGAGAAAGATGGAGAAGGGAGGGGAGAGACGTTTCTGAGGACGAAGCAGTGCCTATCAGCCAGGAGGAGCTTGGTGGAACGTGGGTGTCTGCTATGGCTCATAATTTCTCTGCTGACCACGATTATACCATGCCATGCCAATTTCAGCCTCGCAGCATTTTCGACGGTCCCCATGTGGTGTCTGCACCGTCTGCACGTACCCCCTTCTCAAGCGCACGCCTCCGCATACCTCGCGCTCTGGCGCCACGTTGGCTTCTACCTCGGCGTGTCCCCATCCATCCTCCTCCGTCACTTCTCCAGCACCCTCAAGGCCGACAAGTTCATCGCAACAACGGCGTTGCTACACCTATTCTCATTAGACGACCCTACAGACGTCGCCGACGCGCCGACAATCCCTATCCTGCGCGCCGCGTCGGACCGTCCGCCCACGTTTACCTCATTCGAGTACAATTGTGCCCTCACACAGCACCTGCTCGGCCCGGCGCTCGCCTTGCGCGTCGGGCTGGGGGAGCCGCGTCTGGCGATGCGCATGGCCATGCATGCACGGCTGCTCGTGCAGCGCATCCCGCACTGGTTCGTGCGGTGGTACCCCCGCAAGGCGTGGGCGGCGAAGCGCCGTGCGGTCATGCGGGAGGGGATCGCGCGCAGTCTCAGATACCACCTCGGCATGCGCCGGGTATCCTTCCGCCCGAGAACCGCGATTGCGGAGGAGGGCGCACCGGGCATGGGTCAGGGCGGAGAGATTGCGCCGGGGGTCAGGGAGGTGGAGAGTGTGAAGCGGGACCCGGCGGGCGTCGCTTTGCTTGTGCGGAGATGGCAGGAGGTGATCGTGGAGATGGTGGCAGTCTGCGGCGCTGTGGGTCTCCTTGGAGTGGGAGTTGGCTGGTTGGCTTTGCGACGTGTACCGATTCGGATATGAGTTTCGTGCGATTCATGGACGAACAATTTGTAGACAATCTACATAAGGGCAATCACAGTAGACGATCCGTAAATTTTATAAACCGATAGCAGTACCGATAATTGGGGCTGTTTCGTTCTCAGACCTGCGGTTGTCTCACTTGTCTGACGAACTCTGATCTGACTACTGAATACTACATAGTACTACGATAAGAGTGAAAAAAATATGGTTCAATCCGGGCTCGAACCGGAGACCTCCTGTGATCATCTCATGTGAGACAGACGTGATAACCAACTACACCATTGAACCGATACGGATGGTGGCCCAATATGTAATTAAATAATTACTCTACCTTTTTTGTCAATCCAGACAGACGCGCCCACGTGATGCTTGCGGGTAGTGACATTCTGAAAGTCTCTTCGCCACTTTCTCCAGCTCATCATGACCTACTCTATCTTAGGTTTGGGAGAACGGTTGTGCATACACTCTTCACATGTGGTCTCATGCAATTCATTCGGAAGGCCAGGTACTATGAACGTTCAGCTATTCTAGGCGCTTGACATACCCGTCGTGGACAGCACCGAGGCCACATTTCGTCGAGCTGGATAAAGCATAACGACCCAGAACGAATGATATATGGAGTACCCGCTAGTATTTTTATGGTCAAGCCGGGTCTATTGGACGGTACTACCCATCGATATGGGCGCTCTCGGTGGTTCGAGTCTGAAATATCAACTAATTCTGTTGCTCTTTTGGACACTAGTTTACCTTGCGCTCCTGCCAGATGCGTGCATAGTCTTCCGGAATGAACACAGCCGGCAAACATGTGCACAAGCAACCAATGGCATAATCGGGATCTTTTCGGCATTCAAGGGTTCTTACTTCTCAGATACGTCCCGCCAGATCAGCGCTGTGTGACCGTCTCTGCCTAAATTTGATCTGCTTTTCAGACTGGCAGGTCTTCCAGGTTTAATTACATGTCAAGACATCCGTAGAACTTCTGCAACCGCTACATATATTTATTTAGGATGCCGGACGACGATGGTCTTACGACGCTATAGCAAATCCGCTCCACGGTTTGTGATGATACGTTTGCACAAATGCTCGCGCCTGTCGTAACTACATCACCTTGACATTCGTGTGTTGGTTTACTTGTGACCTGAATCAGACGGAATCAGCCAAGCTTGGTACGGCTTCTTGAGATTTTGTTTGTTCTTTTGGAAGTAGTCTCTTTGACGGATTTTACTTGACGCAGTCACGGTATTGACATGTAGTCTGTTGCTCTGCTAAGGTGTGAACATCACAGATTGGATTTCATGCTTGCATGATTGAAAGAAGCTACCCGTCAGTTGGCTATCGCCTGATTTCTGTGTCTCATTTTGATACAATCCTTTTCAAAAATGTGCTGACCAATGCATATCAGTATGAACCCACTGTTTTCACGGATGTTAGGGGCACTGCGACTTTTAGATCCTATTGACGAGAAAAGGTACCTCGCCTGTAGAACACATTTACACGTTGCACGCGCTGGCACGTTTACTTCTTTAACTGCTCGGTTCATGCTCACACCCCCTGCTTCTAATAGATATGGACTCTAACTTGCTCTGCTCCGAAGTTCCGAAGCATATAGTTCCTCTCTCGACCGGCCTAGGCGAAATACGACCTAACTTCCCACCATTACGACTTCCCTGCATCCAGCAATAATTGAAAGCCAATTTTATTGGCTCGTTTAGTGTGACCAGCGTTTTGTACGGCAATCCTCGTGCCTAGGTCTGCGGACATCATTTGTGACCGTTGCATTTCGTTAACAACGTCTCCACAGTGCTTTCGAATTTTTCAGGCTGACGACAGGTAGGCGAGAAGTTGGAGCCTATCTGTATTTAAAGGATAACGCACGGTTGAAGCTTTACCCTCCCTCGACACTCATCCATCGTACCCGTCACCACCATGGTTCTCGCCACTCCACATCCTCCTTCAGCTGGCGACTCTTCTTCTTTAGTCCACCAACCCTTCAACGCTCGTGTCTGGTTGAGCTCTTTAGGTGCGTGAGCTTTCTCACACAATTGCTCGCCGACTGGTTTTTATTTTCAGTCGCAGCGCGATCGTCCATTCTCAATGTATTCAAAGAATCGATAACACGTGGATCGATCGAAATTGAAGAGGCCACAAAGGTCACTCGTTACGGAACATACAACGAAGGGTGCAAGGCCCCGCGTCTCAAAGTGCTCGCAGATGGCTTTTGGATACGGGTTTTCATGTGGGTCAATTTTTACTCCGTGTCATAATTTTCATACACTCAACGGTGAATAGTTCTGGAGGGCTTGGTTGTCAGTAACACATACCCCAATTTGTCCCGCTTGGACTGATATACACCGGACGCACCAGTTAGCGAAGCATACATGATGGGCGAGATCAAAAGCGATGACTTGACCGCGATACTAGAGGCCAGTGGACATGTGGCTCCCATCGTTTTTCATAGACTGATATCTCACATATAGCTTTTCATTGACAATCTCACTGGGGTTTCCAAAATGTCATCCGTCTATACTCGTATCTCCGCAATGGTGACGAGCTTGTCGAATGCCTATTTTAGACAAAGCCGCTCGATGGCTCGGCTGAATGCCAACATTAGTTATGATCAGTCTAATGAGCTCTTCAAGGTATGCATTCGCTACTTCTATTGAGTTACGGGTGCATGTCTTAAGAATAATTGCAGGCATTTCTCAGCAAGGAAATGATGTATTCTTGCGCTTTGTGGGACGATGAGCAAGGCGGAGTAAACGGCGACCTTGCATCCAGTCCCATTGTGATGGACGGCCTGGAGTCGGCGCAGCAGCGCAAGATTCACCATGTGTTGCAGCAAGCGCGACTGCGTCCAGGTTATCGGATATTGGAGTTTGGTTCGGGTTGGGGCGGGCTCGCTATAGAGGTATTCCATTCTACAATATGTCAGCGGTGTTGAATCTGTGCTAAAATCATCAGGCTGCAAGATGCTATGGGTGCGAGGTGGATACACTCACATTGTCGGTCGAGCAAAAGGCCCTTGCGGAAGAACGCATCAAAGATGCTGGATTAGAAGGCCTCATTCGTGTCCATCTTCTCGACTATCGTGATATCCCTGAGGAATTTGAGCATGCGTTCGACGCGTTCATTAGCATCGAGATGATCGAACACGTCGGTCCAAAGGTAAGATTAGTCTAATCTTGAAAGTAGGGAGAGGTTGACCCATGATGGCAGCACTATAACACGTACTTCAAACTCGTAGACTTCGCTCTCAAGAAACGAAACGCGACCGCCGTAGTGTCTTCCAGCACGTTCCCAGAGGCGCGTTATAGCGACTATCAGTACGTTGATTGATTCTTATTGTTTTAAATTCCTTTAACGATTTGCTAAATTCCTATCTATGTCACAGACCAGAGGACTTCATGCGAAAATACATGTGGCCGGGCGCGTGTCTACCAAGTGCAACGGTCCTCATCAACGCTGCTCACACTGGTTCTCAAGGTCGTTTGACTGTCGATAGAATCGAAAACCATGCAGCTCGTACGTCGTTCCACTTCCCCTTGCCTTATCTTACAGAAAGCCGTATGCGATTTACCCAGACTATCCCCGTACCCTACGAACTTGGGACCGCCGTCTGAAGGCTAATCTGCGACAGGATATCATTGCACAGTCGCATCCTGCGCTGCGAGATAACGCCCAGTTTGGGATATTTATGAGGAAGTGGGAGTATCAGTTCGCATATGCGTCATCAGGCTTCGCGAAAGGTTATCTCACTTGCCACATGTTGACATTCATCCGTACGGTGGGGATTTCTAACCACTAATCAGAACCGGTACTAACATTTGTGGGCTCCATGACAGGATGACCCCCCGTTAGTGCCCTCAACAAGCTCGAGGTCTTGAGAATGTAGGATTCGACCAACTCCATTTTTGCCGCATCATAAATGGACAATTAGATGCCGGGTCAAGTAGACTCGCAGTCTTACTGTTATATCGTAGTTGAGAAAACAGCAGCCCCGGTCGTATAAGTCTGCGATACTAATCATTGCCCTAGTTATACACCGTTTAACGTACAAAACAACATTCAACTCCGTCCAGACGTGTAGCTAAACTGTAAGAGTCCAAACTTGTTTATAAATTTATCCCTCTCTTACAAGCTGCGCGAGTTCTGCCCAAGAACCAAAAAATCAGTTACTCTACCCGTCAACCTCAGGGACTCGGGACGTTGTATCCACCTTCATAAATTAGAAAGTCCATTTCTTATCTTGTAGAACCCATAATCTGCCCTCCGGTAATATGATGGTCCTGAGAGTCGGGCACGAGCCGTGCCAATGCGTAACAATGTCATGATCGTCGCCAAACGAGGTTCCGAAACCAGACATGAACGTGATGTTTCGCAGCTCCGAGAATTTGGACAATGCAGGCGCGAAGTCGAGAAGAATTTGCTGTATGGGTCAAGTCTTAGTTCGACCTTTTGCAAATAATAGGTGATATGAGTACTCACATGATCGTAGCGCCCCCCAAACATAACGAAATGTAGAGACTCGAGCTGCGGGAAACGCGCGACAATTGCGTAAAGTAGCTCGAGTGGCCGCATGTCATCCAGTGATAGAATAATGAGTCGCTGGATGATCGTGCTGGATAGCTTGAGCATGTCCAAGGGGGCGAATTCGTCGCCTGGAAAGATTGTTATCGATGCAGCCTCAATGGGCCTCCCTGCGACTATCTGCTCGAGGATGCTCAACCCCGCGTGGATCGAGCGAAACGACGTGAGACGCGGTAGAGCAGAACGCGAGATCACGAATGGCGAGTTGGTCTGGAAGCCATTTAAGCTCAGTTCCTCCAACAAGGGCTGTGTCTCCAAAAAGCGCGCCATGGGCTCATCGCAGCGTGCAGATGTTATCAGCGTGCGCAATGAGAAGCTTGTGCCATAAAAGAGCCATGCAAATGGGAATTGACTGTCGTGGGGTGAGAGCTCGATAGTGAGGTGCTGAAGTGACTTCATCTGCTGTAAAACGCTCTGCAACAATCGAAGGAAGTTTCCAATAACCCGATTGGTCGACAAGTTGATTGTGAGGCTGTGCACAAGTACCGCGTTGTTTGGGTTAGAGGCAAGAGACGTGAGACAAGCGACACAGCGCGGAGGGGGCATCTTCGGAATGTCATGATACAAGGCGCGCACACCAAGTGCCTGGAAGAGGCTGTTTGTTCTCAGGACGGAAGAGAGCTGCCCATGGGGGACCTCCTGGATGATGAGGTCGATGATCTCAATGGGTAAGGTAGGGAAGTTGAGGCTGCTCATGACTGAACGAGGTGAACAAGGTACTGGGACTGTTGGACAGACTCCGCCACTCGGTGGCACTTCCAAGTTCGTCTCGTTTATACGACTGTTCCAGTCACGTGTCACTTTGCTCAAACTACGACGACTTAGAACACGAGGAATTTCAGGAATGCACAACAGATATTTCTTTATTTTGCATCATAAAGATACTGAAGCTGTGAGGTAGCAAATGTGCAATGATGCAAGTGGATGAATGAGTGTGTAAGTTCCTGCACAATTGTTAGCACAGCGCACACGCCTAGCGGTCAATTACGAAGTGCACCGTGATCAGCAAAAGTGCAGATACTGTACCATTTCGACCACTAGTTCAGTCACATGTCACGGACCCCTCTGAACTGGGCTTTGAGTTCAAAAATCACGGTCACAAATGAAATTGAACTCGTCCCCAGGTCATTTGTCACGGGCCGAAAAACAATGATTTTCGACTCGTTTCAGGCTTAGAAAATGCACGAAATGCGTTCAGGACCTTTCTAAAATGTGGTAGAGCACTACAAATAAGTAATTTTTTTAAAAATCTAGTCCAACTTCCTCCTCTTCCCCTTCCGGTCAGAACTCTCCCAGCTGCTTTCTGCCGCAGGCCAAGATACGCCACAATCCATAATTTCCAAATCGTCCAGAATGCTGAGATCGTATGCAGATAGATCATCTGTAAGGTTAGAGGTGTGACCGCGAACATTCAAGTCGGCTCGAACGTCTGAGACCGGCGGAGGATCTTGTACGAATACAAGACTTTCGTGGTCAAGTTCTTCAATCACCATGCTCGCCGACAGCGTGCCATCATCGCCGATAATATATCCAACAGGAGCCATTTTGTTCCAGCTGGGCCCGTTTGAACATGCTCCAAGACGGCACTCAGCGGAACGCTGGTGTCATCGGCTCCTTCCGAGTCGTCGAAAGGAGGCTCCTCCACTCCTGTAGGAAGATTCGGCTCATCCTTGCGTCCATTTATACGCCGCCATACTTCTGGTTCATAAAGTTCAATGACGGCACACAGCAGTCTACCGTGAGCTTGTAGGGTGGATATAGCAGCACACAGTGAGCTGGCAGATAGATACTGGTGACGCCATAGGGCTCCGACGCTAAAGTAACACAGACATAAAATAATTACACATTTTCGGCCCAATTTTGCTCAATATCTAGCTGCGGACGAGCGGAACGACTTGCTAGCCTCATGCAAATCCGTCGGAATCCAGACCCGAAGACAATGTCACACCTGCCGCCGCGCCAGCGGTAGTTCAGCCACATATATGTCACGACCCCCCTTGAACTGAACTGGGTGTCCTGTCACTGGTCACATCCGCTCCTGAACTCATGAACTGGCCAAATTTTCTGTCACATGTCACAGTGCCTGAACTGGTGGTCGAAATGGTACAGTAGATTGCCTAGCACGGAGTGGTAGGTCAGACGCGGCCCGGTAGATCATGCTCGGAAAAGTCCGGCAATGCTAGATAAATGCAAGGCGTCCTCGGGGTGGATTGACAAGTCTTTGAGGTATTGGGTAAGGGTTTCCCAGAGTAGACATTTCATAGCCAGGATGGCTCGGAAATGCCTATGTTTTCAGTCATAGAATGGGTGCTGCTCGCATCTTGCATAAGTAGATCGGAGCACCAATGACATGGCATAAAATTATATGTGTGTATGCACATCGTGTTATTCGTACGTGCTGTATACTGTAATTACAAGCCGTCCAAGTATCAGAATTGAGTTTCATAACATGAAAATAAGGAGTTCTGCTAAGAACGAGACGAAGTGCATTTTCGTTTAAATAACCAGGAATGAAATTTCTCTATCCAATTTGTGGTCATCAGAGGGAGAAACAGCTTGACACACCTTCAGAGAAGCGTGATCAGCAGCCACCTTCTCATCCTCGCCATCCCAACCATCCTCCAAGTATGCTAATCGCTCCTACCCGAGGCCATTCTCTAGACACGCTCAAGGCAAAAATTTGCAAGATGTCTCAAACTCACCTGACGGTGCCCTCATGCTAATACGGAGAGGCAATCTTGACCAACGACCTTCGGTCGTTCGGAAGAGCGAGGAGAAGGAGTCGAGTGTCAAAGCCAATTGGAAGTATGTATTCAAGTATTGTCAGACCAGAAAATCTTTGTCGAGTCTTGGCTAGCTTTCGTAGTTGCGAGACTTTCACCAGAAGATATGAGAAAAAGCAGGGCTCGAGGGGTTGTATGTGTCTGAACCAGTGAACTTGAAGGTCCTCAGCGATGGGATGGCAGACATGTGACTCCGACGCGTCGCTGCAATGACGTAACGCGTCAAGCTTTCAAGGCGCGTCCGATGTTCTCCGAAGTTTCTTGCTATAAGAAGCGCGATTGAACGGTTCGACGACCCAAAACAAACTTGATTTCTTACTACCACCATCTGCATTATCGACTGTCCACTATTCACATCCTGGATTTCTCCTTTTTGCCTCTATTCTGCCGGAGTCGTCAATTTGGTGTGCCTGCTGCAGAGCCGGGCCCGTCTTGTATACCGTAAGCTGCACGCTTGCTGTGCCATGAGCGGGACATTATTCTTACACTTTTCGCACCACAGAATGTAGGAATATGTTTCTTTTTTATAATTTTATACAGCTGCGTAGAACACGTACACTGCACATCCTGAGTGTCGCGTTATATGTGCATATATGGAGCGACATAGGCGCATATATTACCATGTAAGTTCTTCACCAGCCCCATCTGACAGATAGCTGTTGATATTTTTTCTGCATTTTATAGTGTCCGCCTCTACGTCGCTGAGCCAACTCCATTCCCATAACGGTCGACCTATAGGTGGCGGGCGGGATGACTGGCGCACTGCATCTCGAGACGAGTGACCATATGGATTATTGATATTTTACTACCGTGCTTATAATTAGCACCAAGTTTGAGTATTACACTACCTATATACAACTATATAACATGCATTTTCATCCAATTGCATCAACAACGTTGCATACAATGATAGTCAGGCAGTTTTCATATCGGCAACTGGTTGTGCAGGCGTTTCCCAATTCGCCAAGCACAGTTCAAGCATGTTCAGACATTTCCCAATCGGTGATCTTCTCGAGCGGAGCTTGTGTCATCGCGTTACCCCTGGTGAGGAAGGACAAGCGGTAATCTACTCAATGGGATAGATGTTAATTACAAAGAACCTGTCACCGGACAGGTTTGGTAGGTGAGGCAGGTATGGTTTATCTACGTAGTTTAACTTAGTTTACCGTTTCGGGCTTTTGCTGATGTCACCTCCTATGCGACGACGTTAAATTGTTACCGGGGTGAGTTTTCCACAGCAACAACGAACGACCCAACCTGAATCACTCTGGAGACTCGCGCGAATTAATATGTTAAAGAGATTATAAGATTCCAAGAAATATCGTAGATAACTCAAAACAATTAATGCATCATGCAGTCTTCTCTTTGCCATACCGGTACGACTCGGCTTGTGCCTCAGCCTTAACACCCTCAGCCTCGACCTCCGAAAGCATCTGCTTCTCCATCGCTGCGAACTCCTCCTTGCTAACGTTGGCCTTCTTCATCGCAGTTACACGCTGACGGTACTGGCGGTACTTGTCATCCGTGCCGAAGAGACGGTCACACCACCGGAACGACGTCGAGAAGTTGTTCACGAACGCCATGTGGTGGAAGTCGTGGTGTTCAGCACCTGACCAGAACGGCAGGATGTGCTGCAGCGACCAAGGGAAATCTGCAATATTTTGCCGTGTCAACAGTGTCAAAATCAACAGCACCGCATTTGACTCACCATAGCCGCTGTGCGCATCGACCGCCTGGAATAGACGAAGGGTAATCCAGACATACATGGTGAAGATGTGCAGATCGCGAGCGAAGTAACAGTAGAGGAGAGGTCCAGCGATGGTACCGGTTCCGAGGATCATGACCTCAGCAGGGTGAGCGTACTCCGCAGCAAGCCCGAAGGGAGCAGAGTACTTGTGGTGAATTTTGTGGATGTGCTTGTACAGAGGTCCCCAGTGAAGAGCCTGGTGAGCTGCGGAACCAATCAACAAGAGCAACACAGCAGGAAAATAAGTGGACAAACCGAAGTAGTGGAACATGTCCTCGAATACGAAGAAGAACGCGATTTGAGGAGCCATGATCTTCCATGACGGGAACGGTACCTGCCACGTTGTCATGTTGAACATCTCTGCCATTGGGTGGAAAAACCAAATCTGGACACAAGTAAATTTGTAAGTCAAATGACCATCGAAGCCAGCACCGGCAACTGACCATGGGAAGCTCAATCGTGAAATGCGAGTAGAGAACGAGCTTAGTACACTCCCATTGCTCCTGCGCTGACGGAACCTTGTTAGCCTGGAGCTTCCACTGCCGGAAGTACGGAATGGAGTCGATGATGATCCACGGGATACAACGGCCGAAATAGACGATCTGAGGGGACGAGGTGAGGACACGGCATACGACTTCCAAATGCTGAACACACCTCGTGAAGAAGGAAGCTCATGAGACCAGTCGCAATCACCGGGTTGCCAATCCATAGGTACCAAGCAGCCCACTGAGTTTCGACCCAGTTCAACTTGCTGAAGTCGGTGTCGGCATACAAGACATCCGCTGACTGGTATACAGGAGCTGATGAATTCATCGTGCCGAAGTAAAGAGTGACAACAACAGGACAACCACTGCACAGTCCTGTCGGTGGGAAGGAGACAAGAGAGCTGTGGGACGCCCCTGGTGCCGTGAGCTGAAGATATATTCCCGGGAGGGGTGGTACGATGGATACCAGTGGAAAATTATTTAGTAGAGGAAATATTACATAACGTTATGTAACACATAACATGCGTGATCGGCCGCCGTAATGTTTCGTACTTCACAAAGTTCACATTGGACGAGACATATGGGTGTGATCCTAATTTACACAAAAAACCTCTTGTGATTGAGAATTGAAGAGTCTGAAGTTCAGCGGACGCAATGCCTAGCGCTCGCTTTTCAGAGGTCAAAATGGCCAAATTCGGTAAGTTAGCTCGTAACCTACGCCGGCAACTTGCGATGGTGGTGGCACAATTTGGACTAGACGCGCACTAGTGAGGTATCTCAGGACTGTCATTCAACTATGCAATCTATGCTCCTCAAAGGTCAAGCTCAGTGCGCATGCTGCTAAACATTGTTCGACCTGTCTCAGGTCATGGTATTCGTTAGCTAAGCCCGTTGGACCAGATTCAACCTATGAAGACCCATCGATGGGGCCCCGCTCGCTCCAGCCAAAAAAATCAATTACGATGAATCACGTGACCGACCACCCAAAGGAAAGGACTTGCCAAATTTTTTCCTCTTCTCCTCTTCCTCTTCACTCGGCTCTCTGGCAGGACGAGCGAAGAGGAAGAGTCTATACCTATTCAACTCTCATCGATCCTAAAATCAAGTATGGCTCTTTCAAACCCTCCTGCACCTAAAACGGACGTCGTCCGATCTGTGCTCGCTCGTGCCGCCAGTAATTATCCAAATGGTCTGCCTGCGCCGCCTATCACGCCTGCGCCACACACCGCCGAGGCCGTTCTCGAATTGGCCGATGGTTCTGCTTTTCGCGGTATCAGCTTCGGCGCTGAGGGCAAGAGTGTAGCAGGAGAATGCGTATTTCAAACCGGTCAGTACAGAAACATGGTCAGATTTTGACTGTCTGACCATCTTTACGTGGGTACTAGGTATGGTGGGCTATACCGAGTCCCTGACAGATCCCTCGTACGAAGGCCAGATCCTGGTTCTGACATATCCATTGATCGGCAATTACGGCGTACCCTCTCGCCCGAAGTCGAGCTCGGTCGAGGATCTGCCTGTCGACTTCGAGTCCTCGCGCATTCATGTCGCGGCCGTGGTCGTCGGTTATTACTCGGAGGACTTCAGTCACTTCTTGGCTAGCTCATCTCTAGGCGCATGGCTGAAAGAAAGCGGGGTGCCCGCCATTTACGGTGTGGACACTCGCGCGGTCACCAAAAAAATTCGAGAGCAGGGCTCGATGCTCGGGAAAATCCTCGCACAGCGCACGGGCCCGCCTGTGCTGGCTGGACGTTCCCTGCTACCCGCATCGCAGCCTGCCTCGCGTGCGTCTTCACCATCTGGCGCGTTGATCACGAACTGGCGCGAAGATTATGTGGACGTGCCGTTCAGCGACCCGAACCAAGACAACCTCGTCGCTGTTGTATCAGTCACGTCCCCTCGGCTGTACAAGCCCGTTGTCCCGCCGCGGATGCATCCGGTGGAGCAAAGACCACTGCGCGTGATCGCCGTGGACGTGGGGATGAAGTTCAACCAGATTCGTTGCTTCACTCATCGCGGGGTCGAGTTGAAGGTCGTTCCTTGGGACTATGACTATCTCGCTGAGTCGGAAGAGCCATTCGACGGTCTGTTCGTCTCGAACGGTCCGGGCGATCCCACCATGGTGAAACCTACGATCACTCGGCTGGCGAAGGCAATGGAAAGGGCAGACCGCCCGATCTTTGGTATTTGTCTTGGTCATCAGTTGCTGGCATTAGCAGCAGGCGCGTCGACATCCAAGATGAAGTACGGTAACCGCGGACACAACATACCGTGCACGGATGCGCTGAGCGGAAGATGTTACATCACCAGTCAAAATCACGGTTTCCAGGTCGATACTGAGACGCTACCGGAGGGCTGGAAAGAGCTCTTCCAAAATGCGAATGATGGCAGCAACGAGGGCATTTACTGCGTTGACAAACCATTTTTCTCGGTGCAGTTCCACCCGGAATCGACACCAGGGCCGCGTGACACGGAGTTCCTGTTCGACGTCTTCATACAGAATATATTGGACTGTGCAACGACGCGTACGCCTGTCCCGATTACCATGCCGGGCGGGGCGAAGGAAGACAATGAGAAGCGCGTACCACGCGCGAACGTACAGAAAGGTGCTCGTGCTTGGGTCTGGGGGCTTGTCCATTGGACAGGCCGGCGAGTTTGACTACTCCGGCTCGCAGGCAATCAAGGCGCTCAAGGGGGAGGGCATCTACACGATCTTGGTGAATCCAAACATTGCGACAATCGCAACATCGCGCGGTCTTGCGGACAAGGTATACTTCCTTCCCGTGACGCCTGAGTTTGTGCGAAAGATCATCAAATACGAGAAACCGGACGGCATTTACGTCACGTTCGGCGGGCAGACGGCGCTAAACGTAGGGATCAAGCTGAAGGACGAGTTTGAGGCGCTTGGTGTCAAAGTGCTTGGGACGCCGATCGACACTATCATCACGACAGAAGATCGCCAGTTGTTTGCGAGCGCCATGGCCGAGATCGGCGAGCGGTGTGCCCAATCGGCCACTGCGACGGCCACGGACGAGGCGGTTGCTGCGGCGAACACGATTGGGTACCCGGTGATAGTGCGTGCAGCATATGCTCTGGGAGGACTCGGATCTGGCTTCGCTCAGAATGAGAAGCAGCTGAAGGCTCTGTGCAGCAAAGCCTTCGCCACCAGCCCTCAGGTCCTTGTGGAGAAGAGCATGAAAGGCTGGAAGGAGATTGAGTATGAAGTTGTGAGAGATTGTCGCGACAATTGCATCACTGTCTGTAATATGGAGGTAGGCTTACGCTTGAGAATCTTTGCCGATTATCTTATTCATCCCATCATAGAATTTCGACCCTCTAGGTATTCACACAGGTGACTCGATTGTCGTGGCTCCCTCGCAGACGCTTTCGGATGCCGACTATAACATGCTTCGGACGACCGCTATCAATGTCATTCGGCATCTCGGCGTTGTGGGCGAATGCAACATTCAATACGCACTGAATCCCATTTCTCGAGAATATTGCATTATTGAGGTGAGTTCTCCAGCCCAGTGTTTTTTGTCGCATCCATTGAACGGTGTCCCAGGTGAACGCCCGATTGTCCCGATCGTCTGCTCTTGCGTCAAAAGCAACTGGATACCCGCTTGCCTTCATCGCAGCAAAGCTCGGTCTCGGAATTCCTCTGAACGAGATTAAGAATTCGGTGACCAAGGTCACCAGTGCCTGCTTCGAGCCAAGCTTAGACTATGTCGTCGTCAAAATCCCTCGTTGGGATTTGAAGAAGTTTAGCCGCGTCAGCAGACTTCTGAGCAGCAGCATGAAGAGCGTCGGTGAGGTGATGAGTATTGGCCGCACCTTCCAGGAGACTATCCAGAAAGCTATTCGTGCGATCGACGATCAATTTTCTGGATTTGCAAAGGTTGGCTACGTTTATTTTGAGTCTCGGAAAAGGCTGACAGGCTCTACAATACGCTAGAATGATTTCGTAGAAGACATCGACGAGGAGCTGATGAACCCAACGGATAAGCGTATCTTTGCCATCGCTGCCGCCTTCTATCGCGGCTACAGCGTCGACAAAATCTGGCAGATGACCAACATTGACAAATGGTTCCTCACGCAACTGCAGTCAATCTATCGCATGGAGTTAAACTTATCGTGAGCTTTGCTTATTTCTCTAATGCGCAATATCCTGATAACTCTTTCGCGCAGAACTTGCACAGTGTCAAACATTGGCAATGCCAAGCTGCGACAAGCGAAACAGCTTGGATTCTCTGATCGTCAGCTCGCCATCTGCATGGGCTCCACAGAGCTCGCTGTCCGGCGTCTGCGTCAAGAGTATGGGATCATGCCGTTTGTCAAGCAAATCGATACGGTTGCTGCCGAGTTCCCGGCTTACACCAACTACCTCTATACAACGTACAACGCTATCGAGCATGATATCACCTTCGATGATCGTGGTGTGATGGTACTTGGATCTGGTGTCTATCGTATCGGTTCATCGGTCGAGTTCGACTGGTGCGCTGTCCGTGCTATTCGAACTTTGCGAGACAACGGCCTACCCACGGTGATGGTCAATTACAACCCCGAAACCGTCAGTACAGATTATGACGAGGCCGATCGACTCTACTTCGAGAACATCAGCCTGGAGACCATCTTGGACATCTACGATACCGAATCTTCTCGGGGTGTCATCCTCTCTATGGGTGGACAGACCCCGAACAACATCGCCCTTCCTTTGTATCGCCAGAACGTGAGAATCTACGGAACGTCTCCAGAAATGATCGACACCGCGGAGAACCGGTTCAAGTTCTCTCGTCTCTTGGACGAGATTGGCGTTGACCAGCCCTCGTGGAAGGAATTGTCAAGCTATGACGAGGCACACGCATTCTGTGAAAAAGTCGGCTACCCAGTCCTCGTCCGACCTTCGTATGTTCTATCGGGTGCTGCTATGAATGTCGTCTTCAGTGAAAACGATCTGTCAAATTATCTTTCTCAGGCCACGGCTGTCTCGCGTGATCACCCTGTGGTCATTTCGAAGTATATCGAAGGCGCCAAGGAAATCGAGATGGATGCTGTAGCCAAAGGGTGGCACTATGATCATGCATTATATATCGGAGCATGTGGAGAATGCAGGTGTACATTCTGGTGACGCTACTCTCATTCACCCGCCGCAGGACCTTGATCCGGAGACGGTTCGTCAAATCGAAGAGGCGACGGCAAAGATTGGGAATGCGCTGAACGTCACCGGGCCGTTCAACATCCAGTTCATCGCCAAGAACAACGAGATCAAAGTCATCGAATGTAACCTGCGTGCCGCGAGGTCTTTCCCCTTCGTGTCCAAAGTCACTGGTGTGGATGCGATTGAGATGGCTACCAAGGCCATGTTGGATCTGCCAGTAGAGCCATATCCTTATATTGGCTTGCCAGCAGACTATGTTGGGGTGAAGGTTCCGCAGTTCAGCTTCAGCCGGCTTTCCGGGGCGGATCCAGTCCTCGGAGTCGAGATGGCGTCTACGGGAGAGGTCGCATGCTTCGGCAAGGACAAATACGAGGCATATGTGAAAGCATTGATCTCTACCGGTATCGTTCTGCCCAAAAAGAACATACTATTCTCGATCGGTAGCTACAAGGAAAAGTTAGAAATCCTGCCGTCTGTGCAGAAGCTGCATGCTGCTGGATATAACATTTTTGCCACTTCTGGTACTGCGGATTTTCTCACCGAGCACAATGTTCCTTGCAAAGTAAGTACTAGCTTATTTGTCCACTGCTGTTTGTTCACGCGACCTTTCGCATAGTACCTCGAGACCCTGGGAGAAGATAGCGAACAGAAGTCTCAATACTCGCTTACTCAGCATCTTGCGAACAACCTCATCGACATGTACATCAACCTCCCCTCCAAGAATCACTATCGTCGACCCGCGAGTTATGCAAGTAAGGGATACCGTACTAGGCGTATGGCAGTCGATTTCGCTGTTCCCTTGATCACTAATGTCAAGGTCGCCAAATTGCTCTTTGAGGCACTTGTGCGCGGACTGCCTCTGGAAGTTTCTCCTGTTGACGCGAAGACTTCGCACGATACCCATACGTTCACTGGACTCGTCAACATTTCTGCATTCGTACCTGGTCTTACCATTCCCGGCAGCGCTGACTTCTCGGCGGCCACGAAGGCATCTATCAGCGCGGGATTCGTCACTGCACTAGTTCTTCCGGTCGGAGAAGACAACAAGATTACTGATCAGACGTCTTTAGGACACGCCCGCACTAATGTCGCTGGCGCTGCGTACTGCAACTACGCTCTGAATATGACTGCAACAGCTGGCAATACAAAATCGTTGGACGATGAAATCCAGGCTGACGTGAAGTCACTTTTCATTCCATTCCATTACAGCGATGCAGATAGCCAGGTCTCCATGGTCGCAGAACATTTCGCGTCGTGGCCCATTGACAAGCCTGTCGTCACGGATGCCCAAGGGCGCCGACCTTGCTCCCGTTCTTCTACTTGCTGGTCTGCACAACCGTACATTGCACGTTACAAACGTGCAGAGCAAGGATGACTTATTGCTGATATCTCTCAGCAAAGCCAAGCAGCTGAAGGTCACATGTGATGTCTCTGTCTACTCTCTGTTCTATTCTCGTGAGGACTTCCCAGGTGTGGTTTGTTTGCCGTCAGCCGAAGACCAGAAGGCCATTTGGCAAAGCCTAGATGTGATCGATGCCTTTTCAGTGGGCACGGTTCCCTCTCAACTCGCACGCGAATTGGGCAAGGTCGGAACCGCTGCATCGGGCATCGAAGAGACGCTGCCTCTTCTTCTTAATGCAGTCGCTGCTGGCCGATTGACTCTGGACGGCATCCGTCAGCGTCTGCATGAGAACCCCATCCGCATCTTCGGTCTTCCCGACCAAAGCCATACTAGCGTTGAAGTCATCACTGGGCGCAAGTCGCAGTTCCGCAGCAAAAACAAGTCCTGGTCGCCGTTGGAGGGAACGGTCGTCAATGGCGCTGTGGATCGGGTACTCGTACATGGGCAAACCGTGTTCCTGGATGGCGAGGTCACGGCCGCGCCTGTGGGCAGGGACATTTCGAGCGCCACAATCACGCACATGCTCGCGGAAAGGTCGATGTCCGTCTCTGGAGCGAGACCTGACTTTGGTGCCGTACCAGCTCTTCCGTCCAAGGGATCGGATGCGGCATTACAGACATACCCTCCCTCGGCAACCACGGCCATCACCTCGTCCACAGTAGCACCTATCCATGGACCCCAAGCCGCTCCCAACACGTTCAGCCACCTCACGCCTCATCCCGCCTTCCACCGCAAGCACATTCTCACTGTCAAACAGTTCAGTCATCGCGACGTACATGATCTCTTCTCTCTCGCGCATGAGATGCAATTGCAGGTCGAGCGGAACGGCACGCTCGACGTCCTCAAGGGCAAAGTCCTCTGCACTATGTTCTATGAACCGTCGACGCGCACTCACTCGTCGTTCGACGCAGCGATGAAGCGATGCGGTGGAGAGGTGATCAATGTCAATATGGAGATGTCATCGGTACTGAAGGGCGAGACTCTTCCGGACACGATTAGGACGCTCGGGTGCTATGCCGATGCCATTGTCATCAGGCATCCAGAGGTGGGCAGCTCGCAGCTCGCGGCCAAATTCTCGCCAGTCCCGATCCTGAACGCGGGTGACGGTATTGGGGAGCATCCGACCCAGGTATGTTATAGTGTTATCGCTCCCCATCATGCCACTCTAATGCCACGGGCACATGACAGGCGCTATTGGACGTGTACACGATCCGTTCTGAACTTGGAACCGTGAACGGGCGCACTATCACCCTCCTGGGAGATCTCAAAAACGGACGGACCGTCCACAGTCTGGTGACACTCCTGTGCTTGTATTCCGTGCGCCTCAACTTCGTGTCCCCGCCCTCGCTCGCGATGCCTGCGAGCGTCGTGTCCGCCGCGCGGCCGTGCGGGTGCGCAGGTGCGCATCTGCGAGTCGCTGGAGGAGGTGCTCGGCGACACGGACGTGCTGTACGTTACACGTCTACAAAAGGAGCGATTCAAGGACGACTCCGAGTGGGCGGCTGTCAAGGATGGTTACCGGATTGACCACGCGCTCCTGTCGCGTGCGAAAGAGGACATGATTGTCATGCATCCGCTGCCACGGGTGAATGGTGAGTGCTTAATTCGTCTTTCATTGTGAAGATGCCTCGGCTGAGGTTGCTATCGTAGAAATCGACCCAGAGGTAGACTTCGATTCCAGGCGGGCAGTCTACTTCCGCCAGATGCGATATGGATTATTTGTGCGTGACCTTGACGGAAGTCCATCACATATTCTGTTGCTTACATTGACGCGTGTGGTGCAGATTCGTATGGCTCTCCTGGCGAGTGTCATGGGCTGAACAGCCAACCAAAAAGTAAGCACACGTTCGGCGTCGGGAGATGGACGTCTGGACTATATAGAGACCGTAATGAAGGCTCGGAAGCACAAGGGGAAACGAAAGAGCGTAGGAAGGTCTGGGAATTCAACGTTACCAATGTATATCACACAAGAATTGTTCTGACATCGCACAGTCTATATACTTTGCCAACCCTGAAAATGTTATAATCCATTCGCATGTGTAGCAATAGAATAACAACACTGGTTGATTTTGTCTGCAGAGTCAGCGATATGAATTGACAGGTGATGGGCATGGCGCGGTGTATCCCGACTAGGTGCAAACAGTTCCATTATTGATGTCCACAGACCAGTGTCATCTCGACTTCATATAAAATTGTCCAGCTACAGTAGCGCCACCTGAAACGGAGTCGCGGCTGCTGTGGCTATTGATAATCCGTGTGGGCTTTCCCATACATAAGGATGTATTTGCCATCTTCCTGGTATCACTGTCCGGTTGGGCCGCACTACCGTGTGGTCTGCCGGACAAGCTCCGATGTACAGATGAAGAACTCTAATGGAATGACCAATCGTTAGAAGCCGTTCTCTTTATGGGTTAACGCGGGTTCGAGGCACCCGACGGGATGTATCGACGATCGACAACTAAATCTGTTCGTTCCTTCCCGTCGAGAGGATCACTGTCGGAGCAATAACCAGCTCGAGTGACGCGGAGAAATCGAAGGCAGCGCACCGCTGATCCAGGCTTCGAGTCGACCTGTCATCTCGCCGCGGGACCTTGAGAGAACGCTCCTTGCGACTACGAGCGCAACCATCAATACTCACCACCGTTTCTGACTGCGTCGGGTTGGGTCCATTTCCGCGACGGAAGCGCACGTATCCAGATTCAGGGGGCCGTGTTGGAAAGGCCGAAGGGTCCAGTCCTCGAATCGACGTTTTGGCAGATGGAATGGAAGAATGATATCCACTTGGATCAGGTGCAATCTGCGTACCGCGCGCTCTCTTCATCCGTAGTCAACTTCACATCCCTGCCACTCGATCAATAAGTCGCAGACATGAATCAGAAGCGTTTCCCATATGAACTGCGTGCGTCCCGGTGAAACGGAAAGCTTCTGGGTTCCCTGCACTGGTGCCACTGCCAGTGTCTCTCCAAAAGGTCATGGACTACCCCGGACACAATGAGTCTGCCACTCCCCCACCGCTTAACTGGTACCCTCCTCACCAAAACCGCGAGGACGAGCCCGAGGACTTTAGTACTCCTCCCATGTCCCCGTCCACCCCACCACGACAGTTAACGATGCCGTCGCCCATCCTTACGCACAGTCCCGAACTCTCCCAGTCTACCCCCGGCACCCCCGACGCTGGTGGGCCGTCGACTTATATCGAAGCTCCAGTCGCGACTCCGATATCGATGCCTATGCCCATCGCCGTGCCTCCACGCCCAGAGCTAGAGAATATAGCAGGACCGTCGCGCAGGCCGACTCTAACGCTGGCATCGGAGAGGCCACCGCTTGAAACATACGGCCCACCATACCTTTCTCCACATCAATCACCCCAGCAGCCCTCTAGAGAGCGCCTTGTGCGTGCGCATAGCAGCGTGGGGCACGGCACACGACATGAAAACGTGTCCACGAATGGGAACGGGAATGGAACCGGGAATGGGAATGGAATGGGAACCCCCATCACGCACCCGGTACGAGCACTGAGCTATAGTGATGGTCGATACGGACGGATGCCACGTGAAAGACCCATGTCGGCCGTGAATACGACGAATGGAGAGAGGAGAACCTTGGGCCTCGATTACATCGTCCCTGAGATTCCTGATCCGGAGAAGAGAATGTCGGAGGCAGGTGTGTCGTACAACTCGGTAAGCAGCCCTCCCTGTCTCAGACAAGATTTTCTTCTCACCTGTTGTTACTGCTCATCCAGGCGCGCGATAAGAAAGTGAAGGAGCGGCTGGAGCCCACCAAGATACACGCACAAGAGGCACTTGCCAAGGCTTCTAGACAAGGTGCCCGTTCTGCTGCATGAAGTTACAATCAGTGACTTACGCGATCTGCTCTTTGACACTTCGTTCTTGTAGCGCGGATGACGGGATATGCTCTGAATGTTTGCATCGGTATCCAAATCCTACTGGGTGCTCTCACCACAGGCATAGCTGCATCTGTCAGCGGAAGGCGGGTGAGTCTGTATCGTTGTCACAATAGCCTGCCGTGTGCTTACCTCGGTGCATCGCCAGACCAGCATCGTAATCGCCATTCTCGGTGGCACGTCGACGCTAGCCGCGTCCTACCTTGCGCGCGCACGGGGATCTGGAGAACCAGAGCAGTCTGTTATTCGGTGTAGCGAACTCGAGCACTTCCTCCGCGATCTCGAGGCGTTCATGCTGGACGCGGAGGCAGAGGCCAATATCGGTCAAAACTACGACCGGGAGGTGCAACGGTTCCGCAAGCGTTTTGAAGAGATCCTTGGGAATAATCAAGATCAGCAGGCGGCGAAGTACGTGCCAAAAGGACATGATGGTACAAGAAAGACCCGGCGGTTACATGCAAGATAATATCATGCAGGGTGATGTGATACAGGAAAAACACGGCGGTTACAGGCATGGCAATGCATTCAATGTAGTATGATGGACGACGGGGTTCGCAGACTTTTGGGACTTTGGAGAAATTCAGTCTTCCGCAATACACGTCGACGCGCCTATTTCTGATTGGAGATGGAAGACCTGGTGTCTGTCCACGCATATTTAAAGCAACTGGCGTTTCTTGCGCATACAATACGATGGTGGCTATAATGCAACTTAACACGTTACATGGTCGCATGGTACAATACTTTGGTCCTCGCGGTTTGTAACTGGCGTATATGGCAGATAAACCAGATAAAAGACGCCAGATAATAATAATAAAACCGTTGCACGACTGAGCAGGTATTAGTAAAGCAAGCAGGGGCTCTGAGTTGGGCGAACGAAATGGAGGAGAGAAAATGCGAGGCTATGATCATGTGATGGCCTGTTGGCCGCCATCACTCCATCACTGTCGGCCCCGTCAACAAGAATGGTCCTCGCCACTGTGCAGTATGCTTTGTGGCACTCTTGCTCCTTGTTTGCTCTCACTGCTTCTCAGTCGGGATATAAGTCGAAGCGTCGAGCCGGTGCAGGCAGCAGTTTGTGCTGTGCAAAGCAGGTGTCTGGGCCTCCACTGGGCGATCACAATCACAAGCAGACTGATTAGGATCGCAGACTGACGATATAGTTTGCAAAAGTACCTGGACGACTGCTGGTGTACCGATTGTTTTCGAGCTCGCGGAGCGGTCCATGTTTCACTCTTGTTATATGGCCGGAGCATGTGCTGTGCCAATTGTGAGATTTCAAAGTCCACTTTTTAGCCGGCTCTGACCAAGTCGTACGAATGGGCATCTAGGTCTAGCTTCAGTTCACACAGTAGGGAACGCAATAAATTATGTTTCTGATTATCCTGCTAGAGACATCAGGAGAGTGGATTTCGAATTGCTCAGGTAAAGGACGCACTATGAGCGTGAGGCCACTTCGGTGAACGCCACTGTCCCCTCCACCCTGGAGTTCGGGAGTGCCTAAAAGACCCAGCTTGTGTCGAGTAACATATCCTTCAATGCGGAAAAAGCCATACTGCGACGGCACATATCTCTATTTTGCTCCAGTGTGCAGATTATCGCGTGCACCTCATCGCTGCAGGTGCCGGTGTCTACAACGTTTGTTGCCAGGATACGATACCGGTGATGTCGACTGCCAGAAGACTAGGTAAGTAAAATCATCACGGTTGAGTTCGTTGTCATGAGCCTGCTCACTTGTGGCCGGCAGAAGTAGGGGCTTCTTTGTCGCGGTGTGGCGTCCCCTCTTCGACGCGATGGACGCGTTGACGCGCCCAAATCTCTTTCTAAATAATGTTCCAAAGCACAGATTACTTGTTGACGTGATTGAAAGCCCTGGGAAGCGCGTTTGACGCGTCGAACGCGTTGACCGCGCCAAGAAAGGCGGGTCGGTGTTTGCGGCTCTGGGATGTCGAGCATTGCTATCGGCATTCTTGAGTGCGCAAACATGCTGATGCGACCTGCTGAGTGCTCTCGATGACACCCTCACATATTAGAGCTGTATTGGCATGAAGGTACGTTTCGAAGATGAGAGTCGGGTTCAAGTACAAAATAGGTGGTGTGGCCATCAAAGCCACACAGACAAAGCGGATACTATTTAGGCAATGCCACACTCTTTCCCCCCACACATTCTCCTGCTTTAGCTCCACCACCACCCCTTACAACATCCAATTTTACTTACCCCCTATACGTTCCCCTGAAATGTCAAGTCTGTCGAGCACCACCCCGGCCGTTGTCAATCTCATTGTCAATCTCCTCGAAGACGAGAACTCCCTGCATCCCGAGTACTTCGACACCCTTTGTGGTCGTCTCAGGGCTTTGTACCCCAACGCTCAGGTTAGACTTCACTGGCCCCTTTACATCCTCAACGTTAACATCTCTCTCAGGTGTTGAGCGAAGCCGTCAATATCAAACACAACTACAAAAAGCCGATCAAGACGACTAGCGGCCTGAATGATGCCATGATGGTTGGCCACAATAGTTTCTCGTTGTCTCCGCTCACTGACATCCCTGACACAGGCTATGGAGAAGATGGAGAAGGAGCAGCGCGACCAAGGTAGGGTCGTGCTAAACAAGTACATCCTGGCTTGGAGGACGACCGCCGCCACTTCCGGCACCGTTGGCGACACGCCACCTCCAATCGTCAGGAGCTTAAGAAAGGTACGTGTTCATTGAACCATCTCGTCATTTACTACGAGCGTTCTGACATCCCTTTTCTTTCAGGCCGAAACTTTCTTCAACATCATCAGTCGCGCTTACTGGTCGACAGACGACACGATGTTCTTCGAACATGTACGATTCACTTGTCAGTTGTCTTATGACCACTGGTTAATTCTTACACATGTATAGCTGCGAAAAGCACGACCATACGTGAACAACGCACAAGGCCGTATTCATGGCCTTGGACAAATCCTGTATTGCCTCACGCAGGGCTTTGATGTGGTCTCGTATCGAGGTATGTCTGGACCGGAATTATATTTCTTTGTCCATCAGCTCATGCAAGTCGTGGCAGGACAAGACGCATCGAACTCTGCCATGGTTGATGCCCTCCAGGCAAGCGGTGCAGATCCGATCCCTATGGCGCCCTTGTCGGGAGCTGGCCGTCGGGGTAAGGCCGTCAAAGATGCTTCGCCGGTGGCCGGATCGTCGTCTCAGGGGGCGCGGCCACGCTTGGCTGTGGCGCAGCCACCCGCAACCCCGTCCCCGCCAGGCCCATCGGCAGATGTGGCAGCCCCGCCGGCCGCGCCGACGGGTGAAGCTGGCTCTCGGGGACCGTGGGCCAGGGAGGTTATACGCACGAGTCTGCCGGAAGCTGCGTGGTTGGGAGCCCGTTCACGGAAAGAACACGAGCTCCGAGCAATTCCCCAGGGCCACTCCGGCAAGCGAAAGCGGTCCGAGTCGGACACTCCGGCTGCAGAGCAGGTGGAGCCCGCGGCGCTGCCTGCCCCCAAAAAGCGGCGCGTGCGCAAGACGGACGCGTCTGCGCGGGAGGGACCTCGTGAGAAGGGGAAGGGGAAAGGAAAAGGGAAACGCGGTCAAACGGCGCACAAATCCCCCGAGACACCAACGCCGATGTTGAGCACAAGCTCGCCAACGCCGAGCGCAAGCACAAGCTCGTCGACGTTGAGCACAAGCCCGCCGACGTTGAGTACGAGCCCGCCTACGTTGCGCACAAGCTCGCCGACGGCGTCATCGGCTTCCGGGGTGGTCGCACCTCCCGTCATGGCGGCAGGGTTTGCGATAAACCTTTGGTCTGGTTCGGCTTCACAAGGTCGTGTGCCAGGTATGCACTCCCCTGATGGTGATCGTGGCGAAGATGCTGATGTTCTCAAACCTTTCAGATGTCAGCACCGATGGTGAGTTGCTCTGTTGGTTTGGGGTAATGTGGTCCGTGCTGACTTGACCTGCCACAGAACCGGCGGATGACTCACACTTCGATGGGTTGTTCAGCGACCCTGCCGAGCCAGGTGAGTAGGATCGATGGGCAGTGAATGTCAGCTCATGAATCTCGTTTAGATGAGGCCTAAATTGAGGCCGCTACCGTCGAAGTGCCTGTCCATGGAAGAGGCGAAATTGTGCATCCCAGAATCAACTCCCTGATTACGATCCTTATTTGGCCCACCAAAACGATACTAGGAGACAAGAAGGTTCGTTACAGTGTGTCGTAGTGGACGAAGTATGTTGACTTTTCGGCTAGACCTTTGGGCTTCCTGCCAAATCTTCCAACATAGGCCGTTCGGGGATGTTTCATGTTGTTTCAGCGGTGGACCTCAGCCTCATTCGATGAGCTGTATGTCACTTATCTCAATATCTGAAGCGTGTACTAATAAAAGTACCTCATGATAGTGCCTCACAATTCCCGGCGAGCTGTTATGCTCTTTACCCTGGAAACCTTTGATCGACTCATGTTGGCGGCAGCCAACGGGGTAAAATGTGATTATGGAGCGTCCGCTCCAATCCGAAGCTATACCTCACCCATCGACTTGGACGCGCATGCCCCCTACGATTACCCTCCATTCATGTGAGTAGAATGAATAATTTTTGTGCCTATGTGGGCTGACATATGAGCTTAGAGTTGGTGTTGCCTCGAGCAACAGCGTTCAACCGACTAGCCCTAACTAGCCTGTGTTGCGTGTCAATCTATGCACGCGAGCCAGCAGAAGACATCAAATGACGCTGCATATCAACTTATGCGCTCGATACAATACTCATCTCCACGACGGGCCAACTCAAACCGACTCCTTCGGATGTAGCGTACATTGTACGTCCCGCATTTGTCGGCCGATCTGGATGTAGCACATCATATTCGTGTCTCCATCTCCTTGAAAGATCTCTTCTGGTAGTGTAGTATATTTCTGTACCTCACTCTTGTCGTTTGCGTATACATATTGCAGAACGGCGAGTTGCCACAGACACTACGACTTGCCACCAACACAACACAAACACGACGACGACGTGTCGTTCACGTGGCCGTTCGGTGGTTTGAGATCTTCGCTGAGATCCAAGAAATATGAAAGATTAGCTACATGCTGGCAAGATGCAGAGACGATATAAGGTACAGACACAGTGAAAGATACACGGCTCAATATCTTTCGCGCTGAAGCCCGTGGGTCGTGGCTAGAACTAGGCCTGGGCGATAATCTCAAGAGAGAAACCCTGGGATGGTGTTAGTGCCTAGACTATCTATCAGTGGCTGTATACAGGTCGGAGAGGCTTTTCCCGGCAAGCTATACGGAAGAAGTCTTAACACTACGACTGACACTCGAGTTCGAGTACGTCATCGCACTTATCAACAATGCACTGACCCCTCCTGTATGTAGTTACAGCCCCACAACGTGTTTTCCACTTGGCAAAGGACCCTAGAACAGTATTGAACCTTCTTACATTTCTCCCAGTTGACCTTGGTTCTCACTTGATCTAGCCTGTAACAAACTGCAATGCTCGAGTCCTCACTATAATTTGATTATGGTGCAGGCAACAGCATTCTTTTCTGAAAACAACTACTATATAATATATGAGGTATCGGAAGGAAGTCGCTGCCGACATCGACGCAGCGCGAATCAGAGGCTTGGGCACTCAGGCTCCAGGAATGCCTTTCATCCCGGAGCCCCCGACTAGTAGGCAACCGGTGCTGCTGCCCCTCTATAAACAGGACGTTAGGTATCATCACGAGGCTTAATTGGTGTAACCACTCACCCTCCACAGCATAAACATGAGCCTATGCAGTCGGCTATACCGACAAAGAAGCTCGCGATCACTGTTACAATGCGACATATTCGATGAGCATTCGAGAGTGCAGAGGTCTGACAGTAATAAAGGCACTCACATCCTACAATGGCTTCTAGGCAGCCAGCAATGAGGCTGATGACGGTCATGACAGCATCAGCGATGCAGGCGAAGATCCCTGCAATGCAAGAGAAGATGATTCTACAGACATATTAGATCAGTCGTCAAGGCCAAGCAAAGATCCAGCGACGCGGCAAAGCGTACCCCATGTTGTTTGCGAGGCAGTCAAAATCAATATAGTCGTGAAGTCGTGAACAGAGGTCGTGATTAGAAGCAGGAGCGTAACTCGACAGGTGAGGAAGGCTCCGTATCAGGCACCTTCACTTATAATGTCGAGTGAAGTGGCGCATGGTGCAGACTGACGTCTTCGACGTGTTCTGTCGGGGAGTGCTCCTTAGGACTGTGGACTGCGGTGTAAGAGGTGGCCCTGATGGAAGCGGGGCAAGCGGAGAGGGTGGCGCAGATAGCCCTAACCCTATGAGGGGTCTTGCTATTAGCTTACGTCATCATAACCCTAAGCGCGAAGGATGCCTGCGGTCCGCACGGCACGGACTGCCCCGCTCAGCATTCTGCTGAATCGACTCTAACCTTTCGACTTGGGCACCTATTACTCAACAGAATGTAGAGTAGGAGCGACGCACAAGAGGGATGGAACCGTTCTCAGCAACTTTTGACGCCATCAGTGCTCCAATGAGAATTTCGCAGGGCGCGGGATCTGTTCATGGGACAAGAGGTATACACACACCGCAATGAACTCATCCGAAGCCTTATCGAGGGTTGACGTCGTGTCTGCATGCATTATGACACTACGCTTGTCGGACCGAGCATGTCGAGAGCGGTATGCCAACCACATTCGACATGCTTCTCGCATTGAAGAACGTCCTGTACGCGAGCCGGGCAGGCTAGCGATTATCTATACTTGTATGAAGGCTGCCGCGCAACGGTCTCACCTGGGGGTGGCGGACGAGGGCACGAGCGTACTGCGAGGCGCAATCTATCACAGCATCAGCCTGTAGATCTTACGTTGGTCTACGGTGATGACCGCGGTGATAACGATAACAGCAGCGCCGGTATATCTCTGTGATTGGGTCAATAAGAGGGAACGAAAATTTTGAGATCCCGAGGTTCGAGAAGGCCCCGAGAAGGCCTTGAGCGGGTCGCTGAGAGTTGGTTTCCTTTTCCGGTGACCGCCGAACGGTCAGAACTTGCGAGTTCGCAGCCCTTGAGTAATGAAGCAGAGAATACCAATGAGTAACGCAGGAAGCAGTGGTCAGTCAGAAGGGAAGGGAATCAGCTTTGCTCCTAGCGCGAAGCTGTTCGGACGACACATACGACGTACGATGAACTACCCTGTCGAACAAGCCCTTGGCCACGCAGTAACCACCAACGAGGGATCAGCGAGGCAATTCGCTTCTGCGAAGAAAAGATAGCTCATGTGCTGGTCTGTAGCAGCAATACTGCTGCTGTTTTCGGAACCGAGCCTTGATGTGGTGGCGTAAGTCCTGCTGCAAAGTAGAGGGCCCGCGGAACTGAGGGGCTTGAGACTTGAGTTCTAGTGACATGGAGAGACATATTCAGCGATGTCAGCCAACTTGGAACAAGAACATCCGCCGCATGGAGCATGCGGCTCTCCGGTCTATAGATCTCTCCTCATGATGGGCAGCGTCATGAGGCTGCCCACAGTAGAGCGATGTCATGGCGTCTTCCTGTTGGGGCAAGGCGGAGGTCATAAGTCGACCTCGTTCATTAGGTACGCCGCGTCCGGACCTGTTGGCGACAACAACATGTGGGCTGTAGTATAGGCGGGGTCAAATGATTGACGCAGTCACCAGTGCGTGTTTGATGACTCAACCACGACTCTTCATAGAATAACGAATTCGAGACACAGAAATTTTAAGCTATGGCGTCTCAGAAAGGCAGAGCCCCGTGCTGGAGTTGTATCAGCTGCGAAAATAAGTATACGCGTAGTGGAGACTGGGCAGCGTCCAATGTGAGGACATCCTCCGCCGGAGATTGGACAGGAGGAATTGCTAAAAGCGGCTATTTGCTATTCGGCGAAACGTGTAAACGATCGGACGCTGTTTATTTACCTAAAAGGTGAGTCATCCGCCGGTGAGTGGACCACCAGCCAATCACAGTGCGTGAAAATAACTTCTAGGCTGCCTAAATGTAATCTAATCAGTGATTTTGAGCTATTCGTCGCGATATCGGGTCCATTGCCGGTTCTCGACTCTCGACTCCTTTCTGTCTGTGTCCAGATTTTTCTCCGGATTTCCGCCCTGACTGCTTTCACGGTTGCTGATACAAAAATTTGAAGCGACCCCGCATGATGCGTTCATATAGTGAAACGTTTGGCTCAGTCATGCAATCAGTCAGCGCGTGCTAGGTGATAAAAGCCTCCTTTGTCTCTCTGATTACTGCGTCTCCTTCCTTTCCCTCTTCTCTTGTCTCCTCTCTCCTCTTGGGTTTAGGTCGGCTCTCTCGTTCTCTCGCTGTTAGATATTGTGTCCCTGTGCAAGAAATAGATTCCGTTTCAGTTCTCGCTCCTGTATAGACTATAAACATGATCGCACCACCAACGAACAACGTACTCTCTCCGTCGCAGACACTCGTCGACGGAAGGGTCCCGCAACTCTACTCGCCATTTCGGCGGTACCTTCTTCTCATTATCTTCTGCTTTGCACAGTTCTTAGATGCGTTCAACAACTCTGCCTTGTTCTCCGCTATCCCGTCCCTTGAAATTTCACTCGGTATCACCGAGAGCGAGTCCACTTGGGTTATCAGTGCATTCCAACTGACGTTTGCGTCCTTCCTGTTAATTGTAAGTGAATAAATTGACGTTGCGTTCTGTTACTAGCCACTGACTTGCTTTCTTTCTATAGAGTGGCCGGATCAGTGATGTGTACAACCCAAGTAAGCGTAGACTCGAACTTCACGGACCAAGGTTGCTGACAGTGTGCTTCGTCCACAGAGGTCGCCTTTATAGGCGGTATTGCAGGACTCGGAGTCATCTCCATCGGTGCCGGGTTCGCTCATGATAAAATCATCATCATTGTCCTCAGGGCTTTGAGCGGTATTGGTCAGTACCATAACTTTCCAGCAGCGCTTATGTTTCTGACATAGCTTACCATAGCTGCCGCCATGACCATTCCATCGGCATTGTCCTTGCTGGTCAGTGTCTTTGTTGAGCCCCAAGAACAAGCACGTGCCATTGGTGTTTTCGGTGGCTGTGGTGCCGTAGGCAACGGTGAGCAAAATTGATGTACAGATTTCAGAGGAACATGTGCTGACGCAGGTAATAATGTAGTCCTTGGCCTAATCATCGGCGCAATATTCGTGCAATACGCTTCATGGTCGTGGGTCTTCTGGTTCGTGGCGATTGTCGCGTTCCCAATTGCAGGCATTTGTCTGCTGCTTGTCCCGCCTCAAGAAGAGAGGGTCCACATCGAAGGCGCTAAGTGGAAGAGCCTCGATATGGGGGGAGTATCCATCCTGACAGGTAATGAAGGTCAATTGCACTAGTGGGGACGGACTTGGTGCTCACCGATGGACTTGTATATCTAGCGGCTCTGGTACTCTTCATATTTGCTATCACGTCTGGCTCCGCCGACGGCTGGGCAACCGCTACAGTACTTGTTCCGCTGGTCATTTCCATTGGCATGGTTGCCGCGTTCTTCTTCTATGAGACGCGAATTCCTGTCTCGAGGGCTGCAGTGTACGTCTGCGTCTCGCTCCTCTTCGTTATAGCCAACTAAGTGCTAAGTGACCTTTTTATAGTCCACCACGAACCTGGTTCCTGCCCAATTTCTCCGTGCTGTTTGGAACTGCACTTCTGCCGTACTTCTGGTGGACCACCATTTTCACGACGTACACGACGCTTTGGCAGGAGGTATACCACTGGTCGGTAATTTCTACCGCCATTCACATGATCCCGATCGGCGTCCTCGCTTTCTCGATGAGCTTTACTGGCCCGCTCTCGCGCAAGTTTAACCCTAAGTGGATCATCCTGTTCGGGGAGACCACGCTCATCATTGCGACAATCCTCCTTGCCTTCGCTGATGGCCCAGACAAGTACTGGCCCTTCGTCTTCCCTGCGTTCGTGCTCGGGAGTGGTGGTGCGATGTTGACGTACACGCACACCAAGTACGTCTGTCCTCCAGTTTACAGAGGTCATTGTACTGATGACCATTTTCGCAGCATTGCCATCTTCCGCACGTCGCCTTCATCTATGGCCGGCACGGTTGGTGCCATTTTCAATGGTGCCCTGCAGCTCGGGTCCGCTGTCGGCATTGCCGCCGTGGGCTCCATCGAGACGAGCGTGCAGGAGACAGATGGTGGACCGGACAGCTATTCCGGCGAGCAGGCGGCGTTCTGGTTCCTCCTCGGTGTTGTTTGCCTCGAATGGGTTGCGATGCTTGTGTTCTACCGCACCAAGAAGGAGGGCGTGGTTGCGGATGAATTCCAGAACGAGAAAATGGTGCAGATAGACGAGAAGCTCGGTTGCGACGAAAAAGTGGACGGCAAGATTGACCAAGAACAAAACGAGGATGACTTACGGATGAATGTGACTGAACTCAGGATGGACGCAGACCGCGAGAGCATCTCGCCGGTATAGATCGCTAAATTCGATTCACTCTGTGTAGACGTTTCTTCCTACCTCCTTTCTCTTTTTCCCTGTTACGATGTTTTACTTTTGATGCCCTCTGATGAACATCCCTTGCAATTGATCACGATAGACATAGACTCACTGCAATATTTATTGTATCGATAGCTTGCCTTCTTTGCTCGTTTCTGGATTGTACGATGGCATATATCATTACATTTGTTCTTCACTGTGCACTATATGCGAAAATTCGTTCAATTGATCTATCTCTGACTGTATCACAGCGACCGAAGTGATGATCAAGGTGAACCAGCTGTCTTTAGAGCTCGAGGTGCGCTCAATAGTCTTCGCCTGTTTCGCTTCCAATTCCAAATTCAATCCAGAAAGCAAAATCCTTCAAGCAATATGTATTGACGGTGGTAAGCAAGGGTTGGGTAAAGGTGACCTCATGATTGTGAGGATCGCAGGTAGACAGCCGCTTTTGGTAATTGTGGCATTTCACTTGAAACACCACCGTGGTCATTTCAGCCGCAGTGCTGTACCGTCACGATATCTTACTCCTGTTCAAACATACGATAGACGAGATAAGAGGTCGCCAACGTATCGATACTGACTTGAAACGAACATGTGAGTCTCACATTTTCCGTTCCCTCAAATATTGGCTGAGAAGTTGTGTCTTTTAGAGTCTCAGACCGAGCCCGAGTTACTGGAGGTCGCATACGGGGCACATCGTACCCACTATACTTTTATTAGCAGCCAAGAGTAGTAGCTGCCAGTATGAGCTCCTCGTATCCAACGATTCAGTCACGACCTTACACGCCTCATATCCCCACGACTTGCGCAAAATGTCATTCCCAACTCGACTTCCCTGTGCCCTCTCCTGCACCGCGTCCTGGAACCATTCTTAATGTGCGCTGCTTCAGTTGCAGCACTGTCATGACCCATGCCTTCTATCCTACCCAACTGCCCGAATCTCGCAGGGACCATGTCAACATCCGCGAACGGACATAGCTCCTCGTCGTCACAGAGCCAGGGCCCCAGCGTACGAAGAGGGAGGAAGATCGGGACGCAGGAGAAGCCGCTGGAGACGGGGTACTATGACATTTTGGGTGTCCCTGTAGATGCCTCGACGGAGGACATCAAGAAGGCGTATCGTGAGTGTCAGTCGCTCATGCATTTGCTAAGAGATTTACTGTCGACGTAGGACGCCTTGCAATCAAGCATCATCCGGACAAGAATCCTGATGACCCCAATGCGGAGGAGCGATTCAAGGAGATTGCGATAGCATATCAGACGCTTTCTGAACCGGAGCTGCGCAGAAAGTACAACGAGTTTGGAGCGAAGGAGAGTGCACCAGAGGGCGGGTATGTGGATCCGGAGGTGCGTTGCTCTTGCATGTTTCTATTCGTTCTGTTCTGACGACATAATGCATTGCACAGGAACTTTTTGGCACGATATTCGGCGGGGAACGCTTCGTGCCGATCATTGGGCACATCAGCCTCGCGAAGGATATGAAGGCAGCGTTGCAGGAGGCAGAAGATATGGAGGAGGGCGGGGGCGGAGAGCCAGTGCCGCGTGACGCGAAGGGGCGTGAGATCCTGAGTCCTGAGGAGAAGGCGCGGCGGGAGGAGAAAGCACGGAAGGCGGCTGCTGAGGTACGCATTGTTTGCACCTATCATTTCGTCTGAACGACGAGCAGACATGACAGAAAGCGGCGGTGCGCGAGGAACGAATACAGAAGCTCGTGGAGAATCTGGAGCGCAAGCTCGGGATATTTACTGAGTCGGCGATGGGTCCGAACGATCCGCAGGTGACATCAAGTTATCGGGCGATCTGCCAGCTCGAGGCTGAGTATGCACTTGTTCACTGAACGCTCTGTGAACGGTGGCTAACTACTTAATTAGGGAGCTAAAAAGGGAGTCATATGGTGTGGAGCTACTGAACACCATCGGCTTTGTCTATGTTTCGAAAGCGAAGCAGCATCAAGCGACGAATCAGACCTTCCTGGGTGTCGGTGGCTGGCTGCCCAACCTACAGGGAAAGTACCACGTATTTAGTGAAACGTGCGTCGTTCAGTATTTTCCGTCGCTAAACCTACTGAATGGAAGTTTGTCGTTCCATTCTCTCTGCGCAGGGTGTCGACGCTTCGTGCAGCAATGGATCTGAAGAACGTCTTCGAACAGATCCAAGCCGCCGAGAAGGCCGGAAATCTGAGCCCGGATGAGAAGCGGCGACTGGAGGAGCAAGCGGCGGAGAAGGGCCTTCAAGCATTATTTAAGGTACAATGTCTGTCGTTCTGACCAATGTTTACCTTCACTGAACGGTTGTGCCTCGACTGATCATAGGGAACAAAACTGGAAATAGAGTCGGTGCTACGCGAGACGTGCGATCGTGTGCTGGAAGATCCGGCCTTACCGCGCAACAAGAGGCCACTTCGTGCTATTGCGCTGCAGATCTTGGGCGAAGCGTATATGGCGGTGCAGAAAGACAAGCAGGAAGATACGCGGGAGGAGAGCGAGTACGTCAAGGTCGAGACCAAGAGCAGCCGGCAACGGGACTCACAGTGCAGTGAGCAACGTTGATCTGAGGAGTCAATTGTTAAAGTAGTGATGAACTTAGCGACACCACTGATGAAGCCGTCAGGTGGCGCGAATCAGTCAACGGCGAAGAAGAGCCATCGTCACACTGCTAGTACATGGACGTTAATTGTGGGTTCCTCCTCCATCTTCAAGTGTATTTATGTAGCATTTACGTACTGTTAGCGTATACTCACTCGTCAATGGTTTGTCGTAAAGAACTAGCTTCATATATACAGATGTGCTCGCCTTCATTCGCCAGCGTGCCCCGACGGCCATGCGCGAACAGAGGTACAGTTCTGTGCAGCGCAGCAGCAGACGTACATGCTGCAATCTGGTGAGTCGTGCTGCTAGCTCTCGGTCGATCTGATCACTTGTAGGCTCTTGTTTTCGGCCCCAAGACGCTCTCGCGCACCCTCGTGGCTAGTTACAGACGTGGCACAGCGCATGGCAATGATGGCATGCATCGTACAACGAGTAGGTTTGTTGACAAGAAATATATTTCGTAATCTACACATCCCATCCGTCCGACGCAAGATCTTCCGGCCTCGTACATGAACCTCGACGTTCCCTGCGCAAAATGATCGTCCGTACACGACGAACTCTGTTCGACGTTCGGCGGAGCACCCGTGCGGCACTCAGGCTTGGGGCCGTCTGTCGCATGCTGCCCTCGACGGCGAAGGATCGTACGGAATGGTCTCAGACACAGTGCCGAATGGTCCACGCATGTGCATCCGCAACACGTCCTGCTCGGCTACGAGCTAGTAGTGGAGGGTGAGTAGGCTGCGGGGGGACTCTCCACGCACCGATCATCGTGGGCGTCCATCTACTGTCCCATTCGCGCACGATTTTGCTCTGTGCTCCGGTGTACCCTCTGACGGGATGCGGACGCCGACGGCAGCGCTGTTGTTGCGTGGCGGATGCGTTGGACACGCTTCGTTCTCAGCGTGACGACTCGTCGAGCAGCACATGGACACAGTAATGTCCATGTCCTTCTCTCCTTCTCTATCCTCCCTCCCCGTTCGTTGTTTGTTGCTCACCGTCATCCACAGACAAACCCGTGCAAGCACGATAGCGTCTCCATCCGGCGCGCTGGACTCAGATCCGACATCCGCACTCCCGCGCACACAGTCCCGACCGTCTACCGGTGTGTTCGCTGTGCCCTCCCCCCCGGGCCCCCTCCCCGCTCTCTCTCTCTCATGCTACAGAGATCTACACCCCTCGACAGATGCGATGTGCCCGCAGTACGTACGAACGCGTCCAGCGCGCTGAAGTGCGCTCACTTCGACTGCTTGTGGGTCTGGCAGATATGTACTACCTACGGTGGACTCTAGCTAATAATGGTTTAGAAAGCATAGCGGGGGCGGCACAGTTCGCGTTCCCAAGCGTCCGAGCGCACGGTCCTCGTTCATGAACATGGCAGTAGACTCACTGTCTGGCCGTGCAGACCAAGTCTGCGCGTCGCGGTCGGCCATAACCGACAGCAAACAAGGAGGGTCCACAGCTCGGAGAACGCGTCCGGCGAGCCGCGATCGCCACGGTCGCTCGGGCTGTTTGGGTATCCGGCAGGTATGTACGAAGTACGCCCGACAGACTCTAGCTACGACTGATGCGTGGTGTAGCCAGTTTGGAGCTGCGTGCGTCGGTGCGTGCGTCGGTGCGAGAATCGCACCTCCGTCGCTGCGCGGGGGTTACTGCGCTTGAAGCGCTGTCCGGCTGTTCGGACAAAGTTCGCCCGTCCACCGTCGTTTGAGAGCGCAGACTCGTCTTCGGGCCAGCGGCATCATTCATACAGCTCTGCGCTACAGCGCGGCCCGTTTCGTCCGAGATGATGAGAGGCGGGGTCATCCCACAGTCTTCGCTGGCGGAGTAGGCAGAACGCACTGGGGCGGCAGGGTGGGTTTACGAGTCAGATATTGATTATCTGTGGACGAACCCCCGTTAGCGTCATTGAATATACGAGCTGGATTGGAACAGATACGTACTGATCGAGACTGACGTGCCGGACGCGAGTGCCGTCGGACGAATAGACGGAGCAGGATATTGATCTGAGGCTGGGGCATTGCTCGCCGGCGATGCGAACAACGTTCGCTGTGCTTCGCAAATGCGCCTGTAAGACTGAACGCGTGCGCATGAACCCCCCGCTGTCCAGAACGACGAGTACAAGGGCGGCGTGTTGAGCCCGGCGAATTTTCTCGTCGTCGCGCGGTAGTGGAGAGCGCAGCAACGAGTGCTCGTCGGCAGGGAGGATTAGTGAGAGGGAGAATTCTATATGTGATATCTATCGGCATTCAGTGATCTCAATATATCCGGCAATAGCTATTTGTCTTACCCATTGTAGTAGTGCACGCGCCATCTCCGAACACGGTGCTGAACAAACAACGCGTCGGCGCGAGTCCGAGAGAGATTGATGAGACCGAGCGCGCTCAAAGAGAGCGCATTCGGTGGTGGTTCGCGGGGACGTGCCGTCCAGTCCACTCTATGGATGTGTGCCGTAGCGGCTGCTGCAAACCAAGTGCATTAGATATCTTTCAGCATTTGAGACGAACCGGACATAAAGAGCATCAGCACGGAATGGGAGAGGTAAAGGCTTAATGTAAGCAGTTGAATGAATAGGCGAGTATTCGGGTGACTTACCACGGCAGGAGTGTGCTTCGGCGAAACGGAAGCGACGAGCGGGATAGCACTCAATAGGGAATAGAGTGTGCCACGAGCCATGAAGTGCTGTCGTTCAGAGAGGAGGCCCGAGGGAGGAGAGGAGAGGAGAGGAGAGGAGAGGAGAGGAGAGGAGGGGAGAGTGAATGCTGACCCTCCACCATCCAGAGCCCAGCTTATATCCTCCTCTTGCCCTGCCGTCTCACGTCATACAGCTGCTGCCTCCGCTCCCGTCTCCCCGTCGGCGTTCGCGTTCCTCGCATCGTGACCCTAGCATCCGACGTAAACAGCAACCGGCTGGATCTTGGCAGCCTGCCAAGGGCGCCGACGCCCGTCCGTATCTCGTACGCGAAATGAGCGCAACGGCGGATTCCGCCGTGGAGACGTCGACGCGCGTATTTCGAAGCGTTACTGATCGAATTATGATCCTGTCAGCAGCGCATGCGCGCTACTTGATGCGCTTGACGGAACGTCCGAGGAAGGTGGGTAGGAGGAGGGGATGTAGCAAGTCAGCGAATAGCCCGCCGTTTTCGCTATATCCGCGCAGTCCTGGAAGGCCAGGTCTATGCAGGTCCCCTGTATTCGACGCCCTCTACGTCCGGTCGGTACTTGCACCAGAGGATAGATAGCCAGAACTCACCAATCGCGTACTCCGCGCAAATCATGACCAATCGTCCCCCGCTTCCATCAATAACTGGCTGGGATTCTGGAACAGCATACATCCGCCCCGCTAGCAACACGATCGCTTGCGCGCTCAGCGCATCCGTACATACGGATCATCGAGCCGCAGACAGCGCCGCTTCGGGATACCGTACTGAAACGAACGAAGATGAATGTTCTTACCATTGACAGGTTCCTTAATCCATCATTTGCACGAGACGCTGTGACTCTACGCGCGTCGGAGGGGGTAGCCGTCGTACACGCCAAGCTGTTGCGCTGTCTGCGGAACATACCAGCATGCCGGGCGGACGACACGCGTCGAGTGGCGTATCCCCGCCGTCCTGTTTCGCGGCACTCAGACTACATTCAATTCCGAGACATCTACGCCCTGACGGGCTGTTGTTGTGCTGCCCGGGTACATATCGCAAACGGCTGTCGAGCGAAACAGCGCAGTGACTATGGATTGAGTGCTTTCATTCAGAACATCGATTGCCTAGGGATGTATCACGTACCTTCCAGAGAAGACGGCGGACGGCGCGCTCAGCAAGCCGACCATGTCCCATACAAACCGAGAAGCAATGCTGCCTCCGAGCGGACATTCCGAATCAGACAATCAGAAGGAGACAAATACGTACCGACGTCTGAAACGCCGCGAAGCTACAGGCGCAATCAACGCGATCGAGCGCTGACTCGGTAGCGAATTGCACGTTGATGCATTCCGTGAACATTCTCCCGTGTATCTCATCGCGGCATTCAGTTGTTGACTGCATGCAGCACTAGGGATAGTGTTATATCTGTCCATTAATGCACTACAGTATGAAATTCTCTGCACAGCTCGAGACAGAGACTTGTCAGTAACTAAGAATGAATGGATTCTGTGGAGGAATACGTACAACTACCAACTTTCGCGTTGATAACGATTGCGCACAGGCAATTGGGATCGAGACGACCTCTTTCTCGAAACCTACAAGGGGACCGTGTGTGGCTGCTACAGGAAGTTCGGGTGGCCGCTGAAAGTGGTGGGGGTCAGGTCGGACGCCAGGTCAAGATGTCCGGCGCGCGACAGTAATTTGTCGTTACGGCCAGAATCCGACTCGGAGATTCTCCGAAAATAAACGTTAATAACAATGTGACGAAGAACTACTCACCTAAGCGTGACATCTAAGCGAGATGCGGGGATTATGACAATCGAAGAATTGATCCCGAGTGACGGTCGCTGAGATACCGGGCGTCGGATTAGCAGCAGACGTCGGTCTTCGACTCGTCGTTCGGGTTGAGTTACGAGTCTGCATGAACCGCGCGAAGAATGCGGTGTAGCTGTTATCTATGCTAGCACGTCTTCGAGATGTGTAGCCAACAAGGCTTCATCCACTGATTCGTGTGAGCTCAGAGGACGGTGGATTGAAAGAACGATCAATTCTTTGTGCACGAACAGCGCAGTGCGTCGGCGGTCTGCATACAAGAGCTACTTGCCCGAAGATCTGGTTGACGCACAGCCATTTTATACGTAGGGGGGACAGTAGATTGGTAAAGAACAGTGTATTGAGCTATGGGTACGAGCGGGCCAAGGCATTCGGAAAGCTGAGAGTTGAAATAAACTCGACCTACTGGACGTCCGAATGAGCTTGAAACTGTGGCTGAAGTTGGTCGGCATCCACCATCTGGCCGATCGCGTCTCTTATCTCAGACGTCGACTCTGATGCGCACGTCCATAATCCTCGTTCTTTCCACTTCGGATGCTAACCTTAAGCTTCCGCCTACAATAATACAGATATCTTAGTCAGCTCGTAGTATACATGCACTACTTTCTGGCTTTCAACAGGCTACCTGTGCTACTAGTACGATTCCGGCGAGCGGCGTGCCGACTGAAGTGTGATCGGATACCACTCGCAATTGAGGCGGACACAAGGAATATGGCAGTCTGCTACAACTACTGGGAAGTGGACAGCAATATCTCAAAGATCAACACAACAGATCCTGCTACAGCTACCTGCCGGTGACTCAGAGAAGCCAATGGCAGGTTGAATCACATCGCATTTGATTGATTTTACGAAATACCTTTCACAGTACTACTGAGAGATAAACTTCTGTTGCTTACACCTCTCAGGATGATTTGGATCTCACAGAACTCAGGCAAACACTTCCATATATCTGAGGTTTCCCTTGTATTCACCAGATGAATACAATGTCCACTCCAATAATGTCATGTTCTCAATGAAGCCATATAGATAGCTTTGCAGCTGGCGCCATTTCCTGATTGGGAAAATCATTGACTGTATTGAGCTGTGTTACTGATTTGTGTGACTCTAACCCTAGACCAGGAATCCAGGATTAACCGTGATAGAACATCAGTAGCATTCATACCGGATAATTCCGCTAACATACCACTTGTGCCATGATGTTCTCACACAAATGAAGATCACAATTTCAAAGATGGTAACTACTGGCTCACCTGGTGCTCACCGCTCGACCGCCTTTGCTTGGCTTTATGTACAAGCCAAGCAAAAATGGCCGAGTGGCGAGAATCAATATCATATGGCGGCAGATGGAACTTTCCGGTCTGCAGCTCATATATACAGCAACTGATATTGGACGCACCTCCCTCGACTACTAGCATCCATGCTGTCGCCATTATTGGTCAAAATGGTATTTGTCCTGCCTGAATCTCACGCACACCTACTATGATGTAAGCAAATCTTATTTCAGTGCTGGCAAGTGGCCGATAATTTGAATATCGCATGGTCTTATTTGTACTGGATGACTCAAAGTCTCAAACACCACCTCTCGACTTACCAAAGAGAATGAATGGCCACCCGATCACTCTGACTGTTCATCTGAAGTGGACCTGACAACAATTGCATCTCGCTGGTCTTGGATAAGTGCCAGGCAGCTTGTCAAACCTCAGCACACACAGCTTCACGGTGTTCAGACAGCGGGAGATTTGTCTCTGTCAGCTGCTGCAGGATTGATCAGTATTCAGACGAGGTGAGTCCTAGAAACCAGCATGTGATTTCTGTCCTAATCCACGTATTGTGGATCTCGTCTGGTATCTCGAGAAACGGGTACGTCTAGTAGCGTGTTTGGCATGCTTCGTCCGCTCGGACGCACGGTGTGCAGACGAAGAGAGACCCCGAGCCGTTTCAGCGGTGGTGTGGACGTTGACGGCTGGACGGTCACGGCTGGACAGCCTGAGCGAGGGTCAGGAGAGAGCATAGGGATGACATCCGATCGTCTTGCGATGGATCGGATGATCTGGATGCGGGGGTGGATCACGGGGTACGTCAATTAGTGGATGTTGTTGACTCTCGCACTGACATTTTCGTAGCGGTCCCGCATGCTGACCGGACATCGCTGCCATTGTTATTGTAGATCTCTCATCCCCTATCTCGACAAACGGGCCGATCTAGTGAGGCTGACCTCTGGAAACGGGCATTTTCCAATACATGCCGGACACATAGTGGACTGTAGCTGAAGATGGGCCCATCTCAGTGAAGTGGACAAGACGCTGTACACTTTGTCAGCCAGACCAACGCTGCCGGACGGCAGCAAGGGCTACGAGACAGCGAAGGAACTACACGTGAATATATGTCGATAGATCGGACGATCTACGTGAGGGAGTGGATCAGATCACGAGGTGCGTGAATTAGTAGATGTCGGTTGTTGACTGTGAGGCTGAGCTTTGGTAGTGGTGCCTCAGGGTGAGCGGACGTCGCTGCCGGTGTCCGGAAGCGTTGAGCTGAATGCGGTTACTCATGTTGTCACCTGTGTTCTGCGTGCGGTTCGTGAGTGAGGACACGGTGTGTGAGGTGCAGTGGATGTGGTAGATGTCGAACGGAGGTAAGTGCTTGGAGAGGCCGGTCCCGCATTCGGTAACTGATATTTCACTCAGGAGGCTCAACGCGCGGCTGCTGAAATGGGACCGGACGAAGACTGCACGACGGCAGCGAGGGCTATGAGGGAGCGGAGGGTGACGTCCGATTCTATCTCAATAGATCGGACATTCCGGACGCGGGGCAGGTCACGAGGTACGTCCGTTGGTGGTGGATGTAGTGTTCTGCGAGGCTGACGTTTTCGTAGTGATCCCTGACCGGACGACGGACGTCACTGCGGTCCGGGCCTGAGTCCGCATGCGTCCACCTGAACACGGCGCTGCCATTTGCGCTCTGCCTGGGTTTGGCAGACTGCGAGGTTGGATGCACTGAAGGGGTGCAGAGACGATATCGGTCGGCGGTGAGTGCACGAAGACGCTGGCTATGGATATAGTAGTCGACGTTCTACGCAGAACGCCCAGCGCCAGACTCATCAATATGGACCAAAACAGGTGCGGACGAAGACTCGGGTTCGCGGACAGCAGCGAGAGCGAGGAGACAGCGCAGGGCGATGTCCGATTCTATTTCGATAGATCGGACGTCCTGATGTACAGGCTGAATGCGGGACAGATCGCGCGGTACGTTCGTCAGTGTTAGGGTGGTGGACCGCCGGCTGACCTTCTGATAGCAGTCCCTCAGACTGAGCGGACGTTGCTGCCACCCGCAAGCGTCCATCTGAAGGCAGCGTCACTAACTGCGCTGCGCTGTGCCCGTGTATGTTCGTTTGCGAGGTTGCATGCGCTGTGTGAGGCGTAGTGGACGACGGTGAGTCCTCGAAGACTCTGGCTCCAGATGCAGCAACTGACGTTCTACGCAGAACGGTCAGTGCCACAGCGCCCCTCAATAATGCCCGAAACGGGTAGATTGCATGCCGGCGAAAGGTGACGGTGGGCGCCTGATGCCGTGGGAGGAGAACGTCAGACTGACAGGCGAGCGGAAGGACGTCAGAGAGGGGGGCTGAGAGCAGGAAGGAAGACGAGTCGTCAGAAAATAGGTAAGGGAAACAGCGGGAGGAGCAGGAGCGGGGGAGGTGGAACGCGGGGAGGGACAGCAGAGCGCGGGGAGCGCGGGGAGGGGGAAGGGAGGGGATTGCGAGCTCGAGGAGGGGACAGCAAAGGGAAAGGCAACTTTCGATTTCTTGCTGGACAGAATGTGTAGAGTACAGAACTCAGTCTCTGTCCACCGCGGACACGACCCACGTGACAGCGCCACTCGATCGCGATCGTGGACAGGATGAATGGACGAGCGTCGAGGGCGTCATGACCAGCGTGCAACAGCTTGCTCAGTGCAACGGGCGACAGCCGCTTTTCGTAATTGTGGCATTTCACTTGAAACACCACGGTCATTTCAGCCGCAGTGCTGTACCGTCACGATATCTTACTCCCTGTTCATACATACGATAGACGAGATAAGAGGTCGCCAACGTATCGATACTGACTTGAAACGAACATGTGAGTCTCACATTTTCCGTTCCCTCAAATATTGGCTGAGAAGTTGTGTCTTTTAGAGTCTCAGACCGAGCCCGAGTTACTGGAGGTCGCATACGGGGCACATCGTACCCACTATACTTTTATTAGCAGCCAAGAGTAGTAGCTGCCAGTATGAGCTCCTCGTATCCAACGATTCAGTCACGACCTTACACGCCTCATATCCCCACGACTTGCGCAAAATGTCATTCCCAACTCGACTTCCCTGTGCCCTCTCCTGCACCGCGTCCTGGAACCATTCTTAATGTGCGCTGCTTCAGTTGCAGCACTGTCATGACCCATGCCTTCTATCCTACCCAACTGCCGAACCTCGCAGGGACCATGTCAACATCCGCGAACGGACATAGCTCCTCGTCGTCACAGAGCCAGGGCCCCAGCGCACGAAGGGGGAGGAAGATCGGGACGCAGGAGAAGCCGCTGGAGACGGGGTACTATGACATTTTGGGTGTCCCTGTAGATGCCTCGACGGAGGACATCAAGAAGGCGTATCGTGAGTGTCAGTCGCTCATGCGTTTGCTAAGAGATTTACTGTCGATGTAGGACGCCTTGCAATCAAGCATCATCCGGACAAGAATCCTGATGACCCCAATGCGGAGGAGCGATTCAAGGAGATTGCGATAGCATATCAGACACTTTCTGAGCCGGAGCTGCGCAGAAAGTACAACGAGTTTGGAGCGAAGGAGAGTGCACCAGAGGGCGGGTATGTGGATCCGGAGGTGCGTTGCTCTTGCATGTTTCTATTCGTTCTGTTCTAATGACATAATTCATTGCACAGGAACTTTTTGGCACGATATTCGGCGGGGAACGCTTCGTGCCGATCATTGGGCACATCAGCCTCGCGAAGGATATGAAGGCAGCGTTGCAGGAGGCAGAAGATATGGAGGAGGGCGAGGGCGGGGAGCCAGTGCCGCGTGACGCGAAGGGGCGTGAGATCCTGAGTCCTGAGGAGAAGGCGCGGCGGGAGGAGAAAGCACGGAAGGCGGCTGCTGAGGTACGCATTGTTTGCACCTATCATTTCGTCTGAACGACGAGCAGACATGACAGAAAGCGGCGGTGCGCGAGGAACGAATACAGAAGCTCGTGGAGAATCTGGAGCGCAAGCTCGGGATATTTACTGAGTCGGCGATGGGTCCGAACGATCCGCAGGTGACATCAAGTTATAGGGCGATCTGCCAGCTCGAGGCTGAGTATGCACTTGTTCACTGAACGCTCTGTGAACGGTGGCTAACTACTTAATTAGGGAGCTAAAAAGGGAGTCATATGGTGTGGAGCTACTGAACACCATCGGCTTTGTCTATGTTTCGAAAGCGAAGCAGCATCAAGCGACGAATCAGACCTTCCTGGGTGTCGGTGGCTGGCTGCCCAACCTACAGGGAAAGTACCACGTATTTAGTGAAACGTGCGTCGTTCAGTATTTTCCGTCGCTAAACCTACTGAAGGGAAGTTTGTCGTTCCATTCTCTCTGCTCAGGGTGTCGACGCTTCGTGCAGCAATGGATCTGAAGAACGTCTTCGAACAGATCCAAGCCGCCGAGAAGGCCGGAAATCTGAGCCCGGATGAGAAGCGGCGACTGGAGGAGCAAGCGGCGGAGAAGGGCCTTCAAGCATTATTTAAGGTACAATGTCTGTCGTTCTGACCAATGTTTACCTTCACTGAACGGTTGTGCCTCGACTGATCATAGGGAACAAAACTGGAAATAGAGTCGGTGCTACGCGAGACGTGCGATCGTGTGCTGGAAGATCCGGCCTTACCGCGTAACAAAAGACCACTTCGTGCTATTGCGCTGCAGATCTTGGGCGAAGCGTATATGGCGGTGCAGAAAGACAAGCAGGAAGATACGCGGGAGGAGAGCGAGTATGTTAAGGTCGAGACAAAGAGCAGCCGGCAGCGGGATTCGCAGCGCAGTGAGCAACATTGATCTGAGGAGTCAATGAAGTAGTGATACATTTGGAGCTGTCACTTCGACTCTGTCCCAGTTTTTTTGTCTCATGCTTGCTAGATTCACGTCACGCGTTTAATCTTATATTCTAACAACTACTGCGTGCATTTTCCCAGCCCAGTTTGTTTGTGGCCCTTAGCTGAGGATTTGAGCTTCAAGCTGTAGACAAGGCCAAGATATGGATTGAATCTGTGCCGCGATGGTGGCAATTCGAGTCCAAATCCGCGAAAGCCGGGTTTTTGTCTGCACGTGATCGGGATCGATCGTCGAGTCAAGCATGACCTGACTCTGAGAGTCGGAACTGGCATATAGACTGTACCCTGAAGCCGGATTTCCCTCAACCTTCCTTTACGTATTATAAACATGGCGACGCCAGCGGAGCAGAAATACAATCTCATAACAAGACGGCTAGATGAAGTTCTAGGAGGGGACCTGATCAAGACCATCCTGGCAGAAGGACGGTCACCTAAATGTTACTGGGGTGGGTGTATTTTTCGACCCTAAGTAATTCATGCATGTAACCAGATGAATATGTTAGGAACTGCCCCAACAGGAAGACGTAGGTGTGATTGAGCGTCCTATTCCTGCAGCAGCAAGTGAGGAACTTCTAAAAACTACAGCCCACATCGGATACTTCGTCCCCCTAACGAAGATCGCAGACTTTCTGCGCGCAGGCGTTGAAGTCACAATTTTGCTTGCAGGTGGGAATCCTTAATCTGCAGCTACACAAGATGCCGACTATGTCTTTGTTGCAGATGTACACGCATTCCTAGATAATCTCAAGGCACCTTTGGAACTCGTGGCACACCGTACAAAATACTACCAGAACGTGCTGCTTGCAGTCTTCACATCACTAGGCATTCCAACGCAAAAGCTACGTTTTGTGGAAGGGTCATCTTACCAGCTCACCAAGGAGTACAACCTCGACAATTACAAATTATGTTCCATCGTGACAGAGCACGACGCAAAAAAGGCCGGCGCGGAGGTGGTCAAGCAGGTCGAGAGCCCTTTGTTGAGTGGCTTGCTCTACCCTGGTCTACAGGCGCTGGATGAGCAATATCTAGGGTGTGATTTCCAGTTCGGAGGCGTCGATCAGGTACAGTGAATTGATCCCTACTACATTGTTTCGATAGTAACGGACATTGCGATTCCACCCATCAATCCAGCGTAAGATATTCACTTTTGCTGAGCTCTACCTTCCTCGCCTTGGCTACGCGAAGCGCGCTCACCTGATGAACGCGATGGTGCCCGGGCTTGGCGGCGGCAAGATGTCCTCGTCAGACCCCGACTCGAAGATCGACTTCCTCGATCCGCCAGAAGTGGTGCGCCGCAAGATCAAGAAGGCGTTCTGCGAGGAGGGCAATGTCGCGGACAACGGCGTGCTCTCGTTCGTTGGAGCTGTGGTGATCCCCATCAGCCAAATGCGCCTTGAGCGCATGCGGGGCGACACCGGATTGGATACGGAAGAGGGCGCAGGCGCAGCGGGCGAGCAGACACTGTTCGCGCTTGAGGGTGCGCCCGAGTGTACAGTGTTTTCTGTGTACAGGAAAGAGGAGTACGGCGGGTCACTGCACTACCAGACGTTCGAGCAACTGAAGGACGATTTTGCGGCGAAGAAGCTGCATCCGAAGGACTTGAAGACCGCGGTGGCGGATGCGATTGTGAAGTTGCTGACGCCGATTAGAAAGGCCTTTGAAGAGAGCCAGGAGTGGCAGGAGGCCGAGAAGCTTGCTTATCCAGATCCCAATGCGAACCAGGAGAAGAAGAAAAAGAAGGTATGTGCCGCAAGATGTGTCGTCGTGTGGTGCACTCAGTTTTTCCACTGCTTGTTCGATCTTACAGGAGAAGGTCTACCACCCACCGCCCCCGGGTAAGGGCAAGAACGCAAAGCCTGCAGTCGCGACACTCTCCGATCTAAAAGCGGACTCTCCTGCTTCACCAAAAGACGATGGGGCCGCGGCGCATGCCTCCGTAGAGACTGCTAAGCAGCAGGAATGATACGGAATCTACCTTTTCGGTTCATTGTGGGGAAGGTCCGTTGAGCAGACATTGTAAATGTAATTCTAATTCGGAATGAAGAATATTTCATACATGGCAGTGCTGTAGTGAGCTACTAATATAACAGAGGCCTAAAGCTCTTGATACTGTCGCAACACTTGGTAATTGTCCTTCTTATACTCGTCGCATTTCTGTAGCAGTATCGTGGCTTGCAAGGTCTCCGCCTCTTGACGCACTGTGCAAGCACATCAGCACGACCGCAATGTCAATGGATCTGTACACCAGTCGAGTGTAGGAATACAGTGGCACTCACGTTGTTCATAAGTACCGGGTGTTAACGTGTCTACCAACAGGATTTGCATCTCCGTTTGCAATCCCTCGACTTCCCAGTAATGTGCAAGATGTAAGACAGATAACAATTCGTTCTGATCAAACTCGTCTGCGATGTTGATGTTGCCGGTATAAAGATAATCTACCTCAGTGATTCAATCAGCGAGGTGAAGTAGACCATGCGGAGCTTCCTACCTAGGACAGTCTGAGTGCAAGTACTATTTTCTTTGAGGGGTACACGGACTGGATCCTGAGCTGAAGCACCTGGTCTACTTTCGAGCATTTCTCTACTTTCGAGCATCTCTTCACAGAAGAGGTCATGGAAATACTGTGTCGATGCAGCCAGGAAGCCACGATGAACGCGGAACACTACATCATCGGCGCTGATGAGCTCAGCATCTGTGAGCTGTCCTGCCATCCTCATTTCATTCATGGAGCTGCGCAAGCGATGGAAAACTTGTTCTTCAGGCGCGCGTTGAACAACAGGGGCGACCGGCTGTTTTATCTCTTGTGCACCAGCAGATAGCAGAAGTTGTTTGAAAGGTGCCAGCAATGCACGGACAGTCTGATAGCCATCCTCGTCCGGCGCATTGAAGATGAGCTGACTTGCGCGAGCGAATTGCCACGCTTCATTAGGATTATTGACATTCAGGAAGAGGGCATCATCCAAGTGTTGAAGCAGGCACGGTCCCGCATCACGATTGCGCTCGTTAAGCCATCCATATGTCTTGAGTAGGTCTTCGAGTACTTCTTTATGCTCATGATGGTCTTTGGCGATTTTTAGGACCAAAACTTTCAAATGTTGCACCTGCGTATGAGACATTAGTGGAGCTCGCTCTGGATTGCGAAGGTCTCACCACTTCTTCAACAGTAGGGATACCCAAGGACAGATCTGCGAGGAACAAACGCTCATGAGGGTGTATCAAAAACAATGCCCTCTGCGTCCAGGCAATTGCCTCATGTTCTGGACGAAGAATCTTTCGGGGAGTAACCACTCCAGGTAAAGTGACGGCATAGTCTGTCGGACGGATTCTGGAATCGGCATAATGTCTGCGAACCGGATCGCAAGGAACAAAATGGTAGTCTATCAGCTGCCGCCATCGTGTTTTATCCCCTCCGATCTGCATGGGCAATTCCTGGTACCAGTCAAACATCATGTGTGCATGCTGAAGTCTGTTAGCGCCGGTACTGTCACGGTCCAGAGCAGAGACGCATTCTACGAACGCCGTGAAATTTCGCTCGTGCTTGAGGCCAAACGCCATGAGCTGTCTTTCAAAGTGTTGAAAGTCGCTGTGAATGAGTCGCTGTGCGAGCCCAGTGGTGAATATAGCGAGAAACTCAGCGACCGATCTTGCATATAACGTGTCCGACTCCACTAGCACTCCAGAACTGTTCGGCACTTTGAGGGTACTGATCCCAAATCTCTTCGGGTCAGATATGAGGATTCTTTCAAGGAGCACTTTGTATCGAGTGTTATCGGAAGAGCGCAACACCTTGATATGGGCGAGGTGAGACATGAAATCACCTATGTCCATCGCCGCGACTTCTAGACGCTTCAACACTACTTCTGGCACATTCATATAGCGATATGATCCTTGAATAAAGGGAGCAACATCCGATAGTTGGATTCCTGTAGGTAGTATCTTCACACCCTGATCGAGAAGAGAGCGATGCTCAATCAGACCTGCACAGTAGGCTGGCCAGATCGGAACACGACATGCAATTGGCGCAATGTCAGGCATCTCCTTGAGCGATAGCGAAGGACGGTGTTCTAGCTCCTGTCGGATCCATATAGCAAGGTGATCCAGTTCCTCTGACGGAAGACGCTGAAACAGTCCCCGAAGAGCTTCAAGCCCCGAGTCCTTACATGTCCCCAGAAGAAATTTGAATACCTCAACTGAATTGAATTCGGACTTGACAGGTCTTAAAGCGCTCTGGAGAGGTCGATGTAGTTTTTCCTGTTCTCTGATCATGATCGCCCCCAGTTTCTCCAAAGGGCCACAGAGATGTCGCAGATCACTGTGTAGTGTGGGCATAACTAGGACAGCTTCCGTGCCACAGTAATCGATGGAAACATAGCGATCCTCTCGCGTTGTCGGCACCAATGCAAGAGAGGAGATATCATCCACCTTGATCTGCAGGTGATCATATCGCGACCAAAACTTCTCTATCCATTTTCCTTCCCATACTTCGACGGCTAACACCGACCTCTTCGCCTTGGGCAAGCAAACCTGGACCAGTTCAGCGACACCATGTCCTGTCAGCTCAGAGACATTGAAGCTATCCTGAAGCAGCTTTTGATCCATGTCAGGGTGAAGAAACCGGTCGGAGGGGAACAGAATCCATGGCTCCGCACCAGCTTTCCAGCTCCCCGAATACACTTGCCTTTCGGACGAAGTTTGAATATCCGTGAGGCAGCCATTAGCTAGGAGGAGAAAAGGGAGACCGTGCAAGTGAGAGGGACTTGACAATAGCAAATAGCGGATACTATGGTTGATATCCGCGGTGGTAATCTCCTCTCTCCTATAGGCATCGCAAAATTGAGAGCGGCGTCTGCGGATGACATTACCAACGTATTCCGCGTCAACCCAATTTATCTCCCTATGCTCAGCTCCAGCCCTCTCGCGGATGTTTGAAGGGAGATCAATCAACTCTTTTGGCCTCATAGCACAAAGTATTTTCTCAATAGAAGCAGGATGGTCGTTGCTGAGAAAAACGGCCTCCACGGGTTTGATTCGACAGTTCGTGATGCTACGACACATCATTCTGTGGGACTTTGCCATCGTTCGGTAGAAAGCGTCCGATACCACGCGTGACATCGCATCTTCTCCTTCAGACGGCCAGAATGAACGATTGGTGAGCTGCAGTGGCCAGGTTTCGAGGAAGTAGAGATATAAGGGAGGAATGAGATCCGACAATATCCAACGGTTGAAAATGGCTTCTTGCTGCATCGACTGGCCATTGTCATCAAATCTAATGGAACGCCGGTCGTCGGCTAAGATGAAAGAGGCGTGTACATGAACCGGTAATGAGGTCAAAGTTGGAAGCGGCAATGTCGCGAAGAATCTCGTTTGAGCCTTTGCCGTCTGCGTCTCCGTAATCATTCCTGCAAGGCCGGCATCGACACCTTTAAGTCGATGTTTGACAGCAAGGCTCTGCAAGGATGAATCTAGGGCTTCGATGGAAGAATTGACAAACACGACATTCCATTCTTGCGATGCAATTTGGATGGCACGATCATGCCTCGTGATGACGACCCGATCACACCTATATCCCTCCTTCAAGTCCACGCCGTCCACTTGTTCTCTTTTTGCGGATGCCCACCAGTCCCACTTAAGATCTTCGCATGAATGTCGCCTTCCTATCTTGATATCGTCAATACGTATGAACAACAGGCTGTCGGGCGCCACTGTTTTATAGGACCGTAACATGTCCAGGATAAGGCGCGTGGAGAGTGATCTATCGGAGAGCCTGCTCTGTGTCGCTTGTGTTTTTGACCGCAGAGGAAGCCAAAAGATGGTCTAACAAAACTAGTGTCAGGAACAGATCGCAGGGAGTAAGGATTCAAACAAACCCCTTGGTAGAAATCCGACTTGACCGAGAAATCAAACATTCCATCTAGTGGGGTAAGGTGGCCGATATAGAGGCTACAAATCAGAAATGAATATACATATACAGCATAAAATTTATAGTGCTCTACCTTCTCAGCTGCGCTAAAGGAATACGCCGGGCACTTCGTTGATGGTTACCGTCGACAGGTAGGTACATTCTCGAGGGATCCAGGAATTGCGCATACTTTCCGGAAATAATTATTGCGACCTGAGTTAACACATCATGATGAATAATCACCAAAGCGCGATACGGTATCTGAACTTACTTCACTAAAATGAAACATATTCAGAGCGCCAAGTCCGAATTTGCCGATGACATCATGACTTTCCAGCTTTCCTCCAACGCCGATTCGACGGATACCTTGGAAGTCTTTCTCTTCAAAGAGAGCATTGTTGTGTATGATCAAAGATGGTCCCGTACAAAATTGTTTCATCTGCGGCGACAGAAACTCATGGCCAACCACTTCATGATGCTTCTCATCCAAGACGATACTGAAGGAAGTGGCCTTAGCATCGGCGGCATTCGCAAGAAACTCGTTGAAAGCTTGATCCACTGAGTATGACTTGAGAACATTATTGATTCGAGTGGTCAAATCCTCGTACATATCTTCTTCGTCGGGGTCGAGTGCGTTGAGATGCAACGAAGTGAGGGAGCGTATTCCTAAGCGACCTGCAAGATCATCCGTAATAAGATTGTGAAGTCTATATTGGTTTTCGGGTAATTCAAGATTGAGAGCGCGGGAACCAAGATCATTGTGGTAGACTTCGTGCAGAAACCGCAGATACCCGCCGATATCTGGGACAAGTAAATGGGTACGGTCATCATCGGTGAGACCCTGACAGTCAAGCGCGTTAAGAAGCTTGACTGTCTCTCTCACGTCTCGAACTACCAGAGGCTGTCGAGCCTGTATAATTTGAAGTCGCTGCAAAATACCTGCAGAAGATGGACTACGTGCGCAAAATCAACAATCAGACATGATATCTCGGCCAATCGTTCCCGGCGAGAACTTACCGCTGGGTACACCCCATCTTGGTCAGGAGTTCCTTGACGCCTTGCCTGGACTCTAAACTCGGAGGGATGCGATAGAAACCAGGGAGGTCGAAATCAAGGGAAAAGACTGCCTCAGACGTCGACGCCATGAGAACTGGGTCCCATGAGATAGGTATCCATTCGTGACCCGAAACCATTGTACGTAGCTCTGCCACATCTTCCAAGCTCAACCTCGGGATACGACGACCTAGCTCCAATAAGACATGATACAGGCTCTCCACATTGTTACCCTCCAAAATGAGCGATCTGAACTGAGACTTCAGCGTTCCTAGAGGAATAGGCAGGTGCCAGCCAAAGGCACGCCGTAAGGATGATGGAATATCCGCATCTACCACAGGAATCACTCGATCAAACAGTTCGAGATCGAGTTTATCACGACATGCATCTGCACTCCGTAGTCCTTGAGCAGTGGGCAGCCATACAAGGTCACGATCGAGTCGAAGGTTGCTGCAGTTGAAGGAAGTGTCCAGGAGCAGCTGCAACAAGCGATGAGCGATTGCGGATGCTTGATGGTCTGAGCGTGACTGAAGATGCGATATGAATGTAACACGGTCGCGCACGAATTCGGCCGTTAGGTTGTTGCATAAAAGCCCGAGACGCCGTAGGCAATCCATCATCCTCAGATAGATTCCACCCATGCAGTTGGATGGCGATCGCAGTTCTTCTGCCAAGACTAGTTCAGCGATCCGGGCCTGTGGATCGATGATCGCATCGGGAGAACACTTTCGACTCCCATTGCCAACTGCAACAAACGGGGTCCCTTTTAGCACGCTCCTGTCTTCGAAACCCAAAGGTTGAGGACGTCCTGCGAGATATTCGAGGAAGTCAAATTGTATCTCAGGACACTGTGTACCGAAGTGATTGATGAAGAGGGTCACTTGGTCGGCTTGCTTCAGCTCTCGCGCAGCGTACAAATCAATATGTTCCAACAGCTCCTGTGCCGAATCAGAGATAAAGACCATTCCACTGATCTCTGGAATCAGAATGCGAGAGTTCCTAGAAACGCAACGAATGGAAGACGATGCCGGGATTGCACCGAAGCGCGATTGAATTCTGAAACATCCTGAGGCACAGACTGAGGATAAGAGGGGATAGATGGGCAATGAGCGCAAGGACGATTTCTGCTTGTCCGTGAGACGGCCTGCTTTTGCCAAGCATGGTGACAAATGTTCTTGCAACATCTTACAATCTCTTTCATCCAGCGAGCTGCCTGCATTGACTCGCAAGGCGTTGAGCAGGCCAATTGCACTGGCCGGATCTTTGATGACGCCACGCCGCTCGAGGAAGGTACTGGCAGAGATAGAAAGTGCAGAGTGAATGAATGGGATGTTTAGCTGGCGTAGAATTCGTTGCAACGGCGGGTTCACTCCTTTCGATGTGAACACACCATCTCGTGCAAATTGCAGCTGACCGTCATCAAGCGGCAGTAGTGTAGCATCTCGGAGCCCAGTGAAAGTGTCTTCTGCAAGTGACCATGATGGAAACCAATGCCAGAAATTGAGCAACCATTGTATAGCAGTATCCTCAACAAGTGAACCGGAAGGGCAGTCGAGCACATCATTGAATTCCGCGCGGAAATAATGGATGATTTGTGCAGAGTCCAATCGGCGGACATTTAGTATACCTGCGCCGGAGGCAAAAAGTTGCCGGGCAACATCACCCGGTAATTGGCAGAGTGTTATTGCATCGGGATCATGACAACCAAAAAGTTTCTCCTCCTCCTTGTCGAGGAGTGTGTGTGACAGCAGTGTTGCCGTACCGTGAGCAGAAATGAGATGTAGAGATTTATATCCATTGGAAACCGTTCGGAAGAGAGGAATCCCAGACAGGAGAGCGATATTGTTGGACGACAGCAGGTAATTTAGTATTGCATATTTGTCGGAGGGATCGAGCATGATGGAATCGGCATCAGTAAGGAAGTGGGCCTTAGAAAAAAGGTTAGGTTAATACATTGAAAGTCATCCACATCCTAGAATCCAGACCCACCATCATGCCAGAATGCGCGTTCTCTGGTGACAGCATGACAGCCGATGAAGCTGTCACGCTAGAGTTATTGCTCATGACTAAGTTGAAGATATAGGATGAAGGCTGTGCTACCTCGAGTCCAGCCTTGGCCAATGAGACAAGAAGTGAACGATCGACTTCTGGTGGGGCGACATAGAGAGCCGACAATGTAGCATAAGATGGTGTTTGCGCGGATATCAAGGGCCATACAGCAAACTGCTGATGTAGTACGGCCCGTAAGACATTGAGGGGCAAGTCCTGCCAGTAAACCGATTCGCCGCTCGATCCCCGATGTTGTTCTGGTGGCCAAGCATTGTATACGTCATCGAGCTGTCTAAGGTCCACCAAGTCTCGCAGCATCGTTCCCCATGCCCTCGGAATGAAGTGTTCGAATAGAACCTGGTTCCATTCTATCAACAGCCTGCGAAGGAATAAGTGTTTAGGTCGTGGAATCTAGAGCGAGGAAAGACATACTTGTCGCGAGTTCGCTCGAGAACTACTTCTCCGCTGTTGCGTAGATGATCTCTGGAGTCTGTAAGAGCGAACAGAGCATGGATGTGGCACGGAAAGTTCGTCTTGAGCGGGAGAGGAAGATACGTGAATAGTCTGCCAGTCATCATGCGTTGGGAACCAGGAACAAGTGGGATTGCGATTGCAACTGGACTACCATTCGTGGGGCACAGTTTCTCGCTTATGACATCAGCAAGAACGTCGTAATCACCGTTACGACCCAACCGCTCTCGCAGAGCTTCGACACAATGCGTCTGTGGAAAGGACATGCGTAGAATCCACCAGTCACTGGACCCATCTTGTTCCGGACACCCATCCCCAGAGTATCGCTTCCAATGAACAGTCGAACGCGATGATTGTCCGGAGACAGCGTCTCCAGAACTATCCCGATCGTCAATAACCGAAAGCTGCCGCTCGATTCCAGTACGACCGATGAGTTTACGCCCGTTGTCATCAATCTCCAGAACCTCTATTTCTTTGATGTGCGAAAGGAAAAGCATCACAATTGAAAGTTCCTCCTCGACAAACTCCTGTAGGAGGTTCCTGATCTCGTCTGGCTCAGGGACCTTGGAGCTCAGGCGGCTATGGTTCCCGTGCGTCCGTAGTGGTAGACGAATGACTGTGGCATCGGGAATCGAGCTATCGTCTTGACTCGCAAAGAGTGAACGAAAAGGAGCCAGTTGGTCAGGGTACTCGTGAGCCATATGCGTCAAGGACCACCGCTTGCCTCCTGCGGAGATGAGGCTGCGGTGAGGATCGAAAATGACGAGCGAGTCGCCAGACAGGACTTCGAGATTATCGGTCAGCTAACAGCGGTGATGATGCATTATCAGCACTCGTCGATACAGGGGCGGAGAAAACACTAACGTGGTAGCCAGACCGCATTCCTATCCCATATTTGCCGATTTTCCTGTGTCACTGAGTCAGCTGGGGAACCATCGCTTGTACAAAGTTTCATACGATGTGTCTGTCTTCTTTGAAGACCGGCTGATATTCTGTAGAGCCTCCCAGTCAGTCTCGCTGAAAGTGGAGTCATTGCAAGCGAGTAAGGCGGGGCCCTGCAAGACCGCGAGCCTCTCATCGATGAGCGAGTTCTTGGAATGAGTACGACGGTCAAGTATAAACGTCTGCATAGAGTACACAATTATTCAGTTCCTCCGAGTTGTGGCGCAAGATACAGATGCGTACCTGCTTTGTTGCTTTCGCATCGTCAGAGTTCTGTAATAGCTCTCTGAAAATACCTATGCTAAACGGATAGCGCTTCAGAATGGATTCAATATTCGCGGTCAAGTCGACCACTTCTCCGAAGTCACTCATGACAGAAAGTGGGGAGAAGGAAGGAGACTAATGAATGATATCGCTGTCCAGAACCTCGTCTTATATCGTATCCCACGCTCCCCATTAGAGGGGTGCCTCAAGGCTAAGTTGAACGCCCAGGAGCCTCAAATTTGGGCACTGTAACTGGAGATACACCGCCCGAAGTAGCAAGCCTTGATATAATGCTGTGCGCTGCTGCCATATCTGTAAGAGGACCCACATATACAAACGCAGCAGAGCCACACGGCATACCAGCGGTCGCCAGCGCTGTCAAAAGAACAAGAACATTGGTTAACAACCATAATCTCCTGGTGAATATTAATAGACGATCTGACACAGGGTGCCTACATCTAGACAAGAGAAACAACTTGATTTGTGACGGTAGCCGTTGCAATGCACGGGGGGCTGCAGACGGCTTGCAATACCGAGCATCATCATCGGTAACTAAATTGGGAAGCCACAGATTCGACGTATCAGAAGCTCATAAAAACCGCTGGCAGCGCGAAGGAAGATTCTTTTCAATGCAATGGCTAATCTTTGGGCGACTCACCCCCATCTCTCTCTGTGTATATCGCCGTCTCTCTGTTTCTCAGAGTCTCATTTCCGTCTGTAGCCCCGACCGACTTCTTGTTGAAATTCGAGAGCGAAGTTATGCTACAGCGCAAAACGGTCTATAACGCCGGGGAGTTTGAATCTCGTGCATTTAGCACTTGCGATTCATCAACTGCGTTTCCTTTACCATAAGGCTTCTAGAAGGGTGATTGAAAGTCACTGGTGATAACGAGTTAAGCAGTTGATAAAGGTGCCCTAAATGTAGAATATGCGAAATTCTAGCACCAAAAAGCTGCCTTGAGGGAGAAACCATGGGTTCGATATGCAAAAGAGTCGAAGACGATCTCTTCCGTCAGTTGGCAATCGAGCGGTTTATTTGGATCCGGCGCTTGCCGGTCTAAACGACGTCCTCCAAGCGCCCTAATTCTCGTACCGAGATTCGGCCAGGAATGTCTTTCTCCGTCACTCGCCCCCTCCTCTCACACAAACTACCTCCTTCTTCTCGAGCTTGGTTGGGTCGCCAGTTCCGCGATCCATATGTACGCGAACGTGTCGCACACCCCGCTCACTACCGCTCGCGATCGGCCTTCAAACTCCTGGAACTCGACGCGAAATGGATGTTCTTCCAGCCGGACGTACAGACCGTAGTCGACCTGGGCGCAGCGCCTGGCGGCTGGAGCCAGGTGGCAGCTGCGAAGCTTGGGTGGACGGAGGAGGACGTTCTGGGACTTCCGCGCATGTCGAAAGCCCAAGCGAAAGCAAGATTTGCGACCGAGACGTCAGATTTCGGTTTGCAGGAGAATGCGAAAGAGGAGAGTGGCTTGTGGAGTCAGACGGTGTCTAAACCAGACGAGGGCGAACATGACCTTTGGAATGACCTCAACCTGGACGAGGACTTACCCCAGAAGGTCGGACGTGGCACGATTGTCGCTGTCGACCTCCTGCGCATGCTCCCTATTCCCGGTGTCAAAGCTATTAAGATGGATTTCTTGTCTCCAGAGGCAGACGCGTACATTACTGCCCTGGTGAAGAGCGACAAGAACCCATATGGCAAGGTTCACATGATCTTGTCCGATATGGCGGCCAACTTTTCTGGCAACAAAACGCATGACGTCGAGTCCTGTCTTGATATATGCAAGGCGGTCATCACGTTTGCAAAACGCCATTTAGCGACTGCGGAGTCAATAGGGAGGCGCAAGGGAGGTGTTCTCATGTGCGTATGCTTTGCTGTCTTCGTGCTCGGTTGCTTATTCTGCCAATTAGTCTCAAGTACTTTGAGCACCCTCTCCTTGGCCAAGTTTCGCCATGAAGAGCTCAAACCGTACTTCCATGGTGTCTATAACAGCAAGCCAGAAGCGAGTCGAGCAGAATCCAGCGAATGCTACTGGATCTGTATGGGCTTCAAAGGAGAATACCCGGATGATCATCCAAGCATGAGGCGAACTATCAAGTGATAAGATGACAGCTGGGATGCGTAACGGTACGAACACGCGAGACATCCTTGTCAAGGCGTATTACAGCTCATGCGCCCAAATGCAAATGCACCCGTACGGTGGTCCATCATCAGCATTCGACAACTGGCTGTGGCTGTTGTCCTCTGGCTACGGGTGAAGATACCTCCTATAAGCCTATGCTTACTACGTGGTGGCATTCGTGGAGGGCACGACGTTTAAGCGATGTGGGCTGAGCCGTTGTCATGACCGCGCACTCGGACTGTATACCATGGGTCATAATACATCGTTGTTAACACCGGAGAGACATGTACATATGGGCATAGCAAGAGAATAAGCGAAATAGGTAACAAGAAGGAATCGATACTGTCAGAAGCATGCATACGCAGTTTGTACACAGTAATCACTAACAGGTCCGGCCCTTAAGCTCCGAAACCGTAGAGCGTGCGGCCAGAGCGCTTCAACGCATATACGACATCAAGAGCGGTGACCGTCTTCCTAGAAACGTGGAAACGAACATTGGTCAGCGGAGGAAGGGCACTATCAGGTATTGGTGAACGTACCTCTTAGCGTGCTCGGTATACGTAACCTAGACATAATAGCAAAGAAGTAGTGTTAGCAAAGAGTGGAGACTGGTGACTCGTCAACGTACGGAGTCCCGGATTACCTGTGCGATAAGTATAGTCAGCAGACTGGTTACCTCGTACAAAGGTAGAAACGCACATTCTCCAAGAAGATCTTGAGGACACCACGAGTCTCCTCGTAGATCAAGCCAGAGATACGTTTAACACCGCCACGGCGAGCAAGACGACGGATAGCCTACAACAAGGAATTGGCCTTCAGCAACCAGACCTCAAAATATTTATCCAAACACGCAGACACGCACGGGCTTCGTAATTCCTTGGATGTTGTCACGAAGAATCTTGCGGTGACGCTTCGCTCCACCCCTATCGGGCAGGGCTTTTGGTCAGCATCGACACTCCTAGCGACTGTACAACAAGAACGCACTTTCCGAGACCCTTTCCACCTTTACCACGTCCAGACATGTCTTAAGAGTTGTTGATGGGGAGTTAATAAGAGTGGATGCGATGATTGAGAGGCCACACGAAGATCCGAGTGGCGAGGGAGATGGAAGTTGGAAGGCAAGAGCTATCGAGGCCCGACGCGCCTGTTAACATTGGGACGCGCTGCACGTGATATGACTCTCCGCGTCGGACTCTCATCCCAGGACCCAAAGAGTCTCAGCAGTGAGCTCAAGCTTTTCTCTCGACGTACACGCCGCTCTTCTTTCGAAATAAGAAATTGAACCCAATTCGCGAATTGTATGCCTGCTACAACACTCTTTCCTGGTTACCGCGAAGTAGACGCGTTTGGTCCCGACGAAGAATATGAATCAGAAGAGGAAGTTTCATATGTAACGCTCGACTTGGGCTCGGTTGAGCCTACGCTGGTTCCCAGCAGTTCTTCATATCGGCTGATAGTGAGTCATGCGATAATACGGGAAATTTATCGTTTGACATGCACAGGACGCCTGCGCTTAGGGACTCGACTCGCCAACTCCGTTCCTACAACTGTCCGGGACCATCTTCAAGGGCCAGCACCAGACATTACTGGGTACAGAACTCCTTTTCACCGATGCCAAAGGTATGTAGGTGCTTTTCTATTACCACATTATGTATTTACAAGGCGCTTTCAGACGACCATCCTGATCGCAGCAAGAAGTCCTTGGTGTCCGTTGGCACAACAGAGCAGCGAATCAGGTTCAAGGAGATTGAGCTACGAGAGAAGAAAGCAGACGGATCCATTGACCCGCAGGCCACGCAGCCGACAAGGGGAAAGGTCAAAAAGGAAAGGATTCCTGAGACCTTGGGTCAAGTAACGGGGAGTAGCGTCGTCGAGCCTGAACAGCGCAGGGCGCGCAAAGGCCGTGCACGGGCTCAGGGAGAAACTAAAGCAAAATCGAAAGGGAAGGGAAAGGGAAAGGGCAAGGAGCGTGCGACTGCGCAGACAGAGGGTCAAGCTGGCGATGCTCAAGATGTCCCTGTGGGCGGTGGCGCCACGGAACAAGGACAGATAGCCATGGAAAGGGCCCAAAATCAAGACCCTCGTGTCGAATCCGCACAAGAACCGGGATCTGTTGTGCTAGACGGAGGGGGTGAAACTGAGATGCAGACAGACCCACACGCCACCGACGCTGTGTCTGCTGCAATAGATGAAGGAGGGTCTATACCGATGGAAGTAGATCGTACAACGGGCTGATAATGCTGTCTTCTGGACGTGCGTACTCTTCCTCATAAGCCATCGAAACGTGGCCCTGGTTCTTTTCTCCAGTTGCATTCATCGATTCTCCGATCGTTTTACATTTTGGCCTGCATGTTTCATGATAATGTCACTGCAGGTTCATTGGTGCTGTGCTGTCACAGTTCATGCAAAATCTGAAGCCAAGATGTTCAACTACTGTTGCCAAGTTGAGGAGTTCCAACTCCGTTTTATAGTTCTTTGTTTAAATAAGTTATATTATCATTAAATAAGACGGCAGCCTATAGTAAATCCCTCTCTTCCCTGGTGATAAGGAACTATGAAAATACAGTAACAAAGCGACGCTGATATCACCGCTCTCAGAGAAGTACTAAGCACGTACTCTATACATCCAGCGGTTCACCAGCGCCATCCGCGGCCTCCGTAGTGTTATCGAGTTTAGAGATATTCTGTGGACCAAGCTTGTCCTCCATGCAGAACTCTTCCTGACTTGCGGTCTGCCTATCCGTATCTTGGATCCTGGACAAGAAAAGCGTACCAAGAAATGCGAGCCCAGCCCAGGGGACCAAAGAAATGAACGCCCATCGTGTGCCCTCCCTGTATGCGTCTCTGACAAATGCCTGCACAGCAGGTGGGAGCGTATCGATGCCCTGTAGCGATCTGAGCGACGAGGACGCTTGCGACAGGCTGCCAATGTCGGAAGCCGACAGGGCGCCAGATCGCACCAGAGACTCGAGGTAGTCCGCGACTTTCGCGTTCATCACCGCACCACACTGTGCGAGCCCTATCGTGCCCCCCAGCGAGCGGAACTAGGACGCGCGAGGGTCAGCGGTGGAGGGCGACGTGAAGAAGGGGAGTCTCACGAATAGTGATAGGGCGGACACGATGGCGACTCTCTCTGCCGGTTGGGAGAATCGGGCATGGACGGCAAGGGCGCCGATCGACAGCCCGACACCGGCTCCAGCCATTGCCATGAACCTGTGAGGAGACGCTAGTTATCTATCCGGCGTATACGGTGACCATATCATTGTGACCATACCCGTCAATCATGGTGTCGTTATCTCTATCCACCGCCATTGATACCAGCCCCAGCGAAAGCACAATAAGCAGCCCACCCAGAACAATCGGGTATTTAGGCTGAGCAAACGCGTTATAACTAGTATCCGGCATGCAAACGCGGTACTGACCTGTCGCAGGCGCTTGACCATGCTGATCTGTATCAAGGAGCCAGCGCCCTGCCAGCATGTCTGTCAGCCTGCACGTACACCAGCACGCTTCTCTCGGCTTACCAGACCAGGCGCGAAGTAAATCAGTTGCACGCCCGCATCTGTAGCGGAGCGCCCAGCCACGATGGTCATGAAGATCGAGACGAAGTAGAACATCACGAGCATAACCATGCCCGAGACGAACGTCGCCGCCATGTTGATGCAAATATCCCGCGAATGGAAGATCGAGAGCGGGAGCATCGGCTCCATCCGCGCGGTGATGGGCGACAGCGCGATGCGATGCTCGAGCAGATACTCGAATATGACGAATTGGATGTATATGGCGCCGCCGACGACAAACCAGACGATGACTCTGGTCGAGCTCCAGCCGTAGATGGGCCCCGAGCTCAGTGCGAGGAGGATCAGGATACCCCCGGCCATGAAGAAGATGGCTCCTGGCCAATCGACGCGGAGCAGTTTCTGGAAGAACGTCTCGGGGGTCGTGGATGTGCTTCCACGAGGCCCTTGCGGCCCTTTCGCCCTCTTGCGGAGGATGATGAACGCCAGGGAGATCCCTACAACGCATGCTGGAAGACTGAGCTGCTGTCATCAATCTGACGCTCGAGTTATGGGAACGATATAGACATACTTGATCGCGAAAATCCACCGGAAAGACACGGTGAGCAAGGCACCTCCGATGACCGGCCCCGTGCAATAGCCTAATGCGAACAGAGCGAATAGCACAGACTGCTGCCAATTGTTGGTGTCCAGGGACTTCGAATCGCTCATGATGATCCTGACAAGCTGGCAAGTTGATCCTGTCAGTCATGGCTCAGTCCTGAAGAGCCGCCACATACCGCCTGCAGGCCTGCCGCGCCGACACCAGCGACACCACGGCCGGCCAGCAGGGTGACCATGCTATTACTGCCGGTGCTGATGGCACTGCCGACCATGAAAAGCAGGAGCGCGAGTTGAAGTGCGCCATGGCGGCCCCATATATCGCCTATCGATGCGAATAAAGGGAGAAAGACGGTCGATGACAACAAATACGCCGTCCCTATCCAACTACAGCGATTCGTCAAAGCTTGGCCCTTCCTTATGGCCGCCTGACGCACCTCTGAAGATCCAGTCGGTTGAATGTGGACTGCGGAGGAAGTCAGCGTTGTGCACGATTCATGCTGGCACATCGATCTACGTACTGCGATGTGGACTTGCGCTGTCGCAACGACTAAAGAAACAATATCAACTGGTCCGTCTGATGTTCAAGAGAAAAGAACTCTGACCGGTATAATCAAGAGTCTCGAAATAAACAGGAATTAATAGAGCAACGGAGAGGAGAATCATATCGCGACGGCGGAAGGACGCGGGTCGAGCCTCGGTCTCGGCAACTAGAAGAGGGAGTGCAGGACCATCGTCAACGGGCGGTTTTGTGAGTTTCTTCGTGAGTGTTCTTAATAGCCATATTATGCCGGCCATGTCGTCGCTGAGCACCGAGACAGACCGTCTAGAGAGCAGAAACCTTCCAGCACCAAATATTGTGAAGAAACACGGAGCACCGCGTACCTGAATCCGTATACGTATTCGTCCCCTAGTAGGTGACGTGCTGGTTGAAATTGGATGCCACGGGATAGGCGGGAGACGCGTTGCCCTCCCCAGCTGCAGATGCTAGTTTATACTCTGAGTCGCAGCACTGCGCAGTAATGACAGATGCGAGGCGATGCTGAGCAGAGTGCCACAGAACGTTCAACTCACCTCCGGCGCCATGCATGAAGCGCAGTCTGTACGTACGGCAGCCCCCATTTACGGGGAGAACACAGCGCATGGTTGGTCCAACAATGTGGGCCGAGTGAGTGAGTGAGTGAATCTGTGATAGCGTAGCATCATCGCGCGGTCCACCTCTATTCAGTGGCCATCGACCATCCCCACGGAGCTGGCAGCTCGGTGTATATTACCCGGCTGCGACAGCGCTCGAACTTGAAAGCAACTGATCAGCGTGGAAATCGCTGGTACAGGGCCCATGACAGCGGCTAGAGGACTTCTTTCGAATCCCAAAAGCCCTACTAGTATCCAGCTTAGCGTACGTCCCGATGACCGCCTGTGCACGCGCAGCTTAGGGCAGATATAAATAGACTCGCAGAATTCGGTCACGTTCACTGACCGCAAGGAAACAGGTATACGTACAAGACGCTGCGGTTCACATTGCTAGGTCCTGGAGCGTAATAATTCGCGTGTCGCGCAAACTCAGCCTCAGCCTTCAGGAGTCCGGACAGCAGATTAATTGCAGGCACGCACTCGGCCGGCCCGGGCCCGGACCTCGATCATTGACATCGCCATCAAAGTGATCCCGCCCCTCGAGCCTCCTGCAGAGTGCTCATCCATGACCCAACTCGAACGCAACTCACGCGCGACTGTGGTCCGTGACGCACTGACTCCCGAGTCTCACGCGTGCCGCAAATTCCAGCTGACTTTCGAAACTCTACAACACTGTACGTATTCGCATCATCGCTCAGGTATCAACATGTCGAACCAACGAGGGAGCCGACCCAATTCGATCGTCACGGCGTAAACTTGGAAACGCTCACTGGCAGGATTCTGCCCGAGACAGCCTCCGCACTCAGCTTGTGCTGTTTTCTGGCACCATGGAGTGTAGGATCGAACAGATAAATAGGGATCATTAGCGTGCTCCTATGGTCACATCTCGTTACGGGGAATAATCTAAGGGACCGGCGGACGGTTAAGAGATGCAGGCGTTGCCAGTGACATGGCACACCAACTATATTCTTGATTCATGGCTGAGAGCTAATATAATACCGAGTGAGCATTTTCATCACGAGCTACTCTTCTCCCCTATAAGAGTAGCGGGTTTTTTGACAAAGTCATTGCTACTGATAATCGCAGTATACCCATGAAATGCGGCGTCAGCGCACTCGAGTAAGTGAACGTTAAGCTCATGCTGGAAGGCTTATACAATGCACCTTATTAGATCTCATGAATCTTCAGGACGTCATTCCGGCAAATGTGTTCTTCTGGTGTGCTCCCAGGCAGGCTGTTGTCGGTGAAGAATTTACTAGGAGCGAAACAGTATCGCAAAATGGGGTTCAACGAATATTATCTGCGCGACAGAGATATACAACCGTCGGTACTCTACACGAGCACAGATGGCCAGAAAAGCTGCGCGCAAAGAAAAACGAATGCACTCCACAACAGAATACATCTCCAGCTCGGCATTAAAAGCGCTTAGGGGTCGAAAACAACTGTGGTGATGACGATCAGTGTCGAAGTGCAGCAACGTGAGACATTAGCACGTACAGAGCGACACAAATTTCTGGATATTTTTCAACAAGATCCACATGAAGGCGGGCTGCTCAGACGCTGACTGGGATGGACGCACATCCGATACCAACACCGAGGAGACCGAGGAGACCTGTGTAGCGAAGGTGCGTCAGCGCATCTGCATATCGCCACAGGGAACGGGACATGTGCCACAGACCCTCACCACCGCTGCCGATCGTGTTGTCCTCGCAGCACACGGGGGTCTGGGAGCAGGAGCTTCCGCCGCCGACGCCGATGAGGCCCGGGTCACCGCACTTGGTGAGGACGTGCGTGCTGCTGTCGTAGTTGTCCGGGTTGAAGCTGAGCGCGGACATGATGGCGCGGCCCTCGGAGGAGCCGACGCTGTACGCGGCGCCGGTGCAGCACAGGGGGGAGCCGTTGCACTGGCCTGAGTCGCCGCCCGGGCGGGCGAGGGCGAGGGTGGAGAGCGCGAGGGCGAAGAGGGCGACGGCGCGGAACATGGTTGCTGTTGTGTATGGAGAGTGGGTGGGTGAGCGCGGGTGAGTGCAAGTGAGTGGATGCGAACGGAGTTCTGCTGGACAGGGATCTCGAACGCGGGGGCTTCTTATAGCTGCGAAGACAGGCGTTGCGTCATGGGCAGGGAGCTGCTGGGATGTGAGCCCGCGATGTGTACGCCCGCGATCGGTTCATGCATCCGTCACTTCCACCCTCTTCGCCCCATCCCCGCGCCGCGTGTCCCTCTTCTCTTTCCAAAGCACAGCCTGCGGATCACCCTGCAGATCACCCTCGAAAGTGTCGGCGGCCCCTCGATACCGACGGACAGGGCATCTGCGTCGATATCATGCCTTGCTACTGCTCGAGATCAGACGGAGGCCACCCTTCAAGAGTGGAGTGGGGGCCCTGACATTAGCTCTGGCGGTGTCAGTCGCATACCACATACTGTACGTTCGGGCGTCGCTCGGCCCAGCCATCTGTACGGTTGGAGGGTTAGCGCTGATGCCAGAGCAGGGCTACGTTCGTACGCGTAAACCGCCAGGATTCCTCATCCATATCGTACGATTATACCAAGCTATCCTGCCCCTGTCTCCAGACGCGCGACGTTGCTCGCCACCTCGAGGCCTCCCGCCAGCACTGGCAGGGCGCTCCGCCATGCGCATTTAATATTCAGCACCCGCGGCGATCAAGTCCAGTTCAAATTCCTAACCATTGTGGCGCTGAATTAGTGCTTGATCTCGAGAAGAACCCGCGTCCAACAGACTGCTGTCAACGTCGTGCGGGCAATTTGACGTTTGGCTTTCTTGGTTTGCAGGCTACCGATGATCCGTCTCCGAAGCACAGAGCCGCGAAGACCTGCTGTACATGCGTTCGTGGGCAGCGATCTGATTCGAATTTTGAACAAGGGCATAAGCCTGTCACGCCAAATCACATCCGTTAAATTTCAGAATTCAAATTGCCTGGAGATGAAGCTGATCATGAAGGGTGACCTGATATCCCGCACCACATATTAGCCACGACCTGAGGACGTTTATCTCCGTGACGTCCTTGTAACTAAACTAGCATTGGATGTCACCTCCCTGTCATCCCCTTGATCGGGGAACTAGGGTCGATTCGTGAATTTCACATCGATATCCCATCATCGAAACCGGATATGATCTCTACAGATTGAGACAATACAACGCATTGGGACCTTTTTGCATCCCTGTGTGCTAAACGCTGCAGCGGGATCCACATTAATACTGGTAATTGAATTCGAATTTCAGATGCAGATGACTGCTTCGGCAATGTGACTAAATACGATCTCCTGCAGCTGGTGGCGTCCCAAAAACAATCAAGTGCGTGGGGTGTAGGACATTCCTGTAACCGCAATTTGCGTTTTCCCCCATATGAAATTTTTTTGAAAGCGCATGCGCGCATTGGATATTGTCACTTTAACTGATGACTATATGCGACGAAATACATGCAGATACGAATCACCCCTGGTAACACTGTCCTTCAGTGCGGAAACTAACGAAAACTAATGTAACGACGAAAGATAATGAATGACGGCAGCGGGTATGAACGCTCAGGCGATCTTGTAGGATCGCACTGCATTAGGCGGGAACTAGTTGTGAGAACGGGCCGTCAGTGTGACATATCAGCGAAAGATGAGGAATCAGGACAGACCGAAAGAATTGTATCACAGGTATCATTTTCAATGATTTTTTGTGCGAGAACGCGGTTCTTTCCTCGCTCAGATGCTGATGGGGATGGACGCGCAGCCGACACCGATCCCAAGGAGCCCTGTCGAACAAACACGCACGCATCAGCCGACCGCAACACCAACACGCAAACAAAGCACGAAGCCACTCTGAATCCTCACCTGCGCCGATGGTGTTGCCCTCGCAGCACACGGGGGTCTGCGCGCACGAGCTGCCGCCGCCGATGCCGAGGAGGCCGCTATTGTCGCCGCAGCTGGTCGCGACCGTCTTGTGGCCCTCCCACGCGTCCGCGTCCATGCTGAAGGCGGAGAGGAGCGCGCGGCCCCTCGGACGAGTCGACGCGGTACGAGGGCCCGTTGCAGCAGAGGGCGGAGCCGTTGCATTGTCCGGAGTCGGAGGAGCCGGGGCGCGCGAGCGCGAGCGCGGAGAGGGAGAGCGCGAGGAGGAGGATGCGGAGCATGGTGGTTGAGAGGTGAGAGGTGGGTGGGTAAGGTATAAAGAGTGATTGAGTGAGTGAGTGAGTGAGTGAGTGAGTGAGTGGATGCAAATTCGAGTGCGAGTGAGCGGATAGAACGAGGTTCTGTTGAACGGTGGGGTTGGATGAGGCCTTCTTATATGGAGCGGGAGTCGGACGGGCGTTTGCATCGTCCTAGTGGAGACGAGACGAGACTCACGCAGGGTATCATGAACCTATGACGCTGGGGGCTCCGGCCATACATTCGCGCCGCGCTGCTCCAAGACACCGATCGTCCCAGTCACTGATCGCGTCCACCTGCATGCCTCCGTCGACAGTTTCTCGCACTCAAGCTCAAGCTCAAGCGCACGCGCGGGCTCCATGCCTCCTCTGTTTTCCCAATTCGCATCCCTGCCAAAGTGCAACAACTCGGGCCCACTGTATGGGCATGTGCGGCAGATACTAGCACGCGTCCCTGAGAGTGAGACGTTTGCGCTAGACTAGGCCGGACGGGCGAGTCGCACTGCGCCGGATGGCACCTTCCATGGAGCGCAGTCCCTGGTGGAAGCACAAAGGCTGTCAGTCGACGCGCCACGGCGGTCTGTGCGCCCGGTTTCCCCGCGTGTGTCGTTTGGATTGTACGAGGTCGGCCATGTTCGAGGACGGATGTACATACATGGTTGGTAGTGGATTATACTCCGGCTTCGGGCTCCGTGCCATGCAAGGGCGCGAGGTCGATACGCCCGTACGACGCAAAACCTGGATAGTCAGTGGTTTTGCGTGTAGTATGGACTGCACATTCACGATAATACTGAATTTCACTTTTCTTCAAATTAAATGGACTAGTTAGCTTACCGACGCTGACGGTCTTCTAGAGCCTAGAACACTTCGCCGGACATTTCTCCAGGAAATGCCTTGCGCACTTCCCAGCTCTCGTAATGAATCCTCCAATCCTGCATAAACCATCCCTGGTGCTCCTCGGCCATCAGAATGCTAACGTTTGCTCGACACTGATTGGCTCGCAGGCCATCAATGAATCGGTGACAGGCTATTTGGGGCTATTCGGAAGCCTGTTCTGCTGAGTCGCTGGCGTGCGCGATCTAACATCGAAGTGCGAGGGCCTGATGACAGATCTAGAGTGACAGGCCGGCGCTGGGGGTGAGAGATGTTGACGACGCGAGTGGAATGTGGTTCGATGCGTTTCAAGCCCTTCAAAAATCCATCGGGACGTTTTGGGGAATTTTCGAAAATGGTGCTATATGTCCCAACAAAAGCCTTCGTGAGGTCGTTCGTCGTTAACTCATTGCCAATGACAGGGGCCCAGGCTCGAGATGGCGTTACAGCTGTCCGACAGACTCGGGTTCACTTGACGGCTTGCTGCGTTCCAGTGAAAGAAGGTATCCGAGACGGGATCTGTCTCGTAAAGAATAAGCGTTAGACTGCAGATGACTCTGAGATCTAGCAGTGCGTTACGTACGGACGTACGGACGGTCTGTCCCGTTACTCGCCTGGCGCAGTACTTCGCCGGTGACGTTTACATAGAGGTTCGTATATCATGCACCATATATCGAGAAAATTCCCCGTAAGCAAAGAGGGACCGAGGAAGGCCTCGAATACAAACGTGGAACGTTGGACCCACTTGAATATGGAAGCAAGAAAAATGGGACGTGGGAGTCGGTAGTCGCGAACACTGAAGTTGCCTTTCCTAGACATTGATCGGTCTGCTCTGACCTTTCTTTAGCGCCGAGGTTCAAACGTTCATCGCGTCCTCTCTTGTATTACCGGGACGAGCTCCCCCCCGGAAGACTATACGCCTATCACGAAGGTCTGCAGCCACGCCCTCGACCTGTATCTACAACCATCTAGTTCTGTCTCTCCACGGGTATGATGAATAGTAAGTACGCTCGTTTGCATGTCGCCTCCAAATCGTACCATCACAACCCGCGGATCCTTCGCAGAGCATCCTGCAGCTGTCAGATTGTTCTGCTGTCCGACTCGCTGGCAGAATCATCTATGTAGCTATATCAAGAACGGTGTACAGCGTCACAGACTTGCTCGGCTTATACCCTGAAGGCCTGATGAGCGAACGCCCGCGTGGTCCTTGGTAATGGGATATATGAAAAAGGTGGGTTTCCCTCCTCTTCTATTTCCAAGGCTCAGCCAGCTGGGTCTTTACGATGTCCCTTCTACGCTAGCTTGGTGATGTTCCTGAGCGTATTGGTTGTTTGATGGGACGACTTGTTTTTTATGTGAACAAACTGCCAGATGAAATCCGATTTTCACCATTTTGCAGAAGACAAATGTCTTAGTGACACCGCACACGTACTGTTGGAAGGGCCTATATGATATACACCGCCATGGTACGTAACACCGGCGCTCTCGTTCATTTTGTCGGAACATGGTCTCATCTGGTTATTGAAACCAGAAGAGCCACCACCTGTACTTCCTCGTCGTCACCTTCCATCAGGCGTGCGTACTCTAACGGTCCGATTCCGCCGTCGATTTTCGAGATCGTAGACCTGGGTCGTTGCCGCACAAATGAGGGGATCTTCTGACGCAAGTTTGGAGACGTTTATGGTCATCCTTGGGAGCTTGGCAAGGCCGCCTTATCCCCAGGTGGATAAATGGCCAGAGACACCGTGCCCGTGATGGACGGACATGATTGGGTCCTGCCCTGAGCCATCTTTCTGTCCGCTGGCTTTGATGACCCTGATCCCTCGCCAATTGCAATGGACTCTACATCGTCATTTTACCTGCATCGTATCGCTTCAAGTCCGCATCAGTCGCGATTCCGGTCTCCCGGCGTATGACCCGGCTTGTACGACGTCGGATATGTTCCTGGCAAACGGCGCGCGGGTGCTCTCGCAAGGTTCTGCCGTCGTTAGGCTACCTCGAGGCGAGGACGACAGGAGATGTAGTGGACTAGGATCAGAGCATGGTTTTCTTCACGCCGTTCAGCTTGACGTATTGATGTCTGGCAGGCAGTTTGACCAGCTCCAAGTTGGTATAGCAGCCGCGAACAGCATCCATTCGTAGGGGAGGGCCAAATGAATATGGACAAAGTATTCTCGTCTGTGCTGTCGAGTCGATCATGTGCACTGTGCAGACCTCTTCAGCTGGTCCAGATGTGATTTATCCACCTCTACGCAAATGTACCAGCCCGACCTTAGGAGTTCAGAGCGTAGTTTCTTTTTTGCGAAGGAGGTCCTACATTTGAACGTAGGCGCCGTGGATGTTAATCAGTTGGTCTTCCGTTTCTGGTTGACCCGCATTGACGCCATGCTCTTGCAGGGCTTCTGGCCGTCATGCGAGTTTGAGCTGACAAACGCATATATGGTACACATAGACCTCCGGACCAAACAATCGCTGCAGGACGAACGCAGGGCTACATGTCATCATCCTCATCACTCTCTTCCCTCATCCTCTCCCTCAGAATACGCTTGATCTCCCTCTCCTTCCTGAATAGTGCCTGCGCCAACAACACCAGCCCCCGCACCGAATCCGGCTTCTCCAGCTCGGCAATCTCCTTTTGTGACCGCATGCGCAGCTCGCGCACGATCGCGCCCACATCGGCGCCCCGCAGATCGACGGGCGCGCGGTAGTCCAAGGTCGTCGCGCGCTGCGCGACCGTCTGCGGTGCGCCGCCCGTGAGCTCCGCGAGCTCGACGTCCGCGTCGTTGAGCTGCTTCATGTACGCCTCGTGCATGTCCGTGAGCGCCCTGTGCCGCAGGAGGAGCAGGGACGGCGGCGCGCGGCCGAGCGCGAGGAGGCGCCGTGTGCGCTGCTGCTCGCGCACGCCGTCGTCCTCCGCGGCGAACTCGTCCTCGCTGCTGAAGGCGGAGTCGTCCGAGGCGATGTCGGCGGGCTGCGTCGCGTCGTAGAGCGCCATGGAGGAGAAGGCGGTGGAGATGCTCGAGCTGGGTGCGGCGGAGAGCGAGTCGCCCTCGAAGTCGCCCTCGTCCTCGAATTCGGAGCTGTCGGTGGACATGGCTTCGTCGCTGTCGTGGCCGCCGGCGTCGTGCTCCTTCTGTGTGTCTGCGAGGTAGTTTGGCGAGGATTTCCTTGCGCCATTCGGGCATGTCGTCGTCGGCGATGCTGATGGCGGGGCTGGGCATCGTGGTTGTGCGGTGATGGGCGATCGCGGGATGTGTGGATGTGCGAGGATGAAAGGTCGTCGGACGGTGGCTGCAATGGCCAATGGCAATGGTGGGCTGCTGCTGCTCATCCCCTCTGAACTCTCCCTGCTTTTGTAGGAGGTCTTGCTAGTGCCTTGCTGACTGTCCCCTTGGGAGTTATTCCTGTCTGAAGACATCTGGTCATCTGGTCACCTGCTCCTGTCCAATATCCCATCAGAAATATCAGAAGGCTTATTACTAAAAGGCTGTGCCTCCATGGTCATGCCTTGCTGGTTTCAATTGCTGAGCTGTTGAGTGCTATGTGCTATTGGCCCAGCAGTGCAGGGTCTAGACCCTGACTCTTGAGTCTAGGCCCACAGCTTTCAGGCACTGATGGTTGGCATGGAGATGGAGGATGTGTCTGCCCTGAAGGTATGCTCTCAGAGTCAACTCCAACATGCCTTGCTCTTCCACTCACACTCACCTTGCACTCTCACAGCCATGTTGAAGCAGAGGGCAAGCAGGACAGGAACACGCACTGTCCTGCGGGCAGTCCGACGCCTCGAATCGCGCTCGCACTCGACGTCGTCGGACGATGGGAGGAGGAACGCGTGAAAATTGAGTGAGAGACGCGCGACGCGCCGAGGGGCGCGACGACGTCCAGCGCGATGAGCACGCTCGCCCTGCCGCTGGTGCTCAGCGGAAATGCAGGCGCGGAACGGCGCGCAAAGACGAGCCCGGACCACCGTCGCGTTAGTGCTTCGAAGTCCCGAGAGGGAGAGGGGCATGCTGACATGGCGGGGCACGGTCGGCGAGCGCGTCAGGGCGAGACGACGCGTCGCGTCGCGCGTCTTTCGCAAGTCGCCGCGTGACCGCGACGCTGCCGATCGAACGCGCGTCGATATTGATAATGCGCGTCCGAACTCCAAACCGCCGGTCATCGCGAGTCGCGTCGCGGGCTTGACGTTGTGTCGACGCGGTACGGTGGACCGTGTGTCGCGTGCGAGAGCCCTGCGGTAGACCTGCATCGCACCTCACGCGATCCCGGCCCCAGGGTATATGCGATAGATGCCCCACGGATATGGAGAGCCGACCTCGATTTACCGAATTGTGCTTCGCTCTCGCCCGCGAAGGTACCCTCGTCACCGGCCATTCGGGCACGTCTGTGGTCCCGCTGCTGTTACGCCTCGATGGGACATGTGTCGCGTTGGCGGGGTACTGCCGTCTGCATTGGCGACGACATAGCATCACGATGCATGCACCCAGGAGCCAGATTGGCCGCCGATGGGCCATGGCGAGATACGCCGGCGTACTACGCGTGCTTACATCCTGCAGGGAGCACAGCGCGTCAAGTGGTCAGCATGCAGTCGTGCCGAGCCCACGTGTATGATCGATATCCTCTGCGAAGAGCTTGGTGCGGACGGTGCAGGGCGTTTTTCAGCCTGCCGTGTCTTTGTCTTTGTCCAATGTCTCTGTTCCAGCACAGATGGGTTTCGTCGGCATACTATGGGCGTGTCCAACGTCGACGTGCGTCTTCTCGTCCTGGGAGAGGCTATAGGCTATCCGGATCATGAAGAGTGGAATGATGTCCGTGGCTAGAGGCCGGGCCCGTCTCATATGCATGGCGTGAGACGCTATGGTTCATCCGGGCCTTCGAAGCCTGAACGGCAGGAGAGTTGAGACGGAAGTGTGTACTGCAACTCACGTCTGTATTCCTGTATTCCACCCAAACAGAAACCATCGACCAATGACGACAGGCAGTCGACGATCTGCTGGACCGACCGGGGGACCGGCTCGTCATTTCGACTGCCGCGGAGTCGTGTTGACCGGTACCGCGTCGAGTGCAGCCTCGGAGGCGGTCAGTTGCAAGGAAGGTATGGCAGAGATGCATGAACTACGGGTTATAGGTGACACATGAGATCTGCGCTTTGTGGAGAGGCACGCGCTTCGTGAAGGGGTCGCTCTATGCTCTTACGTATAATGACTTGAATGTGTTGTGCGTAGCCTGCACCGAGGCGAGATAATATATTCGAGAGCACGTCGCGCAAACGCGCACACGTGATGGGACGCGCGCGCCTGTTCGCGCTCCGAGTCCTCAGGCTCTGTACCTCCTGCGACGTCCGTGATAAAATCACTCCTTACGGCGTCCATTTGCACCCACTGCTTGATTGTAGATTATGAGATCGCGTACATTGGCCCGTGTGCACGAATAGCGGGGTAGAGAGTGTACATTCAAATATTGCAAGTCTATCGGGCAAACGGTCGTCCTGAGACTGATCCCTTGATGTCACTTTGTCACGCGCAGGTTCACCGATCAGGTCCGCGCGGGAACGCATCGATATGTGCGCTGAGGTCGATCTGAGCACCATCCATGGGAACAGGGTAGTTCCTCGGGACAAGTCAATGTTCAACGTTCAACGATCAGGTCCAGGCCCCAGGAGTCATCGGGGGCGGGTCTCACGGCCAGAACTGGTGAGTGCGATTCGCAATATTAATGCGTACGTCTGCCGCAGGGATGGACAGACAGCGGTGGCATGATGTGGCAGGATGGGAGCCGAGGAGGAAGAGGGTGGCCGGTGGCCGGTAACTCATGCTCGAATGGACAGGGGCGGCTTCTTCTATGCGTTTGACAGCGGCAGATGGGGGTGATGGAGCCTGGCCAGGCAACGACAGCTGGGAAGCTGGGGTGTGGATGTGATTCGCATGAGTGGGTGGGGCGATGTAGGGTGTTACTTCGGGGCGTGGAGACGGGGGCGGCATACTCTGAACGAGCCGGTGAGGCGATGGTTGCAAGGCGAAAGGCGGTAGAGGCAGCCTGGGGGACAGAACGACGATGGGCTGCCGCGAAGTGGACGCCTAGAGTGCACTATGCCTGGGCGAGAAGCGACATGTAGCCGGGGGCACGAAGGCGCCGAGGGAGAGGACATGGAAGGCGTGCCACGACGGTGACGTCTTCTGTGCGAGGCGGCGCATCGGACGCAGGCTGTCAGGGCAAGCATAATGTGCGTCCGATTAACGTCTTTGCGTCTAGGCAGTTAAGCGCCGCTGCGACGAAACGGGTAGTAGGGTTGCCATATTGGGACAGGTGGGCGGGATGACCGAGGAGATGGGGTGGGAGTGGTGTCCGTCTCGAAGGGCACAGGGGGCGGCGCAGGGGCAGTAGACGATGCACGAGGTCGCCGTCTGAGCAGGGGGCGGCGCATGTCCACATCCACAGCCTGATATCGATCCTCCCTCACGCGCGCACGCTGAGCAGGGTCTGACAGCTGAAGAGCGTACATGGCGCTCGTCTCCCCATCGCCCCCATAAAAGCCTCGCCTCGCGCCACCCCATTCCCCTCAAGTCACGCCCGTCCACGGCTGTTGACTGTCCGATCCAGAACGCGAGTCCAGTCCACTCCCTGTCTTTTCTTCCGTCTCTCCTTTTCTCCTGCGTACGCGGCTCGCAACACACCCTCCTTACTTCGTCCGTGTCCAAGCACTCCACACAAAATGCGCATCCAGAACGCCCTCCTCTCCTTCGTCCTCTCCACCCTCCTCGTCGCCGCCGCGCCGGCACCCGCTCCTGCCCCCGCAGAAGTCAAGCCGCTCTACTACTGCCCCGTGCCCTCCTCCTCCAGCATCGTCGAGTCCCCGTCCTCTTCGTATGCCCCGCCCGTGTCCCCCACGTGGTCCTCGTCCGCGTCGTCGCCTGCGTGGACCCCTACCGCGTCTGCGCCCTCTTGGTCCTCCACAGACTCCTGGGCCCCTTCTTCGCCCACGGACACTTGGACGCCCTCTTCGTCCTCGCACACTTGGGCCCCCAGCTCTCCGACCGAAACCTGGTCTTCCCCCGCGTCGTCGACCGATACCTGGAACCCTCCTTCGCCGACGTATACCTGGTCCTCCTCGAAGCCTACCGACACTTGGACTCCCAGCTCCCCCACGGACACCTGGACCCCCTCCTCGCCCACAGATACGTGGACTCCTAGCTCCTCGTCGGTCTGGTCCGAGCCCACGACGACACGCGTGCCGACCTGGGTCCCGCCCCCGCCCTCGTGGAGTCCCCCGGCCCCGTCGCCGTCGTATTCGTCGTCCGAGCCGCCGTGTGAGCCGTCGTCGTCGTCGTCTGTGCCGACTTGGTCTTCTGTTGAGCCGACCTGGTCCTCCTCCGCTGAGCCGACCTGGTCTTCCGCTCAGCCAACCTGGTCTTCCGCTCAGCCAACCTGGTCCTCCTCTGCTGAGACCACTTGGTCCTCGGCAGAACCAACCACGACGTGGAGTTCTTCCGAGCCCACGTCATCTTCGTCTTCGTCTTCCGCGGAGCCGACCCCGACGTGGACATCCTCGACTCCGGGCTGGACGCCGCCCGAGTCGTCGGCCTGGTCTTCGACGCCCGCTTGGTCCTCGACGCCCGCTTGGTCCTCGACGCCCGCTTGGTCCTCGACTCCAGCTTGGTCCTCGACTCCCGCTTGGTCTTCCACCGCGACGTGGTCTTCGACTCCGGAATGCTCTTCCACCCCGACATGGTCCTCGACCCCGACGTGGTCCTCCACTGAACCGACTTGGTCTTCCGCTGAACCGACCTGGTCTTCATCCTCCACGCCCGTGTGGTCCTCGTCTTCAGAGCCCGCGTGGTCTTCGTCCTCGCCGGCGTGGTCTTCATCCTCTGTAGCGTGGTCGTCTTCTAGCCCGACTTGGTCTTCCACCCCGACGTGGTCCTCCACTCCGACATGGTCCTCTACCGCAGAATGGTCCTCCACCCCCACTTGGTCTTCTACCTCTCTCTGGTCCTCCTCCACCCCGACCTGGACACCCACCGCCTCCCCTTCCTCCTCCGCCCCAGCTCCCAGCTCCACGTCCGCCTCCGGCGGCGGCGGCGGCGGCCAGTGCAACACGGGAACGGTGCAGTGCTGCGACAGCGTCACGGACGCGGCGGACCCGCGCGCGGCGAGCCTCATTGGGCTGCTTGGCATGGACGTGATGGACGTGGCGCGCCGCGGGATGGTCGGGATGGGGTGCACGGGCGCAGGCTCTGGGGGTCTGCTGGGAATAGGCGGGGGGAGCAGCTGGTGAGTGGCTGGGATTTCCTTTTCTCTTGCGGATCTTACGGAGGTTCGGCGGGTGCTGACGGTGATCTAATCTTTTTCTTTTATCAGCACGAGCGCGCCGGTGTGCTGCGAGAATAATACGTTTGGTGCGTGCTGTGCTGATGATTTGCGCCGTGAGGATGTGCTGATTTGGGTGGCGCTACAGAAGGGATCATCAGCATCGGATGTGTGTCGATCGTGATTAACCTTTGAGCGGCCGCAGTGCACGCGCTGGCGAGAGCGAAAAGGCAGAACTGGTGGGTGTTCTGTGTTTGCTTCATGTGTGAGGGCGGGTGCTGATGTCGCGCGGAGGCTAGTCGGCGCACGTGGGGCGGAAGATGCTTTCGATTGTCGTGCGTCGCGCGTTTTGCGGACGCGCAAGTTTCGGGCTTCGTGTCGATTCTTCTGTCGGGCGTTTGGGCTTCACGAAGGGTGTGTGGTGTGGTTTCGCTTTCGTCGCGGTGTTATGGGTACTTCGTTCTCGGTTCCTGAAGTTCCTTATCCTTTTGTTCGAGGCTTCGCTTTCGTGTTTCGTCTCGCGTGTTTCTGCCGTCGTGAAGTAGCTTAGTGAAGGTGATGTTTTAAATAAATGGTGATACCCGTGGTGATACACGTGGTGATACATCAGCGCGCGTGAGTCGGTGGGCAAGGATGAGGCCTGAAGCTTAGCGGTACTCATGGTGCTCAGAGTGATACGAGCATTTCTCTTGTATCCCTAGAGCATGCGAGCCAGGAAGTTAGTGTCTGCCAGTATAATGTGCCCTGCATCTGATCTGGACTTTCTGTGTAATGCCCACTGAATTTGAAAGTTGACACTTGCGCATTGTGGTCATTAGGAACGCATCCCTGACGCGATCACATGACCGCGTCGCCCTTGCACCCTTTGAACGAGTGACTGGGTTTGGCACCACTCAGAGTTGCCAGGATTGGACGGCACTAGCGAAGTAGGCGCTATGCAGCGGTAGACCGTAGAGAAAACACTGGGTAGGAGGGGCGAGGGGGTTGTTCGGTGTGTATGTATGAGGCAGGGACGCGCGTTGTACTGCTCGCCTCTAGGCCAGTGGTGGATAAGGGGAATGCGGATGCGGGCGTCGAAGACTCACGCGAGGATGGGACTCAGGCCGGCGCGCATGAGGGCACGGAGGGCACGGATGGCGTGGGCGTGCGTCGTCACGGTCGCCTGAACAGCCTGAACTTGAATGCGTGCACGCGGTACACTGGCACCTGAACGTTGAACGCTTAGATCGAGCGACTCATCGACTCGGAGCGGCGTGGGCTGGACTTGAAGGCAAGGCATGTGCGCTGCCAGTGTGAGCGGTGGGTTGGATCCCCGATATCTGATCCCTGGTCGTCGATCGTCGCTTCGGGTTCAAGCGTCAACGTTGCTGGGATGGTCGCGAACTTGAAGCGCGCTGCGCAACGTCAGTCACAGCCGCTGTGGACGATGCTTCAAGCTTGACTCGCCGCGGGGTGCGGTGCACTGTCCGAGACCACGAGCCACGAGCAGGGGTCGAGATCAGCACGAGAGACGACCGTGACGGTCGGTGATCACACCCGTATGGCAGTGGCAGCCTGGCGTCTGCTTTGGGTTTGGGTGTCTGGAACGCGGATGATATCGTGCAGCCCTGCTGAGTACAGAGGTGCGCAACACGTAACACATCCTATGCCTATGTACCGAGACATTCCCAGACCACTCTCTGCCAATACTGCCTCGCCTCACATATGCGAGGCCGACGACTGTTTCGAGAGGAGTCGGAGTTGGAGTCACGGTCCGGGTGGGTAGAGGAGAGGAGGGACTCACGATCTTTGTCCACTGCGCGATGCGCACCGGGAGAAGTGACGGCGTGTGGTCAGTGTAAAGGCCAACGAGAGCCGTGGACATGGACACGCACTGTCAAACGCGGCGTACGCGTGCTCGAGGAACGGCATTCTCAGCACGTACTGGCTGGGGCCTGCCGGGCAGAGCGCGGTGTGGGTCTGGCCGCCGTCGGTGACGTTGAGGGAGGAGTAGAGCGGCGGGGGGACGATGCAGCTGATGTGTGGGTTGAAACGTTGGCGGATCAGCTGTTGCTAAAGTACGTGGATCCCCAGCCTATATATGAGGCCTACAAAGAGGGCTTGGTAGTTATGTTATATAAGGCTAGGGTACATAAGGCGGGTGTCGGATACGTACATTAACCCACCAACATTCCCGATGTATTGTTCAAGCCACATGATATCGCCTATGAACAGAGCATCAGAGTAGACACGAGACGTATATTTTGACAGCATAAAACTTACCATCAAGCCGACTCTTGTCGATGCCGCCAAAGGTGATCTCACCCATACCACCAGAAGCACCATTGGCACTTAATGAACTGGTGTAGATGTCGAGGACAGTGTCCGAGATGGCACCTTCGATAGCAAGGCTCTGGACAAAGGTCGGAGTGGAATTGTAGCCTGAAAGTCGCCCTTGTTGGGCGGGGGGACCGCAGAGCCCATACCGACTGATTGCACATGCAGAAATCCACAGGGAGCGCGTGAGTTCATGCATCTGATGACTATCACGAGCGTTATTGACAAAATCCGGCTAGCGGTTCAGCGATTTGAAAACCTTCCATATAGCTTTCAGCCCCTATGAATTGGGATTGGACGGTTGCATTGCCGATGGTGACACGGTCGAGGTAGGCCGTGCCGTTGACACCACCCTCGCCGTACCTATTCAGGTTGTCGTCAAATGAGCGTACACCGCCCAGCAATGAGAACCATAGCATACGCCATTGAGAAAGTCTCGTTTATTCTGTGATAGAAGGCATACCAGTACATAATCCGTTCATGGAATATTAACACTTACATGTATGGCACAGGAACATAAGCCTGTTCAGAGCCTACCCAAATGAACGCACTTACAAAGAATGTAACGCCGCTGTCGACGTTGGCTGCGGTTATGGGAACTGGCATCATGTGGCGACAGACGTACTGCGCCGAAGAATTCGGAGCAGTGCGAGCGGCTGATCGAACGCCCACCGGTCGCAAGACTGCACAGCATAATGTCACCAGCGCTACAATCCCTTAACTTTGTTTGCATTCTTCGCAGAAGCGGGGCCCATACTGAATGCTGATTGGTCGGGGATCATTTCCATACGGGAGAAGAGTGGCTCGTGCGGCGTTGTAGCCGCTTCTTTCTGTTCCCGTGCAGAAGTTTAATGATAGAATTGACAAGTCGTCTAGTGCCACGCTCGACGGATGTTTGCAAAAAGCACTGCAGTGCGCGACGCTGTTGAACGCTGAATGCAATTGCCAGACAAGTTCACTTCTGTTGTCGCGAGGGGGGCCTCGGTCAGCTGTGTTATAGGGGATGAAGGAATACAGATGACATTCTCCCGACTACATCGGCGGAAGTCACCAGGCGCGTCACGATGGGGGTGAATGTCATGAAGCAGTGAAGAGTAGCATCAGTGACGAGGAGACAGATGTTCACGATCAGTTGAACCTTGCGAACATAGTTCCTTCTGAAGAGCGCCATTTCATTCAATCAAATCAATGGCCTCTGTCACCAGGACTCACGAGTAGTGAAGGTGTAGGATTCTGGGGTGCAAAATTTGAATAGGTTCTCCAAGACGCAGGCGTTATATGACTGCAGCTGTGCAGCGCATGACATTGGATGCGCAGCCCTTTGGACATGGGGTCGGTCACCTTCATTTCGTGCACCCAGTGATCGATTGTCCTTGAAATACACGCATCATTGATACGTTTCATCGGTAGTCATGGGTCCGTCACTGTCAACGATACTCCAGCTCACCATTGAAGTCATTGTCCGGTCTTAATGGATCACCGACCTTTGTGACGCCTGCTCGGCGTCTGTGACCTCCACAACGAGACTTAAAAGGTCGAGCCTTCATCCCTGCTGTACTCAAACATTTTCAGTCAACAACTTTAATTGTACGTATCAGCAGCTTCTAAGGTGTTACCTCCCTGATTGAACCCTGCAGTGTAGTCATCATGAACGCTACCGTCGGAAACAGGATCGAGGCCCTCATCAAGGCCGGTGATATGTCCAAGGAGGCCGATGTAAATGGAGTTTGGAACGCGTACGCTCTCCTTTTCACATCTGTTCACATCGGCTGCTGACTGTGTTGCGTGTTCTTGCCCAGTGTTCTGGCTCTGTACTTCCCGACGGACCAGATGCAGTTTGTCATCGCCCCGGAGGCATCGCCTGGCGGCGCCAACAGAACGGACTTGCTTGTTCGCAGCTACGCCTATGGCGGTTCCGGAGGGAACCTGAAAGTGGACGCCTCTCACACGGTCATCCTTTTCGAGGGAAAGAGCAACACCGGCGATCACTTCGACCAGATCAGGTCTCAGCTAGCTGGCTACCTCAAGAGCCTGGGTGTCGCCGCATGCTGGGCCATAGGAGCTAGGGGGACACAGGTCAAGTTTTGGCGCTACATCAAGGACCGCATGGCGGACGAGATGAGGCCTTGGACGGTGGATAAAAACGGGCAGCCGAAAGAGGTGGATCGCGATTCGAAGGACGCTTATGTGTTCGAGATCACGGAGTGGAACGACCACGATGTCACGAAGTCCTTCGTGCCTATCATGAACCATATCAAGGCTCACCCTAACGCAGCTACTGCGTAATCCAGTGCACTGGCCGCAGGAGGGCAGGAGTTTCTTGAACGTACCAATATGTCGACAGATGTGTAACTGTATGATTACTCTGCTTTGAATGAAATAGTCTTCCGTTGTTTCGAACATGCAAGAATTGTGATAAACAAACAAAAGCCAATTAGTGAGGTAATACTATACGTTGTGGTGAGAACGTCACGACTTACACGTATCGTCTCTCATCGTATGAGCACAAGATAAGAAGATCAGCTGCACATAAAAATTATACCAGAAATTTACCTAAATCAATACTAGAACTGATGTGTCGTAGCGAGTGTTGATCGAGAGAGGTCGACTAGGCTCTCCTTAGCAGCCCCTGAATGCGGGACAGCTAGACATAGATCTGACGCTGTGGTTCAAATGAATGAAGAGGGTGATAAGATGCAAGCCATTCTTGCAGGCTCTCAATTTCCAAGCGCGGAACTTAGCAAAGTCTGTGGTGCACTTCAGACTCATCGATCTTTCTCTAAAGGCATGAAAAGGGCGAGTCAGTTCCCTGTTGTCGTGAGATAATAATTAATACCCACGATACAGGATGAACACGCTGGCAAGATGAAAAATCGACGTTGATGGACCTTACGGATTGAAGACATGGCCTGAGATGGTTCCTTCGGAATTATCACATAAACTCTGAGCTCAGATTGTTGAACATTTGTACGCAGTAGCATCGGGCTAGGCTAGACCAAGTAGTAAAGATTCACGCTTCCAAGTTGCAATGTATACTGCAATGAAACATCAGCAGGGATGAGGGTCAGAGCTAAGTTTTGAGAGCGGCCAGCCGATCGAAATACTAAATCCCACCTCCCAAATAGGCAACTCCAGTAGTCGGCTTTCTTCACGGCATTTCTCAAGGACTTGTATATACTGTTCGTGGGAGACTTTCCTAGCACTGTTTCTCACCCATGTTCTGAGTCAAGAGAACACCTAATATGTCTAAATCTTTGACACATGGGCATCCCGTACCAGTTGTCTCATTTGTCTTTGGAAGTCAGAAAATTCAAAATACTGCGTCTCACCAATCAATCATGGCAGATGAAGCTAGGGCAAGCTTAAAGGCTATCGTCAAATTATACAGGAGTGGGACTGGTTCATGCGGTACAAAAAATTTCCAGATCTACCAAGACAACGAAGAATTATACAACATACTAGGCAACTTCATCCAGACGAAATGAGGGGTGCTTTGCCGCGCCATTCGTTCTTCTCCACTTCCTCGATAACGAAAGCGGCAAAACCAGCTCTGGACAGCATCGTACTCGTTCTTCCGTCCCCCACGTATCCTGCGAATACATCTCTTGTATCATGATCATTGAGGACCGGCACCCTCGCGATGGTCCAGGCTAGGCTGTCACCCTGAGACCTGATTGTCTCTCCGATGGCTACAACGTCCTTGTACGCATTGTGCGCGAACACGGCAACACCAGAGACGAGTGCCGCGAAAACGGCGCTGAATTTGTCGTGTTCATCCTTCATGCTGGGCGTTCCCAGAGCGATGAGGCGTGTGACATGCTGTTTCTTCATGGTATCGATGAGGAGCGCATACGCGTGGTCTAGAGGCGTGTCTCCAGGATAAAATGGACCGGACTTCACTGCTGGTCCAAGAGAGGACACAACTGCATCGACTCCCTCCATTGCTTGTGTAAGCTTGTCGACATCGGTGAGCTGTCCTTCGATGATCGTCACAGAGGGATTGGAGGAGATGGATTCGGGTAGCTTTCCGGGAGACCGGACGTAAACGACCAGGGTATGTTGCTTCGAAAGAGCCTCCTGGATCACTTTGATACCGACTGGACCTGTGCCGCCGAGGATAAGAAGATGCATCGCGGTTTGTAGGTTCTTTAAATGGATACTGAGATGTTTACGCAGGTGGCATGGGCAACAACTTCAAGGACGAGGATGAGGTTGTAATCGCGGATTGAACAAGTAACTATTCGAATGGGTGTCATAGACACGTGGCCTTGGTTTGCTTCGAACCTTATGAGTGTATGAGCATCCAGCACTGAATTCACTACTCGCAGGGCACATTTGTCGACCGGCCGTAGTTGCTAATTGCTTGGGGTTACCGTAGGCCTACTGGCGTCCTTAGTTAGCGTAAGGCAATGCGCGCCTTGTTCGAATTCACGGAATTACCCTCGAAGCTAATCGCCCGAGAAATCATCGTTCCGGCAGCGTCGCTTTACACAACCAGTAGTTCGGCAATCTACCGCACATGAACAGCATCCTAGTTACAGACTGCCAGTGAATCGTTTGATGAATACTTCTTCGAGGCACGAGTGAGTAGGTAGATGATCAGAATAATACAGGCTGCGGAATAGTGTGAACACATACATACTGTTAGATACATGTGATTCGACGACTCACTGTCGAAGCGCCTATGGCAGGCTCATTCCAACAACTGTCAAAGCCACACAATAGATGATATATCATCCTGAGCGGACGCTAGAATGAAACAGTGAGAGAGCAGGCAAGATTATGATCCCCGCAAGTTTACTCGATCTGAAGAACAATTCTTGAAAAGTGAAAGACGGGCGAACATTCTCAAACATATGTCGTATCGTGAGCAGAAGGGAGCTTCTGCTCATCGCTGGCCTCTCCGTGCGAAATCACTGACTTGCAAAGAAATAATGTTAGTATAATGGATCCAACTACTATCTACAGGCGCAATTTTCGGACCCCAGCAAAAGAGTCGACAATCAGACCAAGCATCCTGTACTCAAGCGACTTGTGGAAGCACTCCGTCCGCATCTTCCACCTCGAATGCACAACAGAACGTATCTCTGTCCAGGAGGATGAGACCACGCCCATCGGGTGCCCAGCGCACGAAGTGGGTCGAGAATTTCTCTGCGGATAACAATAATGTGCGTCAGCTTCAGTCCTGCTTCAAAAGTGACATCCGTACTAGCAGGCACACCAACACACTCAGCCACCTCCTCTCTCTCTGGCTGACTAGCATTGCTGATCTTCAACGCTGCGTCTTGTTCCTCGCTAATCCATTCGTCGCTCCAGAGGTAGAGGGCGCCTCCTCCGCAGGAGACAGCTAGGCTGCCGCGTCGAACGGGATTCCACCGAGCGCCCTCAACGGACGACGCATGAACAAGAACCGTGCACAGCTTCGGCCTTAGCTTAGATTCGTCGGCTTTGACGTCTTTAACTGTCGACGTAGACGGCCCGTGCACAGGTTGGGGAAAGGCGTACAACCACACAACATTCGGGGCACCGCCATAACGCACAAGAAGGAGTGTACCATCTGTGTTCCACGCAAGGTGGTCAATGGTTCCCCGAGAGCTCGAGGAGAAATCTGGTGGAGGTTTTGAACGATCGCGAGAAGGCAGGTTAAGCGAATGTGGAGGCTGTATACGTTCATCTGAGATAGTGTCAGTCTGAGGTACAGAAAAACGCCCTGTAGTCTTACACGAGAGGAATCCCCGGCCGTGCGTACTTTCCAGCCAGTTGTCTGGCTCTCGCCAGATCGCCTGATTGTACGGCAGTCAATACCAAATTATACCTAGTTCAACACCAAGAATTGTGCAACGTTAGAGGAAAGTACGTACCACCCCGGCAGGGATTCGGCTCTGTAATGCTAATGTCACGACAGGCCCCCATGTCAGATTCTCCAAGACATGCACCTGAAGTCATAGGTGAGCCGTGATTCCATCCCCGACTACTTTGTAAATTGCAGGACACGGTAAAGCTTACTTTGTCGTCCCATCCAAGGACAGCTAGCAAACGCCCCGAAGGATGCCATGCAACAGCACGCACACCGAAACCTGGATCAGGCTCAGGGGGAAATGTGCCCAAGACATCTCCAGCTAGACTTAGGATACATATTTTGAACTTCTCGTCACTCATTAGCACCACAAAATAACCCAACGAGCGTTGAGGAACAGACCTCGAGCGAACTTTCCCACACCGCGACGTGATTACCTGTGGGGGATAAAGCAAGTCCAGCGAGAGAACCCGTCGGTAATGGGAAGTGCTACACACAGAGAAGACCTGATTGTCAGCTCGTATATGTATACATTCCATAGAGACGTGAGAGAAGACTAAAGAAATGCACGCACTCTAACAAGGCGGTATGCAGCCGTAGCATCATACACGCCGATTGTATCTCGGGACTTGTGTCGCTCGGCAAGAACAAAGTAATGGCCATCCGAGCGAAAGGCATACCCTATTAACGTTTCAGCTCTATCTGGACGCCAATGCAACCACCAAGAGAGACCTCGCTCAAGATGTGCCGGATACTGGATATGTGTCGCAGTTCCAGTGACGAGGGACCAGATGGTTACTCGTAACTAAACAAGTGGGAAATATTAGTCCTTAACCATACGTGTGTAGAAGGATGCAGCGTACACCCCATTCGCTCCAGCATACAATCGTACGTCCGTCAGGAGCCCATTCCGCTCTGGCCAACCCTTCCGCGCCAGCATCTATGCGCGCGCGCCACTCTTCATCTCGCATCTTGAATGCCTCTACAGAACCGTTCTTGGCGCACGCACCAAACACATACTCCGAATCGCAAGACCAGCCAGCGTGTGTGACCCATTCTTCATTTCGGGGGGTTCCATCGCTGCTACCTTTGGAGCCGACTCTCGCTTTGAACTGATTTGCCCCACGGGTAGGATTTTTCTCTGCGGCTGCTTGCGATAATGCTGATATGGTTGAGGAGGGTTCGCCATTCAATGCCCATGTACGTATAATTTGAAAGGACTCGGCATGGCGAACTACGAGGCGATCCTGAATGGCGGTCAAAAGGAAATGCGTGCCGGGTGAGAATGCAACGAGGAAACCAGTTTGCTTGTAGATCTCTGTGAAGTCCATATCAAAAGCACAAGAAGAGTAACCTGTATCAGACAAGTCAAGGCTGAAGCTGGGACGCGACTCGGTTCCAGCCTTGTGCTAAACGCGAACACGTGATGCCGAAGGTTGTACCATAGTCCTTGGCCAGTGGCCAGTCGTCTGGGGGACCTTCGCTTTCCCTTCCTGACGAGTGCAGAGGAATTTTGCAAGCATTCCTCGTAGCTTCGGGGTTATATCACTCTCGCCCTCATGGCACATCGTGCTCTGGAGTGTTACGACATCCTCCAGCAGATCTTCCTCGAATTCTCCTCCTCCTCAACCGAGCGCGAGGATACGAAAATAAATCGTGATGCGCTGTCGAAATCAGCTCGCGTCTGCAAGACATTCTCCGTTCATGCATTGAATGTTCTTTGGGAGACATTGGATGACCTTTTACCCGCGCTGGAAGTTCTCCCGTCTTTTGAGTCCGTGCACTTGCCAGACAGTAATCCAGACCCGGAGGTCGATTCTGAATACGGATACAAACATATTGAATATGCAAGTCTCCAGCTTGAGCCCACTTCTTATGTGCTGACTTGTAGATACAGAAATTCTGTGATGTAATTCAGCCCAAGGATATGGAACGTTTTCGGGAATATGCAATTCGGGTGCGCAGACTCTCATATTCCAGTCAATTGTCGCCAGAGTCGCGGTCAACGGTGCTCTTCTCCCTAATGGGTCTCAATCGTGGTCCCTTGTTTCCCTTGTTGCGGGAACTGCGCTGGAGCCAGCTTTACATCTCCGGTGACGACAGCATTCTATCCTTCCTATCACCTTCGCTTCGTCGCCTTGACTTAGCAATCGGTCTTCCTGGTGCCAACTTGCATTCCGGACCAGAAGAAAGCACAGCTGAGACAAACCTCACCACTTCCGTGGGAAGCAGCTGTCCTTCTTTGGAGATATTGAAGATGCGGGGATTTCATCCGTCGTCGAGTTTGGTACCATTGTTGAATGGTCAAAGATATCGCAAGATCCACTTATCTCCCTCGATCAATGCCTCCATCTACCATAAACTTGCCATCTTGGATCACTTAGTTGAACTTGATGTCGGCCTCGAAAAGGAAGACAGCGTCATCGGCGGTACCCCTGGCTTCGTCGCCCTACAGACGCTTACGCTCAGAGGAAGAATGGCAGATACTAGACGTTTCCTAGAGAATGTCACCTCTACTTCTCTCCGATCAGTCGATATCCATTTGTACGGCGAGCCGGATCCTCGTCATTGGTCCTACTTACTCTCACTTGTCCTGTCGAAATCGGGCCCCTCTGTCAAAAAACTGCACTTCTTCGGAGGGGTCGCGCGAGAGAGCTGGCCCAGAACCTCGTTCATGGACATCATTAGTCCATTGATGACCAGTCGACTCGAGGATATCGAACTTGTCTTCTTCCGCCCACTCTCGGCTCAAGATCAAGACTTAATTGACCTAGCAGGCGCTTTGCCTCAGCTAAAATCCTTCTCCCTGCATTACATGATGGCTAGCGACAGTCTCATTTCTCCCAGCGTCTTCCACGACTTCGCGAAGTTGTGCCCGAAGTTGCAGTACCTTAAACTACCCCCTGTGGACCTGCAGACAGCCTCTCTAGCGCAACTATCCCCATTCGAATCGCTTGATCACAAATTACGCTTCCTCTGCGTCGGATATCGTCCAGGGCGCGAGATGGGCTCGATAGACGTACCTGCAGTCGCCTGTTTCATCGACTCGATCTTCCCGAACTTAGATCTTGATGACGCCTTGAAGTCATACTTTAATCTATATAGTGACTTGATGGATTGGGATTTAGATTGGGATGAGGAGATAGAGGATGAGGGTCCGGATTGGCACAGTGTTCTGGAGGAGCTTCTAGAAATCCGTGGCAAAAGACAAGTCGAAGAAGCTTCTGCCATCCAGGTCCTCGATGACATCAGGGAAAATCTCCCTTACTTATTAGCTCTTATTAGCACTTGTTGAGATAAAAAAGTCACATAAGTCACATAAGTGTCATAAGTACTTATTATTTTACCCACTTGCTAATCGCCTCTCAGATAAGCATCATAAGTGCATAATGAGTACTCATGAGTACTTGATAAGAACTAAGTGAGAGGAAGGAAAAGCAATGTTGCTTACCAAATGGTGAAAATCATCAATTAAAGAGTGTCTTTATGCCATTAGCAATGACAGGTTGATAACAGAAGGTTGGAATAAAAATTTAAAAAACAAGTACCTTCTGCCATCACACAGGATTGAACCAGTGACCTCTCAGGATTGACTGCCTTATAAGGCATGACCTGTAGCACTTTACCACTACACCACAAGTCCACACCCTTTCTAACTCACTCTTATCAATATAAGGCTTCCTAAGTGTGAAGACTTGTGTCTTTTTGTTGCTTGGCTGCTGCTATACTCCTCCATAGACATTTGATGCAATTATATCTCCACTTCTTTTTCTGGCTAAACAGAAGGCTCTCTATCAAATGCAAGTACTTTTTGCAGTATTTTCTTTCTCAGATTGAGATAAAAAAAGAATAATTTCTTAAGGTGTATCTTTGTGACCTTGTTCAAGGAGTGCAATGTAAGTCTATAAATACAAAGGCTTGTTTATTATGGTGCTCATTCTACATATCTAGTCCATACTAGTTACTAGCACAGCACAGCTGAAGTAAGTGAGCAATTGGAAGATCTCATAACAACTTTCTGAGAGTTTGATTAGCATCTTGAGACAAATTAGCACTCAATAAGAATCTGATGAGTAGAATCAGAGAAATATAAGATAGATGAGCATTCAGTAAGAATCTGATGAGTGGAATTAGAGATGTGTGAGATAGATTAGCAGTCAATAAGAATCAGATGAGTAGAATAAGAGACATATAAGTTGGATAAGAATGGTAAGTATTCAATGAGCTCTAATAAGTAAGGGAGATTTTTCCTGATGGAAGCGGAAATCAACGAGTATCTCCACGACGAACTCTTGACTACAGGGCACTGGCCGGAATAATCTGACTGCACCAAGTAGGGTGGAAGGCATGGCGTGACGAGGCACTGAAGCAATTTTGAATATCCGTCTTCATCAGCAAATTGACGAGTCGTCTGAACGATCTGAGAGGTCTGGATCAGGCCGTTTCAGACGCGAAGGCATAAGTCGAGCATGTCTTACCTAGAAGGGACCTCCTTAATTAAGATTTCGGGGACTTATTTCAGAAAGTCTCAGACCATGCAAAGGGGGAATAAGACAATGGTCAGACTCATGTAGACACAAATCAGACTGTTCTCAGACGCGCCACCAGGTACAGAAAAGGATATAAAAGAATCATATATATTGTGCCAGTCCATAAGAACATTATATACATAAAGTCAGATTGAGCCGCTATCAGAAACATTATGAGTATGACGATGCCTACTCAAACCAGAGAACCAAACAGCAAAAAATGAAGGATACCAGAAGTAGTACTAGTAGTGGTGGTGATGCGGTGGGACATTCGAGTCGAAGTAAAGAACAACGGAGATGTTGAAGGGGCGCACTCCATGTACAGCATCTCGGAAAGGGAGCGCACGGCTGCTTTCGAAGCTGCATACACACCAGTCCACGGTGGCAGGCTTCGGGTAAGAGGAGCAGCAACACTAATAGGGGAGGAAAGCAGCGGCATATGTGTCGCCTACAATGGAGCCGGCGTTCACAATTGTTCAGCTCTCGCGAGCAGCCATATGGGGAAAGACGGCTTTGATCGTACGTAGGACGGCAAACATGGTCGCGTCGAACATGCTGAGCACCTGCGTCATGGACATGTCCACAACAAGGCCTGTGAACGATGGGCGGTCAACATGGGCATGCACCAAACAGCAGCAGAGTTACTAACCTGAGCACAGCACGCCTGCATTGTTCACCAAGATATCTATCTGCTCTTCCCACTCTATCATGGTCTTGATCACCTCTAGCACGTTCATGTCGTCCGACTGTGACATCGAGTTTGAGGCGCTCGACACTTCCGTGCTTGAGATCTTTCATAGCTGCAACACGGCGTGCTGGTGCATAGGCTCTGCATTCTTTTGAAGTAAACTCGTCGCATCTGAGTCATTCGAGAGAGAATCCTTGACATGATGAAAATGCAGTAAGATATGTCGTAGCACTCACAGTGCAAAACCCATGCCATCCTTCGAGGTCCGGTCACAATAACCACTGGAGGATGCAGATACTTTGCCATTGTCGTGAAAATTGTAGAAGTAGGAGGTTACATCACTCAACCAACCGGCCGCATTCGACGGGTGACCACCACAGTCAGGGGCTGCGAAGAAGTCTTTTCTTCGCTCTCCACGGCGCACTGCACCGACACCAATGTCGGGTGCAGCGGTACACTCTCCGTATTCTTGGTGTGCGGTGCGGTAGTAACGAGAGCTAGCATGGCAGACTGGGGAGGGCGATGAGCTGGTTTGTTGTCTTGTGCAAACTGCTCATGGTGGATGATCGGTGCTTGTTGATATGCGAAAACGTGGCAACAATAGGCCGCAGGTAGGGTGGCTATGGCAGGGTCAGCTACGAGGCGCAACTGGTGCGTGAAGGGAGCGGAAAACGACAAGCAAATGTCAGAGAGTCGATGCAGAAGACGCAATGGCAGAGGAGAGAGAAAAATTTACTGCAGTCAAAAGGTCTGACAGCGCAAGGCGTGGCGGCCAAACGTGCACAAACTCTGACCCGTGGCTGTTTTTTTAAGGTTGCTGCTCGCCGACTGCGAAACTCGAACGCCTGTCGCTCACTCATTTATGCTCGTGTCGACTTGCTCTATAAACGAAAGTCACTCTATTCGCCTGTCCAGAGGGCAATGCAAAGTCTGCTTGATCAAATTCCATGTACTTTGTTTTCACCACCCACCAGCATTTCTAACGGCTCTCGCTCCTTCTCTGCCACATGTCCTCTGTTTCTTTTGCCTTAGAAGAGTCTTCATAGGCCTTTATGAGAGCCCCACACCAAACTGGGCTTGTAGCAAAAGCATACAGCATTCCAAGTCATTTCTCGACTCCTCGAGAAATCCTCTCCATGCCCCGCCGCGTTCACGTGCCTGTTTGACCTGCTCGAGGCCCGCTCATCGAACATCACCATGCTCAGGACCACACCTAGGGGGCCCAAGTTCTCCGCAGATGCCTCCGAAGTTTTTGGGCTGGTGAACAAAGTGTAAGCGGGTCTTGTCCTGGTAGCAGTCTTACAACTCGTAAAGCATGACATTATTTAGGCAGCCTGCAGCCGTTCAGATCTTAGTTACAATTTACAAGTGTCATGTATAATAGTCAGATATATACATCGTGATGCTGAGCGATCGGCTCTGCAACGTTACACGGCCCCTAGTCATGCCATCTGGTGACTGAGAACGTCTTGCGAGTCTTACCGGTTCACTACAATCAAAACTGTCAGGTAATTAAGGCAGCATTCAGACATACAGTACGTCTCAGGCGTGATTCAGACATCTCAGTCCGAAAAGACAATTCGTTGTTTTGCTGATGTTTGGTCCTAAACCGAGCGTGGCAGACCCATCGTTTGCCGATAATAATGCCTCCCATTTTTCTATCTCTCAGGATCCAAGGCCTGCATACGACCAGTACTCTAGTGCAGCCCGATTGTTTAAAGCGCGGAGACCTCCCGACCAGATTCATCGCATGTCCACTTGGATGAGGTTTACTTTTGCAACATCATCTTGGAGTTAGCATTCTACCCGCTCTTACGCGCATCTTTAGGTTCATAGGTCGACATTCAACCTTCCCAGCCCCTCATCAGCAAAACGACGAATTGACTTTTCGGACTGAGATGTCTGAATCATGCCTGAAACATACTGCACGTCTGAAAGCCATCTTAATCACCTGACGCTTTTTGGTCGCTTGTGATTGAGCAAACCGGTAAGACTCTCAGACATTCTCAGTCCCCAGATGGCGTGAACAGGAATAAGTAGTTAATAAGTACAGGCCACCTAGCGTCGCAAAGTCAATCGCCGTGGCAACAGTTCACAATGTATATATTTGACTATTATACATTCGGACATTCAGTACCTTAACATGAATAGATAAAAGACATTCTTGCGAGGTCGTGAGGTAATGGCAAAATATTTCGCAGGGAGTTGATTGATAGGGCTGCTCAGCTTCGATGGGGGCTCAGATGGGAAATCTCTCGTGCCGGCTCAACGAGCGTGAAATGTCCAAGCCATTGGCACGCGTGACGAGGCGCCGCGCAAACAGCTGCAGGTTGTCTAATTATACGGGGGGTAAAATGGCCCTAAATGAATTGACGATGTGACGGTCATGTATTACGAGTTGTAGCACCACCGCCACCAGGGCAAGGTGTGGCCAGAGACTTTGGAGACACCTGCAAAGAACTCGGGCCCGCTGGGTGTGGTCTTCAGCATGGTGCGATGTTCAATGAGCACAGCCTCGAGCAGGCCAAACAGGCATGCAAGCACGGCGGAGTATGGAGAGGATTCTCGAAGTATGACTTTGAATGCTGTATGTTCTCATTTATAAAGCAAGTCGACACGAGCAGAAATGAGTGCGCTACAGATGTTCGAGTTTTGAAGTCGCGGTGAGTCGCAGCCTTGGAAAAAAAAGCCACAACCCAAAATTTGTACATATTTGGCCGCCGCGCCTTGCTCTGGACATTTTTCTTGCGCGCGTTCCTCTTCGTTTCTTCCCATAACGCCTCCCGGCTCTGCCAGTCCCAGCACCGCAACTCAAGAACAACACGGCGGCGTTGCGCGCCGCCGGCACTTGCGTTCGCAAGCCTACATGGAAGGGAGCGCAGAGCAACTCGGATCCCCTCAGGATCCGAGCGTTCTTCACGCAATTCAATGTCGAGCAAGCAGTCGGACACAACACGACCACCATCAACTCGGGTGTGGATATGAGTAGCAGCGCATCTAAAGGTATGACGCAGCTGACCGTGCTCATCACCCGCTGTGAGTGCGAGACTGACAGGGGCCTCGAGTGCGAACACGACAGGTGCGGCCCCCAAACGCACGCCGTCTGAAGCCTGGCCCCGGTCCGTTTCGCCATCCAGCGAAAGTTCAAATCTCGAGCGGAGGACCTGTCGGACAGCCAGCGCGCGGTCGGCCCAGAGCTGTTCGCAGGTGTGGACGTCATGGTGATGTATGCGCGCGCGCGCAGTGACGGAATGCATGCTGACGGTCGTTCTGCGCACTGCGGACGAGGCGATCAGCCATTGGATAGAGCAGCTGCAGCTGTGGTGAGTGACTTTTCTTTCCGTCACACTCTCCCTGCTAACAATCGTTTGCACACCGCCAGCATTCGCAGTCCACAATGTCACCACCAGTTTTTCCTTCAGTTATCCGGTTTGAGTAGGCATTGTCATGCACACTATACATTCAATAGAGGCTTAATCTTACTTTAATGTATATAATGTTCTTACGGGCTGGAAAATAATATTGTTCTTTTATATCCTTATCCATGTCTGGTGGTGTGCCTGAGAACAAACTGAATTGTGCCTGTGTGGGTCTGTCCACCGTCTTATTACGCCTTTATACAGCCTTAGCGCATCTGGAATAAGTATCTGAAATCTTAATTCAGCAGGTCCCATCTAGGTAAGACCTGCTCTACTTATGCCTTTGTGTCTGAAACGGCCTGAACCAGACGTCTCAGATCATTCAGACGACTCGATGATTTGCTGATGCTGGCGGCAGTTTCTTCCATTCTGCTCATTCCTTTGGCTGTCACACAATATACCATTACTTGTAAATTGAAAGATAGCTGCGGTCTGCCACTTCGGCACCTCTGAGCCGGTGCGGGATCCAGTCTGTAACATGCCTCCGTACCTACAGGACAAACCGGAACAGGAACTGCACAACCTCCGCGATTTGCTCTCTTAGATCTCCGTCGAACCTGGACAAATATTGCAGACGGACGATTGAGAGTGCCGTCGAGTACTACCAAATCTATGTGTATCTGCAACGAGTAATCGCATGACGATATAAATCAATACGCCGTTTCGTGAAAAAAGATTCGTTTGGCATTTTCCCGCAAGAATGAAAATCCCTTGTACTGAAGGAGCTTTGAGAAGCTGTCATCGGGGCTTGAAGGAGATTGTAGGCGGGAGATATCTGACTTGTGGTGTTAATTTTGGTAATGACGCAAGGTGTATATATAGTACATCTCGACGTCATTTATTCCGGATCCTGCAACAGTACTTAGACAACTCCTCACAACAATTCTATTGCCATTGCGTCATGCACGAGTGCCAAAATTAAATGCTACAAAATAGCAACAAGAGATAGGGCTGACGATGTCGTTCCCAATGTATATATGCGCGTGCGAGCGAAAACTAAGTAGTGTGTCATTAATATACCGTCCAAACCATGCACCCGAAACCAAAAAGCAATGAACGATGCGAGTAGGGGAGTAATGTAAGCGGCCTCTACGCCCGTAAAAATATAGCAGGAGGTCGCGTAGATGTAGACTGTAACAGCCAATGTGCTATGTCGTGAATGGTGGTTGATGCAAGATGCGCGTGCGAGGCGGTGACGTGATAGGGCATGAGGTAAATGCAGACGGGAAGGCTTGAGGAGCACGAAATAAGTTATTCATCATTCGCGATCCGCAAAGGTCGACGACGACGACGACGACGAGGCGATCGGCAGCGTTTATGCGTCGTTCGCCGGGGCTTCCACCTTCTCGATGTCCTTCGCTTGTGCCGGCGGCTTCGTCGGGGCGTACTTGGACTTGAGCCGGATCGTCGGGCCGAACTTGTACAACACGAACGGGATCGGGCCGAGCAGGACCGCGATGCACCCGATGAGCGTCGACGCCCAGCGCGGGTTGAGCGTGTCGAACATCTGCGAGGCGAACAGGGGGAAGCCCGCGCCGAAGCTGGACCGCACGACCGTGTTCGCGGCGAGCGCGGACGCGGCGACGAAGAGGTACGCGTCGATCATGTAGTTGAACAGCGCGAGGAAGATCCAGACGATGCTCCACCCGAGCGGCCAGCCCGCGATGAGCGGCGCCCAGTAGTTCACGCTCGGGTAGGACGTCCACCCGAACCAGAAGAACGAGATGGCGAACATCGGCGCGGCGAGCATGCAGATCTCGAGCCGGTACTCGGGCGGAACGGGCTCGGGCGCGAAGCGCTGCTGCGCCTTGTTGTAGCGCGGGTTGAAGATGAGTATGTAGGTGGCCACGCCGGTGCAACCGCCGATAAAGACAGGTAGGAAGGTGAGCCCGCCGATGCCTTCGTTGAAGTGGTGGCCCTCGTTGAAGACGATGGGGTAGGCTTCGAAAAGGAGGTAAATGCAGCCGTAGACGAACTGGGGCAGGCAGACAACGAACGTCAGTGACTGAGAAAACGACACGAGACGCGTGGACATACACTCATGTAAAGCGTGATAGCAATGAGCATGGGTTCTTGTGCCAAGACGACGAACGGTCGTCCAAGGACACGTTTGAGATGCTCCCCAAGAGGCAACTTCGACCGCTCCATAGGTGCCCAATAACGGTCGTCGCCAGTCTCTTTGCGCAACCTTTTAGCCTTGCGTACCAGAAGGACAGGACTGGGAAAAAATAGCGGCGAGTCAGTTTCGCGTCGAATCTCCAAAGGAAACGTGCGCCTTACAGGAAGGTCTCTGGCAGCGTCAAGACGATCAGGATCAAACATGTACCCGCGAATAATGTCAGCACCCAGAAGACCCAGCGCCAATCGACGCCCGCGACGCTCATGAACCCAGAGACGATGGGTCCGAGCGTAGGTCCCGCGAATGGGGCAAGAGTGAAGAAAGCCAAGGCCGTTCCACGCGTGCTGGCCTCCCATATGTCCGACATCACCGCTCTAGCAGGGTAGTCAGCACCAAAAAAGAGACACGGGAAGGCGGATAAGGCCACTTACCCACTATTCGACAGAGGAGCTGCCGCAAAAGTACCGCCAAGGAACCTGAAGACGAGAATGGACGCAGTGTTGGGAGACAACGCGCAGCCCACTTGAAAGCCGGTGTAGAAAATGAAAGAGATGATGAACACGTTCCGCCGGCCAATCTGCTCCGACAGCGGGCCCCATACTAGAGGACCGACGCAGTACCCCGCAACGAATAATGATATTGTCAGGGTCGCGACTTCTTCGCCGAACGTGAAGTATTCCATGAGATTAGGGACAATGCCGGTGGGTATAGAACTCGCGAACGTTCTATGTGCCAGTTGTGAGCAGGAGTGAAGCGGACGGTGACACGGGACTCACGCGTTTAGGACAAGGAGACCAGAGAACATAGTGAGATACCATCTGTACGGCCGACTCCATGACATTGGATGTTCGGGGTCATCTATTGCTATGCGGACCTCGTAGGGATCCCAGCCCTTTTCTCCAGGCGGAGGCCCCAAGGCCTCGCGCTCGAACTCGTTTTCGACATTTTCGCTATCTGTTTGTGCTGGGGGATCAACGATGGTAGATGAATGGGAGCTTGTTTCGACGTGGGATGCGTGGGACTCTGTATCTACATGTTGGAGTTGCGTTGACGAACCTGTGGGGGATCCTGGGCGGGTAGTGGCGGATGATTGAGAGGACTCGGGCTGGGACGCCATGGTGGGCGGGCGGTGGTGGTGGTGGTGGTGGAAGCTAAGTGGAGGGAGGTGATCTACTATAAATTAGAGGAACGGGAGGATGTGGATACCTCAACTTGGAGGGTATATAGTAGTGTGTCAGCGCATGCGGAGGGAACGGGCTAGGATTTATAGGAACTGTCAGCATGGAGAGTCAGGTCAGCCACCGGTCGCAACAATAGGACGTCACCGGGATCTGCGTACCGATCTAGTCGGTCACACATCGGTCGAATCACCCTTGTGACATGTGACACCGTGATGACTCCGGTGTGCCCGCTCCGTCCCTCTCGGACAGCTACGCGTCTGCTCGCTCAGGCGGCTCAGCTGCAGCCATCGCTCAGCTCAGCATGCCGCCAGCATACGCAACCCGCCCGTTAGTTGACATCGGACATCCTACCCGACCTCCTGGCCCCTGACTCCATATGTTCAATCCGCCACTACCCCCGCTTGCTTCCTGAATGTTCTGCATCCTTCCCGCAAGGGACCGGAAGAGAGCAGCGTGGATGACTCACCCTATTTGCGTTATACGGCCTTCGCGAGCCTATCAATGTAAAACTGATTAGATCACCAGGATCCCAGCCCGGCCAGAGACCGACACTCGCCCGCGAGCGCTAACACCACCGCCGCTGTCCACTGTAAGAGCTACAACTAGGACGACACGCGCTCACCTTGACATGCCCGTGCATGCCCGACGCGGCGTACGTCCAGCTGGATTACCTGGAGTTTCATCATTTCATGCCTCGACTGCCTCGACGGAGCCGAATGTAGGCATCCTTATCATCCGCCCGGGACAGTATTAACAAAGCAAAGACAGATAAAGGCTGCGGATGACAAAGTGCGCGCGCTCAAATCTTGATGCGTTCTTCTCGTAGATCGATGTAGGGTCATGTGTACGCGTCACAGCGCGCACCCGTGCGCCTTGCCATGACATGAAAGCGTTTGGGAAGTGCGCTATCGCAGATTCGCAACTGTGACCCGCCTTCATGTGAATGAATGCAACGCCTTGCGTACGGACATTTCTATCGTGTAATTCTGTATGCAGTTCGAGTACGAGCAAATATTATACAGAAGGAAGCCCATGCTGAGAGCGAGCGGAAACAGCATACATGCCTAGGGAATTGTTTCAACTGAAGTTCCCACTGAGAGCGAGCGGGAGGAGACTGTGGGTGAGTGTTCGAGCTGATTCAACGAAATCATGTACATTTCTGATATCATCAAACAGTTGTTCATCGTAGCTAGACTACAGCTTACCGTCTTTTGCCGAGGTGCATCTTCTGCTGTAGCCTAGTCCTCCGAGAGTGCTCTCACAGTCGTTCTTGGCCTGTATTGGCTCGGCCTTACGGAATGTCGATGCTTGTAAACAGAACAGCGGAGAAAGACACTCGGACAAAACCCAACCCTGGACCACATGTAAAAGACTTCCAAGTTGGCTCGATACAGGTGCGTGAATGCGACGCATAGAGGGCTACGGCACGAGCGATGTCGATTGAGGGAAACTTGTATTAGACCCTAGCGATGACTCACACACGGCCTGCTGCTCTTTGAGAATTCATCCCCGGCCCCTCGTCTCCGCCTCCCGCGCCCTCTGTGAATTCGGACCATCGTCCATTTCGGACCACGCAGATTCCGCAGATCTGCCCGTCTGAAACATCACCCTTTCGAGAAATACACCGGAAGTTGAGCCTGGAATTGTGATATAGGAAGTTGACGAGCACGCGCGGATGCGCCGCGGTGTAGGGCTTGTCGCTTGGTATGGGCAGTGAAAAGGGCATAGCCCTCATGTCCTGTCGTCGTATCGACGGAGGGAATAGGGAAGGACGCGTGGAAATTCCTCGGGCTACCTAGGCCCTAGGGCCACGGGCGAATTCATGAAGTCTGGCACGTTGTCCGGCATGAGACCCAATGCCTACAGATGCCTGCCCGCGAAGGTGCGTGCGTCTGCAGCTCGTGTACCAACGCGGATAATAGGAGCACCAGCGTCCCGAAAAACACCGTCCACAGCTCAGGACGGTCTTCGGTCGCATCATAGACCTGGATGACCGGTGACATTTGTGACATGACAAACGGCAGCACGTAGAAGTGGAGACTGTATGCGTTTGCGGTTCGTAATGCACACGTCGATGCATGAAAAAATGCGTGCACTTGATGTTGAAAACGACCGGATGCGGCGAAGGGACGAGCGTCTTGAATAAACTCAATAGGGCGGTTCTCAGTGGTCGGAATATATCATGACTTGGCGAAGATCCTTGGACCTGGGTGCAGACTGGTCGAGAGACAACAACGTACCGCTGTAATGCTTACTTCCTCGAGAGAAGAGGTCGCAATCTATATGGTGTTCGGGAGAGAATCGAGAGTTTAGCTCTCACCGGCGGATGTCCCAGTTTTCATCAGAGTGTTTATCAAGGTCTATTTTTGGTCGCAGAAGACTGACGGAGATAAGAGGGAAGTATGAGTACCGTCGGTCCAGTGGTATCCCCCGAAATTGCGGGGGAAATGGCTCGCTGTTGAGTGTGGATCAGGTATGTTGGGACGTCAGTTCGGGTTAGGAATATGTCAACGGTAAAATATGTCTTCTGTACATGCTCTGCATAGACATGAAGCCGCGCGCATTCAAATTGAAACACTAAACCGCGAAAAACCCATGAACGATCAGCGAATTGAGACTTGGACGTATCCGAGTGATCCTACCGGTATGGGTAACTTCAGCGGCACTCTGTGCAGTGGGGGCGAGAAAAAGCATCCTATGACTTACAGGTGATGTGCATGAAGGTAGCATCATAAAGCGATGGTCTTCAACTGCTTGCGACACGTCGCCAGCAATGCTTGCAATAGCTGTCTCAATCCATCAAAAAAACTATGGTACGCTGAAACCACCGAAAGCATCGGTGTAAAGAGGGATTCTAAGGCATGGGTATATCATTCCACAGGGCAAGAAAAAAGAGCATATCCGGAGAAGTTGAGAGCAAATACTGGAATAATTCAAATAGGTGGATAGAAGTCAGAACTGCCGGACCAATTGTCTGACTGGACAAAAAGCTGCCCAAGACGTAACAACCGACGCCGTTCATATAATGTAAATGTCACGCCTCGAGCTCTACTTTCCCGCATGACACTCGTGCTGCCTGCAATTCGGCCACATCGTTTACAACCATAGTCCAAGTCCCTTCCTTATCGACGTCCGGCGACGACACGTCCCAATCATCAATGTCTCGCGCTGTATCCAAGAGCAAACTCCTTGTACACACGTTAGGACAGAGAGAATCGATGAACCGTGCAGCTCGAGTGGTGTCAGAAACATGGCACCACTCTCGATACCCTAGGTCTAAGTTCTTGAGATCTTGCCAAGGGGTCGACACGGGGGCCAGCTCGGCCAGCGTTTCTGGTTCCAGAGCCACCTTAGGTAAGGTGAGATCCGTCAACTTTGGACACAGGCGTAGAAAGTCGAGCATGATGCGAGGATGTAAGACGGGGTGATCGAGAACCATGCGCCCCAACTGGAGTTTAAATAGTTGTAATTGTGGCCAAGCGGAAACCATGCTGACCAGATCATCTTCCGTGACTGGTGTCGACCCTGGGAAGGTGACTTCAAGGGCTTGCAGCCCTCGTATGGCCGTGAGCGGTCCAATCAGCATCGCCACCGGTAGTATTTCTGGTGTCTTGTGCATTTCATGTGTAATACCGAACGTGATGCGATGTAGTGATGTGAATATAGACGACACAGTAGTAAGGCATTTCCGCCATTGCGTCGGATCAGTTCCCTTGTCCTCGTAAAGATCCAAGACACGCATCATTGGCGACGTGACCTTTGTCAAAAACCGTGTCATGTGCCCCGACTGTCCGACAAGACGGAGGGTGTGCAGTGACTTGAAGCCAGATCTAGACAAGTCTGCGGTGTCTCCATCTACAAATCTAACCTTGAGAAAGAGCTCTTCTAGATGCTCCAGACCGGCAACGATGTTGAACATATGAACATCTATGGTGCTCGGGGAAAGGTGCATTTTCCGAAGACGTTGGGGCCATGGTGACGGCATATATAACTGCGGGAAGGATACGTCGCCAAAAATTTCCAGTGTCTCCAGAGAAGGAGAGACAGAGAAGACGACATTGAGGAGTGCTATGAGGTCAAAACTGGGATCTATGTTCATCCGGTCGTCGAAAAGAAGGTAGTCGAGACTGACGTGACACAGGGAGGGAGATACGAGGGGAATGATGCTCATGTCGGACGAGGAGCTCGATTCCCACCTGATTTCACGAAGCTGGGGAAACAAATAAGTCCCAGATGGATTTTGATTTGCCAGGAATACAAGAACGGTCGCTCTAGACACCTGGTGTGGGCCACAGCATAAGTTGATTGTGCGGATACGCCTTGCGTACTGGTGAAACCGTGTCCATTCTTCGGGAAGTATGGTTCCACGAAGACGCTGTTGGAGAAATTAGACAAGATTGTGACGCCACAAAAGAAAAACACGAGCTCCTGGTTCATACTCACGTAAATTGCTCCCGGTGTGAGGCTGTCCTTGCTTGACAGGAACTCGTAAGAGCTGTCATCGTCATCGTCATCGTCGAACCACAGGTTATTAGTGGGAGGCCGAAGGATCTCAAAAGACGAGAACAGCTTCAACGCAGGTGTCACATCATCCAGCTCCGACCATAGCAATTTCAAGGCGATGATAGCAAACACCCTGGAGACGCGTGCAAGCTGAGCTAGCTGCTTTCGATGAAATTGTGAAGGAGCGAAGTGGATGAGTAGCTGTTCAAGAATATCATAGCACTGTAAGGCTCGGACACTAGAGGATGTCATAGCAAGCCGAGAGTTGCAATATCAGCGGAAACGACGATGCGCTCGTCGTGACAGACTCTTTTGTCTCCCGCCATGTGATAGCATATCAGTAGCATCACCCAGTCACACCCCACACGACAACACCTTCAAGGCTTCAACGTTGCCGACATTGAGAGCTTTGCAAGACAATTGGTCTGGTGGACGTAACCGGTTCGTAGTACCAGATTGGAGTTTGCATTGACAGATCTGGATGCTATTTCCGCTTTACAACAGTACTTAGCGCCGAGCGTGGAAATGGCACCGCCGCGGGACTTTGACGAACACTCCAACGGTGATCACTCTGACACTTAAGTAAGCTCAACTTGACTCAAGTAAATTGTCAGTCTGTAAATAAGTACTCAACGTTCAACGTTCAACATTGGATGTCAATATCATTCCGCATCCTGCAATTCACCACCACGTCTATAAGGAGAAGATCGCAGCCAGTACCAACATTACACCCCAGGCCTAGGCTTCGCGTCGTGACAGATATTAATATATACTAGATAGTACGCCCGCAGCTCGTGCATCGACGCGGTAAATGGGAACACCAGCATCCCGAAAAACACCATCCACGGTTTAGGACGATCTTCGGTCGCATCATAAACCCGGGCGACCTGTAACATTCGCGAAATGACCAATGGCAGCAAGTGGAAATGGAGGCCGTGTATGCGTTCGCGGTTCGTAATGCTGCAGAGCCTAAGCACGGTTATAAAATAGGAGTCCACCGCGGGTATATATAATTAAACTCTGACGAAGAAAAACCGATCATATCCAGAGAAATTGGGAGCAAATACAGTGGGTGGAAGTTAGAGATACTTAGCCAGTTGTCTGATTAGATGGCGAACAACCGCTCAAAATGAAACAATCGTTGGTGAAATGTGAATATTACGCCTTGAGCTCTGCTTTTCCCTTCCGAAATTGATCGAACTGCAGCCCGAATAAATGATCAATAACCATATACCAAGTCCACTCGTTACCATCGTCCGGCTCCGCTTCGCATTCCTCGTCACCTCCCACTGTATCGGAGAGCAAAGCCAATACGTCCAAGTTGGGACAGACAGAATGGATGAACTGTGCAGCACGGGTGGTGTCAGACACTTCGCACCACTTACGGTAGCCAAGGTCTAAGTTCTCCAGGTCTTGCCAGTGGGTCGACACGGGCGCCAGCTCGGTCAGCGCCTCCGGTTCTAGATCTACCTTAGGCAACACGAGGTCTCTTAACTTTGGACACAGGCGTAGGAAGTCGAGGACAATGCGAGGATGTAGGACTGGTTGCGGGTGAATCGTGGCCCCCCAGTAGAATTTAAATGTCTGCAGCTGTGGCCATGCAGAGATCATGCTGACCAGATCATCTTCCGTGACGGGCGTCGACGCTGGGAAGGTGAATTCAAGGGCTTGCAGCTCTCGTAGGGCCGTAAGTGGTCCGATCAATTCTACCAACGGTAGTATTTCTGGCCCTATCCTCTTGTTCGTTTCGAGTGTGCAGAACATGACGTGGTGTAGCGATGTGAACATAGATGACACGGTAGTAAGACATTTCCGCCATTGCTTCGGATCGGTTGTCCTGTCATCGTAAAGATCCACAACACGCATCCCTGGTGACGTGACGCTTGACAGAAATCGTGTCAAGTGCGCCGACTCTCCGACGAGGCGGAGGGTGTGCAACGACTTAAACCCAGAGCTAGAGAAGCCTGCAATATTTTCATCTACGAAGTGAACCTCCATATAGAGCTCTTCTAGACGGCTCAGACCGGCAAGGACGTTGAAAAGTTGAGCATGTATGGTGCTCGGGGAAAGGCGCATCTTTTGAAGATGTTGGGGCCATGGTGACGGCATGTATAACTCTGGGAAGGATACGGGCCCAAAAATTTCCAGTGTGTCCAAAGAGGACGAAATCGAGAAGATGGCATTGAGGACTGCCATACGATCAAAATCGGAATTGGCATTCATCGTGGCCCAGATGTTGGACTGAATGTAGTCGAGCCTGAGGTGCCGCAGGGAGGGAGACAGAAGAGGGATGATGCCCACATCGGACGAGGAGTCCGTTTGCCAACGTATTTCACGAAGCTGCGGAAACAAATAGGTCCCATGTGGATTTTGATTTGCCAGGGATACTAGAACTGTCGTTCTAGGTACATGATGTGGGCCAAAGCGTATGTTGACTTTACGAATACGCCTTGCGTGCTGGTGAAAGCGTGGCCATTCCTCAGGAATTATAGGTCCATTAAGGCGCTGTTGTAGAAGTGAGACAAGACAAAAGAAATATACGAGTTCCTCCTGCAAGTTCGTACTCACATAAATCAGTCCTTTGAGGTTGTTCTTGTCATCGTCATTATCATCAGAAGACAGCGGACGACTGTTGGACCGGAGGATCTCAAATGACGAGAACAGCTTCAACGCAGGTGTCACATCATCCAGCTCCGACCATAGCAAATTCAAGGCGATGATAGCAAACACCCTGGAGACGCGTGCAAGCTGAGCTAGCTGCTTTCGATAAAGCCATGCAGGAGTGAAGTGGATGAATAACTGTTCAAGTATATCATAGCACTGTAAGGCTCGGACACTAGAGGATGTCATAGCATACAGCGAGAATTGCAAGATACAGCTGGAACGACGACGCGTCTGCGCTGCCGAGAGGCCACATCCAGAAATAGAAACTACGGGGGTCCGCATCACGGGAACTACAGAGACTACTTTCCCTTTTGAGTTAGAATTCCGCCCGATGGAGTCTCCATGCCAGTGGGCAATGCGAATGTTCACGTTCATCGTTCAACACAGTCCACGACGAACGCTACTCTCAGCGAGCGAGATTATGCGCCATACTGATTCGTCGCTTACAGCTTGTGAATGGCTCCACGGCCGAGGTCCTCCTCATGATCATATGTGTATCTCCGTGATATCGTAGTAATACAGTATTACTACGAAGAAATTTAAAGGGGCGGCAGCGGGAAAGGCGACGGGAAAGAGGAGGGCACGCCACCCAGGCACACAGCAAGCGCGCCACCCTTGGCACAGTAGATAATCTCATTTAATGCACCATGTTGGTCCCTCACCTGGCGTATGGATTATGAGGTTGAATGCATGAGCATAGGTACCTAGCTGAACGTTGAACCCCGAGTGGCTTCCCGACCCGACCTATTCATTATGTCATTTCATGCACTACGAGCTTTATGAGGATGTCTGCTGTACAGGTCATCGCTGATGGAAATTGACAACTTCGCGATTGCACGCGCGTAGATTTATTTCGGCAAAACGAGCCGACACGGTGGGCGCTCAGTGCTCAGCGCTCAGAGCTCAATGTGGATGTCATCGTGCGTCCTGCAATTCATCACCACGTCTATAAAGGGAAGATCAAAGCCAACACCAACATTACATACAGCGCACCCACCCCAAGCCTGAGAGGCTCCGCGTCGTGACAGACAGACATTAGTATATACTAGATAGTAAACGTACAAGGCGCATTAAGTACGTCGCACACACACAACACCAAGTGAACAACAACAGCGAGAGACAGCACGTATACAAAACGCGCACAACACACAGTCCGTCCTGATTAATATATAAGGAGGGGGGGGGTCGTCTGCTATGTCATTACACGGGCGGCGTGCAGCCGAAGCTCGTCGCAGCGCTGCTCTGAAACGTCTCCTTGATCGCCGTGCCGGAGCCGTACATCCCGAGACACGCCATCGCGAGCGCGGCCCACGTGAGGAAGAAGTTGAACGTCTTGAACAGCTTCAGCTTCCAGTCGCCCGCGAAGAAGCCCTGTATACAGCCAGCCCAAGAGTGAGTATGCGCGGTCGCTACCGGCAGGACGGAGAGAAGAGACAACGTACGCGTTTCCAGTCCAGTTTCCCTGTGGAGGAGTCGCGGCCGTCCCGGAGGAAGTAGAAGCCCCAGATGAGCGCGGGCGGGAAGGTGTACGTGAACTGCATGATGCAGATGGCGGCGACGAGCCCCGAGATGGTCTGCACCTGCGGGATGGCCGCGCCGACGATGAACGCGAGCGCCCAGTAGAGGAACACCATGCCTGTGGGATTCGCAAAATGGGGTCAGGAGCCAGAACGGGGGAAAGTTTCGAGCACGGACGACGCACCGATCCAGATGACGTGCCCCGTGCGACTCATGATCGACGGGCCGCCAAACATGTCCTCCACGATGCTGTAGTACGCGACCTTAATGCCGATGTTGCCGTACAGACCCGCGGCGATGATACCGGTGACGAGCCCGAGGACGTTACCGACGGTCTGCCAGGAGTACTTGCTGACGCCCTGGTACGCGATACCGAGCGTGTACTGGCCCTGGTAGCTGTACACGAAGAGGCCTGTGGTGACGTCAGTTGGTGTTGGGCGGAATAAAAAAGAGGGAGGAGACGTACCGTAAAGGAGGTATGCGACGAAGATCAGGAGCTGAGCGCAGCACATGCCCTTCCAGAAGTCCCAGGGACGGCGCATCTCAGCAAGCATCTCGGGGAAGATCATGGCACCACCGTAAGCTATTGCCCGCCGTCAGCCATGCAGCCTACACGAGCAAGGAGGGGATTATGACGCACCGAAGACCATGTTCATGATACCGTTTACCTTCGAGGCGATCGGAAGGCTGACGAACGTCGCCTTCAAGATGGGCCCCTGAGTGATGTTGTACGCAGCCTCCGCGGCGGCGTAGTTCGGCGGCGAGTGCGCGACGAAGCCCATCGAGATGAAAATGATACTAGAGGCACACCAAGGTTACAAATCTGCTTTTCCAAATGCAGACGGATTCGGATTGACTTACGCCAGGTTGACCCAGACGGCCCTATAAAGACATCAGTCAGAATGTGACGCACGAGCGCGAAGCGGATGGACATACGAGTTCGCCAGCCAGCCATAGCTCTTTAGCGTACGAATCTGGCCAATGACCATACCAACGATGGCCCAGATGACGATACATACCGCGAAGCACAGCTGCCAAATAAGTCACGATCAGCGCACGAGGCCCGCAGTAGATTGGCAGTCAATCACATACATGGCCCTTCGAGATCTGGCTCAACGACTGCCCGTTACTCAGACATATCGTGCCGACGTTGATGATCAGCTGCAGACTCTGCAGAATGCTGACGATGTGCCGCGCCGTGCGTCCGTATATGCGCTCCGCCAAGTCGGAATACGTCTTGACGGGGAAGGCGTCCGAGTCGAGTTTCAGGAACAGCCACCATAGAAGAAGACCGGTGTAACACGCCACGATACCCATCTGAAAATAGCAGCCAGCGATAAGGCGCATACAATGACGTCAAGGCGGATTCTTCTCGAATAGCGGAGGGAAAGGCGCGCACCACAAAGTAGAGGATGACACCCGGGACGTAGCCCACCTGGCTAATCGCATAGGGAGCATTGAACGCTGGTAAATGCGGGCTTGAGACGTGATTAAAGACGGCGTAATAAAATTTGACTTACGACCCAAAATGTCGGTTGTGATCAGGTAAAACACAGCCGCCCACTGGATATAGCATTCAGAAGCGTGCACTTACTGGAGTTGCACGGAGACTTACGGAGGCGGAACGGAGAGCTCTCCGGGCGTTGAGTCGCTCCTTCTCATCGGCTGTCAATGCGCCCTCCGAGACGACAGCACCCTTTACGTCGTTTTTCCTAGGGGCTTATGAGGAAGCTGTTTACGGCAACATGTAAGGAAGCACTGACTCGTTGGTGGATGAAGCGGTATCAGAAGAGGCGACATTGCCCCTGTGATTGTTCTCTTCGTATTCACGCTGCTGCTTAGCAGCGGCGAGGTACTCCTCGAAGGATACCTTTGCGTCTGTAGAATGCCGAGGACAGGTACGGAAAGTGCGATAAGGAGAGTCAGTGGTGAAAAGGAGAAAAATCGGTCGGTCAACGCTGAGCGATGTGCAAGAGATGGGGTGCGTACGGTGTTCATGGTCAGGCTCGAGGAAATCGCGGCCGTTTTCCTCTTTCTCGAGACGAGGATCGCCTCCCAAGCCGGCGTCGTTGTACATTAGGAATATCTACTTGTGTTCAGACAGTGGTCTAGATGTTGAACCAAGGGGTAGCGAGGGGTCGAAGGGGGAAAGATGAATACCGGGAAGGGACGAGCAGGCGATAGGTGTCCTTATCAATGGGCGGCGGCGGGGGCATGTGCTCTCGCCAAATTTGCGCCATATGCGGAGTAATCGAGCCGGCTGGTTCTACGCTGTTCGTGTCTGCCGGGGCTCGGTCTCCCGGCTCTGGGCCAATCACAGACCGATGGAATCCACGGCGTCGCGTGGCACTATTTCCCGATCTTCACTTTGATCAAGTAAGCGCCCATCTTGGGTCAGATACAGTTCCCGATCTCAGGCACACAGGTGGTTGCCTGAGCATCGCCAACCGCTTCGCCGTCGCCCGACCGACACATCACACGAGCCCCGTTCGACGTGCTGCACGTCCCCCGACATCCGGGGAGCATGCAGTGACAGTGTTGGCCATCCATCGTGTTTCACTTCGTTGTCGTTCCGCCTACTCGCGAACTCCTGTCATCGGTCAGCAGCGGAGGGGCGCTCCCGCTCTCGCTCTCCGATCCACCCGACGCCGGCTTCGAACTTTTATCCCCCACCCAGGGCTCCATGTGTATCCCCGCACGCTGACAGTGCCTGTCCCCGTCAGCTCATCCCGCACTAGTACTCGTGTGCCATCGTCTCCTCATCTTCCGTCATACCAGCTGCAGGCTGTGTATCCACGAACGGTGTAGGTCCCAGCGCCGGGGACGTCAGGCCATCGAAGGCTGGCTATTTCACTCGGCTCCCTAAGCCTGTCATTGCTCTTGTCGAAAAACCTCGAGTGCTGCTGCTTGTAGGCAAACTGGAAATCGGCGGAGATGTTCGACAGGTGTCACTTCTTTTCAGCGTTTTCGCTATGGATCGGAGAACAGTGAAAGGATCTCCAAACTTCAAGACGCTCACTCGCAGCCACTTGCATGTGTGTATGGAGAGATGGTCACACCAACTGTCTGTTCGCCGTCTACTTGGCCGGCACTGGGCCTTATATTAACTGCGCAGGGGTTGTGTCCTAAGGTTGGAACGGGCGGTTGTCATACATGATACCCCGTCCAGCCTATTTTACCACCCCTGAAATAGACATCGCAGTCCTATCACAATCGTCGTTTGCAGCGCTCGCTATTATGCGTGCTACGGCGCTGACATTAGGCGTTCCAAGTACCGCTCAATTGGGATCTCCGAATCCTGCCTGCAGCCTGCCTCTCCTAGGTCCAATTGAATGCCACTTCGCTGCTTCCACAAGATTTGCAGGCACCTCACCACATCACTCTCCCATCCTCTCGCGCTCTCTCGAGTCTTCTTTCAGGTACCAACGCCCCCGTTCCTATCATATCGGAACGTCGACAGATGTGATCATACAAGATCACAAAATGAGCAGGCGCAGGCATCATAGGGCCCCGGGCGCCAATACGTCACGATTCACTCCATCTCCATACTAGCAATATCCCCCGGTGCCGCGGGAGCACTTGACTGATATAGCAAATTTACAGTGTACACGCCGTTATGGGAAGGCGTGGGTAGAGGTGATGGTGGCTGAGCATACACCGCAGCACCGCTCGATTCGTGCGCTCGGGCGTTTGATAACGGAGCTTGCAGTCTCGCGTGTGGCCCTTGCGGCGATGGGGTCGTCCGGTGGTGCGATGCGCATCCAGACCTCTCCGGCTCTCGATCTCACCAGTCACGCAATGGCCCATGGGGATGTGCGGATTGAGCGACGTGTGGGAACGAGGCCTGCGTGCGTCCGCCGTGTTTGAGGTTTGTACCAAAATCTATGAACAGCCTGTGATACCAGAGCGCATAGACATGAATCGACCATAGGTGCAGCGGCTTAGCTCATAAGTCCCTCCATTCCGCTCGTTATAGACACCAAAGCGTTCTCGTCCGATCTTCCTCTTTCCAGTAACGGCACCCCTGCAGCTTTCCTGGTGCGCTTATCATAATTTGCAACAACGTACGCTTCGTCTCTCCTTCTGGGAATGTCCATGGATCGAAATATTCAGTTGCGTAGTCCAACAACCTACATAAAAGTTCCATCTTTCAGTGGCCTACCGAGCCAGAGATCACAAGACATACCACTCAGGATCGACATCCGTGACAGTTCGGATGTACGGCTTCGTGGTGAGGACGAACTCGTTGAAGACGACCCACTCTGGCTGATTGTCCAGTCCGCATGACGGATGCAGTGACACAACCTGGTTGTCCTTCACCGTCAAGTATGAGCCCATTTCACCCGCCTTATGCGCGACCTGCATGAAGAACCCGCAGACCAGTTCCTGCCGCACGTTTGTATACAGTTTCCGCTCGTCTTGTGTTGTGCATACGAGCGTGCTCACCAGAAAGCATGGCCACAATTGTGAGAACTTGATTGCTGCAGTTGAATTCAGGGCTAACGATAAGCATCTTGGCCATCTGCAGGACATAGCATTCAGTCAACAGGTCTCTAACCCAATACGAATACACAGACAAACCTGTGGTTCGAGAGGAAACTCGGCCATAATTTTGCCAAGTGGCGTCAGGTTGCCTTCATCATCCAACGCCGCGAGATAATGAGAAGTTCCAGCGCACGCATCAAGGTCTCGGGGGCTGGTGCGTCGACATAGTCGAATCTCACCAAGTCCTATATCAACACAAGCTCAACCTCTGCGCCAACTAGGTGCAAAAACAAACTATGTACCTTGATACCCAACTTTAACAGCTCCAAGAATACGGTGCCGAGATTACTTGTAAGAATCTCCGGATGTGTTTTCTCTTCCAACCCCTTCATGAAGTCCCTCTCAGTGTACAGTCGGAAACATTTCCCTGGCCTTGTCCGTCCTGCACGTCCTGCTCTCTGTTGTGCAGATGCCTTGGATATCGGACTAACCAGCAGACTCTCGACCCGTATCCGCGGATTGTACACATTCTGCACCGAGAAGCCCGGGTCCACCACATACACGATGCCATCTATCGTAAGCGAGGTTTCCGCAATATTTGTCGACACCACCACCTTCCGTCCTGGCGGTCCATCCGGCGTACGCCGGGGAGGTGCTGGATCGAAGATACGCTGCTGTAGTTGCGGAGGGAGTGATGAATATAGAGGTATGCAGATCAACGGCCCAACACTGTCAGGGTCCTGAACCAAAAGTTCGTCTGCCTCCAACTTTATTTTCCTACACGTATCCTCAATTTCCCCCTCACCCGTCAAGAATAGCAGGATGTCGCCTGGATCCTCCGCCCGGTGTATCATAAGCACAGTCCGAATCGCTCCCTAGACATAGTCTGGTTCTGGCTCCTGCGTGTAGAACATCTCCACAGGATGTGTCCGTCCCAGTATGGTGATCAGCGGTGCAGGCCCTCCATCTCCTGACACTGAGAAATACTTCTGGAATTTGAGCGCATCAAGCGTCGCAGACATCACAATGATCTTGAGATCCGACCGCCGCTTCGCAAGAGCCTTCAGCAAGCCCTTGAGGATATCCGTCGCCAGTGTCCGCTCGTGTGCTTCATCAAGGATGATCGTAGAATACCGTTCAAGATTCGGGTCGTTCATCGCTTCGCGCAGCAGCATACCATCTGTCATGTATTTCAAGAACGTCGTGCCTGGCTCTGTCATGTCCTCGAATTGAATCGAATAGCCGACTTGTTTTCCGAGGGGAACTACAATCGACATGAGCAATCTTGTCTGAAAGCATGCGAGAAAGGTCATGGCGCACCATCCATCTCGTCTGCTACACGTTTAGCCGCCCACATCGCGGCGATACGACGGGGTTGTGTACAGGCAACGAGCTTGCCTTTCGTATGAGGAAGATCCGAGTAGTAGACGAATTGTGGTATCCTGTTTATACAATTAATGATTGAGTTCTGATTACCGTGGCAAAACCCATCGAGTAGTCTCTTACTGAGTTTTCTTCCCGGATCCGGTCTCCCCCAACATGACGATCACCTGGTTTTTACTGAACTTCTCGGACATTGGACGTCAGTTGCGCTCTCTTATCAGGGGGTGTCGCGTATCTGAAGCAGACTCTGACCTCCCCCATGAATGACTTACGAGCGTCAAAAAGTCATCCATCTGCGCATATACCGATAGCTTTTTGCGCGATTCCAGGATCGTCTTGTATTGGGGCGTGTGCGGCTGCTTGGTGAACGGATTGACATCTCCTTCCTGGCCATCCAAACATGATTATGTCAGAGCACTGCTTGTGTTTACGAAGCGCACGTACCATCGCTTTCTGTACCTGTTTGGCGTCTACATTTCTCGGCATGAACCCAAAGAGAGGCTCTTTGTCGGCGAGAGCTCTGGAGGGACCTCCGCTCTTCAGCGGAGGCGCTTTAGTGTACGGGTTGACCGACATAGCATGTACAGTTTACAAAAGCTCAAGCGAGGTAGTACCTGCGCACGGAAAAGACGCGCTGCTGCTTGATATGGAGGATGATTTGTAGGATGGAGTCGAAGTCACGTTAAGGTTACGAGATTGCGCATCTATCCTGTTGTTGTCAGTGGATCCACTGTAGTACAAGCTGAGCCAGTTGATTGACATCCCAGTCCCGAAACCGTCGCACCGCGGCCCCTTCGCGAGTAACAGCAACTGTAAAGCCTACTGGCACCGTCACTATGAATATCGTAGCGAGGAATGATATGTAGAAATACACGGATGAGTACACCTATAACCATGCGCAGTACGTGTCTATCCGTACTGCTTCGACGAAGTTAACCCAGCCTTGGAAACGGGCTTTGGGGAAGACATGGACAGTATCTTCAGGCTGGAACATGTCCAGCAACTGTTTCAAGCCGGGTATATGGACATTGTCGTTGACGTTCCAAGTGTTCGTGTGCAGGCGCGTCGTGCCAGACGCGTGTGTGTCCCTCTGAATTTCTTGCCGTGGGCGCTCGTCCGCTGATCCAAGATTGGCATTGCGAAAGGAAGCGCCTGCCTCGAACCAGGTATATGACGACCTGTACGTGCCTTGATCGTGCGTATAAGAACTACTCCAGCCTGGAGCGCGGGATTAGACCAAGGAGACTGCACGAGAAGCGAGGAGATACACTCGCCTTGATCGTGAGATCTTGTTTGGAAGGCTACCTTACGCAAGGGGCAGATGGTCCTACCAACCACAAGCGAGGAGATGTAAGGAGCTTCTTCGGTTCCTTCATGGACTTGGATTGCCTCCTGGCGGATGCCAGTCGTGCAGGCCCAGTATACAGCATAATCGAGAGTGGTGCCGACAACCTCCAGTGGTACCCCGAACTCATTCAGAATTCTGCTTGTCTCAAAGACCTCCACCGGAGACCCCGGCACATAGCGCTCCGGATCATCACTAGTTGACCAGACAGCCCGGATTGCTTTCTGGTACCTTGAGAACCATGACTCCCAGAGTGCCCATTCAAGCTGCTCTTATGAGAGAGCAGCCGCGTCCCCGATGTTTGCGCAAATGTCCAATAGGAAGCCTATGATATCGCTTGAGCGTAGTCGGAGGGCAGCTTGCCAGGGAGATTCTCCGAAGTGGGTCATGTCATAAACGGGACATCCCGCCTCCACAAGGGTACGCAGAGACTCTAGTGAGATGCTCTGCATGGCGCAGTACAACGCCCAGACATCGCTACTGATCGCGGTAGTCGGACTTGCCCACCATGTCATCAAGTCAGCGAGCGTAGGTGCAGCGAGCGTAGGTGCCTTTGCGTGGAGTGAAGATCCCAAAGACAGAATCTTTCCGCTAGGATTTCCACCATCACTGATATTCGTCGCTGGGGCCATCAATTTGTAAAGGCTAGCAGGATATAGCCAGAGGGCATGAGAACACCCACATATATTCGGAAGTTGCAACAAATCGGTGCTATTGCAGTTTTGTCAAGGAAGGTCATCTAGCACCAGCCTCGAGGTAGAGCGTGATTGCGAGACAGCACCACCTGGAGATAGCATCTTAGGCATTGGCCTCTGCATGGCATTCCTTACGACACGTCCGTATTCAGATACGCTTCGCCGTGTTGCTCGCCGTATCGACTTTCGCTGATCGTCATTGAACGGAGCGCGCTGGCCAAGGTCATTCCTCGCGGGCAGCTCCGTGTTCCCGCTATTCTCATTTACCATTTAGTCTCGAGCACAACAAGAAGACATTTTGGCGTACGTGGTGACAAAATAGATGAACTGAAGGCTATCTTTGATGCTTCCGAGCTCAGCGTCTGAGTCTGGCGCAGGCACAGCGCTGGCACTGGATAGCCCCGAGAGCAGGCTCTGTGATACAGCTTTGCAGCGCCGCGAGAGAGCAGACGCAAAGGCGCGTAGGTCGGCGAGTCGCCAAGTTGACAAAAGTGTAGTCTCTGGTTCTCTAAGGCACGCTTGGCCCGCTCGAGAGCGCGGTGGACGGTGCGCAACATCGCACGCATGTCATCCAGTGCCTGTGCAACGTCTTCGAACGCAGCGGACTGTGCCTGTGAGGAGCCCTCAAGGGGTTTCAGACGCGGTTGGGGTTGGAACGCAGCGTGGGTGTCAGCGAGGTCTGACTCGATGTCGGCAGTGGCGGCAAGCAGACTATGGATGGTGGGAGCATCCATTGTTGGACTTCAAAGGACGTGTATGTGTCTCGAGACGATGTGGCTCTGGTGGATGTGAGCGCGCGCAGAGGGACGGGCAGAATGGGTACTAGCCAGGTCCTGTGGTTGGAAAGCCTTTATTGAGTTCCCTAAAATAGGGATGACATCAGACGTGGGAGGGTACAGTATATAGACGTCAAAGTTGATTGTTTGCCGGTACCGCAGCCTTATCGATTTTCGGAGACATTACGAGGGTGACCCTGCGAAGAAGCAGCTACTGTTATACGTATCGGACACGGCGGGCGTCCTGAAGGTAGTGGAGATATGCATCATAGTACCTACATATCATAGGGTCAGATAAAGTCACGTCGGAGAGCTATCCCTCACTCACGAAAATTCGCCGAGGTGGTCGTAGAAATTCTCCATGGTAATTTTGCCTGGTGACCTAATGGCGGGGCGCGTACGCTCAATGTGGACGTCATAAATCAAGTCGTAGATGGGCCCAAGAGCGCCCATCGCAAACAATGCGAGCAGGTGGTGCGAGGTGTGACAGGACCCCGGCGAATCCCCCAAGAGCCTCGATCCCAAATCGTCCTTCGTTCGGACCTCGCCCGACGCCCAATTCGGACTTTGGACACATAACCTCGCGGCAAAAGGCCTAATTTCGGCCCCAAATGGGATCGAACCTCTTAAAATCGCTAACGCCTCGCAAAAAAGCCGATCTGCTCATCGGGCGGTGCTGGAATTGTTCGGCGCCGTCTGCACGCCATCTGGATCACGGAAGACCATTCGGCAGGGGACCGAAGAGGCGTCTGAAGAGATGCCCGTCGGCTCGACCGGCCTGTCCATTTCCGCGCCAGGACTGGCCGGATTTCGGCCCTGATAGGATCGGACATGCGGGCTGAGGGGTACATTTCGGACCGTTATGGCACCGAACATTTCGACCTACGCCCCCCAAATTCGGCCTTTTGGATCGAACATTTTCGAAATTTTGGCCGATTTTCGGACCAAATGGGATCGAGGCTCTTGGGGGATTCGCCGGGGTCCTGGGAAATCAGGGCAAAATGAATTTTCGTGTCATCACGTATAGTCACGTCGATCGGGTGATCTGCGGCTGGCCAAGACAATTTTTTTTTTAAAATTCTACGAATTTATACTCCATACTACTAAGTACATGTAGAGTGCCGGGTATAAATGGACTATGGGCTCCACGCCCTACTGTGGTCACTTTCCAGAGCGGTCTGCAACCTGGGGCGGCGAAGCCGCCCTACCTTAACACCATACCATAACCGTCCCCGTAAGGCCGGTCCCCGGAGCGTACTCAGGGGGAACCCCAATTAGAGGCTCCCACGCACGCTCACGACCAAAGGCACTTCCACCTAAGGCTAGTAAAGGATGGGCGCCCGGTAAAGCATCTCGTCGCTAGGTGCCCTCACCTCCACCCCTACAGTTTTCAGGGCAGAGAAGCAGGCCATTCATAATCTAGCGATTGTCTGCTAGGTGCTGGAGACGGGGGGTCCGGATTGTCTAGTTGGTCCCGGATCCCCCTCCACTCTTTCTGAATGTCTTCCAACGCCTTGAGCACGTCGTACCATTCAGTAAATTCTTTGAACTCAGTGCTAAACGCTTCAGTTGCATCTGGGTCTAGGTGGCGTTCATCATGGAATTTCTTCCAGGCCACCACCCGTCCTGGCCAAGACAATTGCGCAAGGCTGCAGTCTGCAGACTATTATGCGTACCTCCCTATGGGAGCCCGAGGCTACAATAACCGCTAGCAAGGGGGCGTACTTCTCTATACGATGCTCGAAAGTCCCCACCTGATAGCAGTGTTGCTGGAATCGGATAAGCAATTGTGCAGGAATCAGTCCCAGCGGGTAGTATTACAGTATTGTGGCATTAAACATTTGACTTTGACAGTTCGACTGATGGCTGAAGTTGCCCGACATCGTCACGCGAGGATCTCAACGGCCCCAACCCAAGCTGTCGGCTGTGGCCGCCAACTGCACCTGCGTGATTGAAGAGTTAGTTCATCAGTTGTGTGTGACGTAGTGTCTCGTCGTTAGGACTGCACATAAGCCGATAAGTATGGAGCTAGGAAACCTCAGGTGGACTCGATGTTATGGACTGGATGACTCTTATCAGCACTCGTCACACCAAGCACCAGAAGTTTGGTTCAGAACAGACTACCCAGAGTCATGGATTATATTACACATACAAGCAATCAATAACACACGGGTCAAAGATGTAATCATCTAGCTTGGTAATCTCCCGGATAACCTTCGAGTCAATCGAAATTGTATCGCTCTATCCACTCGGGCTGGCCTTCTTCTGCGAGAAAATACTTGTCTGCGCACTCCAAAAAACGCTTGATCTGCAGTGGGGCAGACCCAGCCTTCCGATTCTCGTCGTGCCAGTATCGGAGTGCCTGGTAACCAACGCCCATCTTGTGAAGTATCATAAATCCACTCCGTGAGCAAACATAAGTCAGTGACTGGATGGAGACTTGAAGAACTAGGCACCTACAGGAGGCAGTCGTTTGCTTGGGTCTCAGACTTAGACGGTTCCGCAGACCCGAAGTCGATAAAGACAAAGGGATGGCGAGTATCAGCCTTCCTGTAGAGCATGTTCTCTTTTCTCACATCGTTGTACGTGACTCCGAGTTGGTTGATGGTAACTAAAGTGGATATCGTGTAATCAATCTGAATGAAGTGAGTATGACAACAGAAAGTATGAACATTATTAGATTCTGCGCACCAGTCTCCCAAAGGACTCTGGAGGCTTCTTTTCGACAGAGAAATCGAAGGTCCCGCCCTGCTCCCCATCGATAAATTCCATGACATGTCCATATGTCAGCTCGGGCAGTTCAAACTGTGGTATGTGCTTCAGATAAGAGACGCGCCAGGAGTGTAATCATGGGCGCGCACTAAGAACGTGCCATAAGACCATGGAAGTTGTTTTCCTATACCAATTTAGATGCTTCGAACACAAGTTCCGGGTCAATGTGAAGCGTACCCTGCATCGAATGCAACACACTGTACGCCCAGGCTTCCCTTTTCGCGTGCTCGGCGCCATAAGTAGGTCCAGTACCGGGATTTGACTCGCTATCAAGCCAGGAGCGGGGGAAGTAACTCTCTTGAAAAAGCTTGACCACGACGCGAGCTGGCTGGTGACCTTCACTAGATGCCGAAAGAAGGCATAGAGAGCCCTCCCAAACTTGGGACCACTTTTCAGTGCCTACTTGCAGTGGTTTGATCAAATATAGAGCAACTTGAGAATCATCTTTGTAAGCCGGGTCAAGGAGGATAGAGGGGACGTCGCGGCATCCGAGAGGGAGGGGAGAAGCAGACCAAGGATGCTGAGACTGACGCCACCTTCCACATATTTTTAGATCCTGCGGTTGTCGTTCCTGCAAATAGTCAGTGAGCAGCTGCGCGTTGAAGAACTGCTCATTCTCCGTCAATGTAACAGCCTGCATGGCGGCGCTGGCCTTCGGTTGGGTGCTAGTTGGGTGCTAGTCGCGTTTCACGGCTTGCTAGAGTCGCTAGCATTTCGGAATATTGACTGCTGAGCATCATCATGATGTACAGAGATTATGTCGTGGGACAAGAAGAGAACAACCTCGATATGGCAGGTGTACAAGACTTCTCTTAGGATTTTCAGATCCTTGCATTTATAAGTACTTACTAAGTGCCCGGATCACCGAACCGTTTCATGGCCAAATTCATCTCAGATTACTTCACAGGTTCACTGACGCTGGTCGCGGAACTCAGATTCCATGAAGACGTAGGCTCTCGGCACGCCCAGTCATCCCATTACACCCCAGCATCCCTGACTATGTGGCCGATATCGCCAGGATTTCAAGCATCAAGTTGCACTGTTGCAGGCCAGCCTGGCATAAAAAGCGATGTGGGCGGCTTAAGACTGCTGTGGTGCAAGCCTAGATATCAAGTCTTGCCCTCCATCTGAGTGCTTTCAGAATGCCTCTTCACACTGGTTGGTCCTGTAATTCTTAGTCCAGTGAGGCGTGTTTATGACTAATATTGTGCAGGTGTTGATTTCGTTCCGACGGCTCGCCATGATACTTACCCTGCCATCGATCCCGCGAAGGCTAATCTGGCCGGCAAAGTCGTCCTTGTAACCGGGGCATCGAAAGGCATTGGAAGGGCCATTGCCCTCGGGTTCGTCCAGGCAGGGGTATCAGGCCTGGTCCTCCTCGCGCGCTCTGATATGAGCGCAGTCCAAGCTGCCTGCGAGACTGCACAGCGCCCCAATCAATCTCTCAAAGTGCTCACTATCTCCGCCGACACTAGCAATGCTGCGCACGTCGCTGAAGCGGCGTTGAAAGTCAAGGAGACCTTTGGCCGGATAGATGTTGTGGTCAACAATGCCGGGTATATGGAGGCGTTTGGGCTGATTGCTGACCAGGATCCTGAAGAATGGTGGAAGGTGTGGACGGTCAACATGCGCGGGACGTACTTGGTCACCAAAACCTTCTTGCCGCTGCTTATTGAATGCGGAGGCGACAAAACCATTGTCAATATGACTAGTATCGGCGCACATTATCTAGGGACACACGTCTCTGCCTACCAGGTCTGTTCTTCATATGGCGCCGTGGTATGCGAACACTAATCAAAATCCAGACAACGAAACTAGCCATCTGTCGCTTCACGGAACTCATCATGTCCGAGTATGGAGATAAAGGTATACTCGCGTTCGCCGTTCACCCAGGTGCTATCGCGACGGATATGTCCGCTACAATGCCGCAGGAGATGATGCATGTCCTCGTTGATACTCCCGAGGTCGCCGCGCACACAATAGTCTGGCTAGTTCGCGAGCGCAGGGCATGGTTGGCCGGACGGTATGTCAGCTGTCAATGGGATGTCGATGAACTGTCGGCAAAGGAACGAGAGATTGTCGACGGCGACAAACTCAAAGTTAGAATGGTTGTATGACAGTAGTATGCGTAGATTAGATATGAAGCGGGACCCACAGACAGCTCCTCGAGACACCTGAGTAACAGATGTGAGAGATCATACATAACTTCAGCTCGTCTTCAAGAAATCAACAGATATGACCTAACTCCAAGCATGCATTAGTCAGATTCAATTCCATTCCGCAGCTCAGTAATAACTGCGTTGATTCAACCACCTCCAGCATAACAACCTTATAAGGTTTTCCAGGTGGCGAACAAAGACGCAGGACGTACACCCATCAACTGTCAAACCATCCCGCTCTGGCCATCTCATCTGCGAGCCCATCCCATCCTTTTCTTCGCGCCTTCCTGCCAGCAAGCTCCGTTGCGAATCTGCACGATGTCAGCTTATGAGCACAGCCGAATAACTGCCGCGAACACATACCTTAAGCATTCCTCCAGTCTCCACCTGCCTCTTTCCCTGTCGGTTTCTCTGCCCGTCCCGTCGTCGCGCCCACCTGATGCTGGCGTGTACGGCTCTCCCGGGAGCATCCGCCGGCTGAGCGCGAACATCATGCCCGCGAGGAACGCGTCCTGCGCACCGACCTCGTCGATGACACCATGCGCCGAACTTGCGTCTGCGTAAGCCTGTGCATGCGGAGCACCTTGCGCTCTGCGGCCAGGAGCCCCACGGCCATTCCGGTTTGTGGCAATCTGTGTTCCGTCCGAGTCAGATGAGTCTTCATCATGCTCACGTCCGCTCTGCGCCCTATTGCGCGCATTCGCAGTAGCACGGGCGTGCAGAGGTGTTGGAGAGGGTGTCGTCGACGTCGAAGATGCTGAGAGCACACCGGCCGTGAATACGCTCGACGAGTCCGTATGTTCTCCGGCCCAAAAGTCGCTCTCCGTTCTGACGGATAGCACCTCGTTCGCAACGTCCAAGTCATCTCTGTCTCCTGGCACTGGCCGCACGCCCATGTTCACGGCGGACGCGTCGGCAGAGGGACCGGGGCTGTCCATGCCCACCCATCCGGAGCTCTGGAAGTACTCGCGTGTAGGCACGGAAAGAACCGCGGCGCCATCTTCGCCCCAGTGCGCGACGAGGAGCGCGTGGGGTGGCGCAAGAGCGGAAAGTGAGAGGAGGAACGCACGCGGTGACGCAGCGTATTGTGGCGAGTGCGCACGCGCGTAGTGTTTGTTCAGGAACAACACGTCGGCATATGGAATTAGCTAGTGAGATGCAAGCGCATACCAGTCAGCGAGACAGCTGAGGGCAGTGACTGGGAATACTTCACACCGCTTCGACACCCTGTCTTGCCCGCCTTCCTACATCGACACTGAATACGCAGTGGCTCCTCCACTTGCGTTCTCGCGCAAGGCCTTCAAGACCCATAATGTTGCTCAGCGTTGTCTTCACTGAACGGCCCTCGAAGTGGATCCAATCAAACGGTGCCGGACTATTCCTAGTGTAGGCCGGTCGCGCTGGTCCAGCAGGATGTAGACTCGATATTGACGCGCGTGGTTGAAGAGTATGAATATTGTTCATGGCGGCATTCGGTGGTGTTGAAGTCGGCTTCGGAGGCAATGTAGGAGTGAGATACGCGTAGTTCTCTGGAGCAAGTAGAGGTCCCAGAAGAGATACAAACTCCTCGTGAGTGATGTCAGGTAATGGATTGTTGTTGATCACGGTGCGGCTGTCAGTGTCATCTGCTCCAACCAAATGTAAGCAACATAGCAAGATATATAGATAGTGATGGCGACCTGCATGGAGGACCCACGCGCTGGGCACGCCGGCCTCTTCCCAGACCTTACAGAACCTAGTACTCACTCTCTCCTTCTCCAGGTCATGTATGATGCGTCTTCCGTCGTCGTTGCCTCCTAATGGTGAAACGAGGATAGCTTCCACTGAGGGAAATTGAGCCAAGATAGCGAGACATGTACTGGCCGAACCGCCTCTGGATCGAGTAACAGAGCTGGCGCGTAAAACCGTGGATGGCTCCGGGTGAGTAGGAAGAGAAAGAGTGTGAGTCAGGAAAAGCGTTCCAGATGCAACCACGCGCAGAGGGCGCTGGAGTGCAGATACAGCAGACTCTTGGGTATCACGCCGGAGGCGTGTCATTGGTATCGAGTTGCAAGAAGTCCTGGTCACCAGAACTCACAACATATGTACTAGAGGGTCAAGCAGAGCGAAACACTTCGAACGGTTAGAGAGTCAACGATGTCCGCCAATTCCCCAGTCAATTACCCGAGTAAAGCTCTCAAGCGCTCAAGCTCAAGTCTGCAATCAGAATCACGTGCTACGTGTTTCTAGTGTTTCGCAGATTTCCTGTCAACATCGGCTGTGTGCACGGCTCTGCATCGTCCTCAGCTGTAGTTGCGCAACACGGTCAGAATATTTCATCGGATATACAGTCAAAAGTGCTTTCATCCCTTTACACTCGAGGCAGCTTGCTGTGGCTCAGGTCGGCTTCTAATATGTCTGGGTCCTACGCTCATCGTTCTGTTCGATACTCCACCCGCGGAGGGCAGGAATATGATTCTGGAGATTGGTATGGAAGCGAAGGTCCAAGCTCATCCCAGTCTGATTACCACGCCGATTACCAAGATGTTCACTTCAGACCAGCTATTCCACCTCGGCATTATCTCAACTCAAACGAGACGGCCTATGCGAAGGACGCAGCAATGTGGGTACAGCGCCTATATCATGAGTCGTATGTTTATAAGTCATTATGTATATTTATGATCGCGATAATAGCGCATATGACACCTCCCGACGGTCCTCCCCTCGTGAAGCCAGACCGGTGAGAAACAAGGAGCGGCCATGTCGCTCAGTCACACCTGAAACCAAATACTCCCCTTCTCCGGATTATCTTTTGCTCGCAAAAGAGCCACCTTCAATTCTCGCCGATCCTTCTATGTCCCGGAAGTTGCTTATTCTGGATCTCAACGGCACGCTTGTGCACCGATCTCCTCATGCATTTCGCTCCAAGGTCGACGGGCCTGCTGATCGCATATTTGAACTGCCGCGCCTGCGTCCAGTACACCCGCGCCCATACATGCCTTCGTTTAGGACCTATCTCTTTGCGCCGCAGACAAAGGCATGGCTGGACGTGATGGTTTGGTCGTCTGCACAGCCTCACAGTGTTGCGGATATGGTGGAAAAATGTTTCACCGAGAAGAAAGAGGAACTGGTCGCTGTCTGGGCGAGAGACACGCTAGGGCTGTCAGAAAACAACTACAGTGCGCCTTGCCCCCTTTGTGAGAGAGCGGTGGCTTCCAGCGATCCGTGTTTGATATGCCATGGAGTTGATCTCCTTCGTCAATCACTCATGGATGTCTGCTGGTGTCATCGCGTTCTTTCACTGTCTAATCTCATTGTTCTTACACCTTTTTTTAAGGCCGCAAAGTCCAAACGGTGAAAGATCTAAACAAACCTTGGTCCCAGCTACCCTCACTCATCACCCCACTTCCGCCTTCTCCACGATCGTCACAAGCGAGCACACCTCGATCCGATCGCTCTCCAACCCCGTCAACTGATCCCACTCCCAACACCACCGCATATTCTTCCCGTGAACACCTTGCTACGACATCACAAGGACATTCAGCATTGACGACACTTCTACTAGACGATTCGCCTGCTAAAGCGGTAATGCAGCCGTATAACCATGTTTGCATCGGGGAATATACAGGTGAACGGCGCACGAAGGATCTTGACAGCCTCCAGAAAGAGCGAGAATGGGAGCTAGTCGTAGCCGCCCGAGCGCAGCTACAGGCAAGTGAGGAACAGAGAGATGAGAGAGCAGGAGAACCTAATGGTATAGAACGCTCCTCTACGCCAGATGGTCACACGACGAAGCAGAAGAAGCAAGCAGAAGGCAGCTCTGCAAATGCAGCCTCTCCGAAGAAGCGCAAGCGCAAGAATAGAAGGCCCGGGCACGACTTGGCTGCTGAGGCTGTTGAGGCGGTATCACTGCAAGAAGACACATATTCTCCCTCTCCTTCTCCTGTCGAAAGCCCCTCACCTTCGTCGTCGAACACTGATGACTCCGCCATTGGCAACGGTGCCGACTCAAAGAAGCGCACACGTAAGAGCAAGCGACAGAAGAAACTCGAGGCTTTGGCGCAGAAGGCAGGTTCGCCAAAACCGGAGCTGGTCTATGATGAGACTTTGCTCGCGGTCGTGGGCGTGCTCGATGAGATTAAGCGACAGAGTAATGTCGCTGCGTGGATACATTCAGGCGGACTTTGGGGCCCAACCGGTCGCCCATCGCATCCCTCAAATAACGGGGCCGGACGAACTAAGGATCCGCTCACACCTATTACTACTAAAGCAGACAGCGTCAATCGCAAGGATGTGCGCGGAAAAAGCACCCTTCCCGTCAACGAACCGGTTGGCCAGGCCCAGGGCCCAGCATCTCCTGATACCCAAAATGGTGGAAAGGAGCGCAGGCGCAGGCGACGGCACCGTGGAGCGAAGACTGTCGGTGAGGCCGTGGAGCCTATGGGGAAGTCAGTGGAGATCAGCGCGGGCAATGATGCAATTACCACGATAGAACCACCAATTACTCGCGCCTCTGATTCCGACCCTCCTTCCAATGAAGATGACCAGACATCACCCACAGCGACGGCAGGCTCAGAACCACTATGGTTCGAGCACGAGGCAACTGTGGCTTACTGGGCAGCGCGAGGACGAAGAGCTTTGATGGAATTGGAGATCCCAATAGAGCCTGGAATCGAACGATAAGAGGTTTGGATATTCGAGGGTGATCCGTGGGGACATATCTCTGACTGTCTTGCGCATTATCCCATAATTGTTGTCATACTTATTTTGTTTGTCTATCGTAGTGATTATCACCATCTGCGGCTCAACACCACGAGTGTGAAAAGCTGCCCTTGGTAATATATCCCTAGTTGGCAGGGAACGCTGGCGCTTTTGTCGGGATATTGCTATCGAGACGACAATGCGAACGATCCATCTCGCCCAACATCCTTAATTTGGAAGCATTTCCGGCTGACGGGCTGTCCTGAGATTGATTGCCGATGCTGTTCAGACTGCAAACAGTGAGAATGAGTATCTCCGACTGAATCCTGCTTTCGACATCTTATGAGCACTGATAGAGATGTATTGCAGATTGAGCCCTACTTCACGATGCCATGCCCGTCCAGGCATATCTCATCGGCGACGCGTCCAATGTGTCATTGAAGCGTATGGCTTAATCCTTCCGGGACGCATACATGCGTGGCTGCTAAATCTCGCGATTCCTTATCTGCAGAAGACACATCGCACATGGTGTCAGCTATGGCAGTATACGTGGAAATGACACTGAAACAAGTGCCGCGTGTCGCTGCATTGCCATGCACTGCATTCTCTCAGAGCCACAAAGAAGTTAGAACCGGTTGATGTACACAATGTCCCACAGATGTAAATACGAACAAACGTGAGTGTTGTAGTAGACTAACGCCAGTTGAGTCAAAAGTGAGTCACATATCTGTCTATATATTGCCGATATCTTTCTCGTACTCGCAAACGTGCTCCTCTTCTCAGATCCCCGATGCCGTTTCCACTTCATGATAGTAAGCCATCTCATTCAAGCTGCTTAAGGGTGTCAAGACTAACGCAATGCGCCCAATAGTATCTGCCCAATTCTCCTTCCCAGGAGAAGAAGAGAAGGTTCTTGCTTTCTGGAAAGAGATTGATGCCTTCCAAACGAGCTTGCGGCTATCCGAAGGTAGACCCGAGTTCTCTTTTTACGACGGGCCCCCTTTCGCCACAGGACTCCCTCATTACGGTCATATTCTCGCGGGTACGATAAAGGTGAAGACGACCTAAGTGTAGTCTGGGGGTCTCCGTTAAAAGGGGCATCGTTATTGACAGGATGTTGTAACGCGTCATGCGCATGCTACCGGTCATCATGTCATCCGTCGCTTCGGATGGGACACTCATGGCCTTCCGGTTGAACACGAGATCGACAAGAAATTAGGAATATCTAGTAAAGAGGACGTTCTTGCTATGGGCATCGACAAATACAACGCGGAATGCCGTGCCATTGTCATGCGTTATTCATTAGAGTGGCGCAAGACAGTTGAGCGAATGGGCCGGTGGATAGACTTTGACGACGACTACAAGACTCTGAACTTATCTTTCATGGAATCTGTTTGGTGGGTCTTCAAACAATTATTCCAGAGAAGCTTGGTGTACCGTGGCTTGCGAGTCATGCCTTATTCAACTGGCTGCACCACGCCGCTATCCAACTTCGAAGCCGCGCTGGACTACCGCATTGCAAGTGATCCTGCTAGTACGTTAGCTATTGAATTCTACACTGGTCTTATGTTGAGACCCGCCCGTTTCTGCAGTTGTCGTCGGGTTCCCACTTGTTGAAGATCCAAAGACAATGCTACTAGTTTGGACAACGACGCCTTGGACACTGCCATCCAACCTGGCCATCTGTGTACATCCTGATTACAACTATGTCAAGATACACGACCAAGAACGGAGCCAAAACTTCATATTACACGAAGACCTGTTGGGCACCATCTACAAAGATCCAAAGAAAGCAAATTTTACCAGGTTGGGGTCGTATAAAGGTGCTGACATGAAAGACTGGAGTTACGTCCCATTGTTCGAGTACTTCACTGAGAAGGTCGAGTCGTTTTCCTTCAGAGTATAAGTGATCCTGACTGATCCCAACTAGTTCAAGGACAGAGCCTTTCGAGTCGTAGTGGACATATATGTTAAACAAACAGAAGGAACAGGTATCGTACATCAAGCGCCTGCATTTGGAGACGAGGATCACGCAACGGCCATCGCTAGTGGCATCTTGCAGCCTGATGAAATGCCACCATGTCCCATTGATGATGTCGGCAGATTCACGAAGGAAGTCCCGGATTTCGAAGGTCTCTATGTCAAGGTGGGATACGAATAGGTGGCCTCTTTGCGGTACAATTTACGGAGGCCTGTACAGGACGCGGAAAAAGACATTCAGAAAGCGATAAAAGCAAAAGGTCGGCTCATTGTGCAGTCGACGATTAATCATTCAGTCGGATTTTGCTGGAGGTTAGAGCTTTCGTCAACTTTTTAATAATTTCGTTACATTTTCTCCCGTCCAGGTCTGGGACACGCCTCCTCAAGCGTGCGATTCCAGCGTGGTTTGTCAGAGTACAACCTTTTGTTGATCAACTTATCAGGAATAATAACGGCACTCACTGGTCTGTATTTGCATCTGGCTCACGTTGAATTTGCTCATACATCGTTTCGTAAATTCAAGGGTACCTCAGCATGTCGGAGAGGGTAGGTTCGGAAACTGGCTGATCAACGCTCGAGATTGGAACATTTCACGGAATCGGTATTGGGGAACACCAATTCCCCTATGGGTCAGTGATGATTTCGAAGAGGTAAACCATTGATTAGATGTCATTTTGAGCGCTCAATATAGTTGGCGGAACAGGTCGTCTGCGTGGGCTCCGTCCAGGAGCTCGAGCAACTCGCAGGGGTGGCTGGTATCGCAGACATCCATAGAGATAAGATCGATCATATGACTATCCCATCGCGACGGGGCAAAGGGAGTCTTCAACGCGTCGAAGAGGTGTTCGATTGCTGGTTCGAATCTGGCAGGTGAGCTGGGTGTTAGCTATAGCTCCTATACTCTCACACCCTGAGGTGTCATAGTATGCCCTATGCGCAGGTTCATTACCCGTTCGAGAACCAAGGATTATTCAAACAAACCTTTCCTGCCGATTTTGTCTGCGAGGGTATCGATCAGACTCGAGGATGGTTTTATACCTTGCTCGTACTTTCTACGCATCTCTTTGATCGAGCGCCATGGAAGAACCTGATCGTGACAGGTCTTGTACTAGCATCGTAAGCTGCACATTTATTTCGCCTGTCTTTGAACTGACTTACTCGCTCCGAAGAGATGGGAAGAAGATGAGCAAGAGCAAGAAGAACTATCCAGATCCTCAGCTAGTCATCGATAAGTACGGTGCCGATGCGGTTAGGATGTTCCTCTTGAATTCTCCAATCGTGCGTGGCGAGAACTTACGCTTCCGAGAAGAAGGAGTCCGCGAAGTCGTGTCTAAAGTACTTCTACCCTGGCTCAACTCCTTCCGGTTCTTCATGGGACAAGTCACATTGATGAGAAAGGCCAGTGGTGTGGAGTTCAGGTTCAATCCGGGAGTGGTTGTCACAAACGTTATGGATCGATGGATACTCGCTCGTTGCCAATCGCTCATCAGGCTAGTTCAGGAGGAAATGGCGGCCTACCGCCTCTACACCGTGATCCCGCGTCTATTGAAGCTCATTGACGAATTGACAAACTGGTTCATCCGATTGAACCGAAAGCGCTTGAAAGGAGAGGACGGCACTGATGATGCTGTTATCGCTCTGAACACCCTTTTCGAGGCACTTTTTACGCTGTGTCGAACGATGGTACGCTTTTCACACGCCTGGACCAATATACTGTGTTGACGAGTAGAGCAGTCGTCCTACACACCATTCTTCACCGAGAATGTTTACCAATCTCTTCGCGCTTTTCTACCGGATGCATATATCGAAGGAGACACCCGGTCTATACATTTCCTAGGCTTCCTCGAGGTTAGAGAAGAATATTCCAACGAGGAAATCGAACGGCAAGTGGGACACATGCAGACTGTTATTGAGCTTGCACGGAGCATCCGTGAAAAGTACAACATATCTCTTAAAGTAGGTAGCTCCTGCGATCGCACTCGCAACGATCTAACGCTCGTACTGCAGACTCCGCTCCGAGAATTGATGGTCTTCCACGCGGACGAGGCTCACCTCGCGGACATGAAGCCTCTGCTGCGGTACCTACAATCAGAGTTGAATGTTCAAGACGTCATCTTCACTTCTGATGAGACGGCTGCAGGCATCAAGTATCGTGCTCTCGCCGACTGGGCTGTCTTAGGCCGTAAGCTCCGAGGCGAATTAGCACGAGTCAAAAACAGGCTGCCCACCCTGTCTAGTGATGACGTGAAAGCCTACAGCCATTCCGGCACTATTGTCGTTGACGACATCGAGCTCGATGCTGGGGACCTCACCGTCCAGCGATACCTGGATATTCCTCCTCACTCAAGCGGCCAGTACGGAACTCAGACAGACAACGACTTCGTGATCAGACTGGATATCCAGATATACCCTGAGCTTAGGTCCGAGTGGCTCGTGCGGGAGCTGCTCAACCGCATACAGAAACTCCGGAAGAAGGCTGGATTGCAAGCGGTTGACGATGTGGATGTGTACTATGAGTTCGAGGGCGATACGGGCATGGAGTTGCTGCGTGCCTTAGCAGACAACCAAGATCTGGTGAGGAAGATCCTGCGTCAGCTCCCGTTCGATGTGAGCCAGCGTGGGGGGGACGTCATGCTACTTATCCAGGAGGAGCAGGAGATTGATGGCATGCACTTCGAGCTGTCATTAGCACGTCTAAAAGAGAAGGATGCTTAAGTTGTTAGAAGCTGCGGAATTATTCATGGACACTGGCCGAACTCGTCTACTGCTCCAGCTCGAAGAGTTGTGGCTAGCCTGACCTTTAAGTGAAGGCAGGCACGTCTGTATATGAAACTAGTTCTTTACGACAAAGGATTGACGAGTGAGTATACGCTAACAGTATGTAAACGCTACATAAATACACTTGAAGATAGAGGAGAAACCCACAATTAACGTTCATGTACAAGCCCAAGACCCTTCCGAAACCCGCCCACCATAACTACCGCTCAATGTCTAGAGACCTTCTGCTCGTCCCCCGGCCGCGGTGACGGAATGTTGAACGTGCCGCCTATCGGGCTCCAACCGTCCTCCGCCCTCTCTTCCGCACGGATCAGGCTAGCAATACTAGCAGTATGACGATGACTCTTCTTCGCCGTTGACTGTATCACGCCACCTGACGGCTTCATCAGTGGTGTTGCTGAGTTAGGCGCCGAGGGAGCGATGGGCGACCGAAACGTAATGTCCATCTCCTCACCGTCCGACTCTCTATCCGAGAGATCTTCAAGGTCGTAGTCCTCCGCATCCCGCATGATGCTGCCGTTCGTCCCCCTGCCCCGCGCGGGCCGCGGCTCCTCCAAGTCGTAGATCTCGTACTTGGACCTCCGCGTGCCGTATGCGCCACCGTTGAGCCCGCCTGGGGGCGCAAGTGCGTTTGCGCCCTTCAGTTCGTCCGGGAGGTACAGGTAGAAGCACGCAATCGAGAGGCATGCGCCGCAGGTGACGTCGATCAGGTAGTGATGAGTGAGATACATCGTCGCCCAATAGAGGATTGCTGTGTACGTCCATATATATTTGCGTGCCTGGGGAAAGAAGTGGGAAATGAAGAGCGCCTCCATGGTCGCGCAGCCGGCGTGGAGGGACGGGAACGCGCCGAAGACAACTGGCGAGTTCTCGAACGTGATAGCATAGCCATGAGAGTGGAACAGCTTGTCAATCCGAGCGAGACCGCCTGCCGAGCCGTGCATGGAGTAATTCGCGGGCGTCAAGCCGTAGATGAGCTCGTACCATGGCGGCGCGCAGGGAAATAAAATTTGGATAGTGACGCCGATGAGGTTCATGTAACCAAACGCGCGCGCCCAGAGGTGCAATGCCTCCTTCGTGCGGAACAGCCAAAGGAACGCCGCCACCACGAAGGGGAAAATAAAGTGGATGACGCCGTACGGCATCCATGCGAGAATGTCCAGCGCGGTGTGTGTCCAACGCGTGAGGATGTCGGAGATGTTAGCACCATACAGGACAGACTCCAGGGTGGGAAGAAGGACGACTGATATGTTTGGACGCCATGAGGACGGGATAAAGCGCGAGGTGTAGAACGTGAGGAGCCATGCAAAGATTGGCGTGGCAGGGATGAAGAACTGCGACGTGAGGGGTATGAGAAGAGCTATGGCGTAGAGTATGGGTATCATCAGCTTGAGCGGGAAACCCGGAACCTCCATGATGGTGATCCAGAAGGTCGCGAGGGCAAGGTGGAATATATAGATAGAATCCGAAAAGGTGAACGAGTGTTGTCGAAGTCGATTAATCGTGTCCCGGGGTGCTAGTGACTTGTCCAGGCGACCCACGGCTGCAACAAACGCTGTCCAGACTCGCTGGAGCGGCTGTGGGAGCTGTCTTCGGAGGCTCATAGTGAAGCCTGTAGAAGATGAGATCCTTGAGAGCGGATGAGGTGTGAGCAACACGACGTACCCAATCTAAAATCCGACCCAAATACCTAGACGTCGCAGCTCTCTCAGAAGACCTCTATATCGTCGTAGTCGTCGCCGTTGTCTCCCGTAGGCAGACTTTAAATTGTAACCTTACCAATACCTTACAGTGGGAGGGGAGGACGGTAACAATATAAGATCGGCCTAAGTCGTCTCGACTACTATGGTCACACCGTGACAATGTCACGTGCACGTACCAAAAATGATTAAGTGTGTTTACATGATAAAGTGTACTTATCTATAACTTAATAAGGCTCTAAGTATCTGCTGCCGCCGCTGCGTGTTCATGTACTGACTGTTACAGCGATACTGCCCCCTTCAATCCCTCGCTCAGAATGATTGGGATGCTTTTTCATGTCGTGGATGCCTTCAAGCTAGGGCTCCTACCAACGATTCGAGCTTTATTGCATGAGCCCTCCTTAATCTTGCGTCCCCGTGCGATCTCTCACATCTTCATGACCAACGTCTGGGCAGTCATGGGTGCTGGAATCGACGAGAATAGCCGTGCTGTAAAGGAAGCTCTCCTTCCCGCAAACGCACGGGGCGTTGTATTGGACATTGGTGCAGGTGAGCAGCAGCAAATCGAAATAGGCTGAGATGTTAACGCAAATGATGGAGCAGGGCACGGCCATAGCGCAAACTACCTTGACCGCAACAAGGTCACGAAGTACATCGCGTTGGAGCCCAATCATTTCATGCATGCTGAGATTCGGGAGCGCGCTACAGCTGCTGGCTTTACAGAAGCAGACGGCACACTAGTCATTCTCTCTTATGGTGCCGAAGATACCGCCTCGATCGTGTCCGCCTTGGGACAGCCAAATTCGGTTGATACCATCATCTCGATACTCACATTTTGCTCTATCCCATCACCGGAAGAGACCCTAAAGTCCCTGGTGGAACTCGTGCTGAAGGCCGGGGGACAATTGCTGTTCTTTGAACATGTCCTCAACCCGATCGACAAGGTGGCATGGTGGCAGCGATTCTGGACCCCGCTGTGGAGCCGTGTGCTGGATGGGTGCTGCCTCGACCGGCCGACACATGTGTACATAAGAAAAATGGATGCCTGGACATCAGGAGAAGTATGGGGTGTGGAAGGAGAACCTGAGGATCATTTGTTCTGGCATCGTATCGGTAAGTTTGTGAAGCGTGGCCCATAGTTTCAATTTGGACAAAGTAATCCTATACCAAGTGGCTTTTTGATCGGGGCATATCTAGCTATGTATACTGCTGTCTTGTTACCATCCTCCCTTCCTCTGTAAGGTAACAATTCTAGAGTCTGCCTACGGGAGACAAATTGCTGTCCATTCACCAAAAAATTATCACCAACACCAACTGCAACTGAGAATATAAACTCAACCCTTTTGCATGCAGAAAAATATTGCCCGGAATGAGGTTTGAACTCATGACCTATTACGGGTGTTCGAGCCTCGCTTGGGGGCGCGGCAGCGCGAGAGGGGACGTGACAGCGCGAGAGGAGGGGCGCGATAGTGCGCGAGGAGGGGCGCGATAGCGCGAGGGGACAGCAGTATACCGGTCCGATTGCACTTAAAATGGAAATGCACTCCCGCGCTTCCCCATTTACCGCGCACTCTCAATTCACCGCGCGCTTTGCGGCGCATTTCGTTCGCCGATGGCAAGCTGGTATATAGGAATATTATATTATTGCCCATGGGGCTAACCCTAGCCCTATAAGTTGCACTGAATTGTCAAAAGTTAGGCAGCTAGTAACTTTGAGAAAGGCATTATGACTCTTTACAGCCGTTTGCAGAACATACGGCGCGTGATCGAAATTTCTTTTTTTGGACAAATATATACATTCTACAGTATATCTGTATTAGCTCAGTCAATACATGTTGGATTGTCTTGAAAATTGAAGCAATGAAATGGCATTGTAAATCCAGAGGGGATGGTCAGCTCAGAATTTTAAAATAATAAGTTTGAACACTTCACAAAAAAGGCATCATGTAAACTCAATATATCTGGATTTCTGTGGCTCCTGGGTCTTTCTGGGACTATCCCTGAATATACATTGTCCATACCGCTCATATAAAGGGGACTGCCAGTTTATTTTGGCTTTTTGTAGCCTGCCCATATGACCTGTGGTTCTTGCACCATTTCATACCAGATTTCCATCTTTCCAGAAACCAACAGAAATATTGGACACACAAAATAAACTGGCAGTCCCCTTTATATGAGTGGTATGGACAATGTATATTCAGGGACAATCCCAGAAAGACCCAGGAACCACAGAAATCCAGATATATTGAGTTTACATGATGACTTTTGTATGAAGTGTTCAAACTTATTATTTTAAAATTCTGAGCTGACCATCCCCTCTGGATTTACAATGCCATTTCATTGCTTCAATTTTCAAGACAATCCAACATGTATTGACTGAGCTAATACAGATATACTGTAGAATGTATATATTTGTCCAAAAAAAGAAATTTCGATCACGCGCCGTATGTTCTGCAAACGGCTGTAAGTCATGATGCGTGTTTCTTCCGTGTTGCTGATATTCTTCTGGGCGTCGAGAAGTGAGTATGAGGCGTAGACGTCAACGGTGGTGATGGAGGCTGCTTGTGCCAGCATTCACACGGTTTCCCAGTTTGCCACCGAACCAACCCGTGGCCTGTGGGATGTTTCCCAGACTCCCGGCACGCTGGCGGCACCAACCGCCGAGCTCGGACTATAATAGTCTCTTTTGCTGACTAATCAAAAACGGGGATGACAGTCGATCCATTTCGGCAATGCAATCGGCTGCTTATTATCGTCGTCCGTATATGGTCAGCAACGGAGACTACTTTTCGACATCGTCTACAATGCCGTCTTGAACTTTGGCGTTGAATTGGAGCTAATAAGAAACCTTTTCACACTTACTGGCAAGGGCAAGTTGTCTGATATTAAGCATACTTGACATCAAGATGATCTGTTGTAATTTTAAATACTGTAATTGCATAGTAATGCTCGCTCGTTCGGTCCCTGTCAAACCCTGTTTCGAATCGTATATAATCCCCATCCCCATGTGTCGCCGCATCCCGCACGCCCCACACATTGTCTCGCCCACGCCGCACGCACCGCATTGCACCCACCCCGCGCATTGTATCCCACCCGCTCCGCGCACGCCATGCACACGCACGCATTCGCCCTCCCAGACCCAGCCGACGCCGCCCACATTCGCCTCGCGTGTGCGGACCTCACCACGATCACCCTCCGCGGGTACGCCTTCTCCTCCAGCGGGCGCGCGCTCTGGACGTTCAACGTCACCCCCGAAAACCGCGCCATGGAGGTCATCGCCATCCTCCTCCAGCAAGCCAATGGCCGCCGCATGCTTTCCTTGTCCCTCAGCAACGTCAGCATTCCATTGTTCTGCTACGAACACCTTGAGAATACACTCACCTCTGCTTCAAGGCTTGGCCCGCCCTCCGTGAGCTCTCACTCGTCGGGTGCATCTGCACCAACTCCTGGATGGAGCTCCTAGGCCGCGGCGCATTCCCCAACCTTGAGACGCTCAAGCTGTGCCACACTGATCACAGTGTGGACATGCTCGCTGACGCCATCACCGACCGTGCCCTGCTTGAGTGCGTGGACCTTACCCTCGATATCGTCGTCCACCCGAACGACGCGTTCAACGAGCTCGACACCATGTATTATTCCACCCCCGACCTCCACAACACCTTCCTGGCCACAGGCGTGCCCCCCGACAAGATCTCCTGGGGCAAGATCCTCATGACCACAGACCATGTGCGCTGGCTTCACTGCTACTGTGATGCCGGCTCGGAGCACTGTTGCGCGATCCACAGCGCGGCGCGATACGAGGATTGCGAGCGCAATGAGGGCGCCGAGATCAGCGAGGACACGAGGGATGGCGTGAGTGAGGACATGGATGATGAGGACAGCAACTAGGCGAGGAACTTGTAGTAGCGTAGCGTGTAGAAGCACATCGCCCGCGGCATTGTAAGGCTTGGTGCTCCTCCCGCTGTGCGATAAGCACACCTGGAAGGAACAGATCAATGAGTCGAAGGGGAAGGGGAGTGAAGACGTTCGCAGCGTCTGGCACGGAGGATGAGCAAGAGAGAAAAGAATTGATTGAGCTAGAGACTCGTAGGTATATGGGGGACGCTCTATGTGTGCTATCCCAGTCAAGTCGCAGTCGCAGTCCTAAGTACGCAGTAGGTATCCCGAATCGCAGTAAAATGGGTCAAGCCGCTTGCTCGCCCTCTCGTAGAAGTAAAACGCAGTATGCTCCGCTGAGCAAGAAAACCCGGTCGCATGAAAGTCAAAGTCCCAGTCGCAGCTCGTACCAGATGGTAGATGCCCCTTCCGCCTCGTCCCCCTTCCTCATATATACCTCGTCCCACGTGCGCTGCCACATCACTCTCCCTCCCACTTCCTCCCGCTACCTCCCCTCCGACTCTTCCCCTGACTTACTTATCCTCCTTCCGCGCACTCTTCCCTCCCTTCGACTCATTCGCCATGTCTGAGCCTGCCGAACCCACCGACCCCATCAGTTCCCTCCACGTCCACCGCTACCTCCTCCTCGTAGACGTGCTTTGCGCTGAATGCGTTGTTGAGCCTTCATTCCGCCCTTCCGATCCGGCTGCTTGGCTTGCCTGGGCGCACGGAGTGCGCTGGCTGCTGGTTTGTCCACCTTTCTCTTTTACTTCTCCTTCCTTCCCCTCACGTCCCGTCCCGCAGCGCCTTGCCTACGAGGCACGAGCCCAAGCCATAGCTGCGGGGAACCTCACGCTCCCTCCGCTCACTGCCTTCGTCACCCTCCGCGAGCTCGTCCACTACATTGACTCGATCTTCTGCTCCTCCCTGAGCCATCGCGGTGCAGTCCCTTATCCCGGGATCGCCTGGAGCCCCGATGAGGTCCGCTCTAATGCGCAGCGGGACGAAGCTGGTACTCCGCCTCCCCTCCCATTGTACACGGAAGAGGCCTTCTGGACCCCTCCCCGCATCACCGAGGAACGTACCAATGAAGCTTTAGAACGGCTCGAACTTGTCGCCCGCCAGTTCTCGGACACTTTGGACCGTATGCGTCCCTATCCGCGGGCGTTCGAAGACCTAGAGCACTCAATCCGTGTTGCCGCTCATGCTCTGGGAGGGAGGGGAGGATGTCGGGAGGGAGGTCCCTCGCGGGCACGTACCCCTGCGGAGGAGGATTTCCGTTACCACTGGGAGACTATTTATCGTCCCCCGCGCCACCGCTCATTCTCTGACGTCGGCGGGGAAGGGCCCGACGCTCCCATCGACTTGTCGACTGTAGATTAGCGTTCCGTCCTGTAGTCGTTCCGTTCGAATGCCATGCTTGCTTCCGCCGAGCTCCTTTGTCTCGCGTGATCGCATCTCCTCCGTTCCGCTGTCTCGTCCTGCCCTACCGTCCGTTCATAGGGTAGTGCATACCCATTCCTTACAGCGTGTAGTAGCCCATAGCACACCCTTCATAACACGTCATGCCCACGTGATCGTGTGCCAGCCTGCATCCAGCCACTTGCTGTGCCCAAAGCACCAACTTATGTATACCTGGTGCACCAACTGACGGATAGGCCTACGGACGCTTATGCACCAGGCAGCGCTTCTGCCTGGCTGCTGGTGCATCACTTCCTGGGGTATCTCCGGACCCTCCGGACCCTCCTAACTTTCGCCGTAGGGCCCTCCCAGCATTTTGGCTTATTACTATATAGGGTAGGCATCTATTTCGTGAGCCTAGGGTCATGTAATACATGGTACAATATCCTTTTCAGGCATGAATACTCATTTAGTACCAATAAAACACACAAAATGTTATTAAAAATAGAATTTCATTTTTGCTAGCTACAGGATACTCTATGAAAGCTGTAGTATTTTACGTAGGTCTGAGCGGGGCCTGCGAGTGGGCACCGAATGGCGGGTGGGAGCAGCCGGCAGCACGGCCAGTGGGCCAGCGAGCGGGGTACGCCAGCGGGTGGGCAGCGGGCGAGCGAGCAGGCACGGGCGGGGCAAAAGGACACGGGCGGGCGAACGCACACAGGGGGGGCGAATGCGCTCGGGCGAGGCAAAAGGAATCGGGCGAGGCGAACGAGCATGGGAGGGGCGAACACACGGGCGGGGCGAAAGGACTCGGGCGGGGCGAACACACACGGGCGGGGCGAAAGGAATCGGGTGGGGCAAACGAGCACGGGAGGGACGAGCACAAAAGGAATCGAGCGGGGCAAACGAGCACGGGAGGGGCAAACACACGCGGGCGGCAACGGGCAGGGCAAAAGGACTCGGGCGGGGCAAAAGAACTCGGGCGGGGCGATTGCGCTTGGGCGAGGCCAAAGGAATCGAGCGGGGCAAACGAGCACGAGAGGGGCGAACACACGCGGGCGGGGCGAAAGAACTCGGGCGGGGCAAACACACACGGGCGAGGCAAAAGGACTCGGGCGGGGCGAAAGGACTCGGGCGGGGCGAACGAGCACGGGCGGAGCGAACGAACACGGGCGGGGGAACGCACACGGGTGGGCCGAAAGGACTCGGGCGGGGCAAACGAAGATGGGCGGGCCGAAAGGACTCGGGCGGGGCAAACGACGACGGGCGGGGCAAACGCGCTCGGGGGTGCAGAGCGGCAGGGGAAGCGAGCGGGCAGCGTGGCGAACGGCCGGGCAGCGGGTGAGCGAGCGAGCGGGGAGCGGGCATGCAGTGAGCGGGGAGCGGGGAGCGGGCATGCAGCGGGCAAGCAGCGTGCGAGTAGGCAGCGGGGACGAGCGTGGGTGTGAGGTAGGGAGAGGAGGGCGCCGATGAGCGGTGCTGACGAGCAGCGCAGGGTCGATGGACGTTGACACTGGGGGCGAGCGACGGCTGGGGCCCACTGACCCCGCTGTCAGAGCTGGAGAACAAGGAGTCAGGGGTGCCAAAAACTATAAAGCCACGAGGAGAACTCACCATTTAACACTGCTCGCAGGCAGCAGCGGGACGACGACGACGACAGCGTCGTCGTCGTTGTCGTCGTCGAGCAGACACCCAGGGTGACGCGTCACGATGTGCAGTCCGGGAAGTGCCGGCTTACCAAAGGCGGAAGGCGTCTTAAACGTCTTATATTCGTCTTACGCTTATTGAGAGCATTACTATGCTCTCAATAGTGCCTCAATCCTCCTAAAAATTAATATAAGAACAGTAAAGTAATATTAGAATAAGCTCACAAAATTTGAGGGATGCACGATAAAGAGTGCATGTACAGGAAGAGTCCCGAGTCGGCCGAGGCTTCGCGCAGCCAATCAGGTGGCGCGCTCAGCCAGGCGCGACTCGATGCTCGAAATATTCGCTAGCCTACTTACACGGCCGTTTCGAACGTTGCAGCTGCACCCGTTTACTTATCCACACCAAACGTAAATATGATGTATTCTTATACACTATATACTACTGGGATTCTTTCATTATACTTATACATAGGCTAGTGCTCATGTTATTCACCCAAATATGCCGGATTTTTACTATTCTGGACCCAAATTACATATGTATTGTTTATATCTCTCTGAGGAAGTGAGGCAATAATCAAAATAACTAACAGATATACTATTCTATATATTCTTACTACTATACATAGGTTCAATACCGAGAACATGTTCTCAGAATAGCCGTACTCGCTGAGCAGCGCGAGCAAAACCTCAGCCACATACCCAAATCGGGTTTTCGGCTGTTTCCGCACTGCGCGCCAACAGCGACGCGTCACCAGCGGTCGTCTGCTCGACGTCCCGCTGCTGCCTGTGAGCAGCGTTACAAGGTAAGTTTTTGTCTTCTTGTTGTCTTCTACACCTATTCACCCAGACTGACTTAGGTTGACGGCGCTGTCAGTAACCGCAGCCCGGCCCAGTCCACAACCTGCCCCCCTGCACGCCGCTCCGCACTCCTCGACCTGCGCCAACTCCGGCTCGACGCAGCACGTCCGTCCGCGCCCCATACGATCTGTTTGCGCAATCAGCGCTGCAGGCTTGCGTCAGCCACTTGCCTGCCCCCCGCTGCCCGCCCGTCCGCTGCCCGCCCGTCCGCTGCCCGCCCGTTCGCTGCCCGCCCATCCTCTGCCTGCCTGTCTCGCCCTCCCAGCTGCCCTCTCGCTGCTCACTACTCGCCGCTCGCTGCTGCATCCTCGCCGCTCGCCGCTGCATCCTCGCCGCTCGCCGCTGCATCCCCCCGCTCGCCATGCCCCCTGTGCTCACTTCCTACGCCCGTGCTCGCTCTCCTGCCTGTGGACCTTACGCCACCCGTGCATACGCCTGCCGCCCGTGTCTGCTTGCTCCGACCCTGTCCGCTCGCCCCACCCGTGTTCGCTCCCGCCACCCGTGCTCGCTCCCGCCAACCCGGTCTGCTCCCCTGCCCGTGCATGCCCACTCCCGCCCTGCACGCTCGCCCTGCCTGCGCACGCTTGCGCTGCCCGTCCTGCTCCCACCCGGTGCGTTCCCTCCGCCCCCGCCCTGCACGCTCGCGCCGTGCATACGTGCTCACCCCACCCTGCACGTTTCCTCCGCCCACCCGCATGCGTGCCCTGCACCCGCTCCTGCCCTGTGCTTTCCCTTCGCCCCGTACGTGCTTGCCCCGCCTGTGCCCAATTGCCCCGCCCGCGCACGCTCGCTGGACATACCTACCGTATATAGCTTCGCATATTGTTGTACCCCAGAGCTACTGAATTTAAAATAAAAAATCGATTTTATTGCCATTTCTGTACATTTTGTGATGCTGAAATGAGTCTGTGGCACTCGAAAAATATATTCCACAATAAAATAAATGACCTAGAGCCCATGCACCATGTACTACCAGATATAGCAATAAGCCGTGATGCCGAAGGGAGCCTACGGCGAAAGGGAGGAGGCCCCGGAGGGTCCGGAGATACCCCAGGAAGTGATGCACCAGCGGCCAGGCAGAAACGCTGCCTGGTGCATAACGGTGCGTAGGCCCATCCATCAAATGGTGCACCATTAGTACATAAGCAGCTGCCCAAAGCCCGTGTCGACGGTGTAAGGAATGGGTATGCGCTACCCTATGAACGGACGGTAGGGCAGGACGAGACAGCGGAACGGAGGAGATGCGATCACGCGGGACAAAGGAGCTCGGCGGAAGCAAGCATGGCATTCGAACGGAACGACTACAGGACGGAACGCTAATCTACGGTCGACAAGTCGATGGGAGCGTCGGGCCCTTCCCCGCCGACGTCAGAGAACGAGCGGTGGCGCGGGGGACGATAAATAGTCTCCCGGTGGTAACGGAAATCCTCCTCTGCAGGGGTACGGGCCCGTGAGGGACCTCCCTCCCGACGTCCTCCCCTCCCTCCCAGAGCATGAGCGGCAACACGGATTGAGTGCTCTAGGTCTTCGAACGCCCGCGGATAGGGACGCATACGGTCCAAAGTGTCCGAGAACTGGCGGGCGACAAGTTCGAGCCGTTCTAAAGCTTCATTGGTACGTTCCTCGGTGATGCGGGGAGGGGTCCAGAAGGCCTCTTCCGTGTACAACGGGAGGGGAGGCGGAGTACCAGCTTCGTCCCGCTGCGCATTGGAACGAACCTCGTCGGGGCTCCAGGCGATCCCAGGATAGGGGACTGCACCGCGATGGCTCAGGGAGGAGCGGAAGATCGAGTCGATGTAGTGGACGAGCTCGCGGAGGGTGATGAAGGCAGTGAGCGGAGGGAGCGTGAGGTTCCCCGCGGCTATGGCTTGGGCTCGAGCCTCATAGGCAAGGCGCTGCGGGACGGGACGTGAGGGGAAGGAAAGAGAAGTAAAAGAGAAGGTGGACGAACCAGCAGCCAGTGCACTCCGTGCGCCCAGGCAAGCCAAGCAGCCGGATCGGAAGGGCGGAATGAAGGCTCAACAACGCACTCAGCGCGAAGCACGTCTACGAGGAGGAGGTAGCGGCGGACGTGGAGGGAACCGATGGGGTCGGTGGGTTCGGCGGGCTCAGACATGGCGAATGAGGCGAAGGGAGGGAAGAGCGCGCGGAAGGAGGATAAATGAGTCAGGGGAAGAGTCAGAGCGGGAGGTAGCGGGAGGAAGCGGGAGGGAGAGTGACGTGGCAGCGCACGCGGGATGAGGTATATAGGAGGAAGGGGGACGAGGCGGAAGGGGCATCTACCATCTGGTACGAGCTGCGACTGGGACTTTGATTTTCACGCGACCGGGTTTTCTTGCTCAGCGGAGCTACACTGCGTTTTACTTCTAGGAGAGGGCGAGCAAGCGGCTTGACCCATTTTACTGCGATTCGGGATACCTACTGCGTACTTAGGACTGCGACTGCGACTTGACTGGGATAGCACACATAGAGCGTCCCCCATATACCTACGAGTCTCTAGCTCAATCAATTCTTTTCTCTCTTGCTCATCCTCCGTGCCAGACGCTGCGAACGTCTTCACTCCCCTTCCCCTTCGACTCATTGATCTGTTCCTTCCAGGTGTGCTTATCGCACAGCGGGAGGAGCACCAAGCCTTACAACGGTCTTGGTTCGACCTTTGGGTTCGACCTTTGACATCCGCGCCGACCAGCTATATAATCCACGCCAGCCGCTCAACGATGTTGTGCCCTTCATGTCCTCTCCACCCCCCGATGAGCATCTCCTCGCCAACGACCTCGCCGACGTGGCCTCCCGCCTCCAGCGTGTTCCCCGCCTCGTGGATTCTGCATCGCCCCCAACACGCGAAGCGCGCACCCGACTCCAGGAAGCACTCGCTCGCATCGCGCCATCTGCCACCCTTCCATTACGCAGCCGCGACATAGCACGCACCGAGCGCCCCCACCAGACGCGCGGCTCTCGTGCACCCCGGCCTGTCGACATGCACGTCGACAAAATTCTCCAGGCTCGCGGCCAGGACCCCGTCTCGCCAGCTGAATTGAGAGAGGCCATTTTGTGCCTGCCCGCTGGCTCACGTGCGGTCGTCGAAGACGTGGGGCTGGTGCTCCTCTGTCGCGGATACGCTTTGCTCCCTGCGGGAGACTGGGTGCGCACATCCACTTGCACACACTTCCACCCTGACCCCCTCCCAGCAGGATGAAATCAGCGACCTCGCTGAACATGTGCCTTCTGCCCAGCGCATGCGTGCATGTGCCCAACGCGCAGCCTGCATCGTCCCCATGGAAGAGCGCCTTCGCGAGCACCATCGGGTATGTCTAGTAGAGGTGTCTATGTCTCGCTCTGTGCCTATACTGACTCCCGCTGCAGCTTCTTGAGCACCTCACAGCTGCCACCACTGGCTCGTCTCAGCTTCAGCTCATTCTGAAGCACGTGCATGTCCTCGAATTTGCAATCGAGTGGAATGGCCATATCGGGGCAGGAAGTACCCAATTCAAGCGAGACTTCAATCGCAATACCTTCATGGATCAACCACACATCGCCCGTGTTCTAGATGGCCTCGGCGGAGCACAGCGCACCGCGCTTCTCAAGGACACCTTCAAGGTGGAACTCAAAATGTGGACTCGCAAGGCGGAGGCTGTCATCACTGCGTGAAACCGCCTACTTGAAATGTACAACTCGGTACACATTCTCGCTGGCCCTCTTCAGCATTCTCATGTAGCCACAGTTCAGTGCAGGCACCCTGCTTGACCCAATGTGGAATGTAGACCACCTCTCCGCGCACCGCAGCCCTGCCTTTCCGCATGTATTCCGAGCTGTCGCCGAGGAGCTTGCCACACACGAAGGATTAATGGCTGCACATCATTGTGTGGCCGTTCGCGTGCTCCTGGCTATAGTCGAGGCCTTGGGTGAAGAGAATGATGTAGCACAAGTTCGGGCTTTTCTGCGTGCACATCCCCCATCCAACATTCATGCCCTGTAATGTCTGTAGTGAAACTGTATGAGCCTGGAACAATGAGTGAAAAACTCCCCATCAGTCATTGGGAGTTCTCACCTCCTGTGTGACATAAATATATCCTTTTTGAGACGACTCTCTGCCACGCGCATCCTAGCCAAAGGCTGCTCCGACTGGCCTCTCACCACTCATTCGCCCCTTACCATCATGTCCGTCGACAGGCCCCCTGGTATGCCTCCTCCCGCAGGTATGAGCTCATTTTTTTTTCTTATTTGCATATCCGTACATACACTTATCGCCCTGTAGCAGGCCACATGGTCGGCATCAACCGTGCTCTCAACCCGACGTCCAATCGCCAGCTTGGGGACACCTCGTCGTCCAGGAATCCAATGACCGCTGGTGACCTCGTGCCACATGCATGGATGGACTGAAGTCTCCCTGGCGGGTCGTCGTCACGCCCTGTGCCGGAACGCCAGGCTATCGCGCTGCCCGATGTGGCACCTCCCAAGAAAAAGAGCAAGCTGGCAACGGATCTGATGTGCGCCAAAGCAAGCCCAGAGCAATATGCAATTATGCAAGCAAAAATCATCACCGAGTGTCAGCGCATTCTCAATCGCGAAAATCCGCATACACGTAAGCACCGCATCGAGACACTGAAATACTGGTCCACTATCGTCTGGGAGCGCTACCCGACACGTTCCGGTGCTGAGTTGTGGGAAACTCCCATCATCAAGGACTGCGCACACTATTTTTTGCGTTTTTGAGTGAGTATATGCACCCACTTTCGAGTCCTTATTATTTACTCTTCCTCACGCTGCGCAGACTGCTATCACGTCGGGCTTTGCCAGTAGCGAAAATGTCTGTGCCAGCACCGCCAGTGGTTGGGGCACCCACCTTGTCAACTGCATTCTGCGCTATGCGCATGATCCCGGCGAAACTCGTGCGTCGGGCATGTACCTCCTGGTAGAATGTGGCTTGTTTCAGGAGCTTCATGATGAAGTCAAACAGAGTGAGTCTATGTAATTAACCCCTCTTGTATCCACACACATTAATCCCGAGTCCATAGTCATTGAGGACTACTCTCTGAGCCGATACTTCCGCCGCCCACGTGTCTATTACGGCCGTCCGGAGGCACAGCTCATGATCGAGACAGGCCTCCACAAGACCGCATATGCGACCGCTGGCGAGCGTCTGATGTGCCTCCAGACCATTGTAGTTATAGTCACCTGCTTGTACATAGCGGCTCGTCCCAGCAGCCTCGGGGTATCCTGCAACAAGTTCCTGGCGCGAGGTTTCGTGAGTGTTTACTTGCATACAGTATGGACAGGCTCTCATAGGCGACAAACGACTACCACCGGTGATGTCACTTTCTGGAACATGCTTCTCTTCGCCTCGGCGCTTGACTTCCGCATGGCCTATTCCAAGGTATGCATCCCGCCGTTCATGTAGTATCAACATGCTCATCATTGCGGCTCAGGGCTACAACAATGATGTCGCCCAGGAACTCAAGTTCCGCCTTGACCCTGTTAAGAAGGCACATAATTTGCCACTCGATCCTGGCTTTTGGTGGAACCTTTATTACTTTGCTCGTGGCCTCTTCAAATACAAGGTGAGGATGTGTGTGTGACGTGACTGTCGTGCATGACTCACATGACAAACAGACACTGGACGAAATGATCAACAGCAAAGATGCTCAACATGTCGTCATTGACAAGACACAGCCCCTGTGCGTTTTTTCGCACTTCTGGAGGCCGTCCTCATGTTTGCAATGACAGGTTTCTCAAGGGCACCCCGGGTGGCAGAGGCCTCATCGAGAACACCTTTGCTACAAGCAACGCCCTCTCACATGCAATCCGCAACCTCGCTCAAGCAGCAGGTCTGCCCACGGGAAGCATTGCGTGCTTTCACCGTGACACCGGGAATGATGTAAGTCCCGCAGTCCAGTGGCGTGAGCACCCTCTCTTATCTCACATGCACAGTTCGGGATCAAGCTTGGCAAAGACATCACCACCATGATCCTCGGTCACCGTGACACGCAGAATCCGTTCAACAACAATTACAGCCTTAGCATGTTCAACATACCTGTGGTCGGAGTTCGCCTCGGTGAGATCGAGTCTCGCACGGATGATGTGACCAAGGTACGTGTGGTCGCATCTGCACATCCACTGTTGTTGACGTGACATCAGGCCTCCCTCACCATGCATCAATATACCTCGGCGGCAGTCATGGCGATGGTCAATCGGACCAGCGCACTTCAAGCAGTCAGCATGGCAGCGGAGCCGGCCCCTCAGGGAGGCAAGCGCCGCATCAAACCCGCCGATCAGGCCCTCACTGCGCAAGAGGAGCAGAACGTCCAGGTATGTCACCTTCCACATGCTGCACACTCCCACCTCACGCAGCTGTCAGGATACCCCGGAGTTGCAAGAACTCAGAATGCTCATACCCTCGGCTTGGGACACACTTCACGAATGCTATGCAGTCAACCGTGGTGAGAAGGCTCACCGTGACTACAAAGAGAGCATGCAGAACATTCGCATGCTCAAGTCGCACACCCTCAAGTCATCCCAAGAAGCCGCACAGGTACGGAAATCACGTCATCTCACATGTGAAGTTATTACACTAATCTCGTGCAGGCGGAGGAAAACTATGTCTCTCTCAAACGCCGTCATGAAAAGCTGAAAAAGTCGCTCTTGCGCCAGGCTCGTAGAGGAAAAGTGCAGCGCGTGCACAAAGACAAATTCATGCCTGGCTGCAGCCATGATACAACAGAGGCCCGCAATGCCGCCATCGAGCACTTCAACCAGCCGTCTAGTATTCTTCAGCAAGCAGTAGTGGCTAGCTCTCATGTGCCTTCCACCTCACATTGCCCACCCGCGGCGGCTGGAACACGCAGCGTGGATACAACATTCGCCAATATTCCCATGGCCCTTCCTCCTCCACCAGTCCTTGCAGAATCCTTCTCTGCCTGGGAGCTTTGGGTGGGCCAACTCGACGAGATGCTATCCCATGAGCATGATGAAGCCAAAGACAAAGCGAATGCAGCCATGTTCAATAGTATGTGCAATTTATTCGAGCGCAGTGACCCCGCCATCTTGAACTCATCACCCGGCACAACATTCTTTGGCCCACGCGCCACGCAGGCGACTTCGACGCTTGTGACGCCCCTGCCTGAACCTGACGTGGATGTTGCCTCATGGCTCGAGAATGCTCCCCCTCTGCCAGACAGTGCTTGCACACGCGAGGAGACGGAGATTGACGTCTTGCAAATAGAGTGTTCGGTCCTTCGTCAACACCTCGCGGCATACGTGATGGCTCCGATCCTAGAGCACCGGAAATGGGAGGACCACTACGAGGTAAGCCCCTCCCGCCGCAGTCATGTAAATTATTCAACTCGCAGTGCCACAGAAATGCGGCCAGAAATGGATGTGCCCTTGCTGCGCCTATTTCGTCCATGATCCCGCGCGAGTGTCCTATGTATACCATGACAAGCCAGCACTTGATTGTCATTTGTAAGTACTCAATGCCTGTGTTTGACACACGCCTGACAGCTCTGCAAAGGCAAACCCATGCCCCATGGCTAGATCTCGAGTTGGAAATGGTCACCGATGTTCCTTCTGAGTACAAGTGCCCCACGCCGACTTGCAATTTCCGGTGAGTTGAGGTGCTACTTGCGCGAGTCACCAGACATCTCAATTCGTCTTAGCACGGATACCATCAAAGCGGTGCACGCACACTGCGTGAATCTTATAGAATCTTGTGACCCCAAGACATATCGCGCTATGGCTGTGACATGGCACAATCAAGTCCGCAAGTTGCAAGGCAGGTCCCCCTTGGCACACGTGAGCCGCAAGATCCAAATTGCTGCGCGCGTCAAGCCTTCCCGGCTCGTTGGAGCAGCCTCTCCCGCCAGCAATTTCGCACAAAAGGTATACCTGATGTATGATCTCGTTAGTTGCCTTGGCCACGATGACCTCTGGCAAATCGCGCGCAAGGTACATCAGGAAAAACCATATTAGTCCCAGGCTGCTCTAAGAGCATCCAAGAGCATCCTAGAGACTTCAGAGTATTCAAAGTACTCAGAGTAGCCAGAGTGCTCTTAAACTTAGTTGACATGAGATTGTTTTCTCAGAGTAACCCAGAGTAACCTGAAAGAAGCCTGAGAGTGCTCTTAGATGACCCTATGTAGTCTTTTTTCATCTCTCACATCTCATTATAGTTTGTATCAGAGCACTCTCAAGGTTACAGTATTTATAATAGAACATAGCAGTATATTCACAAATAACATACACACAAAAGATAATCTAATACTAGCAGCCATAATAATTACATACAATGAAATAGCTCAAGACAGAAATGACCATATCACCAAACTAATGTTGTTACTCAGTATACAGTAATATAAAATGCAAAACTGAAAGACGTACACAAGATCTATAAAATATTCTGTAGTGTGGCCAAAATATATGAGAATCTAACAGATGAATTCAGATAAAGTCCAATTAGCTGAAGAAGCAAGACAAAGTACTCACATAAATCGTCTTGTCACAGTAAACTGAAGCCGAATGGCATAGGTGATAATACTCTAAGAATTTACAAAGAGTCAACAAAGGAATGGAGATAGAAGTGAATGACTTACACGATATGGACATAATCAAAATTACAGCTCATCTTGTGGCAAGCATCTATAGATACAATTCTTTAGTTTGGCTTAGAAATGAAGGAGGAAAATAACGACTTACATGTCAGAGATATTCTCATCAAAACCTCAGACAGCCACTCACCATTCATCACAACTCCTCAGAAGGGACGAGATGATTTATGCAACTAAGTGCATGCCATCTGTCATATATAATGGACACATCAACTGGCAAGAATGTCAGAGATAGACTTACCTTACTTTTTGATTGTATGATGACAGCCAAGAGCCAGCTTCCAATGTCGGAGATTTGGATTGTGATTAGAGATAGAAGCAGTGTCAGTTATTCATAGATACAGATGAGAATAAAAAGAAGATATAGACTTACCTGTGGCCGCAATAAGCAGTGACTCATATGCCCTGCCAGCACATCGTCATACCTGAGGAAGAACCAGTGAGAGAGACAGCAACAGATTACTAGAAGTCACCAAATATAGGCCAGAGATGAGAAGAATACCATGAGTGAACAGAAACAAGCAGAAATGTGAAGTGGCATGAAAGAAGATGAAGCAAGGTGGGTGTTGAGGAAGAAGAGAAAGAACGACCATGAGTGCCTAATTTGGGTGTCAGTCTGTCGCGTCAAACTGACACCTGTTCTGGGAACCCCATATTAGGGTCAGCAGGGACTTAGACGTATTTGCACTTCTCCTCAGCAATTCTTTCTTGCTACTACCTTCCTATATCTATGCTCTTTGCTGTCTTGGATCTCACAAACTGTTGACTAGGGACTCTGACTCAGTATCTATGGCTTTTGGGCATCTCTTTTCCACTGGAACTTCAGTGAGCACAGACGGTTGCTCTGTGCCTGCTCTGCACTATATAGGAATTTCTGTGAGTAATCCTTCTCTCTTTCTTATTTCCTATTCTTGGAGAATAGTCTCAGGACTGTCTAAGCATGCTGGGTGGAGTTTGGAAGGAGATTTGGAGGGGTTGGAGGGTTGGAGATGGAATGGGCGCTTTTTTGAGGTTTTGATCAGAGGATAACTGGGGATCCATTGTGAGTTATCCTTTCGCTTTTATACCATTCTATTCGCATTGTCAAGCCCTTCCAGACGAGCCCTTGCTCATCCAAATCTGTCCACTACTTTGTCTTCTATTGCTGTTTTTCATCAAAAACTTCGTCTTGTCCATATCTCAGGAACCCATGGATGGTTTCCTTTGATTGTTGGATAGAATGAAAGCCCTAATCGCAGGCTTTCAGACGATATATACATTGGTGGGTCTGCATCCAGTGGTGTCTGTTCTATGGTTGCATGTTGAACGACCTCCTCCTCATTCTCCTATTCCTCACATACACCTTTTCTATCCCTTCCTGTACTAACTCATTACATTTTTCAACTATCTGACACTCCTTTATTTCCCTATTCATCTAGCTGCAGCCTCTTTCCTTGGCCAGAGGCTGTATTTTCAATACTGTGAGACGTCTTATCCCATTTCACCTCAGACCTTTGATCTCTGACTTTTGACTGTCCACTGTCAGTGGAAGGAAGTATTGGTGGATGCTTGGAGTATAAATGAGAGGAGGGATGAATGTGTGCAGAAGCACAGAGGTGAGTACACATATTATGCCCCTACTTCTATTCACTTCTAATACAAGTACACTCTTTTCAAGTTTATACTACTCAGTACCTGTAACATCCTTCTTTCTCTCTCCATTATATTCCTGCTATTCAATAGCCTTTTGTGCTTATTCTGTATAAATTTATATGTCCCATATTCAATATTTCCATTTTTATTAGTACAGCAGCTCACCTTCACATGTATTTAAGCTAAATAATCTTAATATAACACAGAAAGTGAAGAGAATGATAGTGAATATAGGATACTATAGTTATTTTATAGCCAGTGGAAAATGTAGCTCTAATAATGCATATTAGAGATGCCAGCAATTTATTATACAAGCCAGTGAGAATACAGTATATTTACATATTATACTGTTCAGAATAATGTATTGTAGCTTTAAAAATATACTACAGTTTCCCAAAGAAACAAAAGCTAGCCTAGGATGCTCTGAGAAATGTAAAATATCTCAGAGCAACTCAGAGCAACTCAGGTCAACCTGAGATGCTCTGAGATAACCTGAGTTACTCTGAGAAAACTCATATATCTCAGAGCACCCTAGGTTACCCCAGAGAAAAAGTGTTTTTCCTGATGTAGGCGTCACAAATCGTGCAACCCTGGCGGTCTCACAGTGTCATCTCGTCAACAGCACATCAGCAAAACCCCACTTTTTCTTAGCCCACTTAATTTCTTAATTTCCTTAGACAAGAACAATAAGACACAAATTGTGAAAATTAAGATGTATTAAGACAAAATTAAGAGTGAGGATCATTCTTGGCTGTCTTAGATTTGTCTTGATAAGAAGGTAAGACCTGATAAGGTCAGTAAGAAAAATGTTGAGTTTTCCTGATGCATTCCCATCCGGACAAAGTGATACCAATATTATCAGACCTCGCAAGCGTCGTACGCACATTGCAGAATTCTCCCCTTTTGAAGCAGGTCCACGTGCGTGCCGTGTGCATGCCCTAATCTCCATGGTGTGCACGCCTCATCATTCAGCTTTCCTACTCGCATTCCGTGTCCATCTCCGCTCCTGTACCTCATTTGTATTTCTTGACGCACTGTGCGCGTGCAGTTCTTGTAGCACTGAGGCCGCGCAGATTGTACTAGTCCATGTGAGAGTTATACATCTGCATTTATGGGCCCTCAAGGGACTCATGGAGAGTGCTAATAATACATTTCATGGGCATCCACAGTTCAAGACTTCAATCTAAACACACACGGCCACCACAAGGGCAGCATTACAGGGACAAGACGGTGCAGGACAGTTCAAGACATTGGAGACCCAGCATGACCAAGGGAACAAGTAGAGTCCAGCAAATGACGAGTCATCTTGTGTCGGAGGTCGGAGGTGACCTGAATTATATGTCAGTTTACGCGGGCATGAATCAGGACTTATGTGATAATCACATAGCAGTAGATTATTAGCCCATCCACTCCATGTATCCTTAGTGTCTCCTAAGTTCAGTTCGGTTTGGTTCAGCAGGTATTTGGGCTGAACCCTGAACCGAACCTGCATGCATATGCCCGAACCTGAACCTGAACCTGAACTGAACCTGCTGAACCAGTTCGGCAGGTTCAGTTCAGGTTCGTAACTGGTTTGAACCTTCTGAACCTCTAATTTTCCAATTTTCCAATTTTTGTTCATTTTGTACTTGTCTACCGTACAGATCCACAACATGATAATACCTATTCAGATAAACATACTTATCATCCTTGAAAACAAACTGAATGTACCAACCTGTTGAGTTCGTACTCAACGCAGAGCCCCCTGTCAGATCAACGCTCGCAGGCAACACGTCTGCGGCGGCGTGAGGTTAGGTTGTCAGCGGTAGCAGCAACAACGTCACGTACTTTTAGGGGCCCTGCTGCTAGTACCGACACCCGAGCTTGACAGCACTGGTCTGCAGTGTGCAGAACAACCGTCAGCGTGTACTTCATCGCCGTGCATGCATACATTACACACCGTCCACACCTGCAAGAGGCTCTGGTGCGTGAGCAGCACCGCCTGGCCGATCAACCCCGGATTTCCCGAGCGCCGCCTGAGATGTTGACGATCGGCTGTGGGGGCGGACACGTTCGAGTGCGTGCGCAGGACATTGTATGCAATCTCAAAGACGGGGGCGAGTGGGGATGTATTGTACAGCGGGCTGTAGGGCGCGGATGGCAGTGGGAGGGCCGCGTCAAAGACGACGGCAACGGCGGCAGCGCAACGGATTTGGTCAGCACAGATGCCCCCCCTCCTGCCTGCCCGTGTTCTCCTCTCGCTGCGCTCTGGACAGTTTGGGGTACATACCTTCACTGCGCCGCTGTTACTAGCCATGTCTGCGTGCGGCGGCCGTCATGTTGTGTCCCTGCAGGCATCGGGCTGTTTTCCTGAGTTTGATCAAGATCGCTCGATTGCGAGCACGAGTGCTGGCAATGTACAACGCCGGCGTCTTGTTCTTGAGCTGGTGGACCTGACGCCGTTGCTGGTGGGTGCTGACTGAATCTGGTGTTGCTGACGTTGTGGCGCCCAAGCCAAGTCTGCACGATGTAGCGCAGAGGGGGCTGGTGGTGGACTCCTATGGTCAGGCGAGAGGCATGGGGGCGAGCGTGGGGTCAACGCGGCATAGCCACAGCCGTCAAGGACGATGTCTGGAGGAGGGAAAGGCACAGGTTGATCTTGATGAAATCGATCAGATTCCCTAATTGGGTTCTCGGTTCGGACCCGTTCGGACCGCGTTCGACCAATGTGCTGCCACCCCAGAACCGCGGACCGAACCTAGCGGCCAGCGGCTGGACCGAACCTGGACCGAACCTGAACCTCAGGTCCAGTTCACCGGTTCGGGGTTCAGACCTAGGTTCAGGACCGAACTTAGGAGACGCTATGTATCCTTGAGCCATCATGTTATCTTCATGTGCGGCAAGATCCACATTGCTGCCCGAGGTGATCGTGTCCATGTTCATGCCGAATAACATTTGCATAGGGCACGCTGTGTCCGATGCTTGATTAGTTTCCAGACCTGGTTAGTGCCCACGCTTGCAGAAAACTGAGCACCAGGTGGATCCAAGTATTTCGGAGGATCGTCAACATGTCGGCCCACTATACTATCGCCAGCTGGTATCCAGGATGACATTGCAGTAGTTGGCGGTTCCATCAGGCCCAGGCTAGATGCATCACGCATCATCCCTGCAGCTTGCGGCACATAGCGTTGATCCATTTCTACGCTGCAGTCCACGCAGCTGCTGTCAGTGCGTGCACGTTGGTGGTCTGTAACACATGAGCGCCCCTATGCACGTGCATAGCATCAGCAAAACCCCACTTTTTCTTAGCCCACTTAATTTCTTAATTTCCTTAGACAAGAACAACTTGAATAAGACACAAATTGTGGAAATTAAGATACATTAAGACAAAATTAAGAGTGAGGATCGTTCTTGGCTGTCTTAGATTTGTCTTGATAAGAAGGTAAGACCTGATAAGGTCAGTAAGAAAAATGTTGAGTTTTCCTGATGTATAGTCATGCATACACTTTACCTTCGCCTGTTGTGTCCGCAGTCATTGTGTGTGCTCTTGCTTTGACAGCGGTGACGACAGTAACAATTTTAGAGTCTGCCTATGGGAGACAAATTGCTGTCCATTCACCAAAAAATTATCACCAACACCAACTGCAACTGAGAATATAAACTCAACCCTTTTGCATGCAGAAAAATATTGCCCGGAATGAGGTTCGAACTCATGACCTCAGGATTGCAATTTCAAGTTGAAATTTCACACTAAGCGTATGAGACCTGCGCTCTAACCAACTGAGCCATCCAGGCTTGTCGATATTATGATAGAAGCTCTTTACAATCTCCAGGACTCTCAAACACTGCTGAGAATCCCCCGGACATGAACTTCATATAGTCTTGAAGTTGTTTCTCGCTCTGACTGCTCGACATTCATTCTCTCTGGGGTATTCATAGCACACATCTTTTTGCTGACTTTGGGCCGCGCTGACTGAGCACATCTCTGTGGACGTTGAGATCTATCCCACGTATGAGCAGTTTGCTGCCGAAGGCAACAGTGGGCACGGTAGGATTGCTCTGCAAAGCATTCTTGAACATTGGCTACTGCTCGTCTGTCACCGTGAATGGATTTGAGAACATTCGTACGGCATTGGAGAGCGATGCGAGAGATGCAGGCCGAGGAGTGGTTACCAGTGAGTCGTGCCTGCTTGGTCACACAACGAAATTATGACGTCGAGCCGCTGCACACAGTCGCGAATCATATCTCTACGTGCGTTCCATAGAACAAATCAATGCTTGAAGCTGACAATTCCGCGAGCAGATTAGATGACCCAGTAGTCTGGGGTGTCCTTCCCGCACGTTACTACTTCAGCTCGCAGATGACGAGATGGACTCTGGGAGCGTCGGATATCATGTTCACAAACCCGTATGTCAGCTTCACGTTTATTTGCTCGGTATCACGCACGAGCATAAAATGACACCCTACTCGCTAGGTAGTCTATTCTCATTCTTTTTTCGGAACGGGCAAGTCATCGAGACATTCCGCGGCAACGGTATATTTCAGCCGGCAGTAGACAGTGCCATAGCGAAATTGAATCGAGGTGCATGGGTAAGTTGGCCTGCGGCGAGGGCATGTGCTTAAGTTCTGAGGGCCACTGCAGATCCATCTATTCGGGGAGGGCAAGGTCAACCAACCCGCTGACAACCCGGCAAAGGATCCTGCGCAACTGCTCAGATTTAAGTGGGGTGTGTACGTCTAGTTTCTTGCGCTGAGATGTGTGACTGGTCGATGACATATACTCGGTAATCTAGAGGGCGTATTCTAATGGAAACTGTGAACACACCAGTCATCGTTCCGATGTGGATTACCGGTATGTCTCCGGTATCACCATAACACGATGCTCCGTCACTGATCACTTTGAACTGATGCGTTAGGTTTTGACCGCCTGATGCCTGAAGGCCGTTCCGCTCCTTGGAAGTTCTTGCCCCGTTCACGCGTTACCTTGAGCGTGACATTCGGAAAGCCTATCGATGCGGAGGAAATACGCGAGTCTCTGGGCACCATCGTCCGTAACAGACAGACCCCGGAGGTACTCCCGAGCTCTCATGGAGGCATGTCCGATCCAAGACGCGCGCAAGACGAGACAATCAGCATGGAGAAGGCACGGAATGCTTGGTTGGGTGAGACCGCTATCCCTGAACAAGGCGCGATGGAGGAGCTCCCGGGACGTGATATTGCCGAAAAGATGGCAAGCGTACGGAGTGCGGTGACGGCGCTTCTGCAGCGTAAAGTGGAAGAGCTAGGCAGGGAGGTCGCAAGTAAAAGTGCGAGCAATTGACGCGTACTGAATGTATAGACTGCTTGATACTTTGGAAGAGGCTTAGTGCTGGTTTGATGTTGTATTCTTTGTGTCTTTTACATGTGGGCGCATAACATTGGTGTTTCAGCATTCCAGTACTAGTGATTGGGGCTAGAGCTGAGTGTTTACATATATACAGCAAGGCTTTTTACGTGCTCAGAAATCTTGCATGCGAATACACAACATCGCATGGCGATCCTAAGAAACGGCTTCCTGTTGGCCAAATTGGCTCTTTGAATCACATGACTATCGCGGCGACGCCGCTGTAGCTCAATTCCTAGCTGATGGGAAGGTGAACAGTGCTGACCTTGGCTGTCTGAATCTTTCCAATATACAGGCCCTTTGTTTGACACATACCGTCTGCTCTTTGACTCCGCAACAGTCCTGCACGTCTACCTTCCACTACTGCACATTTTGAATCCTTCAGATGTCGAGCAAAATAAGCTCCCAGGCTGATTCTCAGATGCCGTGGGACCTACTCAAAGGCGATACCATGAAAGCCATATTCAAGGATCTCGGCTTGAATCAATATGTCGGGAAGCGAGAAGACATGCTTGAGCGTTTGCAGGAGGTTGAAAAAGATGGTCGTATGTATGAGATTCGTTTTCAGGCAGTCATGAAGCTCATTTCATTATGGGAAATATAGTGGAAGCTGTCTTTGAGAAGCTTGAGCACGTAGATCATAAAGATTTGGACGATGAGCGAGAACATTCTCCTGCTAGTCGCAGAAGACCGGGACCACAAAACGACACACATGAGCAGGCACCCCGAGACAGACCCAGCGGCTCTAGGGCTGGTCCAAGCATGCCAGGATCAGGGAACCGGATAGCTAGTGGGAGTAGTAACAAGCCAATCTTCGAGGGAGTCATATTGCCGGCCAGCAACAAGACGCGAAAGCAGATCCTCATCGGTGTCGTAGTGCCGCCGGTGAGCAAGTCGCAGGCTGGAAGAGAAAACAGTATGAAGCGGAAGGCAGAGAGTGACGACGACGAAGACGAACGGGAACCAAGCACTATCAGCCGGGCATCGACGAAGGGTAAACGCAGGGCTTCGCGTCAGGAGAAGGATAGCGATGATGGACAGAGCTGATCAGTGCTGTGCCACCAGCACACACTTATGATACCGCAACACGTTGTCTGTATACCATCGTAGATCTTGCTTTGAAGCTTTCCTGGGACTATTTCATATACAATACAGCAAAGTACAAGACCGAAATATCCTACATCCCTCTTCACGGATTCTACGATGCCTAATTGGCGAGAGAGTAGCCCACATCTCCGTTCACACTCTCCTGCAACTTGATCAACCGATCGAGCATCTTCTTCCCTCTTTCGTTCAAGCTGTCGCGGAAGCGCTCTTCCTTCATCCACATCAACCCGTGCTGGAGGACGTTTCGTGCACGCGTCGCTCCGCCTCGCGTGTCCCCCATGGAGGCATGGAGAGTCGCGCGCCGCTGGTGCGGATCGTAGGTCGCACAGTGCAGGATATTGTTGTTGTAGAAGACCGTCTCACCGGCTGCAGACAAAACGCAACTGATCGGTCGTTGTGGGTAAAATCATTCGGGGAGGGCTTACGCTGTATGGTCACCTGGATTGCGCCAGGCATATCCATCGGATTAGAAGGCGGCTCCGAGGTGGACGAGTGAAGACGTTGCTCTGGAGATCGAGGAACTTTGTGCGAGCCAGGTACTACGTAGAGACAGGAGTCCGTATAAAGGGCGCTTCATTTCTTGGGTAAGATGTCTTGATCCACAACAGACAGTCTGAGGATACGTACGTGTTCCATTGGATCTGCGATGATATAGTTCAATCAGGCGATCAAGGTGTGTTGCAATTGACGGTGAAAGTACGCACACCATGATGCCAGATACTCAGCGCCTTCCGTTCCTCATCTTCTGTGGCGTCTTCGCGGACATCATCACGATGCCAGCGCAATGCGAACGAGTGTGACTCGGGGTTGATCAGCATATTGAATAGTTCTTGAAGTGTCCCCGTCACACCGCACGCGTACGTGAGTTCACTATCTTGCAACTACGGTTGCACAAGCAATGTAGCGCACCCATCTGCAGCTGATCCTCATCGCATTGGAGGAGTTCCTTCACGGCACTGACAAGAGGATCGGAGGTATACCACTGCGCGAACGCAGGCTCGCCCAGCTCTGGGTGCATGGTATGCTGCAGTCCCCACGAGTCCGGATCGTCATCTCCATACGGGGGAAACTGACGTCCCACCTGCGATCAGACTTTAGCCCCCCGACATCGATGTACATCGCAGACGTCGATGGACTCACAGTGCGCCTAAGCTTCCAGCTTCCTGAACGAGTTCGTGCGATAGCGCGCTCAGCCGCTTCCTCCAAAGCCTGCAAAGACTCCGCGGGGATGAGATTGGGAATAATCACGAAACCTTGCTCGTCATAAGCCTGTTTGCGCGTTAGATCCATAATGTCCAAGCTTCCAGTGTAAAGAGGAGATCAGCGACCGATTCAAGGTGCGATCACGGAGCCGATTCTCGCGAGTCGATGCATCTTATCATCAACAACACACACTCGAGTCGCTCCCCGCAGCCTTCAGTGTCTTTAGACACCACTCCTTCGCGTGCGCATCCGAATTAGTGCACTGTCTTTGGCTCAGCCATCATGTGGACGACGACGTCTCAGACATACACTACGATAGCACTCGTGCTCACAGCATCGTCAACCGTGGGTTCAATGGCGTGATCGATTTAATCGCAGCTGGGTTCACATAAAGGGCGGGAAATACAAATGACTTGAAGCGTCTCCGAAACAGAACTTGACCCCTTCTCGTCTTTCTCTCATGGCTCACCAATTCTATAAGTAAGTTATTACGAAGCTATCGGGCCCGGGGCGAAGGCTAGAGTGTTGCTTGCATAGGGAGCCCGAATTTGAAACGCTTCAGCTACATGCTGGGCAAGAGCCTGATCCCACGACAAATGCGAGGGCACCTCCCATTTATGCTACAACTAGCTTTGTCTTCAATAACTCCGAGGTAAGAAGCATATCCATCGGTCGATTCGCCCAAGACGTTCACGACATCAACTCAGCATGGTGCGGAACTTTTCGGGTTAAGGTTAGTATCATTGTTCTGAAGATCGGCCATTCTCAACTGCATGTCACTGGTAATCTTCAGAACATTCGGAAACATCTACTCCCGGATAGGAAATCCCACTATTGTACGTGCGAGTCATCGTTGTCTTTCGCTGATGAAGTTAACGTCATGTTCACGATCTCAGGAAGTATTTGAGAAACGGATGGCAGCCCTGGAAGGGGGCGCTGCTGCTGTTGCCGCTTCCAGTGGGCAAGCTGCGCAATTTATGGCTATTTCTACCATTGCGAGTGCAGGGGATAACATTGTGTCAACGTACGTAGCCGCAAACATAATTTATTATCTTTGACAGCCAATGCCATTTAAATACAGATCATTTTTGTATGGAGGTGTGAGTGTCGTGGCTATGTCATAAATGCTCAATAAACTACATATCCGCAACCATGACAGACCTACAACCAGTTCAAAGGTGAGAAATTTTGGTACACCTTCTGGATATAACTCATTTTCTCGACCTCACACGTCAACAGTATATCTGAAGAAGTTCAATATTGGCGTCAAGTTCGTCACTAGTGAGGAACCAGAGGCTTTCGCCGCCGCGATCGACGAAAATACGAAGGCTATCTATGTAGAGAGTATCGGAAACCCGAAGTACAACGTTGCTCCACTCCCTGAATTAGCGAAGGTGGCGGAGTTGGCTTATCTACTCGTAGCGACATTGAGACTGAGTATACTCCGACAGATTGCTCATGACAACAAGATTCCTCTGATAGTCGACAACACATTTCGGCATGGGCGGTAGGGCAACAACTCATCGATCAGAGGACACAATTGACTTTTGAGTGCCTTAGGTTACCTTATACGACCAATAGACCACGGTGCCGACATTGTAGGTATGTCATATTACTAATTGTTTTGCGTTGGCCACATAGAACATGCTTTTCTAGTCCATAGCGCCACGAAGTGGATTGGTGGACACGGAACTACCATAGCAGGAGTTGTCATTGATGCGGGTAGGATGGTGCCGCTAAGTCTTTTAAACTACAGTGTGTGTTGATGCATGCCTTCCCCATAGGAAAGTTCGACTGGGCGCGTTCTGGAAAGTTTCCGACATTTACAGAGCCTTCAGAAGGCTACCACGGTCTAAAGTATAGCGAGACGTTCGGTCCGGTCGCTTTTGCCATCAAGTGTCGCGTCGAGGTGTTGCGCGACCTTGGCTCTGCGTTGAACCCCTTCGGAGCCTTCCTACTACTGCAGGGATTGGAGACACTCAGCCTCAGGGCCCAGAGACATTCTGACAATGCCCTTCTGTTGGCGCAGTACGTCTCTCTCATGTTCGTACACTTCTGTTGCACCTGACTCCTGCGCGACTGGACAGATGGCTACAGCAACATTCCAAAGTCGCTTGGGTGTCTTACCTCGGCCTCGAAGATCATTCCTCGCACCAGGTTGCGAAACGGCTGTGCAGGCCAAATATCTACGGAGGCGTCCTCAGCTTTGGTGTCAAGGGCGATGCTAAAGTGGGGAGTGCACTGGTCGACAACCTTCGGCTCGCGAGTAATCTCGCTAACGTTGGTATGTCCTCCTGGATCTGCCCACTGACAAAAGATTCACTCACCTTGTCAACGCAGGCGATGCTAAGACATTAGTCATCCACCCTGCTACGACCACCCACCAGCAACTCACCACTGAGGAGCAATTTGCATCGGGTGTCACACCTGATTTGATCAGGGTGCGTTGGCTGTTCGCTACTTTTGTGACCATGCATTCAGCTAAAGGTTCATCTCAAATCCAGGTCTCGGTTGGCATCGAGAATATTGCAGACATCATTGCAGACTTCGCCGAAGCTTTGAAGGTGGTACCGTGACTCCACCAGCTGTAATGACGTGCTTTCGGACTCGCCGTTGTATTTCTATTTCAATAGTAAGGCAAATGAAACTTGTTTTGATGAGGTCGGGGTTCGTCGAAGGCATCTGGGCTATCAGTAATTGTACTGATATTGCATTTCGAGTGGGGATACAACGTGCGTTAGGATGTACAACGTGGAAGATGAGGCCAGCGAGTTCTAAAGTACAATATAGTCGAAGAGCTGAAGGTGAACAATCAGAGATTGGGTGAGTATGAGACGATCCAATGCTCATGGCGCTGCAGCCACTGATTCGCGGTACTGCCAGAGCTGCTTTACAAGAAGCCCTTGAAATCCCATCCTTTGTTTCCCTCACCCTCCCGCATCCACCCCAGCCGGTTTGCCGTCAGTCCTGCGACGCGCAAAAACAAGGTACCGTCCAGGACCTTTGCGCCTTCTAACGGTGCGCCTGCTACCTCCTGGAGGACAGCGAAGTGTCCTGCTGGACGTGACCCGTAGAGGGATGCGTAGTGCGCAAGTGCACGTTGTAGCTTGCACAGATGTTCGTCCGGATGCACGAGCGTCGTCTGAAGGATTGCAAGCCACGGATTCGGGGATGGGTCCTCGGGCGTAAGAGCGTCCTTGGCCGGCTGTACATGGGGCGCGCCGTGCTCTACTGGGTGCTCGGAAACAGACGCATAGAACTCGCGGATCAGCAGGGGCGGACGCCCTTTTGCAACCCACCACGTGAGGCAGGATGTCAGGTACGTGCGCAGGAGGATGGATATGGACGTGGGCGAGAGGTAAGCCACCAGTGAGTGTAGGAACAGGGAGGATGTTACGAAATGCATCCTGATCAGGGTCGATGAAGTGTGAGAGAAGTGATGCAATGAGTGGATAGCGAGACTCACTGCATGAAGTCTGCGTTAAATTCGCCATTGGCGACTGAGCCACGACCTCCCCATCCGGCGACACCGTACAGAAGCACGTTCATCCAGATGAGTTCCTCTATTTTGCTTGCGACCTCCTCGGCATTCGTACCGTCGACTGTCCACGCCCCCGTCAAGGCGATAAGTCTCTCACCGCAGGACTCTAGCACACGGCTAAAGGCAGCATCGTCACTGCGGTCTGGCGGCGGAAGACCAATCGCAGAAGGAGCAAAATCGCGGTTGTGGAGAATCTGAGCGACGATTGTCAGAGCATGTATACCCGTCTGCTTCTGCTCTTTGAGGCCATTTGCCGCCAGTGCGTCCTGCGCCTTATTCAGGACCAGTGACGGCAACATTGAGGTGAGGCGAGACACGGATGCGTTAACGGCGTCTGTGGAGATTGCAACCGCATAGCTGAAGAGCGATGGCGGGACGAGAGCAGGCGCGACGGGTGAGTGAACAGCTGTCTGAGCAAGACCTGTTGTGATATGGTGGTCAATGCACTGTCAACTGCAATGCCTCAGTTCAAGCACCTTCCGCGACCATGCCTAGCAGCCCGAATTCGGCACCGTATCCTGTATGAATAAGAGGGTGCAAAAGCCCCGAAAGGAACCGATTCACCATTGCCATCGGCGGTTGGCCAGATGCGGAGGCGGAAAGTGTTCGCTTTGGAAGAGAAAACATGTTCTTCTAATGTCGCTGCTATACCCTTCTCAAGGAGCACTGTCGAGAAGAATTCGAGGTAAGCATTGTAGAAGCTGCGAATTTAAGTCTCAATCGTATGTCACTTCAGGTGCGAGAAGAATAATACTTTTCGTCGCCCAAGTGATTGTGAAAGTTTCTCTCAGTGATGGGTTCGGGCGACTTAAAGGCCGGGCGCATGTACGATGAATTCCTCTGATAAGCGGCTTCCAGGAGTGTTCCACTAGCTCCGAGTTGATAGATCGCAAGCAGGTGATGGCAGGTATGACTGATGCGCTGCACTCAACACGACTCAATGGTGCAGATTATGGTAGACTTACTTGTGGAAGCCTTTATCATTGAAGAATACGTGCCAACTCGTGTAATCATCCTTCAGCGTCTTACAAAGAGCTAGTCCCGACTGTGGCGAAATTCCTGGGAGACGTGCCGGCGACAGAGGCGAGGGTGGTGCCGAAGGAGAGGGAAAGAGTGCGTCTAGGCGTGATGTTGTGGTCATACTGTAGTTCGAGGTGGAAATGTGGGCAGTTATGCAACTCAAGAGCAGGTAGGGAGAGACTTATAGGACGTACTTTCTCCACATGACCCCGACGTCACAGGCTCGGAGCATACTACAGCTTAGTAGAACGCAGTACGTAAGCGACATTGATGTAGCGTAACCAGGAGGGTTGTCGAATCATCTTTGGCAGCAGCTTCGGCACTTGCGCGTCCATGCGGCAGATTCAATGCTAGTGTGCGCAACGGCATCGTCTTAGTGCGTATCCGTGCGGCAGCCTTGCGCGCGTTACGGTCAAGGCCGTGTGATTGGGCGCGACGCGCATACACGTGACCGTGACCAGACGGGTTTGCCGTTTCATTCAGACATTCACAGGTTGTTTCGCAAAGTTGTCAGAAAACCCTTGTTGATCAATTTTCTCGTCTATAATGTCCTCCGTTCCGAAATGCAACAATTCTCATAGCAGAGCCCCAACTCGAGCTTGAACTCATGTGCGTTATGTCACGCAGAGGATTATATCTGTTGGCATACGGTCTAGCCTCGCTGCACGATCATCGTTGCGTGGTTGTCACTCCCGGCAGCCAACTACCCTCCGCAGTGACAGTTTTTCTTATCAATTGGCTCCCAAGGCATGACAAATTTGACCCGGATCTCAATCCATTGGCAATTTGACAATGAGCAATTGGCAAGAGTTTCCCGAGCAATCCTGTTCTGGTAACACTGTGCGTGTCTGAGAGAGGTGACTCTTCGTAGTCAATACGTACATTATGTGGTCTTTCTGACACATTTCAAGAACTACGCTTATCCGATTGACATCTGACTGGTCATGAGAACATTGGAGTGTCCAGAAGTGCGATGCACCCATCTCAGTGCAGCGCCGTGGGCCCGCATAAAAGATAGGGTCACAGTGTGCTCAGCTGACTGAGTTATCTTTTCGTTTTCACTCACGACTGGGGATGGCTTCGCGTAGTGAGATGGACGTTTTATTCCCACTTCCCTCTCCGCCGCCCTCGCCGTTGTGTCCAGGGCGACTCCCTGGTATCACGCACGAGTCTAAAGTCGCAGTTACTAAGGCGCTGAAGGAGAACCATGAGCAGCGGCACGCGTTCGTGAATGAATACGGGTTTCACAAGTAAGTTTCTTTGACCTGTGACGCAGGTGGGGTGGCCGCTGAGTGCTATTCAATTTAGTCATGCCTCACACCATCTTCTTGCCACATTTGCGCTGGGTGCGCCTGCTCCGCTTTACGATTTGATTTACGATTTGCACGTCAAGCGTACATTTCCTGTCATTAAATCTCCCGGTGTCATCAAGGAGGAGAACTTCTATGACCATCTCGGAGATACGCTGTAAGCGAGCAACTCGTGCCAACTTCTTGCCTCCGCGCTCATTTTCCTTCAGCTATTACGATGCTTATCTGCAATACTTTCATCATGTAGTAATACAGAAAGGTCCTGCTGCTGCAATAGAAGAGTATGTGTTCGCTCATACAGCGAACTTTGGAGGGGACCTCAAGAGGCCGCGACATATGCTGAATCGCATGTATGGGCGATTATGCCATCCCATGATCTACATCGGTTACGGCCTGGAGTTCGGGATGCCCGGATTGGTGGCGGAAGGTACGCTGGACTTGGAGGTAGCTTGAATATCTGCACTACCTGACAGCACATTGTGGCATTCAGGTCTGGCGCAGACGGCCGTTCATCCTCCTACCCAATCGCAACCCGCAACGAATGCAACCATAGGTACCGACACAGACTTGACCGAGCGGCTCTCTTCTCTCTTCCTTGACGGGTCAGTGGAACAGGCTGCGGACACCAGTGCTGTCAAACCTCTATCGTCGACGGGAGATGTACACGCATTCACGGTCCTCGCTCGGATTCTGCAAGACGATCGCTTTGCCCCGTTCTCACTCGGCTTGACTCAGCAGGAACATCCCGAGGAGATCCTCCTCTCCTATGATAAGGTCGACAGAGTTCGCGGCAAGGCAATCCTCTCATACGCAGAGGACTGGCTCCCGAACGGCAGCGATGCCAAACAGGTAGAGAGCAAGATAGAGGAACTCCACTGGATGAATACCCTGCTGTACGGTGTAGGATCATGGGGGAGACAGAACCAATCTGCAGATGCAAAGTTTGCTGGAGATTTCTTTTTGTGAGTGTCCGTCCTGATCGAGAGTTTTGTTGTGCTCACTGACCATATCAGTATGCATATGGTCAATTCCTCTCTGTTCCTCCCATCATTCGTGGCTCATCTCAAACCGTCTTCGATCTCGGTCTTGCTACGGTCGTACTTCGTGACCTGTCTCACGTGGTGGGTCGCGCGGGGCCGACCCAACCTCCCGATTCGTAAGTTCTACGCATCCGTATCGGCGACCTCTATCCTGCGAAATGAAAAGAAGACCAAGTCTGGGAAAGGCTGGCTGAAGCTGGAGGACGCCGTACCCAACCCGTGGCTGCCGATTGTCGAGACGGCAATCGTCCACTCCGACGATCACCTCTGCAAAATGCAGAGGACCTTTGCTCACTTTGCGTCGCGATTTGGCGCCAGGCCTGCGGGTTACTTCGCTGACCTGGCGGCCGTCGGCAATACAAAGCTCGACGGCTTGGAATTATTGGATGGAACCCTGTTCGAACGGGCTGCTGCGTTGACTGCGGAAAGGGCTGAAATGATCGGTCAGACAGGCGGGGACGATTTATGGAGCTTCGAAGGCTTCTTTTCTTGAGCCGACTCGGCGGATTTCTCTCCCAGATGTGATCGTGACGTCATTTATTTTCAAGGTGTATATGTACTTGCTCTTTCTGGTGTATGCTTCAATTTCTATTTTCAGACCTGATTTTTTCGAAATCTGTTTCATGTACAGTGGGTGTCAGCGATGGTGTGGTAGAGACATGCGAGGCCTTCTGTGCCAATAATCTGTCTGTTCTTCGCCCTGCTTTGTGACGTACTGCGTCACCCTGCCTTGATTGGGACAGCTACCCGAGTTCCAAGTGCTCTACAATATCGGCGCAATATCGGCGGAGAACTCGAGTTGACGTTTTCTAGCATGTATGATCAAAGGATCGACAGTCAGTTGTATGAGTTCACGGCCATGATGGCGCCATGTATCATACACGATTACTCTAACCGATGAATGGGTGGAAATATTGGCCCCTCCCCCAATTGATTCGAGAAGGTCAGTATTTATAGTCAGTTGCCTTCGGGAAACCAATGTAGATCAGGAGTCTGGACTCCAGTTCGCACATTACACAGTCTGTGGTGGCAGTCCAAAGATACAGTGGTGCTGGACTTAAGCTATTTCTGTCAGTTCGCTTGCCATGTCAACATATTTCGCGGCGACGAGAAAGCAACTTACATTAGGAGCTGCTCTCGCGGATACTAATTGGTGACAGAATCATGACAGTGAGATGGACGAAGCCACAATATTCAGCGATCGCAAGCTGTACAGTTTGTTGTGCGGTAGCAACATAAACGCATGAGGGATATCAGCACACGCAAACGTTTTGAATCCATCTTGATACAGAATCTTCATTCGTCTTTCTCGCTTTGTGCATTTCCAAACCATTGCGGATTCAACCACCTTCAAGCCATATTTTCCCAGAATCCTAGTGAAGATGGCACCTTGTGAGCGGTCAGCTTAATACTACTACATCTAAGATGTGAATGTTGGAATATTCACCCTTCGGTTCCAGTCATACTACAGATGCTCCAAGAGTGTGCTAAGAAGACAGGTATATTTGAGAACAATTCCCCAGTTCGTCCGATTCGGAAGTCCTGCAACGTTTGTGTAAACACAATAGGGCACGTATGTCCTGCATAAGCCATATTGAGTGAGTCTACTCGTGTCCACCATTAGATGGTAGAAACACACGTGGAAGATGTGACCCAAATCTACCGTAGCATATCCAGTATTGGACATTAGTAGATCATTATCATGATCCCAGTTAATGCTGCTAATCCGCAGTGTCAAATAAATTGACCTTGTACATAGGTCACGGAGTGTTCAAAGAGTTCGAAACAATCAATCCGTCGCTTGATCTAGCTCGCCTATATGGCAAATATAAATGGAAACACCTTTGATTAGAGCCATGAGATGAGAAAGCAAAGTAAATTGTATTGAATACTGCCAGTGAGAGTTTCGAGGGACTCGGCAGGGAGCGATCGAAGCTAGACATTGTACGGTTTCCTAATGCGGAAGGCATGTGAGCGGTGGCTGCGCATTGCGTCCGCTGCTCATCACCGTGAGCAGGATACCACTTACACTAACCTCGCTGCAGCTGTCTCTAGCAACCTTGCCGACCCACCAGACAGAGTCAACGGCACTTATCATCTGCCGTCATGTCCACGATGCAGCACTTCGGGAAAGGCGTGATGCGCGTGGCGAAGAACTACACGAAGGGCTACTCGGATGTACAGGCTAAGGTCAGGGACGCGACATCCAACGATCCCTGGGGCCCTTCGGGGACACAGATGAACGAGATTGCCCAGCTGACATACAACCAGTGCGTTTCATTCATACTCACCAGTTCTCCCTGCCAATCTACTATCTTGTGGCAGGAATGATTTCATCGAGATCATGGAGATGCTCGACAAGCGGCTCAATGACAAGGGCAAGAATTGGCGGCATGTGTTCAAGGCGAGTGAGATTGTATTCCGGGACATAGTTTTGCTCACATTCCTGCAGTCTCTGACGGTCCTTGACTACTTGCTGCATGCCGGCTCAGAGAACGTTGTCATTTACTTCCGGGATAACATTTACGTCGTCAAAACACTCAAGGAGTTCCAATACATAGATGAAGAGGGCAAGGACCAGGGTGCCAACGTGCGGCAGAAGGCCAAGGATATCACGAACCTGTTACAGGATGAGTCACGGTTACGGCAAGAGCGCCACGCTCGTGCTCACATGCGTGATCGCATGGTTCGCGGACGGGGGCTGGACGGCGAAGATCTTGGAGACGACGAGAATACTCAGCGGAGGTCGCGCAGTTTGCCTCCAAGGCAGGCTACACGCGGTGGGGAAACAGACGCGGAGCTGCAGCGGGCAATCGAGGAGAGCAAGAGGTCGTTGGCGGAGGAGCAAGCACGGCAGGGCCGGCTGACGGCGGAGGAACGCGATTTGGAGCAGGCTATTCGTCTGAGCGAGGAAGAAGAGGCAAAGCGCGCGAAAGCGATTGCAGACTCAAACCAGTCTGGGTTATTCGATGACCATAATCAGCTGCAAGTGTCTTGTGCGCAGCGTTCACAGCATGAGTCTGACACACACATAGGATTTCGACAAGCACAAACAATACCAATCCTTTCCCATTAGTGGATATGTCAGCAGGCCTACAACCACAATTCACTATGCAGCCTCAGATGACGTCGTTCAATCCATATCAGCAGCAGATGCAGCAGGAGGCTATGCAGGCGGAGTATATGCGTCAGCAGCAAGAGTGGATGCAGCAACAGCAACAACAAGAATTGCAGGCCCAGCAGGCGGCCCTACAGGCCCAGCAACAACAGGCCCAGCAGCAACAGCAACAAGAGGAATGGATGCGCCAACAGCAGTTCTTTGCAATGCAGCAGCAACAGCAGCAACAGCAACAAATGCTCAGGCCGCAACCCACCGGGTTTGGGTGAGATCGACGCGTTAACTCATCCTCTGCTTTGAGTCATTTTCTCACATATCTCGTACAGGTCAAATAACCCGTTTGCACCTTCCCCGACTCCTGGGATCTCGGTGTCTACATCATCGTTGCCGACCTTCCCTCATTCGCTCAGCGCTTCACCTGCCCCTCAGAGTGCAGGGCCCGCCTTCAACCTGCAGGGCACTTATGCCAACGGTGGGCCGTCATCTCCGCCGCCCCCGTCGCAGTCGGCACCGCCAAGGCAAGGAACAGTGCAGGTGAAGACGCGCACCGACGATCAACACGCACACCTTGCGAATCTCTTCGCGAACCGGGAAGACGGCATAGATACTTTCGGCAACTTCGGTCAGCTGAGGTACGTATGCGTGTCAGCAATCTAAGATGCGTATTTTGATCCGATGTGATGCAGGTACGGACAACAAGCAGCCCGCCTGGTCGGCCAACCGACGGGGCAGCCCCAGTCGAGCCACAACCCGTTCTCGCATCAGCAACAACAACAACAACAACAACAACAGCAGAGCAGCGAGCAGCCATTTTTCTCGCTATGACATATCCCCAATTTGTCTTGTCCTTTTCTACGTTCTTTGTCAAGCTTGTTCGAGCGATATACTATATTTTTGCCCTCGTTGACCGCATATTGAGTTCCCATCTTGTTACTGCGTCAATATCCTCCTATCTTCACGGATTACATCAAAACGCGCTTTATGGAGTCTGTTTTGGCGTTCGCTTAGTTTTATTCATGCCTATCTCGTCAGTCGTCTTTGAAGACACGAGAAATGGCTCTACATAAGTTAACCACTGAAAACGATCCATGTAAAGTTGGATACGGTTGTACGTTTTCCGAGCAATTTTAAAACATACCATTTGTAACGCTGTTTGGACCTGGTCAATAATCTACTCTAGACTGTGGGCTCATACGAGTGGCATCCCTCATGTCAGATATGCTACAAGTTTTCATTGACCCTGTTCAAATGTATGTTATATTCGACTCACGTTCACGGTGACTTATGGTAATGCGCAAGCAGCACAGATTATCATTATGTGGATAGTAATCACACACCCATAGCGACATTCGTAAGACAGCACGAAATCTAAGCGAACCCATGAGCAACCAATAATTTATTTAGTATGCATGTCTGGAGTGCACGATGCCAGTCTACTCTGCCTTACTGAACCGAACCCACAGACCACCCTGGAAAATATCGCAGGCACGAGGTTAGTCACCGAAGACGAAGCCAAGGCGAAGGCACACACCTTGACATAGGCTGTCATGGCAGAGTTGGGCCACAGCCTCTCCGTCGTCTCGCGCCCCTTGCCAGTCTTCCACTCGGGCGGTGGGAGTGATCCCTTCGGCTGCGCTTCAGGGGCTAGCGTAAAGGTGTCGAATTGCTGCATCATGCGCGTGAGGAAAGACGAGGCCTCGTTGAGCGCATAATTCTGCCCAATGCACTGAATCGCAAATCGCATCGCGTGAGTGGCCCGGGCCACAAATATAAGCTGCGACAATCATGGACTCACGATACGGGGACCAGCACTGAATGGGGTGAATATCATCGGATTAGATGTAAAGATTGACAGGCGCTCGTCCAGCCAGCGCTCAGGGTCGAACTCGTCTGCGTCAGGGCCCCACAGCACAGGGTTCCGTTGCGTGAGGATAGGCAGGTATATTATCTGCGTTGACGCGGGGACATAGAGCGGCTCGGAAGGCTCCGGGTATGTGCCATCGGAGGCGGGGAAGAGACAAGGCTGTGGGCGACTCTCGCGGCCGTTCACTGGTACTGGAGGGAAGAGACGGAGCGTTTCATTGATGATCGCGCGCACTGCAATTTGCTATAAGCACATCTCGTTGCAAAGATAGACAGGACGGACACGCACTGTATCTCATAGATTTGATAGTCTCGAATGAGGGTGCGCCGCTTGGCCCGCAGTACTCCAGGACCTCCGCACGCAATTTCTTCGCGACTTCAGGATGTAAGGCGAGGAAGTATGTAATAGATGTCAGAAGAGAAGAAGTCTGACAGAAACAAACGCATCAGGGACCACATGATAAATAATAGACAGGTATCACTCACGGTATCCCGGGAGGCCAGAAGAATGTTGAGCAGTTGATCCTGGATGACTTTACGGTCTGCGTGGTCCAATATCTCAGGAATGTGTCCCATAGTTGCTAGCCATGATCCTTACCTTCGGTGTTATCAGCGAGGTACTCCAGAAATATGCTCTGATCCAGGGAGTTCTTGACTCCTGCTTTCTGCATGTTTAATTTATTCGCCAGCACTCGTTCGACGAGAGGGTCCAACCAGCTCGTGATGATGTCCATATGGCGTAACTGAGGGTCGCGTCGTAGTAATTCATAGGCTGGCCAGAAGTAGCCTCTCCGGGATCGTCGCAGAATTCCAACTTGCGCAGCCTCGAAGGCTTGAGCGAACGAGCCGAAGTCGTCCTCTACTGCAGAGCCCTTTGCGCTCATACCGGTTTTCCCAGGAACGGGAAGCTGTCCGGCAAGTGTATTGACGTTGCTGCCAAAAAGAAACTCGGACGCTGCATCCAATGTGAATCTTGCATACATGTCCTGCACTTCGACCGGCTGGTTCGCGGCAGACAGGGAAGATATAAGCGAGATCGTGCTCATGCTGTATCTATCGAAAAGCTCGAAATCCGAGATGCGGTCACGAGCGAAAAATGGGCGAGCAAGCGCACGATGCTGCGGTAGATAAATAAGTGGCAATATCATAGCGCTTCCACTCAATTCACTTACCGCTTTCCAAACCTATCATCACAGTTAGCTATCATCTATTTGCAGAATGAAGTGGAGATAACTCACATCGTCATCACGATTAAAGATGCCTTCACCTAAAAATGTTTCCCTAGAGAAAAATGTGAGTAAAAATCACCCCATCGAGGAAATATACCCACATGCGTTCCTTCTGCCTAGGGCCCCTCCAAAAATTACTGAAACCGGTAGCTAAAATAGATTGAATATGTTTTTCGTCCATAGTAATGACCTGGACATGACTAGTCAGTCACATTTCTACTGATGTAACACCAACCGGTCGATTTGAGCGATAGATGCGAAACAAGAAGCCTACCACATCCTGCCACAGTAATCGTAAGTTAAGAGTTGTGCAGTGGTACTCTTCAAACAGGCGTAATTGAAATGACCCAAAGTATGTCGTTTGAGCGGCGTTTAGTAATTTGAGATAAATGTCAAAATTGCCCGGCCACTTTCCGACGACTTGAGGTATGCGCCGCGCGCCCAGCCGTTTAGCCTCCCTACTCTGGACCCAGTCCCAGTAGCAGAGTCGACCATAAGCGCAGACAGCGGTAAATATGAGGTATGACGGCACGGTCAGGTAACCAAGATGAATCCGTGCTATGCGCAAGAGACCATAAACTATGCAGCAGGGTGCGACGACAATGCGCAGGAAATCACGGAGGAGGCGTAAACGATAGAAACTATCAGGGTGCATGTTGGTCACAGAGTCCTGTGAGCCTTGAAGGAAATTGCGGACCCGTCGGACCTGGCGCCCTCATATATAAGAAAGAAGCCCCATCACAATTCCACGAGACTTTCTGCATGGCATCTCCACGAGCCGAGCGTTTGATGATGGGTAATAATGTGTGTCCCGGGATGGAGATTCAAGCCAGACTAGGCGGGAGTATGTGTCGGAGGGCATCAACCTCCGATGGCAATCGGGCAAACCCAATCTGCCGACTTTTAACTTCCCTCTGCCTTGTTGCAAGGGCGCTGTGTTCCGCTGCTGTTCTCACATGAGTATCCAATGACATTAAATGACTTCGCAATACACACCATCTACTGGCTCTACGTCGCGAAACCATCCTGCTTCCGCTTTCTCATGATGGCGGCTCATGTTCTGATGGTGATCGAGGCGTGAACCGATCCCGCACCGGAGCGATATTCGCATCAGTCCGCATGTGCAGTTGCCGTGAGAAAGCGTCCGACTCATAAACCTGAGATTGATCATTACAGCCTCCACGGTCCTCCAGGGCCTGCGCCGCCCCCTGCAAGAAGCAACATGAAAACTTGAGCGGAGGTTTGGTCTAGGTGAATACCGGCCTCCGGAAGAGCCCATTGCACCGGTCAATTTGCGGATCTTCACACTGCGCCGGAGTACCTGTGACGGGATGCTGCCAGCCGACTGCTTGGCGTAAGATGACGAACCACCTGGGCGGGGAGTTGGACTCGACCGGATGCCGCTATTGTAAAAATCGCCTTCGAAGCTGCCAAGATATGACAACGCAGTCGCCGGTGTGAGTTTAAGGCTGTGTCTCACAACCTGTCACCGACCACGACTCCGTTCGTAATAGGCTACAAGGCGGCGCCAAACATGAGAGAGCCTCTGTGGCCGCTGTCGGGCCACATGATATATGCGTGATGTTTAATATCAAGCCCACAGATGGCGCTTCGGTGCCTTAACTGTCGGTATACTCGTACCCGCTCGATGTGTAATAGAGACCTTACCCGGGCCTCAATGCACCATCTGGTATGACGGACTAGATCCATAACGAAGACATGCCTAAGAGACGCACGTCCGTCAAAAGCTCCTTCGAATCTACGTCACTAATCGGTAAATAAACACGCCGTGCATACGCGTTTCCTGGCGAGAAAATAAAGCCACATAGTAGAACCTAGAGTGTTGACAGCGCTATTCACGCCTGGACTAAGCATGCTAACTGGAAAATTACTGAAGACTCACCGACACCTCAATGACCAGTCTATTGGGCCACGGGGGTTTATTTGCTTTTTGTCAGCGGAACAATATCATGACCGGCAGGGTCGTTGGCTGTGTGCTTGTGGGCGCGAGTCTGATGCTCTGTATTTGAATATTCACACCATATGCACGGGTGTCACGCGCCTTTACAAGATCAGGTTGCAGTCAAAAACCACGAGCTGCCAGAAGTTTTTCTTTGTATAGCATGCTAGACTCCTATACACATTTCGATGGGACATGCGGCAGGTTCTAGTACGTAGACACCAAGGTGGAGTGCGACCTTAGATGTAGTATTTTCGTGGTGGCACTGTAGCAGTCGGTGTTGATATGGCTCGATATAAAAGACAGCCGCGATGAGGAGGCTTGGAACAGCTCGACAACAACACGACAGCATGACGCCGTCACGTGAGCGCGTCTGAAAACATACTGCACGCAATGCACGGTCTGGACTCTGGATCTGCTTTTTCTTGATATACTCTAGAATTGCAGGTGTATTGCAGTCACTTCGCTCGCTAGTTACCAAGATTACCTCTGCTTCCAGTCGTGAACCCCAAGACTGAATCTGCTACTAGGGTAGGTCAGTTACCCAAGCCATGTTGCAAGTGCGTGTCCGTCGGAGGCGATCGAGGAGGACATAACGGTGAAGGGAAAGACAGCGGCCGCCGTCCAAGCGCGGGCGTGACGGGAGGCACCGTTTGCCACCTGGCGCGCAGAAGATTTGAGCGCGGGGGTAAGAAGCTGGGGAGATAGCGATGGAGGGACTCGAACGCGCCCGCGAATCTGAAGCTGTCGGCCACTCTGGAGGGTTGTGGCCGAAAAGAGGAGTTTGACACCGTCACCGCAATTTAGAACAAAGTGCTGGAGTGGTTTACCATCCGCGCCGGCTCAAACCGGTTCTTCACCTATGGAATTTGGCCGTCTGTTCTCCGATGAAGCGACATAACTCCATGAAATGTCGATGCATGCTTCTAGGTCAGGCTAGGAGGCAATCAGTCGGAGACCTCTTATCTGATTTGGGCGCCATTCGGAATTTCTGCAGCCCCGTCCATCGTGTGCGAAACCTGATCTTCACGGAAATTTATCCTGGACATCTAAAGTGCGGGACAACAACATGGTGCGGGAATTCTACTGTCCAGGAAGTCATTAGTGCGGAAGAGAAGGCTCGGCGGAATTTGCTGACCGAGGTGTGGGCTCGAGAAGATGGTCACGCTGAGTCAAGAGGCGAACACCATCAAAAAGTGAGACAGAGAGGTGAGTCCATAATTAGCTTTTCATGACCGTGCTTCTGCGTATATTGGCATGACACGGCTTACGAGCACTTTTCCGCTACTGTTAGCAAAGATTTTTCAGTGCTGTCTCGGGCTTTCTCAGGGCACCCGTAAACTGTAGCTGTAAGTAAGACCATCTAGATTGCTTCATCGACCAGCAGTGCACACCCTGCTGGAAAGTAAGATGTAAACAAATAGCGGTATCAAATCAAATCAAATCAAATCGAAGAGTCTGTAAGCGTTGTCATTGAGACTTCATCTCCAGCACACGGATGATCTACTTTGCCTTCCCAAACCGAACCCACACCCCACCCTGTAATCAACAGCCGAGTCAGTTTTCCTGTCGGGCCCACCAAAGCCGACATGACCATAGGCTCACCTTGACGTAGGCAGTCATCGCGGAACTTGGCCAGATCTTCTCGATCGTCTCACGTCCCTTGCCAGCCTTCCACTCTGGAGGAGGCAACGATCCCTCCGGCTGTGCATCAGATGCGAGGGTGAAGGTGTCGAATTGCTGCATCATGCGGGTAAGGAAGCACGAAACCTCATTAAGAGCATAGTTCTGCCCAATACACTGAACACCGGCGAATCCGTCGTAGTCAGATTTTCGCTCAAAGAGACGATATGGGCAATCATAACTCACGATGCGCGGACCGGCGCTAAATGCTGTGTATATCATTGGGTTGGCAATGAAAATAGACAACCTATCATCTAGCCAGCGTTCGGGGTCGAATGCGTCCGCATCGGGGCCCCATAGGGCAGGATTCCGTTGGGTAAGTACGGGCAGATACATGATCTGGGTCGATGGAGGGACATATAGATGCTCCAGAGGCTCAGGATATGTGCCGTCCGAACTGGGGAAAAGGCAGGGTTGTGGACGACTCTGTCTCTGGTTGATGGGCACCGGAGGGAAGAGACGGAGTGACTCGTTGATGACTGCGCGCACTGTAAAGTCACTCATGAATACCAATCTAGACAGACGCAAGCGAAACCACAGACTATATCTCATTGCCTTGATGGTTTCAAACGTGGGGTCACCACTCGTACCGCAATACTCGAGAACTTCTGCACGCAACTTCTTCGCTATGTCAGGATGACAGGCGAGGAAATATGTTATATACGTTAAAAGAGAGGAAGTCTGCAAAAAGAGATCTTATCAGAGACAAACATCCAGGGAAAAAATCATCTCATTAACTGACGGTGTCTCTAGAAGCCAGGAGGATGTTGAGTAGCTGGTCCTGAATGACTTTACGATCTGCACGTAGTCCATTGTTCAAAGGCTGTGAAAGTCATCCGAATGTTCTCACACACCTTCCGTGTGGTTAGCGAGGTACTCAAGGAATATGCTCTGGTCTAGGGAGCTCTCGACTCCTGCTTTCTGCATGTTTGATTTGTTTTCAAGCACCCGATCGACCAACGGATCTAGCCAACCCTTGATGACCTCCATACGACTGAGCTGCGGATCGCGTCCAGAAAGTTCGTAAACAGGCCAAAAGTATCCCCGTCGGATCCGCTTCACGATTGTCACCTGTGCAGCTTCGAATGCCTGCACAAACGAGCCGAACTCACCCTCGATTGCCGAGCCCTTTGCACCCATATGGGTCTTGCCTGGAACGGGAAGCTGCCCAGAGAGCGTGTCAACATTCTTGCCGAACAGAAACTCTGATGCCGCATCGAGACTGAACCTCGCGTAGAGGTCTTGCACTTCAACAGGTTGATTAGCAGCAGACAGCGAAGATATGAGTGCAATCGTGTTCGCTGTGTATTTCTCGAAAAGGTCGAAATCCGTTATGCGATCACGCGCGAAGAAGGGGCGAGCAAGCGCTCGGTGCTATGTCATTGTGTCAAATCGTTTAGGTCTGAGCATTGCGAACCTCACACCATCTTACTGACCATTTTCCAGTCCTGTGGTTCCAATTCAATATCAATACGGTATTCGGGGAGTGTCGCAGGGTTTTTACTCACCTCATCATCACGATTGAAGATGCCTTCGCCTAAAAACGTCTCCCTGCGACGAATTATAATGGGAGATACAAGTAAATCGAAAAACGCACTGGCGTTCCTTCTGCCTTGGCCCTCTCCAGAAATGGTTGTGTCCAGTAGTCAACATAAATTGTATATGTTTCTCATCCATAGTGATGATCTGCCGTGTTCAGTCAGTTGTGAATTAACCAGCACTGGCATGTCGTCATATGATAGACTGAGAATCCGAGATACGACGACAGGTATTCAAAAGCCGACTGCTCTTGCGGAGAATGGAGCTACAGAAACGTACCAGGTCTTGCCATAACAGCCTAAGGTTGAGAGTTGTGGCGCGATACTCCTCGAACAGATGCAACTGGAAAGTAGCAAGATATTGCGTCTGCATTGCTGCGATCAATTTGATATAGATATCGAAATTTCCAGGCCATTTTCCAACAACTTGAGGGACAGGCCTTGCGCCTAATCGTTTGGCTTCGTTGACTTGGATCCAGTCCCAGTAACAAAGCCGACCGTAGGCGTACACAGCAGCGAACGCGACGTATGCCGGGACAGTGAAGTACCGGAGATGAAACTTGGCTACATGCAAGACAGCAAACAATATAACAGAAGGGGTGACGATAATGCGCAGAAAATCATGCAGCAGGCGTCGGCGGTAGAAACTATCGGGATGCATGTTTCTCAGCTTCTTTGAGCACGATAGGAGGGGACCGAGCCACCACAGCGCGCGCCCTCATATATACATGTGGCATATCACATTTCCACGACACCCGCGTGAGATCACCGTCGGCCTGTATCAGCACCTGATGGCTGATTGCTTGTCAAATGGGCGCTGCCATCTTTACGGATAGATGGGGCGGCACAACACCCGATAGAATTCACCATTCGACCTCCGATGGCAGCTCGGGTTCACCCGAAAACCTGAACCTAGTACACGCACAACCCACCTTTTTGTGATATCCATCCCGAAGTTTACAGTAACCACATCTCATAATTTTTATACGTTATGCATGATGAGACCATGCGAAAGCTTTCCTGCAAACAAATTCAGTATAGCTCAAAATATACGTTATGCGACTCACTGTTTTAACTGTATTTGAGGGACATTCACATGATCCTGTATATCTCGTGATGCCCAGCGCTACACGTCTAGATTTGGAGAATTGCACTTAGTAAGAGCTACTGCGATGCAGTGGCATGGCATGAGATTAGCAGATATTTTCCGTGCATTACCTCTATTGGAAGTAGCATAAAAAGCGAACCATTGCTCGGGATAAACGTACGGTCCATGTGAAGAGGGCCCCCTTCGCGTCACTGCATTAAGCTGGAATGCATCTGCTCGCACAGAGGAAGCAATGCCGCAACATGGCATCGCCGCCCTGATTCAGCGCTAAGGATGCCAACGCACTCGACCACGAAGTCGTGGAAGTCGTGCTTCACACTGACCAGCGATCGCGGTGCATGGTCGAACTCAAGGCTGCAGATGATCAACTGTCAGCGCATGTGTATTCCATTGGTGACTGCCTGTCTGAATAAAGTCAGCATAGAGCGCACATGCATTTTGCGGGAAAGGTTTACACACCATTGCACAAGTGCGATTTGAGGTATCTGCGCATATTGTTTTCCACAATCACATTGCGACGTACTCAGCACGTATCCTTCTGCTCGCTACCAGAGTCCAGTGATAAGGATGTCTGTTGGCAAAAGCCAGCCTGGTCTTCGTGAGGTTTTGTCGTCCGCATAGACGGTCTCGCATCACTTCATATTGATTTATCCTCTATATTCTGCACCCCGCGAAGATGTGTCATGGACTGTGTTGTTCTAGAGGAGCATGATACAACTGTGCACCAATGACTATATATCACTGAGAAAATGAGGCAGAAATTTTGTCTGAGCACTTGCCGACTCCGGAGCCACACTTCAATCAAAACGAGACAGCTGGACGTATCGTGTTGAGTCTTACCAGACAGATACCTACAAGCTATCTCATCGCACAGTAGATCCGGTACTGACACTGCGAGAAAATCATAGGAGATATCATACACGGTGCTGCAAGCAGGCCAACCTCACGGATCCAGAAGACAAAGAAAGGAATGCGGTAGGCGCCACAATGAACACGTTCTCATTTCAATCTCCGCTTGAACTTGAATTGCCCTTGACCTTGCAAGCGCGTTCCCTTTTTGACCCCATCCCTCGCGGTTGATCACCCTCTTACGACCCCATCCACTCCCCAGCTTGTCTCTAATACTCCATGTACGTGTCAATTGCTCTGATATCCGTGTTGTCGTGTCCAGTCAGGTTGTAGATTGCGTGGATTGCGTTGAACGCGTGTCCTTGACGTGTCTTTGGTTTCGTGTGTTGTCCGTTCAAATGCTGATTGAACTTGGCACAGAATGCGTGAAATCGTTCACCTTCAGACCGGCCAGGTGTGTACCGCTTGCTGTAGTCGTAGACAGAAAATTGACATAGACTGTCTCTATTTAGTGTGGTAACCAAATTGGTGCGCGGTTCAGTTCGCGGGCAGACTGCATTATCTGATGCAAAGTCGTTCATCAGGTGCCAAGTTCTGGGAGGTGGTCTCCGATGAGCACGGTATCGAGGCGGATGGACAGTACAAGGGTACCAATGATCAGCAGCTCGAGCGGATCAATGTGTACTACAACGAAGTCGGCGCAAACAAGTACGTGCCGCGTGCGGTGCTAGTCGACCTTGAGCCTGGAACCATGGACTCTGTTCGATCTGGCCCGTTGGGTAGCTTATTCCGCCCTGATAACTTCGTCTTTGGCCAAAGCGGAGCTGGTAACAACTGGGCGAAGGGCCGTGAGTAACGCACCGTGTTTTGCGTTTGATGAGTATTTGCTGACGTGTCGGCAGACTACACGGAGGGTGCTGAGCTCGTGGACTCGGTCCTGGATGTCGTCCGTAAAGAGGCGGAGGGCACCGACGCTCTTCAAGGTCAGTTCGCTAGAAGCATGTGTGACAGTGACATGTGACAGTGACTGAAACGTTGTCTCGCAGGCTTCCAGATCACGCACTCCTTGGGTGGTGGTACCGGTGCAGGCATGGGTACTCTCCTGATTTCGAAAATCAGGGAAGAATACCCAGATCGTATGATGGCGACCTACTCCGTCGTGCCTAGCCCGAAGGTGTCGGACACTGTCGTTGAGGTGAATTCTTATTCTGTTGGTTATCATGTTCGCATTTGACTTAGGCATGTCCTCTAAAGCCCTACAATGCGACACTTTCTGTACATCAACTTGTGGAGAACTCGGACGAGACATTCTGCATTGACAACGAGGCGCTGTACGACATCTGCTTCAGGACACTCAAGCTGTCAACACCAACATATGGTGACCTGAACCACCTTGTGTCTATTGTCATGTCCGGCATCACGACCTGCTTGCGTTTCCCCGGACAGCTCAACTCCGACTTGCGAAAGTTGGCTGTCAACATGGGTAAGTACTTTAGTATGTCTGTCATGCAGTGGATAGTTGTTGATAGATGTCTAGTTCCTTTCCCTCGTCTCCACTTCTTCATGACTGGTTTTGCTCCATTGACTGCACGAGGCAGCCAGCAGTACCGGGCTGTCACTGTTCCTGAATTGACCCAGCAGATGTTCGACGCGAAGAACATGATGGCTGCCTCCGACCCCCGGCACGGTCGCTACCTCACCGTACGTGATCATTCTATATTATAGGCAACTTATCTTAATATTCTTCCAGGTTGCCGCTGTTTTCCGTGGCAAGGTGTCGATGAAGGAGGTTGAGGAGCAGATGCAGAATGTCCAGAGCAGGAACTCTGCATACTTCGTCGAGTGGATTCCCAACAACGTGCTCACTGCACAGTGTGATATCGCTCCCCGTGGGCTGAAGATGGCTGTGACGTTCTTGGGTAACTCGACAGCCATCCAGGAATTGTTCAAGCGTGTCAGCGATCAATTCACCGCCATGTTCAAGAGGAAGGCATTCTTGCATTGGTACACGCAGGAGGGTATGGACGAGATGGAGGTATGTTGTTTTGTTGATTTTATTGTGAATGCAGAGGAGCTCACTGATACTGGCATTCAGTTCACCGAGGCCGAGTCTAACATGCAGGATCTTGTTGCCGAGTACCAACAGTACCAGGATGCGACGTATGTACTCTTCTCATTTCTCACTTCTTGCTTGTTAATTGTTGTGTGTACAGTGCCGAAGAGGAGGGCGAGTACGAGGAGGAAGTCCCAGTCGATGAGGAATAAGCGCATCGTTCAGTCTTCTCGTACTGTATGGTGTCGCGATGCTTGTTCCCAAAAAGCTTCACAACATATTCCCTAACCCGTATCCACCTTTTATTGGTCGCTTTCCGAGTTTATTGCACGTCTTCTGAGCTTTTTCCTACCCTACCTTCTCGTGATCCACGCTGGCACCAAGTTACCCCTAGTCTGAATACCTGTGTCGTTGGTTCCGTTGTCGTTCCGTATCATGAATTTGATGACCTTTCCACGGGTTTCAATTGTACCGTTGGTATGGTAGTATTGTCTCCTGAACCAAAGACATGTAACAACGAAGGATGTACAGGCACCTCGACACGAGGTCATGCCTCGGCTATCCGACGTCCTGGACTTTCTAGGACTGAGAAGTCTGGGATAATTTTCAGTCCCGATTGTGGTGCCGAGACAGGTTGATCACAAGTGGCTCACTAGTGTTTACCGTTCTAGCCGGGAGCCCGTCCTGCCGCGTCCCTCTCTGTCTATCTCTCCAGGATGTCGAACAAATTTATTCAATCCTTCACCGAAATAAACTGAAGCTGATTCTCATTCTTAATTGTACCTTAGAATGTCTTGAGAGTCTTGATACAGAGAATATGAACAGTACTCTAGAGTTGGCAAGAGCAGTCAAGCGAGTGATCCTGGTCGACGAGCGCCTAGTGCCCCCCGGGCCTCTCCCGAGCGCGATGTCGAGCGGGTGGAGAGGATAAATGCGCCGAACGAGTCGCATTGGCGGGTGGTGGAATTGGGCCGGCGCGTCTATCTCAAGGAGACTGCAGCGCGCCCTGGACGATGGCATGCCTCAGCTGGGAAGATCGCGGATCACGCTGCGTGGAGATACCACATACCGTATAATGAAGCATGCTGGTATACTGTTATTTTGGGGAAGAGTAAGACGGCAGTACACATCAGTCTGCAGATACAGCACTGGCTATGACACCTTCTCATTGCCTCCCAAGACCCCGTCCTTAGACTGACCAGGAGATTCATCCGTAACCTCCTCGACAGCATCGTGGACATCTTCCTGATTTGCAAGTAGACCTTCTTCTAATGACGTATCAACTTGAGAAGTCACGATACTGGTATGCCTTTTCCTTGCGCCAGAATTTTCCTTCGACAACTGTAGGTTACAGCGTTAGTATCCACTCACCGAGGATGTCCGAATTGGCTTACGGCAACATATATAGCTGATGTCATAATGATAGCTGTCCCGATGATAGAGAGGCCGGAGGGTGTCGAGTGGAAGAATATCAGGTCATTCATCGTGGCGAAAATAATCTAGCAGAAACCGATACGTTAAGAAACCAGTGGGCATCGTTTAATGAGAATTCAACTACCTGAATGTATATCGCCATAGATCCACGGCCCGCAGTTTCACGTTGTAGCCCCATAGTGACGAGCATCTAATCCAGTCAAGAGATCATGCAATATGTATGTACAAAAACGAATCATACCTGTGAGCCGAATCCAAGAACAGTGATCGCCAACAACATAGCGATCCAGTCGATTCTCGTCGGAAGTATAACAGCGGGTCGAACCACCAGCATTCTGCATGTTGGAATTTAGTATCGAAAATCCTGGTCAAGCGGGACAAATTGCGAAACTCACACTATGGTCGAAGACACTACGCATTGCGACGAAAATGCTGCAACACTATGCAGTGGGTGCGCGCTCTTGCCAACGGCGCGCATCGAGGTATCTATGCGCAAAATAAGTCGGCAACAACAGCGCAATACACTGAACAGTTTACAAGCTCCCGTTGCACCGAACACTCCGATCATGGCAGCACTAGCGGGATTTTCAAGTATGATACTAAGCGTGTGTAACGAAAAGCCACGCACCCTACGGCACGCAATCTGTCGGCTGGCGTGACTGTCAGAAACGGCCCTTTAAGGATGCTCCGCCCATCAAGCGCAACCGGCGGATTGGAAATAGCACCGCCGGCTGATGTATTACCAAACAGAAAAGCGGGCCTTGCAATAAGCACTACGCCAATGAGGCTGCACACTAAAGTTCAACGTCATAGTCAACAGTTCTCCTGTCATGCTGGGACTGGCCAAGGCGTACCGCTGGCCAACGCCTGACTGCGCTTGAAGTCTTCCTTCAGCACAAGCGCGCCGACTACGGCAGTACACATAGGTGAAAGGAATTGTAAGACCGTCGCATCAGACAGGGACAGGTACTGGAGCGAATAATAAGACCCAAAGAGCCTCAGGAATCTCAAGATGGGGGAATTATTTCAAATGGGTTATTTGATGCATGACAAGTACATACCCACACACTCCACGGACTACAAGGAGCAATCGGATTCCCTTTGGGCCCAAAATAGGGTCGGATACCTTCGTGATAGACCTTGCAGATTTGAGCTGAAGTAGATCACGAGTAAGAAGATGGCGTATTACATGTATGTTACACAACAGGTCCAGGTAATGATCTAGGGGATTTGTTCAACTGATTTTGTTGCTAGCAAGACAACTGATTGCTCACCATTCGAATAAATATAAGCTGATACAAACAGGTTTTGAGTCTTTAGCTGTCGTATTGCGTACTGGTGAACAACGCTCACCTCAAGTGTGGGTACCGGAGGGTCGATGCTGTTGAGCTTCTTTACGAACAAGCTCATCGTAGAGCTGAACGCCTGAGCAGCTGCAATCAAAAGCAGGCCTGTGTTGTTTTGGAATGTTTCCACACATCGCAAGGAGAAGGATTTCCACCCAGCACGCATAGGCGACAGGCCGGCTGGATGTGCACCGAATTCCGCTGGTGGTCCTAGCATAGGTGTATGTTGCTCATCGTCCAGGCGAGCAAGCGGAATATCGCGATCGAAGTGTGTTGTATCTGGCGTCAGAGCGATATACGGTGCCCGGGATGAAGTAGACATCGTATTACACTACGATATGCGGCACCTGAATCTGTCTGTCGCTCGCCTATTATCAGTCCGTTTAGAGCAACCTCAGACTTCCCACCCCCTAGCTAGATGCAAAGATTCAAAGATACGGGTCACACGAGTCATGGATTGATACGATGGCGGAATATCCGAATATGTGCCCGCCGCTGCCCAGGGTTGGTACTCGTGGGCGCTAACATGATACCCCATACGATGGAATCACGTACGGCGGCCACTGTTACAGTCATGACTCATGACAGAGTCAGGTCAATTCAAACTAGCTATTACTGTTTTCTGTACACTCTCTTGGATGAGCCCCGCCTCCTGAAGATGATGAGAAGTATTACCTCGGTGATGGCTCTTTAGTAGGTCTCATGCACGATTATTATATCCAGATCACAGTAGTACCAGTATTCAAGCCCGTGATGTAAAAATCTCCCATGGCCATGGCACGGCAGTGACTGTAGTAACATTACACTCGGACTAAGTAATACCATTATTATATGGAACCGGGGTGGATGCGGGCTTGCCCTGGTGGCACAAAACAGCACAAATGTAACTGAGTACTACTAGTAGTGCGACACAAATTCCAAGTAAGTCACCGAGGGCTGCAGAATTCATTGAATAAATCACCTCGAAGCTCCCGCTGCACCAAGCGCATGGCAGCTCTAGTGGAATCAGCAGGCTTTGACTCGATTTCCTGTCGTGAACGGTCTCGCATCCGACGGCGCACATTCTATTGATGAGTGAGTGACGATCGTCAGCAAATACTGTCCTTTCCATGATGACGCTCCTGCTATCAATTTGGTACACAGAATGACTATCGAGAGATCACATCCAAACCCTGAATCCGGCCATTCACATGTCACAGACTCCATGAGTGGACGTTCAGTTCGGTGATGTTTTCCCCATGAAATTCTCCAGTTCGGCCTCTGCGAGCCGGCGCATGTACGTCCTCGAAACGTGCGGCGGCAGCTTCCAGAGTACAATGTCGAGTGGGTGGAGAGGATAAATGCCCAAACGAGTTACATCTGCGGCGGGGCGGCGTGTCCGTCTCAAACAGACTGCTGAGCGCGCTGGACAGCACATACCGTATGATGAAGCATGATGGTATATTGTTGCCCGAATGATGATCGGGAGGGGTAAGATGGCAGCACAGCACACAACAGGCTGCAGATACAGCACTGGCTATGACCCTTTCTCGCTGCCTCCCAAGACTTCATCCTTCGTCTGACCAGGCGATTCATTCGCATCCTCCTCCTCGACGGCATCGTGTACATCTTCCTGGTTCGCAAGTAGACCTTCTTCTAACGACGTATCTCCTTGAGAGTTCACGACACTGGCATGTCTTTTGCGTGCGCCAGAACTTTCCTTCGATAGCTATCGGGTACAGCGTTAATATCCACTCTCCAGGGACAAAACGCGTCCGCATCGGCTTACGGCAACGTAAATAGCAGAGGCCATAATAATGACAGTCCCGATGATGGAGAGGACAGGGGGTGTCGAGTGGAAAAATATCAGGTCGTTCGTTGTAGCGAAAATGATCTAGCGGAAAGCGATACGTCCAGAGACCGATATGATCAATCTGATGATAATTCACCTACCTGGACGTAAACTGCCATGGTGCCACGGCCTGCAGTTTCTCGTTGTAGTCCCATCGTCATGAGCATCTAGTTCGATCAGACGTCAAGCGGTATGCCTGCGAGAAGGAATCGCACCTGCCCTCCAAATCCAAGCATGCCGATCGCCAATAACATAAGAATCCAGTCAATCCTCGTCGGAAGTACAACAACAGGTCGAACGACCAACATTCTGCACGTTGTATCGGTGAGTAGTAGTCAACCAACACGGATTGCGAGACTCACGCTATAGTTGAAGACACTACGCATTGCGACGAAAATGCTACGACACTGTGGAGGGGGTGCGCGCGCTTTCCAATGGCGCGGATTGATGTATCTGTGTGGAAAGTGAATCGGCAAAAACAACGCAATACACTGAACGATTTACAAGCTCCCGTTGCACCGAGCACCCCAACCATGGCAGCTCTATTGGAATTATCTGAGTTTATATGAGTCTTCTATAGCGAATCGCCACGCACCCTACCGCACGTAATCTATCGGCTGGAGTAACATTCAGCATTGCCCTCTTAAAAATGCTCCTGCCATCAAGCGTAATGGGCGAATCGGATATGATGCCGGTCGATGCATTACCGAATATAAAAGTGGGCCGTGCGATGAGCACTACGCCGATAAGACTGCAGACTGATCCCAATGCTATAGTCAACAACTCTCCCGTCACAGTGGATTGACCAATGCGTACCGCTAGCCAACGCTTGGCTACGCTTGAAGTCTTCCTTCAGTACAAGCGCACCGACTATGGCAGTACACATCGGCGCGAGAAATTGTAAGACCGTGGCATCAGACAGGGATAGGTACTGGAGTGAATAATAAGACCCAAAGAGCCCCAGGAAGCTACGAAGGCATTAGTTTAGTGTATCATTCAATTAATATCAAACACATACCCACACACTCCGCGGAATGCAAGGAGCAGTCGGATTCCCTTTGGGCCCAAAATAGGGTCGGGTACCTTCATGATAGACCTTGCGGATTTGAGCAGGAGCAGCCTACGATGAATAAGATGGTGTATTACATGTATATCACACAGCAAGTCCATGTAATAGACTAGAAGATCCGTTCAGCCGCTTTTCGTAACTGGCAAAATAGCTGATAGCTCACCATTCGAACACATATTAGCTGATATGAATATGTTTAAGCCCGTGACCTATCGTTCTGATGAACAACGCGCTTACCTCAAGTGTGGGTACCGGAGGGTCGACACTGTTGAGCTTCTTTACGAATAAGCTCATCGTAGAGCCGAATGCTTGCGACGCTGCAATCAAAAGTAGGCCCGTGTTGTTCTGGAATGTTTCCACACATCGCAAGGAGAAGGATTTCCACCTAGCGCGCATAGACGACAAGCTGTCCGGATGTGCACCGACTTCCGCTGGTGGTCCTGGTACAGGTGTGTGCTGCACATCGTCCAAGCGAGCAAGCGGAATGTCGGGACCGAAGTGCGTTCTATCTGGCGTCAGAGCGACATACGGTGTCCGGGATGAAGCAATCGTCATAGTACCACCTGGAGACGAGTATTTCCTGTCGCTTCACACACCGTAGGTCTCTTCAAAGCAGCCTCAGCTTGGTTAGATGAAAAGATATGACGGCGCGCGAAATTACCTCCAGGTACCAGATAACCTGATAGTGTTGTGACTGCACGTGAGTACGCTCTCGTCGACGCTTCATCGGCCGGCCAAAAACAGAGCGTGCGATAAATAAATAATGATGGATCCAAGACATGATGCTTTCAGTTTTCAGTTTTCCTTCCTCCGTGTCTGGGAGGTAGGAGCCCATCTTGAGGCGATACTCGAGTCTCTGAGCTCTGCTGTATTCTTGAGTAGGTCACGTGAATCGCCCGATGAATATTCAATAAATTGTTTCGTGACTTTCCTCCCGAACTATGGCTATTAGTTTGTTTTCCATGGCATCTCTCGGATTGGCCTCCACCTTCCCAAGACGATAAGACGGATTACATTAGACTTCAGGCGTGACTTTTATGTCGAAATTACAGTATCCAAGTCTGGCACGGGAATGACCGAAGATATTCGTCTCCGACCTCCCAAGCGTGTTGCTGTGCGGGCGTTTGTCTGCAGAAAAATGCGTCGTGAAAATTTCATTCATTCAGTCCTCTGTCCTTCCCTCCATTTTCTCCTTGCACAAGCATATCCTCGCACTGCGTATGAACGCCATCCTTGTTATTACCGATTTTTTTCTAGGTCCATACAGGCCGAGATGACATATTTCATTGTACGTCGATCAAGTACTTATATGGCTCCAAAGTCATCCGCGAGACTATTTTCCGTCTGCTGGTCCTCTGTCCGCCATACGTGAGTGAAGTGCTTGTTAGCTAATTTCTCAAAGCTCCACAGTAAGTGGCTTCGATATACCGTTGCGTTTGTGCCAATTCCGTGTCGTTGCGATCCTCGATCGCAACATTATCCGGTCAGGTGTGTTATCGTAAGAACGAGCTCAAACTAATCTCTTGCATTTGTTCCTATAATCATCTAGAACCTAGACACGTCTGCCAGGCAGATGGGAACGTCCTCTGGGTTGTCTTGTTATTCACTGCTAATTAATCTCGTCTCGTGCGCCTATATCTGGCCCTCAACTGCGGTAGATTGACTGGCTCGCTGTTCTACCGACGGACCGCTTCGTGTTCCGGCGGTTCTGCTACTCTTGTCCTCGGCATTGATTACACGCTGAGGTTCTGCCCATCTGCTAAAGTTCTGAAAACGGTATAGCTCGTCTGTCTACCGCCCTATGCATATAAGGTAGGTTTATCGTGCTTCGTCTCAAGCTTAGTCGCCCTTCACTTCTGCTACGTGTCTGCGCCAACTCGCCTGCGCATGCTTTCGCTCGGCGATACCTAGGATCTCGCCATAAGCGCATATCGTTTCTTTGGGGCATGTCCACACGCGTCAATCTCTTACTTTAACAACATCCGGCCTTCTGGATCTATTGCCTGTCATCCCTGAACGTTAACGACACTGTCTGATACCGCGCTTGCTTCTGGGCCGTACTGCAGACGCCATCCCTGATCTCATCCGCTTGAGCGTTTCGCCCTGAGCTGCGAACGGATGTTCTTTCCACCCATTCTCGAAGAAAGCAGGGTCGGGTTGCTCGGGTAAGCACACTGAGAGTCGACCCTATCCTCATGGCATCACCTCCGTCTAGGAACGGCCATGCATGACGTCTTCCTTCTCACAGTCCGTCATATATGGGCATAACGAAAGCATATATTGCTCTGCCTACAGTACGGTACGTAACTACATGTAATCAGGTAGTAGGTGAAACGACAGGCAAGCAAGAAACATAACAACGGTGAGAGCCGGACATGAGAGAATGGATAACGGCTGCACGCCGTCTTTTACAGGTACCCTACACGTGTAGGAGTCAAGCGAGTGCAAGGAGCTAATGGGCGGGTGATGTTACGTAGGTCGGAGCAAGATGGAATAAGGCACTCGGGTGCACACGACAATGGGAAACGGGGAGGAAAGAGAACAACATGAGAGGTTATGTATATTACGACGCGATATTAACAATATGTGGAGCATACCAAGGGACCCAGAAACTAGCGGTAAAACCCTGCAATTACCATATCACCCGTGATATGTGGAGGTGAACTCTGGAGATGAGGAGAAATGGAGAGTGGAGCAAAGAGGCGACAGTCGGATGCGCTTGACAGCATGACGGAATATTACATATAGAGTTGAAGCATGTACTTTTGAAGGTTGAAGGCGGGGTGCGAGTCGTCTAGGGGGGTTCAATTACGTGTGTGTATGTATCTCCAGCGATCGATGCCAACCGGCCCTGACGAAATCTATGGATACCAAAACGAAGTCGGAATCGTACACCTCGCGAACATCTTCTCAACTGAAACATCGACAAAAAGCTTCCCAAGGCACAAAAAGGTCATCGAGACCACGTAGCGGGCATCTGCATGGACTGCGGCCGGTTCTGGACATGACCATACTGCTGGTCCTGGTGGACAGAATACGATGGAGGAGCAGCAGAAGCGGACTGATACGATGGGGGGAGCACCGATGTGACGTAGGTGTTCGTCGTCATCACCTGCGCTCTTGACGTGGCAGGAGTGGCGAGAGGAGAGGATATCATCGAGGTATTCGTCGCGGCCGTCGTAGCAGTAGAAGGAGTGGAATGTCTCGAGTGAGACTTCGTGTGCTGCAAGCACTCGTGTTGGCCGCTTGCGAGCAGGGCCAAACCGATCGCGCCGTGATCACCGGAATGCTGGTAATGATACCCTAGAAGAATAGCGTCAGATCCACGTCGCGACACAGTATCACTAGATCACCGGACTTACTGAGACCATTCATGTTCTTGTACCGCCTCTGGCATTCGCCGACGCCGCACGCATACGGCTTTAATCTCCGCTCAGCTTCTCGCTCTACTTCACGCAGCTCCGACTCGCTGATGGGCTCTCCATTGTCCTTCTGGCTGCGCTTGGACTCGAGCAGCGCCTGGAGGTGCTCGAGATCCTTCGGCGGTGCGAAGTTGCAAGAGCCGTGCGTCATGTGGTACTTGAGGCCGTTCGCCTGCTTGTACGACTTGTTGCAGTTCGGTTTCGGACAACGGAACGGTTTGGAGAGGAGTAGAGAAGTAGCGGGCCGAGACAAAGTCGTGCTTGCCCGGATAGCGTTCGCCGCTGCACCTGACACTGACGTCGAGGCCGGCGCCACGGCGACATTGCGGAATACAGTTGAGCCCGGGGCTGGCGACGCGACACGCGACGACGCAGGGGTGCTGTCGGGCGTGTTGCTAGCACTGTTGTTTAGCAACAGGGCCGGAGGAACACAAGTCGACCGCCCGGCGTAAGGGTTGTTGGGGTCGGCTATTGCCGAGCCGTCGGGTACCGGCGCGGAAGAGGCGGTAGGCGAGGGAACAGTCCCAGGGAGCAGCGATGAGTAATCGGAATATCCAGAGTAGGCGTTGAAGGCCTCCTCCGCGCGACTGCTCATCATTGAGCGGGAAGGGGGAAATCCGACAGATAGGGGAGAATGGCCGGAGCGCGACGGAAGGACAGTCGTAGTGTCGAACGCTGATATGGGAGCGGGATGCGGTGATGAACAAGCTGACGACGGGTGCGACCCTGGATAGAGTGCGGCACTCGGGTAGGCGGAAAGCGGCGTCGAAATGGGAGTGTCAGGGGGCGAAGGTGCCCCCGACGACGGAGCGCTCGCATGATCCATATCAAGTTCCATGTCGTCAGGATCAAACGAACCTTGAGAGTAGGAGGGAGCCGTGGGTACACCGTGTATCTCGGGGAAGTATGAGCCCTGCATCGACGAGCCAGCTGTTGTCGAGCTGCCTGCCTGCATAGACCCCTGCGGAGCGTACGGGTCCACTACGACGACATGGCACTCTTCGAAGTGGTCGACGAGGGCGTGCAGGTCTGTGAGATTTAACCCGCAACACGTGTAGTCTCGGCACTTTGCACATCGTCAGCCCAAGGAGAATATCATGATTGTCATGTTGGTACTCACGAGCTCTTCCTGGCGCTCAAACATGCTGAGTGCGTTTACAATTGACCCTCGATCGCTCTCAATCGATGAGGACATTTTGCCGAATTTGAACTCGTTCGGACTTGATGAAGAAGGTGGTACGCCATTTCAGTTGTTATTAATGTTATGCGGAAAGGGGCGAATACTCACTCTAATGGACCTAATAAGACTCCGGGCGAAGCTCCTGTGTAGAAATGGCTCCCAAATGAGCCTGCCCGCCATGATGCTGGGGAGCCGATGAGGCGACGGGTGTAAGATGCAGGGTTGAACGATCCATTCTGGCCAGTAAAGGAACCTGAAGCCATAGTGAAATCGTCGTTTTCGTTCGACTGGAACGTGATGGGTTGAGCAGTAGCCGCCATATTAAAGTCGGATGAGAATGCCAGTGTGTCTTTAGCGATCGTAAAGGATTGATTGAGCTGTAGACAGGGGAACGATGCTAGTGCCTGCTAGTCAAGTAGAGATCGTCGTCGAAGGCGTCGACTGGAGAGGGGTGAGCGAGCGGAGATGGCTGATGGAGGCTCGGGTAATATACCACCGCGCCAGCAGGCGCCACATACTCCGGGAACTGATCCCCCTGCTAAATATGCCACAACAGAGCCAAATAGCGGCTACGCTCGCGAACCCTAACCACGTTCCCACGGAGGTGGCTGTCCAGCGCTATATGATCCTCCCGCCCTGTGCAAGGTCTGGGCAGTCCGTGTCCGCAGCCTGGCGGTTCCGTCCACAGATGCATTCGGAATACCTCAACCTTGTTCGCGACTGCGTCTCGGCCGTCGATGCGCACAGCAGTGTGCAATGTCCCCGAGCCTCAGAACCCACTGTTCAGCCGGCGATTCCGCTTTCCGCGCTAGAACTCGTGCCGTACACGCACACATAGCGAATAGCGAACACGCTTTCCCATCTGTTGCGAGAACTCCCATCGCCTTATTGAACCCCGCTGCATGCCTTTGTGCTAGCCGGCAACGCCCCCGTACGCATGTACAGCACTTGCCCACACTGATCAACGTGGTGGGTGTCTTGCCTGATGCGAATGGAGTTGGATAGGCCTGATAGCGAAGCCATTGTGCCATATCTGGCTCAGCAGTGCCCACACCATTGTTCCGTCAAGTCTGAAGCGTTCAGTTGAGCGCGCCGGACACAGCTCGGCGTTCCACGTGTATTACACTATGGCGGGCGATCGATGGCAGGCCGATCACACTGGACGTCTGGTGGCGTTCCTCCGGGTCAGTCGGGATCGATGGCGGGGGCGTCGGGCGTCGGTGGCCACCGACACATGCATGCCGCGTTGCGGAGCGCCACGCCGAGACGTTCAGCCGCCCGACTCTCTCCAATCCCCATACCATCTATTCAGTCACGTATACTGAATGAGACTTGACTTGAATTGTCACGGTCATAAACTGTTTTGAATTCTACATGGCGCTTATCAGATACTGGAGGTTTATGGTCTGTCACGCGCCGTACCGGCGTTTGTCACGTATCACAGGGTGGTACGCTGGCTTTGTTTACTCCACTGTGACGGCCTGCTAGATCCGCGTTCCAACACTCGTCAACGCCCCGGGATTTCTAGTGGGTGCTGGAATACCGACGCTACACGCATCCCCAGCCGGTCCATCGTAAGCCCAGGCCAGCTTGCGCAAGCCTTGCTGACTACTTCTCGAGTTGAAGGCGGTGCGTTTGACATGTCCGCCCCTTCCGCCACCCTCCTAATTCATATTCGACCGGTAGAACATCGCCCGGGGAGTACCCGGGTGTACATGAAATGGCTCGGTGCTACTCCACCTTCGCCCTGTAGGCCATCAAGGTCTGGTCATTACATGATCTCCTACTCTGAATCGCGGGCGGATCCCTCTCCTTCATCTGACAGCGCTATCCTAAATCGCCGGAGAAGGCTTGACCGCGTGCTTCGAGAAACCGCGAGCTGCGCAGCTCCATTGCGGTGCATTGTATGTCGTGGACCAATGGTAAGCAGCCTCTCGCAACTCTCGCCGCTTGAACGAGTCAACTGTCACAGTCACAAATCCTTTGGGGCTCTGTTCCGAGAAAGGCTTCACCGAGTTTTCGACATGCGATTGATACGCAGGCCTGACTCGAGAGTCAGTGTTCGAAAGTTATGTCGCCAAAATAACATAGGTACGCATTGACTTGTCAATAAGCGTTTGAAGGCTTTCACGAGCTGGAAACAACTCTGATGTCTTATGCAGTTGTAATTTAAATCTAATAGTTCGTGCCAAGAGCCTGCGTTCCCACTCGACCTTACCTCTGTACTTAATTTCTGCAAAAATCACATTCGCTGGTGGGTCAAGCTCCAATGGTTCGCTCTCTCCATACAGAGACGCCTTGTTAGATTGACAATACTATCGACCGACTGAACCTCAAGCTAGGGTTTGTCACGCATCACACGGCGTCATGTGTCACCTGTCACAGCACCCGGTCATGGTGCGGCATACCGCCATTGCTGCGCACCTCGACGACCCGTCGTCTGCTTCTTCGGAGCAAATACATGCGGTATGTCGGTCTCGAGATGTACCCGCTCATTGAATGCTAACCTCACCAGCATGGTCAGGACCGCGTATTCGAAACGCAGCCCCACTCCCGAACCGAATCCCCGCACAGCATGACGCGGCACGAGAATACGCCTGTCTCGTCTTTGACCTCCCCGTGAGGGCTTGCGTGTGCACTTACGCGTCCTTCGCGTCCTTCTTTGGCTCTGTGCCGTCTGCTGACTGGTGGTGTCCCTTGGATGGTATTCGCGGGGTAACTACCGGTCGATGCTAGCGCGCAGCTCCGTTCCTCGACCGGCGTGACACCACACGAGTGCGTTGTTCTCGCCTTCACATGAAGGCTTACTTGTGCGCTTTGAGAGCTTCTCAAGAATGATGTGTCGCCTGCTGACTCGTTCTGTCTAACTGCCGTCACCTTCTCCCTTAAAATTGGGCGCGCTCGCGCGGTCTCATGACCTCCGTCTTTCGTAGCTTACCAGTGGTCGGCGAGTCACCCGTCTTCAGGCACATTGGCGGCATGCAATTCATGCCTGGTGTATGGCGTTTACGCGTCCTTCCAACGTATCTCATCTGACCGCGACAGGGCAACGGGATAATCCCCACCCCATTCCCTCTTCTTTCCAAGCGCCGCTTTGTTTGTCCGCGCGCTCCCGCTGCATCGTCTCCGTCATACAATAGACGGGATTACCCACTCTGTGGCCGCCTCTGCGTCTAACATAGTGTGCATGTTTGCGTTCCTCATCATCGAATCACCACCGTCTCCGCGGGACGTTGTTTCATGATCTCTTCATGGAGGCCATCATCAGGGGGCCCGTCGTACTACATCCGAGACTCGCCCGCAGCTCCAGGAGGGCTGTCTCAACATGAAGTGAAGCTCGGACTACCCCTAAGTCGCAAACAGGTTCCGGCCGCATAAACCGTTGCCGCCGCTGGGGCGTCCTCAACCTTGACCCGTTAAGGCGTCCGCCGCTCCCATCTGGTAGGATCCCTTCGCTTCGGATATTCGAGCTACTGGATCTGTTCATCCGAAGCTTCGACTTCATTGAGCTGCCCTGCGCTGCATTGTCCGGGCCGCATGTACGTCCCATAACATAAGGTTCGGAAGAACCGCGTGTGACAGCAATTCTGCATGAAGCGTCTCGTCCACCTGAAGGGCGTGGGTTGTTCTCACCACGGTGCCGTCAGCGTTCAGTATGGGCTGATCGTTTGGGTCCATGTGCACCGCGAGACGCTGACGAGACGCTCCTGAGTGTCTTGGTAAACGTAGATCCTGGGCCAATGGGGGATCTAGCCGAATTTCTCCGCGGCAGTTCCCACCCTCTTCTAGACTTTCCTTTTTCGGAATACGACGCCTGTTTGTTCGGTATGTTGGCTCTGGAGAGATTCCGTTCTGTTTGTGCTCGATCGATTGGCATGCTGAATCTTGACGCTGACGACGGCGGTACGAGGCGAGGAATGATGATCCAGCTTCCTGGTGGTATCGGCCGACGACCCCTGTCGTTAGGTTGCTGTACGGTGGACCATGTGGATGATTGCCCTCATGTAGCATGAGTGGCAGGTCGAGGTATTTGGAATTACTACTGAAACTGGCAGCTTGGGCTAGCCTCGGACCAGGCTTGCAGTCAACAGTAGCGCGGTATGAATGTTGCACTTGCATCGAGTCCGACAGGAGGCTGACTGCATTCAGTTCCTGTTGTGCCTGGACGAGCACCCACGTCGCAGGCAGTGCTATTCGGAATAGCTGGGATATTCGTAATACGCCCTCACAAATGCTTCGGCGGGCTGGCAAGGCGCTGGATGCCGCCCAATGCCAACGACTGCATTTGGTCGCGGATACGGCTGTAGGGGGAAAGCAATTGAGCCTGTTCGGTGAAGCGCAATATCGGGATATTCAATCTCGTGCGATCGAGCCCGCAGGCCCTGGCTGATCGAGCATATGGCGTTGTGGAGTCGGCGCCTGGCTTCCGCTCATGGCCTCGGAGCCGAGACATTCATAGTGTCGTTTGTCTCCTGTGGGCGCAGGGCGGGATGCCATACATACTCAGGCACGGAACAACCTAGATGATTCGAACCAGTGTCTTTGTCGTGTTGCGACGCCCCATTACTGTAACATGATGACAGGGCGGGATGCCATCACCCGTAGCGCGGGGCATGTGAATGGAGTGGGAATCAAGAGCCTGCATTCATTTCGACGACTTAACTTCCATTGGCGGGAGACAACATTGCAAATGTGGCTATACATGCATTGTACTGTTTTTGGCCGGGTTGCAAAGGTGAAATGAATGGAAGCCGCACCCCGCGATGCGTGGTGATCCGGATCTGCTGCGAGGCGCCGATCCCAGATTGGAGCACACAGCATATTCGCAGTGTTTGCGCTGCACAGCATGACTGGGCAAGAATCTCACAGCGTCCGTTGTTCACCGGGGGAATGGCTGCAAAAACTCTAGAGGGATGTTGTCGGTCAGCGGAAGTAGGAGAGTTAGTGTACGGCGCTGCTAGTGCAGCAGATTATTTCCAGTGGTAGCAGAACTGATATCCCTGCAAGTATTGCCAAAGTAATGGACAATTGCATATTCAGCCTTTGGGAATAACTCAAAACGGCGTGCTTCTGGAGCTTCAGACGCAGTAATGGACGTTGCTTAGGATTTGTTCCGCCGATATGTCACTTCAAAGCCGTTGAAGAGCAGTCTGGAGGCCACGGGGAGCGCGCGGTCAAGAGAAGGAAAGGGTTGCCCAACCTCGTCGAGCCGAGAAGAAAATTTGAAACCGTAAGCAAAATCTGACAGCAGCTTCAAATACGCCCCATCTTGTTAGAAAACGTGGTATCGTATACCTGGTGTGATGGCACAGAGCGATCCTTATTCTTCGAGGTAGTCAACATGGGGAACAGACAGTCGACTCGATCACTGTGGCTTTCGTATCACTATTTGCCCAAGCCGCCAACGCGTCGGATAAGAGGCTTGGACAAGGCAAAAAAATTGTAAGGCTGTGATGTGGTGATCACCAGACCTTGAATACCCCGCAATCCCATAAAAACGAGACATGAAGCGGGGAAGTGCTGGTCTATGTACAGCCATAGCTGCGAATTGAAGTGGATGAGCCTGGGCCCCTTTGCTGCACGCGACCAATTTTTGGAAAATCAGCTGAAGATGCATTTCCCGGTGTACGTAACAAGAAAGGTCTTCGAACGACAGCATGCAATGAACCTCAAGCGGATCGCAAGGCTGTCCTGCAGAACCAAATACCGGACAACCCAAGTATATGGCTCGGAATTGCCGACCCCATTCTAGTGCTTGCGTCAGCGCCGCAGCAACCTAAATTTTTTGATGAGCACTCCACACAAAGCAGACGTGGCCGTAGGAAAGGACCTACATGGGTCACAATCAAGGTACAGAACGACGAGCAACATGGAAATGGACGTGCCAAAAACTACCGGCGTGTTTCACCGCACAAACAACCGCTTGCTTCTCAGTGGGCGGGCGGCGCCCACTCGCCCTGTTTCCTGCTGGTACATCCGATAGGCCTCACGCAGGTGGTCTGGCGAGAGCGGTCCGGTCTCCCCTCGCCGTTCTTGGACGGCTCGCGCTGGGTTAATTTTGCTGAGAACAACCGGGAGGACTGATCCGATCGGATGAACGAACCTTTTTCGATGACCTCGCCAACAAAAACCTTTGGCAAAACCGGCTACTATCTGGGCTACGGGCTGCGAAACTTGCTGGCCGAGAGTTTGTTGGATGACCTGCAACCCGGTGAGGAGGGAGAAATCAACAGATTACGGGAACATTACTTTACGGACGGCTTGCTTAGGCAGGGCGTGTCGTCGGTATGCTTCAAATCGGTCATATTGCGCAGGGCTGAAATTGTCCATGAGGACTCTGAATAAATATCATTTTCCAATTAGATATAAGCGGTGGACAATGAGCAGACAAGCTGCATACTTAAGATTGTCTTTCGACTGGCTCTGGAAAGACAACTGAGCGGAGTAGTCATCCTCTGCCATCGCAGGCAGCATCTCATCTTCGCCCTCAACGTCCTCCTCACCAGGCGCCACAGTTCCCGCTGGGCGGGGTAACGTTGAGTCTCCTGCAGTTGCATTGCTTGTGGAAGGAGCACCAGGCAGACTGATCACGCCCCCCGTCTCCGAAGTAATTGTAGTAGACTGCTGTGGCTGTGGCTGTGGCTGCTGGTCTGCGGTCGCATCAGTGCTGCTTCCAGCCACGAAGGAATTGGCATTGGCAATCGTACTCGCAGGTACGTTGTGCCATTGTAGCTCTGTGGGCTGGCTGGAGCCCGGAGCTGGTGATTGCGTAGGTGGGCGGGGAGAGTTGGTGGCTGACACACTTCCCGCCTTGGGCTTGCGACCACGCTTCGAGCCTGGGCCTCGGGCTCCTGGAGCGGTACCAGCTGGAGTTCCTGGTATATTAGAGGCGATAAAAGTGCGTTCTGGCGCTGGATATGAGGCGAATGGGGAGGTCATGGTGGGAGTAGATGGGGAGATAGAAAGGAACTGCTGATGGTAGCTTGTGTTACTCGTAGTGCGCACGTTCTAGCTCGTACAAACGAGGTAGGATTCTACGTTATGATCAGAATGCGCACGTTCTTGAGTTGAAATGGTGGCGAGTCAGAGAGATCTCCTTCGTGAACCCTCAGTTTGAACTTTGAAGGTAATCACCAGATTCAGCACGCACCGCAATCTGCCAGGAGGAGCCACACGTGACCGAGGCAGCTCACTGGCAGCCGCGCGATTACTTTTTACTATGGATTAATAGACCTACTGCACTAAATTGTGCAACATTCAGATGTGTTCATTGTCTGCAGATAGGGTGTCTGCTTTAGAGATCAACTTCAAGCATCATTATCGTCCGATTTGGACATGGTAGTATGCCTACACACCCCCATGTCGGTACCTTCCTTATAGAGTAAGTTTGGGGCCCAAATTCGCGAAGTTTGGTGAGACAAGTTGAAACCTGGCTTGCTGATTGGCTACTGGTCACGCATGGTTAGGGATAAGTCCTAATTAGTGTAAGTAACTGGTAAGTATTACGCCGCTGTACGCGACGCCTGTCCGGACGATGCCGAGGTCTCGAATCTGCACTCACATCTCTGCTACTACTACTACGCACAAAGAGCACCGTTATGTGTTGCGAGGCATTCTGAAACTATAGTCTATAGCGAGCCTCCACAGCCCTTTACGCCGCAGGCTGAGGAAGAGAGAGTGACGTACGTTCAAAACGTAAAAACCACCTGTAAATTGCTGACATAGGCCGTTAGAAACAGCAAATTAGTGTCTATCAAACGCACGGATTCTCAGTAGTTTCAAGCCAAACCACTGGCCAAAATACTACATTTAAGCACTCCTGCTTGTAGCTCTTGGCATTAGCGGCGTAAAGTGTGGTGAGTAGTTGAGCGGCATATGTATGTCAAAGTTGCCTAACGGAGCGTTCTCATAGGCTAGAGGCGTCCTCAATGGCACGCAGCATGTACAGCCCATCTCCTTCGCCTAGTCTTGACTCGGATCACTTTTCGGATTCTTCTGGCGTCGATGACTTGACCTCCTACGCCGACGGCGATTTTGGACCATCAGTATCTCGCCCAGGCTCACCCGGGGCGGCTCACTCCGACCTTCAGGGTCAAGAAGACGATGCCGAGGTAGATACCATGACTTGCATGTGGGAGGACTGTGGCAAGGTCTTCAATCATCTGCCCACTCTCATCGATCACATCCACAATGGTGAGTCATTGTCTCAATAGGCGTCGTTGATGTGCTCATTGAAATTGGCCAGATCATATCGGAGTGCACAAGTCAAATTACACCTGTGAATGGGCTACCTGCACACGTCGAGGGATCGCCCAGACCTCCCGATTTGCGCTCATATCTCACATTCGATCCCACACCGGAGAAAAACCATTCACTTGTCCTAGACCAGGTATGATGGCGCATCTACCGCCACCCGCTCTATTAATATCTGACTCTTATTCTCCCTATTTAACCTTCCATAACAGAATGCGACAAGTCCTTCACGCGTTCAGACGCACTAGCGAAACATATGCGTATACAGCACAACATATCGCCGCCTCTTCCGGGCCGTGGTGGCAATCGTAAACGCAAGAGAGGGAAGAACCCGATACGAGCGTCCACGCACCTGAGCCACCTTCATATGGGTACACTACGTTCAAGGTGGAGCCGAACGCAAATACTGACCTGCATTCAGCGGACATGGATGACTCTCGTATGTCACCCGCCGACGCGAATGGTGCCTACAATGGGGCTGCTGCACCCAGGCCAATGAGCCCAGAATATCCTGATTATGATGACACCGAGGACGACATACCTCCGCATCTTATGGCCGTCATGGATCCTGCCACAGGCCTGATCATGGGACGGACGCACGCCATGGTCAAATACCTGTTGATGAAGGCCAAGCATCGCTGGGCTCTTGATCAACACGAAGCGCTCGTCGAGGAGCTGCGTGTGCTCAGATACGAAGAAAAATGCTGGAAAGAACGAAAGGATGCTCTTTTGGACGAACTTCTGCGCATTCATTTTGGGTGAGGGATGCGTTTATTATGGAGTGGATGCTTTTTAACCCGTGTTTCGGTAGGTCTCGGGCTGAAGAGCTCGCCGCACCGCTCGTCATGGCTGCCCAGAATCACTACGAATACCCTTCGGAACACGATGAACCCAGGTCCTGATCAGCTAGGTCGTGTATTACTTGTAGGATAAGCGCTAGTCTTGTGTGTACGTGTTCTTACCTCTGTTCGTGTTTTGATGCCTGTATCTACCTATAGCTTGTTCCTGTGGTGAGCAATTGAAGTCGAAAGATAATGGAATAGCCGGAGCTCACTGCTCGATGCATGTTCCCTGCACCTTGATCGGATTGACGCGAACAAGCGCCCAAGATGATCGGGGTTGGTGCGCACTTACTCGTCCTTGTCTTTCTAATCTGGACTAGATCCCATTGTCTCTGAAGAGAACAAAGAGAAGATATCAAGCCCCGACGACCCTTGTCCCGTGACCTACGTGGCCTTCGAGCCACACCTGTGGCGGTGGCGGTTACCTTCGCCTTGACCCTCCTGTTTCGTTTAAAAGGCCGAAGCTTTTGTCTGCGCCACATCCTCTCGACCTGACCTCAACCCCCATTGAGCTACTGTTGAGCGACTGAAACCCACCCAACTTATCCTCAGGCTCACTCTTCCTTCCAGACATACCCAAATAATTATACAATGGCTATCTCTCAAGTATCAGCTTCCAACCTCCAGCCTTCAGTCGGTCCCCACAGACACGAGAATGTCCTTCCCCGAACAACCTTTGCCGGAAGGCCGCACCATCAGCGCAACGGGAAAGCCGAATGTAAGTCTTGCGCAATATTATTACCACTACTCGCTCGTAATAAATTATTTCAGTTGTAGTCGGTTCTTCCAAGTCTGCACAGGAAGCGGGCGGCGCCGGAGCAACGTCTTTCACGGCTATTGCAGGCCCAAGCCGTCTGCCGCCTCCTCCCTTACAACGTGGCCAGTCCCCATCTGCGTCCTTACGGTCGCTTTCTCCACTTCGCGGCTCTCAGGATCGCACACCTCCTCGGTCTCGTGCGCCACAACCTGAGGAGCCATTGGACGGCGCATCTGAAGAGGACGTGAAGCCCTCGCTAAACGTCGATGTTCTCCCACTTCATGTGGGAGACATCAAATATGAATATCCCGTCAAGGCTCCGCTGGATCCCAACGATCCTAACTGGCTCGAGCCTATGATGGCGCAGCTCCGTCGCGAAAGACGGGTGGTCGAGGATCACATTGAAGATTCGCACATGATCATGGGCCAGGTCACGAAGGAGCTCTTCCTCGCTCGCGCGGAGCTGAAGGAAGAGAAGAAAGAGACCGATGACTTGTTGAAGTTCATCGGAAAAGCGGCTGGTTCCGCATTTTTGAAGTCCTTGCTGCAGCAGCTCGAGCAAGGCGACGGTGAACTCTCCGCTGAGAGCGAAGGTGAGGATGTGCCGGATGCATTTGCCGACAAAGGTCCGCGTCCTGCGTCGCGCAAGCGTCCACGAGAGGACGACGTCGAGGACGACGAGGACAGTGGCCCTGAGCCGAAGATCAGGGATGCATACAAGCGGCGGAGGCAGGAGCTGAATGACAAGCTCAAAGACTTCCCCATTGCCCCGCCCAAACCTGGCGGAGGCAATGGTCCGGAGGCAGGGCCTTCGCGCCCTACAAAGGGAGGGAAGGGCCTCGCGTATGTCGCCCAGTTCCTCGAGCAACCTTCGCCTGTCGACGAAAATCAGACGGCGAACTCGTCCACATCGCGTGCGGCTGCTGCTCAGCAGCATCAGGATGATCTTCATGATCTTTACCTCAACCCTGGTGATGTCGAGGAGAATGCAGTGGGGGAGCTTCCTGTCGCGAGGAGACCGGAAGAGCCCTTCGGTGACGTCGGCGACGCAGTTACAAGACCGGATGGAGCCATTGTTCCGACCGCAGGCCAGCGCGGCTCAGACGACTCTTCCCATCGCGCGGGCACCTGGGATCTTGTCTTATGGAGGGGCAATGGGTCCAACGTGCACGACCCAGATCGCTCCCCCATAGCTGGCCCGAGCAGGTATGGGCTCCTTCAGAGCGGTCATGATTCCCCAGCGGCTGATACGTTCCTGGGAGACCACGATGAGGTGATGGTCGACGATCGGTTTTTACTTGACGAAACCGCAGTACGCCAAGCCGATCATCTCCCAATACCTGGCGACGAAGGTGAAGTCTACGGTCAGCGACTGTCTAATCCTGACGGAGGAGCCCGCGACGACGATGAGGATGGCGAGGAGGACAAGAAGGGCAATGAACACCCAGGCGTGGATGAGGAAAGCGATGCCAGCGACGACGACGACGACGATTCAGGCAATGACGATGGTTGCGATGAATATGGCAGCGACTTCGGAGGAGAAACCGAGGACGAGGGAAACGAGGACGAGGAAAAAGGAGAAGCCATGGGCGAGGAGGAGCAAGAACGGAACGAAGAGGAAGAAGACGAAGACTGGTACGAGGAGGAGAACGGTGAGAACCCATACCTGGATGACTACGACGATGAGTCCAGCGACGAAGAGCGCCCCGCTCCCCGGGTCTACTATCTCAACCAAGCCCAACAAGCCCCGCCTGCAGCCCCACCAGTTCCATTGCAGCCTGCCAACGGCGCCAACCTCGGGAATGGACCATTGTTCCCCAACCCTCTGCAGAACCAGAACGCCGCTCCCCCTCCAGAGGACTACGAACCCGAGATGGTATCCCGGCAACGTGACCACGTACATGGAAATCATGCAGCGGGTTATTACATTGTCGATCCAGGAATGTCCGATCGAGAGCATCGACGTGTAGTGCGTAGGATGATGGCAGAGAACAGGGCATATGAGAGGGAATACCTGGGGATCGAATCAGACGACGACATAGAGGACTCACCACGCACCGCGCCGACTTCGTGAGTTACTTCTTTCTCGTTGGCATTGCTGTCAGCATCGTAGTGGCAATCCTGGATCGCTTGATTTTAACTTTATTCTTATGTACATAGCATCTTGGCTCGTCTCCTTGTTACCTCCCATTTTGTATTGGTACTGTTCGTCATCCTTCCTTATTTTATTGTCTGTGAGATGAAATCACTATCCTTCTCGTGCTCTTGGTGTCTTGCGACGGGTGTGGAGATGAGATTGCCTGCCGCCTCCTACTAGGTGCAACTCGGAGTAGGCCTGAATGAGCGCGATCACGTGTGTGACGCGTTTTTGGCGACGCGACACCCGAGCAATCATTTCTACCTTTGCCGAGTCGTATGTCACATTTCGACGACTTCGAAGGGACCTCATTTTCAAAAGTAAAATGTGCCAAAGACACAGGAGCAAGTATCATCGGAGCAATGCATTGAGATGAGCATGATGATGATTCTTTCACGTCACTTCGTCTGTCCCGCGCGCATTTAGTCACGACAAAGTGAACAGAAGCAAGCTCGGTACCAACGTACATACACAGCAGCTATTAAGTAGAAAAGGTAGATTCCATATGTTTTCGTCACGTCTGTAATAGAATATACTCTTTTTTCTTTAATTCTACGAATTTATATAATACAATATATTCGATAGCTAAGCCCGCACACACTGTCTACATAGGGCGTGGCTCTCGCGGACTAAAAATGATACTAAAAAATCCATTGCGCAACGCTCTCTTCACTTTTTCCGCGTAATTTTACCATGGTGAGTCTGCAGTAGATATTTTCAATGAGGGGCCATGCTCAAAGTTTTAACAAGATATGTCCAGTCAAGGCAAGCAGCCCATGAAACAGTGAACTCTTTCGACAAACAAAGGCTAGCAAATGCCCGCCGAGAAACTTCGCCATCAATCATGCAATTGGTATCAAACCGGAGGCACCTTCGATCCTTGATATTTAGATATGTATACAGAAGAGAAATACTCAAAGGTATCTATCTGTATTGCAGACTTCGACGGTCTGATGAATCTATCAGATCCATGGCATTTCAGAGTAGGACTCTCACCACGCTGCAAGCCAGACTAACAAGTAGCCCATGGGAGTCTTAAACAAGGTGAACACCTTTGACTCGCCAGCGCAATCAGTGTTATACACCGGGAGCAAGCTTGTATGGGCCGAGATCAGTCTGATGATGAGATTGACCCTAATACACTCTGTCTCAAGAACTCAGATGGCTTATATCAATGGAGTCATATAAGGATTGCAAAATGCAAGACACCATCAGACACTCACCATTCACTGCAAGGGGATGGGCTTGTTATGAGATCCACTTTCGTTAGTAGTCATTGTACGGCACCATCAGGGAGGATTCGGAACGCATAGACTTGCGGATACGTGAGTAAACCCAAAGTCTCCGAATGCAGACGCACACTGATTCAGAAAAATGAGGTGGTTTGACAATAACTTGGTCCCTACCCCAACTCGTGTGTACCCGGGAAAGTGACAGAGAACTGTCGTATCCGCCGAACTCCATTGGACAGCATTGGCGTTTATACGACGGCCCTAATTTGACCACAAGTGAGTTCCCAGCATGCAATTTGCCTGCAGCCCAGATCTGATAACAGCATTGCCCCAAGGCATCCAGAGCAGTCACACGACAGAGCACGACGAGAACACGACTTGCGGAGACAAACCGTGCACCAGCGCCAGACACTGTGTGCACCACAGCGACCGAAATTCGACCGTAGTTGGGTCGAAAAGCGTCTTTCGATCGCTAAAAGGATGTATTTGGTCGAAATCGAAAAATGTACACATTTTCGACCCTGCCACTTCGGTCGCTTTATAAGTCGTTTTCCGTCCGTTGTCGTGCATGCCGCACAACGTTTGATACACGGGATCATCCGAGCACCACTTGTGATGAGTCATCCAACACTGACATCGCCACGTACGTCTCATTTACGTCTCGTCTCTCTCTCCAAGGCCCAACTCTCCCCCCTGGTGGATGTCAACGCGCAGCGTATGTACTATGCGCGGTCATACGCTGTGCATTGATACCCGCACTGGGGAGACACTGTACTGTCGCTAATTGTCAATGGCGACATACGTGCACTCGCCTCTTCCGTCACTTACTCCTCGCAGGCTGTCCTATCCCACATTACTAACAACACGACATCTACACTACCAGACAGTCTACCGGTGCCATCCCCGCACGTGCACAACCGAACACGGCCGTTATGGGGTGCAGGACAGTGTCTGGGAGGGCAGGTTACAAATGGTGAGTGGACCTCCACATCATCGAAGTCGGATCACAGCTGATTGACCTACCAGTCGTGCCTCGTCTGGACACGCAGCACACGGCACATGGCATACAGCATGAGCAACGACATTTATTAGGAGTGGTAGGCCGGCTGCAATGGACACGCTTAGGCTAGTGTCAACCATCGGTCAAAATTGCCAAGTTTGGCATGTCTCATTTCTCCTATGTGCAGTGTCTCACTGCTGCAGGTGCAGGTTGCAAATCTGTCTGCTTCATGTGCTATTGTAGCTGGGGTCTAATGTAGCTTCACAACTGTATGTATCTAACTTGAATCCAATTTGTTATACTGTAAATGGTCGAAGTAAGTAGTTGAGAATGTACACAATTTAGTGCGTTTATATACTGCAATGCCACCCATTACTCGTTTGAATATTGTAGTGTTTATGGTGTGAGTATTGTGATCGATAAACAGACTAAATTCGACCGTGCACGGTGATTTCATGAAAGGTCGAAAACGGAAACATACTGGCTTAAATTTTAGGCCGTCAATGTAGAACGTAAAACGGACTATTCCCACCATTTCAGGCCTTTTAACGGCTTTAAAGAAACCGTCAAACGACTCAAACAGAGGTCTAATTTAGACCGCTGTGAGGCGCACAGTGAGAGGCGGTGCTTCCATCGCGGGGGGCGCCCAGATAGGAAGTGTCAAGTCGCGTGGCGGGCGGGTCTCCAATTAGATAAGAGACCGCGTACGCAGCAGCCCCGCTGGTTCTCCCCAACCACCACCACCTCTCGATCCTTCTCAAGTGGGGGGTTCACCAGTCCATAACACAACCGCACGCTCTCACTTATCACGATGCGTCGTTTACTCGTCGCTTCGCTGGCCGCTCTCGGTCTCGCCGGTGCGTTTGCGCATCCCGGCAACAATGACAACCAGGTTCGTCGTCGCAAGACGCTCGGATTTGGGCCGGTACACCCGCACGCGGTGTACCGCGCTGAACCGGTCCACTGCTCTGGCAATTTCATGGCAATGGGAGCGGACAGCGACCCCCTCGAAGTAGCACAGCGCTTCGTGGAAGACCTTACCCGCGAATCGTCACCGGCTAGCTCGTTCGTCATTCGCAAGGACTCATACACCGACAAGAACACGGGCGTGACGCACGTCTACGTCCGCCAGTACATGCACGGAATCGAGGTTGCCGACGGTGACATCAACGTCAATGTTAAGGACGGCGTCGTGCTCTCGTACGGTGACTCGGTATGTATGACGTAGTCGTTTAGTGACCCTGGTACTCATGATGCTCGTTAGTTCTACCGGGGTGCTGAACAGGATCCTTTCATTCCTGGTCCGATGCGGGGCTTGCCCGATGTTCACTCTGAGCACTGCGACAGTCTGCTCACGGAGTTGATGTCTCGCAGTGAGGCTATGGAGGAGAAGTTGGCCTCACAGGCACTGCTTGGCTCCCAGAGTGACCAGGTCACTATTGCCGATGTAGATGTTGCCGCAATGCAGAAGGAGGCGCTTGGTGATTTACCGAACCTGTTCTCGTGGAACTGCGAACATGTCGGGACGCCGTACTTGATGGCGCACAACCCGGCGTTCTCTGGCCAGGAAGATGCTTTCGGTGACCCGACCCGTGCATTGCTTCAGTTCATGATTGCCGCGACTCCAGACCAAGAGCTCGCACGGAAGCTCACGGAGGATACCTCGTCATACCTTGAGAAGATGACCTCGACATGGGAAACTCACTTCGTCGGTGGCCATGGCAGCATCTCCGCTGTCGTGAACAATGTCCCCGATGCTGTAAGCCCCGTTAAGGCAAAGGCAGCCTTCGTGCAAGTCCCGAACGGTAACACCACCTCACTTGAGCTCGTTTGGAAGGTAATGCTGATTTGCAATTCCCGTGTGATTGACTTGCTGATCATCTGTCTTATAGTTCGAGGTCGAGATGCAAGACAACTGGTATGAGGCTGCCGTGTCTGCAGCGATTCCTCACAGGATTATCTCCGTCGTCGACTGGGCCTCTGACTCACCTATGCCCGTTGCTCCCGTACCCCCTACCCCTGAGCACAAAGCCGGCGTTTACAACGTATTCGGATGGGGTGTGAACGACCCTTCGGTTGGCAACCGTTCCGAGCAGAAGGAGAACTTCGACGTTCTCGCCAGTCCTGTGGGCTGGCACTCATTGCCATTCGCCAACGACCCACACTCGCTGCGCGCCAGGGTGAAGAGTGGACCTAAAGGCGAGAAGTTCACGAACACAACCACGACGTGGGGTAACAACGTGTTTGCGCACGAGAACTGGGATGGCAGGAACGACTGGGAGTACAACTACCGCCCGGACGCTGGTGTGGACATGGTGTTCAACTACACGTACACGCCGACGGAGACGGACCGGACGGACGCATTGGAGGAGGCGAAGAAGTACATCAACGCTACGATCACACAGTTGTTCTACACGAGCAACTTGGTGCATGACCTGTACTACCGGTATGGCTTCGACGAGGTGTCGGGTAACTTCCAGCAGCACAACTTTGGTCGTGGTGGTGAGGAGAACGATGCCGTTATCGCGAACGCGCAAGACGGTAGCGGATACAACAATGGTAGGGTTATGCGACCATTGTTATCGCCTAGTGCGCATGCTGATAACCGCTGGTTGTAGCCAACTTCATGACACCACCGGACGGTCAGAACGGTCGTTGCAGGATGTATCTCTGGAACACTGCGAACCCTTACCGCGACGGAGACTTGGAGGCTGGCATTGTCATCCACGAGTTGAGCCACGGTCTGAGCACGCGATTGACTGGTGGTCCCGCGAACTCTGGGTGTCTCGGTTGGGGCGAGTCTGGCGGCATGGGTGAAGGCTGGGGTGACTTCTTGGCTACCACGATTCGGAGCACCAAGAACTATTCCGACTATGCCATGGGTGCGTGGGCTGCCAACCGCCCAACCGGTATCAGGAACTACATGTACTCGCTCAACGACACCATCAACCCGTCGACGTACAAGACCCTGGACAAGCCGGGATACTGGGGCGTCCACGCGATTGGTGAAGTCTGGGCGGAACTCCTTTGGGTCGTCTCGCAGCGCCTGATCGTGAAGCACGGCTTTGTTGACACCCTGTTCCCGCCAGCGCCGTTGGCCGACGGCACTGTCCCAGAGGGTGACTTCTACCGCCCTGCCGAGTACACGGCATCTGGCGAGCGTAAGCCTTTGATACCCAAGCACGGCAACTCGCTCATCGTGCAGTGCGTATTTTTGCGTCGTGCGCCGTGGGTTATGTTATTGACCATTTTTATAGGCTCGTGCTCAACGGCATGAAGCTGCAGCCATGTCGGCCAACGTTCTTCGATTCTCGCGATGCCATCATTGCTGCTGACCAGGTCTTGACTGGTGGTGAGAATTACTGCGACCTCTGGATAGCGTTCGCGGAGCGTGGATTGGGACCGGATGCTCATGTTGAGGGCCGCACGCCTTGGGGCGGAGGAGTTCGTACGAACGTAAGTGGTTTATCGATATCCGCCGCAAACAGCTGCTCACCTACTGCTCTTCAGGACTTCGACGTACCTAAGAAGTGCAAGGGCACGTCGGCATGAGACCCAGTTATTTACGACCCACCTCACTGAGGATGGAGCTGATGGACGGCCCCGTCCTTACACATGTATTAGACGGGTTATTATCTTGTACTACTAGTTTTGTTAGCTTCATAGATATTCTAGATCATATCTTCACGTATGCTGAATAACGACTGCGATGCATGTTCATCAATGGTGGTGGGTAGTGCTGGGTGCAATGTAAATGCAAGTAGTGAGACACGTGAAAAGGGTACAAAGCCCCTAGTGTAACGTTACGTACAGGACATGAGGTCACCCCGTCGCATTATGGACTTCTCGCCTCCACTCCTTTTGGCACGCCTCCTCAGGCCGCATCACGTCTGTTACCTCCGGTTTACTTGAATTTATCCTAGCTCTTGCATTTCTTGCCCATAGTATACTCCTACTCTGACGATAGCGGACGTTTGAGAAGATGGCACAAGTCAAAGAGCAAACTGGACCGGTGAACGTGAAGTTGCTGCTCATTGGTAACTCCTCGGTGGGGAAGAGCAGTCTGCTCCTGAGGTTCTCGGATGAGCAATGGCTGCCAGAGGATGAGTCGAGTGCTACGATCGGTGTGGATTTCAGGGTGAGTTACTCGAGATAAGCCTCAAAGCATACCCTGGCACTGAGGGCAAGTGCTGCACAGGTTCACAAGATGGAGGTGAAGGGGCGGAAGGTCAAGCTCAGTATATGGGTTAGTCTCGTGCAGACATAGCTTGGTGTGTATGTGCCCTTCACATCCTGTCACTGTTCCAGGATACTGCGGGCCAGGAACGATTCCGGACAATCACGTCGTCGTACTACCGTGGGGCGCAGGGGATTATCCTCGTCTATGATGTGTCGAACAGGGAATCGTTCGAGGCATTGCCGCGGTGGTACTCAGAGCTCGAGACTTACGTCTCGAAGTCGGTCGTGAAGATCATTGTCGGGAACAAGGTCGATAAGGTCGGTCAGCATGTCACTACTGGTACTACGCTATCCCATCTGAACACTTGATAATATGTGAATGCAGGAGTTCTCTCGGCAAGTCACGTATTCTGAAGGACAGCACTTCGCGGAGCGTATGAACTCGCTGTTCATGGAGGCTTCGGCAAAGACTGCAACTGGTGTGAGGGAGGCGTTCCAGGAGGTCGTGGAGCAGATCCTAGACACCCCGGAACTGTGGGCGCCGGTAAGCCAGCAAGGGCGGGCTACTGGTGGTAACAGCACAGACAGCAGCATGCCTGGAGGTATCAACCTCAGAGAGACCGAGGATGCGGGTAGCTCGGGGGGCTGCGGATGTTAGGGCATGGGACTCTCGTGAGTGCATGTTGGTGGTGGTTTCTTCTCGGGTTCGTGTATGATATAGAGATACCCATGTACAGTGCTGAGACTTTGGCGTTCATTCAAGCTGTTATAATACTTATCCCAGTCGCTCATGAGTTCGTTATACATGTTCGCAGATGCAACTGCCGATCTCTTAGGGGCTCTACGGTGATAGGCTTTTCAATCTCGTGAACAACCGCCTGGCGACCCACAATATACATCGTACTCTAATTTTTGCAGTACATAGAAGCTACTAGACTGGCCCCATAAAACTGTGAAGCGCTGGAACGTTAACAGTGGCGTCGGCGCTAGTGAAATGGGTGTCGCGGTAGATATTGGCAACTGAGCCAGCTTGTTTCTATCATTCAGTTGAAATGGCAGTAAGGCCTGTTACATTGCTTCTCAGTCATGCTGTTATGTTCGCAGAGTTCGCCTGAATCCTGATTGTCTACTGTTATAATCTGTTCGCCAAGTCTAATCAAAACAAAGTTCAACCCGGCGGCAGCCCGAGGGGGAACACTTATCTTATCAACAAAACCCGGCATTCATGTGAGGGCCTGATCGTTCAGAGTGCCTTGAAATCGACTCGAGAGAGCAGGGGTAATTCCATTAATCCCGTAGGAGTCACGGCGTGCAATCTGGCCATTCGTACGCCATATATAAGTCGTCGCAGCAGGAACTTGGCAGCAGTGCAGCCCCTCCGTCAGGACGATTCACGTTCTTTCGATACCCCTTTCGTCTAGTCGTAGCGCTGCGGTAAGCAATCCCGACCGTACGTCTTATAGAAATCGTTCTATGGTGTGTTCTCATGTGGACTTCAGAAGTGCGCTGACCGAGGCCGTGCAGATGCCTGCAATTCCAGATCGATCCATCAGGATTTGTGCTGACAGGGGAGGGACGTTCTGCGATGTGCACGCGTCGTATCCTGATCCAGAAAATCTGAAGGCGAGGAAGGAGATCGTTGTGAAGCTTCGTAAGATGCCCTCCTGCTAATGTTGTGCGGTACGCTCTAAACACTCTTACAGTCTCTCAAGATCCCGCGAACTATCGCGATGCACCCACGGAGGGGATCAGGCGAGTACTTGAAATTGTGACTGGCACCAAGATTCCTCGTGGTGAAGTATTGCAGACGGACAAGATCGGTGACTAGCGTGGCTGCCTCACCTCCTGCTGAATTCTTACATGTTATGCTACAGAGTACATCCGGCTGTCCACTACCGTCGCGACCAATGCCCTGCTCGAGCGTAAGGGTCACAAGCACGCACTGCTTATCACACGCGGCTTCAAGGATCTCCTCCTCATCGGCAATCAATCGCGCCCAAAGATCTTCGATCTGAATGTCCGCCGCCCGCCTCCCCTCTATTCCACTGTGCTCGAAGTCGACGAGCGCGTCACGCTCGTAGGCTATACTTCGGATCCCCAGGCAGAAGCGCACGCCGTGCAGTTCGACGAGCATGGAAAGGTGAAGCGGGGATACAGGGGCGCAGGATGGGACGGCCAGGGAGATGCAGAGGGTCCTGGTGAAATTGTCCAGGGACTGTCAGGCGAAGCGGTCAGGATCATGAAACGGCCGGGTACGTGAATCATAGTCGAATCCGTATCCCGATACCTGACGAAAGATCTTGTAGACCTTGCCACCGTAAAGCAGGACCTGGAGCGGCTGTACGGCGAGGGCTACCGCTCGATCGCCATTGTCTTCTGCCACTCGTACACGTTCCCCGACCATGAGCAGCAGATCGGCGAACTGGCGCGCTCCGTCGGTTTTACGCACATCTCGGAGTCCTCGCGCTTGCTCCCCATGATCAAAATGGTGCCCCGTGGGGTGTCCTCTACTGCGGACGCGTACCTGACGCCCATTCTCCGGGAGTACCTCGACGGTTTCTTCAACGGATTCGACGAGAAGCTGAAGGATGGACGCGTGGCAACCCCGCGGGTGGAGTTCATGGGCAGCGACGGCGGTTTGCTCGACTTGACCAACTTCACCGGGCTGAAGAGCATCCTGAGTGGACCAGCTGGTGGGGTCGTTGGCTATGCGCTGACTAGCTGGGACCAGAAGAGGAAGCATCCGATCATCGGGTGGGTGCTCCGTGGATGACTTCTCAGCATTTTGGACGCTGAAAGTCTGAGCTAGGCTGGACGTCGGCGGGACGTCTACCGACGTGTCTCGATACGACGGACGGTACGAAGTCGTGTACGAGACCACGACCGCAGGAGTGACGATTCAGTCACCTCAGCTGGACATCAACACAGTTGCAGCTGGCGGTGGATCCTGCTTGACATTCCGAAATGGTCTCTTCCTCGCAGGGCCCGAAAGCGCAGGCGCTCAACCTGGTCCGGCATGTTATCGGTCAGTTTTTCCGGCAATTCCTCTCAACTACTCTCACCATCAGTGGGAAATTACAGGAAAGGAGGCCCTTTGGCAGTGACGGATGCGAATCTGGTACTTGGTCGGTTGGTGCCGGACTACTTCCCCAAGATCTTCGGAAAATCAGAGAAGGAGCCCCTCGACACGGAAGCGTCGCGGTCTGCGTTCGAGGCGTTGGCTAAGGAGATCAACCTGAACCAGGAAAAACAACTGGATCTTGATGAGATCGTCTACGGGTGCGCCGCTCACCAACAATGCCGCTGCGTCCGCACGTACTGACTATAGGCCAGATTCATCAAGGTTGCGAACGAGACCATGGCGCGGCCAATCCGTGCGCTGACCGAGGCCAAGGGCTACATGCTCTCAAAACATATGTGAGTGCATCTTCCCTATCAAAAAGCAAGAAGGTGACAGACTTCACTCTAGATTGGCGAGCTTTGGTGGAGCAGGAGGACAGCACGCATGCGAAATTGCGCAGTTACTCGGCATCAAAACTATCCTCATCCACCGATACAGCTCTATCCTATCGGCATATGGACTAGCACTTGCAGACCGGTGAGACGACCGCGCAGTCTGAGAGGGAACATGACTTACTTTAGTACACTTCGCAGTGTGTTCGAGCTACAGCAGCCGTCATCGACATTCTACACTGCCGAGAACCGCGCGTCGCTCGTAGCACGGCTGGACAAGCTCGACGCGGACGTGCGCAAGGAACTCACACGCCAAGGGTTCGAGGGCGATCGTGTGCACACGGAGCGCATGCTGAACATGCGCTTCGAAGGGACTGACACGGCGCTCATGGTGCTTGCCGATGCGAAGGACGGTGACGGCAAGGAAGACTTCGAGGCAGCATTCAAGCGGATGTATAAAGCAGAGTTCGGATTCTTGTTGGAGACGAAGACGATTATCGTGGACGATGTCAAGGTGCGCTGTCAAGACTATCTGGTCTCCCGTTTATAACATCAGCTTTCGTACTCATCCTATGTCACAGGTACGGGGCATCGGCAAGACATTCGACACGCTGGGAGAGTCTGTTTTCGAAGAAGTGGCTAAAATGGAACAGCGTGCCGTCGACCAGAAAAAAGCCGACACAACCTGGAGTGTGTACTTCGATCGCGTTGGGCGCATCAAGGACACGCCCGTTTACCTTCTGCCCGACCTTGCAGAGGGAGACGTCATCCAAGGTCCAGCAATGATTATCGATGATACACAGACAATTGTGCTGGTTCCTGGAGCGAAGGCATTGCTGACGAGCAAACATCTGTATATCACACTGGAGTAGAGGGGATCTAGTTAGCAAGAAAGCAACATGTAAATACATATGTAGCGATAGGGTCGTAGTTGTCTCCCAACATTGACGCAAACAAGAACACAACTCAAATATGTGAGCCGCCTGCTGTACCGCGACGTGAAGCGAGCGGGACATCGCTGCAATCGTATCAGCACGACCATTGTGATTGAAATTGTAGTCCACATGTCTATACAGCGCAAAACCGCCCCCTCATTCGTCTTCGTAGCCCTGGACAGGTCTCCTCGGTCGGTTTGGAACTGCAATTTGTTGCTGCATGTTAGACTGTCATCCATGGTATATAAATCGTCGACGTACTGGGATAAGTGGTAGGAATCGGCTCCGCCTTCCTCCAGCCCAAGCTCTTGCGTACAGGTGGTACGGTCACAAGCATGACGGGGCCTATGGCTCCCAGTACGCAGGAAAAGAATATAACGGGCGACTCATGCGCTTGCCGTTGCTACATCGCGGTGACAGAGAGGGCACGAGCCACCAGTTCGAAAATGACATGAGTAACTTGAATTGATTTTCAACGGTAATCAACGTACCAGGTAACGATACGTCTGCCGGAAAGGAGAGAACAGTGAAGCCATGGTTGTATACTACGACCCGACACTCCCGCTGGTGTGTTGTGTACAGGCGCTTCGAGGCACCGCGTGATCCCCAATTGCCTTTTCTGGACAGTTCGGAGCGGTTCATGTTGGTTCACAATAGACCAAGGTCCTCCCAGGTCCTCCCTTGTAACGGCTTCAGTACTAGTGTTGTATACCATTGAGGCCATGCATCCTAGGCACGTCCGCACCGTGCAACAATGACATTCTATGCTGCAAGCTAAGTCGAAACTTATTCACGGCTAATCTGCGTAGATTCTGCAGGTTCGCTTCAAGCAGACATTCAAGTTCTTAGCCTCGAAATATGTATGTCTTTCTGATGCATATGGTTCAGCCTTCGGTATTTTGAATTGGTCAGGTTGCCGTCATTTCAACTAACATACTTAGTATAGGACGGTCCGCGACTCCGCGGTGGTGTCAGTCTGTGTAAGTGTGTCTTTCGCGCTCCTTGACGCTCACAATTTGGATCAGCCTCTCCGTACGCTCTTTGCTAAATCAGTGACGACTGGCCTCCGAAGTAGACCCGAGTATGCATGGAGGCTCTTCGTCAGCTGTACAGACGTCTCTGACCCAGACAAGCTGGCATATACTCGTACGGCACCGTCCATCGCAGCGCAGATAGCTCTCAAAACAAAGACAAAAGTAAAATGCCGACGAAACAAAAATTAGTAAATGAATAACGAATCCTAGATGTTTACATAAATTTCGGTAGCACTCGATAAAACTTATGAAATGCTGCTTCACCGTCCCTGCTTGTCACATTACTGATCATGACTGCTGGTCTTCAGATGTGTATTGTTATTGTGAGGCTCTCTCAAACTGGCAGGCATGCTGTTCCTAGAGCGGTACTATCCGTCGGCTCGACATGTCGAGATTCAGGTATTTGTAAACGCTCATGTACGTCCGCTGCTTGATCTCACGCGATGATGATACAACAGGTCTTTGGGAATGGCCTAGGGTACGCCATACATATGGCTGAAAGGGAATGCAGCGTACAGCGTAGACATCAGAAAATCATCGAAGAGACCCCAAGTCCGTTTATGATCAGACGCCCTGGCACGTATTTCTATACTGCATGTTTTCACTTTAATTCATACGCATTTTGGACTCTTAGATGTACAAAAGAAAATGTCCGCAGCCGCGGTTCGCATATGCCAGCGTATACGATATACCTCTGCTGGTACAGTCCGGTGCCGCATTGTGTGCAGGACGCGTCTCATGCGTATTTGTAGGAACAATCGAATTTCTTGTCGATGACGCGACAGGGGATTTTTTCTTCCTGGAGATGAACACCCGGCTACAAGTAAGTAAACATAGACTATTATGACGTTTCTGTACTTAGTGAATACACCTTGAACGATTCAGGTCGAACATCCTGTCACAGAAGCTGCCAACCCTCAGGCTGGCCTCGACATTGTTGAGCTCATGATTCGTCAAGGCGTTGCGCAACGAGACACTGATCTCGGCGGGCTTATCCCTGATGAACTGGAGCAGACTCGATTCGAGACTCCGTCGCACCAGAGACAGATACACGCGATCGAGGCGCGCGTTTACTGCGAGAATCCAGCTGCACAATTCAAGCCGAGCCCCGGGGTACTTCAGAAGGTCGAGTTCCTGGAAGCGGAATGGCTTCGCCTTGAGAACTGGGTATGCTATCTTTTCGTTTGCTTCTGGTGAAATCTACATTGCTCTTTCATAGGTTGAGACGGGAAGCACAGTCACCCCTTACTTCGATCCTCTTGCTTGCAAGCTGATCGTAGTTGCCTCAACGCGCGAGGAGGCTATAAGACGTCTCGAGTATGCGCTGACTGAGAGTAAAGTCTATGGACCTCCTAACAACATAGCATATCTTCGAGCCATATGCGAGTCTGAAACCTTTCGAGCTGGTAATGCGATGACAACGTTTCTCGACACGTTTGCTTTCACTCCACGGTACGCGTGATTTATATCGTATTTCGATTTTGTTTCTATGTTCAACACTTTCCGTGTCTGCAGGGCGCTTGATGTACTGAGCGGCGGCCTGGAAACTACTGTTCAAGACTATCCTGGTCGGCGGATCGGTATGGGAATTCCTCGCAGTGGACCAATGGACCCACTCGCCTTTCGTGTCGCCGACATCCTTGTCGGGAACGCTCCTGAGATAGAGGCGCTGGAAATCACACTGACTGGGTGCCGCCTCTTCTTCCACGTTCCTGCCGTAATTGCCATCACCGGCGCCCTCACTCAAGTTATCATCGATGGAAAAGGGGTGGAGATGTGGAGGAGCCTATTTGTCCCAGCAAGCAGCAAGGTCGTCGTAGGCACGATCAAGAACACAGGTTTCCGCGTTTACCTGGCTGTCAGAGGAGGCTTTCCAGAAATCCCTACTTACCTTGGCTCGAAATCGACGTCTGTAGGATTTGGTGGATACCAAGTACGTCTGCTGACCTGATGAATATACTCACGTACTGAGGTCCGTCTTAGGGACGCGCGCTAGCAGCTGGTGACCATATCGCTCTCGGCAATTGCGCGCCTTCAGCAGAGGAATCACCGGTTGTATGTCCCACGACATCAATCCCTCCGTATCCGACAGACTGGGTCCTGCATTGCCTTGCGGGTCCGCATTGTGATGATGAATTTATCACCACAGCAGGCTGTGAAGAGTTCTTTACCACCAAGTGGAAAGTGAGTCCAGCGAGTAACCGTATGGGAATTCGCTTGGAGGGGCCACCTATAGCGTGGGCGAGGCAAACTGGTGGGGAAGGAGGCTCTCATCCGTCCAACATACATGATAATGGGTATTCGTTTGGCACAATCAATGTCAATGGGGACACTCCTGTGATCCTGACTAACGGTGGTCCTGACATGGGAGGTTACACATGTCTCTGTACTGTTGCCACCGGGGATCTGTAAGTTGTCTCGGTGCCCATTCCCATCGAACTGCTAAGTTATGTTCACCACGATCAGATGGAAGATTGGGCAGCTGCGGCCGGGTTGCACCATTCAGTTCAAGCGCATCTCGTTCGATCAAGTTTTACATCTCAATAACCTGTGCGAGGATTACTTTGAGAAGCTATGCAAGGCGGTCACCTCCAAAGAAGGGTTGGACGACACAGATCGAGATGAGCTATTCAAGCCGAGTATGGCCACCGTATCACAGGATCCGAAATTACATACCGTCGTACCTCCTGAGGTTAGTGCTCGACCCAAAGTGGTGTTCCGTCAGGTGCGCAAGTCAAAATGATACTGTGGAGAGGATCTGACGCTTCTCAGGCTGGAGATTCTGCGATTTTGGTGGAATATGGCGAGTTGAAGTTAGATTTCGGACTTCGTATCAGGATTCACGCGTTCGAGACCGAGTTACGAAGGCGAAACATCCAGGGCGTTTGGTCCTTAGCACCTTGCATTCGGTCGACGATGGTATGCAGGAATGCCTTCGTATTCGATATGGTCGCTCACACAATTCACGTGCAGATTCACTACTACCCTACGGTGATAACGCAGAACAACCTCCTTGCAATCCTCATCGAGGCAGAGATGTCCCTTCCAGATACTCTCAACGAAGCAGTCTTCCCGGGGCGCAGGATTACCTTTCCTATAGTTCTGGACGACCGCTGGAATAGGGAAGCCATAGAGCGATACATGCTTTCCACTCGCGACGAAGCCGTATATTTGCCTAGTAATATTGACTACCTGGCGAGAAACAACGGCTTGGAGGGTGGAGCAGCACAAGCACTAAAAGCATTGCTATCGTCTGATTGGGTAGGTGTTGTAAACTAGTCGTTAGCTTCTGTTTACCTGACTAGATTAAACTAGCTTGTCTTCGGCGTTGGGTTCTATTCTGCATGCCCATTCTTAATACCGGTATGACGGATACGCAATCGTGTCGTCTCGCGTACTTATAGCAAGCAACCATAGATAGATCCCAGATGCAGACTTGTCGGGCAGAAGATGAACCCTTCGAGGACCTATACCCCTCGCGTATGAAGAATAACCATGTCATGGTAGAGCTTACTGATGAAATTCCCTTTCTAGGGGGCCGTTGGCATCGCTGGTCTCGTTGCAGCAATTTATCCTATAGAATCTCCGGGAGGTTATCAACTTTTCGGACGCTCACTCCCCGCTTGGCAGACATGGGGGAAAGGTCTCGATTTCAGCCTTGCTAAACCTTGGCTCTTAGAGCCCTTCGATCAGGAAAGTCATGTGGTTCTGTTGTGCACGTGCGTCTTCTGACTACCAATTTAGGTTGCTTTTGAGCCTGTGACGGAAGAACAGTATATTGAGGTATGCTGGCGATGGTCTGGGCAGGTAGCTGAGATTGTGTGACTAATCCATGTCAATTAGTTCGAAAGTCAGTTCGACGCCGGGAGATACAGATTCAAGGTGACCGAAAATACACCTTGTTGAAATGATCGCTAATTTCACATACAGATAGAAGCAAGTAATTTTTCTATGTCAGAGTACAACCTATTTGTGGACAGCATAGCGGATGAAGCAACGCAGTTTAAAACAAGGCAGGCTCAAGGAGTTGAACTTGAAGAGGCCCGGTAAGTCGAGAGTAATCCATATGTTGATTGGTCCGCTCACAAATGATAAATCTAGGGAACGTGAACTCTTCGCGAAATGGATCAGTCAGAAGCGTGATGAGTCCCCACAGCAAGTAGGCGCTGATGGCGAGCTTCAAGGTAATTTGAAGGATTTACAGTCGCTTCGTTTTTACTACCCCTTACACATGGAATCACGATTTAGGCTTTGATGGTGCGACTGGTAGCGTTGTCTCTTCACTAGCGGCCTCTGTGTGGAAGATCAAGTGCCGACCGGGCGACGTCATCAAGTCCGAAGATGAAGTGCTGGTGATTCTAGAAGCAATGAAGACCGAGATAAATGTCGAGGCTGGGGAAGAGAATATCGGGCGCAGAGTACTGGGGTTTGGGAGAGGTGTTAAAGAGGGCGTCGCTGTGAGTCCAGGGGATACCCTGGTAGTTCTGCAATAAAACATGCTCTCGACCTTAATGATATCTACGCGTCATTGAGTACGGTTATAATTTATAGAGAAATGCCTATGGCACTGATCGTCGCGAGCACTTCGACCTTACGAATAGAAGATCCGCATGGTGCGTATCAGAGGCCCTTCTGCGCAAAGATACCCCAAGAATCAGAACAGCTTTGGTAAGTAGAAAATATTTGGCAGTGCCCATCTCACAGAAATACAGTTGATCGCGCTTGTTTATCACCTAAGAGTAGTAGTCCTCGTTTATGTCACCGAACTTCCCGGACCGTGCCACAGGAAGGCACAGCCTATAGCTCATAACAGTCAGCCACTGCGAGTCTGCACTGTCGATAGAGTGCAATTAGATTGTTGTTCTGTTCGATATCGTGGCGTGCTCACGATGAATTGCTTGGCTTCGTTATCTGTTAGTGTACCTTGATACGTTGACAACAGACCAAATTCCGTCGGTGTTATATGTTGAACCCCCTGAATCATTCTGTCACCGCAAGTGAAGAGATTATCTCCCTGTCTCCATTTTTGGTGGACCTTCATCTTGGACTCAACTCGACGTGAACCGTCACAGATTTACCATGACAATTTTACTAGCCATAGCTGGTCTGTCGACAAGCTTGAGACAAATTGAAACCCCCCATGTAACAGAACGAAGATTGCATAATAATTGCCCAAGAAGATTAATAGACGCGAAGATACAGAGAAACCAGTGTGGTCATTTGATTATCCGTAATATAGCAAGAAAAATTCCAGTCTGGTTGCCGCAAAACTCAAGAGACGAAGACCTTTGGAGTTCGATTGTCTAAATAATTAGAAAAATCCCATCTTAAACAATTGAAACTCACCTAAGCATACCCACTTGCATCGCTGGTAGACGTACGTGCCTCTCCGACATTGACCCCCAGTTCGGTGAGCTCAATCCCCTGTGTATCCGTTATCTGACCGCTGTAGCCATCCTCTGTGAGATGATGACGTTTGTCCGTATAAAATGACACTCACACGTCATGAAGTTCCATATCTGCATCGTCTGTAAACAGCCCGTGACTGAGTGGTTCTCCCAAACTGCCGACAAACGTAGATATGGCAGCTCCGTCCGACGTTTGTAGAGAGTCGATATATCCCGAGCCTACGAAGGATTGGCTTTCGTCGTCTGATGCGGTTGAGCGACCGATTTGTCGCAGGTTGAGGAGGAAGCGAGAAAGCAGGATGGATGAGATCCTGACAACGCATTGGTGAATGCTAAGGAGAGGACAAGAGAACGACAAACGGCATGATGAATATTCCCGTTGTATTAGAAAAGGACTGCGAGAAAACACAGGTCAGTCACTGAGAGACAAGACAAATCATACACAAACAGTCGTGAAAAGTAACATAAGGTCGAGGCTATTAAGAAAGAATAATGATCTGATTGGCAATGGGGTTAGATTGTGCTCTTGTCTATTTCTTTTGAACGTACACAAAGTAAAGAGTCCCTGGCCGCGACGAACTGATGAGCATAATCACACAGCCTTGAACATGACTAGTCACTCTGTACCATTTCTGAGGAGTAACGTTACAAGTAATGTCAACCGCCTGTGCGCCGGCCCGACTGCAGCTTGTAACTTGCGCATGTGAGTCCATGTTATGGCGACTACGATGAGGTCCGATGCAATGATGCATGTTCGTGTCACGACGGCCACTGCGACAACTTTCAGCTGTGATTCGTCGACGGCCAATCGAATAATACGTACATCTGAATTCTATGATTCAACATATGCATCAGGACAGGAAGGTAAGTGCACAAACCTATTATAGACAAAAGCTGAACCCGTTGGTGCGCTTCCGCAGAAATTTCCCAAAACTGGGAGAGGGAACACGCCAATCTCCTCAGTGATTATTTCATACTTCATGGGGGTCAAATGTACAATCTAGCGTTCTGAAAACTTTTGTACCTACCAGGTTTGTTCCAACAGGAACCATTCCTAGAAATAGGGTGACGAAAGTGAGGAACCAGCTGCGACCGCTGATGACGTATACACGGAGAGCGGAAAATACTTCACGTATCTGTCAGCAGTGTAACTGGGAATCTATTGATATTGCTATAGCAGATCTCACCGGCCCATGTAGTGATCAAAATAAGTTCACAAGCATATTCCACACCCATCGAGAACTTGCAACTAGAGAAATCTAAGGGGTCAATTTGGGTACAATAGATCAATGTGAGGTGCCCTACCTCTACTCGGCATACTGATCAGTTGTGGTAGGCGCCGTGAGATTTAGCAAACGTACCAGGTTGGTGTAAGGGAGAAGCAGTAGGACGTCCACAACAGCCGATACCATCAACGCGTAACGGTTTATATGGAAGAGGGTCGTCACGCCAGTCAGTCTTGTGAGCCATACAGACTTGATCTCTTGAGGAAAGGTTATCAAGTGCTCATAGAAAACTATGACTACACGAGAGCAGAGCAGAGATCGGCAATTGAACAACGAGACGACATTTCGCACTCACTAGCTACGGCCAGTGTACAGTAGTTTCCAGTAACCCTAGCAACGGTGACATCCTCAGAGAAATCGCTTGTGCAAAACGAGTGGACACTGACAATGCCTGGATGTCGCCTTGAACTTGAAGTACTGCGCTGCTTGCCGTGTTCGACATTGAGATTGACGGTAAAGTAAAGGAGGTGTCTGAAGACAAGGCAGGAGCAGTGACTGGAGGTTCATTGTGGCATATAACCGGGGGATGGAACATATGATGTGCAGGACGCAACTTCTTCTGATAGCACAACTAAGCCCAGACGGTCGCAGCGGCATGAAAGCATGGCGTCCACATAGGTCTAGATCAAATGAACAACACCTACCAAAGCCGAGTGTGAAATGAGATGAGGGAATGTGGACAGCTGCACAATAATTATCGCATGGTCTGGGTCTGAGTACACCACATCATCTCGACTAACATATAGACAGCTTCTAATCCGTATGCCATCTGCATTTTGCCGTCGCTACCATAAGGTCACATTCCCGGAAGAGCGTCAGGGAGGCAGCAGACGTACTATGTATCACATCCGTCATCTCGTAGTGACCCAGTGGTGTGGCGGTCAATGGCTGACCCCTTGACCCTTTGACCGGGGTCAAAGGGTCAGACCCGGTCAGACCCCACTGACCCCAAGGGGTCAATGGTCAATGCGTGACCTGACCTCTCATCGCGATCGCAGCCAGGTCAACGGAAAAGTAAGTATTACGTAATGCTGCTCAACATTGTCGGACAGAGTCACTGCCTGCACCGACAAAGTCACGTGTATTGGTCAAGTCACGCATTGACTGTGACCCTGCGTCAATGGTCAATGGGTCTGACCAGGACCCCGGCGAATCCCCCAAGAGCCTCGATCCCAAATCGTCCTTTGTTCGGACCTCGCCCGACGCCCAATTCGGACTTTGGGCACATAACCTCGCGGCAAAAGGTCTAATTTCGGCCCCAAATGGGATCGAACCTCTTAAAATTGCTAAAGCCTCGCAAAAAAGGCCGATCTGCTCATCGGGCGGTGCTGGAATTGTTCGGCGCCGTCTGCACGCCATCTGGATCACGGAAGAGCATTCGGCAGGGGACCGAAGAGGCGTCTGAGGAGATGCCCGTCGGCTCGACCGGCCTGTCCATTTCCGCGCCAGGACTGGCCGGATTTCGGCCCTGATAGGATCGGACATGCGGGCTGAGGGGTACATTTCGGACCGTTATGGCACCGAACATTTCGACCTACGCCCCCCAAATTCGGCCTTTTGGATCGAACATTTTCGAGATTTTGGCCAATTTTCGGACCAAATGGGATCGAGGCTCTTGGGGGATTCGCCGGGGTCCTGTCTGACCCCCATTGACGGGGTCTGAGCCGGGGTCAGACCCCGTCAAGCACATCACTGTCTCGTACATCGTGTTGATAGTGTACGGAACACCACAATATGGGATCCCGGAAATACGCACGATGGGTTCGACGAGGCTGTGAACAAATATACTCCTCTCTACATGAGATCCGCCGGTTCTCTGAAGTTCTCAAGATGCGCGCCCATAAGCAGAGACTCACCTCAGGATTGAAGGTTCAGGGCATAACACCCGTCGACTGAGGGCATGTGAGAGGACGAGCTTCTGTTTCCCGCGAGGTATGCTCACAAACCTTGTGCAGATGTTTGAAAAGATCCGAGCCAAAATTTGGATGGCCAACATTGTTTTCTGCCGCTGTGGCAAGGACGGAACTATGATCTCACCAGGACCGGTAGTCAAGCAGTGTGCGATACAACAAAAGCATACAGCCTTGTGATCAGTCAAAACTTAAACGTAGGGGAGAGAACATGCAGTTGAGACATGGACGACTGTTCGTTGGTGGACATCTGCGTAATATGATGATGGTATAGCTCACCTGAGAAGACGCTTTTGGGCGGGAAGCCCCGATAGAATGCGCAATGCCAATTGGAACAGACAAAGAAACTCAACTGAAATCCGTCAGGTAACCAGTCGCAGAAGCAGCCACAGGACGCTACACTCCGGAAGTGATCGTATGAGAAGTAGGCAAATGCGGTTACATTTTTGCATCCAGGGCTCTAGTCTCGTAACCAGACGTTCTAGGAGGGATCGATCCTAAGAGGGAGGAGGAGGGGGGAGGGGGAGTTGCCACATAGCACGTGCAGTATTACCATAATAGGTGTCGGAGAGCGAAAAAACCATACACCAATCCCTCCTAGAACGTCTGGTGAGTTTTGTAGAGGCGGGTGTGGGTATCCGTCACGCCCCTCAAACCGCGTCGCGCGGCTCGCGCCAGACGCGCGGTTTGTAACCAATGTATTTGAATGTATACCTACTATCTCACTTTCTCTTGTCGGGTCATTCAATACTAGTTTGTTTCTAGCCATGTTCTTGGCTCTGTTAACCTTGCGAGCAGCCTGGCATTCTCCCGTGGCTTGTTTATTTAATCCGCTCTTTTCGAAGCGGCTCGCAGAGGCAGCACGTCAGTGCGCAAACACTTCAAAAAAACCTAGTAGCTAGTGTCGAGAGAGATGTGTGTATTTACCAGATAACGAGAATTTGAGAATCCGTGGAATACAGCGGTTTTATGTAGTCGCTATATGCATAGGCTCACTGAGAGCCACTGAGAACGCGCAGATCCTAAGGGCAGACGCGCCTTGTCACCGTTACTTTTGTTACTTTTGTCACTGATCCACACCCGCCTCTACAAAATTCACCAGACCTTCTAGGTGGGATCGGTGCAGGTGTTTTTCGCTCTCCGACACCTAATCCGGTATCCATGCACGTGATCCACCTAGAAGGTCTGGTTACGAGACTACCAGGGCTCATGCCCGACATCTATCAAGCCGGAAACAATCTGCACAGAGCCACGGCCTCCATACAGCAAGAATGGATATAGCTAGTGAGCCGCGACCCCAGCGAAGAACATCCCTGTTTGTCTGTGATATCTGGACGACACCGCTCCTGTTGCACCCAAGTCTCGAGTCGGCGGCGAGGCGTAGATTTTTAAAGAAAAGAGTCGGCGGCGAGGAGCAACTCCACGATACACGGCCCAGGAATGCTGAGACTTGTGTATATGTACTGCAGCTGCTTGGCGGCCCATCAAGCTCATTTCGCATGTGATCGTGTTTATTTTCGCACAGTATATTGAAGGAGAGCCTCATGTCATTGACAGACCGTCAACCGTACAATTTCAGTTCTTGTGGAACAAAAAAGAGACATTGTATCCTGTCAGAGTGTTTTTCAGTTTTTTTTTTTTCGTCTCCATCTACTGTAATCCACAAGGTCGATTCTCAGTGGGATAGGTCACGTGGCTAACACTTCCAGGACCTCCTTGTAGTGTGCGTATGTGTGTAGGGTCACTACATACTACATAGTATTTGGATTTCCTTCTTCTCATCAGAGCTCTCAAAGTCAGTACGAAGTCAAGGCAAACATTGGATCTCAGTGTCAGTAAGTCCTGACCAGTGAAGAACCTCTATAATTTATGTTATCTGACTAGCAGACATCCGGCGAGAAGTTGCCACTCACAGCTTGTATTAGTATAATCGAGTGGTCAATCAGCCCGTCTCCGCTATTATGCAAGCGGTGACCATCTTGTCTCTCCCTCCAGAGATTCTGGAGAGTATTCTCATTTACTCCGCATCTGGTGGATTCCCAGGCGCAATTGCGGCGCTCGCGCAGACCTGCCGACCTCTTCGCGAGCTCATCTATCGCTCGTCTGATCACCACCTATGGCGCGAGATCTTTTTGACGACTTTCGATGACCCCCGCATGCTGCAATTTGGCAAACCAGGTGAGCAATTTGGCGGTCCCGTTATCCAGAAACTGAGGGCTGTCGCCACTCAGCTGCATTCGACTGGGGAGACAGCTTCAGGCAGCGGATTCGAACCGCGCTCTTTCTTCAACGTCTCACACAGCCGCTCCGCGTGCAGAAGGTGTACAATCTCCGATCACGGTCAGCCGTCTCCCTCGTTGACCTCACCCCCAAGTATACTACATCCAGCAGCGTGCGCGCGCTGCAGACTCTCCTCTCTGTCATCGAGACCTCTGCCCCAGTTCTCCCTCGCAGTTCTGTACCCGAAGTGCGCACACTTACCCAAGCCTACTGGGGTACACAGGAATTCCCCAGTGTCCGCACACCTAGCCCCTCTCGTAACATTTCGTGGCTGCGGACTGTCCTCGTGCGCTCCCTGCCTCCTCCACTCCTCGCAAAGTTCTCTTTCTCGCAGCGCGACCCCACGTGGGACAAGACGGTCGAAGCGCACGCGGTCAGTCAGTTGCTTTGTTGCACTGGGTTCCTCCCCATACGCGAGCTCCACGAGGAGCGTACTGGCCGACTTTCGTCGTCCTCTTCGTCGATAACCCCAACTGTCTCCCGTGCGTCGATCACAGGTATATCAGACCTTGAGATGAATGTGCAGGAGCAGAGTACAAGAGCGCGTCTCCGTGCAAGGGAAATGGCGTATGATATGTCATACCTCACACGACGCAGACATTGGGGTCCCTACATGCCCGTTGAGACCGCTGCCCTTCCTGGCGTTCATACTTCCGGTGGTTCGACTTCACAATCTACTTCTCGGTCTGAACACACTGTTGAAGGCTCCTACCAGACGTCCACCGAGACGACTGTAGGACTAGGTACATATTCTGACTCGGATACGGCCTCGGACGCCGATCCAGACTTTGTTCCAACCACCACAGAAGACAATGCGTCCTTGTCGTCGCATTCTTCATTTGGCCGATCACCCTCTCCCGATCTGAATGCGGGCGCACCACCGCTCCCACATCCCCAAGCTGTTCAGCCGCGAAGACGCTTGGTCCCGCGAGCAGAGTCCGCGGAGGACATATATCGAGACTTGCGTATTCTCGCGGTCCCAGAAAACAGAGGAGAGCAGAAGAAAACTCAGAGCGAAGTTGAAGTAGACCCGAGTATGCATGGAGGCTCTTCGTCAGCTGTACAGACGTCCCTGACCCAGACAAGCTGGCATATACTCGTACGGCACCGTCCATCGCAGCGCAGATAGCTCTCAAAACAAAGACAAAAGTAAAATGCCGACGAAACAAAAATTAGTAAATGAATAACGAATCCTAGATGTTTACATAAATTTCGGTAGCACTCGATAAAACTTATGAAATGCTGCTTCACCGTCCCTGCTTGTCACATTACTGATCATGACTGCTGGTCTTCAGATGTGTATTGTTATTGTAAGGCTCTCTCAAACTGGCAGGCATAGTCAAGTAAAATGAATATCCATCTAACCCCTGGTTGCAAAACATTCCGACACGGGGAATTGAACCCCGGGCTATCGCGCCCACCTTGATGAGAGGCGATAATGTTAGCCACTACACCATATCGGATATACTACTTGATTCTATTACATTAAATATGAGTAGCTTGTGTAGCTTTATTAAGGGGATGAGACTGCCTCTGTTATGACTGTTGGGACTGCTGCAAGTGAATCGACGACTTACCAGACTATCACTGCATTCATGTTGAGCTCCCTTCTACCAAAATCGACGACGAGATGTCCACGATGTCGTCCCGCTCAAGTCACGCTTTCGAATCTCATGCGATCGCGTAGACTGCCACATACCGTTGATCTTCCAGCCCGTCGATTCTCAACCCAAAGCCCACGGCATGCCAGTGGTCCGCGCTATGTCCGGTTTAACGTCGACCCAGAGAAACCTTTGGATGTCAGGAGATGGGACTGGACTATGCAGGTTCTCGTTGCGGTCGTAGTTGGCGGTGGTGTGTACTATGTAATGCAGTGCGTGCCCTACTCGAGCTCATTTAACCTCCCGATCTAGACAAGTCCACTTGCTGATGTCGGGCCTCTGATTCTAGCTTGGAACAAGTCCCGGAGACCGGAAGATGGCGGTTCATGGATGTCAATCCAAAATTCGAAGCCAAGGTGAGTTCTGTTTAAGTCTCCCTCCTGGACAAGCTAGACAGCTTGAATTGTGTATCAGTTAGCGAAGGCCTCTCATGACGAACTGCTCTCCCAGTTTGGAGGAAAGATGCTCCCAGAGAACCACCCAATTACTCGCCATGTGCGCCGGGTCGTCACTCGCATCCTCGAGGCGTCGAATTTAGGCACGCTTGCCTCTCCGGAGCCAAAGTCTATCGCAGTATCTGGACCCACGGATGACCTATGGTCTCCGGAAACATCTTTTGGAAGCGAGCCTCCACCCGGCGCTGGGGGGAGGGAGTGGAACCTCATGGTCGTGAATGATGACAGGATCGTGAATGCAGCAGCTAGCTATGGTCAGTCTTACTACAGCTCTCTTGGTCTAGAAAATGTGTCTAATAATGTACGCGTTAGGCAACATCATAGTGTTCACTGGGATTCTGCCGGTAGCGAAGGACGAACAGGGCTTAGCCGCTGTCTTAGGGCATGGTATGCATGCGCGCAGCACTCTGGCATGACTCTCATCTAACGTCTGATTTTGTAGAAATTGGACACGTAGGTCAGTCGTCAGACATGAGGCAGCATTGTGTGCCATTGCGGGCTCATTGATCGACGCTCTCCGTCCAGTTCTGCGACACAACTCCGAGCGATACTCCTCCGTGAAGGTGCTGCTTGTCCTTGCGTCAATCTTAGAGATCCTTGGTCTAGATATCCACATTGCGCGATTTATTACGGATTTGCTTTACGATTTGCCGAATTCACGTATGCAGGAGCTGGAAGGTGCGTCTCTAACGATCATCTGTACATATCTTTCTCGCTGATCATCCGACAGCCGACCAGGTTGGTCTGAGGCTGAGTGCCAAAGCCTGCTTTGATCCAAAGGCGGCACCGGAGTAGGTGGTCCCCGCACAGCGAAAGAGGCTGGGCTGACATCGCTTCTGTGTATCTCAGGATCTTCACTCGAATAGCACAACTCGAAAAGCGGCGCGGTGGTTTGAACCTTGGTTTTCTCAACACCCACCCACCGTCGGAGAAGCGCGTTCAGGTCCGTAGTCTTTGTCTTGTCTAGTCAACCCTCGTCATTCTGACCGACGTTACCAGAGGCTGGAGGAATTGATGCCTGGTGCCTATGACATTCAAGCGGCGAGTCCCGAATGCAGTGGCATACGGGACAATTTTGCCGCCTTCAGAGACGCATTTGCGCATAGTGGGTCGCGAAGAGGAGCGCCTGTCGACGAGGTGACCTGGACGTAGTCGTAGCTCTGATCTGCAGTGCAATATCTTGAAGATATATGGACTACATGCTGATTACTGTACCGTACCTGCGGACTGCCAGTGGGTAGCAGCTCTCTTCTTTCAGAGGCATATCGTCGCGGATCTCCAAGTATGTGATCGTGGTCAGTGTCGAGTACAGAAGTAAGCTCAATGCTCAATTGCTGACGACAAGCCTACATGCTTAGTCTCGTTTGATCCAACTGGCTTCCCAGTGACATGCAGACCTTAATACTCCGTACATCCGTACACCGTTATACTAGAAATTAATGTCATCCTGGACTTTTCAATTCAGGTTTCGCTCAAAAGCTCCGACTATGGAGTCACATGCATATGAGTCGCCCAGCTAATTGCGCACTTTCTCCGCGACTCTTTTTAAGCTTCATTCAATTCCGAATTGGCCGACCCCACATACACTATGCACCGTCTATATGCCTTAGGTTCTTGTCTACTGAAAGAGCACGGTCAAATGGAGAATAAATTCGTAACCCTTGCCTGAGGTTCGAATATGTTTTAGCGTAAACTTGTGGAGAAATGATCAACGATCGCGGAAGAAGCCACCCCCACGGCCAGTTTCGACGGTAACCATATATGTGAGACCACTGCGGGTAGCAACCTTTCATTTCCTCCTTTCATGACCTCCACTGGAAGCATACATGTCGTTCTTTCGAAACAGGCGTCGGACTCAACAAGAGCTCGAGGCGGGAAATGGGAGCTCTGCGAATGTCTCTCGTACCCCCACCCTCAATGGCGACGCAGCCTCATTCCTGAGCAGGGCCTCTCCCCGTCGAGCACTGCCATCGCTGTCACGCCTTAGCTCCAAGCTGTCGCCAAAGATCAGACGCACTCAACCTCCACGATGTACGTTAGCGGCCCCAGTCGGTCATACGGTCGACTTCCCAAGGTCTCGTACGTTCTCGCGTGAGAGCACCCCGTCACCGACTCCTTCGCTCGATGACATTCGGATGCCGGTTGGACTCGGTCGCCGAGCCAGCCTGAAGGAGGAGTCGGAGGATGACCAGTCGGTCTATCACCGTCGCACACGGTCGATCAGTCTACCGAATCCAGCGGGGACCGACCAGGAGTCGAGGGCGACTCAACGTACTGCGGAGGCGGCGCCGGCCATTACACGCATACCTCCAGAACTGCTTTCTGTAGTGTTCTCGTACAGCTCGCGACCCGATATCCTGTCGTTGTCGTTGGTCTCCAAGACGTTTCTATCCGCCGCCCTCCGCGCATTGTACCGCACCTTGGACTTGCGCCGACTCGGATCAGAGTGTGCAGACCAGTGCATGGCACTGCTTGCCTCTAAAAGGACGCTCGCGGCTTTTGTGCATGACTTCGCTTGTCATGAGCTGCCTACCTCGACTTCGCTGAGCACCGTAACGTTTGCTATCGCTTTTAACAATATGGATCAACTACAATCCCTCACCGTTCCTTGTTTCAACCCGCATATTTTTCATCATACCACATTCCGTCTCAAAAGGCTTACTGTCCTCTCGCAGACCACCAGTGTGGATACATTCCGCACGATGGTGTCGTGGCTTGCGAAGCAGCCCAGCATCACGTCGCTCTCGTTTCCCGATCTCGTCGTCGACCAAACTCTCGACAATTACCTTAATAATGTCCCCAATGATACGTCCAAAATGTCAGATACCCTCGCGTCAAAAACCGATACCCCTGCCTTCTTTCGGCCATTACCATTACCTGCCTCTCTGCTGCCTCGTCTGACCTACTTCAATGGACCTGCTCCTATGGCTGCTGCCGTGGTTCCGGGACGACCTGTGGCAACGGTAACTCTTCACATCCATACAACCCTCTATGACGGCCTAAAGCCATCTGCAATCATGTCTGCGCTGACGCGCTCGGCTGCTTCTCTCACTCACCTATCAATAGAGGTCGCTTCGACTCGCGTCGATGCGCGCACGGTAGAGAGAGTTCTCATGTCAACCGGTGCAGAGCTGGGCAGTCAACTTGAAGTCCTCGAAGTCCACTGGGTACTCGAGGAAGAGGTGTGTGCCGTTTTCACGGACTAATCGCCATCCTGGCTGAAGCTCTAGTAGGTTCTCTACAGACAGATCCTCTCAGTGATCACTCGCTTTCGCACGCTGAAGACATTACGTTTGCGTCGTCCTTCACCGCTATCATTTGCGCAATCGCCGCCGGCAGCTCTTCCTACCCCTCCTCCGAGTGCGCATCTGTCCCGTCCGCCCTCGACGGCGATGTTACTGCCTCCTCCTTCCCCTCTTCATGGCAGCCGGCCCAGCACCGCCAACAGCATGTCAGATATACCTTTACCCCGTGCTCACGAGCGGTCACATCTTGGTTCCTGGAGCAAGCACTGTCCGTCGCTGAGAGAGGTCGTTTTCCTATCGGGCGCCCGATGGCGCTGCGAGCGTATCACCCCACTGTTGATGCAAATGGCTGGCGAAAGTCTGTACGCACCGGCCTTCCGATTCGTCGACTTTACGTCATGAAAAACATGACCTCCAGCTCTCGTTGGGGGGGGGGGGATCTGACAAATCTAGTCTATCGTACGTGCAGCATATGCGTAATCTATCCACTGTCCCCGCCGCTATCGTTGTTTCATGCGAGTCATACCGAAACCGTCCACGCGTCGCCCACAATAGGGTCTTCGGTCGAGCCTTACGCCGACCGTGGCACTGCAACGTTAAGCCCTCTAGGATGTATCGTTGTGAGTAATCAAATCAAAACTTTATGGTGCATGTTGGGTGGTCTGTCCTCCATCACTTTGTGCCGTATTACGACTGTGATCCCCGTGAAGAATTCAGATGGAATAGTATTATCTGATAATCTGGCCAGGCCGGTAGAAGGGCCGAGCAAGGCCGAGGAGTGTTCCAGCACGCCAGAGTTGGATGTAAGCCGATCACGACTCAGTCACGACCCCGCGGTGTAATCCATCACGTGGTCGTATCCCGCCAAACACCAGCAAATAACACGGAAATAAATGACCATATACACTCGCATTGTCCATCGTCTGTGTCTACGTATCGACGCTCGCTGTTTACCATGGTCGCAACTGTTCAGAAGCCTGCTCCCGGATTCAAGGCCACGGCTGTCGTGGACGGTCTGTTCCAGGATATTTCCCTGTCAGACTACCTCGGTCAATGGTGAGAGACGATCCAGATGGTCAATTGTAATTATAACTGTCTTGGCTCATGATTGCCTTTGTCAGGGTGGTTCTCTTCTTCTACCCCCTGTGCGTGACTCCCGTGTCTTCCCATGGTATCATGGCTCAACTGACGTACCTTAGTGACTTCACCTTTGTGTGTCCGACCGAGATTCTCGCGTTCAATGACGCCCTGGCCCAATTCAAAAGCCTGAACACCGCTGTCCTCAGTATGGGTATAATTTATTAAGGAACCAATCACGTCTCATCTTTGCTCGCAGGTGTTTCTACTGACTCACACTACGCTCACTTGGCTTGGGCGACGAAGCACCGCCAGGATGGTGGTCTCGGACCCGACCTCAAGCTTCCCATGGTCGCGGACAAGAACATGAAGATTGCCCGTGACTACGGTGTTTTGATCGAGGAGGACGGTGTTGCTCTCCGTGGTCTTTTCCTCATCGACCCTAAGGGTACCTTGAGGTAAGCATACGCTTTTCTCCCTTCTCACGCCACAATTGATGTGTGATCTCCAGGCAAATCACCATCAACGACCTGCCCGTCGGTCGTTCCGTCGAGGAGACCATCCGTCTCGTCAAGGCCTTCCAGTTCACCGTACGTGTTCATGTTTCCTGCGCCACTTGCCTAGCCGTTTTCTGATCATGGCGCTGTTCTCTAACAGGACGAGTACGGCGAGGTTTGCCCTGCTAACTGGACCGAGGGTAGCAAGACCATCAAGGCCGACCCCAAGGGCTCGTTGGAGTACTTCTCTGCGGCTGCCACTAACGGTGCAAATGGCGAGCAATCCAAGAAGCGTCCCCGTATTGACTGATGGCTCACCTCTTCAACCATTTCCGGCATCCAGGCCATTAGGGGGCAGTCGGTGAATCTCTTGGTTCCGTTCCGATGAAGACTCGTGAAGTGCAAGGCTCGAGCATCGTCGTTATCTCATGCGCGCGTTCCATCTCAAGAAATAGATTTACCCGATAGAATTTAGAAGATCGTTAGACCTCTTGGCCGGGAGTGATAGATGATAGAGTGCTCTGTTCGTCTGTCGCTTTTTAGATGCGGAAATCCCCTACTTTGTAGTACGGCCAGTGCTAATAGCTACTTGACGTATTCAAATGTACCTTTGGCATACCTGCATTCATGTAATTGATTGTACAGTCTTTTGCTTTCGCATTGTCGAGAGAATCGTGACATTGTTGCAGATTATATATAGCCTGAGGTTAGGTAAATTTTGGGATGGATTGGTATGTATCACTGTGTCCATGCCCGGCGTAACATACTATACAGGGTTCTTTAGCTTCTTCCCAACCCTCACCTTCATGACACTAAAGCTATGCCAGGTGCATTTTGGGGTCTTTCGCTGCCCACCTGATATTACTACATCAATTTGTATTCGTTACACAAAGACAAAGATACACAGTACGCACGATCTACTTGTCCCCGCGGACAGTCAATGGAGGTGTCAATGAATGTTAATCCCAGTGTCAGCGGATCTCATGTTCTGCAAGTAACTGTAGAGAGGTAAGGGTTCAATACAAGCTTATCGTCTCCGAAAACTGACCATATTCGGAATGCCATTCGAGATGGGATATACATGCTGACAATTTGGACAAACCATGGCGCCCTCCTCGATGTTGATCTGTTGTAAGCCATCATTGAACCAACATGCTGGTAGATAATATCAAACTTTCTAGCATTACTGACCTCTAGTAGTGCATGGTGCAGCTTTCGAAGGAAATCCTCGTCCAGCATTTCCGGCGGTTGATCGGGCAGAGATGTGTCGCCCAGCTGTAAAGTTCACAAAATACATGCATGAGCGTCTGAAATTGAACGGGCCTCAAAAATTTAGATTATCACTGACCTGTCGCGCCGCCGTAATCAAAGCATCCCACTCAACACGGGGAAGGAAATCGCGCACGAAGTCGGGGTTAAATTCTGCTTCTCGCAGCTCGACTTGCACATCCTGGAGCTGCAGAGGGAAGTTATTCGAGTTGCATCCTTTTGCATGGCACGCGAGTATGTTGTGTGTGATGAGGCGGACCATTGTCAATGTATTAGATGAAGGGCTGGGCAAAAGTGTGAAAGCCACTGTCGATCGGGCAAGATGTGCATAGTACATACCAAAAGCGGCAGGCGTCGGGAGCACGTGCCCGAACATGGGCGCGAGGGTCGGTCGGATTTCGTGAATTTGAAGTCTCGTCTTTTTTTCTTCAGTATAAACCGCTTGATATCTATCCGAAGCTATCAAACACTGAATCTCTTGTAATCGTGGTGGAGGCCCATAATCGCACAGCGCTTCTGCATACCGCCAAATAACTCGGGAGTACAATCCGTCCCATTACCGAGGTACATTGGTGAAGCAACTTATACAATGCCACGCCCACCGTCACCCTCAATACCAGAGAAAGAGTTTCTTTACTCTTCGTTGAAGCAATCTCTTCGCCTTGACGGGCGGAATCCGCTGGAGATGCGGACGCCCACCCTCACATTTGGCCCGGAGCTCGGTTGGGTAGAGTGCTCACTCGGTAAAACACGGTGAGATCTTGCTACTTGCTCCTCACGGTCCTCCCTTATATTTGGGCTTGAACCAAGGGTGATCGCCCAAGTGGATGCAAAAATGGTGAAACCGCCGCCAGAACGTCCCCTTGAAGGGATCATTACCATTCACTCAGAGATATCACCTATGGCATCGAACGAGTACGAAGCTGGCCGGTAGGTACGTGTGTCGCGTTTGCTATAACCCGCTCTTCTCATTGGCCGATCCCAATAGGCCTTCAGACGAGGAAGTAACCATCACCCGCATGTTGGACAAAGTCCTGCGTAGAAGCGATGTCGTGGACAAAGAATCGCTCTGTGTGCTTGCGGGACAGCGTGTACGACCAGATTCGCACTCATCAGTACTGTGCGGCTAAACGACTTCGTTTCCCTTCAATAGGTGTGGCAGCTACGACTGACAATACACTGTCTAGCTGATGCCGGCAACATGCTGGACTGCTCATGCCTTGCCGGTGTAGTTGCTCTGAAGCACTTTCGCAGACCAGAAGTCGAAGTTGTAGGGGATGAAGTCACAATCGTAAGTTCTATCGTACTCTCCTAAGCACCTTCACCAACCAAGTTTCTCCAGCACCATCCTTCGGAACGCGCTCCTGTTCCACTATCAATGCACCACATGCCTTTCTGTCTCACATTCGCCTATTTTCCCGACTCCTCCTATCCTCCCTGTGCTCGATCCGTCCCATCTCGAGCAGCGCCTCAGTGCAGGCCTGCTTTCCGTCGCACTGAACGCACAGCGCGAGAGCTCTGTGTCGTTCAGAAGGCTGGTGGCGTACCGCTTGTACAAGATGAGGTGCTGAGGATCGTGGACATTGCAGTGAGCAAGGCGAAGGAACTGGACAAAATAGTTGCAGCGAGGCTGCAGGAAGATTGGGCAGGACGGACGGTCGAGGTTCGATGACATAAGAAATGCAGGCGACTATTTGGTCTCTCTCTGTAGTGTAGCATTAGGTTTGATACTTGGCATCGCATTGGCAATCAGCTTTGTAGTAGCATGACCATTAAAGGCACGTCTTTACTGCGGCTCTACTTGGGGCCTAGTTACATTAGTCTCGTATACAAGTCCTCAGAAGTCCTCGTGTCATCCTGACTACTTAGAGCAGAATTGTACAGTATCTGAGAGCGCCCGGACATGCCACAGTGATGAGGTAGACGTCATCTCTTCGACTCGCGTACTGCAATGTAATTGACAAACGACACATAATTTCGGTGAGCGAATACTCCGATTCAATGCGATTCAAGTGTAATCAAGCTAGATACCTGGGAGGCTCAAATAGTTACATTCCAAACAGTCCGCTTGAAATTCCAGTATCCTGGGCCTTACGAAACTCTCCATTGCCAAAATGGACCTATGGGTCATTGATTGTCAACCAAAACGGAGAAAGCATGATCCGACAAATCCAAATTAGCTTCAAATCAGCCGGGATATAGCAGATAGGTTCACTCGCCTAGTGGATCATCAATTGCATGGTGTGCACCAGTCCACATGCCCAGCAGCCCTACCTCTGAGCCCACTCCGCCAACCTGGATTGCCTCTGAAACCCACTGATCCTCATCCGGGTCATTTTCCTCAGAGGAGTACTATAGCAATACCAAGGTATACCCCGTTAGCCACGACCATGGTCCTGTCCGGAAAGCAACGTTTCATATAAAAGGGCTCGAAGACTCACAATACACCACCGAACGCTGCCATCTGCAATGACGCTCACCGTCCCGTGTATCCGCCTGGTATCATCGGCAATGCCCTCGGGAGCCCCTTGCCAGTCGGCACCGCCCATCTCGCCTTCCACTTTGATCGTGGGGCGGTCAGGGTAGCCAGGCACAGCGGACGGCTCGTATCCTACGATGCGGATGTACAAAGGGACGATGAGCATACTTTCTATGAGATTGGGGTCAAAGTGGTTGTAGACCTGCCATAGCGCGAACGGGTGAGCAAGTCGGCCGGTCGACGGAAAGCGTGTAGACTCACGTGGTAGTCTAGTGTTGGAAGGTTAGGGTGTGTTAAATGAGTTAAGGCGTTAATAAACATCACATACGAATGAGATCAGAGTAATCGAGCCATGACACACAGCGCCTGGGTTCGATTTAGCGGGCAATGACATAAGGAGAGGCAGAGTTAGGTACCTCCAAACACCCTCAGCACCCGCCCAGTCCCAGCCGTGGACTTCATTGGCATCTTCCACCGCCCATTCATTACCGTCACCTTTATCTGCAGTACCCGTCTTAATCTCTGCGCTTCCTTCTCTAGCGCCCGACATTTCTTGTGTCCCACTTATTACTTGGTCTCGCGCCGAGTTTGGTGTAACCCATGCACCTTCCCTCCAAGAATCCCACTGAACAAAGTTATCCAGGCCCGGCGTCTCGTTAGCACGGAGATTCGCCTCGCAGATGATACGCGCAGCAGCGAGCCACGTCCAGTCGGGGACTAGCTGGTCTGCTCGGGGGACCAAGCGTCTTCGGGGCTGAACGGCCAGGGTCTCTGGGAGCGGTGGTGCGCCCGCATTTGAATCGGGAGAGGGTGATCGGCCAAACGAAGAATGCGACGACAAGGACGCATTGTCTTCTGTGGTGGTTGGAACAAAGTCTGGATCGGCGTCCGAGTCCGTATCCCAGTCAGAATATGTACCTAGTCCTACAGTCGTCTCGGTGGACGTCTGGTAGGAGCCTTCAACAGTGTGTTCAGACCGAGAAGTAGATTGTGAAGTCGAAGCACCGGAAGCATGAACGCCAGGAAGGGCAGCGGTCTCAACGGGCATGTAGGGACCCCAATGTCTGCGTCGTGTGAGGTATGACATATCATACGCCATTTCCCTTGCACGGAGACGCGCTCTTGTACTCTGCTCCTGCACATTCATCTCAAGGTCTGATATACCTGTGATCGACGCACGGGAGACAGTTGGGGTTATCGACGAAGAGGACGACGAAAGTCGGCCAGTACGCTCCTCGTGGAGCTCGCGTATGGGGAGGAACCCAGTGCAACAAAGCAACTGACTGACCGCGTGCGCTTCGACTGTCTTGTCCCACGTGGGGTCGCGCTGCGAGAAAGAGAACTTTGCGAGGAGTGGAGGAGGCAGGGAGCGCACGAGGATGGTCCGCAGCCACGAGATGTTACGAGAGGGACTAGGCGTGCGGACACTGGGGAATTCCTGTGTACCCCAGTAGGCCTGGGTAAGTGTGCGTACTTCAGGCACAGAACTGCGAGGGAGAACTGGGGCAGAGGTCTCGATGACAGAGAGGAGAGTCTGCAGCGCACGCACGCTGCTGGATGTAGTATATTTGGGGGTGAGGTCAACGAGGGAGACGGCCGACCGTGATCGGAGATTGTACACCTTCTGTACGCGGAGCGGCTGTGTGAGACGTTGAAGAAAGAGCGCGGTACGAACCCGTTGCCTGAAGCTGTCTCCCCAGTCGAATGCAGCTGAGTGGCGACAGCCATCAGTTTCTGGATAATGGGACCGCCAAATTGCTCACCTGGTTTGCCAAATTGCAGCATGCGGGGGTCATCGAAAGTCGTCAAAAAGATCTCGCGCCATAGGTGGTGATCAGACGAGCGATAGATGAGCTCGCGAAGAGGTCGGCAGGTCTGCGCGAGCGCCGCAATTGCGCCTGGGAATCCACCAGATGCGGAGTAAATGAGAATACTCTCCAGAATCTCTGGAGGGAGAGACAAGATGGTCACCGCTTGCATAATAGCGGAGACGGGCTGATTGACCACTCGATTATACTGATACAATTGCAAGCTGTGAGTGGTAACTTCTCGCCGGATGTCTGCTAGTCAGATAACATAAATTATAGAGGTTCTTCACTGGTCAGGACTTACTGACACTGAGATCCAATGTTTGCCTTGACTTCGTACTGACTCTGAGCTCTGATGAGAAAGAGGAAATCCAAATACTATGTAGTATGTATACTGACCCTACACACATACACGCACACTACAAGGAGGTCCTGGAAGTGTTAGCCACGTGACCTATCCCACTGAGAATCGTGGCCAGATTACAGTAAGTACTTAGATGGAGACGAAAAAACTGAAAAACACTCTGACAGGATACGTCTCTTTTTTTTTGTTCCACAAGAACTGAAATTGTACGGTTGACGGTCTATCAATGACATGAGGCTCTCCTTCAATATACTGTCCGAAAATAAACACGATCACATGCGAAATGAGCGGGATGGGCCGCTAGTCTCCCGTAGGCAGACCTTAAATAGTGACCTTTGAGGGGGAGGGGAGGACGGTCACTCTATGGGCCGCCAAGCAGCTGCAGTACATATACACAAGTCTCAGCATTCCTGGGCCGTGTATTGTGGAGTTGCTCCTCGCCGCCGACTCTTTTTTATTTTTATTTTTTTTAAATTCTACGAATTTATACTCCATACTACTAAGTACATGTAGAGTGCCGGGTATAAATGAACTATGGGCTCCATGCCCTACTGTGGTCACTTTCCAGAGCGGTCTGTAACCTGGGGCGGCGAAGCCGCCCTACCTTAACACCATACCATAACCGTCCCCGTAAGGCCGGTCCCCGGAGCGCACTCAGGGGGAACCCCGGTTAGAGGCTCCCACGCACACCCACGACCAAAGGCACTTCCACCTAAGGCTAGTAAAGGATGGGCGCCCGGTAAGGCATCTCGCCGCTAGGTGCCCTCACCTCCACCCCTACAGTTTTCAAGGTGGGGAAGCAGGCCATTCGTAATCTAGCGATTGTCTGCTAGGTACAGGAGAAGGGGGATCTGGGTCGTCTAAATGTTCCCGGATTCCCCTCCATTCTTTCTGAATGTCTTCCGACGCCTTGAGCACGTCGTACCATTCAGTAAATTCCTTGAACTCAGCGCTAAGCGCTTCAGTTGCATCCGGGTCTAAGTGGCGTTCATCATGGAATTTCTTCCACGCCGCCACTCGTCCTTTAGTGTGGGCATGGAGCGTCGCATTCGCAAGCGAATGGTAATCTCCCTCCTCACGATCCTCGTGAGCCATAGACAGAATCTCAGCCCATTCGAATGTTGCCACCCAGCTATTTAGCCGAAGGAACTCCAATACGTCATCTTCTGTCCAGTGGCGCTGTGAGCACCTCCTTCTATCTTGACGACTTTCTTCTTGAGACGCAGGGGGTACCCACGCTCCTTTGGTGCGTATCCAGAATGGACACTCAAACAAGATGTGTTCCCGTGTTTCCGGGCAGTCACTAAGACCACAAAGGCACTCAATGGGGCCCGCTATGTTGAACCGCTCGCGGTATGCACTGCTTGGGAAATGATTTGTAAGGACCCACGCCACTCGCGCTGCTTCCTTATTCGAGGTTCCCACTCGCTTTAACAACCACGTGCGTTTGGCCGTGGCTGCGTGCAATGGTGCTTCTGTAACCCATAACTGGTTACCCCTATATTTAGTGTTCTCCAAATCATTGGCTAACACATTCCACTTGGCCATCATGCGGGACTTAATCCGCTGGAGTGCCATTGAGTACGAAACAAATTCAGGTTGTTCCGATTCTAGTGCCTCTTTCGCTAGTTTATCTACCAGCTCATTTGGCTCAATTCCCTCGTGTGAAGGTATCCACATGAAGGTTACAGTGCGATCCGGTCTATCCTGGAGGAATGCCCGGATCGATTGGTAACCCGATATGGCTGCCATCTGCGATGGCCCCACATTGGGTCTTATGATTTGTTTCAATGCTGCCTTGTTATCGGACAGGATTGTGACGTGTATGATGTCATACTCAGCTTCACGAGTTACCTCACGAAGACCGCGTGCAAGCGCCATCATTTCGGCATCATAACTGAGGGATTTCCCCCCACCAAATTTGCCGCTATTCACCTGGAATGGCCCGTCCATAACAAGCCACGAACTTCCAGATCTAGTGCCGTCCTGATCCGATTTATAGGATCCGTTGGTGAATAGTAAGCGTCCGAACATACGCGCCTGTTGTGACCGGAACTCCGGCCACCAGGTTTCGTCCATCCACTTGTTGAATTTGTCCGTGTCGTTCTTGGGTGGAATGCCTTTGGCGTCCAAAAATAACTCAGTCATTTGTGATTGGAATTGATCCAACACTGTCGCGACTTAGAGTCAAGCGACAGGGGAAGAACAAACCTAAACGGCCGAGGGCGTTCGACTAGGTCTTATCGAAGCGATGACGAGCTATGCTCAAGTCTAAGGCTAGGGACAAGATAAATAAACGTAAGTAAAGGTAAGTAGGTACAGGCAAGCTTGGCTTACCTAGGGACAAGAGGTCGAAACTGAAGTCCCCAGGCAGAGGTGTACTACTTATATACTACAAGAGTTCAGGGCAGGCTATCTACATGGTCCGTGCGCAGGTGGTCTGTGCGCAGCCTGAGTAAGCAGGCTATGAGTCATAAGTGATGTCGTGAGCGGAGCCCGGCGGGGCCCGAGGTCGGCCGGCATCGTGCTTAAGTAAACGTCCGTAAAGGGAAGGCGGGACGGAGTCCGTGGGAAAGGGACATGTGACCTGTAATGGTCGACGCGTCTAAGTCCATGAACAGGGAGCTCGCTGTGTTCGTTGTTGAACGATCAGTTTCCAACTATAGTAGTCGCACTTCCATACTTGGTAGTCAGTACTTACTCATTTCTATGATGTTCTATGACATTCCATAGTATGCTCTTGTCTTACTTCATAGGCTCCACTTTCTTACTAAGAAATCTCCACTATGATTTCATTATGACTTCATATCTTACTAAGATATTCTATAGGTTTCTAGATACAATTACTAAGGAGCCTTTCATGCATGTATATAAGCAGGGCCTTACAGCCCACTAGAATACAAGACGGATTAGCCTCCTCTCCTCTATAGTCTGCGCTCAACAGGTTATGAGCCCCGCGCTCTAATCTGTCTGACTACTGTGCAGTCATCTGTCTTCACTCTTCTATTTGCGCTTTCACTTTCTCTTTTGCGCATTTACCCCTTCTATTGCCTTCTTCTTATAAGGCCCCTTAGTAGACTACGTAAGTACACAGTCCTTAGTTTTGTGACGAACTCTTGGGAGTCTGCACTTCAGTGGGCGGCTCTTAGAGGTCCAAGTCCTCTCCTGGGAATAAGGCACCTTACGCGAAATAGTCAAAGGCGTAACAGGGCCCTCAGGCAACTGCGAAGCAAAACTCTGCGGCTCCATAGGTAGCTGTAGATAGAAGTACTATACAGTAGCTAGCTAGGCCTTGGGCAATACCCTCTGCGGCATAGTCTCGTCTCGATCGCTCACTTCCCTCGACTCTACCCTGCGTCTTGGCTATTTCGGCTAGCTGGGACAAAGGTTCACTTCAATAAGTGTCCATCTTTGAGCTAGAGACGTTGACTTCTTCATCAGAAGCAGCTGATCCAGTGGCAGATCAATCTCAGTCAGGCGACTCAGAGGGATCTTCACCAGAGCCAGTACAGCTTATATCTGTCTACCCAACAGATTATAGCTGGAAATTCCCTTACGCAGGCGATTATATTGGTGGTCTTACAGACGACGATCTTGGTTATTTTCCATACAATATTGAAAGTAACTCTCTTTGTCACACTGACAGTGAAGAGTACTTTCCAAACCTCTCCAATACATTTTGGGCTATACTTCTTTGATCCGATCCTTTTGATCAAGAAGTTAAAGAAGTTAAACCAGATCGATCACCTCCATCAATTCCTCAATCAATTCCATCAATTTCTCGATCACCTTCCATCGCCTATCTCCTTCAGTCTGACACTCGCCCTGACATTTTATTCTGATCGCCATGGATCCCTCCAAGATTCCTACCTCCACCATTCCCATTTTTGATGGTACAAACTATATTGCCTGGTCTAACGCCATGCGAGGTGTTTTTAGATGGTCTGGTTCCTGGAACATTGTTGAAGGGAATTCAGGCACACCTCTTCCTCGTCCTACTGCTGCAGCTACTGGAGAAGTACTTGCTACAATCCAGGCTGCTTGGGATGAGAAGAATGACAAGGCACTTGGTTTGATGACCATCTATATTTCCTCCTCACTACAATTCCTCATTGGCAATACTACCACTGCTGCTGCAGCGTGGAAAGCAATTAAAGATCAGTATGCCAAACCTGGTGCTGTTGGTGCATTTGTCTACTTTCAACAATTATTCAATACTCGCTTTGACGATGCCCAACCTCTTCGCCCTCAGATAACAGCACTTGAGGAAATTCGTAGCCGTACCGTTGATGCTGGGATTGCCATCTCAGATCAATTTGCTGCCCTCATTATTGTCAACGCCTTGCCCAATTCTTATCAGACCATTGCTTCGACTCTGCTGGCTACAGTTACAGACCTTTCTACACTTAAACCAGCAGATGTCATCCCCAAAATAATTGAGGAAGAAGCTAGACGTCAGGCCTCTAAAAATGCTAATGTCTCTCGCGTCTCGTCGACTACTCGTCTCCCAAAGAAATGTAATATCTGTGGGAAGACTAATCATTCGACTGAGAACCATTGGCCTGATGGAAAGCCACCTCAAAAGGGGAATAAGCAGGGCAAAGGCAAGGGCAAGCAAGGCGGTAATCAAGGAGGAAATAATAAAGGGAAGTGGACAGAATCATGGTCAAAATAATGGTAATAATGGAGCTTCACAAGGACAGGGACAGAATTCTGGTGCAAAAGTTAACAATCTTCTTATAGAATCTGTACCAGATGTAACGGTAGCATCTTCTTCGTCCAAATCAATTGACCTTTCCCTGTACCATGTGGGAGATGAGATCGCAAGATGGATGGTCGACTCAGGTTGTACTTCACATGTCACAAATGTCTTTGAAGATTTTGATCACTATCATGAATTTCCAGTACCTGGTCATGCGCACTTAGCCGGCGCAGATAAGACCATAGACATCAAAGGTGTTGGAATAGTTCTTCTGCGACATCAGAATAGTGACGGAATCATTGTCAACCTGACTCTTAAATCTGTCCTTTATATTCCTGAAGCGTCTCATCGTTTCTTTGCTCCACGTACCATTATTGACCAAGGAGGCTGCTATAGTGCCCATGGGGACACTATCAATTTTTGGGCAGGCTCCAAACCGGGTGAGAACCTAATCCTCACTGCGCGATCAAGCCATGATGGTTCAGGTTTCTATTGGCTTGAAACCAAAGTGTTTCATCCAAACACCCGGCCTCAGACTCTGCAATCTGTGGAAGCTGACTATGACTTGTGGCATCAACGGTTTGGTCATGCGGGACATAACACAATTCGTCAATTGCCTAACCATGTTAATGGCGCACCAAATAGTCTTTCTTCAGCACCAAAGTCTGATCCTTGTGCTGGTTGTGCGCTTGGCAAGTCCCACAGACAACCGTTCCCACTCTCTTCTACTCGCGCATCTAAACCATTGGAACTTATTCACTCAGATCTCGTTGAGATGCCATCTCTGTCCATTGATGGTTTCAAATATTGTGTCACATTTCTCGACGACTTCTCCTCATTTGGTGTCATGTATTACCTTAAGCGGAAATCTGATGCTCTCACCTGCTTTAAAAGTTATCGAGCATGGGGGGAAACTCAGCTTTCTACACGACTTACGTGTTTCTGCTCTGACAGAGGAGGAGAATTTATGGGTGAAGAGTTCACACAATATTTACATGAAAATGGTATTGAGCACGAGGCGTCTATGCCACAAAGTCCACAACAGAATGGACGTGCAGAACGTTGGCAGCAAACTATTGTAGAAAAAGCAGAAGCTATGCGTCATCATGCTGGTTTATCCACAGGCTTCTGGAAACTTGCTGTTGAAACTGCCGTTCATATTTACAATCGTCAGCCATTCCGCAGAGCACACTGGCGTACTCCCATTGAATTATGGAATGGTACTGTTCCAGATGTGTCGTACTTTAGAGTCTTTGGATGCCTAGCCTATGTACATGTTCAGAAGGAGCGATGCCAGGATAAGCTCATGGCTCAAGCTAAACCTATGGTGTTCGTCGGCTATGAACCTGGATCGAAGGGGTATCGATTCTGGGATAAAGATAGCCGCTCCATTGTTTTATCGCGTGATGCGGTATTCAATGAGAGATCCTTTCCGAACAAAAGTGCGAATCCTATTCCCGCTGCCCAACAACCGCATGAGCCGCCCGTTCCTGTAGCTCCAGCACCACAGCCGGCCCTGCCGCTTGGTGATGATGATGCTAATAGGCCTGAACCGGATGCTGACTTGCCTCCACATCTGGGACCACCACCAGAACCGCCTAGAAACCCATCTCCTCCACCTCGTCCACCTTCTCCAGATGAGCCTCCAGTACCACAACCTCCTCCATTTGTACCTAGACGCTCTACTCGGTCAACCGCTGGTAGACCTCCACCACGGCCTGACAATGCATATGGTGATCGTCACCCTGCAGCTATACAGCGTGACATTGATCAAGGAGGTGGTTTACCTGACGTCATGGAGAATCTCATCTCAGATCTTCCAGTAGAGTTTATTCTCAATGCCGATCCTCAGTATGGACCTTTTCCACAATCTTATCAGGAAGCGATCTCTCGCCCTGATCGGACTCAGTGGGAGGCCGCTATGCAGGAAGAGATAGACTCTCAAATGGAGAATGGTACATGGGAGTTAGTCGACTTACCTCCTGGACGTAAGGCAGTACCTTGTCGTTGGGTTTACACTATTAAACCTGGTGGTAGATACAAAGCTCGGCTTGTAGCCAAGGGCTTCAAACAGGTCAAAGGCATTGATTATGATGAAATATTCTCCCCAGTCGCTCGTTTTGAATCTATAAGATTCTTACTCGCCCATGCTGCTCTTAATGATTGGGAGGTAGAGGCTATGGATGTAAAGACAGCATTCTTATATGGCGAATTAGACGAGGAGATATATATGGAGCAACCAGAAGGATTCAAAGTCCCTGGTCAGGAACACAAAGTTTGTCGTCTTTTGAAGGCTATTTATGGTCTTAAACAGGCTGGCAGACAGTGGAATAAAAAACTCCACAATGCGTTGTTGGAATTAGGGTTCACACGTACATATTCTGATGCGGGTATTTATGTGTATCGTCATCATGGGGGGGATTTAATACTTGTCGTATATGTTGACGATCTATTGCCAATTGGGTCTGATCGGCGTCAGATTGCATGGCTTAAAGGTTGTCTTCAGAAGCGATTTAATGTTCGTGATCTTGGGCCTGTAGAATCTTTTCTAGGCATGCGGATTACTCGAGACAGATCATCCAGAAACATTTGGCTTGATCAGTCTAAATACATTGAAGAGACACTCGAGCGATTCCAAATGCTAGATGCAGCACCTACGCGAACTCCCATTCCATTTGGCGTACACCTTGTCAAAGCAGATCCTTCATATGAAGTTGATGCCGCCCTTCGTTCAAAGTACCAGCAGCTCATTGGTTCACTTTTGTGGATCGCCTTAGGCACTCGTCCAGATATAGCCTATGCAGTTAATCGCCTTTCCCAATATTCTGCTAAGCCTACAATGCAACATTATAAAGCCGCACAATATATTCTTCGTTATTTGAACGGCTCACGTTCACTTCGGCTTTGCTACAAAGGCAGCGGATTATCTGGACTCATAGGTTATTCTGACTCTGATTGGGCTGAGAACAAGGACGATAGGCATTCAACTAGTGGCTTTGTCTTCTTTATGGCAGATGCTGCTATTTCATGGGTCTCGCGGCGACAAAAGACTGTCGCTCTGTCTTCAACAGAAGCAGAGTACATGGCGTTGTCCGACTCTTGTCGACAATTAGCCTGGCTTCGGACTCTTCAGTCTGAGATTGGTTTTAAGCCGCAAAATGCCACACCTTTATGCATTGATAATAATGGTAGCATTTTTCTCGCGGTTAATCCAGCTCATGACAGAAGAACCAAGCACATTGATATTCGGTACCACTTTTGCAGAGAGTTCATTGAAAACGGTCATGTTGATCTTTTCTTTGTACCTACTGCTGAGCAAAGGGCCGATATCCTTACTAAGAATTTATCTTTCTCTATTCATGAGAAATTTGTACATAGTCTTGGACTAGAGTAGTTAGCGACTATCTAGTTGAGTGGGAGTGTTGAACGATCAGTTTCCAACTATAGTAGTCGCACTTCCATACTTGGTAGTCAGTACTTACTCATTTCTATGATGTTCTATGACATTCCATAGTATGCTCTTGTCTTACTTCATAGGCTCCACTTTCTTACTAAGAAATCTCCACTATGATTTCATTATGACTTCATATCTTACTAAGATATTCTATAGGTTTCTAGATACAATTACTAAGGAGCCTTTCATGCATGTATATAAGCAGGGCCTTACAGCCCACTAGAATACAAGACGGATTAGCCTCCTCTCCTCTATAGTCTGCGCTCAACATTCGTGTATCGTAGAATGGCCGTTCAAATAAGAGGGGAAAATAACGATGAGTAAAAGGGAGAAAATCGTCCGTATATAGAAAGGAAGAAACGCTCGATGTCAACTCGTGACAGTACCCCCCTCCTAACGCCGCATGACCTCATGCGCGCTTCCTTTCCCCATCTCCCAACCAGAACGGCAACGTGCTTCGGTCATTGCTTCAGGAAGCGGGCGAAACTGTAAGCCAGCAAAGATAGCGGCATTGAGTCGACGAGGCGCACTAGGGTGTCTACGATGGAAGATCTCGATGAGGTCCTTTGCGTTTGCTACGTTACGCGCGGGTTCCCAAGACGTATGGGACTCATCGTATCCTTTCCATTTGACAAGGTACTGAAGCTGGCGGCGGAATATACGTGAATCTTTGATTCGCTCAACTTCGTACTCATCTTCGCCTTTGACCTCAACTGGTGGCGGTTCGTCCGGTTCCCGACCCGGGATTTCACTACGCGTATACTTGCTGAGCAGGGAAACGTGGAAGACTGGATGAACTGGCACCGATTTGGGTAACTTCAATTCGTAGTCTAAGTCGCCGATCTTCCGTGTGACAGGGAAGGGACCAAGGCGTTTGGGACTCAGCTTTCTGCTCGGCTGTTTCAGCTTCAGATTACGAGCATCCAGCCACACCTTGTCACCAGGTTCGAACACCGGTGCCTCCTGTACGTGCCTATCATAGTACGTCTTCATGCGCTCAGCAGACAGCTCAAGCGCAGTGCGCGTGTCATCTCGTATTTCCTGCAACAACTTCAACCTATCTTCCGCAGCGGGTACCTTCGACATGGGGTTCAAGCGGATTTGGAGATCGGGGTTATAGGCTTGGTTCAGGAAGAAAGGGGAGTAACCAGTTGCAGAGTGAACTCGATTGTTCAACGCAAACTCCGCAAAAGGCAACTGCTTCGCCCAATCATCCTGTCTATGGCTGACATAAGCCCTAAGGTATTGCTCGATCTCCTGATTCCATCGCTCTGTCTGCCCATCTGTCTGAGGGTGAAAGGCCGTTGACATGGCTGGTTCGATATTCATCCCTTTGTAGATCACATGCAGGTATTTTGACGCAAATTGGGGACCTCGGTCTGATATGACCTTGGCCGGGGCCCCATGATGCGAAAAGACATCGCGTATGTAAAGTTCCGCGGCACCTTCGGCAGTCAGAGTCTCATGACATGCCGAGAAGTGTACCATCTTGGTGAAGCGATCTGCCGTGACCAGGATTGAATCGAACCCATCGGACTTGGGGAGACCCACGATCATATCGGTGGTAATAACCTGCCAAGGGCGCTCTGGAATCTCATTCGGTTTGAGCGGTCCTTGTGGTTTAGCGGGGAATGTCTTGGTACGGTTGCATGTGTCGCAGGTGCTTACGTACTCATTGACAAACTTGGACATTCCCGGCCACCAATAGTTTCGTGATACTAACTCGAGGGTCTTGGCCCGACCAGGGTGACCGGCTGCAGGTGCGTCGTGGTGGATTTTGACAATATCCCGCCGAAGCTCTGCATTCTTTGGGACGTAAATGCACCCTCGAAATAGCAGAAGCCCTTGCTCGGCATTCCACTCGGTGAAGTCGCGCTGTAGCCGGGGCGGGCCTAGATTCTGAATCTTTTCTAGGGCGTCCGCCACCTCCCGATCCTTGTCCGAACATTCTCGAATTCGCTTCAGCAGCGATCGATCTGCCACAACTGCTGCATGCCCACGCTGCGTGGAGGAAATGCGGAACTGTTCCGGTTTCAGGACAATCTGATCCACGTTGTCATCGTCATCTCCGACCTGGAGGTCCGGACGACGAGACAAGGCGTCAGCCTTTCCATTCGACTTGCCCGACTTGTGAGTGATAGTGAAATCGAAGCGGGACAGATACAGAGCCCATCTCGCTTGTCGTCGTGTGAGATGCTGAGCCGTGCGCCAATACTCGAGGTTCTTATGATCCGAAAGGATTTCGAACGTGTTAGGACAACCCTCGAGGTAGTGACGCCAGTCCTCCAAAGCTTCGATTATCGCTAACATCTCCTTGTCGTAGATCTCGTAATTACGCTGGGCAGAATCCATACCCCGAGATCGGTAAGCCACCGGATGCCACTTGCCATCCTCCTGCTTTTGCGAAAGTACGCCACCGGTTGCGTACCCAGAGGCATCCACCTCTAGCCGCGTTTCCCGGTCTTGGTCATACAGTGCTAAGACAGGTGTGGTGCTAAAGCAGCGTTTCAGCTCCTCGAACGCAGACTGCTCTTCCTCACCCCACTGCCAGGGTACATTCCCAGTTAGACGATCAAGGGGTTGCGTGATCTTTGCAAAATCCTTGATGAAGCGACGATAGAAGTTGGCAAACCCTCGGAACTTTTGGATGTCTTTAACATTCCGAGGGGTAGGCCACTCCATGACTCCGCGGATCTTTGCAGGATCCATCGCCACTTCACCATTCCCTACGATCATGCCTAAATAGTCTGTTTTAGGAACATCCCACTCGCACTTCTCCGGTTTCAGGAAGAGATCGTTTTCCTGAAGGCGACGTAACACCTCACGGGTGACTTTCTCGTGCTCCAGCTTGTCTGTAGAGAAGATGAGAATGTCATCGAGATAGACCGTGAGTTTTCCTTCTGCAATAAGATCTCCGAAGATGTCATTCATCATTGCTTGGAAGGTCGCCGGAGAATTGGTGAGACCGAAGAACATAACCGATGGTTCGTACAACCCTCGATTAGTTACAAACGCAGCCTTCCATTCGTCTCCGAGTTTGATCCGTACGTTATTATACCCCCATCGTATGTCGAACTTTGTAAAGATCGAGGCGCCTTTGAGTTTGTCGACAAGTTCGGAGATCAATGGCAGCGGGTAGCGATTTTTGATCGTGATCTCATTAAGCCGTCGGTAGTCCTGTACGGGTCGAAGTGATCCATCCTTCTTTTTGATGAAGAAGAAGGGAGAGGATATAGGCGACTTCGATTCCCGTATATAACCTTTGGCTAGCTGCTCCTTGAGGAACTTGTCTAACTCGCCTTGTTCGTTGTGCGACAGCGGGTATACCCTTGAATGGAACATTTTTGCGTCAGGAATCAGCTCTATAGCATGATCATAAGGTTTATGTTCCGGAAGTCGTTCCGAGGCTTCTTTGGAGAAGACCTTCAAGAACTCGTGAAACTTTTCCGGTACCATTTCCTCGACGCTTTTGACTTCTCGCTTCTTGTACTCCTCTTCAGCAAGGACTTGTGAATAGGTATGCCCTGCTGCAACATACAGTTGTGGAGCACCAGGGAGGTTGACACCACGCTCCCAGGCTTCAAGAAGGTCGTCTTCGTCCCATTCAACCGTTGGATCCAACTCTGGTTCCTCCTCAGGTGATACCTTACTACGTATCTTGCCCAAGGTTGACCATTTGGCTTTCCGCACACGTTTCTGCGCCGTGGGCCTATCCCCCGTATCACGCGTAGACGCTGCATGTTCCGTTTGGCCAACTTTTCGGGCTTGACACGCTTCAGGACACCTGTCTAGTTTGAACGAGCCACTCTCCCAATCAATATCAGGGTTATGCTCGCGAAGCCAATCGAGCCCGATTATAACGTCTTCAGGCCCGATGTCTGTTACCGTAAATACCATCTTCTCGATATGGTCCCCTATCTGCATCTGTAGCATGGCCACGTCCGTGATGCTTCCGTTTTTGTTGAGCGATCCATCGATGTTATATAGCGGAATGGGGCGCCCCAACTTCCGTGTTCGTACGTTGTTTTCTTGGATGAATCGTTTATGGATAAACTTCGTGGTGGCACCGCTGTCCACCATGGCCACTACTTCTTTCTGCCGTCTTTCGCCGATTAACTGTATCAGAATGTGAAAATGTTGAGAACCGTGATCTATTTCATAAACATTTGCAGCTTGTAGTACAGAAAATCGATTCATAACGGGTCCAGCGCGCGCGGCAGCAAGCGTGGACCGGATCAAAAACGCTCCTCTTTCATCGCGCGATACTGCCCCAGCTCCTCCCGCATGGACTTCACCTCATTGGCCAATGCAGACACAGACGCTAACATAGCCGAGAGATCTCCCGGTGTCTGCTGCACAACTTGTGCCTGTTCGGGCTGAGCGCTTGGCGTTGCTGCGCTTGCAGCAACCGTAGCTCGCACACCCTGGCGCGGAGTGTAAGGTTTGTCCTTGCAGGACGGACAGTCCTTCCGACGATACCCCGGCTTCCCACAACCGTAACAGGAGCCGTTGAACTTTCCATCACCAACAGCCGCAATAGTAGAAGAAGAAGCGGCGGCCTGTTGGCGTCCCTGTGACGTACGAGCCCCACCACGAGCGAACATATTGAGATCTGGACGGCGCGCGCGGCTTATGTCCAGGATCTGTTCGACGGCGAGGACTCGTTTCTCGGCGCTGACCCAGTCATCGAAGGGCTCGAGCTCAATTTTGCGGTAGATGCGTGAGGGGATACCGCTAAGGTACTTGTCACGGAGCTCTAGCTTTCCGTAGCCAGAACGGTCTGCCGGACCCTTGAATTGAGCGGAGAACTGTGCAGCAGTTCTCGAATCACGTAGGTTACGAGCACAGACTTTGGTCAGCTCGACTTGTGCTGCGGCCGCATCGTCGAGATTAGTGTTGCCGCGACTCTGGCTCGAACCTTCCCTAAGTGGAAGTCAAGCGCCCTCCAGCGCCCAGTGGAACCTCCATTGGGCAGCCCAGAGTTAGATCTGAGCAATGCCGGCTGATGACTGGATGAGGGTTGAAAGTCCGCCAAGTCAGCCCGGCATTGTCCGTGACTAGTCACAGCTCAGTCGCGGCTCCCCATCTGCCACCGCATCCGATTGTTATCTGCCTGCCGCCTCTCTCTGCTTTCTGGATTGCTTTCTGGAGTCTTGTTCCCCCTTCCCATAGTGAATCGACTTTGAGTCGTTCGCAATATATCACCGCAGTAGACTTTGCGTCGCTCGGTCGATTTACAGTAACCAATGGCCCAACTCTGGGTTCGCCATTGCTCTCGTCTCTTAGTCGCACTGCCTCTCTCAAGTTCGCCATTGCTCTCGTCTCTTAGTCGCACTGCCTCTCTCAAGTTCGCCCTCACGATGCTGCGTTTCTCAACGCCCTTAGGACTCACTATTCTCGAACGAATTGACTTTGTGTCGTTCGCTTTCGCATTTCTCTGAGCCGACTTTGCGTCTCTCAGTGATGATCTGCTACCAACGGTTCAACTTCGTGTTCGCCGTTGACCTCCTCTCTTCTCCTGGTATCCGACAACCATCAACTCACACTCTTTGCTCTGAGCGCGCACCTTTGAATTTCATGCCTTTGAACTCTCCTATGCCTATCACACCGCCTATCTTTATCTACCGGCTCTCTGACCCTACAGTTCTGCCTTCCATTTCTCAATACTGTCGGTAAGCCTCACGCCCTTCCCATCTGCCTCATACGTCTGACACTCAGCTTGTGAGTTCATCGGCTCACAGTCCGATTCATAATATCCCATATGTGTGTCTTCCCCTTATCGATTACCGATCAAGCAAGCCTGAGGTTTGACTATTTGTCGGAGATCCCTTAGGTAGCGTCGTCGCTGCCTCGTGTTTTCGCTATCGCTCACTTGTTCACAGATCTCGAGACTAACCGCTTCAACCATCGGCCTCACTACAACAGGTATGTACTGATTACACGATGTATACAACGACCCTCACTCGTCCTTATCAGAGACCGTTAAGTCATCCACTTCGCCCTCGTCGGACGATGATGCTGACGCAGCCGTAAAATATATCTGAATGTCAGACGACTCGAGGACCGGGATCAAATTGTCCATCGGCTGCACATCCGCTCTCTCTTCAACCTGATCTTCCTCGGCGTCGACATCCCCCGCTTGCCTCTTGCCATCGTCATCCGAAGTCTCAGTTAAAGGTTCGATCTAAAAGGTGTCGGGTGAGTTAAGCCCTTGATTTACATGTTGTGAATTTGCACATACTGAGAGACACTTCAGGAAAGAATGTAACAACTCAATAGGTCCGGTCTGCTCTTGGCTCACGCATGCGTCGAGTAGGGAGACGAGGATTTTGTCGGCCTCCGCAGTGATCTGAACGTTCCCGTGGGGTCGCTCGAGCGCGTCGATTATATCGTATATCTCGGAGACCCACAGTATGGAGTCATGGGCATGCCTGGTGGTAGGACGCCTAGGAGGGCGTGTGCTAGCAGCAGCTAAGAACGATGATAGATGGTGGTCGGACATGGCGTGGACTTATCCGGGGAACCTCGATACCCCTTGCTGTTTATGTGTTCGCTTGCCCTCAGGCAGAGTCTTTTCCTTGAGCGTCGTGCACACATATCAAGTGCTCTATTCCCAGAACACCGCTTGTCGATGGTATCAGCGTGGTGAACTTCGCTCTATTGTTGTATGACCTTCCGCACACCCCTCATATGCCGGCGTCATTCACAACATATCGGCATACAGCCCCCATTCCTTGTGCGAAAGCAGCTGTCACTCGTTTCCTCGAGGCTTGTCTCAGAATCCCCGTCAACTATCTGCCAACATCGATATGCCAAACTCAGACGAAGTACCACCGGAACTATGCGTCCTTGCACACAAGGTCCGTTTCCTTTCTCTAAGCCCGAGTGGCTTCGGGAAGAAAACTACTGATCAGCATTCATAGATACATACCTCAAGGCTTAGTTCTCACGACATGACAGTGTTCCTCATCACAAATAAATCAGGGTCGATACGTTATTTCGGTTTCTTTGTATACCATGCAGACTGTCCTATGACCTCAGTATGATCGTTTAACTATTCACCAACACACTGTTTGAAGTGCTGGAGCTGTTGATTCCAAGGTTTGCTACCCTCCTGTTATGGTAACGTTCACGACGATCTCTTCATTCACATACTTGTGCTCATCAACTCACACTCAATAGGCCTCGGCGGTTTTGATCTGCGCTCTAGGCGTGCAACCTTGTCAAGACTGGGCCAACGCCCGTATCATCGCCACACCATCTGGAAGAACAGAAGGTCTGTTTAATTTTTCTCTATGCCGTCTTGCGCGCAAGTTCCGGATTGTAATTACTCTCTCCATTGGCTGAACGCGTGCTAAGATCCGCCAACAAGTCGTGTGTCAAGGTACCAAAGCCACCGCTGCGGACTCAAACTCATCTTATCTTCCCACCGTTGTATGAGGAGCTGCCCGTGCCGTTAATTTTAAGAACAATCATATGGACGAACCTGCTGGCGGTACAGAAATGTCTAACCGGACCCACTGTTGTGCATCCTGCATGCAGCAGCTTGCCTGAGATGGACTATCTTGTCGCTTCTGTCCCTCTTCGTTCTGGATGACTCTCGTCGGAGATCAGAAATCATGACACTTCAAGCTGCACGGAGACGTTCTTGTAAGTCATTCTGGTCTGGCTTCTGCTCTGTTTCACACTGAATCCTTCGTATCGCTGCCAGTTTGTCGTCCCCAGCGCGCATCCTGCATGCGGCAGCTTGCCTACGATGGACTATCTTGTCGCTTCTTTCACACCTCGTTTTGACTGAGTGTCGTCGGAGATCGGACATCATGACACTTCAAGCTGCACGGAGACGTTCTTGTAAGTCATTCTGGTCCGGCCTCTGCTCTGCTTCCCGCTGAATTCTTCGTATTGCTGATTGTTCGTCGTTCCCAGCGCTATCGTCCAGAAGTATCAAATACATTCTAGAGCAGTTCATATCTCGTTCTGAACACATGCTTGCAGCACTGCTGACCATGTAGCGTTATCGTTCAATGTTCCCTGATCATCGCATTTTCCCTCACCCCAAACGTGGCCACTGTGGTAGGCTAGTAGTCAGTCACCGACATTCCTTCGCAAGTTGGACTTCCCATCATAGGATTCCATTGTAAGTTTTTCCGTTGACCAGAACTGACTCGTGACTAACTCATACGCTGAATAAGACCCAGTCCAGTATTCATATAAAGGGACCTCAAACTCCAATGAGACTGCAGTGTGCCCCATCGCTCGCTGATATTTGAACATATGCCTGCCCGCAAGACCACCTCTAGAAACACCGCTCGTGCGGCAGCACAGCCTTCCGATGTTCCTGCTGCCCGTGAAGCGGTGCCTGCTCCCGCTCCCCCATTGCTGCTGTCCCTGTCCCTGCTCCTGCTCCCCGCTGCTGCTGTCCCCGCTCCTGCCGCTGATGCCCCGGGTCCCGAAATTTTTGATCTCGACGTTTCGTCCTCCGAAGATGAAGCCGGCCAGCAGCCTGCTCTGGGTCAGGCGAGCACGGGTTCCAAGTCGGCTGCACAAGACATCAATTTCTTCTTCAATCGTGCCCCGCAAGGCTCTAAGAGGAAGACGGTCTGTTTGGCTTGCAAGTAAGTCGGTTCATTATGCCCTTATTGTTGTGCTAACATATATTCAGGCGCATCCAAGAGACAAAGCCCACGCACACAGTCAAAGCGTACTCGCCTATGACATCAACGAGTGTCCTTCGCCACCACCTGACCAATAGCCACTTCGTTGAATACGAAACGGCGTGTCGTACGAACGGATGGCTGACACTCCTCAACCGACTCAACCACAACACTGAGGCGGCACCCGATCCTTGCCCTCGCACTCGTTTCTCTGACGAGGAGTTTATGAAGGCCATAATCAAGTTCATCTGCGCGGATGACCAGGTTTGTGCCAATTTGTTCTATCAATGTAGTCCACGTGATCTGATTATTTCCTCGTAGTCAATTAATGTCGTCGACTGTCCCGAGTTCAGACAGCTCCTCCTGCTCTTGCGTGAGGACCTCGATGATGGTGACATCCCTCATCGTACAAAGACGCGCGCAGCAATTATGAATGCTTGGCTGGATTATAATCGTGTCTTGACTAAGGAGTTCGATGTAAGCGATATTTAAATGTTCTCACAAAGTGCTGATCAAACTGATACTTGATGCAACAGCACGCTGCGGGAAAGGTAGCCTTTACTGTGGATGTGTGGGACTCGTGGATGAGGCGCGCCTATATGGGTGTGACAGCGCATTGGGTTAGTGAAAACAAGGAGACTGGCGCCCTGCAGGACAAGGCTGCGCTCATTGGGTTTCACCGTCTCTATGGTGCCCACGATGGCGCGAACCTTTCCAAAGTTCTCATCGAAGTCCTCGACAGGGTTAAAGTTGCCGAGAAGGTACGTAAACCCCTTTTCAGCCCTACACCGAGCTCAACCTGTCGTCCGAAGTCTGGCAACATTACGCTCGACAACGCCTCGTCCAATACTACCATGTTGCATGAACTCGAGAAGGTCCTCAAGGACCGTGGTGTCTCTTGGGATGCTGCGGAGGCCGTGATTCACTGTCTTTCCCATAACATCAATCTCAGCTCGCAACGTGTGATCAAGAGTTTCATGACCATGGACGAGGCCAACGCCAGTGGCAGTGATGACGATGAGAGCAATGAGGACGAGGACGAAGATGAAGACGAGGACAGCACTGACGAAGACAACGTTGCCGGGTTCTCAGACAGACGGGCCCCACGTCGTAACCCTCTCGTCATCGCACGCAAGATTGTGCGCGTGCTTCGCGCGTCTCCGGGTCGGCGAGACAAATTCGACCTTATCATGCGTCGGTCGGTGGAGGACGGCAAGATCGAGAAGGTCCTCCAGCCGTTATTAGATGTCCGTACTCGGTGGGACTCGACCTACCTAATGTTGAACAGGCTCCGTCTCCTTCGCGCTGTAAGCTTCCGTTTCCGTCATATATTTCTAATCGCTCACCTGGTTTCTCGTAGGCTATCGAGCAAATCTGTAAGGAGCTTCCCGAGCTCCAGAAGTATCAACTTACGGATGCCCAGTGGGAGGTTCTCGCCGACTGTGAGATGGCACTCAAGGGACGCTGCTCTTAATCTTCACTATCTCGTCATGTGTAGCTTATCACACTGCTTCATATCAATTACATAGGTTCCGCAGCTCGTTCAGCATATCCTCAGTACGGACAAGATGCCGGTCCTATCCGCATCTATCCCTGTTTATGAGATGATGATGACACGATGGGAGATATTGCGGGACAAGAACCCCGCATGGCCCGTCACATTCAGGAAGGGCTCAACGTTGCTCAGAAATACTATACCAAGATGGATGACACGCCGGCTTATGTCCTCTCAATGTGTAAGTACTTCAGATTCTCGTAACACTGATATCATTTAACTTCGGGAGTACAGTCACAAACCCGGCCGTGCGGCTCACATGGATCAATGACCATTGGGACGAGGACTATCGCCGCATGGCTGTCGAGATGATCAAGGAGAAGGTATGACATGTGATCAAATACGAATTGATATATGCTGACATGCTCTTCAGATGCACCAGTTGCGTCAGGATGCTCACGGACACGAGTCAGTGGCGTCTGGGTTGGAAGCACCTGGACATCGTCGGCGTGTTGCGTTCAACTTAGGTGCCATCGATGCACTTGCAGCCCAGTACGGCTTGGAGGACATGTCTTTCAGCTCTGCGAGCGAAGGAGATCAAAGCGTCGACGAAGAGTTTGGTACTTACATGGCGCAGCCTCTGTCCTCCGCCACTGTCAATATCACCAAATGGTGGGAGGTATGCAGATCCTCTGGTGTGAGTTATTGAGTATGCTGATCAGTACGTTTCACAGATGAACAGAGAGACTTATCCGACCATCTTTCGCATCGCTGTGGACTACATCTCCGTCCAGGCCACCTCTGTGCCTGCCGAACGAGTATTTTCATCTGCGGCAGAGACCGACACTCGCCGTCGCAACCGCATCTCCCTCATCTCTTCGAAGCCCTCCAAATGCTCAAGTACAGTTTTAAGGCGGATCGCTTGAACTTTACCGAGGGCTGGGAGACCTCGGTTCGAATGCTGGAGGAACATTTGCCGCAAGGAGATAGCCTCTCGGTCCTTGCTGCTCGGGGAGAGGGTGCGCGTGATGCCATGTTTGAGGCCATCGATGACGACATTAGTGGCGATGAGTAGGCCGAGGTCGAGTAAATTGTTGTCTTATGATGATTTCTACCATGTTCGTCTCCTCGTGCTGTCGATATCCGCTTATCGCAATTGTCTTTACATCCTGTAACATTACTTGTGTCAATGAATGTCCGCATTCTGTGTGTAATTGTGCCCGCAGCCCAACGCATATTTCAGTTGTTGTAAACAGTCAAAGCGGAACTAATGTATAGTTCTTCACGATTTCCGATTCGTCTGTGTTATAATTACCGTGTGAATTCCACCCTGAATGCGTCCTGTTCCAACCGTGCGTGAACACCGCTCGTTTGGTTTTTGTACATACTGTTCTCCCAGAGTTCAAGGTTGTCCCCCCCCCTTCGTCCCTTCCGTTATACATCATGTCCTCTCCTCCTGCCATTTTTGACGTCAGATACAGACTCAAAAAGAAGATTGGTTCTGGTTCTTTCGGTAATGCGCATATACTACTTCGGTCATTCCAGTGAGATGTCAAACTGACGTCGGCTTCTCACAGGTACTGTATACATTGCCACCGACATCTTAACTGGTGTTGATGTTGCAATCAAGCTTGAGAATGTCTCCTCTACGTATCCTCAATTAGAACAGGAATGGGAAGTATACCAGACACTGTCCGGCACTCCAGGCGTACCCGAGTTCACTGGTTAGGATACGGAAATGGTTACGACGCTATGGTCCTCGACCTCTTAGGGCCATCTCTGGAGACTCTCTTCAAGCGCTGCGGGCAGAAGTTCACGTTGAGGACCGTACTGATCTTGGGTGATCAAATGGTCTGTATATGTTCGGTTGTCCTGGAATGCGACTTACAATGCTATGCCATAGATTTCACGCATTGAAAGCCTTCATGCTCATCATATCGTCCACCGTGATATCAAACCAGCCAACTTTCTACTCGGATCTGAGAACGATCGTAGCCAAATCTACATCATCGATTTTGGTCTTGCGGAGCTCTATCGAGACCCAGTGACACACGCGCATATACCATACAAAGAGGGGATGGAGCTTCTGGGAACCACTCGCTATGCATCTGTCAATACTCACCTGGGTGTCCAGCAATCGCGTCGTGATGACATAGAGTCCGTCATCTATATCCTGATATACTTCCTCCGTGGCTCTCTCCCTTGGCAAGGATTGGAGTCCATGCCGGGAGCTGCAGACTTGATCCTGAGGAAGAAAGTCGACACACCGCCCAATAACCTCTGTCATGGTCTTCCGTCTGCCTTTGGTGCCATGCTGCAGCACATCCGGAACTTGCAATTCGATGAGACGCCCGACTACTCCTATCTCCGTGGGCTTTTGCGACAGGCTGCAGACCGTGAGGGCATCTCTTACGGCGATGGTCTGGTCTGGACCACACCAGGTAATCGCGATTCGCCCCCATCTATGCCCAGTGCGGCTGCTACTGCAGGGAGGAAAGGTCGAAAGAGACGCAACGTCATGCCGTCCGATCGAATGTACGTCTTTTCTTCTGTGTTCCCTACGTAAGCATTGACAGTTCCCCAGCTTGCGTTCACATGGTCTATGCCCGGGTGGTGGCGTCGCTGCAGGTTCTCGTAGCCCTCGTCGCTGAAGATCATACCTAGCCTGCGCGCACGTCCTGCGCCCTTATGGCGACAACTGTCGTTTACGTGCAAATATTGACTTGTCACATATGCTTTCGTTCTTTCTTCCATCATGGACTCACACCATACATTCCTTTTTATTATCAAACTCTTGCAGTTGTTACTACTTGTGAACGGTACTGGGTGGCATAGTGTCGTTGTACTAGATAGCTGTATGTCTGTTGTAGCGAAGTTTGCCATCTCTTTGCAATACCATGATCTATGTCTTTTCGAAACGACGCTCAATGTTATTTTCTGTCTCGAACACCTCTCCTCGACATCCGTGTTTCAGTCACGCGGTCATGAGATTATCTGAAAGAGGGAATTGATTTGTCAGCAAGGACTGTCGCATAATGATCCTGAACGTTCAACTTCATTGTTAAGCGTGCACAGATCTTCTCTTTCTTGCAGCTTCCTGCTCTAATAGTCGCGCCGTGACATCTGTGATCTCTCAGGTGAGTCAATGTCTATTCGTTTCCTTTATTTCAGACACTCTGGATCGACTTTGAGTCATCCAGCAGTGCTGGCTATTGTTCGCAACGACTCTGAGTCCTGCGCATGATAGGCCTACACCAGCCCAACTTTGAGTTCGCTGGTGTATTGATGTTCATTTCCAACATTTTTCTCATACTACAGGGCACCGCTTTGTCTCAGCATATTACTCTCCCAACGCGTCTACGCCCAGCGTGGCTAATTATTGAGTTCTTTTCCCGGCCTCTCTAAGGCCAAGCTACGCTTCTTCAAAAATCATTTGGTGGAGGGGATACAAGTTTAACGAGCAAGTAATTTAGCTGTGTAGTCTCACAATGTTGCTGATACTGACATTGACTTGACAAAGGGCTTCTAGTCTGGATTCATAATGGACTCCGACGAACCTCGCGATCGAGATGCATGGTATTCCAGGATTAAAATAGACAAGGGTGGTGAGTATGGATTAACTCAGTACAAATCCATGCTGCGGCTTACTGTCTCGTATAGCTAAAATCACATACAAGGACGGTCTAGTCGCAGCCGCAACCTCTGACGACAAGTGGATTATCACCTCTCCAAATGCAGATTGGATACCTCAGCCCGTTATTGGCCCTGTAGAGGTCTATCAACGAGCCGATGGTAGATTCGGACCAGAAGATCCTATAGTGTGGCCACAAGCGTATTGCCCTCGGTTCGAACACTTTGCGCTCTTTCTACGCCGACCTGAAGACCCGAAGGATCCCAGGCAACCCATTTGGCACGTTCCCACCATTTCAGACTTTGTTCCCTTGGAAGGCACGATAGTCCGTGTCCTGGGCACATTAGCACAAAGTCGCCAGGATGACCTCCGAAAGCTGGTAGACAATCTTTCGACTAGGGCCACGCAGTATAACAACACAGTTCGCACCATCGAAGGAACGCGTTTGCAATACTGCCAGGTCGCTATGGTGCGGGCGTACCATCGACTTAGTTATCCCTCCACATTCAGAGACATTGTTCGACAAGTAGTCCAAGTCCAGCGTTACTGGTTAGAATGCACAGCTTGGCTCGACTGGGCAGAAGAAGTGTACAAAGACATCTACACCATTCCGAAGGATCTACCTCCTGTTCGCAAGCAGTATATGGGCACGTATACTACCAATCCCGAAGTCGTGCAGAAGTTCATAAGTGCGGGCATACCGGTGTGGCTGATGAGGACAGAAGTAGAGATCACAGCCGACATCGCAGTCAAGGAAATACTCGGGTCGCTCGACTTCCCGCAGGACATACCAGAAGGCAGCGGCCAGTTTCCACAGGAACCTGTCTATGTCGGCATTGCTGGTAATCGACATCTGGAAGCAATTTTTCACGGTGGATATACCTATCTTGATGTGGAACGCACACCTCATCCGGATTACAACAAGCTTGTTTTGAAACAGTCCGTCAGGCTTGCACTCGACGAGAAGACCTTCAAGACGCATCGTAAGAATGGCAATGTTGTAGCGTCCTTGGTTCCCACAGCAGCAGGAAGCGAGCGCAATTTGTTACGATATGCTCCATGTAAGCTGTCACATATTGTCCAGCTTCAGTAGACTAATAATTTCAATTAGATCCTCGGCCCAAATCCAAGCAGCCCAAGTCGCGTGGCCGAGACAAATTCAAGGACATTCCACATCCTTGGATGCCTGCTCCAATTAAAGTCTGGTCCGATGCACTGGCCGCAGTTGACCGTTCTGGCACCCCTATCAACAAATGGAACTACTACGTGCCCGAACCTGGCTTGTTCATGGGAACAAAAGACGAAGAGCGTCAGAATCGGTATCTCACGACCTGGCTGCGCGCGCCAGTCCTGGTACTACACGCTCTATGAGTCGCCGGTTGAGTTGGTACAAATACCTCCCCAGTGGTGGCGTGATTTCCTCAACAGCGGCTCTGGCATGATACAGGTCTCGGCCAGCGATACGAAGACCGCAGCTCGCAAGAAGGATGCCATGGCTTTATTCGGACGCATTTTCATGGATGTCGAGCTCAATCCCGACTTTCGTGGTGAAATACCCAAGTTCTTCCGTAGAAATATCACACTGCCCGATCTCCGTGCCAGTCGTGAACTCATGTGGGAGCTCTTCGAGATAGGATTCCGCTTCGAGCTGTGGGCGTTGGACAATTACTTTGTGCCATCAGTCACTCCACTTGCGAGGCATTTGCGGGATCGGGATTTCACGCGTGAACACCTTCTCACGAGAGTATTTGACCATCAATATCATTCCATGCTCGTACTTCGGCTTCCAGGGTCGCACACCGATTTTGCAACGGAGCGTATTCGCGATCGACTAGCAAATCTCGAAGCCTTTCGCACGGTTGTATGCAGATGGCCACATGTACCGGATGATATTCGCAACGGAGTCTTTGCATCTACGTGTACAGATGTGTTGTTGCACGACAGGGAAAAGAAGCTCGTACAGTTCTACGTACAATCTTTCTACGACGTGGCTGGTCGTGCTCCTCTTGTCCCGCACGTATTTCCCCTTGTAGAACCTGCTTGATCTTGTCATGTAATGTCGTTAGCTTTACGTAGGTGTCTTGTGCAATGTGAAACACATAGTTTTACACTACAGCAATCTGTTTGTTGTTCATTTTGACAGTTATAAGCTTATTGAATCTACTGAATCTGACTGTTGGTTTCTGATGCGATGGTAAGTCTTCAATCTACATACAGCAGTCCTGCCACTGATATCTTTCCTTTCCTGAAGAAATACTTGCCAATCAGTGATTAATCCTTTCTCGCGACTTCTGACATCTCGAATAGAGATGCTGTAAGGCTTGGTGCTCCTCCCGCTGTGCGATAAGCACACCTGGAAGGAACAGATCAATGAGTCGAAGGGGAAGGGGAGTGAAGATGTTCGCAGCGTCTGGCACGGAGGATGAGCAAGAGAGAAAAGAATTGATTGAGCTAGAGACTCGTAGGTATATGGGGGACGCTCTATGTGTGCTATCCCAGTTAAGTCGCAGTCGCAGTCCTAAGTACGCAGTAGATATCCCGAATCGCAGTAAAATGGGTCAAGCCACTTGCTCGCCCTCTCGTAGAAGTAAAACGCAGTGTAGCTCCGCTGAGCAAGAAAACCCGGTCGCGTGAAAGTCAAAGTCCCAGTCGCAGCTCGTACCAGATCGTAGATCCCCCTTCCGCCTCGTCCCCCTTCCTCCTATATACCTCGTCCCGCGTGCGCTGCCACGTCACTCTCCCTCCCGCTTCCTCCCGCTACCTCCCGCTGCCTCCCCTCCGACTCTTCCCCTGACTCACTTATCCTCCTTCCGCGCGCTCTTCCCTCCCTTCGCCTCATTCGCCATGTCTGAGCCCGCCGAACCCACCGACCCCATCGGTTCCCTCCACGTCCGCCGCTACCTCCTCCTCGTAGACGTGCTTCGCGCTGAATGCGTTGTTGAGCCTTCATTCCGCCCTTCCGATCCGGCTGCTTGGCTTGCCTGGGCCCACGGAGTGCGCTGGCTGCTGGTCTGTCCACCTTCTCCTTTACTTCTCTTTCCTTCCCCTCACGTCCCGTCCCGCAGCGCCTCACCTATGAGGCTCGAGCCCAAGCCATAGCCGCGGGGAACCTCACGCTCCCTCCGCTCACTGCCTTCGTTACCCTCCGCGAGCTCGTCCACTACATCGACTCGATCTTCCGCTCCTCCCTGAGCCATCGCGGTGCAGTCCCTTATCCTGGGATCGCCTGGAGCCCCGACGAGGTCCGCTCTAATGCGCAGCGGGACGAAGCTGGCACTCCGCCTCCCCTCCCGTTGTACACGGAAGAAGCCTTCTGGACCCCTCCCCGCGTCACCGAGGAACGTACCGATGAGGCTTTGGAACGGCTCGAACTTATCGCCCGCCAGTTCTCGGACACTCTGGACCGTATGCGTCCCTATCCGCGGGCTTTCGAAGACTTAGAGCACTCGATCCGTGTCGCCGCTCATGCTCTGGGAGGAAGGGGAGGACGTCGGGAGGAGGTCCCTCGCGGGCCCGTACCCCTGCGGAGGAGGATTTCCGTTACCACCGGGAGACTATTTATCGTCCCCCGCGCCACCGCTCGTTCTCTGACATCGGCGGGGAAGGGCCCGACGCTCCCATCGACTTGTCGACCGTAGATTAACGTTCAGTCCTGTAGTCGTTCCATTCGAATGCCATGCTCCGTCTTGTAGCTGTTCCGTTCGAATGCGATGCTTGCTTCCGCCGAGCTCCCTTGTCCCGCGTGATCACCTCTCCTTCGTTCCGCTGTCTCGTCCTGCCCTACCGTCCGTTCATAGGGTAGCGCGTACCCATTCCTTACACCCCCTACCCACTTAAATTCCGACCGTCCTCGGTCGGTCCGCCGTCCTAATCCCCGAGCAAATCCCCGAGCCTTCAGGCCGTCCGATCATCGCAGATGCACGCGATCGGGCCGCGATCGCGTTAAGATCGATAGCGCTGGGGCACGCGCCCACCTCGAGGCGCCCTTGCCGCGCATCCCGCTCGTCCCGCAGAGGTCGCCAAACGAGGAGCACGGCACCCGCGTCCTCATTCCCAACATCCCCTCCTTCCCTCCGACTTCGCCCACTTCCTCCCCAGCTCTCTTCCCCACCTCCACTCGCTCCCTCCACCACCATGCCTGTCGACCTCACTACGCCCCCGTCCGCCCGCCGCGCCATCCCCATCATCGAACAGCAACTCGACACGCTACGGGGCGCGGAACCAGAGCTCGGCGACGACCCCTCGCCGCGGGACCTCCAGGAGTGGCTTCGATGGGTGAACTCGGTGGGCCAGGCCTGGGTGAGTGTCCCGTTCGCGATTCCCTGCGCGCCGTCGCTTCCTAACTGTAAACATCCCTGCTAGGTGGCGCTAGCGGCGGCCCATGCGGTGGCCAGCCACGAAACGACGCCGCGCAGCGCCCCGCTATGGAGCTACAAACCTGGCTCGCGACCACGCGCGGCCGCCTCATGGCCTACCGCGACGAGTTTCCTGTCGCGGATCGGTACTACGACACCCTCTTGCAGCGCCTCTCCCCGCCCACAACGCCACCTTCCTCGCCGGCACGCAAAATTTTACCTGGAATCGCCACGCCCGCACCCTCCACAACCTCTGGCCCCCGGCTCCATTCCCTCCTACCGACGCCGATACGTCCGCCTCGGGCTCCCGCTACACCTCCCCGTCAGAAACGGACGAAGTAAGTCGCAACGCCTCTTCAGGCGGAAGCGTGCCGCTAACGCCGTCGACCGTGGAGTTGGAGGAAGACGAGGGGAGGACGGCGTAGATCCCTCGTCCGACCTTGTCCCGCCGTCCCCGCCGCCTCCGCGCACCGTGGGTGGGAGGAAGCGACAGACGAAAGGTAGAACGGCCGCCCCGAAACCTCCCAAGGCCCCCGCCTTTCTATCAAGGTTCCCCCTCGTCTCGCCACCGCCGCCAACGCCAAAAGAGCCTCGCTGATCGCCCGAACCGCGATCGGCGAGGTCCCATCGTATACCTCAACCACCCCCCGTGTGCGTACTGCACCAAGAAGGGGTATCGCTGCGCGGGAGACGGCACTCGCCGCCATGTTTGCGAGTCGTGCATGATCGCGCGGGCGAAGTGCACCATCCGCGACGATCCCCCGCCAATCGTAAGTCCTTCCCCCGCTCTTCCTCCCGCAGGTACGTTTCATTCCACTTCCCCAGAGCACCTCGAGTTCGTCGGCCCGCAGTCTGACGAGGACGACGACGAGCCGCCATACCCTCCGGAATTCCCGCTCACCAACCGCACCCGTCCCGTCGTCCTCATCCCGCCCCGTCCGCGCGCTACCACCATCCGTCCACCCATCACGTCCCCTGCCCCTGCACCCGCTACGCCCTCTCCCCGGCCATCCGCACCCCTCGGCCCGCTGAGGAACCTCTGTTCCTACCCATGACGCCCGAGCACCCGGATGCCTTCCCATGGGAACCCTCCAGCCTCCTTCCGGCCTTCTCTCCCCTTCCCCTTCGGTCTCCCCCCGCCCTCATTCGTCGCCCCCGCAATCTCGACCTCTTGGACGTCGCCGCGGATCCCCATGCGAGCCGCAGACCGAGCTCGAGATGTGGCTCGTCGCTCGATTAGCGGCGACCACCGACTTCCTCTTTCAGATGGCCGATCGAGCGCGGGACCTCGGGTACGCAGAGCAGTTCGGAATTCCCGACTACCCCGACCATACGCCCGCCCCCGTTCGCTCCGACAGCCCCGCCCCCGACTTCATCGAAGGCTCGTCCAGCGGCCCCGCTCCCAACCCCGCTCCCGACAGCGACGACGCCGTCGCTGAGCTGCTTGCCGCTGAGCTCGAGTCCCCAACGCTTCCGCCGCTGTCGCCCACCGACGAGGACATGTTGGACCTCACTGGGGCGTCCAAAGGGAAAGGCCGCGAGACGTAGCGCGGGACTCCCCCCTTGATTCGCGTAGTGTACGAAATGTACCAATATTCTTGTGGTTGAAGTAGCGTTTGGTCTCCCTTTGTACCGTAGTCCTTGTATGTACGCGCCGCCGCCCGCCGTTGATCGGCTAAAATCAATGCAAGTCAGTTCCTCGTTCCACAGCTTCCTTCCGTCCCGTGTGCCCCTGCCGCGTGCCTCCGCGCGTTCTGCGTAGAAGCCGCCTCGCGGCAAGCGCGTGTTGCGCCCTCGTATAACTACCGCCGCCCGTCGCCAAATTCCACGAGTTCTCCACCTCACCCCTTGACCTCCCGCCCAGTCTCATGAGCACGACGCCCCGGTGCTTTCTCCTGAGGAGGCCCGCGAAAGGTACCTGCAGGTCCTCTGCGACACCTCTATCCCTTCCGAACCAGCCGCGCGCATCGCGTGGGTCCACGCCGTAGACACCGCCGAGGTACGTGCTCCCCTTCCGCCCGCACCATTTCTTGTCCCCGAACTCCCGTCTAGGCCATCCTTCATTCCACACTCCCAGAGGACTATGATCCTTCGTCCCCGTCGGAGCCTGCCCCCGGGATCGATGTCCTTGCCCGCCGCGCTGTGGTGGATTCCTTCCGCCTGCGCTACCTCCCGCATCCGCCGCCGGTCCCCGTCCGCCTGACCGCCTTAGAACTCCAAAACGCCCAACTCCGAGCGCGCCTCGACCAACTCGAACCCGCTCTCGCTCAGATCCTTCAAGTGCAAATGGACCCGCTGCGCTCTGACGTCATTGCCCGGGCCCTCGAGATCCTCGCGGAAGTAGATCACCGTTTGTCTCTCCAAGACACGGCCCTTTCTTCCGTGCTGGGTACGTCCATATCTCTTCTTCGTGCCGAGGTCCACGCGCGTGCCCGCGATTCCTCGTCTGCCTTGCGTATCCTCCAAGACCAGGTCGCCCACGGGTTCGATCGAGCCGCCTTCTCCCTCTCTACCCACAACACCGTCATCCAGTCCCTTCTCCGCCGCGTCCTCGCCCTGGAAGCCCGCTTCCCTTCCCCGACCCTCCTTCCGTTCCCTACTCTTCCCCCCATCGTCAGATCCTTCCTCCCCGCTCGATCCCTCCCCTTCCGCTTCCTCCCCATAACTCTTTTGCTCGCTTTCCCGACCCACCTCTTCATCCCCTACTTCCATTTCGTCTAATACCCCCTTTTGCGCTTCTTCCGCTTCTTCGACGATCTTGCGCACGTCTAGTGCAACCTCCTTTCGCGCCTTATACGGTACCACACGGAACGCTGCGTACCGTAGTCTTGACACCGCTCCTGTTAGTTCCGCGAGTATGTAGGCTCCTCCTTTTGTACGCCGTATGACAATCATAGGCCCGAAATACCGGGGTTTTGACTTCCTGCTATGCTCCGTCTCGATCTGTGAGTTCCGCACCAGCACCAGATCCCCCGCTGCGAACACAAAATCCTTGATCGTCCGTGCGAACCGCCGCTCAAAATCCTTGACCGATGCGTATCGAGCCGCTAGCACCCTCCGCCGTACGTCCTGCAAATCCTCCGCCCGTTTGAGCAGCTGGCGCCCCCGGATTTCAAGTAGGTCCACTTCGCTGATCTCCTTCCGGTCGGGCGGCACCAAGTAAGTAGCTTCCGCCAGGTCGAAAGGGAAAACTGGTTCAATCCCGTGCGCGATAAAGAAAGGCGAAGTGCCCGTCGATTTCTGAATCGTCACCCGTTCCGCCCAAAACACAGCATGCATCACCTTGGGCCACCCCTTCTCGTTCCCTCCACAAAGCTTAACCGCTGCTTCCCGTACGTCCCGGTGCCTCCGCTCCACGATCCCGTTCGCTTGTGAGTTGTACGCTGAGATTCGAATATGGTTGATTTTGTACCGTTCCCGCAGGTGTTCCAATGCCGCGACAAATGGTGTCCCGTTATCCGTAACAATCTCCTCCACCGCTCCCCACCGACACAGCAGCTCCTCGTAGATGAAGTTCCCAATCGTAACTCCTGTCTCCTTCCGCAGCATCCGCCATTCCGGGTAAGACGACAGGGAACAACGCGCTTGCACGATATGCGTGTACCCGTATGCCGTTGGCATGTGCATCGAGTCCATGTGCACCTTCGAAAACAGCCCCCCCGGCATAGGTACCGTCGGTGGGATGTGGTACTTGTGCGCCTTGCGGAGCTGACACTCATGGCAGCTTCCCACATACCATTTTACGTCGTGATCGAGACTAACCCACCAGAATCGTTCGAGGAGCCGGGCGCGCACCGTGAAGATCCCTTTGTGCCCGAGGGAGTCGTGCGCCTCTTTCATCAGGCCGTACCGCTTCCCTTTCTCCACCACCACCTTGTGCTTCCCTCCTTTATCTTTCTTCCAGAGCCTCCCCCCTTTGACAAAGAACTTGCTAGCGTAACGGACGAACGAGGTGAACTGTCTTTCGTCCATTCCTTCCGGCCGCCTCGGGTCTCGTAGAAATTCGTCTACTTTCCGCACCCTTTCCTCCCGCGCCCCTCCGTTGCTGACCTCTGGGATCTCTACCCCCTCTCCCGCGTCCAGCGACCACACCATCAGTCCCTCCTCGTCCCTCTTCCCTCCCGGCGTATTCAAGACCTCCATGGTGAACGCGTAGGCCTCGTCAATCCACTCTTCGAAGTCATCTTCCTCTTCCGGGTCTTCCTCTGCTGCTCCCCGCCGCGAAAGCCCATCCGCCCCCGCATGCCGTTCCCCCGGCACGTGTACCAGCTTGAAGTCGAATAGGAGGATCCCAGCGATCCATCTGTTGATAGTGGCGTTTGGTTGGATGTCTGGGTTATTTAGCATCCCCTTAATATATTTGGCGTCGACTTCGACGACCAGCTTCTTCACTCCGATAATGTAGATCCGGCACGCTCGCAGCGCCCGGAACAACCCAAACAGCTCCAGCTTGGCTTGCGAGTATCGGGATTCGCGTTCGTTCCACGTTATGGACCCGAACCGGTTTGGCCTTCTCTTCCCGTCCTCCCCTTTCTGTAAGATCACGAACCCCACCCCGATCCACGATGAATCCACCGCCAGAATCACCTCCCGTTCGGACCCATAGTCAATCGGGACGAGCGCGGGCGAGTTGATTACTGCGTCCTTCAGCTTCCGCATAGCGTCCTCCTGCGCCTCCTCCCATACGAAGTCGGCTCCCTTCCGAAGCAGGTCATTGAGTGGGCGCGCCATTTTTCCGAAGTCCTTTACGAACATCCGCACCAGCCCGCAGGTCCCCAAAAATCCTCGCACGTTTGTTACCATCTCGCACCGCGGCCAATCCTTGATCTTCTGCACTCGGGACTCCTCCGGGACCCTCCCTCGTACGTGCATCGGTGCCCTACCACCACCACCTCTGGAACGCACAAATACGCCTTCTTCCCCGAGAACGTCCCTCCCACGTTCCCGATCCGTTGCAACACCCGATTTACGTTCTGTAGGTGTTCCCACACGAATCGCCTTATTCCTGGGTTCCCCTCGATTGTCTCATACCCCCCCCCTTCCAGCTCGTACCGGGTCTTTGGCCCTTTAATTGGCACGTCGTCGATGAACGGGACCGTGACATGCGGAATCTCGTCCTGCAGGATGAAGGTCACATCCCCATGCATAATTTGCGCAGAATTGGTATACCCCATCGGAATCAAGGTCAGCCGAAATGCCCCCAGCGGCGTCTGGAACGAGGTGATGTCCCGAGACCGGGCGTCCAGGGTCCGCTGATCGAAAGCTACGTATAGGTCCAGGATCCCATAACATCCCCTTCCCCCAAAGGACTCCGCCAAATGTTCTACCAGTGGGGGAACCGCCGCGTCCTTGATAGCTACGCCGTTTAGGGGTTGTAGATCGTGCACCAACCGGAGGGACTTCCCGTCTTTCTTTACCACGCAGAACCACCTGGACCGGTATGACGAGTTCGAAGGCTCGTACACCCCTGAAGCGATCTTGTCCTTGATGATTTGTACAACCTGATCAAAGATTCCCGGCGGGATAGGGATGTTCTTCAGCACCCACGGAACGTGTTCCACCGTCGGAATCATGACCGGGTCGAAGTATTCGTCCGAGAACCTTCCCTTCTCCGTCTCGTCCCAGGCGAACACCCGCTCGTGCTGTCCCACTAAAAAGTCCACCAACTTCACTTCCTCTGGCCACAGGAATCCCCCTCCCCCTACGTCCAACGCCTTCCTCCGCTCGTCCGTATAACGCCCCTGCGGGTGGAACTCGGGCGGCCGACGAGGCAGTTCCGGTAGGTTCCTCAGGGGGTCCCCTGGCGCTCTTCGCACGATTCGAAATTCTTCAGGTAGCGTCGTCGCCACCGGCCTTACCTTGTTCGCTACCTTCTTGTAGGCGTACGCATGTACCACCTCGTCTTCTTCTACCCAGAATCCTTCCTTCCCGCTCCTTCCGCTCCCTTCCGGCACTACAAGTCCTCCCTCCCGCGTTAGGTGTATCCTCTTCTTCCCTGCTTGCACCACCAGTGGTCGTTCGTTCATCTTGGGTTCGCGCGGCACATAGGAGGAAACAGAAATGCATTGAGACTGAATATCCTTGCCGATACATGATATGTGCGAATTGTCCAGACGAGACGACGACACCCGGGTGCGATTACCCCTCTCTTCTTCCCCCCGCGCAGTGCTCCTCTCCGCCGATTTGCCTGCTCTATCTATCGGGTCGGAAGGGGTATACAGAGAGTATAAACGTACGAGTGCGTCTCCGCGAGTGTTGCCCGCATCCTCGACTATTGAAAACCCGCCGCGGATGGCTTCCGTCGACCGTTCCGCGGTTTTGTCGCCACCATCACCCGTTCCCCTGTCTCCGGGTCCGTAAGAGTGATTTGTTGTTCGCCGGAGGAAGTCCCGCGTTTCGCAAGCAGTCAGAGCGAAGAAGGGCCGTCCCAGGAGGACTTCGAACGGCGCGTCGTCCAGCACCTGCAGCTGGAGGTACAGGTCAACGCTCCCGAACGTGAAACGTACGTTTTGCGCCTTCCCGACCGTTTTCACTTGCGCGCTGTTGGCCGTCTCCATCGTAATGGCTTCGTCAGGCTTCAGGACGATCCCTGTCTTCTCCCAGATGTCCTTCCGCATGGCCACGATCTGCGCCCGCCGTCGAGCACACACTCGCATGTGAACTTCCCTTCGATAACTGGTTCCACCGCTCGCAGCGCCAGGGAGTCGTGCCCGATACTCGCCCCTCCTTCCGTAACCTGGAAGGTTTCCTTCGCGTCCTCCCAATGGTCCTCGTCGTCGACTTCTACCAGACCGGCGGTGGCTACCCGCGACGTCGTCACATCCCCCTTCACTTCCTTCCGCACCCCTGCCGAGATTGCCAGCACCTCCCCCACCGTCATCTCCACCTTCGTCCCGTAGAGCTTCTTCGTCGCTTCCGCCACTGAGTACCGTTGTTCGATCTCCGTCTGGTACTTGTATTGCCCCGTGGTTCCTCCCGCCCCCTTTCCTTCACTTCCCTTAGCCTTTTCCTCGCTCGTCCGTGGTATGTTGGCCGCAGGTATCCCCGGCGGTTTCCCTCCTGGGCCCCGCAACGCCGCCCCCGTCCTTGCCCCGGTCTTCTTCACTTCTTCGAACCGCACTTCCTTCTTCTTCGCCCGCGCCAACTCTGCTTGGAGAACCCGGACCCTTTCCGACGGATCTTCCTCATCCGACGAACCTTCGTCCCTCGTCTCCACCATGTTCACGCCCTCGTATATCTGGAAAAGGTTCGCGGCCAAGTGCGGAGGGGCCTGTCGCTCGTTCCCCGCGACTCGTACCAGTTGCCCAGGGTTCTGGGCGTGCCACGAGTCCACTTGATCCTTCATGTACTCTCCAGGCAGGCCGCGCGGAACGAACATGCTGTTCGGCAGCCGTACTTTCCCAGTCTCGTCCCGGTAGATCTTCCGGTCAAGGATATACTGGAGAATAATCCTGCAGTTCCGCATGAAGTGCTCCGGGTCCCCACAGAAGTTGCACAGGAAGTTGCCCGGCGCTCCTCCCGCTCCTTGCGCGACTCCTCCCCGGTCCGCGGCGCCCCTCCCGCTCCTCCGCTGCGTCCCGCCAAGAACGCCTGCATCATCTGTATCGTCTGGTTGAAGAGCGCCAAGTCTACGCCCTCCGTCTTTACCACCGCGGTCGCTGCTGGAGGCGCTGTCGTCCCGCTCGTCCCTGCTGTGTCTCTTCCGCCCTCCCACGGCTCCTCCTCCTACTCCCGGGAGGCACTTCTGCGCCACCTTGTGCATTACGTCCATCCCCCACGGGTCATCCGGGTCGTGGTCGGGTTCTGCGATCTCCGCCCTCCGGGTAATCGTCCGCAGTTCTTCCTCCCCAAACCCGCGCATGTACACTTCGTCCCTGTGCCGCGCCGCTATCTTGCTCTTCGATATCAGGAAGGCTGCGACCGGGGAATACTCTCGATAATATGCGGCCTCCTCCCCCCTCGTCCGCACCCCCTTGTCTCGCGCCGACTGTGCTATGCGATCGAGGTCTGCCGCGGTGTACCTCTTGTCTCCGTCCGCCCCCGGGTACAAGGCCTTCACCCCTCGCTTAAACACCAGATACACCCGCCCAGTGGCCCCATCCGCCGTCTTCCATAGTTCCTCTTGTTCCACCGTCAGGTACTTCAGCGCGTACCGTATCTTCTCTTCTTCCGTTGTAATCCCTGCTGCCGCGCACAGGTCCTCTAGATCCTCGAAATATCGCAGTAGATTGCGCGGTTCCCCGTCGAAGGTCGGCGCCGTCTTCGCCCCTCGCACGGGCATGGATGAAGTAGGCATGGCACGCGGGGGTACTGTAGCACTCGTCGATTGGGTAGGTGCGGGACGGGGCGAGCTCGCTCGTGATGGAGGGAGTGGTATGCTCGCGGGTTCTATGTATGTCGACAGGATGGTAGGCTCGACGACCTCGCGTTTGACTCGTACTGAGGGTGGTGCCGAAATCGTTCGTCGGCGTGGACGTTCGGGAGGAACGGGAGATGAGCGGGTTGACGGGGTCGCGGATGATTCGGTGACTGATGAGATTGTGGATGTTTCTTCGGTACTCCTTCCTTCCGCCGGTGGCTCGTGGTTTACTGGGGAATGGAGCGGAGGCGAAGGATGTTCGAGGGATACAGAGCGCGTGTTGCTTTGTGACCGGAAGGGAGGGATTCTGACGTCGAAAGGGTTATCCGAGTCCGAGTCGTCGAACGCGGCCGGTCGGAGGGGAAAGTGAGGAAGGTCGAGATCTAGTCGGGGGAGATAGGACTGTTCTGGGCTAAGAGAAGTTCTTGCTGTAGAGTACGGTCCGGCACGGCGATGGTGCGCGAACGAAGTCTTCGAACTATAAGATTCCCCCTCGCGGTGGGCTCCACTTGTAAGGCTTGGTGCTCCTCCCGCTGTGCGATAAGCACACCTGGAAGGAACAGATCAATGAGTCGAAGGGGAAGGGGAGTGAAGATGTTCGCAGCGTCTGGCACGGAGGATGAGCAAGAGAGAAAAGAATTGATTGAGCTAGAGACTCGTAGGTATATGGGGGACGCTCTATGTGTGCTATCCCAGTTAAGTCGCAGTCGCAGTCCTAAGTACGCAGTAGATATCCCGAATCGCAGTAAAATGGGTCAAGCCACTTGCTCGCCCTCTCGTAGAAGTAAAACGCAGTGTAGCTCCGCTGAGCAAGAAAACCCGGTCGCGTGAAAGTCAAAGTCCCAGTCGCAGCTCGTACCAGATCGTAGATCCCCCTTCCGCCTCGTCCCCCTTCCTCCTATATACCTCGTCCCGCGTGCGCTGCCACGTCACTCTCCCTCCCGCTTCCTCCCGCTACCTCCCGCTGCCTCCCCTCCGACTCTTCCCCTGACTCACTTATCCTCCTTCCGCGCGCTCTTCCCTCCCTTCGCCTCATTCGCCATGTCTGAGCCCGCCGAACCCACCGACCCCATCGGTTCCCTCCACGTCCGCCGCTACCTCCTCCTCGTAGACGTGCTTCGCGCTGAATGCGTTGTTGAGCCTTCATTCCGCCCTTCCGATCCGGCTGCTTGGCTTGCCTGGGCCCACGGAGTGCGCTGGCTGCTGGTCTGTCCACCTTCTCCTTTACTTCTCTTTCCTTCCCCTCACGTCCCGTCCCGCAGCGCCTCACCTATGAGGCTCGAGCCCAAGCCATAGCCGCGGGGAACCTCACGCTCCCTCCGCTCACTGCCTTCGTTACCCTCCGCGAGCTCGTCCACTACATCGACTCGATCTTCCGCTCCTCCCTGAGCCATCGCGGTGCAGTCCCTTATCCTGGGATCGCCTGGAGCCCCGACGAGGTCCGCTCTAATGCGCAGCGGGACGAAGCTGGCACTCCGCCTCCCCTCCCGTTGTACACGGAAGAAGCCTTCTGGACCCCTCCCCGCGTCACCGAGGAACGTACCGATGAGGCTTTGGAACGGCTCGAACTTATCGCCCGCCAGTTCTCGGACACTCTGGACCGTATGCGTCCCTATCCGCGGGCTTTCGAAGACTTAGAGCACTCGATCCGTGTCGCCGCTCATGCTCTGGGAGGAAGGGGAGGACGTCGGGAGGGAGGTCCCTCGCGGGCCCGTACCCCTGCGGAGGAGGATTTCCGTTACCACCGGGAGACTATTTATCGTCCCCCGCGCCACCGCTCGTTCTCTGACATCGGCGGGGAAGGGCCCGACGCTCCCATCGACTTGTCGACCGTAGATTAACGTTCAGTCCTGTAGTCGTTCCATTCGAATGCCATGCTCCGTCTTGTAGCTGTTCCGTTCGAATGCGATGCTTGCTTCCGCCGAGCTCCCTTGTCCCGCGTGATCACCTCTCCTTCGTTCCGCTGTCTCGTCCTGCCCTACCGTCCATTCATAGGGTAGCGCGTACCCATTCCTTACAACGCTTACACAACGCAAACAAGCACTCCTACTTTCCTGTCACCTTCGAAATCTCTAAACAAAGACACCGCCTTTCTCACCTCCATCCGCAACCACGATGACCGCATTGCGTTCATTCGACCTTGCAATCGTAAAGCTAATCCTTCGTAGTAAACATTTCGCCCAAGCGTCGGGCGGTGCGTATCAGAAGAAGGCCCGTCCATGTTTTGTGACCAGACTTGGCCGGCAAGGGTTCTGGGCAGCCCCTCTCTGTGGTGCCGGACAGATATTGAGTGGTGAATATGGGCCGAGAGAACGGGTAAGGATGCAGCTCAATTCGATTGCAGTGTATTAATTATTAAAAGATGCAAATGGAGTCCTGGGCACCGGTTGACTTCTGCGATTCAAGAATCCCGATCCCAGCACATCCAGTTACCACAGTCAAACCGTTTGCACTCCCGCTGCGCTGTATTCCTGAATATGACACAGTCAGGATCAAACCTTGCTTCATATGGATGGAAAGTCGAGGAGAGTTTATAACTTACGATGCGTTCCACGAGTGGGATCTTCAAATGAAACGACAGGAGAAGCAGGTTTGTTTGGATGAGTACTTCAATTTTGACACGGACAAAGTTTTGGAGCTGCGTTTGCAGCATGCGAGCTACGGTATGTTGTCACTCTTATATTGTGCAGTTCATGGACCTTTACTGACAATTTGCACAGGAGGTCGATGAGTTTAGTTTTTGACTGAGTATCAATCACAAACATATTTTACTGTAGATAAACTTGTACAAGGTGAAGGAGGAGTGATTCACACTACACTGTCGGGACGACTATAACGAACAACTGAGAGGCCAGTATACGTTGCATAGTACATGACAAAAAATCACGCTGATTGCAGTCTCGCCGCGCACATTAGATCCGGGTCTCTTCGCATAACAGGCAGTGTACCTCTTCAAAGTGGCAAGTGCGGAGCACCTCGACAGGATGGCATCGAATGGCGTAGACCCGGAATATCCATGCCTATTCTTGCAGCTCCCACCCACTGTCCAAGACATCCTATCCGCGTAACCGACAGCCACTCTCTGTTTGGTCCTCCCTGCACACGGAAGACTACTTATCGTTCTCAACGTTCTCCAGCTGAAAGGTGAGTGATATCTACATGGGATAGGCACGCTGACCAAGTCGCGAGCACAGGAAGGATGACTATGCATTGTTCTTGCAGCCTGTGGATGTGTCACAGGTGCTAGGATACATGCACGTTGTGAAGCGGCCAATGGACCTCGGTACCATGACCACGATGGCGGAGAAGGGTCACTACCGCTCGCTCGAAGAGTTTGCAGTGCATCCCCTGAGCTCACTTCTATTGCTGATCTCCCACTGATGGCGCGCGCAGGACGACCTGCGCTTGGTGACATCAAATGCGAAGACGTTCAACCCGCCAGGGACGATCTACCACACGGAGGCAGAACACATTGAGGTGTGGGCACTGGAGCATACCGCCAAAGCGGCAGGGACCGTGATCGAGTACGAGATGGACTGGAACATCGAGATCGAGCGGGACGATGCGGAGGACGACACAGGCGCGGAGAAGGGCACAGATGGATGTGGACGACAACGGATCCATCACGTCGCTGCAGACGCAGATGCAGAGTGGCTGTTTTTGGCTGCTCATATTCGACCGTCCCCTTCTGACGCCCTCCATCGGCTCTATTTTCCCTATAACCGTCCCCACCCCCTTCGTTCTCTGATTTCCCTCTTCCTGCTCTCCTTGCGCTCGGTCAATGCCCTCCATTCTCAATCTCAAATTCAAAGTCGGTCTCCGTGGTCTTCGCGGACGGGGGAAACAGGACTTACTTTTTTTCTTCTCTCACAAACTATAGGGAAACAAGTCCTTTGTCCCCTTTAGCAATCTTGGAGATGCGGACTCGTTGACTATGACCTGGAAGGTAAACAGCCTTCATTGTGGTGTCCTCCGTGCTTTGCTGAAAATTTTACAGGTTTGCACCAAGGTTGCAAGCTTCCTGGAGCAAGGCCAATGCCTAGAGAACTTGAGTTGGAGACTGTGGCACCTCCAAAACTTGATGGTGGATACCGACAATGCCAAGTCGAAGTGTGACTTCAAGAAGCTCTCCAAATGCATGGGGGGCAAGCTTTACAAGGAGAAGGGACGGTATGTAGTGACCCCTTTTGTCGTCCAGCCCTTTGTCGACTCACAACGCTTTCCAGGAGCATTGAAGAGCTCCAAGCGCTAGGATTCAAACGCAGCCACTCTACCGAGCTCATTCAGCAGCGTGCTGCCGAAAAGGAGCGCGAGCGACTGGCGAATCAGAACGGCAGGCCCGGAACAATTCATCGAATGCAGTTTACCTTTAGCGTCGACCAGCCGGCCCCGCCGACCGTTTCAGCTACCCCCGTCAAGAAGCCAGACTTGAAGCCATCGCCCAAGTCCAAGGATAATCCCCTCAAGTGAGGAAGGCTTGCGACTCGAGTTGCCATCGTCGAGGACACAAATGGTGACATGGTCCAGGACCCCCCTCTCACCCAACGCGGCCGCAAGCCGACAGCAACGGACAACGACTCTCGCACCAGTGCGAACTCCGACAACATTTACCATTCTGCAGCTCTCTGATTTCCGTCTCTATTCTCCAACGACTTTGGCCCTGCAGCTCTCCTGTATCCCTCCCCTACCCTCACGAACACGATGACGTACGGCGAAGGCGTTGGGCTTGGCACCCACGCTAATTCTGACGGCTTCAGCATCATTCGGCCGACGATTGAGCTTCCCCTCGACGAGCTGCTCAATGCCGACAGCCCGGGCGGCTGGTCCTCCGGCTTCAACAGCAGTAGCAACGGTCGTGGCGCAGAGTTGATGGATGTTCAGGAGGACGTCGAGATGAAGTCCGAGCAACGAGAAATGTTTTTCAGTAACTCCAACAACTCTGGCCGGGGCCACAGCAGCAACGATGACGACACCCTTCTCACGTCGACCGCTGCTCTGCGTAACGTCCCGACGGCGGCGGGGTGGGGCGGGGCAGCAGCGAAGAAGCCTCCTGGGGCACTGTCTGAAAGCTTGGAAGATAATGGGGGACTTCCCGGAGCCAAGAACGGCTTGGGTGTGTTCCCGCCAGGATCTGACTGGGCAGAGCTCATGCTCGCGTTGAAGCTGAAAGGTATTCAGAATATGTTGCCGGACTTCTCCAACCTCACTAATATCATCAGGCAAGCAGTACCGGACAAAGAAGGAGCGACTGCGGATGGAACGTCGCGGTCCGCCGTAACGTGGGGATGGCAGTTTGGACTATACAGAGTGTAAGTAAACTCGTTTTAATAATCTAGAAGATATATCTTTATGTAGGAAGACCTCAGTGGTCCACTGTCTTACTCGGGCTTAGGCATGTCTCTCGCTCGCTGGGTCGATCAGTGCGTTGTGGATATTCTCACCCCGCGTCCATTCTTGTAGCGCGTCGAAGCTGTAACGCCGTCGAGGCGTCTTCTCGCAGGTTCTCCAGTACCCCACGCTAATGGAAGTCGGTCAGGCAATAATGTTCTATTTCATGATTCTACTCGAACATCGACACTGTCACCCAGCAAATCTGAATTGCGTAATAATATGTTGCCCTCAAGAGCCAGACCCGCTCAAGTCGTTCACGGATCACCAAGCCCCTACAAGGAATTCTCGCAGCAAAACCAGCCATCTAGCTCCAGTGCATCACGGCGTTGTCCTCCCCGATTTCCTTTCCTCTCTAGTAAGCTTTTAACTAGATGCACTGAAGTACGTAAAGTCACCTTTTTAACATCGTGTCAGCCTTGTCGTATCCGGCGATATGCCTTCTTACTGCTGCGACGCACGCGCAGACGTCAGGGCACGACACTTTACACGAGGCCTTTCATGACCAAGTCCACGCATCTCAGTCTGCGCTAGTCTAGGTCGAAGGCGGCAGTATTGGGATGGTGCGCTGTAGTCGAGAAGTGCTCATGGAGGTGCGTGATTGTTCATGCCGTGTGATTCGCTGAAATATGCAATTCTGTCTGTCAGGCATTTGAACGCTTGGTTTCCATATGAGTTTTTGTGGCCATAGCGCCGCCGTCAAGTAGCACAGCGAAGGAGTTTATTTATCACCGATGTGTAGTGGACAGGCCCGGGATCGAGGTAAAGAAGGTTGTGGAGATGATGGGCCAGACTGCCCTGAATCGAGAAGATGCAAAGAACGTTGATATAGAGTTGCAAAAGTTGGTACAAATTGTTGGTCAAACGTGCTATATCTCGTACGCAGCCTTAGGTGATCTCGCGCCCCAACTTGTGTGATTCTTTGACCGACTGGAGTCGACTCGAGCCGACTTGAGCCGGCTGCATGCCGGCACACGGCTTCATCAACTTGAGCTAACTCCGACAGCTTGAGTGAGCTGAAAATGGCGGCTGAGTTTCCATATTAAGCTATAATCATGCAGAAGCCGCGGCTGCGGCAGCCGGCCGCCGGCTGGCTGAGTTGCGGCAACACTAGTCGAGATTGCCGAAGCGAGCGGTGAAGGCGTCGGTGAAAGCCTTACGTGTGGCGAAAGGGGTTCGGCCAGCTACGTAGTCCGCCAGGAAAGGAGTGCCCCATTCGCGGGCTTTTCCGTCGAGAAGGCTGATCGCGACCTGGACCTGTAGCTTGACGGAAGCTAGGTCCGTATTGTAGTCGAGATACTCCGAGAGTTGGGCGAGGTATCTTTTACATTCCACCACGCTCTCGCCATCGTAGCGTTGGGGAAGGAGAAGCTTCGCAATGCCTTTGTCCACAGCCATTACCGTCGCGGGGGAGGTCGTAGTTTGCTGCGAGGGCGGAGGCGGTGGTTGTTGCTGCGAAGCGGTCGTGTGACGCGGGGTAGGACGGGTGGTTTGACGGCCGCGCGGCGCCAACGACGAGGCGGAGGTGATGGGCTGAGATACGACAGGGACTGTCGGAGGGGGTGTCGGTTGCGTAGACTCGGACTGCGTGGCTCCTCTTTGGGTTCCCGCAGGTGGATTCGCTCGCGAGACAGGGGGAGTAGGGAGATGGGAGACTCCTCCTTCTTGACTTTGGCTGCGGCTAACGCTGCCGCCAGGTCGAGGAATAGATGAGCCAGGGGTGGCGGGTCGAGAAGGAGCGGGGGTGGTGTGTCGTGAGAGTGAAGCGTGCTCGCTCCTGGGTCCTGCGGGGTGTTGGATACGCCGGATAGGAACAAATCGATTATTTGGGGAAGGCTCAGTGATGGAGCGCGGGGTTCGATTTGGACACGGTTGTCGGGGACAGTCGAACCAGTTGTTTTCCTCAAAGTAACAGTCGGTTTGGTCCTGGGTGTCGAAGGCGTGAACGAGTCCGTGACAATGGAGTTCTTCTGCCACGATGGAGGGAGGAAGGGGAGGTGTGCGTACGTAAAGAAGACCGTTTGACTACGTATCTACGGCGCCCAAGAGAACCCCGAGTGGTTCGCAATTCACGTGGGACCCAGTACAGCCTTTGATTATTTCGCTGCAGGAATCTAGACCACGCGTTGGTCAACCCAACAAGAGACGCCCACTGAAGTGCAGTCTCTGAAAGCTCGTTCCACTACGAGGTGGTGATGTGTCTACGTGCGGGGGATGGCGACACGAGCACCGAGTTCCCGACTTTGTATTGTAACGGTACTCGTAGTAAAGTAAGGGTGCGCACCACCCAACCTATGGAAAGGGATTTGGAAAGTGTGAACGCCGGCGGCGATGGGGAGTTTCGACCTAATGTCGCGACTTAGAGTCAAGCGACAGGGGAAGAACAAACCTAAACGGCCGAGGGCGTTCGACTAGGTCTTATCGAAGCGATGACGAGCTATGCTCAAGTCTAAGGCTAGGGACAAGATAAATAAACGTAAGTAAAGGTAAGTAGGTACAGGCAAGCTTGGCTTACCTAGGGACAAGAGGTCGAAACTGAAGTCCCCAGGCAGAGGCGTACTACTTATATACTACAAGAGTTCAGGGCAGGCTATCTACATGGTCCGTGCGCAGGTGGTCTGTGCGCAGCCTGAGTAAGCAGGCTATGAGTCATAAGTGATGTCGTGAGCGGAGCCCGGCGGGGCCCGAGGTCGGCCGGCATCGTGCTTAAGTAAACGTCCGTAAAGGGAAGGCGGGACGGAGTCCGTGGGAAAGGGACATGTGACCTGTAATGGTCGACGCGTCTAAGTCCATGAACAGGGAGCTCGCTGTGTTCGTGTATCGTAGAATGGCCGTTCAAATAAGAGGGGAAAATAACGATGAGTAAAAGGGAGAAAATCGTCCGTATATAGAAAGGAAGAAACGCTCGATGTCAACTCGTGACAAACACTCTGAAGCCGGGTTGCGCTTCCGCGTGAAGCGGCGCAAAATCCTCGGCCGTTTGTCGCCCGATCTCATCTATGTGGGTCAATGGCGTCACTACTTCCTTCTTCACCTTCCGTGCCCGGAGAGGGAACGGAGCGATGATGTTGGTTTGATTGACCACCCAACCGTCGGGCAATATGGCCTGCATCGGGTGTCCCTCGTGGATACGGCGGGCCCGAAGGGCCGCCTTCTCCATGTATCTATCCACTTGGAATCGGACCGGGACAAGCCCGGCCAGCATTTCCATGGCGCCTACTGGTGTAGTTCGGAAGCAGCCTGTTATCCACCTGGCCGCTCGCGACTGCACTGTTTGCAGTTCCTTTTGGATCCACTTGATGTGCTTCCACTTTGGGTTCCACCAAAGCTGGGCGCCATAGAGCATCAACGGGATGACGTGTGCTACATACAAGCACCGTTTGTTGATTGGGTGGAATCCCCGGGACGAATTCCCGAGCATTCTGAGCGCATTAACAGTGCTAGCCACTTTATTGGCATAGAATCGCACATGTGCTTTGAATGACAGCTTGGGATCCAAAAAGAATCCCAAGTATCTCATGGCTGCCTTTGGAGAAAGGCGTACTAATTGCCCATCAATCCAGAGCGCAATGTCCGGTCCGAGGGGTTGGTTTTCATGCCACACTTTCTTCCGGTAGTGCCAGAAGTGCATGAGCTCTAATTTGTCAGCTTCTACACCACAACCTATGCGATTGAGGTCTTCCACTAACGGGTGGAACATTCCGGCCAGTTGGCCATTGTTATGATCAAGCTGCGTTAGATCAGACTCAGGGGTAGCCTTCTCCGCAGTCATTATCAGTCCATCATCGACGAAGAACTGTACACATGTATTTCCTGTCTGCAATTCATGGATTGGGGCCCACTTATGCAGGACAGGCGCAATGTATAATCCCGAGAGAACGGGGGAGAGGGATGAACCCTGTCCCACGCCTACTGAGAAGTCTGCGGGGTCCGTGAGGACCCCATTGAATGCGAATTGGGTTTGACGCCCTTTCATGTAATTCGCAAAAAATAAGCAGGTTTTCTCGTCGAATCCCTGTTTCCGCATAATACCTAATAACGCATCATGATTGATGGACGGGTAGAATTGTGACACATCCAGCAATAGGGCTGAGGGTGTGATGTCTCTGGCCCACGCTTCACGAATGAAGTGGACCAATTGGATTCCCGCATCAGTGGTGCTATGCTGTATGGTTCCACCGAATTGGCACGGGTGCATGATACCGTATTTCTGGGCATCAAATTGTAGGTGCCGGGAGAGCACTTTCTCCATGAGTTTTCCCAGGCAATTAAGCAAGCAAATCGGCCGATAGGCCTTTGCTTTTGAGTAGTCCGGTTTGTTGGGCTTTGCCAACACAACCGTTATGGAACGCTTGAACACGCTGGGAAAGATCCCATGGTTCATGCACGCATTATAGTACGCAACGAGGAACTTCCTCACTTGCGGCACTACCCAGACAGTCTTGTCCTCGCGATCTGGGCGCATTGAGACGCCCACTATCCATTTTAGCCACAGCCAGTTGACATGATCGGGGCCCGGCGCTGATGTGTTGCTGGTGTCCCGGAGATTTTCCAGGATTTCTGTTTCACTGATGGGCGCATACGACCTGACTTCACGTTGGGGTAGGTCGTGCACAAATTGCATGTCCACTGGCCGAGGATTCGCCGGTGTGAACTGTTCTTGGAACGCATTACGGAGATCCGCGGGCGTCTCTACTGCCGTGCCGTCCAGCCGCTTGAGCTGGATGGCTACATCTGTTTTCCTCGGCTTTGTCCAGGCAACAAAGTCGGAGATCAGTTGGGGGTGGGATTCCACCAACTTATGTATACCTGGTGCACCAACTGACGGATAGGCCTACGGACGGTTATGCACCAGGCAGCGCTTCTGCCTGCCCGCTGGTGCATCAACTCCTGGGGTATCTCCGGACCCTCCGGGGCCTCCTCCCTTTCGCCGTAGGGTCCCCTCGGCATCACGGCTTATTACCATATGTAGTAAGTATCTATTATAAAGGCCTTAATCTACAGCGAAATTTGTATTTTGATGCCACAGACTCATTTGGGCACTAAAAATTGTATTAAAATAGGGAAAAAATAGATTTTTAATTTTTCTTCTGTAGCTACAGGCTACAGCAATACAAATATGAAACATTGTAAATAACGGGGGGCGAGCCAGCGTGCGAGCGCAGCTCGAGCGAGCGCCGACGGGGAACTGAACGTAGCCGGGGATCGCAGGGAATCGAGCGAGCGAGCAGGGGCGGGGGAGCGAGCACGGACGGGGAAGCGAGCACGGACAGGGGATCGAGAGAGCAAGCAGGGGCGGGGGAGCGAGCGCGGACGGGGAAGCGCGCGCGGATCGAGCCAGCAGGGGCGGGGGAGCGAGCGCGGATTGAGTGAGCGAGCGCGGATTGAGCCAGCAGGGGCGGGGGAGCGAGCGCGGATTGAGTGAGCGAGCGCGGACGGGGAAGCGAGCGCGGACAGGGGATCAAGAGAGCAAGCAGGCGGGGGAGCGAGCGCGGACGGGGAAGCGCGCGCGGACGGGGAAGCGAGCGCGGATCGAGCAAGCAGGGGCGGGGGAGCGAGCGCGGATCGAGCGAGCGAGCACGGACGGGGGAGCGAGCGCGGACGGGGCAGTGAGCACGGACGGGGCAGTGAGCGCGGATTGAGCGAGGGCGCAGCGAGCAGGGACGGGGCAGCGAGCGCGGATTGAGCGCGGATTGAGCGAGCGGGCAGCGAGGGCGCAGGGGCGGGGAAGTGAGCGGGGTGGGGGACCGAGCAAGCGCGGACGGGGGGAGCGAGCGAGCGCAGACAGGGGATTGAGTGAGCGCGGACAGGGGATTGAGCAAGCGCGGACGGAGCGAGCGCAGATCGAGCGAGCAAGCGCGGATGGGGGATTGAGCGCAGATCGAGCGAGCGCGCAGGGGCGGGGAAGCGAGGGGGATCGGGCGAGTGAGCAGGGAAGCAGGGACAGGCGAGCGAGGACGGCGCGTGTGCAGCAGGGACGATGTATGCGCAATAGGGACGGCGGATGTGCAGCGAGGACGGCGCGTGTGCAGCGAGGACGGCGCGCTTCCAGCGGGGACGGCGCGCTTCTAGCGGACGGCGGATGTGCAACGGGGACGGCGGGAGGGATGGAGATGGCGAGAGGGCGGGGGCAGCGAGAGGGGAGGGTGCTGACGCGCAGCGCAGCGACATTGACGGCTGGGGCCACTGACGGCGTTGTCAGAGCTGGAAAACACTAGGTCAGTAGTGTCAAAACTTATAGAGACAAAAAGAGAGATTCACCTTTTTTGACGCTGCTCACAGGCAGCAGCGGGACGACGAGACGACGAGGTCGTCGTCGTGGTCGTCGTCGAGAAGACACCAAGGGTGACGCGTCACCATTGGCCAGTCCGGGAAGTGCCGGCCTGCTCGTTATGGAAGGCGTCTGATTCGTCTTACATTCGTCTTACATCCGTCTTAAGGCGACTGAGGCACTATTGAGTGCCTCAATCTCCTCAAGAATTTGGATTAGAACAGTAAATTAGTATTAGAATAGACTTACCAAATCTGAGGGATGCACGATGAAGAGTGCATGCACAGGAAGAGTCCCGAGTCGGCCGAGGCCTGGCGCAGCCAATCAGGCGGCGCGCTCAGCGAGGCGCGACTCGAGGCTCGAAATGTGCGCCAGCCTACTACACGGCTGTTTCGAACATTGCGGCTGCACCCGCTTACCTATCCTCACCAAATCTGGATAGGTGGTATAATTATATACTCTATACTACTGGGCTTTATTCATACTACTAATGCAAAGGTTAGTGCTCATACTATTTACCAAAATATGCCGATTTCTGACTATTCTGGAGCCTAAATAGACATGTTTTGTTTATATCTCCCTGAGGAAGAGGAGAATAATGGAAATAACTGAAACACATACTATTATATACATGCTAATTACTATCCATAGGTTATTTACCGAAGATATTTGCTCAGGAGCGTCGTACTCGCTGAGCAGCACGAGCAAGAGTTCAGCCACATGCCCAAATCGGGCATTTCGGCTGTTCCCGCAATGCGCGCCAACGGCGCCGCGTCACCGTTGGTCGTCTCCTCGACGTCGTCCACAACGCTGACGACGTCCCGCTGCTGCCCGCGAGCAGCGTCATAAAGTGAGTCTTTTAACATTCTTTAATATTCTTCAGTCACTGACTGGCTGTCTGCAGCCCCAGCCTGACGGCATTCAACCCTGCATGGCCCACACCCTGCCCACACCCTGCCCACTCCCCTGCCCCTCAACGTCTGCCCCGCGCCGCTCGCCCGTCTGCTGCACCCCCGCCGCTCGCCCGTCTGCTGCACCCCTGCCCCTCGCCCGTCCTGTCCGCTGCTCGCACCCCCGCCGCTCGCCCGTCCGCCGCTCGCCCTTACGCTGCACCCCTGCCACTCGCCCTTCCGCTGCTTGCCAGCACGCCCGCTGCACATCAGCACGTCCACCGCTCGCTCGTCCGCCGCTCGTCCGCTTGCTCGTCCGCTGCTCGCTCGTCCGCTGCTCACTGCTCGCTCGTCGCGCCGCCCCTGCACGCTGCGCCTGCCCCTGCACGCTGGCCCCGCCCCTGCACGCTGTCCCCGCAACGCTGCGCCGCCCCTGCACGCTGCGCCTGCCCGTACACGCTGCGCCTGCCCGCACACGCTGTCCCTGCCCGCACACGCTGTCCCTGCCCGCACACGCTGTCCCTGCCCGTCCGCTGCACGCCCGCTGCCCATCCATCCGCTGCTCGCTCGTCCGCTGCACGCCGGCCGCTCGCCCATACACGCTGTGCAGCCCCGCCCGTACACGCTGCCCCTGTGCGTACACGCTGCCCCCGCCGTATACGCTACCCCTGCCCCCGCCCGTGCATGCTGCCCCTGCCCCTGCCGTATGCGCTGCCCCTGCCGGTACGCGCTGCCCCCGCCGTACACGCTGTCCCGCCCGTGCGCGCCATGCTGTTCCCTCCGCCTGCGCGCCATGCTGTTCCCTCCGCCTGCGCGCGTTCGCTGGACGTATTACCGTATATAGATTCCCGTACCGCTGTACCCGTAGCTACTGAATCAAAAATAAAAATATGTTTTTATTACCATTTTTGTCCATTTTTCGGTGCCCAGGTAAGCCTGTGGCACCCGAAATATATATTGCACTATAAAAGTAATGACCAGAGCTATAGCTACCAGATATAGTAATAAGCCGTGATGCCGGGGGGTGCCCTACGGCGAAAGGGAGGAGGCCCCGGAGGGTCCGGAGGTAGCCCAGGGATTGATGCACCAGTGGCCAGGCAGAAGCGCTGCCTGGTGCATAAGCGTCCGTAGGCCCATCCGTCAGTTGGTGCACCATTAGTACATAAGCAGCTGGGGATTCATTCATGAATTTCTCAAAATGTTCCCTTTTTGCCTTGCGGCATGCAGCCCTTAGGCTGTTGTGGTAGAAGCGTACTGTGGCCTTGCAGCCTTGTACCCTTCTAAATTCGTCATGGGTGAATAAGTCTCCCATCTCGAACCTCGCCACTCTCATCGCTGCACCGGCGGCATCTAATTCACTCTTCGCTGATCGAAGCTTCGCAGCTTCTTCGGTGCACGCGGCATTCCACCACGATTTAGAGCGCTTGGTTGGCCTGCTGACCTTAGCGTTTTTGGTCCACAGTTCCTGTAGGGAGCGCTCAAACAGCTCCCCCGTGTGTTCAACATCATCAGGTGTCGCGTATTCTCTGGGAAGTTCCGACATTAGCTTCGTAACTTCTTTCACAAATTCGTTCGCTTCCTCACTCACGCGCGGGATACCCTGCGTGGGGGGTGGTCGAACTTCAATAGGCATTTCCCACCGAATGACCGCATGGTCACTCTTGTGGCGATCTGCCATTCCTATTCTTAGATAGTTGTCACCCAGATAAATTGGGTCTATCCATACTAGGTCTAGAACTCGCGGAGCGAGTTCTTGATTGTTGGATCTCCACGTGGGGGGTCCATCCGTCTCGTTTAGGAGAGTAAGCTCAAGGTCGGTTTGTGCCAATTCTAGGAGCCTATTTGAGTCGGCAACATGAGGAGGTCGTATTGCCGAATTCGCAGTGCGCTTATCCCATAGGGAATGGCGGAGATTAAAGTCCCCTGCCATAAACGCAATTGGTGGGAGCTGATGCACACGGCTCCCGAGGTACTGGATCGCTTCGTGACGATCACTGTCGTTGTACACATTGAGTATGTTAAACTCTCCTGTGGGTAATCGAAGAGTCACCAGCAGGCAATCCCTGTGTGTGACGCGACTGGCTAGTATTTGCGGACTGGCTTTGGACCAGCGCTTGTTTACATAAACTGCCACGCGCGACTCCTTCGAGGCGCCCAGGCACTTGAATGATCGATGGCCAATCGTATTCTCATACGCTTCGCCGTCTTTCGACTTGCTGGAGGCGATCTGTTTGACCTTCCCCCAGTATATTTCTTGGACACAAATGATGTCCGTGGTTTGGTTACGTTCGAGTAGCATGCCCAGATTGTCCGCCAACTTTTGGACGTTTGCGCTCACACAACGTAATGATAAAAACTCGTCAGATTGCTCTGGTACAGTAGATACATTTGGGACAGGTGTTGAACCTGGAGCCCGTACATGCGAACCGGGTGGCGTCGAAGCGGCCGGTACATACGGTGCGACTAGGTCGCCATTGTTTTCTCCGTCAAGACTACTCATGCAGAATATTCGGCGATACTACCTTTGCGGGCGCCCGAAGACTCCGCCTGTTCCGGTCCGGGGCGGGGCGTCTGCTCCCGCTTGGATTCGTCCGTAATGAACTCACCCAGCTCGCGCTCACTATTTTCAGCAGCGGCTGCGGCGGCCTTCTCTGCGCGCTTCCTCTCGGATATACCCCGGCGGCGCTCATTGTCTGCGGTCTTATCCGCCCGTTGGATGCCTGCGATGGCTGGCACCTTCGGCGGGTGTGCCTTGTGCCACACTGACTTTTTCTTGTTCCGTACGAACGGGCACTTGGGCGCGTCCGCGGCATGTCCCCTGACCCCACAGTTCGGGCAGAAGTAATGGTCCTCCGGGCAGAAGATCTGGTCAACCTTCTGCGCCGCTCTGGCCCGAGCGCAGCACGAGCTGTAATACTCATGCATGTCGGTCTCGTGAGCTTCGCCGCATTTGACGCAGCACTGGTTGTTGACTCGGCATATGGTGACGTGATGTCCCCAGCGCCAGCACCTAACACACTGAGGCGTGGATTCGGCTTCCCACCACACCTCGAGCGTCTTCTTTACGTCGAAGAACTCGACCTTCATGCCGGCCCACTTCTGAGCCACATGTCCGGCGTGCGTGTCCTCGATGGCGAAGACCAGCACCCCCGTTCCATTCTTGGATGACGCTAAGTGCGCCCTCGGCGAGTTCAACCAAGGAGGCATGATTGCGCTCAACTTGGGATTCTTGGTCTGCATCTCTGCTTCCCACTCGGCGACCGTGAACTTGACGCGATCCTCGAGTTTGGTTTTCGGAGGCGCCGGCTTGTATGCCTTCACCGCCTTGATGCACATGAGCATGAGCACGTGCTGGTGATCGATGTTGACGATTGCCGGCTCGATGCCGTCTGCATGGTAGTCGCCCGACGTAAACATGTAATTACGCTTACGTAGGCTTCCTAATTTCTCCACCGTTGGGCGCGTGAAGAAGGTGATGGCGAGATCCTGGCCCCTCGGGTGCCAGTGCATCTGCGTGAGTCGGTTCTGAGTCCCACAGTCCTCTTGGAACCCCCTGCGTGTCTCCTCCTGGATGCTCTCGAGCGACGAGCGCCCTTCCTCCGGGATAGGAATATTGAATTTGACAGACAAGGTGCGCGATGCATCCTGCCTGCCTTGCAAAGCGACGTGCCTCACCTGTGTGCGCTGGGCGGGAGCCACAGCTTGCTGGGGGGGCGCTACTGGAACTGGGGGCGGGCGAACGGCGCCGGGGCGCGGACGTGGGTCCTTCGTTGGGGTGGGGCATCTACCTGCCGGGTGCTGGGCGCAGAGGTCGATGAATGGAGTGGCAGGCGGTGGAGCCGCCGCGGCGGGGTTGAGACCACGTGCGATGCTAAGCGCTGCCGTGATCGGAATACCAGGGGCTAACGCGCCAATACGGGCCGCTTCGCCGAGAGCACTCCAGTCCATGGACGAATTGAGCGTGAGATCTATCACCTGCTTCTTGTGGGCAGGTGACTGGGCACGGGTCGCAGACTCAGAGGGGGCGTCAGCCCGCTTCTTGCCTTTGTCCTTCTTTCCTCCAGCTGGCGGTTCCTCGATCCGAACCTGCTTCGCTGCTGATGACGCCGTGGCCTCCGCGTACGAGGGCTTCTTGGCTACTTCATCGACTCTCCCAGACAAAGTCTTGAGCGTCATGTTGATCTGAGCGAGCTGCTGCGATATGTCACCGCTTCCGCTCACTCCTTCCTGAGGGGCCGTCGTCACCTTGTGGACTTCGTCGACCTTGCGTTTAATGTGAGTTAAGAATTTGCCCACATTCTCATCGAACGCAGCTAACGTGGTGCCAATCGATTCAAATTTCTTGACCTGTTCGTCTCTCTCCGCAAGGAGGACACGCATAGTCTCTACATTCTCCAAGCCTTCGGACAGAGCCGAAACCTGGGATCGTTCCTCGAGGCCGGCGAGCTGGAACATGAGCCCCAAACACACCATGCCTGAATTCAAGGCTTGACGCCAATACCCGTACTCCTCAGTTGGGTCGTCTTTGATCTTTACTTGGACGTATCGCATGAGGCGTCCGAAGTCTCTTATCATGGCTGAAGACATGGCAGTGAAAGACTCCCCCATGGCCGAAAAGAGGTCGTCTTCGTCTGCGTCTTTCATGCTAAGGTTTCCATAGAAGATTCGGAACTCTCCTGGGAGCGCTGGTTCTTCTGCAGCCTGGGCCGCAGGAGACTGGGGGTGCGTGATAAGCATCTTATCGATGTTCTCACGCTTATTACTCACCACTACCGGGGGTGTAGCCTGGTGGGGGTGGATGGTGAGGTCGTCCTCAGCAGCCTGAAAGGTGCTCGGTACAACATCGTCTGGGGAATCTTGGTCCATAGGACCTTGACTCGTGGGTTCGAGAGACTGCTCGCGAGAGCGTCTTCCGTCTATACGTGCGGTTTCTACTCGCGTCTGAGGACGCTGAGTGTATGGTGTGGTGCTAGGGGCGTCGTTGCGCCCCCGCGCAGTGGCGGAAGCACTCGTCGTCCGGGTAGGGCCCGTTCGACCAACGACTTGTGGAGTTCCTTGGGATGGGGATGAGGATAGAGGCGGAGGATTGGGTGCCATTTCGGGCGCCTAAGCTAGATGGTGGTGGTACAGGAACAAGATGCGGCGGCGCTCGCCGCCGACTCGAGACTTGGGTGCAACAGGAGCGGTGTCGTCCAGATATCACAGACAAACAGGGATGTTCTTCGCTGGGGTCGCGGCACACTAGGTATATCCCTTCTTGCTGTATGGAGGCCGTGGCTCTGTGCAGATTGTTTCCGGCTTGATAGATGTCGGGCATGAGCCCTGGATGCAAAAATGTAACCGCATTTGCCTACTTCTCATACGATCACTTCCGGAGTGTAGCGTCCTGTGGCTGCTTCTGCGACTGGTTACCTGACGGATTTCAGTTGAGTTTCTTTGTCTGTTCCAATTGGCATTGCGCATTCTATCGGGGCTTCCCGCCCAAAAGCGTCTTCTCAGGTGAGCTATACGATCATCATATTACGCAGATGTCCACCAACGAACAGTCGTCCATGTCTCAACTGCATGTTCTCTCCCCTACGTTTAAGTTTTGGCTGATCACAAGGCTGTATGCTTTTGTTGTATCGCACTGTTTGACTACCGATCCTGGTGAGATCATAGTTCCGTCCTTGCCACAGCGGCAGAAAACAATGTTGACCATCCAAATTTTGGCTCAGATATTTTCAAACATCTGCACAAGGTTTGTGAGCATACCTCGCGGGAAACAGAAGCTCGTCCTCTCACATGCCCTCAGTCGACGGATGTTATGCCCTGAACCTTCAATCCTGAGGTGAGTCTCTGCTTATGGGCGCGCATCTTGAGAACTTCGGAGAACCGGCGGATCTCATGTAAAGAGGAGTATATTTGTTCACAGCCTCGTCGAACCCATCGTGCGTATTTCCGGGATCCCATATTGTGGTGTCCCGTCTACTATCAACACGATGTACGAGATGACGGATGTGATACATAGTACGTCTGCTGCCTCCCTGATGCTCTTCTGGGAATGTGACCTTATGGTAGCGACGGCAAAATGCATTCAGGTATCTGATGGCATACGGATTAGAAGCTGTCTATATGTTAGTCGAGATGATGTGGTGTACTCAGACCCAGACCATGCGATAATTATTGTGCAGCTGTCCACATTTACTCATCTCATTTCACATTCGGCTTTAGTAGGCGTCGTTCGTGTGATCTAGACCTATGTGGACGCCATGCTTTCATGCCGCTGCGACCGTCTGGGCTTAGTTGCTCTATCAGAGGAAGTTGCGTCCTGCGCATCATATGTTTCATTCCCCCGTTATATGCCACAATGAACTCCAGTCATTCAGGTATCTGATGGCATACGGAGTAAAAACTGTCCACATGCTAGTCGAGATGATGTGGTGTACTCAGACCCAGACCATGCGACACTTCTTGCGTACCTGTCCACATTCCCTCATCTCATTTCACGTACAATTTAGTAGTCGTTGTTCGTGTGGATCTAGACCTGTACGGACGCCATGCCTTCATGCCGCCGCGACCATCTGGGCTTAGTTGCGCTATCAGAGGAGGCTGCGTCCTGCTCATCATATGTTTCATTCCCCCGTTATATACCACAATGAACACTGCTCCTGCATTGTCTTCAGACACCTCTTCTACTTTACCGTCAATCTCGATGTCGAACGCGGCAAGCAACGCAGTACTTCAAGTTCAAGACGAAATCCAGGAATTGTCAGTGTCCACTCGTTTCGCACAAGTAGTCACTTCTCTGAGGATGTTACCGTTCTAGCGTTACTGAAAACTACGGTGTACTGGCCATAGCTAGTGAGTGCGAAATGTCGTCTCCTTGTTCGATTGCCGATCTCTGCTCTGCTCTCGTGTAGTCATGGTTTTCTATGAGCACTTGATAACTTTTCCTCAAGAGATCAAGTCTGTATGGTTCACAAGACTGACTGGCGTGACGACCCTCTTCTATATAAACCGTTACACGTTGCTAGTATTGGCTGTTATGAACGTCCTACACTTTCTCTCTCAGACCAGCCTGGTACGTTTGCTAATCCTTACGGCGCTAGCACCACTGATCAGTATGCTGAGTAGAGGTAGTGTACCTCACACTGATCTATTGCACCAAAATTGACCCTTTAGATCGCTCTAGCTGCAGATTCTTGTTGGGGGTGACCTACACCTGTGACCTTGTTTTGTTCACTGCATGGGCCGGTGAGATTTGCTATAGCGATATCAATAGATTCGCGGTGACACTGCTGACAGATACGTGAAGTGTTTTCTGCTCTCCGTGTATACATCATCAGCGGTCGCAGCTGGTTCCTCACTTTCGTCACCCTATTTCTAGGAATGGTTCCTGTTGGAGTAAACGTGGTAAGTACAAAAGGTTTGACTACGCTAGATTGCACAGCTGACCCTCGTGAAGTTCAATATAATTAATGTGGTGTTCACCATGTTCATTCTCCCGATTTTGGGCAATTCCTGCTTAAGCGTCTCTACGCTCTCAACTGTCACATATCATAGGTTTGTCTACTTACCTTCTCGTCCTGATTCATATGTTGAATGTCAGGATTCAGACGTATGTACTATTCGACTGGCCTTCGACGAGTCACAGCTGAAAATTGTCGCAGTGGCCATTGCGACGCGCACATGCGTCATTCTATCGGACTTCGCCGTGGTCGCTGTAACATGGACTCATACGCGCAAGTTACAAGCTGCAATCGGGCCTGCGCATAGACGGTTGACATTACTTATAACGTTACTCCTCAGAAATGGTACAGAGTGACTAGTCATATTCAAGGCTGTATAATTATGCTCATCAGTTCGTCGCGCCAGGAACCCTTTACTTTGTGTACGCTCCAAAGAAATATACAAGAGTACAATCTAACCCCATTGCCAACCAGATTGCTATTGGTTCTTAATAGCCTCAACCTTATGTTTCTTTTCATGACTGTTTGTGTATGACTTGTCTTGTCTCTCAGTGACTGACCTGCGTTTCCTCGTAGTTCTTCCCTGGTACATTGGCGTTATCCGTCCCGCCGTCCGTCGTTTTCTTGTCCACTCATTAGCGTTCACCAATGCGTTGTCAGGATATCATCCATCCTGGTTTCTCGCTTCCTCCTCAACCTCCGACAAATTGGTCGCTCAACCGCATCAGATGACGAAAGCCAATCCTTCGTAGGCTCGGGATATACCGACTCTCTACAAACGCCGGACTCGGATTCGGCCGCCATATCCACATTTGTCGGCAGTTTGGGAGAACCACTTAGTAACGGACTGTTTACAGACGATGCAGATATGGAACTTCATGACATGTGAGTGTCATTTTATACGGACCAACGTCATCATCTCACAGAGGATGGCTACAGCGGTCAGATAACGGATACACAGGGGATTGAGCTCACCGAACTGGGGGTCAATGTCGGAGAGGCACGTACGTCTACCAGCGATGCAAGTGGGTATGCTTAGGTGAGTTTCAATTGTTTAAGATGGGAATTTTCTAATTATTTAGACAATCGAACTCCAAAGGTCTTCGTCTCTTGAGTGTTGCGGCAACCCGACTGGAATCTTTCTTGCTATATTTCGAATAATCAAATGACCGCACTGGTGTCTCTGTATCTCTGCGTCTATCAATCTTCTTGGACAATTATCATGCAATCTTCGTTCTGTTATATGGGGGTTTTCAATTTGTCTCAAGTGTGTCGACAGACCAGCTATGGCTAGTAAAATTGTCATGGTAATAAATCTGTAACGGTTCACGTCGAGTTGAGTCCAAGATGAAGGTCCACCAAAAATGGAGACAGGGAGATAATCTCTTCACTTGCGCATGCGGTGACAGAATGATTCAGGGGGTTCAACATATAACACCGACGGAATTTGAGTCCGTTATCAACGTATCAAGATACAGTAACAGATAACGAAGCCAAGCAATTCATCGTGAGCACGCCACGATATCGAACAGAACAACAATCCAATTGCACTCTATTGACAGTGCAGACTCGCAGTGGCTGACTGTTATGAGCTATAGGCTGTACTCCGCGGGCCTTCCTGTGGCAAAATCCGGGAAGTTCGGTGACATAGACGAGGACTACTACTATTAGGTGATAAACAAGCGCGATCAACTGTATTTCTGTGAAATGGGCACCGCCAAATGTTTTCTATTTACCAAAGCTGTTCTGATTCCTGAGGTATCTTTACGCAGAATGGCCTCTGCTACGCACCACGCGGATCTTCTGTTCGCCAGGTCGAAGTGCTCGCGACGACCAGTGCCATAGACATTTCTCTATGAATTATAACCCTCGTGCAGGTCCACTCAATGACGCGAAGATATCGGTAAGGTCGAGAGCATATGTTTTATTGCAGAACAACCAGGGTATCCCCTGGACTCACGGAGACGCCCTCTTTAACACCTCTCCCAAGCCCCAGTACTCTGCGCCCGATATTCTCTTCTCCAGCCTCGACATTTATCTCGGTCTTCATTGCTTCTAGAATCACCAGCACTTCATCTTCAGACTTGATGACGTCGCCCGGTCGGCACTTGATCTTCCACACAGAGGCCGCTAGTGAAGAGACAACGCTACCAGTCGCACCATCAAAGCCTAAATCGTGATTCCATGTGTAAGGGTAGTGAAAACGAAGCGACTGTAAATCCTTCAAATTACCTTGAAGCTCGCCATCAGTGCCTACTTCCTGTGGGGACTCATCACGCTTCTGACTGATCCATTTCGCGAAGAGTTCACGTTCCCTAGATTTAACATTTGTGAGCGGACCAATCAACATATGGATTACTCTCGACTTACCGGGCCTCTTCAAGTTCAACTCCTTGAGCCTGCCTTGTTTTGAACTGCGTTGCTTCATCCGCTATGCTGTCCACAAATAGGTTATACTCTGACATAGAAAAATTACTTGCTTCTATCTGTATGTGAAATTAGCGATCATTTCAACAAGGTGTATTTTCGATCACCTTGAATCTGTATCTCCCGGCGTCGAACTGACTTTCGAACTTATTGACATGGATCAGTCACACAATCTCAGCTACCTGCTCAGACCATCGCCAGCATACCTCAATATACTGTTCTTCCGTAACAGGCTCAAACGCAACCTAAGTTGGTAGTCAGAAGACAAACGTGCACAACGGAACCACACGACTTTCCTGATCGAAGGGCTGTAAGAGCCAAGGTTTGGCAAGGCTGAAATCGAGACCTTTCCCCCATGTCTGCCAAGCGGGGAGTGAGCGTCCGAAAAGTTGATAACCTCCCGGAGATTCTATAGGATAGATTGCTGCAACGAGACCAGCGATGCCAACGGCCCCCTAGAAAAGGAACCTCATCAATGAGCTCTACCATGACATGGTTATTCTTCATACGCGAGGGGTATAGGTCCTCGAAGGGTTCATCTTCTGCCCGACAAGTCTGCATCTGGGATCTATCTATGGTTGCTTGCTATAAGTACGCGAGACGACACGATTGCGTATCCGTCATACCGGTATTAAGAATGGGCATGCAGAATAGAACCCAACGCCGAAGACAAGCTAGTTTGATCTAGTCAGGTAAACAGAAGCCAACGACTAGTTGACAACACATACCCAATCAGACGATAGCAATACTTTTAGTGCTTGTGCTGCTCCACCCTCCAAGCCATTGTTTCTCGCCAGGTAGTCAATATTGCTAGGCAAATATACGGCTTCGTCGCGAGTGGAATGCATGTATCGCTCTATGGCTTCCCTATTCCAGCGGTCATCCAGAACTATAGGAAAGGTAATCCTACGCCCCGGGAAGACTGCTTCGTTTAGAGTATTTGGAAGGGACATCTCTGCCTCGATGAGGATTGCAAGGAGGTTGTTCTGCGTTATCACCGTAGGGTAGAAGTGAATCTGTACGTGAATCGTGTCAGCGGCCATATCAAATACGAAGACATTCCTACATACCATTGTCGACCGAATGCAAGGTGCTAAGGACCAGACGCCCTGGACGTCTCGCCTTCGTAACTCGGTTTCGAACGCGTGAATCCTGATACGAAGTCCGAAATCTAACTTCAACTCGCCATATTCCACCAAAATCGCAGAATCGCCAGCCTGAGAAGTGTCAGATCCTCTCCAGTGTCATTTTGACTTGCGCACCTGACGAAACACCACTTTGGGTCGAGCACTACCCTCAAGAGGTACGATGGTATGTAATTTCGGATCCTGTGATATGGTGGCCATACTCGGCTTGAATAGCTCATTTCGATCTGAGTCGTCCAACCCTTCTTTGGAGGTGACCGCCTTGCATAGCTTCTCAAAGTAATCCTCGCACAGGTTATTGAGATGTAAAGCTTGATCGAACGAGATGCGCTTGAACTGAATGGTGCAACCCGGCCGCAGCTGCCCAATCTTCCATCTGATAGTGATGAACATAACTTAGCAGTTCGATGGGAATGGGCACCGAGACAACTTACAGATCCCCTGTGGCAACAGTACAGAGACATGTGTAACCTCCCATGTCAGGACCATCGTTAGTCAGGATCACAGGAGTGTCGCCATTGACATTGATTGTGCCAAACGAATACCCATTATCATGTATGTTGGACGGATGAGAGCCTCCTTCCCCACCAGTTTGCCTCGCCCACGCTATAGGTGGCCCCTCCAAGCGAATTCCCATACGGTTACTCGCTGGACTCACTTTCCACTTGGTGGTAAAGAACTCTTCACAGCCTGCTGTGGTGATAAATTCATCATCACAATGCGGACCCGCAAGACAATGCAGGACCCAGTCTGTCGGATACGGAGGGATTGATGTCGTGGGACATACAAGCGGTGATTCCTCTGCTGAAGGCGCGCAATTGCCGAGAGCGATATGGTCACCAGCTGCTAGCGCGCGTCCCTAAGACGGACCTCAGTACGTGAGTATATTCATCAGGTCAGCAGACGTACTTGGTATCCACCAAATCCTACAGACGTCGATTTCGAGCCAAGGTAAGTAGGGATTTCTGGAAAGCCTCCTCTGACAGCCAGGTAAACGCGGAAACCTGTGTTCTTGATCGTGCCTACGACGACCTTGCTGCTTGCTGGGACAAATAGGCTCCTCCACATCTCCACTCCTTTTCCATCGATGGTAACTTGAGCGGGGGCACCGGTGATGGCAATTACGGCAGGAACGTGGAAGAAGAGGCGGCACCCAGTCAGTGTGATTTCCAGCGCCTCTATCTCAGGAGTGTTCCCGACGAGAATGTTGGCGACGCGAAAGGCGAGTGGGTCCATTGGTCCACTGCGAGGAATTCCCATACCGATCCGCCGACCAGGATAGTCTTGAACGGTAGTTTCTAGGCCGCCGCTCAGTACGTCCAGCGCCCTGCAGACATGGAAAGTGTTAAACAGAGGAACAAAATCGCAATACGATATAATCACGCGTACCGTGGAGTGAAGGCAAATGTATCGAGGAACGCTGTCATCGCATTACCAGCTCGAAAGACTTCAGACTCGCATATGGCTCGAAGATATGCTATGTTGTTAGCAGGTCCATAGACCTTACTCTCAGTCAGTGCATATCCGAGACGTCTTATAGCCTCTTCGCGTGTTGAGGCAACCACGATCAGCTTGCAAGCAAGGGGATCGAAGTAAGGGGTGATGGTGCTTCCTGTCTCAACCTATGAAAGAACAATGTAGATTTTACCAACAGCAAATGAGTGATAGCATACCCAGTTCTCCACGCGAAGCCATTCCGCTTCAAGGAACTCGACCTTCTGAAGTACCCCAGGGCTCGGCTTGAATTGTGCAGCTGGATTCTCGCAGTAAACGCGCGCCTCGATCGCGTGTATCTGTCTCTGGTGCGACGGAGTCTCGAATCGAGTCTGCTCCAGTTCATCAGGGATAAGCCCGCCGAGATCAGTGTCTCGTTGCGCGATGCCCTGACGAATCATGAGCTCAACAATGTCGAGGCCAGGGTTGGCAGCTTCTGTGACAGGATGTTCGACCTGAGTTATTCAACGTGCATTCACTAAGTACAAAAACATCACAGGAATCTATGTTTACTTACTTGTAGCCGAGTGTTCATCTCCAGGAAGAAGAAATCCCCTGTCGCGTCATCGACCAGAAATTCGATTGTTCCTATGAATACACATAAGACGCGTCCTGCACACAATGTGGCACCGGACTGTACCAGCAGAAGTATATCGCATACGCTGGCATATGCGGACCGCGGCTGCGCACATTTTCTTTTGTACATCTAAGAGTCCAAAATGCGTATGAATTAAAGTGAAAACATGCAGTACAGAAATACGTGCCAGGGTGTCTGATCATAAACGGACTTGGGGTCTCCTCGATAACTTTCTGGTGTCTACGCTGCACGCTGCATTCTCGTTCCCCCATATGTATAGCGTGTCCCAGGCCATTCCCGAAGACCTGTTGAATCATGGCGTGAGGTCAAGCACCGGACATACAAGGGCGTTACACATCCCTGAATCTCGATATGTCGAGCTGACGGATAATACCTCTCTAGAAATAGCCCGCCGTTTTTGAAGAGATTCTATGTCATCAGTGACAACCCAATGTGAATCATAGAGCAAGTATTCGGCCATTCGATGAAATAGTCCCCACCTTTGCGCGCTCCTGGGTGGCAAGAAATTTCTGGCGCAACTCATCCGCATCCTGGCAGACAACAAGACCCATTCCTCCACCACCAGCTGTAGATTTCAACATGACAGGGAAACCTATCTCTCCAGCAACTCTAGCCGCTTCTTCAGCATCCTCCAATAGTCCCTTCGAACCAGGGACGAGGGGCACCGCAACTTCCTCTACGAGTAGACGGGCTTCGTGCTTGAGGCCCATAGCCTCTATGGTCTCTGGTCGAGGACCAAGAAAAGTAATTCCCGCTTCCGCAAGCAGGTTCGCGAAGTGGGTATTCTCGGACAAGAAACCATAGCCTGGATGTACAAGCGTAACCTTACGCTCTCTGCAGATGGCAACAATCTCTTCCGCATCGAGGTATCCGCGCGAGTTGGATACAGGGTCAGGATCATCTGGGCGCAGGGGGACGGTCTCATCGGCGAGCAGAACATGACGAGAGGTAGCATCCGAGCGCGTGTAGACGGCTACAGTGGGGATATGCAACCGTTTCGCCGTACGCAAGATGCGTACGGCTATCTCACCCCGGTTCGCAATGAGCAGCTTGTGCTGCGTATACGCTAAGGTGGACATGGCTCTTGGTCTCCAGACTCAAGGAATCTGTAGCGTCGAAATTTATAGGTCAGATACGGCGTCCAAGAACCATTGCGCCAACGTACGCGTTCTTCTAGCATATCTCGGACCGGTTCCCATGACCCAGAAATCAAGAAGATGCATGACATCGGAGTGAACAGAGAGTAGGCGATATGCCTCAGACTGAAGATAGCTCATCCGTAGGGCCGTATCTATACACTCCAAAACGCTAAGCCTGAGAACATCGATTGTTTGTTCTCTCCTTCGGAGCCCCATGGACCAAGGTTAAGATAAGAGCAATGCTACTGTACCCATCTGAAATCGCTGCCTCCTTTCATCCTGTGGTAGTCTCGTATCGAGAGTCGTTGTGAACATGTCGCCTTTACGAGCCACTGTGAACTGTGACATGGGAGAGGTGAGCCGTTGGTCTAGTTTCTTAGAGAACAAGTTATCCCGCAATGTATGAGAGTCTCCTAAGGTCTCGACGGAGTAATGTCAAGAGAGCCATGCGAGAGGATATTAGACAAGTCATTCTCTCCAGGTCCTTTGACAGGAAAGCTGCAGATCTAACGTGGGCGCATGGGCGCCAATATTTCACGTTTACTACTCTAATGCAACTTTCATGTTCAAGCTTGCGCCCCTAAAGTCTTGACCGGACGCTAATGATTTAAACTAAGGGCTATGCACTCTACGTGATAGTATGTGCCTATAGTCATTGTATTCTGTATTTCAATGAACGAACTCACCTTTCGCGATGTCTAGGGAGACGATGAATCGCTCATGAAGACGATTCATTTGGCTAACATCGCATGCGGATTCCATGCCTCGTGAGTTTATTCAAGATTTTCTTCTTGAAATACGAAATTTTGAACATCTGCATGAAGGGATTTTAACATTATGGATAAAACTGTCGCACTGGCCAAATCTAATGGCGTATTGATCGGTGCTCACCCATCGCTACCCGACCGTCAAGGCTGGGGACGCCGTGAGATGGTTATGGAGCCTGTAAGACGTTCCTCAACATTCTCTGTAAGGCAGTGGAACTGATTGTTATCTGGCTATCCAGGATGAGCTCGCGTCCTGCTTCATCTATCAAGTGGGCGCGCTCATGGGCTTCCTGCGGGCCCACAATGTTCCCTTGAACCATGTGCGTCTACTGTCCTATCGTTTTGTCTTAATTTGCTCAAAATAACCCCAGCTTAAACCTCACGGGGCCGTCTACGGTATGACGGCCCGCGACTTGACCCTTGCAAGAGCGGTAGTGGGCGTAGCCAAAACCTTTGATGTGCCCTTCATGGGTCTCGCAGGAACTTTCCATCAGGTAGCCGCTGAAGAGCTGGGTGTTCCTTTGATCGCGGGTAGGAGCTGGCTCCGCTTTATTTCAACTCAGGAGATTCTGATTTAGGTCTGTGGCTCACAGAGTGGTATGCGGACATGGAATACTCACCCGAGGGCAAGCTAATGATCACAAAGTAGGTCGCATATTTGATTTAGCCATACTACCAGATATGTTGACAAGGAATCGTAGGAAACATGATCCTGTTCCGCTGGACGTAGTCCGTGCCCGAGTAAGTGAGGGTGTTTGTAAGTCCAGAATATGCACTCACTCATCCGCAGGTCTCCAAAATACTTACCGAAGGTCTCGTCACGACCAAGTCGGGCTTTTTACCCTTGGGGGAAGGCTTGACAAACATTTCCATATGCTGCCACTCCGACACGCCGGTCAGTACCACTTTTAGTATATAGATACCGGAGCAACCATTATCTGACTCTAGCACTCTTATAACACGCAGGGTTCTGTTGAAATCGCAAATACTGTGAAAGCTATGGTGGATGAAAGCAATGCGCGTCTGAGTGCTTTGAAGTTGTAATTGTCTATTATCTATCTGCGAAGTTGCAGTCGCCGGTGTATATGTATTCTGAGCGTGGAATCTGTTAAAGAGAAGGACTACGCAGCTGTTCGACAACGGATTTTTTACAAAGTAAGACCGGGTGCGATATGGCACTTCTGATAGGAGAGATTACTCGTAAGCGCCCAATTTGAATATGTACATACCCACTACGATCCCCGCGTCTTATGATTGAGTCGGCTGGGTTTCTTTCGTCTCGCGAAATCTGCTTTCGCACTGCACAGAGCCGTTCTAGAATTCACTGTCGACAAATCTTGTGGTGGAGGTTTGTGAAGGATAGCCGGTGACAGTGAGAAATACCCCAAACTTGACCTGCTACTATACTAACAAGACCGTTCAAGTTATCTGTTCACCATGAGTGGTGGTTCTGCACCTATCCCGTCATCTGGCATCCTGTCTCTTCCTCCTGAACTTGCAGAAAACCTCATTATCTCCACTGCACGCGAAGGCTTCCCAACTGCGATTGCCGCTCTCTCCCAGACATGCCGCTCTTTCCGCGCACTGATCTACAGCCCATCCGACCAGCACCTATGGCGCGCAATATTCCTCACCACGTTCGATGACCCGCGTGCATTATATTTTGTGGACTCTGGTAAGTGTCCCGCAGAACTATGTTTCTGCCTAAGTTCTGAAAATATGTCCCCTGGGCGTGAAATAGCCAATCTCGACTGGGGGCATGAGTTCCGGCAACGTATCCGTGCACAGCTCTTCCTCAGACGTCATGTCCAACCCTTGAGGACACACCAGGTGTACAATCTTCGCTCTAGAGCTGCTCCCTCCTTCGTGGATTTCTCGCTTACATACGATACTGCGGCCAGCGTCCAAACATTGCAGACCCTCTTGTCTGTGGTGAAGACCTCAGCTCCGTGTAGCTCCAAGCGCGGTCCATCTACTACCCTCGGTCGTGACAAGGAAGAGATAGTCACCTCTAGTAGCTCCTTCGGTTCGCTTAACCATGCCTACGTGCATTCCGCCGAGTTCCCTACGCGCACGGATGATTTGCCAGGAGGGTCGTCTCTCAATGTTTCCTGGCTCGAGTCCACACTGAGGATTGGTCTGCCTGTGCCACTCGTTGCCAAGATTTCCGGTGACAGGCGTGATCTGGAGTGGGACAAGACAGCCGAAGCACACGCTCTAGGTCAGCTTGTGACTTGCACAGGATTTCTCCCCTTTGGCGAGATGCGTCCCGAGCACCCCGATGCCGGTACTCTCTCTTCCTCATCTACCGCGGAGAATAGCGCGTCGGTTGCGTCCGACCCAGATATGAGCATACGTGCCCAGACGGAACGTGCGCGCTATCGTGCACGACAGGTGGTGTACAACATGGCGTACCTCACACGGCGGAGGCATTGGGGCCCGTACCTGCCAGTTGCCCCGTCCCCAGATGAAGCTGTGGTCCACAACGACATACCTGCGTCGACATCGGACAACGCATACTACATGTCCGTGATGGGTGTCGACTCGGGCTCAGACTCGGAGTCGGACCCCGACTTTGTTCCCGCCAACGACGACTCACCAGACTCGTCACAAACCGGCGACGCTTCGGCTGTCGATACCGAGCACATTTTGGGTGCGTCTCGACGGCAGAGGAAGCGCACGCTGCCTGCCCCGGAACAGCTCATGCCTGATTGGACGTGGCTTGCTGCCGCGCGCATCATTTCGGAGGCGAATTTACTCCAGAACGAGGCGCGCAGATTGGATGAGCTCACCTCGTGGCATAGCTGGAGAGAGCGGGCTCGGCAGAGCATAGAGGAGAACAGGAAACGTGCGGGCTTGGACATTGCGAGCGATTCGTCGGAATGTACTATTCGGCGCAAGGAAAAGGGAACGCAAGATACTAATAATGGACATGATCCACAGAGCGAGGTAGCCGGTTGGGATTGGGCGGGGGTCGAAGGACTATGGAGGTACGTTTTTTCGTATATCGACTTCATGTATACGTTGACGGGGCTCCTTTCTAGACGATGCGTTTCATGGCTCGGGTATTCTTATCTCATACGTGCGTAATCTCCCTTGGTCCAAATTGCGTGGAACAGCACTTACTTTCCTGCGCTCCAGGTCATAACGTGAGGTGATATCTGGTTTATTAAACTTGAGCTGATTATAGTGTGATTGTGAACATCACAGATGCTCGGTAGCTTTGACGGCCACGGGATACACGAGCACATGGTAGTGGTGCCTATGCATATACGTGTTGTCGGGTATGGCCCGCCCAGTATCCCTGAGTATCAAGATCGCCCCACAATCTTTTTCGAGGGCGAGACGGGTGGCCCGGAGTGGATAGGGGCGGTATTAGAGGAAGAAGATGATGACGTGCGAAAGGTGCGCGGATCCGTCAGTGTAATCGCAGACGGGAGCGTTCGATGGCATATAGTAAGTGTCCCTTCTTAATAGTAAGCTTAGCACCGAGCTACGTGCTGATCATGTGTGTATATTGGTATCGCAGAATGTGTCAGAAGCAGAGAGCCCGGGCGTAGATGAATGGGTGTCAGAAGGTATTCAGGTTGGCGGCGTCGGTTCAGACGCAGGTTTCCTGGGCATGTGGACTGGCGCGAACCATGAAAGTGGAGACCCTTTAGGTGAGCAATCCGTTCAGGACGCCAACCAATTTTGGACGGTTTCTTCGTGATACCTCTCGATGCTGGGTCTGCTCATCACGTACCGTGTAGGACCATTCTGGCAATGGAAAGTCGCGTGAAGTGATCTGATTCGGACTTTCTACTCGATCGGCTTCATGTCAATTGTTCCGTGCAATACGATATTGCCTGCCAGAATAGCGGACACTCAGGTTAGGTCACCTTCTGTTGATGGACAGATTTTGAACGGATTCACACCACATGGTCAATATGAGCCAGTTGGTCCTGTTTTACTTACGATGTTAACGTTTCCGAGTTATTTCAGAGACCCTCTCTTGTATCAATGTTTACGAAATCATGGAACACAAGATTCAAATGAAATTTAATTCGTCGAGCTTTCATTGTGGGACAGTCACGTGTACGACGCGTCAACGCGTATGATGCGGCGTACGCGCATCCGATTGCTCGATCGCGACCACACCTAAAAGCAGCCTTGTATTATCTCTTCTTTCCAGCTGCACCATCGCTCACGCAACCGCTCTCTCTCCATTTGTACACTGGTAAAATATTACCCTCAATTTCTACCAATCGAACGATGCTCCAGAAAAGGGTCTCAGAAGATGAAAATTTTAAAAACATCAGTGTGTTTCAATACTTTCACCATCTACATATCCCGTGAGCACGCAAAGGATCTAGAACCCGACGCATGGCATTTCGACTCGCGCTTTTGCCCAGTTAACAAACCTAATCGCACACACACGTCGACAGAGAAGCCAATGAGACACATGTTGAAGTCGGTAGCTTGACTCGAGTACTATGGCCGCTGTTTGATATGGCGCCTAATAAATATGTCCATTCGCATTCATAGAAACCATACCTACGAATTTGCACGATGAAGAGGCTCTGAAGCGATATGGGAATATTGAGTCAATGTCCGCTATATCATCCTGGCTCATAAACTTGCGAAGAAATGAGTCGGGTTTTCCGTGGTGAGGTAACTGTAGGTTAACATATAGACAGGGTCGACCCACCCCCGGTCTCCTCTTCGCGACCCTGGTGCAGTGCCTTCATTAAGCACCTTGCAACGAGCGAGAATTCGATGCCCTGATTCCAGGCGATTCAGTCTCAAACGAATGGTTTCACTCCATCGCTGCCTCACGGGCAGGGATTCCTCATTGGTGGAGAAACCTATTTCATCATCAAATATTCGACCGTATGCAATACGAATACTGCGCACCAGCGAATCAGGATCAACATCGACGGTGTTCCTTCCCGTGTCAATGTCTAGTCTTGAAACACGTTACAATGCAACGTCGGTTGATGCCGTGACCACAGGACAGGAGATATAGCCTCAGCGCCGCCACCGCAATGGACAATGTCTATACGCCGATGAGCGTCGCAAGCACGACTGTTGTATCAGCTAGGGCAGTTGTTTACGGATAGATGGCCGCAGCATTTGGCGGTAAATGTCATCACTTCGACATCTTCATCGTCGACACCGAGCGTAGAAGGGCTATGGCGAAATCCGTGGTGGAGATATCCGTTCTAGCTACGCTGATTGTATGGTCATAGGAGCCCAGCTGTCTTCAAATCAAAGCACCGTTGGATCCGGCGTGAGCTTCATAATCTATTAGGAGTGTGGCGTAACGCCGGCATAAGACCTGATCAGATGAATAGCGGTCGGCGGATTAGCGCGCAATATTAGCTCCTTGGCCTATTACATTCTCCGAGTGGCCCGGCTTCAAGGCCACCGCAAGTGCTGTTAATTCATCGGCCCCGAGTAGATGTAGGCAGAAGCCAGTGCCTTCTTCTCGGGCATAGGAAGGTAATTCAGACATGCCTCCAAACGTGCTGGGAACAAATGGAACAGTGCGCGGGACAGAAGACGCCATCATGGGAAGACATGCAAAGTATAATGTAGGACGACGCATCTTGTGATCTCCCACGAATGTCAGTTCTTCGAGTCCATGGTCCCATGGCGGACTCTTGATACTACACGCGAATTTGATCGCGTAATAGACAGCATAGCCTTAAAAACACGAGAAAGGGTGCGGGGGACAATGGCGTCTTGACAAATGCAAGCGTCGGTTTAGCGTGTGATTCGACCTTTGGAGCGCTTGCAACATCAAGGCAACATCCCCATTCGTGACTATTTGGATCCGGGGAATATGAAATGTGTTCAGGCAGATGTCGGCCTCGAGGGGAATTTGGCGATAAAGGAGAAGCAGAGAGAAAGCCGGGCAAAGCGGATGAACTCAGTGCCGACGAATAAGAACACGGCTCACACCTGATTTGATATTGAATGCATCCTTTGAGGCATTGAGTGCCCGCTATGGACAGATACTAGATCCCAGCGGCCTAGGAGAACGCCCCTCGGCGGAGCCGCTGCGGGGATGCAGATGCACCCAATAAAATGTGATCAACCAGGCGCCGCTCAAGGGAAGAATCGCCACTCGGAGTCAAATGGACGCTCCGACCTCAGATGCTTTCCACTGGCATGCAGTTCAAAGGGGCCCTCGACGACCAGGATAGGTTACTGCTGATGGACCGACGGTCGTAGGAATTCGTTTGCGATAGCATGCGACCATAACGAAGAGGGGTAGCAAAGCAAAGCAAATCAATCTGGCTGAATTTATGACGCTGAAATCAATTGAGTGCCTCGAGCATGCGTCAGTCATATATGGTAATCCCTGACTGAACGGAGTGTGCTAAGCGAAACACTGCGGCAGACCGTGAGCAAGAACGACCTTGTCAGTCTGAGTCGTGACTGCTATACGGACGCTCAGATGGGTATACTTATGATGCACGGACGAACCGTTTTCCCAACATGCTATATATCTATCTCTCCGTGCCCCCTCGAAAATCCCCAATATTCCGATCCTCAGTTGGCCTATAGTCAATGGCATCCTCTCGCAAAGCCCCTCTCCAGCTTAACATTCTTCTCGTCGGCTGCGGCCTGGGCGGGCTCGCAGCGGCGCACTGTCTCGCTCAAGCAGGTCACAAAGTCACGCTCTTCGAGTCCGCCCCCGCAATAGGTGAGGTCGGCGCAGGCATTCAGGTTACGCCGAATGTTACGCGCCTCCTCATCCGCTGGGGGATTGGTGAAGCCCTGGCGAACATTGCTGTCAGGCCCGAGGCTCTTGTCTTCCGCAGATACAGCACCGGGGAACGCGTCGCCTTCAGCCGGTGGGCAGAGAAGATGGATGCATATGGAGCGCCGTACTACCATATCCACCGCGCAGACTTCCACAAGCTCCTCTATGACCTCGCAGCGCCTAACATCACCCTGCGACTCAACTCGACTGTGGTCGGCTGTGATCCTGAGGCACCTTCTCTGACGCTGGCATCGGGAGAGACTGTGCTGGGCGACCTGATCATCGGTGCGGATGGTGTGAAGAGCTACCTACAGCAAGTCGTCCTTGGGCGGGTCAACCCTGCTCAGGCGACGGGGGATGCAGCGTATCGAGCTCTGATCCCGACCTCGCTCATGATGGAGGATCCTGATTTGAAGCCGTTCGTGGACACACCTGAAATGACAGGGTGGATGGGCCCCGGCAGGCATATCATGGCGTACAATATCGTGAGTATTCTCTTTCTCACAGTGCTTCTTCGCCATAGTATCCACAATCGTTTTCCCCCATAGCGCGCGAAAAAGGAGTTCAACCTGGTGATGCTTCACCCGGATGATGGTTCCGTCGAGTCGTGGACGGCGGAAGGGAGTGCTGATAAAATGCGCGCTGATTTCGCTGACTATGAGCCCCGGTACGCCCGAGTTTCTTCATTCGTGGAGGCATTCTGAGACACTGCTCCAGAGTCCAGAAAATGCTATCCCTGGTAAAGTCGACCCTGAAGTGGCGCTTGATGGACCGCCAGCCCCTCAACACTTGGATCCATCCTGCGGGGCGTGTCGCGTTACTTGGAGACGCCTGCCACCCTATGCTCGTACGTTGTCCGACGTTCTCACGCGGCGCTTACCGAGTGACGTCCTGTTCTCAGCCTTATCGTGCACAAGGCGCGGCCATGGCCATCGAAGACGCCGCGGTGCTGGGTAATCTTCTCTCCCATGTCTCGTCCCTCTCCCAGATCAAGCCCCTCCTGTACGCGTACGAGTCCCTCCGACTCCCACGGACAGCAGAAACGCAGAGAGCATCCAGGCTGAACCAGAGAGTCTTCCACCTCCCCGACGGGCCCGAGCAGGAAGCGAGGGACATCCAGATGCGCGCGGCGATGGAGGCTGAGATCGAGATGCTCGAGCGCGAACGCGCAGGGCTCCCCGTGAAGGAGCAGACGATGGAGGGGAACCCAAATCAGTGGGCCGACCGCAAGAAGAACGAGATCCAGTTCGGCTACGACGCGGACGAGGTGGCTGATAAGTGGTGGCGGGAGGTGGGCGAGCGCGAGGTCGGATCGCTGGGCGAGCAAGTCTCTGCACGATTGTGAGGACTCTGTTCGCTGTCATGCCGTGTACTTTGATGACGACCTCTAGTCTGACACCTGTACACTCAACTGTCCACCCGAAATTACTGTCATCATTGTTACATCCTGCATTTTTACCTTTTGTCTGTAGGGAATCATGAGAAGTCAATTAAGTAGATCACGAGATCCGTATGTAGATTTGACATGTATATTGCATGTAGTATGTACTATACGCACTTTCCCATCGCTCGGGATTCCTTGATAAATTGTCGGTGATTCAACATGTCTGAGTCGCCATATCGATATCCAGCCACATAGCGATGATGCCAGTGCAATAAGCCCCCTGTCTACGAGCGGAACGTTAACCTGTTACCTTCAAATGCCAAAGCACTGCAGTAGCGCGTCATTGCAACTAGCTAGAGTGTGCCTAACATTATGTAAAATTAAAGCGGCCCATTTGTTCACGCTTGGGAAGTGTTTGCGTCGGTCAAAACAAACTTGAAAGACCGAGGTCTGGCCAATTTCGCCTGTGTATCGTTGAAATGGACATTGGCTCTTCAGCAAGCACATATATCAATAGCATCAGTGAATTCAGTGTAGTCTCCCGTAGGCAGACCATCAATAGCGACCTTTGGTGGGCGGGGAGCACGGTCACTATATTGTAGGCTTTCCAGCTTCAAGTTCTGCTGAACTCTTGGAGGGCTACAGTCAAGCTACAGTACTCATATCAACTGCGGCGGTGAACATCGATTAAGTTGCAGTGAAGTGCCGCTTGGGCCTTCGTGCGCGTCAAGATAAAAGGCACGCGGGTCAGAGGTCTCGAGGACTGATCATTACATTGATCAGATCCATAATTATGGCCGTTGACTCTTGCTATAGTCTAAGTCTGAGACGAGGCGCCATATCATTCCCACTACTTACTAGGCTACACAGTGCGGCTAACATAACTCATTGGCAGACTTCCTACCTGTACTACGAGCTGGAACCAGCATCTCAGGGACCGACAGTGACCATATGCACATCTCTCTAGTCTATTGTCTTTTGTCGGTGACCGAAGGCAGAGAGCCTCGGACGTGAATAACTACCATCCTCACTGCCCTACAGCCGGGAATCATAGAATACTCAGGGTGCAAGCGACCTGCGCAGTGTTTGGAAGTGTTCGGGTCCAGCCTGAGGTCGATTTCAACTTCACGTCGAATGTACCGCTATCTTGACGGAGTTGACATAACAAACATCACAATGATGACGGCGTCACGACGCCCATAGCAGAATTAGCTCTTGATCAAGTGGGTAAATGTGTACGCCACTGGGCGCTGATATTTAAGTTCTTCTGAAGTCTCCAGCAGACGAAGTCAATAGGACAGGTCCAGCGTCGAGAACGTCGCCCAGTCAGCTGGTTGCTGCGGGCGCATCTTTCGTTTCGTACTTACACGCATGCTGTCTAGGTCTAAACTTTCTTCGATGACGCCGAGTCTCTTATCGGGCACACAAGGCTGACCATTGCCTATTCTCGACCTCCCAACGTCCCGTATAGTTTATCCCGGCGATTGCTATTGCCGTCTCTGGAGAGACTAGAACCCAGGTTGATACCATGGGCGGTGCCTCAAGGAGCAAGACTTCCCTCAGTCCCTCAGCATGCATCGCTCGTGCCTGGCACTCAATACAGAACCAAAACATGGCTTCGAGTCTGACAGCGTGCGGGTACCTATCGCACAGGGACTTGTCGTCCCCGTGAATCATGTAGGTTTTTCGAGCGGCGCTTATCACAGCATGCCAGATATCAGGCGCTCCGCTCTGTATAATAACTGTCGTACGGAGGATGCAGGCCAGCGTGTCCAGATGGCCTCCCACTCCCAGCATGAGAAATTAGCGCATGCGATACAGTTCGCACGAGCAACGTAAGTGAAGCTGTTTGTCCGTCTCTCCAGTCATTACTTACTTCCGCTGCAGCGATGTTGGAGCATATTGCACTTGCGCTGCTAGTGGTGAATGCTTAAGCGTGGGTGTATCTTGATCATGCTCATACTGACCCAACATCGTGCATTACAGTCGTTGTAATTTATGAATATGTGACCACCTTTCCGCAGGAGGTTCGGTGCTTCTGGTCCCGGAAGGTTACTGGCGCCACAATTATTTTTATGCTAAATCGGTATATGTTATTCGTCCTTGGGATTGCTTTAACGTTCGAGAGTGTCTCGTGGAGTACTGTTTTAGTAAGCCAATCTAATATACTTCGTGGAAAATATTCTCACATACACATCTCCAGAGGTGTGGTGGTTTATTGGACAATGGAAGCGATGTGCTGACCATATATAATCGATTCTAGCTGTGAGACCGTTAATCTATTGTATGAAATTTCAAACATTGCGCTATATATTGTCTCAGCAGGTTAGTCACTGTCTATACATTCATCCAATCGGAATATTGACGTCTATTGGCTAGTCTTTTCGGCACTTCGAACATACGCTATTGGTGACCGTGCCGTTGGACTCGCCCTTCTGGTACTAGCACTTGGTCTGGTAGAGGCCGCGACTAATATCGTGAGCACGAACTTTATAGTAGTCGCTATGGTACTCAACAACTGTCGCATGTCAGTATCAAGATGCCTACGAATCCCATACCTATGTGTTATGGATCGCTTCAATACCCGTCTGTAGCCAAGCTCCGAATCTCCCGAATGTTGTCCATGATAAGTATGTAAGATATGCGTGTAGTCAGGTCTAATGCTTACGGAGTGTCTACGTAGACGTAACTTATACAAAATTGGCATATATATTTACATTGACTCATTTATCTGCATCCTCTAGTCGTCCAGTCCACACGAATCTGTGCCATTGCGGGCGACGTGATTGTGCTGGGTGTTACCTTCTATCACACTCTCAAGATCAAGAAGGAGGCCTCTCAAGCGAAGATAGGTGTTTCTTTGATTACGTTATTGCTGGTGGATGGTGAGTGCGATAATCATGGAGGAAAAACAGCTCTTATTGACGTGCTATTAGGTGTTCTGTACTTCGGGTATGCTCATCTGGTACGCGAAGAACAGCTTGATTCTCATACACGTCTGTTTTCTTCATAGAGCTTTATTGATTCTCAATGTGTTGTTACTGGCATCGTCACTGACCCGGGCTGATGCCTCTGTCAGTACAGAGTTTTCGTCTCATCTGCACGTCAATGATGCAATCTGACTCGTTCCTTTGTAGCTGAATGTGTCTAATGCGACGTATTTCATCGCACCGTTTGTGTCTATACCCCGATCTCTGCTGATTAGAAAACTGATTCATTTATAACAGAATATCATCCATATTGATTTCAAGATTCATGCTCAACCTTCGCCAGATTCGAAACGATCCAAGCGATTCGCTACCTGCGGGCTCCGGAACGCCATCCTTCGTACGCTCACAAGCCATGGCAACCTCGACGTCACAGACCCAGTTGACTACCGTGAGGTTTTCGTCTGCGCTCGTGGGCAACATGGGCGCATCCCTTGATTACGAGTCATACATCCCCTCCTTGTCGAAGAACGACCCTGATGTCAATGACTTAGACTGGACTGACGACCCCCCCAACGTCGATGGTATCAGATTGGAGCGTCCAACGTCGATCCGTGAGTGGACAGGTGACGACCTGGAAGCAGAAGCTTTATAGGTCACGGATGTAAGTACGCTAGAACTACCTTTGGTATGTATGTCTATTGGCATATGCTGATCAAGACATGTTTCATCTCTATGTCAGATCCCTGCTTTGGCTGTATGGACATGTTTTTAATCGATGTATCCGTAGTTTTGTCAGTTAAATTATCAGCTATTGAAAGTTGAGTATAATGTTTTCAAGCGCCGTGTCCTGGGGGGCACGTCGAGGCTCACACAAAGTGTCCTTCAATCTGAAGTGCGCCACTCTACCACTGGCATCCATTCAGCAGACTGAACTCGAAAAGAGCACAGGTGTGTTGAAGTTGAAATGTATGCTCACTGCACGAGCATGAAAATCCGGGCGACATTGCAGCTCGACAAGCATTGCCCGATAGTATGCGGAGGAGAAGACGCGCGCTCACGTCTATGAAAGCGCTGATCAGAGCACCAAATATACTGGTATGCTATTGATATTAACGCTACGTTTAGTCTTGGCATGCCAAAAGACACGCCAAGGTACTTACTCCTGTCAAACGTGGGTGTGAGACTCGGAGATGTGTCGAAGATGTCGCAAACAGCACACACTTTCAAATTGTTGAAGTTGCAACTGGCAGTTTTCCTCCTGAGGATCTGACGCCGCCGCCGATAGGACTCGGATTCGCTGGCAGGCGTAAGTCCAATTCGATCTGCGGTCACCTTCCTTCGGGACAATTTGTGATTGTGACGGTGGTTCAGCGGAGATTTTCAACTTCGAAGGATTGATGATGCTAGTAGTGTTTTGCACAGCAGGGCCCTAGTAGCTGTCGCCGCTCTAACTGATACAACAGTGGTGGTGAAACTCTTATCGAGATCACAAGCTGCAGTGTCCACTGTCCAAGCGTAATTCAAATCGAGGCTGTCGGGTTCGGAGGCAGTGACCGCGACGGAGCGCCGAATTTACATGCATGACAAGACTGGGGCCGTATAAATCTATGTGGAAAAATATAAATGACATGACAATGTCATATAAAGAGGGGAAGCTATTGACTAGGCGATAGCGATATGCATAGCTCAGAGGTGATAGAATGAGATGACGGACTCGGAGGTGATACAAACCGAGGGAGATAGTGGATCCATGAACCCAAAAGGGGTACTCCCGACATGCGACCGCATTCGAATTCAAAAATCTATTCCATCAGGCCGTTTGGACCGGAGTGAAGATAAGGGGACCAGAGTCAGAAGGCTGCACATTGTCGGGGAACGTGATGCGATAGCGCTTGAGAATAAGGGACAGCGCGATTTTCATTTCATGTACGGCAAAGAAGCGACCAGGGCATGCGTGCCTTGTGTAAAGACAACGACAACATTGCGGTTAATGGGATGTCGAAGACAAATACACACGACGACTGACCTTCCGAGACCGAATGTAACCATGTCCGGCCCAATGCGGGCTGCACCCTTGTCGGTGCCTACAAATCGCCAGGCGTTGAACTCGTGCGGATTGGGCCCTTGTAGGTCAGGCGAATAGAAAACGTCGTCCGTGTTGATGTTGACCACCGTTCCTGAGATGTAACAGCCGCATAAGCAACCGCTTCTTTTCAGATGGTAGCGCTCTGAAATCACCTTTCGGAAGGACGTAGCCGCCTGGTAATTTCCATTCGTCCATTCCGACGATCTTGTGTGGGAGGCCGATACTCCGACCGCTCGTACGGAGGCTCTCGCGGAGGAAACTGTCCAGCTTGTGCAGCGACTTGATGTGGTCTAGAGTCATGCTGCCATCTGCCCAGTCCTCGCCCAAGACCTCCTTCTGTTCCTGGATGAGTTCAGGTAAAAACTGCGGATATTTTGCGAAGTTGTAAAGGCAAACAGCCGTGCGCCTTGTGGTGGTATGGATGGAAAAGAAGACAAGCGTGAGCATGAGGGTTGTCAGCTCGTTCTCGTTTACGGGTTGGTCCAAAGGTATAGTGTCTAGATAGGCTTGGAGGGAATCGGGCTATACCTATGTAAGAAATGCGCGTATTCCTCGAATACACGCATACATACCGAACGGTCGTAATCATCTCCAAGTTCAGCCATAAGTCGGCGCCGTTCGTGCACAATGGGCATTGTGTCTGATGTTTCCGCCGTCAGCTGAGATGTTCAATAACAGATATGAAACACCAACATTTCAGGATTTTCGCACGATAGACCACTGAAGGTGAAGTGACCGTATTAAACTTGATCCTGAAGGAAATTAATAATGTGTGTCATTTACGATAGAAATCCTCACTCACCACATCCAGAGCTTGGCGACTGTCGGGAATAGGGCCAATATGGGGCTTTTGCGAGCCACAAAATGCCCAATCGACGTTGCAAACTCTTTATAGACAGGAATGAGTTCACTGTTAGTACCAAGTTCCTGCAATGGGTATTTGTTAGGTCATGTTTGAAGACCAAGTTTCTGTCAATTACGACCAACCTCCCCAAAGAAACAGACGGTCGTTGCGCGTGCAATGACATCTTCTATCAGGTGTGTGGGCTTCTCGATGCACACAGGCTCCTTCTGGTCTTCACCGACGCCAATATCGTATCCTCGCGTGAGAACGTCGGATAAAATGGGAATAAAACGAGCAAGGTAGGGAGTGAGTATACTGGCAAAGAGCCTATGCGGCTCCAGCTCGACTGATGAAGTTCCAAGCATGTCTGCAAGGCGGAACTCTTCCTTGACTGCCTCCTACGTGCAAACGCTTTAGCAGGGAACACGCGGTGTGGAGTCGTTATGTAGCCGTACCTCAAAGCTGAACGCAGGGTTGAGGAAGATGTCGCGAACGTGCTCTTTGCCGACGACGGTTTGGACATGGCCACGGAAGTAAACACGGAATACAGGGCCATACTTCTCGCATGCATTGCTTGTAAAGGCGGCGGGGTTCTTGATGAAGTCGAATGTAGACCCTAAGATAGGCCACTGTTGCACATCCTACGTGAGGAACGGCTGGTTTTAGTATACAAGAAGATGCATACCTTGTATTTAACAAGAGGTGGCAACTTCGACTTGCGGTCAGATCGAACGAACCCTAGCCTCCACGCTAATACGGTAATTGCACAGAAGAAAGCAGCGGTGGCCGTCTCCAGAGAATTGAATGTGACAGCCATGACTAATAGAATGATGTTGGAACTTGAAGCCCATGTTCTCGGTGGTATTTATGCGATTTGTGGGCTCTTATCATTATTTCGTGCCGTACGATGGCTGGGAAACCGTTCTGGCTGTGTCAGGGTCTGTCAGTCTGTCCAGAAGTCATAAATCAGCCCAATCAAGCTCCACTCAAGCTCCATTCACGAAACACGGTGGTCTGTTAGGAGGACTTTAGACAGTGACGCCTGGAGCAATTTCAAACGCAGTTCATGAATGAACATCTGGTCCGGATCTCTCGGAGACATTCCTGCACATACTCACGCATTTCACAGGTAGCGCATAGTCCAATCTGCAGAAATGTTGAACTCTCACTCAAGTTTTACCACGGCTTGAGACTGCCAGTGATATTACCGGCTAAATTCCATCAAGCACTGTGATAATCAGTAAAGCGAGTGCACCCTGGCACAACAGCGACCGGCATGGCACCGCTATCCTTCGCTTCAAGTTAGTTTTTAAAAACCTCCATGACCAGCTATAGCAGACGGGTGACATACCGCACAGACCTGCAACTTGAAGATACTACTTCAAGTTTATGTGTCGAGTTAGAGTCACAGGCTCACGATGCTGAAAGGGACATGATCTCCTATAGCGAACGTGCCAGAAATCATAGGATTTGTAAATTTCCCAGCGACATAACGACGCCCCCAAAGAGATGCGGTACTGCAGGTATTGGTATCTAGATCTCATGAAGACGTGATGAAGTTAACTGGGCATAATTGGCGCCCCGACCGACGCGGAGCCGTAACTCTGCGCTAACCTTCAACCATCCCCTTCTTGGTAACTCAACTCCGAACCACATTCGCAATTGTTGACTATCCTATCTTGCTAATATGCTTGCACTTTTATTCAAGAGCTGTGATTGAACTGGGGTCACTGCTCAAAGTTTTCACTGACAGCGTGGCTACCATCTTCATCCTGAAGCGATATATTAGCTTTAAGAGCCGTCCTTGGACGTTTTGTTTAGTAGGCCTTTCTCCGTGTGTCGGAACATGTGTCCTAACTCACCTGATTTATATTGGAATGAACATTGATTACATCAGGCGTGTCGGACTGTCCGAATCCCAAGTTGTGAGGCCACCATATGCTGTATAGCGTCACATCGTACTCCTGTACGCCGTTTCTTAGTCTCCATCTATGGGCAGCACCCTGTGTAGACAATATATCTGTACGCTATTGCTCTCAGGAAACATAACTGATGCTTGTTGCTATCAAAGTCCTTACCAGGTTTCTCAGCGCTCCGCGTGTAGTATATGCGGCGGCCATGAATGGTGCGAAGTGGTTTCATGCTTTGACTACCCTATCGCACGAGCTTTTCCCGGCTGTTACCAATGCAGTAGACATCCTTACCCGTACGTCTCGTTCACTGCATGTGCTAAGTTGGCATTATACTGTTTGACATTATCAGAACATCGCATGACTGCGTCGTATCTACCTAGAATATTCCAGCGCGCACCACTTATCGCCGGCGACGTGCATGTGGATTTTTTGCAAGGGACGCCGACTTGATGCTAAACACAGGCGTCTTTGTTCACTGAGACTTGTCTACATGATCGGTTTCAATCACACGACCAAGTTATGTTCACAAGGTCTTATGACTGACACTGCAGGAGCATTCTTTCTCGGGTCGGTGTCATGGGGGGCCTTTGAAGCGTCCGACAGAGTTCTTTCGAAGCTCACGTTGAACCGAAGGCGGTAGTCGCAAGCTTTCACCACGTGTCACGCTGCCTGTAGCTTGCTGAACGCGCTACGATGCAGCTATCATAACACCTCGTACTACACACTGGCGATGTTGTGGAGACTGTGCACACCCAGGCGTCCTCTACTGTAAGGTTGGCAACGGGACGATAGCGAGCTGTACTTTGACGATCGCGTCCCAGCGCGAAGCCTCCGCGTGCTTTTCACAATGTGGGATCGAAATCACCTCCAGGCGCATCCAGCTGTGAAGCGATCAAAAGCATGGTTCGCATTGTCAGGTCCCATTGAGCCATTCGATCGAAGGGGGCCTGCCACCAGTCTCTGCGGATGCGTCTATTGCAATGTTGGCAATGGGCTCGGGGGGATAGCGAGCTGTACTCTGACGCTCGCGTGCCAGCGCGCAGAGCCTCCGCGCACTCTTGGTAATGCGGGGTCGGAAAGGAATCTCTCCACACGCATCAAGTTGAGAAGCGATCGTAAACGTGGATCGCAATCTCTGGTCGTACTGAGTCATTCGGTCTAGTGGGGGCCTATCACTACTGTCTGCGTCTATACGCAATTCGCAGTACAACTGCTAGGACACGTACAGATGATGAGTACCAAGAGAGCGCATCAGACAACGTCCCATAAATAATATAAGTGATGATACAGCCTGATACACTCATCCCCCCTATACAGCCTGGCTCCGCGTATAAAATCCCTCGTGACGCCAGGTAAAGTATACGAATCACGAAACCTGGAGAACGCTGACCTGCTCAGTGTATGCTGCCAGTCTTTTTCAGCGCTGGTGCGGACGCGGAGCCCCCGTTCGTGGTGGGATGACCGCCATTAGCGTGGATCGACTCGGTCGAATGCGAGCGCACGCCTGCGCCGGGCCCAAAGGTTGCATTGTTATAGGCTTTCACGAAGCCCCTACAGGTGCCGAATTACCCACGCGCACAGGAAGGCAGCGCTGATCAGAGGAACGAAGCGCGACAAAGAGACTGCGGGCGTACCGCTGTGTGGCGTCCAGGTAATCGCTGCGATCCAACCGCTTATTTGTCTTGACGGAGACGCCCTGGTGGGAGACATTCACGCCTCTGTTTTTGAGCCTGAACATAGATTGAGGCTTGAGCAGGCCGAAGCTGAACACAGGCGCAGCACTCACCCCTGTTTTGTGGCATCCAGAACTTGGGAGGTCGCTCTGCCTAGGTACAATAGGCCGAAGACTACACCAGCGGCAACAGATAGCGTCTGTATGGCCCAGATGTCAGAGTTAGGGCATCAGCCGCCACCAAAGCATCACAAGATACGCACGACCGCGAGGGAGAGGAAGTCAAGCCTGTGCAGTCGAAATTGGCGTCCGTCAACAGAGGGGATCAAGATGCTTACCAGCTTGCCATGATGATGGGAGGGGAATTGCTTTTGGTAGTGTGCGAACGTCGACGGTAGGATCCTCGATATATCTCGCGACGAATAGAGTTCAGTCAGCTGTATGGTCTGTCCGGGAAGCCTTGATATCAGAAACGCAGATATCCGGCGGTCGTAATAAGTCGTTTCTCGTGATGAATTGCGGGCTGAAGGGAAGACGACGGGATGAAGGGAATGGAAGAGCAGGATAGGACAACCAGTGTAGTCTGCAATATATACGGTAGAGGAAAGAGATAGACGGATGACTATAATTACACCTTGATATAAGGATATTGGAGGCGGTGCCAAATGATGACCGCATATGGCGCATACGCAGATGCCGAGCTTCGGCCCACCGCACTTCGCCACCGGGGCGATCCTCCATCACAGCTTCGCCGAGCCTGTGCCTTCCCAGTCTGACGACAGCTGACTGCTGCTGTGCATTAAAGGGCTTACCCGCAGTCGCTCCTTACAGTCGGTGGAGAGCAAACACCTTTTCTGCGAGGATATATGTACTACATATTCGAATTTCAATGGGGCGATGGAACCACAACAATTCTGTCGAGTTTGAAATATCTATTCTCAACGGGCATCGACCCCTTTGTTTGAATGTGCTGCTAGGAGTCCGGACTGAAAATTGCTTTCGAAGTCTGCTCTCAAAAGCACTGTGATAAATGCGTACCAAGGGGTTGAATGAGCGGCCTCCTCCGCCGCAAGTACCACCTACATATATGAGGCTCGGAACTCAGAGTCACAGTCAGAAGGGAAGGTCAAAGTTCATGGAAGACTTAAGACTGAAGGAGGCTAGACTCAATGAGACTGGAGGGCGTCGTAACGAGCGCTGATCTGCCTCTGCTGCATGCGAACAATGCGCAGAAGTCACCCACCGATTGCTCCCTGATCATGTTCGTTTGCCAGACACTCACCATCCTACCTCAAGCGCCTCTAGAAAGTGTGATTTCGATCCGCCAACTTGAAGATAGATATGACTTCGGGTTAATCTCGAAGAATTTCGAGCATGCTAACCGGGCAGTTCCGCTCAAGTCCCAAGATGGCGTCGACGAGAGGCAAAAAGTATACTGTCGAGGGAAATAAAGTAGACTACAGGGAAATAATCGACACCTAGCTTGTCATATCGCTCACGCATTCCCAGACTCCCTTCAAGTTCTCCTTCCATAATGTGACCTTCCCGTCGCCACAGCTGACTGCCAAGATGTTCCCAGCGAGACTCCATGACACACGCCAGACCACGTCCGGGAACTTGCCGGCAGGCGCGGACGTGCTCGAGGTCGGTGAAACTGATGCTGACGACGGGTCCAGCGCTGTCTTGACCCAAGACGACGTCGGCGTGTCTTTTGTCCAAATGAGGACGGTTTTGTCCTGCCGAGGCGTGCGTTAGTAAGCTCAATACCAAGAGGCCACTCACGATACGCGCACCTGTGAAGCAGTCGCAATGTAGCTCCTCGGCAGCCCAATATTCGGCGCCCACGCCACGTCGCGCACCCAGTCCGTGTGCCCCTCGAGCACCTCCTCCTCAACCCACGCCTGCGTGTCGTCGCGGAAGCCCCAGATCTTCACGAGGTTGTCGCAGCCGGCACTCGCGAAGCGCTTCACGCCCTGTGGCGCAGCTGGCGGCTGGCCAGGGATGGTCGCGCTTGGCTGTGGCGCAATGAGCGACCCGGGTTGCACGGCGGGCGCCCAGGAGACGGCGTTGCAGCCGATGGCGTGCCCTTCGAAGACGTCGGCGCCCCACTGACCGTCGTCTGTATAACATGGAATGTCAGGGGGGCTGTGGAGGAACGCTGGTGAGATACACACTTTTGAATGTGAGCACAGAGATCGTCCCGTCCGAGGACGCGCACGCGAGAATAGCGCCCAGTTCATGAGGGGCCCACGACACAGAGTTCACTACGCGTCACAGCCTAGTCAAGCAGTCTAAGAATGAGAACATGAAACGAGCGCACCTGAGGCTTTGTGTAAAGTATGCTCCTTGATCTTTGCCCATCCACCGGTGGAGGGGCCCTGTGCAGGCTGCTCCTTCCAAATGATGACCTTGCCATCGTACGAGCATGACGCGAGAATGTGCCCAAACTTCGGGTGCGCCCAGGAGACTTGCCAGACGGGACCAGTGTGCCTAGGAGGGTCATGGTATTTAGCATACACACAAGCCAGCTAACGCGCCATATTGCACTGAAAGACCATGCGCACCCTTTCAATGTCTGTCCCGACTTCGCAGTCTCGCCGTCTACAACGTCGAACACTCTCACTGTGCGATCAGAGGAGCAAGTCGCGAGTCGTTTTCCATAGTAGTCGAGCTGCGCATCATGCTAGGATACATATTGTTATTTGTGTGTTCCTTCCAATGGCGCATAGACGTACGATCATGTCCTCATGGGACGTTTCTATTGGGATGGGATCCGCGGCATTTGTGGTGGAGGCCTAAAACACAAAGCTAAACATTCAGCATAAGAGAACACATGGAATGAATAGCAGAGTCTTCACCATTTTGTTACAGAGGTTTCGAGCAAGCGGACGACGTGGACCAGCACAAGCATAGTGACGCGTAGTGGTTCGATTGCTCACGTGATTATGTTGTGGTGAATCGAACCGGTCGCGCGGCCTATCACATCGACCTGAAAGCATCCTTATAGACAATCTGGCCAGAGAATTGTAGAATTGTATGTCTGATTACCGTACGGTACATCGGAGCTGCTAATATACATATAACGTGGGAGGAATGGATCTATTGCAGAATTAGACTCGAACTTGAGCGAGCGAATGAATGTCGGTGGTAGGCATCGCGGATGCTGAGGTATGTAAACCGTTGCATACAGCAAAAACACAAGAAACGGCGCAAGAATATCTGTGAGGAACTGGTCCTTGGCGAACATCTCTCGCAGGCGAATGGGCGATGAAGTGATTCTTGGAAAGAGAACTTGATTATTTGAGGATGAAGATGCCAATGGATCCGAGCACACCACCCAAGAGATCAAGATCAGAGTGAGACGATATTGCTATACAACGAGTGTGTATCTGGTGAGTATATCAGGGGCTACGCTCCGTGATGATGACTGAGTCACGCGGGAACGCTGAGGTCATGAGGGGGTCGACCACAGAAGAGAACTGTGTGCCACGGTGGGTCAGTATTGACGTTAGCAGTCTCGTGTCTCACAAAATCCCGGCTTACTTGAGGGCCAGAAGGTCCAAGATGGCTCGCTCCCCACGTACTACCACTCGAGACGTCGAACTTACCAAATGCACGGACAGCGGGAGTAGAGCTATTTTCCAGGATGGATGTCCGGGCATTGAGATTGGCGAGTAACGAGTTGACGTAGACTTGACACCACCAATGAGCAGGTACACCAGTATGAAGGATACGAGTTTGACATACGTTTACTCAGGATGAAGTAGAAGGCAAAGTAGACAAACATGTCGGGAAGGACCGTGAACTGGGACGAGTGTATTCCGGGGTCAGTAAAAGATTTCACTGAAGAGGTGAGACAGGCTGACAGTAATGAGGCATAAAATCGCGCAGATGCTACTCAAACAGGATCAGCGGTCGAAGAAGGCAATACTCAAGAGCTTACCTCGTGAGCAACCCAGTGTTGATACTGTACATCATCAGCACTGAGATCATGGAGTCCGAACTGATGTATGGAAAGGATGAGGATTCAGGCCGCGCTAGACAAACGAGAATGTCATACCTTCTGATGCCCGTACGTAAGCGCCTCAAAAACATACACTGTGAGACCGTGATCACGCCGTCTGCGATGACCTCACACCCGAAGCCGACATACAGACTCCACTGTCAAGAGTACACTCTTAATGTAGAACTCCACATGAGTGTGACGTGATCATACCGCAAAGTCGTGAAGTTGTTGGTAAGAGCTACTCCGCATCCTGTGTACAAAAGTCAGCTTCAAGGCGCCCAAGCCTTGGTCGCGAGATCTTACCCTCGGGCAGCGAAGTCTACCAGCAGTGTTTCGTCAGCGGTGGATCGTAAATGCACAATATTCTAATCACTCACAGAAAGCATCTCCTACAAAGACGGTCGTGTCGTTATTCAGAACTATGTAAGAATAGAAAAATATTGAAGTTGGTCCTACCTGCGATATACAATGATAGGATGCCCTACGCAAAGTTGTAAGCAGTGATATGTTACTAGACACCATTGGACTAACAATCATGAGGGGTAGAATGAGTCCCCTCCCGCTGACTTGAGTGATGTGAGACCGTTTTCGTTGATTATAGTACGTAAAACTCACGCTTCCACAGTCGATGACTGAAAATCCTGAAAGGCAGTGAATGACATTAGTATCCGCTGGATGACGTCTTCGAAAATATGCCCACCCTCGCACGATGATGTTACTGATGTTCTAAAGGCGAACATCAATGAGGTTTCGACGTTTCAATAATCACATAAAAATACCGACCGATACTATGATCATAGTCTGTATCCGAAGTTTGATTAGCTACCGCAAGAGGCACTCAACCCGACGCACCATGATACTCCTACAAATAAGGATAATTTATCGTCAAAAGAACACTCAGCGAGTGGCACTTCATATCTCTCACCAGACGGGCTTCTCAATCCCCTGCGGATCCGCGAAATGCAACACCAGGTAGTAATACAAGCCATGCGTGATTAGTGCCATGTGCAGAGTGTCGAGGAGCCTGGCATACGATTTCTATTAGTTGAGAGTTCGACAATAATCGAATGAACAGTCGCCTACCATAGAACGAATACCTGTATTGTCAGATAGCGATAAGTCGCCCGATATACACGTAGTGCTGTCAAGCGACATTGACAGCGTGACGGCACTCACCAGCCATCTCAAGATCGGAGCATCTCTGGGATGCTGCTTGTAGTAGAAAAATGCCTGGAGACTCGTGATTCCATACAAGCTGTCAAACGTCGCTCGCTCCCGGTCAGCTGCAAGGCTTTGAATGCAGGGAGATGCTAGGCTACTCACATTGCAGTTGCGAATTGCCCTAGAAACGCCGCCCCCAAGGTGCCGTTGAATTGCATTCTCACATCCTCCATCGACCTGCACTAGGCTGCAGGGGCAGCTACAGGACGTGGGAGGCCAGCCAGAAAGTAGATGAGAAAGCCCGGGCCCGTCGCATAAAGACCCTAGGCGTTTTATCACCGGCAGAGTGGCGCCGCAACTAACATTCGACCTAATTCGATCGTTCAAACGTTCGCCAATTGCGGTCTTTGACCAGGCTAACCATCTTTGATCATTACAATGCCGACGCGCGATACGAATTCATTATTTCAAAGGCTAAACACAGCTATAAACATCATCCGGCCGGAACTTATCTCAAGTGGCGGATCTCTGTCACAGCCCTCGACGATAATCCAAGACAGCGAAGCAGTTACCGTTAGTGGTCTGTCGGAGTGAGGGGTAGCGGTCGACCTTTCCCTTCGATTGCAATTGTGGACAAGCCATCCGCAGTGAAATGATATGAAGGAAGACAGGGCACGTACAGCGGCGGTTGTTGCAATTTGACAAGAAACCGGCACCAGGCACCAACAGCTCCTTTGCGCGTAGAAGACCATTTTTACTATCTCTCTGATTCTCTTGGAAGCAGCGGCTGCAGCGGTGTCCGAGCCCGTCGGCCTGTCTATCTGAGAGTTGACCGGTAAAGTTCTAAAATTCCAAGTACTATTTTGAATGTCGTACTGAAACAAACAACCCTCTATCTAATAACCAATGATACCAATTGTAACATTTCTCCGCAATGTCCGCATCCTGCTCGTGAGTCGCCTTATAGTATAAGCGTAGCATGCCTAAAGTGGTTGGTTCAAAACCAATAACGCCGGATTGCTTACTATATGCAAATCTGGCGGCCGAAGCGTTTTCTATCATCAGATCGCAGTACCGTATACGCACTTAGCGAATGCCGACTTAGAGACCAACACACGTGCGGTAAACTTTCAACAACGACCAGATGGGAGGAGCCTGTGACCAACTAGGTGACCCGCAAACCCGCGTAGCCTGAATATTTACATGTGTCATGGATTGTTCCGCGCCAACCGTTGACGATCAAACCCAGTTGAGGGTAAGGATAGAATAGATTTAAAGATATCGAGAAGGGTGAAGAAACGAAGAAACGAAGGTACATACTCATGCTGTGCCAATTGCAACAATGAGTGCAAGTCACCTGCTTGTAGCAGCACGGTGAAAAACTTCGCACTCAAAATCGTTGACATGTGCTCGTGATTGAATTGAGATTGAACCGTGGGGCAGATCAAGAGAATCCAGCAGGGAAGATGCGATCCAATGATTTTCGTTTCAGCACAAGCATTCGATCGTAACTGTGGTCTATCAGCGACGGCGCGTTGAACCAGGATCTTCATGTTCGCACACTAAGTAAGAAGAGTACGTCGGGTGATATGTAAGACACGGGATCTTTGACAGATGTGCTGCAGTGCGTTACAGATTCACCACCACGACAACAAGTGGCAACTGAGATCCACAAACAACGCAGCCACGTTAAATTCGATAGGTACCTGCAAGAATGATCAACAGGACTAGAAGGTGGCCAGAACGAATACGAAGCTAGTCTAATCATGACCACATCTCAGTTGATGAGAAGGCGAGAACCACCAAAAGCTTCCCGCCGAGCGTTTCCAGAAATGCACATTTACGGACCACTAAATCTCACCTGCTAAAAAGTAACCTGACCCGCAATGGAGCCCAAATATTCGTCGACGTCTCAAGTGGAGATGGTGCCTTTATCAGATGTTTCCTCTCCTTAGCGTCAGAAGTGTACTGATGCCAGGCAGAACGCAATGTTCCACCTTTGACGTGGCGATAGACGTGTCACAGAAAAGCTCTTAGCGTGATGAACAAACATTAGGAAACGAACTGAATGTTCCAGTCAGCTAGTGAATAGACAAGAGCCTTCTCCCACATATAGGCGTATACAAGTAGCAATGCACGCAGCGAAGGACGAAGTTGCAGTCGAGCGGTGACATGTCATCAGGATCGAAATGTTCGATCGTAAATTAAGTCGGGGTCACACAATCACGTGTTCTCCATTGTCACATCAACACCAACCGCCCATGGCAGAGATTTTGGCGCGCATCAGGATGTTAGCCCTGACCAGTTCTCGAGCACCGTCGGTAAAGGCATTGCACTTGCTACCCCCATGACTCTCACATACGCGGCGGAGAGGCAGGTTGCCATCGCAGCAGTTAGACGAGCATGTGTGCTCACGTCCTCGGTCTTCAACAAACTCGTGCGGAACGAGACGCTGACCAAAGACGACAAGAGCCCAGTAACCGGTGAGTGCTCCGCCTTTATGACATATAAGTTCTTCTTCGATATGCTGTTATTCCCGGGATGCGAAGCCACTGCATTTTGACTCAAAACATGGTGCCATCCCTTTGGGCAGTGCTGGGACATCGAGGGACAAGGAACATATTAAGTTTTAAAGTTTTGAGCTTAAACTTGAAATGAGTGGAAAATCAATACCTGTCAGGTATGATATCCGTGTCACAGGTGGCTTGGCATGTTGCCTTAATTTCTCAACACCTCTCAAGAGTGTGTTCGAGTCTTTAGGCATTGGTCACCACTCTGTTCATCAGGATATCGGTTTCAAGCAGTGGTTGGTATAATTATGGACTGCTATGGTCAATTGGTGATCGGTCCGTTTGGCGTCGGAGAACACATGCGGACAATTTATCACCCGTTCCTTATACCTGTGCGAGGTACGGGATGGTGTATTTCCATATATCCCATTTGAAAATCAGGATATCAGCAGCCTGCAGACGTGGTGCAGCCTCTGATCGGACAGGTTATCGAACGGGAAGCCGATTTACCTCTGTGTCTAACCGCATGCAACGGTCTTATTCATCATTCATTCGCATGGACAGAATTTGGACGTAATGCATGATGTAGCACCGATTGAGAGTATCGTCTGCGATTGCCTCCCATCGGTGAATTCCCAAGTACAGGGAGCCTACATCGTGTACTCTCAGTCCCTATCTTTTCATTTCTAAAACCACCACAATCATCCCCGTTCATAACATGATCCATCTCACTTGAACTATTCATACGCAGTGGGTGACTTCTCCGCACAAGCTGTTATCAACACCATTCTCGGTCGTACGTTCCCGCACGATCCCGTCGTCGGCGAAGAGGACTCTGCCGACCTACGTGCAGAGTCCGGTACATCCCTCCGCACCCGCGTCATCGAGCTCGCAAACGAGGCGCTGACGGCCGATCTCCGTACCGGCGAGAAAGAAGAGTGGGGTCTAGGGCCTAATCATGCGCGGTCTGCGGAAGACCTCATGGAGGCGATTGACCGTGGCAACCACGCCGGTGGTCGAACAGGACGTGCGTAGCTCGCACACGCCCGCGCGTCGCGTCTTCCCCGGAATATGTATTGATTTGGACTCACACAGGCATGTGGACTCTCGATCCCATCGACGGCACGAAGGGCTTCCTCCGCGGCGAGCAGTACGCGGTATGCCTCGCACTCCTGGTGGACGCGCACGTGGAGCTCGGCGTCATCGGTTGCCCGAATCTCCCTGTCGATGCATCCGACCCCTCTGGCGCACGCGGCTGCATTTTCGTCGCCGTGCGCGGGCAGGGTGCTTACCAGCTTCCGTTGTCCGACCCGCTGAGTGAGACGATCCCGCCGAAGCGGCTGACAATCCCGTCGTTCACCGCGGAGACACTCAACCTGCTAGAGAGCGTGGAGAAGGCACACGCCAAGCTGTCGTTCAACGAGCGTGTGGCGCAGCTGCTGGGCGTGGCGCGTCCTCCGACGAGGATGGATAGCCAGGCGAAATATTGCGCTCTGGCACGGGGTGACGGGGGTGTATACCTCCGGATGCCGGTGGGCAGTGGATACAAGGAGAAGATATGGGTGAGCACGCAGTCGAATCGTGATTTGCTGTCAGTTTCTGAATTCTTGTGACAGGATCATGCGCCGGGCTCTGTCCTGGTGGAGGAGGCCGGCGGGATCATCACCGACTCGCGGGGTGAGCCGCTCGACTTCGGTCTCGGCAGGACATTGGGAGAGAACTATGGGGTGGTTGCTGCGGGGAAGGCCGTGCAATCTAGAGTTCTCGAGGCTATAAAGCGCGCCAAGGCGGAGGAGGAAACAGGCAGTTGACTCCAAATACGCGAGGCGAAAGTTGCAGATCTGTAGGACAATGAGGTCCCGAAGAAGCATAGCATGAATTGTTACAAATAGCCGTATGTGTGTAGTTTATTACATGACCGGGATAGACTTCGCCGCCTCCAAGTTGCGACGAGCTATACAGAACATGATATCGGCGCTCAGGTTTACTAAGAGCAGCATATCGCGGACACTTTGGTATCTCGGGCAAAATCAATTCTTCTAATGCTATGCAGCCTCAATGCATGAAAGCCTTTGACAGATGTCTGCCCATGCGCACGCGCCACATCGGTCGTGTGACTATTATGTACAGTTGATCGTAGTGCATATGCGATGCGCGACCCGGGCTCGCCGAAGTCTACGTCGTTGTCTACATTTTTGATTTCCATCTCTCGAACAGCCCCATAAGGTATTGGCAGCATGCCAAGTCGACAAAAGAAAGATAAGAATCTATGTCTAATACAGAATATATAAGTAACGGGATAATCTCCGTTCACGAGTCAACTCTGCCCGCCGACCGTCACGAAACGTGCGTTAACCTCAGAGGACATATCTACGTCAAGTCGCGTGAGTTCACTGTAAGCTGCCGCAATGCTAGCCGTGGGCGCACCGATGGTAGGGGTTCTCGAGCTCGGTCAGGTCGTGCATTCCGGCCTCTGGAGTGGCCAGTCAATCAGAATTGAAAACAGATAAAGAAGGCCATTCTCGCAACCCGCGCACCTTCGCCCTTGAGCTCGTCTTCGTAAGAGGTGACCTTTCCGAACTCGCGGTCCTTCTGTTACATGACTTGAATTTTAGTATAGATCACGATCGAAGCCGGCGTGCCGCTTACCTTTACGTTGCTATGCCACATGTAGACACCAAGCGCGAGTAAAGAGGCTGTTCCGTTGAATTTTAGTTAACGACATTTGAAATACATAAGAATGCAGAATTCACCTGTCTTGATGACGTAGCCTGACAAAGTCGACGACTTGTGTGAATGCACGTCCACTCGCACGATAGCGTCAACGCCCACCTATGAACATTGCCCTAGTACCGGTCTGGTAGGTGGGAGCCTCACTGGCCTAATGAACATTTCGTGCTGTTATCAGAACTGGCGCCAGCCGAGAGGAATAGAGCACGGACGATAAGGAAGTGAGGTCCAATGATGTTCCCAATACAATACTAAGAAAAAAACGATCAGTAGACTTTTCATTTGTTCCTTTAGATACAGCATACGCCAACGAAAGTGAGAGCCGTGGTGAACGTCCTCTTGGTAAAACCTCCAATCTGTGGATTATCACGGTCAGCATACATCGTCCACTACCGATAATATGGACGTACGTTGTTGGAGATCATCACAAGCGACAGGGAAAACCCGACAGACTGGCATCGAGTAAGAAAGCAAGTCCCAAATGTACTCAACGCACATACCTGGAATGAAGTGAACCAGTACGCGACCAAGCGGTTCCACTTCTGGTCGGAGGGGAGGTACGTCAAACAAGCCGCTGCAATGATGCAAGTGATGTTGCCCGCCAACATGCTGATGACACGCACTGGGAATACAATGGTCATGCACGACACACATAGCGGGCGTAGAGGGGCTCACTGTTCTTGAAGTACGTCGACACCAGGCTGCACGGGGATCGGACGGCTCAGATAGGGATATGCTACTAGGAGCGAGACCCACCCTGCGGCAAGAAGATTGGCGATCTGCACCCCGGACGAGGCAACGTCTAGAAGCGTGGTTTGCAGAGTCGTGAAACCCATCCCCTGGACAAAACGGCGTAAGCAATGCTTGCATGAATGAACAGTCACACACAACACGCCTTGATCACGATGGTGGAAAAGTTAGACACGATGCTGCAACGGTTTCAGCACAGATATTCGGGTATGCCGACATGTCGGAGAACGGACCCATTAGGAATCTGCGCACCGATGGACGCGACGAACAGGAACCATGTCTTGGGGTCTAGCAGTGCTTGTTTGATCTGAACGGATAATTAGCATTGTATTCATCTACACAGCACAGAGCCTGCCCACCTGATATAGCTTGAAGTCTATGTTCTTGACGCCGGTCTTCGCTTCGGCTACACGCTTGACCGCAAGCACCTTCTCGTCCTCCTTAAGGAAATGGGCGCCGACGGGTGAATCCGGAAAGAGAAACCAGATCACAACAGAGTCTAGCCACGAACATTTGAGCACTATCATAGATACATTGTAAACAAGCAGACGGACATGCTAGACTGATCGCGCCCAAGATGAGAAAGATGTATTTCCACCGAGCGATTGAAGGGTTCTCGATCTTCCCAATCTGAAAGGAAATAGAAACTGGTGAGACAGGGACGATTGGGCGAATTAGTTTTTATCGTCTTACACCATACGCGAGAAAGCCTCCGAAGATTCCCCCCCAGCCGTTGAACGAGTACCAGATCATGGAGCGGAGCGGCACTTCTGGCTGGGCATACCAGATGGCCGTCAAGAGTGTCAAGCCGGGGGTGACGATCGACTCGATGACGCCAAGGAAGAAGCTGTGATCTAGGTCAGAGTCTCGTTGCAGGTTTCTTGGCTGGATTGACCCACTAGGCCGCCAAGACTCCACCCCACGAGTTAGCGGCAGGTATGCTGCGAAGCAATAACGGTGCTGAATGAGGACCACTGGCAGCTGCAGAATGCATGTCACTGACGCACCATAGTACGATGATGCCCCATATAGCGGTGGCTACAGTAGACCGATCAATGAAAGAACTCCAATTATAGTTTGAAATGACCGCGTACTGATAGCAAGGACCCTTCCGGAGTGGTAATGCTGGAGCAACCAACCTTGCGGATAATTCCCGATCAAATACCCAAAACTATCACTCATGTAAGTCTCAGCATCGCACAATATCTGACCAATAAACTCACTAGAAGGCTTCATGGCATTGAAAGGGGTACAGTCAGTACGAGCGGTCAGCGATGGCTCTAGAACAGTCCCTTACCACTGGCAAACCAGTCGAATTGCTGGCCGGTAGCGCCGAGAGCCGTCCGCATGCCATACAGGTTTCCATAATTCAGCCTGAGAGCCTCCCAGTGATTAGTTATTCCATGGAGATAAGCACACGACATACGCAGTCTTGTCCACTTGTGGTAGGATTCATGGAAATGTATAAATATAGCAACAGATGGCGAACCGTTATCACGTACAGTAACTCAAGCCTTGTGAGATGCAGAGCTGAGGGAAACGGCGGGTGGTCAGAGGTGGCGCTCGACAAGCGTGACATCGGCCTTACCATGGGAAGGATCCACATGTCGACTTTGGATGCGATTCTACGAAACGGGCAATCCATCAACGTAAACGTTGCACTGCCACAAAAACCAGCACTTACCTGCGGTTCTCTGCCTTGCTCACACGCACGCCGGCCTCCTTGGCAGCCTCGAACTCGCTCAGTCCCACATTGCCCTCCTCGCTGATTACAGGGAGCGTGTCCACCGCGACCTTCTCCTCGTCCTCCTTCTTCAGTGACGCTGCAGACGCGAGCGTGCTCGTCGCGTCGGACATGCTGCGATCTGGACGGATAAGTAGGTGGGGTGCAAGAATGTGGCCCTCAGCACGGTGCCTCGATGCCGGCTGCCTAGGTTTAAATGCCTATGAGCACGAGTCGGCAGCGCGCGGCTGGAGCTCCGCTGTACCCTCGCCGCCTTGGCTGGTACCCGTATCGCGACGTGCAATCAAACCAAGGTACTGCATGCCGTTATCGCGGGGGCAATATTGCGGCAAGGGTGAGTATGATCGAGCTGACGGTGTACTATCTAAGGGGAAACTCATACTAGTGATTTCGATAAGAGGTGGGCGGGCATGTCCCTTCGCTTGGCACAGAAATACGATACAACTCTTCCATCGACGTCGAAGCTCTGTGTGCATTCGGACAATAGGCCATAATCGCTCCTCGGTGAGAACATGTTATATAGATCGAATATACGCGTCGAGCTGTCGAGGAATGATATAGGTCGCGACAGCGTCATCCACGTGATCGAGACACAAAGATTCAGAATCAAAATTGCACTGTTGCGCACACTCAGCTCCAAGTCAGCTCACATCGAAAACTAATCTCGCATTAAGTAATAACAGCCGAATGCTCAGTGCTAGACATGACCGACGGAATCCTCTCGTCATCGCCTTGCAAGCCTGGACTGGCACTAGTCATACTACCAAGCTTCCCAGTGTGCGCTGACGAGAAAGAAACTTTGGACTGATGTAGAATCGTCTCCAACAAAGGCCGACTGGTTATTTTGGTGCGCCTTGAGTGCGTAGGACTCGACATGGACTGTGTTCTGTGAAATATTGCAAGCAGTGTGTCTATCGTGCTAAAGGGGACAGCAGCATACTATGCGTTGGCCTGATCATGTGTGCCCACCGGCTTTTTGCATTACATTCGAAGAAAGTAAACTCGCCGCGTACCTTATGAATATACACACAGCTTACGAATCTCCGCGACTTCACATTTCCTTCACATGCTTGAGAAACTGATGTCTGTCGTCGACAGGTGCCACCTTTCCTTGACGTCCGCCCGGGCCGTCGTGAGGTGGTTGCAGTCACGAGAAGGTTTATATTCGAACAGGTGAAGAAGTCGAGCGTCAGCTGCTATAACCTAATGTACTGATCGCTTTCAGAATGACCAGGAAAATCCGGCAAACGGGAACGGCGGTCCAGACTAGCCGTTTATGAGGACGAGTCGTTAGAATTTCCTATTATTGGGCCAGTGGGCGGCTCGATTCTGATCACCAGTTGGTGTGCACCGCGCTCCTTGGTACTTTCCCAGCCTCAGTGCATACACTCTCATATATCTCCACCTCCATGGTCCCAGCATTTCTTACCGCTGCGAACAGCTCTTGCGTCGCATGCGCACGCAGTAGCTATGCATCTGCTTTTTTCGTCCCTTCGATCTCTGCTTGCAATAACTTTCCTCTACCACTGTACCTCATCTTTCGCTCTCGAGCGCATCGCTTGCCAGACACCTACCTCAGACCCGCTCTCCGGCTGTCCCCAGAACTCACTACTGGTCGGACCTACATCTTCTTCCTCCGTGACGCACTTCACCTCAATCCAAGCTGCCATCCTTAGTCTACCCAATGACACTACGCCATACACTATTCTCATTCTCCCCGGGACCTATATCGAACAGGTCAACATAACCCGCCCTGGTCCACTAACCCTCCTTGGCCAGACCTCATCCCCCCTCGACCAATCACGCAATGTTGTCACCGTCAGTTGGGCTGCCGTCGCAGGAACGGGAGACAACGCATATACTAGCACGTTGACCGTCTCCCCGACACTGAACGCGAGCCTTACCGGCTCAGGCCCAGATGGAAACAGCGTGCCGCCGGGGACACCGTTTGGGTGCACCGACTTTCGCGCATACAACATCGATTTTGTAAATGACTATGCGCCATATTCAGATACCCCTAGTCTTGCTCTGAGCGTAAGCTATGCCAACGCGGGATTCTACTATTGTGGATTTTATAGCTACCAGGACACCGTACGTCCCTTGATACTGTGTCTCTATTTTCGGGTTTACCATGTTTATTGACCAGCTGCGTTGTTTCAGATTTATATCGGGAAACTGGGAAACTCGTACATGTTCTCGAGCCTCATCGCTGGGCAGACGGACTTCTTGTACGGCTTCGGCACTCTCTGGGTGCAATCTTCTCAGCTCAGTCTGCGCGGCTGCGGGGGAGGTGTCACGGCGTGGAAGGGCACAAACACCACATTTCCTAATATGTATGGCGTTTACGTGCATGATTCGGAGGTGCATGCGGCGAACGAGAGCGTAGGGATGGAAATACGAGGAGAATGTGCACTTGGAAGACCATGGGTGCGTCTGCTCGTTGTTCGCCTTTCTCCTCTGAACATGGCCCTCGCTGCTATGGCTCGGGCATACAACCATATACTGACACGATGCTGCGTGCGCAGAATGCCCAGCACCGTTCCCTCTTCGCTCACACCTACCTCTCGCCTGTGATCCGCGCGTCGGGTTACATACCCTGGGGCGCCTCTGATCCACGGATCGACTTCAATACCACCATGGCAGAGTATCAGACGTATGGTCCCGGCTTCAACTTGACAGGTCGGCTCAACGCTGGCACGGAGTTTAACCTTACTGAAGGACCGCTCACGGCCCATCCCCTGCTGACAGAGGAGGAATACGTCCTAGGAGGATATGACAGCGTGGAGACGGTGTTTCAGGATCAGGATGGGAAATTTGGATATACGGAGTGGATAGATAGGACGCCTTGGAGTTAGACCGAAGGCAACTATACATTTTGAAGTCGGATCCTTGGAGAGCTGGCATCATTGTCAAAACTATAAGTTGAACGCGGTCACATGCGCCGCGCGATCGGAAATGTTTGCAGTCAACGCGCGACGCGCCCATCGAGATTCGAGCGCCCATCATACCTTTCTCATTAGTAGTCAGTCCCGCGCTCAAGCCTTTATTCTATCTCCCATTTCATCTTTTGAGCGTATGCATAAGCAAGACCATAAGCCCGATATCGCAGATTGAGGTCATTTTATTTTCAGCTCATTAGATTAATGGCGACACGACCGTGAATTACAATTTATCGACATAGAAAACCCATACTAGACTGGAGCCTATTTACAGAAAGTATGTCACAGTCTCCACTCCAGATCCATACTTCAGCAAGGTGCGGCTCTCGACATCTGAAGGCAAGACGGCGTCCCAACGCGGACAATAACTGCGTACGTCAGTCATTAGGATGAAAACTAAATTTGCGATATTCCTGTAGCACGCCTCCAGAGTCGAGCTTACAATACAAACGTCAAGAACAACATATAGCATCATGCAATACAGCGTATCCTTAACGTGTTCGCCGCGCTAGTATCCTGCATCCTCTCTGTCTGTGCAGTTACCTAGTACTGCCTAGCATTCCAGTATTTCAACTTGCCGCATTCGCCAACCATGGAAGACATCTCAGCCTACCTCATAAAAACCGCCTGCATCGCTTCGTCGTGTTCTTCGGGGGACATCACGGTCACCTTCACTTTCTGGCCCTGCGGGATCCCCCTATTCAGATACCCAGGGAGGGTCGATGCGTCCTTTCCGTTCGCGCCCGCCAGGCTCTGCGCGTTGAACCGCTGCTCCAGCAGGAGCCTCTTCACGTTTGCCTCCCAGTCAGGACCGAAGAGCAGGCGCAGGTTGTCGGGGGTGTCGAAGCCGAGGACGACGAGGCGGAAGAGGTACAGCACGAGGCCGCGGCCCGCGCCGAGGGGGTCGCCATCGAGAGGCAGTCCGGCGCGGGCGACGAGGGCTTGCGCGGCAGTGTCGTTGGGAGCCTCCAGGGCGAGGTAGCGGATGGATGAATCGAGCACGGGGGCCTGGTAGTTGATACCGGACATGTCTGAATATGACTTCTTTCTCTGTGAGAAGAGCGCGCGTTAGACACAGTCGGCATAAAAACATGTTTTCCGCGAACTGTGATGTGTTCCGTGTCCAACTGTGAATACACGCTGCGTACGAGAGGCGAGAAGAACAAAGGTGGGATGAAGATGGACTGCGCGAATAAATAGGAGTCGGCGGTCACGATCACGTGCGTCGCGTCTAGTCCATATCGGACGCGTCGGGACTCGGGACACTTCTCCAGTTCGAGCCTAGAGTCAATAGGGATGACGACAACGATACTGCGCTGATAACACAGACAAGACACAGGGGTATCATATGTACAATTCTCTTCCACACTTGAGAGTACGTAGATAGCGATGTGTCGTGAAGCTGAAAGTATGTATCCAAAAAGTGGGTATAGTATAGTATATCTCTCGTCCGCACCGCCCATTTTTCTCGCCTAGAATCCAAAATCCCACCCCACGCTCACCCCAACGGCCACCACCAGCGCCCACACCCACACCCCACTCACGCTGCGTACGCTCAGGGCACCATTCGCGCCTGGGGCGCCCGCATCCACCCAGTCCCGCCACGCCGCGTACATCTCCACGACGAACGCCTGCCCCTCGGGCGACGACCCGCCTTGGACGGACCAGTTTAGCGGGTCCACAACGGGCGTGAGCCACATCGCGGGCGAGAAGTGCGACAGGCCCGCACCCGCTGACGGCGCCGGGGGCGCCGGTGCGTAGGACGAGTGGCCCGAGGCGGACGCGGGGGCCGTGGCGGACGGGCTCACGCTGGAGGTCGGCGAGGACACGTTGTAGGGTGTTGAGGATGCGGATGAATTGAACAGCGTCGACGAGCTCGTGGCTGCGGTGGCGCTGCTGCTACTACCGCTCGTGAACGTCGCCGTGCTCGCGGGCCCCGCACCGTTGCCTGACCCCCAAACACTCGCCTTCCCGGGCCCGCTCAGCGCCTCGCGGCAGCGCTCCGCGAGCGGGAGGTGCGTGTGCACGTCCGCGAGCAGCGCGAGGCGGTACACCGTCGACGCCAGCAGCGCCGTGCTCGACGCGTCCAGGAACGTCGACGTCTCGTTCGCGTAGTTGTGGAACAGCGACACGTTCGTTTGCTAGCGCGCAATCGCGGCAGGGTGCATCGCGTCAGTTACCGTCTGCGGAACGGACAACGCGGATGCGGGGACGCACCAGATGCGCGTACATGCCGTCGTGGATCTCGCCCACCCAGCTCGCGAGGTCGCTCATCTCGCTCTTCATCGAGCTTGCCCACGGCGAGTGCTGCATCGTCGCCAGCACACGGAGCATGCCCGCTGCGGCCCAACCATTGCCTGTCGACCAGAAGCCCGGGTCCTGTCCCGACCCGAGCAGGATGTGCTGCCAGAGGCCTGCGTGGCTGTTGTACAGGTACGACCGATAGAGCTTGATCTGAGAGTGGAAGTCAGCGCTGCTGCAAGGTAGCCGAGACGAGACGGGACACACCTGCGTATATGCCTCCGTGAGGAGCGTCTGGTTCCCCGTCAGAACCGCGTGAGTACGCAAGGAACGGCGGTACCATGTACACGCTGTCCGCCCTGGGCACGCACACGATCGTCAGCGGCAAGAGCGTCACGGACAGGAACACGACTCACCAAAGCTGCACCTGCTCGATCCGATGGCTGATCGCGCCGTCCGCAGTGCGCGGGACGACCGTGAGTGTGTACTGCAGCTGCTCCGTCGCCGCACGCGCATACGTCACCGCGCCGTCCACGCCCGCGAACGGCTCCGGTGCGCCCGTCCAATTCGCGAGCAGCACCGCCTGGCCGATCGACGCGGGGTCCCCCGCTGCGCCGCCCGAGACGTTGACGATCGGCTGCGGGACGGACACGTTCGAGCGCGTGCGCAGGACGTCGTACGCGATCTGCAGGACGGGGGCGAGGGCGGACGCGTTGTAGGGCGCGGTGTAGGGCGGGGCTGGCGGTGGGAGGGACGCGTTGAAGAAGACAGCAAAGGACGGCGCGTCGGACTCGGTCAGCGCCTCGCCCTCGGTGCCGAGTTCCCAGCTACGGGGAGGGATGGGTGAGTACTACAGAAGTAGGGAGCGGGAGACAGGACGACATGAATTTAAAATAGAATGTACATCCTGGTGTTGGCTCCCATCGGCTAGCGAGCTCATAAAGCTGGGAGCGCGCCAACACTCGTGCCTACTGCTCAGCTGTCTGCATATGCTGCCACTGTCAGGGGACGTATGATAACCAACGATGTCAGATCTCAACACCAAGTCTGCGTGCACACAGACATATCAGACCCATAGTCCTCATATGTGCACGGCGCGCTAAAACGGGTGAATCAACGCGACCCAGCGTCTGAGTTTCAGAACTCATAAAACGCGCCGAGGGCATGACACGGGTTTGTGACGCCCGGGTCAACCTGTGACCCGACCTGTGAATTACCTGTACGAATCACAGGTGGCCCGTACATGTTACCTGGGTCGGGTACGGGTATGGCTACCCTTGGAACGGGCAAAACCTAGGTTGACCTGTGATGGGTTTCGGAGACCAAGTTTGAGAGACGTCATGCCAATTCTGGCAGGGTGGACGTGCCAGGTGTCTCCGATGTCCATATATATCAGACTGCTCTCCACGTTTCACAAGAAAGCGAACTTTTCATGGAGATGCATGGACTTAGCTACGAGTGCCGCTTGTCTCCAGGAGTGACCAAGAATCACGGCGAGACCACCGGAATGTCCGTACGAGCGATCCGAAGCTGTGGGGGATTGAGGGGAGAGCATTTGAAGACTTCCGGTGTCTTCAACACCTGGTTCTTCTCGGTCCCTTCCTCCCCCATTTGCCTGCGGGTAGTCCGCAGATATCTGCAATATACCTGCAGGTAGACCCGGATGTAGCTGCACGGGTACGGGTCGGGTACGGTCACAAGTCCCAACCCTCAATTACCTGCAGGTATTACCCACAAGCAACCCGGGTTAACCCGTGTCACATCTACGTTACGCGCCTGGCCTGACAAATAGGCATAACACTCCCGTCGGGTGAAAGGTCGAGACAGAAGGAAAGTGATACTAGAATCATGGGTTCGAGTAGGTCGCTCACAACAGAGCCGCCCGGTGGGCTGTGGCCAGCTAGTCCTAGCCTGATGTATACTGCAAACTCGCGCGCGGTATGCCCTGATGACATGCCACCATAGCAGCTACCATTCGCGCGGTCCATGCGTGCGACTACCCCCCCTGCGTCCAAGTCAATAGCATCGCGTTATAGAAGTATGCCATCTGAGGCATAACGCTACAATCCCGAATTGAGACTCAACCACTCGCGATATCTCTGGCGGCATCCGCAAGCGATGCGCGGAGGCAGCCAGGATAGGATACCAAGTGGCGGTATACAGGATGAATGAGAGATCTGGGCTTTGAGGCTGCGAAGGACTTGGTATTGCTAGCTTCGAGAGATTCAACCATGTTTAGAGCACGAACATGGAATAACACCTTCCCGAGCTCGATCGAGAGACTGAGGGAGGAAAACGACGCGGAGGGAACTCACGTCTGTTGCGCGCCGAGCCAAAGTTCATCCTTGACGGCGTCGAGCTGGGCGGTTGACAAATTTTGGGCGCGTGCGGAGAGGGCGGCTGAGAGGAAGATAAGGTGGGCGAGGAGGGCACCCAGGAGCGATCGGGCACAGCGAGAGGGGAGCATAGAAGGGAGCGTGATAAAGAGGGATGGAGACAGAGGTGGACGTGTCGGACGGCGGGGACGGGCAGAAGACTTGCATGGCTGCTGCTTGGCATCGACACGTCCCGTCAAACACTCCAACAGCTGCCATCGCGTCGCTCCTAGAGCGGGCGGGCGTCTTAGATCCCACGCTAGGCCGCATCGGGAAGACGTCACGTCTGACTTCAGAGCGTGTTCGATCGCCCTCCCTCTGCTGCCCCTGCCTCTCTCCTCCAGTCGGCGTCTGCTCTGCTCTTCTCTCCTGCGCTGGCCTGTGTTCCCCGCGCCGTACCTGTCCCGGCCGCCACTCGATCGCTCTCTCCGGATCCCCGGCCGTCGACCTGAAAGCCCGTGCTACCCTGCACACCTGCAACGACAGAAATATATTTTCAAGTCCCGTGAGTGCGCTGTCCGTCAAGAAATCGAAAGTTGCCGTTCCCCCTTGTTCCTCTTCCCCATGCATCCACTCCCCTTCCCCGTGGACCCGCTCCCTTCATTCCCCTTCCCCGCACATCCGTTCCCTTCCACGTTGTTTCCCTTCCAAGAAACTGCCCTCTCGTTCATCACCGTCCTCTGCGCGCACTTCAAACGCAGCCCGCCCATCCCATACTCTCACCGTGTGCGAGCGTCAACGCCCCAGCCATCTCAAAGTGCGCGATTTCGCACCGCGTCGATCCAAATCTCTTCAACCTCCTGTGTCAGCTCTCATCAGTACAATGAAGCACCGAATGGAGCGCCCGAAGCTGCCTGCCCCTCGTGTGGAGAGTCTCGTCCACCGAACATCGCAATGGGCTGTGTGGCAATCCTGCGCGCGGCCTTCCATTGTGACGGCTTATACAGATCGAGTCGGCCTCCCGCCCGCCGTCCGCTCCCTGCCGTAACCGTGATCCCGAGCTGCGAAATTCGTCCACCTGAATGGACGGCGCGAGCATTTCGCAGGGGGCTGGCGACGGAGAGACCTCTGTGATGCGGAATTCCACCAGTCAGCTCACTCAGGGTATCAGACAGAAGCAACATACCTCGAATCATTTTTCCGACCGACATCGTGCAAGCCCCGGCCCAGGGCCCACATCCTACGCCATACGCGCTCAGTACTCGTAAAAATCGAATGTGATGCCTTTCAACATTCTCCATGTTCACGTGCCTATTCCGCGCCGTCCACTATACATGTAGTCCGTTGCGATGCATGCCCTGTAGACAGAACCCATGCACTGACGAAAAAAAGAATGGTCAGTTCCCAAGTGAGAGTACATGGATCAAGGCACCTGCCTCGCTCATGCAACACCATGCTTCCCGTCCGGACGCAGATCCGAGTATCGGTCATCGGTCCACTTCATTGATTCCTATGTGAGGTCGGTGAACCCGTCGGACAGTCTTTGCTGACTGCGCTACCGAGCCTGGGATCGTGGTACAGGCTGTACGTCCACTGTCCTGTACTTGCGGTCCGAGACCGTAGGGCCGATCGTCCACATCGTCGAAATGCGGGGAGCACGCCTGTCGTTCTCCTGAACAATGGACTGTCTCGCATGCTGTCCAGCTCGATCGAGACTGTCCAGTCGCTGAATGGTGGACTCTGACGATGTGCGCAGTCTCATATGCATGATGTAAACACCACGAGGTCATCCTACGCTCCGAGTCAGCTCAGAGTCGGAGCAAATGAACATCAATAAAGACATACCTCCCTGCCTATCCAGGTCTGTGTGCGTCCATTCGATGAGCCACATGAATCTAAATTGGAAGTGAGTCCGGAAATCCTCAAGGAAACTCAAAAACACAGTACCTGCAACTTTGATCTCTGCCGTTCACAGTGACTGACTGAAACTCTCATGAGACTAAACAATCTGCATACCCGTGACTGACAGGCCGAGGAGACTGGTCAAGCTAGGGTGGCGTCCGGTACAGCACTGCCCATAAGTTGGATGCCATGTCCGAGTTGCACCATCTACGAATCGTCCGGTGTGAGTCGTTCGGGGACGGTGCTTTGCTCAGAAACTGTCCATTCTGCTTGATCGTCCATTAGGTCACGGCATGCCAGCGAAGGACTCGGAAGCTGCTCGCGCCCGGCTTCTGATGCATATTGGGAGAACTGGCGTAGGTGCTGTCTATGAATAGAGTCGAGACTGAGACACGCGCGACGCGTCCACCGTCCAATCAGAACACGATCACGTGTAACCAAGCCTCTGCTTACCTTGAGACTGGCTGGCTTCTCGCAGCGCATCCGTGCACATTTTGATCCTCACTGATTTATCACCTCAAGCTACAACAAGAGGCTATGGTCAGCTCAAGTTGCAAGAGGGGCATGACAGTCACTTACTAAATCTTGCTATCCCTGCATCGGAGTACCATGCATAGATCCTAGTACTAAGGAAGAAGCAACAAAAATAATACTACAGTGTACGAGCATAATGGCGGACAGCAGGATAGGGGGGCACGGGCTGGATATCGTGTTGCAGGTAAGTGGTCTTATGTATATCAAATCGGCGGAGAGAGAGCTCAGATCTTTTCACCTGTCTGATGCTCGGCGGCCCAGGCCTACGGGCTAGCCACCGCTATGTACAAAGCATCCAGTGAGCCGACGGTAACCACTGATGAAACTAGATTTTTGAATTTACTGTGTGAATTTTGCAACCGCCGACAAGCCATCAACCAATTCCCAGGCTGCATTTACGTTGATCTCAGCTTGGCATCCAGCACTTTTTTGCTGAAATTGATGTTTCACCTCATAATAGCAAATTCATAATCAACACGAGTTTCTGTTGCACTTGAGATTTCACATTGATCGGAAATTCCGCTGATAAGATTCTTGAAGGTTATCGGGAGTCAGGAGCATGCTGCGTGCATTGTGCAACAGTATTGTTCCGTTGCACACAGCCATATTAGAATTTTGTTGTTGTATTTGGCACTGATATGCGCAAGTCACTGCTAATGTACACTGTGGACCGGGCAAAGTGTACTGAGCAAAGCCAAGATCTCCGAGTCATACTACATAGTCGACTGAGCTATCGGCTGCCGGGCATGTCCAAATTCCACTGAGCAATGCAAGTGGTATTGACAGTCAGGTTGTAGACAGGAGCAGGATGCCAGAAGGAACATGCTGCTGAGGCAGTAGTCGCAGTGAGAGTATTGAAGAACAATATTCATGAACTCGGAGGAGTAGGCCAAGTTTGCGCGAGCCTGAGAGCGATCAGCATGATCTTGATCGGATACCTATCCTGACTTCAGCCACAGCAGACTCGGAAGGCCTCCGAGCTCGTCTGCTTTCTCCTCTGAGCACGGTGCTTCTTCGCAATGTGTGCAGCAATATGTCGATAATATGTTCTTGTACTGATTCATCTCGGCTGTGAACTACTGCCCATCCAGCCTGAGGTGATTGTGACCGGCGATTCATTTCTCTTTACTCGAAGTTGCGCCGACTCGGACATGCACATCTCAAAGCCCGGACCAATCACTAAGTGTTTGATCATGCCCTGCCTTAGATCGTCTTAGATCTCGCTTTCACCTGCGTTCTTCCTGGGTTTGCTCATCGCAACATTTGGAAGAAGCGAAGGATATTTCTGTCTTGATGCGAGATATTTCACATAGGCAGCGTTCGGCATCTTTTGCCAGAGTCTCGCGGACCAATGAAGGCGCATGAAAACCCTCCGAAGCCCGGGCCGTTTCGTGCGTTAGGTATGCTCGGAGATGTACGAGGGGAGTGCACATAAATATCTATACAAAGTGTATGTATTCCGTCGCAAACTCTATCGTTTGCCATTACATTGATTGGCTTTGATACTGCTACAGACTTTGAATACCACAGTAGACGACTTAGTAATATACGATTCAAATTGACGAATACGCATCAGTAATTGAACACAGTGTTGTAGTGAGGATTCGCAGTCTCTGAACTTGCGAGGAATGCAGCACTGAGAGAAGAACGCGCAAGAGAAGCACTATGCTTAGTCCATCTGCTTCGTTGTCAGCGCTCGATCGTCATACCGCGTCGATGGCTCTTCCGTGTTTCGATCGTTGGTACGTACTCCTCCGAATCTCCAGGCTTCCGATAGCCGCTGTCTGTCCTCTCGGACGTACGGGTCGTTCTCCGTTCCGATGGGAATGGCTGGCTCGGGCTTCAGTTTGGAAGGTTCTTATGAACTCGGTAGTCCGTCCTGTCAGTGGTGACGGCAGCAGAAGCTTTCAAGTCCGTCACAGGTAGGCAGGTACGTTCGTTCACATGCTTGAACGAGGTTGTTTCTCATTTCTGTCCGGTAGCTCATTCATACAGTGGGCTGCTGTCTGTATCCCATCTTATTTTGCTGACCAGACCATGAGGACGACACCAATCGTCTCCGTAGCTTGCAAGCTGTCGGACAACCTTGAAAGCAAATGTTCGGCGGACCGCGGACACGCATATTTCGCGTAAGGATTCTTGGCATGTGCTGGCGAGTGCTGGGCAGGCGTTGCGTAAGGCGGCGTATCGCTTGGATGCTACCATTACGACGCCCGCCCCCGTCGTAAGAATGTTCGCCCGTTTACGAACTTAGTGCATCAAATACCGTACATGTTGGCAGCGCGGTATGCCGTCCACTGATCTAATTACGCAGGTTGTGGGCCGGACAGATTGGGCGACGACATGCGCGCGGCCCTCCCATTGGAGTCGGAACTTGAAGTAGAGGAGCACGGAACGGGGAAACACGTTCACCGTATCCGAAATGGTAAGCTCTACACCTCCGGTTCGGTCTTGCAAATGCTGACCAGCGCTGCTCCCCTATGGAACGTAGGACCTGCACCGCTGCATTCCTATGTGCTCTGTGTGCAGCGCGAGAATGAGCATATTCCGTTATGCTGTCCTCCTGACTGTCCTCCTTCCCAGAAGACGGTTGACAATGCCACTCTCCCATGCAACGAACAGCTTCGCAATATGATCGATCACGCGTGCGAATACGCGCGCGGGCGTTTCACGGCGGACTTCGCCTTCTTCTGACACAGAGGCGACGTCCAAACACTTGGCGTTGAATTCAAGACTGAAGCGGTTGCTGGGTACGTACGACGGTAGGACTACGACACATGGATTCCGGTGCAGACAGGGAGGCCGAAGTGGGGAATGGGGAGGGTATGGCGTGAGAAGGAGAGATTGGAGGAGGATATAAGCTGGGGGAGCTGTTGAGTGACGGTCAGTATCATGTCCTTCCTCCTTTCTCTCTTACCACCCCTCCCCTTTCTGCCCCTCGACGGAGCATCTCCACTCTCCGTCTCTTTTCCATCCACATTCCTTGTTCGCCGCCCCTTCCATTGCACTTCCGTCTCTTGGGAGCACGTCAGTCGACGGTCACGGTTCGTCATTGTTTTGTTCTCATTGTGCTGACATAGTGGTTTAGCTGGCTGTTCATGCCTGCACGACGGACGCCGAACGTGCAATGCACGCTGACGACGCGTCGGTCAGGCATCACGTTCGATTCCTTCCAACATCTTCTAACACCTCGAACGCCGCAACGACACCGGACGATCCTCACAGCACCGGTACGCAATCACGAGCATTGGCTATCTGCGTGATGCGCCGATCGAAGTTAGCCGTCCTGGGTGGTGCGTAGCCCCTTGTCGGGATCTGGCAGAACTCGCCTAAATCTGATGCCCTTAGCTAGTGATTATACCCAATCCGTACAGACTTGCACATCCCCGCGTGGCGCGACGGACGTTATAAGCCTGCTGAGCGAATGTATGTATAAACTCGAATATCTGCTGTGAGCTTGTTGATGCTGACCAATGAAGCTGGAGTCTATCTACATGTAAACCGAATATGCCCGCATCTGCATGCAACGGCGTTGGCACGGATCGGCGCGTACGGTATATGTGTTTATTCGAAATCTCATATGTTCGAATGACTAATGGGTGTCCTTTGTTCCAGAATGGAAACCATACCTCTCGAAGTCAATCCGTGCGGAATGTAGCCTGAGACGCTGTGTTGGCTGCGCATCGTCTGCGCCCGTGAATAAAACGATTGCCGTGACGAGTCGGGCGCACTGGTTCGGATGAGATTGAAGAAAGAATGATGGACGGCGATTGCAGGTGGCAGAAGCTAGCATCACTCCAGCACGTCGAGCGAAGGCGGTTCGCCTCGCCTGAGTACGAACGGCGCGTGTAAGCTCGAATTCGGCTTACATTTTGAATACTCGTGGCTGATCATGTTGAACAGATATATTCCGACTGGTTTACTCATGTAGTTTACATGACAGGTACGTAATAGCGCTGCGGACATCCGTGCTCACAGTGTGCGCATTGTCTCTGCGCGAGACGTCGAGAGCAGCCCCCCGCTTTCGACAAGCGCGTTCAGCACGGGGGTGGACGTCTGTCCGCACAGGCCCGCCGCGGCTCTGCCGTCCAACATGAGCCTCTGCACCCTGTAAGTGGACGACAGCGCGGACGCCGTCCGTCTGTTGCCGGGCAACACGCCATTCACCCACGCCACGAGTAGTCAGCTGGGAGAGAAAGTAGATATAAGATACGTACCGTTCTGTAGCCGGACTCAGGCGGACACCCGCTCGCTGTCTGGATCGTGCAGCAGCGAGCGCGCTCGCTCCCAGAGAAGCAAGCGCACTATGCCTCGTTCGACGAGGGCATGCGCGTCGATGCGCTCCGCAGGCGCAGCGTCCGTAACTCGGATAAGACGCTTGATTGGCCGTGTAGAGGCCGTACCGGAGTTGAGTCGCTTCGGACGGATACACGTGAGCCGTCCTCCCTCCGACTTGTTCCCATATACGAACTATGCCGGACGATGCCCGGTAGACGACATCCCTGCGCTCGCAGTCTGGATCATCCAGTGGACGACGGCTCGAGCGTCGTGAGTGCCCTGTGCGCGCTCTGTCAGAAGAGTTCGCATCAGCACCTTGTCCGCCGGACGAGAACGCACGGTCCCTCGCGCCGTCGACACAACACTGGATCACGCTCTGGTTCTGGAATGGACGGGCATCACCCGACAGATGATGCCCAGCCCCAGTCCACAGCGGACAGCGTGTGATCTCTGAATGAACGCCTTCCGACACCAGGGCGAGACGCGCTGTTCGCGAACGGTAGGGCGGGCATCCGTACCTACGTAAGAGAGAGGTCCGTCGAGTATGCGGACGAGTTGAACGGCGTCGATGAGGGGGCGACGCTCGACGTGGAGACATTTGACGAGCCCGTTGCGCTCGCACTGCTGCTGCTACTACCGCTCTGCGTGTGCACGTCCGCGAGCAGCGCGAGGCGGTACACCGTCGACGCCAGCAGCGCCGTGCTCGACGCGTCCAGGAACGTCGACGTCTCGTTCGCGTAGTTGTGGAACAGCGACACGTTCGTTTGCTAGCGCGCAATCGCGGCAGGGTGCATCGCGTCAGTTACCGTCTGCGGAACGGACAACGCGGATGCGGGGACGCACCAGATGCGCGTACATGCCGTCGTGGATCTCGCCCACCCAGCTCGCGAGGTCGCTCATCTCGCTCTTCATCGAGCTTGCCCACGGCGAGTGCTGCATCGTCGCCAGCACACGGAGCATGCCCGCTGCGGCCCAACCATTGCCTGTCGACCAGAAGCCCGGGTCCTGTCCCGACCCGAGCAGGATGTGCTGCCAGAGGCCTGCGTGGCTGTTGTACAGGTACGACCGATAGAGCTTGATCTGAGAGTGGAAGTCAGCGCTGCTGCAAGGTAGCCGAGACGAGACGGGACACACCTGCGTATATGCCTCCGTGAGGAGCGTCTGGTTCCCCGTCAGAACCGCGTAGTACGCAAGGAACGGCGGTACCATGTACACGCTGTCCGCCCTGGGCACGCACACGATCGTCAGCGGCAAGAGCGTCACGGACAGGAACACGACTCACCAAAGCTGCACCTGCTCGATCCGATGGCTGATCGCGCCGTCCGCAGTGCGCGGGACGACCGTGAGTGTGTACTGCAGCTGCTCCGTCGCCGCACGCGCATACGTCACCGCGCCGTCCACGCCCGCGAACGGCTCCGGTGCGCCCGTCCAATTCGCGAGCAGCACCGCCTGGCCGATCGACGCGGGGTCCCCCGCTGCGCCGCCCGAGACGTTGACGATCGGCTGCGGGACGGACACGTTCGAGCGCGTGCGCAGGACGTCGTACGCGATCTGCAGGACGGGGCGAGGGCGGACGCGTTGTAGGGCGCGGTGTAGGGCGGGGCTGGCGGTGGGAGGGACGCGTTGAAGAAGACAGCAAAGGACGGCGCGTCGGACTCGGTCAGCGCCTCGCCCTCGGTGCCGAGTTCCCAGCTACGGGGAGGGATGGGTGAGTACTACAGAAGTAGGGAGCGGGAGACAGGACGACATGAATTTAAAATAGAATGTACATCCTGGTGTTGGCTCCCATCGGCTAGCGAGCTCATAAAGCTGGGAGCGCGCCAACACTCGTGCCTACTGCTCAGCTGTCTGCATATGCTGCCACTGTCAGGGGACGTATGATAACCAACGATGTCAGATCTCAACACCAAGTCTGCGTGCACACAGACATATCAGACCCATAGTCCTCATATGTGCACGGCGCGCTAAAACGGGTGAATCAACGCGACCCAGCGTCTGAGTTTCAGAACTCATAAAACGCGCCGAGGGCATGACACGGGTTTGTGACGCCCGGGTCAACCTGTGACCCGACCTGTGAATTACCTGTACGAATCACAGGTGGCCCGTACATGTTACCTGGGTCGGGTACGGGTATGGCTACCCTTGGAACGGGCAAAACCTAGGTTGACCTGTGATGGGTTTCGGAGACCAAGTTTGAGAGACGTCATGCCAATTCTGGCAGGGTGGACGTGCCAGGTGTCTCCGATGTCCATATATATCAGACTGCTCTCCACGTTTCACAAGAAAGCGAACTTTTCATGGAGATGCATGGACTTAGCTACGAGTGCCGCTTGTCTCCAGGAGTGACCAAGAATCACGGCGAGACCACCGGAATGTCCGTACGAGCGATCCGAAGCTGTGGGGGATTGAGGGGAGAGCATTTGAAGACTTCCGGTGTCTTCAACACCTGGTTCTTCTCGGTCCCTTCCTCCCCCATTTGCCTGCGGGTAGTCCGCAGATATCTGCAATATACCTGCAGGTAGACCCGGATGTAGCTGCACGGGTACGGGTCGGGTACGGTCACAAGTCCCAACCCTCAATTACCTGCAGGTATTACCCACAAGCAACCCGGGTTAACCCGTGTCACATCTACGTTACGCGCCTGGCCTGACAAATAGGCATAACACTCCCGTCGGGTGAAAGGTCGAGACAGAAGGAAAGTGATACTAGAATCATGGGTTCGAGTAGGTCGCTCACAACAGAGCCGCCCGGTGGGCTGTGGCCAGCTAGTCCTAGCCTGATGTATACTGCAAACTCGCGCGCGGTATGCCCTGATGACATGCCACCATAGCAGCTACCATTCGCGCGGTCCATGCGTGCGACTACCCCCCCTGCGTCCAAGTCAATAGCATCGCGTTATAGAAGTATGCCATCTGAGGCATAACGCTACAATCCCGAATTGAGACTCAACCACTCGCGATATCTCTGGCGGCATCCGCAAGCGATGCGCGGAGGCAGCCAGGATAGGATACCAAGTGGCGGTATACAGGATGAATGAGAGATCTGGGCTTTGAGGCTGCGAAGGACTTGGTATTGCTAGCTTCGAGAGATTCAACCATGTTTAGAGCACGAACATGGAATAACACCTTCCCGAGCTCGATCGAGAGACTGAGGGAGGAAAACGACGCGGAGGGAACTCACGTCTGTTGCGCGCCGAGCCAAAGTTCATCCTTGACGGCGTCGAGCTGGGCGGTTGACAAATTTTGGGCGCGTGCGGAGAGGGCGGCTGAGAGGAAGATAAGGTGGGCGAGGAGGGCACCCAGGAGCGATCGGGCACAGCGAGAGGGGAGCATAGAAGGGAGCGTGATAAAGAGGGATGGAGACAGAGGTGGACGTGTCGGACGGCGGGGACGGGCAGAAGACTTGCATGGCTGCTGCTTGGCATCGACACGTCCCGTCAAACACTCCAACAGCTGCCATCGCGTCGCTCCTAGAGCGGGCGGGCGTCTTAGATCCCACGCTAGGCCGCATCGGGAAGACGTCACGTCTGACTTCAGAGCGTGTTCGATCGCCCTCCCTCTGCTGCCCCTGCCTCTCTCCTCCAGTCGGCGTCTGCTCTGCTCTTCTCTCCTGCGCTGGCCTGTGTTCCCCGCGCCGTACCTGTCCCGGCCGCCACTCGATCGCTCTCTCCGGATCCCCGGCCGTCGACCTGAAAGCCCGTGCTACCCTGCACACCTGCAACGACAGAAATATATTTTCAAGTCCCGTGAGTGCGCTGTCCGTCAAGAAATCGAAAGTTGCCGTTCCCCCTTGTTCCTCTTCCCCATGCATCCACTCCCCTTCCCCGTGGACCCGCTCCCTTCATTCCCCTTCCCCGCACATCCGTTCCCTTCCACGTTGTTTCCCTTCCAAGAAACTGCCCTCTCGTTCATCACCGTCCTCTGCGCGCACTTCAAACGCAGCCCGCCCATCCCATACTCTCACCGTGTGCGAGCGTCAACGCCCCAGCCATCTCAAAGTGCGCGATTTCGCACCGCGTCGATCCAAATCTCTTCAACCTCCTGTGTCAGCTCTCATCAGTACAATGAAGCACCGAATGGAGCGCCCGAAGCTGCCTGCCCCTCGTGTGGAGAGTCTCGTCCACCGAACATCGCAATGGGCTGTGTGGCAATCCTGCGCGCGGCCTTCCATTGTGACGGCTTATACAGATCGAGTCGGCCTCCCGCCCGCCGTCCGCTCCCTGCCGTAACCGTGATCCCGAGCTGCGAAATTCGTCCACCTGAATGGACGGCGCGAGCATTTCGCAGGGGGCTGGCGACGGAGAGACCTCTGTGATGCGGAATTCCACCAGTCAGCTCACTCAGGGTATCAGACAGAAGCAACATACCTCGAATCATTTTTCCGACCGACATCGTGCAAGCCCCGGCCCAGGGCCCACATCCTACGCCATACGCGCTCAGTACTCGTAAAAATCGAATGTGATGCCTTTCAACATTCTCCATGTTCACGTGCCTATTCCGCGCCGTCCACTATACATGTAGTCCGTTGCGATGCATGCCCTGTAGACAGAACCCATGCACTGACGAAAAAGAATGGTCAGTTCCCAAGTGAGAGTACATGGATCAAGGCACCTGCCTCGCTCATGCAACACCATGCTTCCCGTCCGGACGCAGATCCGAGTATCGGTCATCGGTCCACTTCATTGATTCCTATGTGAGGTCGGTGAACCCGTCGGACAGTCTTTGCTGACTGCGCTACCGAGCCTGGGATCGTGGTACAGGCTGTACGTCCACTGTCCTGTACTTGCGGTCCGAGACCGTAGGGCCGATCGTCCACATCGTCGAAATGCGGGGAGCACGCCTGTCGTTCTCCTGAACAATGGACTGTCTCGCATGCTGTCCAGCTCGATCGAGACTGTCCAGTCGCTGAATGGTGGACTCTGACGATGTGCGCAGTCTCATATGCATGATGTAAACACCACGAGGTCATCCTACGCTCCGAGTCAGCTCAGAGTCGGAGCAAATGAACATCAATAAAGACATACCTCCCTGCCTATCCAGGTCTGTGTGCGTCCATTCGATGAGCCACATGAATCTAAATTGGAAGTGAGTCCGGAAATCCTCAAGGAAACTCAAAAACACAGTACCTGCAACTTTGATCTCTGCCGTTCACAGTGACTGACTGAAACTCTCATGAGACTAAACAATCTGCATACCCGTGACTGACAGGCCGAGGAGACTGGTCAAGCTAGGGTGGCGTCCGGTACAGCACTGCCCATAAGTTGGATGCCATGTCCGAGTTGCACCATCTACGAATCGTCCGGTGTGAGTCGTTCGGGGGACGGTGCTTTGCTCAGAAACTGTCCATTCTGCTTGATCGTCCATTAGGTCACGGCATGCCAGCGAAGGACTCGGAAGCTGCTCGCGCCCGGCTTCTGATGCATATTGGGAGAACTGGCGTAGGTGCTGTCTATGAATAGAGTCGAGACTGAGACACGCGCGACGCGTCCACCGTCCAATCAGAACACGATCACGTGTAACCAAGCCTCTGCTTACCTTGAGACTGGCTGGCTTCTCGCAGCGCATCCGTGCACATTTTGATCCTCACTGATTTATCACCTCAAGCTACAACAAGAGGCTATGGTCAGCTCAAGTTGCAAGAGGGGCATGACAGTCACTTACTAAATCTTGCTATCCCTGCATCGGAGTACCATGCATAGATCCTAGTACTAAGGAAGAAGCAACAAAAATAATACTACAGTGTACGAGCATAATGGCGGACAGCAGGATAGGGGGGCACGGGCTGGATATCGTGTTGCAGGTAAGTGGTCTTATGTATATCAAATCGGCGGAGAGAGAGCTCAGATCTTTTCACCTGTCTGATGCTCGGCGGCCCAGGCCTACGGGCTAGCCACCGCTATGTACAAAGCATCCAGTGAGCCGACGGTAACCACTGATGAAACTAGATTTTTGAATTTACTGTGTGAATTTTGCAACCGCCGACAAGCCATCAACCAATTCCCAGGCTGCATTTACGTTGATCTCAGCTTGGCATCCAGCACTTTTTTGCTGAAATTGATGTTTCACCTCATAATAGCAAATTCATAATCAACACGAGTTTCTGTTGCACTTGAGATTTCACATTGATCGGAAATTCCGCTGATAAGATTCTTGAAGGTTATCGGGAGTCAGGAGCATGCTGCGTGCATTGTGCAACAGTATTGTTCCGTTGCACACAGCCATATTAGAATTTTGTTGTTGTATTTGGCACTGATATGCGCAAGTCACTGCTAATGTACACTGTGGACCGGGCAAAGTGTACTGAGCAAAGCCAAGATCTCCGAGTCATACTACATAGTCGACTGAGCTATCGGCTGCCGGGCATGTCCAAATTCCACTGAGCAATGCAAGTGGTATTGACAGTCAGGTTGTAGACAGGAGCAGGATGCCAGAAGGAACATGCTGCTGAGGCAGTAGTCGCAGTGAGAGTATTGAAGAACAATATTCATGAACTCGGAGGAGTAGGCCAAGTTTGCGCGAGCCTGAGAGCGATCAGCATGATCTTGATCGGATACCTATCCTGACTTCAGCCACAGCAGACTCGGAAGGCCTCCGAGCTCGTCTGCTTTCTCCTCTGAGCACGGTGCTTCTTCGCAATGTGTGCAGCAATATGTCGATAATATGTTCTTGTACTGATTCATCTCGGCTGTGAACTACTGCCCATCCAGCCTGAGGTGATTGTGACCGGCGATTCATTTCTCTTTACTCGAAGTTGCGCCGACTCGGACATGCACATCTCAAAGCCCGGACCAATCACTAAGTGTTTGATCATGCCCTGCCTTAGATCGTCTTAGATCTCGCTTTCACCTGCGTTCTTCCTGGGTTTGCTCATCGCAACATTTGGAAGAAGCGAAGGATATTTCTGTCTTGATGCGAGATATTTCACATAGGCAGCGTTCGGCATCTTTTGCCAGAGTCTCGCGGACCAATGAAGGCGCATGAAAACCCTCCGAAGCCCGGGCCGTTTCGTGCGTTAGGTATGCTCGGAGATGTACGAGGGGAGTGCACATAAATATCTATACAAAGTGTATGTATTCCGTCGCAAACTCTATCGTTTGCCATTACATTGATTGGCTTTGATACTGCTACAGACTTTGAATACCACAGTAGACGACTTAGTAATATACGATTCAAATTGACGAATACGCATCAGTAATTGAACACAGTGTTGTAGTGAGGATTCGCAGTCTCTGAACTTGCGAGGAATGCAGCACTGAGAGAAGAACGCGCAAGAGAAGCACTATGCTTAGTCCATCTGCTTCGTTGTCAGCGCTCGATCGTCATACCGCGTCGATGGCTCTTCCGTGTTTCGATCGTTGGTACGTACTCCTCCGAATCTCCAGGCTTCCGATAGCCGCTGTCTGTCCTCTCGGACGTACGGGTCGTTCTCCGTTCCGATGGGAATGGCTGGCTCGGGCTTCAGTTTGGAAGGTTCTTATGAACTCGGTAGTCCGTCCTGTCAGTGGTGACGGCAGCAGAAGCTTTCAAGTCCGTCACAGGTAGGCAGGTACGTTCGTTCACATGCTTGAACGAGGTTGTTTCTCATTTCTGTCCGGTAGCTCATTCATACAGTGGGCTGCTGTCTGTATCCCATCTTATTTTGCTGACCAGACCATGAGGACGACACCAATCGTCTCCGTAGCTTGCAAGCTGTCGGACAACCTTGAAAGCAAATGTTCGGCGGACCGCGGACACGCATATTTCGCGTAAGGATTCTTGGCATGTGCTGGCGAGTGCTGGGCAGGCGTTGCGTAAGGCGGCGTATCGCTTGGATGCTACCATTACGACGCCCGCCCCCGTCGTAAGAATGTTCGCCCGTTTACGAACTTAGTGCATCAAATACCGTACATGTTGGCAGCGCGGTATGCCGTCCACTGATCTAATTACGCAGGTTGTGGGCCGGACAGATTGGGCGACGACATGCGCGCGGCCCTCCCATTGGAGTCGGAACTTGAAGTAGAGGAGCACGGAACGGGAAACACGTTCACCGTATCCGAAATGGTAAGCTCTACACCTCCGGTTCGGTCTTGCAAATGCTGACCAGCGCTGCTCCCCTATGGAACGTAGGACCTGCACCGCTGCATTCCTATGTGCTCTGTGTGCAGCGCGAGAATGAGCATATTCCGTTATGCTGTCCTCCTGACTGTCCTCCTTCCCAGAAGACGGTTGACAATGCCACTCTCCCATGCAACGAACAGCTTCGCAATATGATCGATCACGCGTGCGAATACGCGCGCGGGCGTTTCACGGCGGACTTCGCCTTCTTCTGACACAGAGGCGACGTCCAAACACTTGGCGTTGAATTCAAGACTGAAGCGGTTGCTGGGTACGTACGACGGTAGGACTACGACACATGGATTCCGGTGCAGACAGGGAGGCCGAAGTGGGGAATGGGGAGGGTATGGCGTGAGAAGGAGAGATTGGAGGAGGATATAAGCTGGGGGAGCTGTTGAGTGACGGTCAGTATCATGTCCTTCCTCCTTTCTCTCTTACCACCCCTCCCCTTTCTGCCCCTCGACGGAGCATCTCCACTCTCCGTCTCTTTTCCATCCACATTCCTTGTTCGCCGCCCCTTCCATTGCACTTCCGTCTCTTGGGAGCACGTCAGTCGACGGTCACGGTTCGTCATTGTTTTGTTCTCATTGTGCTGACATAGTGGTTTAGCTGGCTGTTCATGCCTGCACGACGGACGCCGAACGTGCAATGCACGCTGACGACGCGTCGGTCAGGCATCACGTTCGATTCCTTCCAACATCTTCTAACACCTCGAACGCCGCAACGACACCGGACGATCCTCACAGCACCGGTACGCAATCACGAGCATTGGCTATCTGCGTGATGCGCCGATCGAAGTTAGCCGTCCTGGGTGGTGCGTAGCCCCTTGTCGGGATCTGGCAGAACTCGCCTAAATCTGATGCCCTTAGCTAGTGATTATACCCAATCCGTACAGACTTGCACATCCCGCGTGGCGCGACGGACGTTATAAGCCTGCTGAGCGAATGTATGTATAAACTCGAATATCTGCTGTGAGCTTGTTGATGCTGACCAATGAAGCTGGAGTCTATCTACATGTAAACCGAATATGCCCGCATCTGCATGCAACGGCGTTGGCACGGATCGGCGCGTACGGTATATGTGTTTATTCGAAATCTCATATGTTCGAATGACTAATGGGTGTCCTTTGTTCCAGAATGGAAACCATACCTCTCGAAGTCAATCCGTGCGGAATGTAGCCTGAGACGCTGTGTTGGCTGCGCATCGTCTGCGCCCGTGAATAAAGCGATTGCCGTGACGAGTCGGGCGCACTGGTTCGGATGAGATTGAAGAAAGAATGATGGACGGCGATTGCAGGTGGCAGAAGCTAGCATCACTCCAGCATCGTCGAGCGAAGGCGGTTCGCCTCGCCTGAGTACGAACGGCGCGTGTAAGCTCGAATTCGGCTTACATTTTGAATACTCGTGGCTGATCATGTTGAACAGATATATTCCGACTGGTTTACTCATGTAGTTTACATGACAGGTAATGCATTAGCGCTGCGGACATCCGTGCTCACAGTGTGCGCATTGTCTCTGCGCGAGACGTCGAGAGCAGCCCCCGCTTTCGACAAGCGCGTTCAGCACGGGGTGGACGTCTGTCCGCACAGGCCCGCCGCGGCTCTGCCGTCCAACATGAGCCTCTGCACCCTGTAAGTGGACGACAGCGCGGACGCCGTCCGTCTGTTGCCGGGCAACACGCCATTCACCCACGCCACGAGTAGTCAGCTGGGAGAGAAAGTAGATATAAGATACGTACCGTTCTGTAGCCGGACTCAGGCGGACACCCGCTCGCTGTCTGGATCGTGCAGCAGCGAGCGCTCGCTCCCAGAGAAGCAAGCGCACTATGCCTCGTTCGACGAGGGCATGCGCGTCGATGCGCTCCGCAGGCGCAGCGTCCGTAACTCGGATAAGACGCTTGATTGGCCGTGTAGAGGCCGTACCGGAGTTGAGTCGCTTCGGACGGATACACGTGAGCCGTCCTCCCTCCGACTTGTTCCCATATACGAACTATGCCGGACGATGCCCGGTAGACGACATCCCTGCGCTCGCAGTCTGGATCATCCAGTGGACGACGGCTCGAGCGTCGTGAGTGCCCTGTGCGCGCTCTGTCAGAAGAGTTCGCATCAGCACCTTGTCCGCCGGACGAGAACGCACGGTCCCTCGCGCCGTCGACACAACACTGGATCACGCTCTGGTTCTGGAATGGACGGGCATCACCCGACAGATGATGCCCAGCCCCCAGTCCACAGCGGACAGCGTGTGATCTCTGAATGAACGCCTTCCGACACCAGGGCGAGACGCGCTGTTCGCGAACGGTAGGGCGGGCATCCGTACCTACGTAAGAGAGAGGTCCGTCGAGTATGCGGACGAGTTGAACGGCGTCGATGAGGGGGCGACGCTCGACGTGGAGACATTTGACGAGCCCGTTGCGCTCGCACTGCTGCTGCTACTACCGCTCTGCGTGTGCACGTCCGCGAGCAGCGCGAGGCGGTACACCGTCGACGCCAGCAGCGCCGTGCTCGACGCGTCCAGGAACGTCGACGTCTCGTTCGCGTAGTTGTGGAACAGCGACACGTTCGTTTGCTAGCGCGCAATCGCGGCAGGGTGCATCGCGTCAGTTACCGTCTGCGGAACGGACAACGCGGATGCGGGGACGCACCAGATGCGCGTACATGCCGTCGTGGATCTCGCCCACCCAGCTCGCGAGGTCGCTCATCTCGCTCTTCATCGAGCTTGCCCACGGCGAGTGCTGCATCGTCGCCAGCACACGGAGCATGCCCGCTGCGGCCCAACCATTGCCTGTCGACCAGAAGCCCGGGTCCTGTCCCGACCCGAGCAGGATGTGCTGCCAGAGGCCTGCGTGGCTGTTGTACAGGTACGACCGATAGAGCTTGATCTGAGAGTGGAAGTCAGCGCTGCTGCAAGGTAGCCGAGACGAGACGGGACACACCTGCGTATATGCCTCCGTGAGGAGCGTCTGGTTCCCCGTCAGAACCGCGTAGTACGCAAGGAACGGCGGTACCATGTACACGCTGTCCGCCCTGGGCACGCACACGATCGTCAGCGGCAAGAGCGTCACGGACAGGAACACGACTCACCAAAGCTGCACCTGCTCGATCCGATGGCTGATCGCGCCGTCCGCAGTGCGCGGGACGACCGTGAGTGTGTACTGCAGCTGCTCCGTCGCCGCACGCGCATACGTCACCGCGCCGTCCACGCCCGCGAACGGCTCCGGTGCGCCCGTCCAGTCGCGAGCAGCACCGCCTGGCCGATCGACGCGGGGTCCCCCGCTGCGCCGCCCGAGACGTTGACGATCGGCTGCGGGACGGACACGTTCGAGCGCGTGCGCAGGACGTCGTACGCGATCTGCAGGACGGGGGCGAGGGCGGACGCGTTGTAGGGCGCGGTGTAGGGCGGGGCTGGCGGTGGGAGGGACGCGTTGAAGAAGACAGCAAAGGACGGCGCGTCGGACTCGGTCAGCGCCTCGCCCTCGGTGCCGAGTTCCCAGCTACGGGGAGGGATGGGTGAGTACTACAGAAGTAGGGAGCGGGAGACAGGACGACATGAATTTAAAATAGAATGTACATCCTGGTGTTGGCTCCCATCGGCTAGCGAGCTCATAAAGCTGGGAGCGCGCCAACACTCGTGCCTACTGCTCAGCTGTCTGCATATGCTGCCACTGTCAGGGGACGTATGATAACCAACGATGTCAGATCTCAACACCAAGTCTGCGTGCACACAGACATATCAGACCCATAGTCCTCATATGTGCACGGCGCGCTAAAACGGGTGAATCAACGCGACCCAGCGTCTGAGTTTCAGAACTCATAAAACGCGCCGAGGGCATGACACGGGTTTGTGACGCCCGGGTCAACCTGTGACCCGACCTGTGAATTACCTGTACGAATCACAGGTGGCCCGTACATGTTACCTGGGTCGGGTACGGGTATGGCTACCCTTGGAACGGGCAAAACCTAGGTTGACCTGTGATGGGTTTCGGAGACCAAGTTTGAGAGACGTCATGCCAATTCTGGCAGGGTGGACGTGCCAGGTGTCTCCGATGTCCATATATATCAGACTGCTCTCCACGTTTCACAAGAAAGCGAACTTTTCATGGAGATGCATGGACTTAGCTACGAGTGCCGCTTGTCTCCAGGAGTGACCAAGAATCACGGCGAGACCACCGGAATGTCCGTACGAGCGATCCGAAGCTGTGGGGATTGAGGGGAGAGCATTTGAAGACTTCCGGTGTCTTCAACACCTGGTTCTTCTCGGTCCCTTCCTCCCCCATTTGCCTGCGGGTAGTCCGCAGATATCTGCAATATACCTGCAGGTAGACCCGGATGTAGCTGCACGGGTACGGGTCGGGTACGGTCACAAGTCCCAACCCTCAATTACCTGCAGGTATTACCCACAAGCAACCCGGGTTAACCCGTGTCACATCTACGTTACGCGCCTGGCCTGACAAATAGGCATAACACTCCCGTCGGGTGAAAGGTCGAGACAGAAGGAAAGTGATACTAGAATCATGGGTTCGAGTAGGTCGCTCACAACAGAGCCGCCCGGTGGGCTGTGGCCAGCTAGTCCTAGCCTGATGTATACTGCAAACTCGCGCGCGGTATGCCCTGATGACATGCCACCATAGCAGCTACCATTCGCGCGGTCCATGCGTGCGACTGCCCCCCCTGCGTCCAAGTCAATAGCATCGCGTTATAGAAGTATGCCATCTGAGGCATAACGCTACAATCCCGAATTGAGACTCAACCACTCGCGATATCTCTGGCGGCATCCGCAAGCGATGCGCGGAGGCAGCCAGGATAGGATACCAAGTGGCGGTATACAGGATGAATGAGAGATCTGGGCTTTGAGGCTGCGAAGGACTTGGTATTGCTAGCTTCGAGAGATTCAACCATGTTTAGAGCACGAACATGGAATAACACCTTCCCGAGCTCGATCGAGAGACTGAGGGAGGAAAACGACGCGGAGGGAACTCACGTCTGTTGCGCGCCGAGCCAAAGTTCATCCTTGACGGCGTCGAGCTGGGCGGTTGACAAATTTTGGGCGCGTGCGGAGAGGGCGGCTGAGAGGAAGATAAGGTGGGCGAGGAGGGCACCCAGGAGCGATCGGGCACAGCGAGAGGGGAGCATAGAAGGGAGCGTGATAAAGAGGGATGGAGACAGAGGTGGACGTGTCGGACGGCGGGGACGGGCAGAAGACTTGCATGGCTGCTGCTTGGCATCGACACGTCCCGTCAAACACTCCAACAGCTGCCATCGCGTCGCTCCTAGAGCGGGCGGGCGTCTTCCCCATGCTAGACCACATCGGGAGCACGTCACGCCTGACTTCAGATCGGCGATTGGCGCCAGCTGCTCCGCGTCCCCTGCGACTGCTGCTCATTCTAGGTTTCTCTTTCTTTTTTTCCTGGAATCCTCGTCTGCAGCCAAGTGCCAAGCATCTGTTGCATATGCCGATAGCTTTGCAACGCCTACGAGCCTCGGCTCCACAAACTCAACGTTAAGCGTTGGCCATGGAGAGACCCGGACTCGCCCCCGCTGATCGGGGCAGGTTAACATTACACGACGCACTCTAATTCGCGGCTCTCAGCTTCATTACGTAGTGTTCGGTCTGCAAATGTCAATGTCTGGTCTTCACTACCATTATGTCATGCCAACACAGATGTAGTCTGATTCTTCTGGCAGTGCTACTCTCCAGGAGGAATTGTTTTATCTTACTGGTCTCAGTCGATCTGTCACGCCCAGGTTCTGGTTACAACCGAGAGCCATGCCTTTCCTTGTTGTCGACTGCGAAGTGGACAACTTTGCGGCACGGTCCACTGGTACGTTTTTATGTGCGATTGTTTTGTCGTGGCCTGTATGTACTGCATATGACGGTACGTAGCCCCATGTCCACTCTCATGCGCTTACAGACTGTAGCAGGACATATGTCTGATAAGCCACTACAGTGTAGTCTCAAATCTTTGGTATTTTGGAACCATGTCAGTGACGGCGTGCCGTGCGGCGTCCCATGGAAGGCCCAGGAAGCGGTATTCCGAAGCTCATCGACAGATGACCGGCCTTCTATCAGTGTATTGTGGAGAGTCTATACGCCCTGCACTCGCAATCGTAGTGGTGTGTCTCGTCACCTTACTCGGATGTGCCGTCAGGTGAACGATGGCAGGAGTCGTATAGAGCCTCGAAGATTAGAACGGATAAATTCCTCCTGTCCGACTCGGCTGATTTGCGAACAGTGAGCCTTCTATAGGTCCTTGTGTCCGCTCTTTCATCGCCCGATGATCATATGAGCTCCAGGATGAGTCTTCCATGCAAACAGGGTGCTATCATGTGTCCTCAATATATATAATCCTCCACCGACTTCCCCTCACTGGTAAGATTTGCCTCGTCCATCTTGCCGAGCATTCGTCTGCGATGGACGTCTCTGAGGAGAAGGTGCTCCCCGCGGATGTTTCGCAGCTCTCGTACGAAAACGGAGCCATCGAGGGCCGGCGCGTCTTGCGCAAGTTGGACTGGCGCCTGCTTCCGTTCGTGTCGGTTCTGTACCTTCTCGCATTCTTGTGAGTCGTCTATGAGCATTCCTACTGTGGTCAGGTGTGCAAAAGTGTATTCTGCAGAGACCGTACCAATGTAGGCACGTCAACGGCCCAGTTCCACATTCCGCAATCTTTGGAGACGCTGATGTTCTGTCTTCTACTGCTAGGCAATGCCAAGATCGCAGGCTTAACGACAGACTTACACCTAACTGGGGTCCAATTCAATCTTTGCTCGGCCATGTTCTTCGTAAGCCGCTTTGCAGATTTATAAGTGCTGAGGATTCAGTGCGCTCTGGCTGATAGATACCGTACTGCTTGTTGGACATACCCTCGTTCGTCCACTGACCCTAAAGCAGTCTTATTGATGCTTGATCGGGATCCATAGAAATGTAGCACTGAAATACTTCAAGCCGTCACGCTGGAGTGCGCGCAAACGTTCCCTCTGCTCCTTAACCGTGCACTGAAACGCTCACTCGCAGTACCTTTGATCATGTTTTGCTGGGGTGCCATCTTGGTTTCTATGGCATTCGTCAAGGATTTCAGCGGGCTGATGGTGTATGTTCGCGACCTGTCGCGTGTATCCGTTTCTCTCACATTGACTACGGCGGTAGGACGCGAGTATTCATGGGAGCAACAGAGGTATTTCAACGTTTCGTACGGTAAAAAAAAACATGACTTTGACGACGTCCAGTCCGGCCTCTTTCCAGGTGTATCTTTCTACCTCTGTCTGTGGTATCCTCGGGCAGCTCAAGCCCAGCGTCTTTCCATCTTTCTTTCTGCGTCAAGCCTGGCCGGTGCGCTTAGCCCTGCCTCGTCCTACGACGTTCTCATTTTTCTCAAGGTGCTTTTGGGGGACTTTTGGCTTACGCTATCGAGAAAATGGATGGGTCGGTTGGAGTGTTTGCTCGCGTTGAATATGAGTCGTACTCATGCGTTTCACGCAGGATCGCAGGGCTTGCGGGGTGGTCGTGGATAGTAAGCCCATGATAATACATACAACGTGCCACTTGCTCATCACACAATAAGTTCGTGCTGGAGGGACTATGTAAGCCCTCATTCGTTAGTGCGGTATTGACTCTGGCTCACGTGTATGGAAGTAACGGTTGTAATCGCTGTCCTTTCATCTCTGTACATGGAAGACGTGCGTTTGGAATTTCTAGCACCATCACCGAATACGAGCTTGACAATTTGCATGGCGACAGTACCCAGAGACAGCATCTTTTCTTACCAGCAAAGAGAGGGAATGGCTCGTACAGACCAAGCCGCGCGCGCGTTTTGTGAGCACGTGATTACCGGGTACCTTGGCGGTTTCGGAACGGCACGCCGGAGCCGCTGCGCGCGCAGTGGACGCGGGTCCTGGTGACGGGCGTGTACCGTGCTGGTGACGCTTCTTTCCTTAAGCGGCGAGTCACCACGGGTCACCACCTGGGTCACCAATAGGGTGCGGTACCCCGGAATATACTCTATATTGGAGGCGGTGCCAAATGATGACCGCATATGGCGCATACGCAGATGCCGAGCTTCGGCCCACCGCACTTCGCCACCGGGGCGATCCTCCATCACAGCTTCGCCGAGCCTGTGCCTTCCAGAACGTCTGGGTATTGGAAACTGCGGGGACCCCCGTACTACGGGGCTGCGGGGTGCTACGGCGGCGACGTCGCGGCATATAACTTGAGTGGCTGGACGCGTCGCGGCATCACGGCTGATGTGGCTAACCCCCCACGGCCATACTTTCCACGTGACCAATACTCTCGCATCGGGGGCGGCGCGCCTCCCCGCCCCTTGCGCCGCCTTCCCCGCCACCTTCCCCGCCGCCCCTAGCGTTGCGTTCTCTGCCTGCCCCTGCCTCGCATTCCTGACTTTTCCACACTTATATATCTTCAATTCTATATTACTGTGATAACGCCAAACCACTTCATGGTGTCGCTGAGAGTGGCGCGCGTGGTGGCGGGACCGTCGGGCGGCGGGGAGGGTCAGTCACGTGGCACGTGTTGAATATCATTCCGTACGCAGAAACAAGGTTTGGAACGTTGATATTCCGTCGGGCGGAACTCCAATCCAAAACCGGCCGTGCCTGAATTCCCGTAGTCCCCGTAGTCCCCGTTGTACGGGGATCCCCGTAGTTTCCATTTCCCGGATGTCCTCGTGCCTTCCCAGTCTGACGACAGCTGACTGCTGCTGTGCATTAAAGTGCTTACCCGCAGTCGCTCCTTACAGTCGGTGGAGAGCAAACACCTTTTCTGCGAGGATATATGTACTACATATTCGAATTTCAATGGGGCGATGGAACCACAACAATTCTGTCGAGTTTGAAATATCTATTGTCAACGGGCATCGACCCCTCTGTTTGAATGTGCTGCTAGGAGTCCGGACTGAAAATTGCTTTCGAAGTCTGCTCTCAAAAGCATTGTGATAAATGCGTACCAAGGGGTTGGGTGAGCGGCCTCCTCCGCCGCAAGTACCACCTACATATATGAGGCTTGGAACTCAGAGTCACAGTCAGAAGGGAAGGTCAAAGTTCATGGAAGACTTAAGACTGAAGGAGGCTAGACTCAATGAGACTGGAGGGCGTCGTGACGAGCGCTGATCTGCCTCTGCTGCATGCGAACAATGCGCAGAAGTCACCCACCGATTGCTCCCTGATCATGTTCGTTTGCCAGACACTCACCACCCTACCTCAAGCGCCTCTAGAAAGTGTGATTTCGATCCGCCAACTTGAAGATAGATATGACTTCGGGTTAATCTCGAAGAATTTCGAGCATGCTAACCGGGCAGTTCCGCTCAAGTCCCAAGATGGCGTCGACGAGAGGCAAAAAGTATACTGTCGAGGGAAATAAAGTAGACTACAGGGAAATAATCGACACCTAGCTTGTCATATCGCTCACGCATTCCCAGACTCCCTTCAAGTTCTCCTTCCATAATGTGACCTTCCCGTCGCCACAGCTGACTGCCAAGATGTTCCCAGCGAGACTCCATGACACACGCCAGACCACGTCCGGGAACTTGCCGGCAGGCGCGGACGTGCTCGAGGTCGGTGAAACTGATGCTGACGACGGGTCCAGCGCTGTCTTGACCCAAGACGATGTCGGCGTGTCTTTTGTCCAAATGAGGACGGTTTTGTCCTGCCGAAGCGTGCGCTAGTAAGCTCAATACCAAGAGGCCACTCACGATACGCGCACCTGTGAAGCAGTCGCAATGTAGCTCCTCGGCAGCCCAATATTCGGCGCCCACGCCACGTCGCGCACCCAGTCCGTGTGCCCCTCGAGCACCTCCTCCTCAACCCACGCCTGCGTGTCGTCGCGGAAGCCCCAGATCTTCACGAGGTTGTCGCAGCCGGCACTCGCGAAGCGCTTCACGCCCTGTGGCGCAGCTGGCGGCTGGCCAGGGATGGTCGCGCTTGGCTGTGGCGCAATGAGCGACCCGGGTTGCACGGCGGGCGCCCAGGAGACGGCGTTGCAGCCGATGGCGTGCCCTTCGAAGACATCGGCGCCCCACTGACCGTCGTCTGTATAACATGGAATGTCAGGGGGCTGTGGAGGAACGCTGGTGAGATACACACTTTTGAATGTGAGCACAGAGATCGTCCCGTCCGAGGACGCGCACGCGAGAATAGCGCCCAGTTCATGAGGGGCCCACGACACAGAGTTCACTACGCGTCACAGCCTAGTCAAGCAGTCTAAGAATGAGAACATGAAACGAGCGCACCTGAGGCTTTGTGTAAAGTATGCTCCTTGATCTTTGCCCATCCACCGGTGGAGGGGCCCTGTGCAGGCTGCTCCTTCCAAATGATGACCTTGCCATCGTACGAGCATGACGCGAGAATGTGCCCAAATTTCGGGTGCGCCCAGGAGACTTGCCAGACGGGACCAGTGTGCCTAGGAGGGTCATAATAATCAGCATATACATAAGCCAAGTAACGCGCCATATTGCATTGAAAGACCATGCGCACCCTTTCAATGTCTGTCCCGACTTCGCAGTCTCGCCATCTACAACATCAAACACTCTCACTGTGCGATCCGAAGAGCAAGTCGCGAGTCGTTTTCCATAGTAGTCGAGCTGCGCATCATGCTAGGATAAAGAACATATTGTTATTTGTGTGTTCCTACCAATGGCGCATAGACGTACGATCATGTCCTCATGGGACGTTTCTATTGGGATGGGATCCGCGGCATTTGTGGTGGAGGCCTAAAGCACAAAGCTAAACATTCAGCATAAGAGAACACGCGAAATGAACAGCAGAGCCTTCACCATTTTGTTACAGAGGTTTCGAGCAAGCGGACGACGTGGACCAGCACAAGCATAGTGACGCGTAGTGGTTCGATTGATCACGTGATTACGTTGTGGTGAATCGAACCGGTCGCGCGGCCTATCACCTGAAAGCATCCTTGTAGACAATCTGGCCAGAGAATTGTAGAATTGTATATTCGATTACCGTACGGTACATCGGAGCTGCTAATATACATATAACGTGGGAGGAATGGATCTATTGCAGAATCAGACTCGAACTTGAGCGAGCGAATGAATGTCGGTGGTAGGCATCGCGGATGCTGAGGTATGTAAACCGTTGCATACAGCAAAAACACAAGAAACGGCGCAAGAATATCTGTGAGGAACTGGTCCTTGGCGAACATCTCTCGCAGGCGAATGGGCGATGAAGTGATTCTTGGAAAGAGAACTTGATTATTTGAGGATGAAGATGCCAATGGATCCGAGCACACCACCCAAGAGATCAAGATCAGAGTGAGACGATATTGCTATACAACGAGTGTGTATCTGGTGAGTATATCAGGGGCTACGCTCCGTGATGATGACTGAGTCACGCGGGAACGCTGAGGTCATGAGAGGGTCGACCACAGAAGAGAACTGTGTGCCACGGTGGGTCAGTATTGACGTTAGCAGTCTCGTGTCTCACAAAATCCCGGCTTACTTGAGGGCCAGAAGGTCCAAGATGGCTCGCTCCCCACGTACTACCACTCGAGACGTCGAACTTGCCAAATGCACGGACAGCGGGAGTAAAGCTATTTTCCAGGATGGATGTCCGGGCATTGAGATTGGCGAGTAACGAGTTGACGTAGACTTGACACCACCAATGAGCAGGTACACCAGTATGAAGGATACGAGTTTGACATACGTTTACTCAGGATGAAGTAGAAGGCAAAGTAGACAAACATGTCGGGAAGGACCGTGAACTGGGACGAGTGTATTCCGGGGTCAGTAAAAGATTTCACTGAAGAGGTGAGACAGGCTGACAGTAATGAGGCATAAAATCGCGCAGATGCTACTCAAACAGGATCAGCGGTCGAAGAAGGCAATACTCAAGAGCTTACCTCGTGAGCAACCCAGTGTTGATACTGTACATCATCAGCACTGAGATCATGGAGTCCGAACTGATGTATGGAAAGGATGAGGATTCAGGCCGCGCTAGACAAACGAGAATGTCATACCTTCTGATGCCCGTACGTAAGCGCCTCAAAAACATACACTGTGAGACCGTGATCACGCCGTCTGCGATGACCTCACACCCGAAGCCGACATACAGACTCCACTGTCAAGAGTACACTCTTAATGTAGAACTCCACATGAGTGTGACGTGATCATACCGCAAAGTCGTGAAGTTGTTGGTAAGAGCTACTCCGCATCCTGTGTACAAAAGTCAGCTTCAAGGCGCCCAAGCCTTGGTCGCGAGATCTTACCCTCGGGCAGCGAAGTCTACCAGCAGTGTTTCGTCAGCGGTGGATCGTAAATGCACAATATTCTAATCACTCACAGAAAGCATCTCCTACAAAGACGGTCGTGTCGTTATTCAGAACTATGTAAGAATAGAAAAATATTGAAGTTGGTCCTACCTGCGATATACAATGATAGGATGCCCTACGCAAAGTTGTAAGCAGTGATATGTTACTAGACACCATTGGACTAACAATCATGAGGGGTAGAATGAGTCCCCTCCCGCTGACTTGAGTGATGTGAGACCGTTTTCGTTGATTATAGTACGTAAAACTCACGCTTCCACAGTCGATGACTGAAAATCCTGAAAGGCAGTGAATGACATTAGTATCCGCTGGATGACGTCTTCGAAAATATGCCCACCCTCGCACGATGATGTTACTGATGTTCTAAAGGCGAACATCAATGAGGTTTCGACGTTTCAATAATCACATAAAAATACCGACCGATACTATGATCATAGTCTGTATCCGAAGTTTGATTAGCTACCGCAAGAGGCACTCAACCCGACGCACCATGATACTCCTACAAATAAGGATAATTTATCGTCAAAAGAACACTCAGCGAATGGCACTTCATATCTCTCACCAGACGGGCTTCTCAATCCCCTGCGGATCCGCGAAATGCAACACCAGGTAGTAATACAAGCCATGCATGATTAGTGCCATGTGCAGAGTGTCGAGGAGCCTGGCATACGATTTCTATTAGTTGAGAGTTCGACAATAATCGAATGAACAGTCGCCTACCATAGAACGAATACCTGTATTGTCAGATAGCGATAAGTCGCCCGATATACACGTAGTGCTGTCAAGCGACATTGACAGCGTGACGGCACTCACCAGCCATCTCAAGATCGGAGCATCTCTGGGATGCTGCTTGTAGTAGAAAAATGCCTGGAGACTCGTGATTCCATACAAGCTGTCAAACGTCGCTCGCTCCCGGTCAGCTGCAAGGCTTTGAATGCAGGGAGATGCTAGGCTACTCACATTGCAGTTGCGAATTGCCCTAGAAACGCCGCCCCCAAGGTGCCGTTGAATTGCATTCTCACATCCTCCATCGACCTGCACTAGGCTGCAGGGGCAGCTGCAGGACGTGGGAGGCCAGCCAGAAAGTAGATGAGAAAGCCCGGGCCCGTCGCATAAAGACCCTAGGCGTTTTATCACCGGCAGAGTGGCGCCGCAACTAACATTCGACCTAATTCGATCGTTCAAACGTTCGCCAATTGCGGTCTTTGACCAGGCTAACCATCTTTGATCATTACAATGCCGACGCGCGATACGAATTCATTATTTCAAAGGCTAAACACAGCTATAAACATCATCCGGCCGGAACTTATCTCAAGTGGCGGATCTGTCACAGCCCTCGACGATCCAAGACAGCGAAGCAGTTACCGTTAGTGGTCTGTCGGAGTGAGGGGTAGCGGCCGACCTTTCCCTTCGATTGCAATTGTGGACAAGCCATCCGCAGTGAAATGATATGAAGGAAGACAGGGCACGTACAGCGGCGGTTGTTGCAATTTGACAAGAAACCGGCACCAGGCACCAACAGATCCTTCGCGCGTAGAAGACCATTTTCACTACTATCTCTTGGAAGCAGCGACTGCAGCGGTGTCCGAGCCCGTCGGCCTGTCTATCTGGGAGGTGACCGGTAAAGTTCTAAAATTCCAAGTACTACTTTGAATGTCGTATTGAAACAAGAGACCCTCTATCTAATAACCAATGATACCAATTGCAATATTTCTCCGCAATGTCCGCATCCTGCTCGTGAGTCGCCTTATAGTATAAGCGTAGCGTGCCCAAAGTGGTTGGTTCAAAACCAGTAACGCCGGATTGCTTACTATGCAAATCTGGCGGCCGAAGCGTTTTCTATCATCAGATCGCAGTACCGTATACGCACTTAGCGAATGCCGACTTAGAGACCAACACACGTGCGGTAAACTTTCAACAACGACCAGATGGGAGGAGCCTGTGACCAACTAGGTGACCCGCAATGAGGCAAACCCGCGTAGCCTGAATATTTACATGTGTCATGGATTGTTCCGCGCCAACCGTTGACGATCAAACCCAGTTGAGGGTAAGGATAGAATAGATTTAAAGATATCGAGAAGGGTGAAGAAACGAAGAAACGAAGGTACTCATGCTGTGCCAATTGCAACAATGAGTGCAAGTCACCTGCTTGTAGCAGCACGGTGAAAAACTTCGCACTCAAAATCGTTGACATGTGCTCGTGATTGAATTGAGATTGAACCGTGGGGCAGATCAAGAGAATCCAGCAGGGAAGATGCGATCCAATGATTTTCGTTTCAGCACAAGCATTCGATCGTAACTGTGGTCTATCAGCGACGGCGCGTTGAACCAGGATCTTCATGTTCGCACACTAAGTAAGAAGAGTACGTCGGGTGATATGTAAGACACGGGATCTTTGACAGATGTGCTGCAGTGCGTTACAGATTCACCACCACGACAACAAGTGGCAACTGAGATCCACAAACAACGCAGCCACGTTAAATTCGATAGGTACCTGCAAGAATGATCAACAGGACTAGAAGGTGGCGAGGACGAATACGAAGCTAGTCTAATCATGACCACATCTCAGTTGATGAGAAGGCGAGAACCACCAAAAGCTTCCCGCCGAGCGTTTCCAGAAATGCACATTTACGGACCACTAAATCTCACCTGCTAAAAAGTAACCTGACCCGCAATGGAGCCCAAATATTCGTCGACGTCTCAAGTGGAGATGGTGCCTTTATCAGATGTTTCCTCTCCTTAGCGTCAGAAGTGTACTGATGCCATGCAGAACGCAATGTTCCACCTTTGACGTGGCGATAGATGTGTCACAGAAAAGCTCTTAGCGTGATGAACAGGCATTAGGAAATGAACTGAAGCTTCCAGTCAGCTAGTGAATAGACAAGAGCCTTCTCCCACATATAGGCGTATACAAGTAGCAATGCACGCAGCGAAGGACGAAGTTGCAGTCGAGCGGTGACATGTCATCAGGATCGAAATGTTCGATCGTAAATTAAGTCGGGGTCACACAATCACGTGTTCTCCATTGTCACATCAACACCAACCGCCCATGGCAGAGATTTTGGCGCGCATCAGGATGTTAGCCCTGACCAGTTCTCGAGCACCGTCGGTAAAGGCATTGCACTTGCTACCCCCATGACTCTCACATACGCGGCGGAGAGGCAGGTTGCCATCGCAGCAGTTAGACGAGCATGTGTGCTCACGTCCTCGGTCTTCAACAAACTCGTGCGGAACGAGACGCTGACCAAAGACGACAAGAGCCCAGTAACCGGTGAGTGCTCCGCCTTTATGACATATAAGTTCTTCTTCGATATGCTGTTATTCCCGGGATGCGAAGCCACTGCATTTTGACTCAAAACATGGTGCCATCCCTTTGGGCAGTGCTGGGACATCGAGGGACAAGGAACATATTAAGTTTTAAAGTTTTGAGCTTAAACTTGAAATGAGTGGAAAATCAATACCTGCCAGGTATGATATCCGTGTCACAGGTGGCTTGGCATGTTGCCTTAATTTCTCAACACCTCTCAAGAGTGTGTTCGAGTCTTTAGGCAGTGGTCACCACTCTGTTCATCAGGATATCGGGGTCAAGCAGTGGTTGGTATAATTATGGACTGCTAGGGTCAATTGGTGATCGGTCCGTTTGGCGTCGGAGAACACATGCGGACAATTTATCACCCGTTCCTTATACCTGTGCGAGGTACGGGATGGTGTATTTCCATATATCCCATTTGAAAACCAGGATATCAGCAGCCTGCAGACGTGGTGCAGCCTCTGATCGGACAGGTTATCGAACGGGAAGCCGATTTACCTCTGTGTCTAACCGCATGCAACGGTCTTATTCATCATTCATTCGCATGGACAGAATTTGGACGTAATGCATGATGTAGCACCGATTGAGAGTATCGTCTGCGATTGCCTCCCATCGGTGAATTCCCAAGTACAGGGAGCCTACATCGTCAGTCCCTATCTTTTCATTTCTAAAACCAGCACAATCATCCCCGTTCATAACATGATCCATCTCACTTGAACTATTCATACGCAGTGGGTGACTTCTCCGCACAAGCTGTTATCAACACCATTCTCGGTCGCACGTTCCCGCACGATCCCGTCGTCGGCGAAGAGGACTCTGCCGACCTACGTGCAGAGTCTGGTGCATCCCTCCGCACCCGCGTCGTCGAGCTCGCAAATGAGGCGCTGACGGCCGATCTCCGTACCGGCGAGAAAGAAGAGTGGGGTCTGGGGCCTAATCATGCACGGTCTGCGGAAGACCTCATGGAGGCGATTGACCGTGGCAACCACGCCGGTGGTCGAACAGGACGTGCGTAGCTCGCACACGCCCGCGCATCGCGTCTTCTGCGGAATACGTATTGACTTGAGACTCACACAGGCAAGTGGACCCTCGATCCCATCGACGGCACGAAGGGCTTCCTCCGTGGCGAGCAGTACGCGGTATGCCTCGCACTCCTGGTGGACGCGCGCGTGGAGCTCGGCATCATCGGTTGCCCGAATCTCCCTGTCGATGCATCCGACCCCTCTGGCGCGCGCGGCTGCATTTTCGTCGCAGTGCGCGGGCAGGGTGCTTACCAGCTTCCCTTGTCCGACCCGCTGAGTGAGACGACCCCGCCGAAGCGGCTAACAATCCCGTCGTTCACCGCGGAGACACTCAACCTGCTAGAGAGCGTGGAGAAGGCACACGCCAAGCTGTCGTTCAACGAGCGCGTGGCACAGCTGCTGGGCGTGACGCGTCCTCCGACGAGGATGGATAGTCAGGCGAAATATTGCGCTCTGGCACGGGGTGACGGGGGTGTGTACCTCCGGATGCCGGTGGGCAGTGGATACAAGGAGAAGATATGGGTGAGCACGCAGTCGAATCATGATTCGCTGTCAGATTCTGAATTCTTGTGACAGGATCATGCGCCGGGCTCTGTCTTGGTGGAGGAGGCCGGCGGCATCATCACCGACTCGCGGGGTGAACCACTCGACTTTGGTCTCGGCAGGACATTGGGAGAGAACTATGGGGTGGTTGCTGCGGGGAAGGCCGTGCATTCTAGAGTTCTCGAGGCTATAAAGCGCGCCAAGGCGGAGGAGGAAACAGGCAGTTGACTCCAAATACGCGAGGCGAAAGTTGCAGATCTGTAGGACAATGAGGTCCCGAAGAAGCATAGCATGAATTGTTACAAATAGCCGTATGTGTGTAGTTTATTACATGACCGGGATAGACTTCGCCGCCTCCAAGTTGCGACGAGCTATACAGAACATGATATCGGCGCTCAGGTTTACTAAGAGCAGCATATCGCGGACACTTTGGTATCTCGGGAAAAATCAATTCTTCTAATGCTATGCAGCCTCAATGCATGAAATTTAGCCTTTGACAGATGTCTGCCCATGCGCACGCGCCACATCGGTCGTGTGACTATTATGTACAGTTGATCGTAGTGCATATGCGATGCGCGACCCGGGCTCGCCGAAGTCTACGTCGTTGTCTACATTTTTGATTTCCATCTCTCGAACAGCCCCATAAGGTATTGGCAGCATGCCAAGTCGACAAAAGAAAGATAAGAATCTATGTCTAATACAGAATATATAAGTAACGGGATAATCTCCGTTCACGAGTCAACTCTGCCCGCCGACCGTCACGAAACGTGCGTTAACCTCAGAGGACATATCTACGTCAAGTCGCGTGAGTTCACTGTAAGCTGCCGCAATGCTAGCCGTGGGCGCACCGATGGTAGGGGTTCTCGAGCTCGGTCAGGTCGTGCATTCCGGCCTCTGGAGTGGCCAGTCAATCAGAATTGAAAACAGATAAAGAAGGCCATTCTCGCAACCCGCGCACCTTCGCCCTTGAGCTCGTCTTCGTAAGAGGTGACCTTTCCGAACTCGCGGTCCTTCTGTTACATGACTTGAATTTTAGTATAGATCACGATCGAAGCCGGCGTGCCGCTTACCTTTACGTTGCTATGCCACATGTAGACACCAAGCGCGAGTAAAGAGGCTGTTCCGTTGAATTTTTGTTAACGACATTTGAAATACATAAGAATGCAGAATTCACCTGTCTTGATGACGTAGCCTGACAAAGTCGACGACTTGTGTGAATGCACGTCCACTCGCACGATAGCGTCAACGCCCACCTATGAACATTGCCCTAGTACCGGTCTGGTAGGTGGGAGCCTCACTGGCCTAATGAACATTTCGTGCTGTTATCAGAACTGGCGCCAGCCGAGAGGAATAGAGCACGGACGATAAGGAAGTGAGGTCCAATGATGTTCCCAATACAATACTAAGAAAAAACGATCAGTAGACTTTTCATTTGTTCCTTTAGATACAGCATACGCCAACGAAAGTGAGAGCCGTGGTGAACGTCCTCTTGGTAAAACCTCCAATCTGTGGATTATCACGGTCAGCATACATCGTCCACTACCGATAATATGGACGTACGTTGTTGGAGATCATCACAAGCGACAGGGAAAACCCGACAGACTGGCATCGAGTAAGAAAGCAAGTCCCAAATGTACTCAACGCACATACCTGGAATGAAGTGAACCAGTACGCGACCAAGCGGTTCCACTTCTGGTCGGAGGGGAGGTACGTCAAACAAGCCGCTGCAATGATGCAAGTGATGTTGCCCGCCAACATGCTGATGACACGCACTGGGAATACAATGGTCATGCACGACACACATAGCGGGCGTAGAGGGGCTCACTGTTCATGAAGTACGTCGACACCAGGCTGCACGGGGATCGGACGGCTCAGATAGGGATATGCTACTAGGAGTGAGACCCACCCTGCGGCAAGAAGACTGGCGATCTGCACCCCGGACGAGGCGACGTCTAGAAGCGTGGTTTGCAGAGTCGTGAAACCCATCCCCTGGACAAAACGGCGTAAGCAATGCTTGCATGAATGAACAGTCACACACAACACGCCTTGATCACGATGGTGGAAAAGTTAGACACGATGCTGCAACGGTTTCAGCACAGATATTCGGGTATGCCGACATGTCGGAGAACGGACCCATTAGGAATCTGCGCACCGATGGACGCGACGAACAGGAACCATGTCTTGGGGTCTAGCAGTGCTTGTTTGATCTGAACGGATAATTAGCATTGTATTCGTCTACACAGCACAGAGCCCGCCCACCTGATATAGCTTGAAGTCTATGTTCTTGACGCCGGTCTTCGCTTCGGCTACACGCTTGACCGCAAGCACCTTCTCGTCCTCCTTAAGGAAATGGGCGCCGACGGGTGAATCCGGAAAGAGAAACCAGATCACAACAGAGTCTAGCCACGAACATTTGAGCACTATCATAGATACATTGTAAACAAGCAGACGGACATGCTAGACTGATCGCGCCCAAGATGAGAAAGATGTATTTCCACCGAGCGATTGAAGGGTTCTCGATCTTCCCAATCTGAAAGGAAATAGAAACTGGTGAGACAGGGACGATTGGGCGAATTAGTTTTTATCGTCTTACACCATACGCGAGAAAGCCTCCGAAGATTCCCCCAGCCGTTGAACGAGTACCAGATCATGGAGCGGAGCGGCACTTCTGGCTGGGCATACCAGATGGCCGTCAAGAGTGTCAAGCCGGGGGTGACGATCGACTCGATGACGCCAAGGAAGAAGCTGTGATCTAGGTCAGAGTCTCGTTGCAGGTTTCTTGGCTGGATTGACCCACTAGGCCGCCAAGACTCCACCCCACGAGTTAGCGGCAGGTATGCTGCGAAGCAATAACGGTACTGAATGAGGACCACTGGCAGCTGCAGAATGCATGTCACTGACGCACCATAGTACGATGATGCCCCATATAGCGGTGGCTACAGTAGACCGATCAATGAAAGAACTCCAATTATAGTTTGAAATGACCGCGTACTGATAGCAAGGACCCTTCCGGAGTGGTAATGCTGGAGCAACCAACCTTGCGGATAATTCCCGATCAAATACCCAAAACTATCACTCATGTAAGTCTCAGCATCGCACAATATCTGACCAATAAACTCACTAGAAGGCTTCATGGCATTGAAAGGGGGTACAGTCAGTACGAGCGGTCAGCGATGGCTCTAGAACAGTCCCTTACCACTGGCAAACCAGTCGAATTGCTGGCCGGTAGCGCCGAGAGCCGTCCGCATGCCATACAGGTTTCCATAATTCAGCCTGAGAGCCTCCCAGTGATTAGTTATTCCATGGAGATAAGCACACGACATACGCAGTCTTGTCCACTTGTGGTAGGATTCATGGAAATGTATAAATATAGCAACAGATGGCGAACCGTTATCACGTACAGTAACTCAAGCCTTGTGAGATGCAGAGCTGAGGGAAACGGCGGGTGGTCAGAGGTGGCGCTCGACAAGCGTGACATCGGCCTTACCATGGGAAGGATCCACATGTCGACTTTGGATGCGATTCTACGAAACGGGCAATCCATCAACGTAAACGTTGCACTGCCACAAAAACCAGCACTTACCTGCGGTTCTCTGCCTTGCTCACACGCACGCCGGCCTCCTTGGCAGCCTCGAACTCGCTCAGTCCCACATTGCCCTCCTCGCTGATTACAGGGAGCGTGTCCACCGCGACCTTCTCCTCGTCCTCCTTCTTCAGTGACGCTGCAGACGCGAGCGTGCTCGTCGCGTCGGACATGCTGCGATCTGGACGGATAAGTAGGTGGGGTGCAAGAATGTGGCCCTCAGCACGGTGCCTCGATGCCGGCTGCCTAGGTTTAAATGCCTATGAGCACGAGTCGGCAGCGCGCGGCTGGAGCTCCGCTGTACCCTCGCCGCCTTGGCTGGTACCCGTATCGCGACGTGCAATCAAACCAAGGTACTGCATGCCGTTATCGCGGGGGCAATATTGCGGCAAGGGTGAGTATGATCGAGCTGACGGTGTACTATCTAAGGGGAAACTCATACTAGTGATTTCGATAAGAGGTGGGCGGGCATGTCCCTTCGCTTGGCACAGAAATACGATACAACTCTTCCATCGACGTCGAAGCTCTGTGTGCATTCGGACAATAGGCCATAATCGCTCCTCGGTGAGAACATGTTATATAGATCGAATATACGCGTCGAGCTGTCGAGGAATGATATAGGTCGCGACAGCGTCATCCACGTGATCGAGACACAAAGATTCAGAATCAAAATTGCACTGTTGCGCACACTCAGCTCCAAGTCAGCTCACATCGAAAACTAATCTCGCATTAAGTAATAACAGCCGAATGCTCAGTGCTAGACATGACCGACGGAATCCTCTCGTCATCGCCTTGCAAGCCTGGACTGGCACTAGTCATACTACCAAGCTTCCCAGTGTGCGCTGACGAGAAAGAAACTTTGGACTGATGTAGAATCGTCTCCAACAAAGGCCGACTGGTTATTTTGGTGCGCCTTGAGTGCGTAGGACTCGACATGGACTGTGTACTGTGAAATATTGCAAGCAGTGTGTCTATCGTGCTAAAGGGGACAGCAGCATACTATGCGTTGGCCTGATCATGTGTGCCCACCGGCTTTTTGCATTACATTCGAAGAAAGTAAACTCGCCGCGTACCTTATGAATATACACACAGCTTACGAATCTCCGCGACTTCACATTTCCTTCACATGCTTGAGAAACTGATGTCTGTCGTCGACAGGTGCCACCTTTCCTTGACGTCCGCCCGGGCCGTCGTGAGGTGGTTGCAGTCACGAGAAGGTTTATATTCGAACAGGTGAAGAAGTCGAGCGTCAGCTGCTATAACCTAATGTACTGATCGCTTTCAGAATGACCAGGAAAATCCGGCAAACGGGAACGGCGGGCCAGACTAGCCGTTTATGAGGACGAGTCGTTAGAATTTCCTATTATTGGGCCAGTGGGCGGCTCGATTCTGATCACCAGTTGGTGTGCACCGCGCTCCTTGGTACTTTCCCAGCCTCAGTGCATACACTCTCATATATCTCCACCTCCATGGTCCCAGCATTTCTTACCGCTGCGAACAGCTCTTGCGTCGCATGCGCACGCAGTAGCTATGCATCTGCTTTTTTCGTCCCTTCGATCTCTGCTTGCAATAACTTTCCTCTACCACTGTACCTCATCTTTCGCTCTCGAGCGCATCGCTTGCCAGACACCTACCTCAGACCCGCTCTCCGGCTGTCCCCAGAACTCACTGCTGGTCGGACCTACATCTTCTTCCTCCGTGACGCACTTCACCTCAATCCAAGCTGCCATCCTCAGTCTACCCAATGACACTACGCCATACACTATTCTCATTCTCCCCGGGACCTATATCGAACAGGTCAACATAACCCGCCCTGGTCCACTAACCCTCCTTGGCCAGACCTCATCCCCCCTCGACCAATCACGCAATGTTGTCACCGTCAGTTGGGCTGCCGTCGCAGGAACGGGAGACAACGCATATACTAGCACGTTGACCGTCTCCCCGACACTAAACGCGAGCCTTACCGGCTCAGGCCCAGATGGAAACAGCGTGCCGCCGGGGACACCGTTTGGGTGCACCGACTTTCGCGCATACAACATCGATTTTGTAAATGACTATGCGCCATATTCAGATACCCCTAGTCTTGCTCTGAGCGTAAGCTATGCCAACGCGGGATTCTACTATTGTGGATTTTATAGCTACCAGGACACCGTACGTCCCTTGATACTGTGTCTCTATTTTCGGGTTTACCATGTTTATTGACCAGCTGCGTTGTTTCAGATTTATATCGGGAAACTGGGAAACTCGTACATGTTCTCGAGCCTCATCGCTGGGCAGACGGACTTCTTGTACGGCTTCGGCACTCTCTGGGTGCAATCTTCTCAGCTCAGTCTGCGCGGCTGCGGGGGAGGTGTCACGGCGTGGAAGGGCACAAACACCACATTTCCTAATATGTATGGCGTTTACGTGCATGATTCGGAGGTGCATGCGGCGAACGAGAGCGTAGGGATGGAAATACGAGGAGAATGTGCACTTGGAAGACCATGGGTGCGTCTGCTCGTTGTTCGCCTTTCTCCTCTGAACATGGCCCTCGCTGCTATGGCTCGGGCATACAACCATATACTGACACGATGCTGCGTGCGCAGAATGCCCAGCACCGTTCCCTCTTCGCTCACACCTATCTCTCGCCTGTGATCCGCGCGTCGGGTTACATACCCTGGGGCGCCACTGATCCACGCATCGATTTCAATACCACCATGGCAGAGTATCAGACGTATGGTCCCGGCTTCAACTTGACAGGTCGGCTCAACGCTGGCACGGAGTTTAACCTTACTGAAGGACCGCTCACGGCCCATCCCCTGCTGACAGAGGAGGAATACGTCCTAGGAGGATATGACAGCGTGGAGACGGTGTTTCAGGATCAGGATGGGAAATTTGGATATACGGAGTGGATAGATAGGACGCCTTGGAGTTAGACTGAAGTCAACTATACATTTTGAAGTCGGATCCTTGGAGAGCTGGCATCATTGTCAAAACTATAAGTTGAACGCGGTCACATGCGCCGCGCGATCGGAAATGTTTGCAATCAACGCGCGACGCGCCCATCGAGATTCGAGCGCCCATCATACCTTTCTCATTTAGTCAGTCCCGCGGTCAAACCTTTATTCTATCTCCCATTTCATCTTTTGAGCGTATGCATAAGCAAGACCATAAGCCCGATATCGCAGATCGAGGTCATTTTATTTTCGGCTCATTAGAATGGCGACACGACCGTGAATTACAATTTATCGACACAGAAAACCCATACTAGACTGGAGCCTATCTACAGAAAGTATGTCACAGTCTCCACTCCAGATCCATACTTCAGCAAGGTGCGGCTCTCGACATCTGAAGGCAAGACGACGTCCCAACGCAGACAATAACTGCGTAGGTCAGTCATTAGGATGAAAACTAAATTTGCGATATTCCTGTAGCACGCCTCCAGAGTCGAGCTTACAATACAAACGTCAAGAACAACATATAGCATCATGCAATACAGCGTATCCTTAACGTGTTCGCCGCGCTAGTATCCTGCATCCTCTCTGTCTGTGCAGTTACCTAGTACTGCCTAGCATTCCAGTATTTCAACTTTCCGCACTCGCACACCATGGAAGACATCTCAGCCTACCTCATAAAAACCGCCTGCATCGCTTCGTCGTGTTCTTCGGGGGACATCACGGTCACTTTCACTTTCTGGCCCTGCGGGATCCCCCTATTCAGATACCCAGGGAGGGTCGATGCGTCCTTTCCGTTCGCGCCCGCCAGGCTCTGCGCGTTGAACCGCTGCTCCAGCAGGAGCCTCTTCACGTTTGCCTCCCAGTCAGGACCGAAGAGCAGGCGCAGGTTGTCGGGGGTGTCGAAGCCGAGGACGACGAGGCGGAAGAGGTACAGCACGAGGCCGCGGCCCGCGCCGAGGGGGTCGCCATCGAGAGGCAGTCCGGCGCGGGCGGCGAGGGCTTGCGCGGCAGTGTCGTTGGGAGCCTCCAGGGCGAGGTAGCGGATGGATGAATCGAGCACGGGGACCTGATAGTTGATTCTGGACATGTCTGAATCTGAATCTGACTTCTTTCTCTGTGGGAAGAGCGCGCGTTAGACACAGTCGGCATGAAAACATGTTTTCCGCGAACTGTGATGTGTTCCGTGTCCAACTGTGAATACACGCTGCGTACGAGAGGCGAGAAGAACAAAGGTGGGATGAAGAGGGACTGCGCGAATAAATAGGAGTCGGCGGTCACGATCACGTGCGTCGCGTCTAGTCCATATCGGACGCGTCGGGACTCGGGACACTTCTCCAGTTCGAGCCTAGAGTCAATAGGGATGACGACAACGATACTGCGCTGATAACACAGACAAGACACAGGGGTATCATATGTACAGTTCTCTTCTACACTTGAGAATACGTAGATAGCGATGTATCGTGAAGCTGAAAGTATGTATCCAAAAAGTGCGTATAGTATAGTATATCTCTCGTCCGCACCGCCCATTTTTCTCGCCTAGAATCCAAAATCCCACCCCACGCTCACCCCAACGGCCACCACCAGCGCCCACACCCACACCCCACTCACGCTGCGTACGCTCAGGGCACCATTCGCGCCTGGGGCGCCCGCGTCCACCCAATCCCGCCACGCCGCGTACATCTCCACGACGAACGCCTGCCCCTCGGGCGACGACCCGCCTTGGACGGACCAGTTTAGCGGGTCCACAACGGGCGTGAGCCACATCGCGGGCGAGAAGTGCGACAGGCCCGCACCCGCTGACGGCGCCGGGGGCGCCGGTGCGTAGGACGAGTGGCCCGAGGCGGACGCGGGGGCCGTGGTGGATGGGCTCACGCTGGAGGTCGGCGAGGACGCGTTGTAGGGTGTTGAGGATGCGGATGAATTGAACGGCGTCGACGAGCTCGTGGCTGCGGTGGCGCTGCTGCTACTACCGCTCGTGAACGTCGCCGTGCTCGCGGGCCCCGCACCGTTGCCTGACCCCCAAACACTCGCCTTCCCGGGCCCGCTCAGCGCCTCGCGGCAGCGCTCCGCGAGCGGGAGGTGCGTGTGCACGTCCGCGAGCAGCGCGAGGCGGTACACCGTCGACGCCAGCAGCGCCGTGCTCGACGCGTCCAGGAACGTCGACGTCTCGTTCGCGTAGTTGTGGAACAGCGACACGTTCGTTTGCTAGCGCGCAATCGCGGCAGGGTGCATCGCATCAGTTACCGTCTGCGGAACGGACAACGCGGATGCGGGGACGCACCAGATGCGCGTACATGCCGTCGTGGATCTCGCCCACCCAGCTCGCGAGGTCGCTCATCTCGCTCTTCATCGAGCTTGCCCACGGCGAGTGCTGCATCGTCGCCAGCACACGGAGCATGCCCGCTGCGGCCCAACCATTGCCTGTCGACCAGAAGCCCGGGTCCTGTCCCGACCCGAGCAGGATGTGCTGCCAGAGGCCTGCGTGGCTGTTGTACAGGTACGACCGATAGAGCTTGATCTGAGAGTGGAAGTCAGCGCTGCTGCAAGGTAGCCGAGACGAGACGGGACACACCTGCGTATATGCCTCCGTGAGGAGCGTCTGGTTCCCCGTCAGAACCGCGTAGTACGCAAGGAACGGCGGTACCATGTACACGCTGTCCGCCCTGGGCACGCACACGATCGTCAGCGGCAAGAGCGTCACGGACAGGAACACGACTCACCAAAGCTGCACCTGCTCGATCCGATGGCTGATCGCGCCGTCCGCAGTGCGCGGGACGACCGTGAGTGTGTACTGCAGCTGCTCCGTCGCCGCACGCGCATACGTCACCGCGCCGTCCACGCCCGCGAACGGCTCCGGTGCGCCCGTCCAATTCGCGAGCAGCACCGCCTGGCCGATCGACGCGGGATCCCCCGCTGCGCCGCCCGAGACGTTGACGATCGGCTGCGGGACGGACACGTTCGAGCGCGTGCGCAGGACGTCGTACGCGATCTGCAGGACGGGGCGAGGGCGGACGCGTTGTAGGGTGCGGTGTAGGGCGGGGCTGGCGGTGGGAGGGACGCCTTGAAGAAGACAGCAAAGGACGGCGCGTCGGACTCGGTCAGCGCCTCGCCCTCGGTGCCGAGTTCCCAGCTACGGGGAGGGATGGGTGAGTACTACAGAAGTAGGGAGCGGGAGACAGGACGACATGAATTTAAAATAGAATGTACATCCTGGTGTTGGCTCCCATCGGCTAGCGAGCTCATAAAGCTGGGAGCGCGCCAACACTCGTGCCTACTGCTCAGCTGTCTGCATATGCTGCCACTGTCAGGGGACGTATGATAACCAACGATGTCAGATCTCAACACCAAGTCTGCGTGCACACAGACATATCAGACCCATAGTCCTCATATGTGCACGGCGCGCTAAAACGGGTGAATCAACGCGACCCAGCGTCTGAGTTTCAGAACTCATAAAACGCGCCGAGGGCATGACACGGGTTTGTGACGCCCGGGTCAACCTGTGACCCGACCTGTGAATTACCTGTACGAATCACAGGTGGCCCGTACATGTTACCTGGGTCGGGTACGGGTATGGCTACCCTTGGAACGGGCAAAACCTAGGTTGACCTGTGATGGGTTTCGGAGACCAAGTTTGAGAGACGTCATGCCAATTCTGGCAGGGTGGACGTGCCAGGTGTCTCCGATGTCCATATATATCAGACTGCTCTCCACGTTTCACAAGAAAGCGAACTTTTCATGGAGATGCATGGACTTAGCTACGAGTGCCGCTTGTCTCCAGGAGTGACCAAGAATCACGGCGAGACCACCGGAATGTCCGTACGAGCGATCCGAAGCTGTGGGGGATTGAGGGAGAGCATTTGAAGACTTCCGGTGTCTTCAACACCTGGTTCTTCTCGGTCCCTTCCTCCCCCATTTGCCTGCGGGTAGTCCGCAGATATCTGCAATATACCTGCAGGTAGACCCGGATGTAGCTGCACGGGTACGGGTCGGGTACGGTCACAAGTCCCAACCCTCAATTACCTGCAGGTATTACCCACAAGCAACCCGGGTTAACCCGTGTCACATCTACGTTACGCGCCTGGCCTGACAAATAGGCATAACACTCCCGTCGGGTGAAAGGTCGAGACAGAAGGAAAGTGATACTAGAATCATGGGTTCGAGTAGGTCGCTCACAACAGAGCCGCCCGGTGGGCTGTGGCCAGCTAGTCCTAGCCTGATGTATACTGCAAACTCGCGCGCGGTATGCCCTGATGACATGCCACCATAGCAGCTACCATTCGCGCGGTCCATGCGTGCGACTGCCCCCCCTGCGTCCAAGTCAATAGCATCGCGTTATAGAAGTATGCCATCTGAGGCATAACGCTACAATCCCGAATTGAGACTCAACCACTCGCGATATCTCTGGCGGCATCCGCAAGCGATGCGCGGAGGCAGCCAGGATAGGATACCAAGTGGCGGTATACAGGATGAATGAGAGATCTGGGCTTTGAGGCTGCGAAGGACTTGGTATTGCTAGCTTCGAGAGATTCAACCATGTTTAGAGCACGAACATGGAATAACACCTTCCCGAGCTCGATCGAGAGACTGAGGGAGGAAAACGACGCGGAGGGAACTCACGTCTGTTGCGCGCCGAGCCAAAGTTCATCCTTGACGGCGTCGAGCTGGGCGGTTGACAAATTTTGGGCGCGTGCGGAGAGGGCGGCTGAGAGGAAGATAAGGTGGGCGAGGAGGGCACCCAGGAGCGATCGGGCACAGCGAGAGGGGAGCATAGAAGGGAGCGTGATAAAGAGGGATGGAGACAGAGGTGGACGTGTCGGACGGCGGGGACGGGCAGAAGACTTGCATGGCTGCTGCTTGGCATCGACACGTCCCGTCAAACACTCCAACAGGGCTGCTCAATTCTGCTCGCTCGGTGCGCGCTCGTCTGAGTACCTACCCGTTTTGGCCGTTTCCACTCGGCAGCCACGGCAAGCAGACCAGGTTGGGTCCTGGTATGGCTGAAGGTTTTCCTGACTGCAGGCTCGGTCAAAAAATTCGTAAAAGTCATTAGCGTTTTTGTACATGTATACATAGCCTGTACGAAAGGTTTGGGCACGAGAATAGCTCGCACATGTCAGGAAATAATACACCTACACCCTGTGCAGCGCAGGTGGCTGATGCAGCGCGCTCGGATTTAGCCGTGTTCGAACAGCCTAAACAAGGAGGTGCTTGAGTGAGCGCGCACCAAGCGAGCAGAATTGAGCAGCCCTAACAGCTGCCATCGCGTCGCTCCTAGAGCGGGCGGGCGTCTTCCCCATGCTAGACCACATTCGGGAGCACGTCACGCCTGACTTCAGATCGGCGATTGGCGCCAGCTGCTCCGCGTCCCCTGCGACTGCTGCTCATTCTAGGTTTCTCTTTCTTTTTTTCCTGGAATCCTCGTCTGCAGCCAAGTGCCAAGCATCTGTTGCATATGCCGATAGCTTTGCAACGCCTACGAGCCTCGGCTCCACAAACTCAACGTTAAGCGTTTGCCATGGAGAGACCCGGACTCGCCCCCGCTGATCGGGGCAGGTTAACATTACACGACGCACTCTAATTCGCGGCTCTCAGCTTCATTACGTAGTGTTCGGTCTGCAAATGTCAATGTCTGGTCTTCACTATCATTATGTCATGCCAGCACAGATGTAGTCTGATTCTTCTGGCAGTGCTACTCTCCAGGAGGAATTGTTTTATCTTACTGGTCTCAGTCGATCTGTCACGCCCAGGTTCTGGTTACAACCGAGAGCCATGCCTTTCCTTGTTGTCGACTGCGAAGTGGACAACTTTGCGGCACGATCCACTGGTACTTTTTTATGTGCGATTGTTTTGCTGTGGCCTCTATGTACTGCATATGGCGGTACATAGCCCCATGTCCACTCTCATGCGCTTACAGACTGTAGCAGGACCACATATGTCTGATAAGCCACTACAGTGTAGTCTCAAATCTTTGGTATTTTGGAACCATGTCAGTGACGGCGTGCCGTGCGGCGTCCCATGGAAGGCCCAGGAAGCGGTATTCCGAAGCTCATCGACAGATGACCGGCCTTCTATCAGTGTATTGTGGAGAGTCTATACGCCCTGCACTCGCAATCGTAGTGGTGTGTCTCGTCACCTTACTCGGATGTGCCGTCAGGTGAACGATGGCGAGAGTCGTATAGAGCCTCGAAGATGAGACGGATAAATCCCTCCTGTCTGACTCAGCTAATTTGCCAACAATTAGCCTTCTATAGGTCCTTGTGTCCGCTCTTTCGTCGCCCGATGATCATATGAGCTCCAGGATGAGTCTTCCATGCAAGCAGGGTGCTATCATGTGTCCTCAGTCTATATAATCCTCCACCGACTTCCACTCACTGGTAAGATTTGCCTCGTTCGTCTTACCGAGCATTCGTCTGCGATGGACGTCTCTGAGGAGAAGGTGCTCCCCGCGGATGTTTCGCAGCTCTCGTACGAAAACGGAGCCATCGAGGGCCGGCGCGTCTTGCGCAAGTTGGACTGGCGCCTGCTTCCGTTCGTGTCGGTTCTGTACCATCTCGCATTGAGAGCATTCCTATTGTGCTCAGGCGTGCAAAGTACTTGCTCGAAGCTCACAGAGACACGGACTAATGACTGTACTGACGGCTGAATCGAAGTCCGCTGGATGTTCTGTCCGTCAAGAAATCGAAAGTTGCCGTTCCCCCTTGTTCCCCCTCCCCACGCAACCGCCCCTTCCCTTCCCCGAACATCTGCTCCCCTCCCCTCCTCCCTGTAAATCTACCCCCTTCACCCCCCTCCCCTTGTTTCCTTGCAAACGGCCCTCTCGTTCGTCGCCGTCTCTTCCCTCTGCGCGCACTCTCTCACGGTGTGCAAACATCAACGGCCCAGCCTTCTCGAGGTGCACAGTCTGTCTGTTTCCTAACAGCTTCGATTCAGATCCCTGCAATCTGCTGTGACAGCTCTCATTAGAACAATGAAGCACCGAATACAGTGCCCGTCAGCTCACCGTCTTCCTCCGCTGTTCACACAAACGCACACAGCGCGTCGTCCAAACACCCGATCTCGCAAGTATAGACAACGGTGCCCACTCTCCATTCTCCTCCGTCCACCGAACATCACAATTTACCCATTTCGGGCTTTGCAGCAATCCTGCGCGCGGCCTTCCATTGTGACGGCTTATACAGATTGAGTCGGCCTCCCGCCCGCCGTCCGCTCCCTGCTGTAACTGTGATCCCGAGCTGCGAAATCCGTCTACGCGAATGGATGTGGACAGCGCGAGCATTTCGCAGGGGGCTGGCGACGGAGAGACCTCTGCGATGCGAAATTCCACCAGTCAGCTCACTCAGGGTATCAGACAACAGCAACATACCTCAAATCATTTTCCCGACCGACACTGTGCAAGCCCCAACCCAGGGCGCAGATCCTACACCACGCACCCTCAGTATTTGTAAAAATCGAATGTGATGCCTCTCACCGTTCTCAATACTTGCGTAAGTACCTGTCCCGCGCCGTCCACTGCACACATTTGTCCGTCTGTTCCGTCTAGTCCGGCACAGACACGAGGCAAGGTAATGTCGTCCGTTGCGATGCACGCCCTGTAGACAGAACCCATGCACTGACGAAAAAAAGAATGGTCAGTTTCCCAAATGAGAGTGCATGGATCAAGGCACTTGCCTCATCATGTCTTGCGCTCATGCAACGCCATGCTTCCCGTCCGGACGCGGATCCGAGTGTCGGTCATCCGTCCACTTCGTTGATTCCTATGCGAGGTCGGTGAACCTGTCGGACAGTCTTCGCTGACTGTGCTAGTAACCAGCCTGTGATCGTGGTACAGGCCGTACGTCCACCGTCCTGTACTTGCGGTCTGAGACCGTAGGGCTGATCGTCCACATCGACGAAATGCGGGGAGCGCGCCTGTCGTTCTCCTGAACAATGGACTGTATCGCATGCTGTCCAGCTCGATCGAGACTGTCCGGTCGCTGAATGGGGGACTCTGACGATGTGCGCAGTCTCATATGCATGATGTAAACACCACGAGGTCATCCTACGCTCCGAGTCAGCTCAGAGTCAGAGCAAATGAACATCAATAAAGACATACCTCCCTGCCTATCCAGGTCTGTGTGCGTCCATTCGATGAGCCACATGAATCTAAACTCGAAGTGAGTCCGGAAATCCTCAAGGAAACTCAAAAACACAGTACCTGCAACTTTGATCTCCGCCGTTCACAACTGACTGAAACTCTCATGAGACTAAACGATCTGCATACCCGTGACTGACAGGCCGAGGAGACTGGTCAAGCTAGGGTGGCGTCCGGTACAGCACTGCCCATAAGTTGGATGCCATGTCCGAGTTGCACCATCTACGAATCGTCCGGTGTGAGTCGTTCAGGGACGGTGCTTTGCTCAGAAACTGTCCATTCTGCTTGATCGTCCATTAGGTCACGGCGTGCCAGCAAAGGACTCGGAAGCTGCTCGCGCCCGGCTTCTGATGCATATTGGGAGAACTGGCGTAGGTGCTGTCTATGAATAGAGTCGAGACTGAGACACATGCGACGCGTCCACTGTCCAATCAGAACACGATCACGTGTAACCAAGCTTCTGCTTACCTTGAGCAATCACCGAGACTGGCTGGCTTCTCGCAGCGCATCCGTGCACATTTCAATCCTCACTGATTTATCACCTCAAGCTACAACAAGAGGCTATGGTCAGCTCAAGTTGCAAGAGGGGCATGACAGTCACTTACTAAATCTTGCTATCCCTGCATCGGAGTACCATGCATAGATCCTAGTACTAAGGAAGAAGCAACAATAATAATACTACAGTGTACGAGCATAATGGCGGACAGCAGGATAGGGGGGCACGGGCTGGATCGTGTTGCAGGTAAGTGGTCTTATGTATATCAAATTGGCGGAGAGAGAGCTCAGATCTTTTCACCTGTCTGATGCTCGGCGGCCCAGGCCTACGGGCTAGCCACCGCTATGCACAAAGCATCCAGTGAGCCGACGGTAACCACTGATGAAATTAGATTTTTGAATTTACTGTGTGAATTTTGCAACCGCCGACAAGCCATCAACCAATTCCCAGGCTGCATTTACGTTGATCTCAGCTTGGCATCCAGCACTTTTTTGCCGAAATTGATGTTTCACCTCATAATAGCAAATTCATAATCAACACGTGTTTCTGTTGCACTTGAGATTTCACATAGATCGGAAATTCCGCTGATAAGATTCTTGAAGGTTATCAGGAGTCAGGAGCATGCTGCGTGCATTGTGCAACAGTATTGTTCCATTGCACACAGCCATATTAGAATTTTGTTGCTGTATTTGGCACTGATATGCGCAAGTCACTGCTAATGTACACTGTGGACCGGGAAAAGTGTACTGAGCAAAGCCAAGATCTCCGAGTCATACTACATAGTCGACTGAGCTATCGGCTGCCGGGCATGTCCAAATTCCACTGAGCAATGCAAGTGGTATTGACAGTCAGGTTGTAGACAGGAGCAGGATGCCAGAAGGAACATGCTGCTGAGGCAGTAGTCGCAGTGAGAGTATTGAAGAACAATATTCATGAACTCGGAGGAGTAGGCCAAGTTTGCGCGAGAGCGATCAGCGTGATCTTGATCGGATACCTATCCTGACTTCAGCCACAGCAGACTCGGAAGGCCTCCGAGCTCGTCTGCTTTCTCCTCTGAGCACGGTGTTTCTTCGCAATCTGTGCAGCAATATGTCGATAATATGTTCTTGTACTGATTCATCTCGGCTGTGAAGTTAACTACTGCCCATCCAGCCTGAGGTGATTGTGACCGGCGATTCATTTCTCTTTACTCGAAGTTGCGCCGACTCGGACATGCACATCTCAAAGCCCGGACCAATTACTAAGTGTATGATCATGCCCTGCCTTAGATCGTCTTAGATCTCGCTTTCACCTGCGTTCTTCCTGGTTTTGCTCATCGCAACATTTGGAAGAAGCGAAGGATATTTCTGTCTTCAAGTTGATGCGAGATATTTCACATAGGCAGCGTTCGGCATCTTTTGCCAGAGTCTCGCGGACCAATGAAGGCGCATGCAAACCCCTCCGAAGCCCGGGGGCTGGGCCGTTTCGTGCGTTAGGTATCCTCGGAGATGTACGAGGAGTGCACATAAATATCTATACAAAGTGTATGTATTCCGTCGCAAACTCTATCGTTTGCCATTGCATTGACTGGCTTTGATACTCCTACAGACTTTGAATACCACAGTAGACGACTTAGTAATATACGATTCAAACTGACGAAGACGCATCAGTAATCGAACACAACGTTGTAGTAAGGATTCGCAGTGTCTGAACTTGCGAGGAATGCAGCACCGAGAGAAGAACGCGCAAGAGAAGCACTAGTAGCTACGCTTAGTCCGTCTGCTTTGCGGTCAGCGCTCGATCGTCATGTCGATGGCTCTTCCGTGTTTCGATCGTTGGTACGTACTCCTCCGAATCTCCAGGCTTCCGATAGCCGCTGTCTGTCCTCTCGGACGTACGGATCGTTCTCCGTTCCGATGGGAATGGCTGGCTCGGGCTTCGGTTTGGAAGGTTCTTATGAACTCGGTAGTCCGTCCTGTCAGTGGTGACGGCAGCAGAAGCTTTCAAGTCCGTCACAGGTAGGCAGGTACGTTCGTTCACATGCTTGAACGAGGTTGTTTCTCATTTCTGTCCGGTAGCTCATTCATACAGTGGGCTGCTGTCTGTATCACATCTTATTTTGCTGACCAGACCACTGTGAGGACGACACCAATCGTCTCCGTAGCTTGCAAGCTGTCGGACAACCTTGAAAGCAAATGTTCGGCGGACCGCGGACACGCATATTTCGCGTAAGGATTCTCGGCATGTGCTGGCGAGTGCTGGGCAGGCGTTGCGTAAGGCGGCGTATCGCTTGGATGCTACCATTACGACGCCCGCCCCGTTGTAAGAATGTTCGCCCGTTTACGAACTTAGTGCATCAAATACCGTACATGTTGGCAGCGCGGTATGCCGTCCACTGATGTAATTACGCAGGTTGTGGGCCGGACAGATTGGGCGACGACATGCGCGCGGCCCTCCCATTGGAGTCGGAACTTGAAGTAGAGGAACACGGAACGGGAAACACGTTCACCGTATCCGAAATGGTAAGCTCTACACCTCCGGTTCGGTCTTGCAAATGCTGACCAGCGCTGCTCCCCTATGGAACGTAGGACCTGCACCGCTGCATTCCTATGTGCTCTGTGTGCAGCGCGAGAATGAGCATATTCCGTTATGTTGTCCTCCTGACTGTCCTCCTTCCCAGAAGACGGTTGACAATGCCACTCTCCCATGCAACGAACAACTTCGCAATATGATCGATGATGCGTGCGAATACGCGCGCGGGCGTTTCACGGCGAACTTCGCCTTCTTCTGACACAGAGGCGACGTCCGAACACTTGGCGTTGAATTCAAGACTGAAGCGGTTGCTGGGTACGTACGACGGTAGGGCTACGACACATGGATTCCGGCGCAGACAGGGAGGCCGAAGTGGGGAATGGGGAGGGTATGGCGTGAGAAGGAGAGATTGGAGGAGGATATAAGCTGGGGGAGCTGTTGAGTGACGGTCAGTATCATGTCCTTCCTCCTTTCTCTCTTACCACCCCTCCCCTTTCTGCCCCTCGACGGAGCATCTCCACTCTCCGTCTCTTTTCCATTCACATTCCTTGTTCGCCGCCCCTTCCATTGCACTTCCGTCTCTTGGGAGCACGTCAGTCGACGGTCACGGTTCGTCATTGTTTTGTTCTCATTGTGCTGACATAGTGGTTTAGCTGGCTGTTCATGCCTGCACGACGGACGCCGAACGTGCAATGCACGCTGACGACGCGTCGGTCAGGCATCACGTTCGATTCTTCCCAACATCTTCTAACACCTCAAACGCCGCAACGACACCGGACGATCCTCACAGCACCGGTACGCAATCACGAGCATTGGCTATCTGCGTGATGCGCCGATCGGGTTAGCCGTCCTGGGTGGTGCGTAGCCCCTTGTCGGGATCTGGCAGAACTCGCCTAAATCTGATGCCCTTAGCTAGTGATTATACCCAATCCGTACAGACTTGCACATCCCGCGTGGCGCGACGGACGTTATAAGCCTGCTGAGCGAATGTATGTATAAGCTCGAATATCTGCTGTGAGCTTGTTGATGCTGACCAATGAAGCTGGAGTCTATCTACATGTAAACCGAATATGCCCGCATCTGCATGCAACGGCGTTGGGACGGATCGGCGCGTACGGTATGTGTGTTTATTCGATATCTCATATGTTCGAATGACTAATGGGTGTCCTTTGTTCCAGAATGGAAACCATACCTCTCGAAGTCAATCCGTGCGGAATGTAGCCTGAGACGCTATGTTGGCTGCGCATCGTCTGCGCCCGTGAATAAAGCGATTGCCGTGACGAGTCGGGCGCACTGGTTCGGATGAGATTGAAGAAAGAATGATGGACGGCGATTGCAGGTGGCAGAAGTGAGTATCACTCCAGCACGTCGAGCGAAGGCGGTTCGCCTCGCCTGAGTACGAACGGCGCGTGTAAGCTCGAATTCGGCTTACATTTTGAATACTCGTGGCTGATCATGTCGAACAGATATATTCCGACTGGTTTACTCATGTAGTTTACATGACAGGTACGTAATGGCGCCGCGGACATCCGTGCTCGCAGTGTGCGCATTGTCTCTGCGCGAGACGTCGAGAGCAGCCCCCGCTTTCGACAAGCGCGTTCAGCACGGGGTGGACGTCTGTCCGCACAGGCCCGCCGCGACTCTGCCGTCCGACATGAGCCTCTGCACCCTGTAAGTGGACGACAGCGCGGACGGCGTCCGTCTGTTGCCGGGCAACACGCCATTCACCCACGCCACGAGTAGTCAGCTGAGAGAGAAAGTAGATATAAGATACGTACCGTTCTCTAGCCGGACTCAGGCGGACACCCGCTCGCTGTCTGGATCGTGCAGCAGCGAGCGCGCTCGCTCCCAGAGAAGCAAGCGCACTATGCCTCGTTCGACGAGGGCATGCGCGTCGATGCGCTCCGCAGGTGCAGCGTCCGTAACTCGGATAAGACGCTTGATTGGCCGTGTAGAGGCCGTACGGGAGTTGAGTCGCTTCGGACGGATACACGTGAGCCGTCCTCCCTCCGACTTGTTCCCATATACGAACTATGCCGGACGATGCCCGGTAAACGACATCCCTGCGCTCGCAGTCTGGATCATCCAGTGGACGACGGCTCGACCGTCGTGAGTGCCCTGTGCGCGCTCTGTCAGAAGAGTTCGGACCAGCACCTTGTCCGCCGGACGAGAACGCACGGTCCCTCGCGCCGTCGACACAACACTGGATCACGCTCTGGTTCTGGAATGGACGGGCGTCACCCGACAGATGATGCCCAGCCCCCAGTCCACAGCGGACAGCGTGTGATCTCTGAATGAACGCCTTCCGACACCAGGGCGAGACGCGCTGTTCGCGAACGGTAGGGCGGGCATCCGTACCTACGTAAGAGAGAGGTCCGTCGAGTATGCGGACGAGTTGAACGGCGTCGATGAGGGGGCGACGCTCGACGTGGAGACATTTGACGAGCCCGTTGCGCTCGCACTGCTGCTGCTACTACCGCTCTGCGTGTGCACGTCCGCGAGCAGCGCGAGGCGGTACACCGTCGACGCCAGCAGCGCCGTGCTCGACGCGTCCAGGAACGTCGACGTCTCGTTCGCGTAGTTGTGGAACAGCGACACGTTCGTTTGCTGCCGCGCAGAGAGAGAGAGCATCGCGTTAGTTGCTGCCTGCACGAACGACGACCGGGGTAAGGGGACACACCAGTTGCGCGTACATGCCATCGTGGATCTCGCCCACCCAGCTCGCGAGGTCGCTCATCTCGCTCTTCATCGAGCTTGCCCACGGCGAGTGCTGCATCGTCGCGAGCACCCGCAGCATCCCTGCTGCCGCCCACCCGTTGCCCGTCGACCAGAAGCCCGGATCCTGCCCCGACCCGAGCAGGATGTGTTGCCAGAGGCCCGCTTGGCTATTGTAGAGGTACGACCGGTAGAGCTTGATCTATGCGTGGAAGTCAGCGCTGCTGCAACGCAACCAAGCCGAGCCGGGACACACCTGCGTATATGCCTCCGTGAGGAGCGTCTGGTTCCCCGTGAGCACCGCGTAGTATGCGAGGAACGGTGGCACCATGCACACGAGGATATCACCTACTCTCGCTGGGTTGAGTGCGTTGCGCTGGATTTCGGAATTCACCGGCAGAACAGTTCGCAGCGAGCGTGACGGCGCGCTCTGCTGCATAGACTGACCTGAATTTCAGTCAATTGCCATATCTCACGCGTCCATCCATCCTCCCCCGGCTCTCGCTGCATGTGCGTACTTCTGGCACGCGCGAAGCATGGAGGCAGCCATGAACAGGCGCGGGTCAGAGTCCGTTGGAGCCCAACGCATTTCAGCACAAGTAGCGCAGGGAGGTGAATATGATTTATCCCTCCCCATTTCCCTGAATGTATCTCGTTGTGGATAGGGGTTCTCCGCTGCCCTGGGGGTTGGCAACCGAGAGTCTCCTCGTGAGTTGAGTTGCATAAACTCGACAACCTGTAAGCAAATGGCCTGCATCTTTCAGCACGGCCTTTGAAGACCCAGCTGGCTTGCGGAAGGGACGAGCAAGACAGTCCAGAGATCGCACGCTCAGCAATGAGCATGGAGGACCAAGGAGAGTGCCAGTGCACGACAGGACCTCGGGGGCTAACCCTGGTGACGACGACGGTCGGTAGTAGGACCGTGACAGTCGCAAGGCCGGTGAGCGCGACCTGCAACTTCAGCACTTGACCGTTTGATACTGGCGTCCAACATAACACGAACAGAAAAGATAGAGAGAAAGGGGAGACGATCGCTCACGTCTGTTGTGCGCCGAGCCAGAGTTCATCCTTGACGGCGTCGAGCTGGGCGGTTGTCAGGTTCTGGGCGCGTGCGGGGAGGACTGCGGGGAGGAAGATAAGGTGGGCGAGGAGGGTGCCCAGGAGCGATCGGGCACGGCGAGAGGAGAGCATAGCAGAGAGCGTGGAGGGAGACAAAGGCGGACGAGTGGGAGCGATGCTGGATGAGGGCTATGAGAAGACGGCGGGGACGGGCAGAAGACCTTCATGGCAGCTGCTTGGCATCGACACGTCCAGTCCAGACACTCCAACAGCTGCCATCGCGTCGCTCCTACAGCGGGCGGGCGTCTTCCCCACGCTAGGCCACATCGGGAGCACGTCACGCCTGACTTCAGATCGGCGATTGGCGCCAGCTGCTCCGCGTCTGCGACTGCTGCTCATTCTAGGTTTCTCTTTCTTTTTTTCCTGGAATCCTCGTCTGCAGCCAAGTTCCAAGCATCTGTTGCATATGCCGATAGCTTTGCAACGCTTACGAGCCTCGGCTCCACAAACTCAACGTTAAGCGTTTGCCATGGAGGGACCCGGACCCGCCCCGCTGATCGGGGCAGGTTAACATTACACGACGCACTCTAATTCGCGGCTCTCAGCTTCATTACGTAGTGTTCGGTCTGCAAATGTCAATGTCTGGTCTTCACTACCATTATGTCATGCCAACACAGATGTAGTCTGATTCTTCTGGCAGTGCTACTCTCCAGGAGGAATTGTTTTATCTTACTGGTCTCAGTCGATCTGTCACGCCCAGGTTCTGGTTACAACCGAGAGCCATGCCTTTCCTTGTTGTACATAAGACTTCCATCGACTGCGAAGTGGACAACTTTGCGGCACGATCCACTGGTACTTTTTTATGTGCGATTGTTTTGCTGTGGCCTCTATGTACTGCATATGGCGGTACATAGCCCCATGTCCACTCTCATGCGCTTACAGACTGTAGCAGGACCACATATGTCTGATAAGCCACTACAGTGTAGTCTCAAATCTTTGGTATTTTGGAACCATGTCAGTGACGGCGTGCCGTGCGGCGTCCCATGGAAGGCCCAGGAAGCGGTATTCCGAAGCTCATCGACAGATGACCGGCCTTCTATCAGTGTATTGTGGAGAGTCTATACGCCCTGCACTCGCAATCGTAGTGGTGTGTCTCGTCACCTTACTCGGATGTGCCGTCAGGTGAACGATGGCGAGAGTCGTATAGAGCCTCGAAGATGAGACGGATAAATCCCTCCTGTCTGACTCAGCTAATTTGCCAACAATTAGCCTTCTATAGGTCCTTGTGTCCGCTCTTTCGTCGCCCGATGATCATATGAGCTCCAGGATGAGTCTTCCATGCAAGCAGGGTGCTATCATGTGTCCTCAGTCTATATAATCCTCCACCGACTTCCACTCACTGGTAAGATTTGCCTCGTTCGTCTTACCGAGCATTCGTCTGCGATGGACGTCTCTGAGGAGAAGGTGCTCCCCGCGGATGTTTCGCAGCTCTCGTACGAAACGGAGCCATCGAGGGCCGGCGCGTCTTGCGCAAGTTGGACTGGCGCCTGCTTCCGTTCGTGTCGGTTCTGTACCATCTCGCATTGAGAGCATTCCTATTGTGCTCAGGCGTGCAAAGTACTTGCTCGAAGCTCACAGAGACACGGACTAATGACTGTACTGACGGCTGAATCGAAGTCCGCTGGATGTTCTGTCCGTCAAGAAATCGAAAGTTGCCGTTCCCCCTTGTTCCCCCTCCCCACGCAACCGCCCCTTCCCTTCCCCGAACATCTGCTCCCCTCCCCTCCTCCCTGTAAATCTACCCCCTTCACCCCCCTCCCCTTGTTTCCTTGCAAACGGCCCTCTCGTTCGTCGCCGTCTCTTCCCTCTGCGCGCACTCTCTCACGGTGTGCAAACATCAACGGCCCAGCCTTCTCGAGGTGCACAGTCTGTCTGTTTCCTAACAGCTTCGATTCAGATCCCTGCAATCTGCTGTGACAGCTCTCATTAGAACAATGAAGCACCGAATACAGTGCCCGTCAGCTCACCGTCTTCCTCCGCTGTTCACACAAACGCACACAGCGCGTCGTCCAAACACCCGATCTCGCAAGTATAGACAACGGTGCCCACTCTCCATTCTCCTCCGTCCACCGAACATCACAATTTACCCATTTCGGGCTTTGCAGCAATCCTGCGCGCGGCCTTCCATTGTGACGGCTTATACAGATTGAGTCGGCCTCCCGCCCGCCGTCCGCTCCCTGCTGTAACTGTGATCCCGAGCTGCGAAATCCGTCTACGCGAATGGATGTGGACAGCGCGAGCATTTCGCAGGGGGCTGGCGACGGAGAGACCTCTGCGATGCGAAATTCCACCAGTCAGCTCACTCAGGGTATCAGACAACAGCAACATACCTCAAATCATTTTCCCGACCGACACTGTGCAAGCCCCAACCCAGGGCGCAGATCCTACACCACGCACCCTCAGTATTTGTAAAAATCGAATGTGATGCCTCTCACCGTTCTCAATACTTGCGTAAGTACCTGTCCCGCGCCGTCCACTGCACACATTTGTCCGTCTGTTCCGTCTAGTCCGGCACAGACACGAGGCAAGGTAATGTCGTCCGTTGCGATGCACGCCCTGTAGACAGAACCCATGCACTGACGAAAAAAAGAATGGTCAGTTTCCCAAATGAGAGTGCATGGATCAAGGCACTTGCCTCATCATGTCTTGCGCTCATGCAACGCCATGCTTCCCGTCCGGACGCGGATCCGAGTGTCGGTCATCCGTCCACTTCGTTGATTCCTATGCGAGGTCGGTGAACCTGTCGGACAGTCTTCGCTGACTGTGCTAGTAACCAGCCTGTGATCGTGGTACAGGCCGTACGTCCACCGTCCTGTACTTGCGGTCTGAGACCGTAGGGCTGATCGTCCACATCGACGAAATGCGGGGAGCGCGCCTGTCGTTCTCCTGAACAATGGACTGTATCGCATGCTGTCCAGCTCGATCGAGACTGTCCGGTCGCTGAATGGGGGACTCTGACGATGTGCGCAGTCTCATATGCATGATGTAAACACCACGAGGTCATCCTACGCTCCGAGTCAGCTCAGAGTCAGAGCAAATGAACATCAATAAAGACATACCTCCCTGCCTATCCAGGTCTGTGTGCGTCCATTCGATGAGCCACATGAATCTAAACTCGAAGTGAGTCCGGAAATCCTCAAGGAAACTCAAAAACACAGTACCTGCAACTTTGATCTCCGCCGTTCACAACTGACTGAAACTCTCATGAGACTAAACGATCTGCATACCCGTGACTGACAGGCCGAGGAGACTGGTCAAGCTAGGGTGGCGTCCGGTACAGCACTGCCCATAAGTTGGATGCCATGTCCGAGTTGCACCATCTACGAATCGTCCGGTGTGAGTCGTTCAGGGGACGGTGCTTTGCTCAGAAACTGTCCATTCTGCTTGATCGTCCATTAGGTCACGGCGTGCCAGCAAAGGACTCGGAAGCTGCTCGCGCCCGGCTTCTGATGCATATTGGGAGAACTGGCGTAGGTGCTGTCTATGAATAGAGTCGAGACTGAGACACATGCGACGCGTCCACTGTCCAATCAGAACACGATCACGTGTAACCAAGCTTCTGCTTACCTTGAGCAATCACCGAGACTGGCTGGCTTCTCGCAGCGCATCCGTGCACATTTCAATCCTCACTGATTTATCACCTCAAGCTACAACAAGAGGCTATGGTCAGCTCAAGTTGCAAGAGGGGCATGACAGTCACTTACTAAATCTTGCTATCCCTGCATCGGAGTACCATGCATAGATCCTAGTACTAAGGAAGAAGCAACAATAATAATACTACAGTGTACGAGCATAATGGCGGACAGCAGGATAGGGGGGCACGGGCTGGATCGTGTTGCAGGTAAGTGGTCTTATGTATATCAAATTGGCGGAGAGAGAGCTCAGATCTTTTCACCTGTCTGATGCTCGGCGGCCCAGGCCTACGGGCTAGCCACCGCTATGCACAAAGCATCCAGTGAGCCGACGGTAACCACTGATGAAATTAGATTTTTGAATTTACTGTGTGAATTTTGCAACCGCCGACAAGCCATCAACCAATTCCCAGGCTGCATTTACGTTGATCTCAGCTTGGCATCCAGCACTTTTTTGCCGAAATTGATGTTTCACCTCATAATAGCAAATTCATAATCAACACGTGTTTCTGTTGCACTTGAGATTTCACATAGATCGGAAATTCCGCTGATAAGATTCTTGAAGGTTATCAGGAGTCAGGAGCATGCTGCGTGCATTGTGCAACAGTATTGTTCCATTGCACACAGCCATATTAGAATTTTGTTGCTGTATTTGGCACTGATATGCGCAAGTCACTGCTAATGTACACTGTGGACCGGGAAAAGTGTACTGAGCAAAGCCAAGATCTCCGAGTCATACTACATAGTCGACTGAGCTATCGGCTGCCGGGCATGTCCAAATTCCACTGAGCAATGCAAGTGGTATTGACAGTCAGGTTGTAGACAGGAGCAGGATGCCAGAAGGAACATGCTGCTGAGGCAGTAGTCGCAGTGAGAGTATTGAAGAACAATATTCATGAACTCGGAGGAGTAGGCCAAGTTTGCGCGAGAGCGATCAGCGTGATCTTGATCGGATACCTATCCTGACTTCAGCCACAGCAGACTCGGAAGGCCTCCGAGCTCGTCTGCTTTCTCCTCTGAGCACGGTGTTTCTTCGCAATCTGTGCAGCAATATGTCGATAATATGTTCTTGTACTGATTCATCTCGGCTGTGAAGTTAACTACTGCCCATCCAGCCTGAGGTGATTGTGACCGGCGATTCATTTCTCTTTACTCGAAGTTGCGCCGACTCGGACATGCACATCTCAAAGCCCGGACCAATTACTAAGTGTATGATCATGCCCTGCCTTAGATCGTCTTAGATCTCGCTTTCACCTGCGTTCTTCCTGGTTTTGCTCATCGCAACATTTGGAAGAAGCGAAGGATATTTCTGTCTTCAAGTTGATGCGAGATATTTCACATAGGCAGCGTTCGGCATCTTTTGCCAGAGTCTCGCGGACCAATGAAGGCGCATGCAAACCCCTCCGAAGCCCGGGGGCTGGGCCGTTTCGTGCGTTAGGTATCCTCGGAGATGTACGAGGGGAGTGCACATAAATATCTATACAAAGTGTATGTATTCCGTCGCAAACTCTATCGTTTGCCATTGCATTGACTGGCTTTGATACTCCTACAGACTTTGAATACCACAGTAGACGACTTAGTAATATACGATTCAAACTGACGAAGACGCATCAGTAATCGAACACAACGTTGTAGTAAGGATTCGCAGTGTCTGAACTTGCGAGGAATGCAGCACCGAGAGAAGAACGCGCAAGAGAAGCACTAGTAGCTACGCTTAGTCCGTCTGCTTTGCGGTCAGCGCTCGATCGTCATGTCGATGGCTCTTCCGTGTTTCGATCGTTGGTACGTACTCCTCCGAATCTCCAGGCTTCCGATAGCCGCTGTCTGTCCTCTCGGACGTACGGATCGTTCTCCGTTCCGATGGGAATGGCTGGCTCGGGCTTCGGTTTGGAAGGTTCTTATGAACTCGGTAGTCCGTCCTGTCAGTGGTGACGGCAGCAGAAGCTTTCAAGTCCGTCACAGGTAGGCAGGTACGTTCGTTCACATGCTTGAACGAGGTTGTTTCTCATTTCTGTCCGGTAGCTCATTCATACAGTGGGCTGCTGTCTGTATCACATCTTATTTTGCTGACCAGACCACTGTGAGGACGACACCAATCGTCTCCGTAGCTTGCAAGCTGTCGGACAACCTTGAAAGCAAATGTTCGGCGGACCGCGGACACGCATATTTCGCGTAAGGATTCTCGGCATGTGCTGGCGAGTGCTGGGCAGGCGTTGCGTAAGGCGGCGTATCGCTTGGATGCTACCATTACGACGCCCGCCCCGTCGTAAGAATGTTCGCCCGTTTACGAACTTAGTGCATCAAATACCGTACATGTTGGCAGCGCGGTATGCCGTCCACTGATGTAATTACGCAGGTTGTGGGCCGGACAGATTGGGCGACGACATGCGCGCGGCCCTCCCATTGGAGTCGGAACTTGAAGTAGAGGAACACGGAACGGGAAACACGTTCACCGTATCCGAAATGGTAAGCTCTACACCTCCGGTTCGGTCTTGCAAATGCTGACCAGCGCTGCTCCCCTATGGAACGTAGGACCTGCACCGCTGCATTCCTATGTGCTCTGTGTGCAGCGCGAGAATGAGCATATTCCGTTATGTTGTCCTCCTGACTGTCCTCCTTCCCAGAAGACGGTTGACAATGCCACTCTCCCATGCAACGAACAACTTCGCAATATGATCGATGATGCGTGCGAATACGCGCGCGGGCGTTTCACGGCGAACTTCGCCTTCTTCTGACACAGAGGCGACGTCCGAACACTTGGCGTTGAATTCAAGACTGAAGCGGTTGCTGGGTACGTACGACGGTAGGGCTACGACACATGGATTCCGGCGCAGACAGGGAGGCCGAAGTGGGGAATGGGGAGGGTATGGCGTGAGAAGGAGAGATTGGAGGAGGATATAAGCTGGGGGAGCTGTTGAGTGACGGTCAGTATCATGTCCTTCCTCCTTTCTCTCTTACCACCCCTCCCCTTTCTGCCCCTCGACGGAGCATCTCCACTCTCCGTCTCTTTTCCATTCACATTCCTTGTTCGCCGCCCCTTCCATTGCACTTCCGTCTCTTGGGAGCACGTCAGTCGACGGTCACGGTTCGTCATTGTTTTGTTCTCATTGTGCTGACATAGTGGTTTAGCTGGCTGTTCATGCCTGCACGACGGACGCCGAACGTGCAATGCACGCTGACGACGCGTCGGTCAGGCATCACGTTCGATTCTTCCCAACATCTTCTAACACCTCAAACGCCGCAACGACACCGGACGATCCTCACAGCACCGGTACGCAATCACGAGCATTGGCTATCTGCGTGATGCGCCGATCGGGTTAGCCGTCCTGGGTGGTGCGTAGCCCCTTGTCGGGATCTGGCAGAACTCGCCTAAATCTGATGCCCTTAGCTAGTGATTATACCCAATCCGTACAGACTTGCACATCCCGCGTGGCGCGACGGACGTTATAAGCCTGCTGAGCGAATGTATGTATAAGCTCGAATATCTGCTGTGAGCTTGTTGATGCTGACCAATGAAGCTGGAGTCTATCTACATGTAAACCGAATATGCCCGCATCTGCATGCAACGGCGTTGGGACGGATCGGCGCGTACGGTATGTGTGTTTATTCGATATCTCATATGTTCGAATGACTAATGGGTGTCCTTTGTTCCAGAATGGAAACCATACCTCTCGAAGTCAATCCGTGCGGAATGTAGCCTGAGACGCTATGTTGGCTGCGCATCGTCTGCGCCCGTGAATAAAGCGATTGCCGTGACGAGTCGGGCGCACTGGTTCGGATGAGATTGAAGAAAGAATGATGGACGGCGATTGCAGGTGGCAGAAGTGAGTATCACTCCAGCACGTCGAGCGAAGGCGGTTCGCCTCGCCTGAGTACGAACGGCGCGTGTAAGCTCGAATTCGGCTTACATTTTGAATACTCGTGGCTGATCATGTCGAACAGATATATTCCGACTGGTTTACTCATGTAGTTTACATGACAGGTACGTAATGGCGCCGCGGACATCCGTGCTCGCAGTGTGCGCATTGTCTCTGCGCGAGACGTCGAGAGCAGCCCCCCGCTTTCGACAAGCGCGTTCAGCACGGGGGTGGACGTCTGTCCGCACAGGCCCGCCGCGACTCTGCCGTCCGACATGAGCCTCTGCACCCTGTAAGTGGACGACAGCGCGGACGGCGTCCGTCTGTTGCCGGGCAACACGCCATTCACCCACGCCACGAGTAGTCAGCTGAGAGAGAAAGTAGATATAAGATACGTACCGTTCTCTAGCCGGACTCAGGCGGACACCCGCTCGCTGTCTGGATCGTGCAGCAGCGAGCGCGCTCGCTCCCAGAGAAGCAAGCGCACTATGCCTCGTTCGACGAGGGCATGCGCGTCGATGCGCTCCGCAGGCGCAGCGTCCGTAACTCGGATAAGACGCTTGATTGGCCGTGTAGAGGCCGTACGGGAGTTGAGTCGCTTCGGACGGATACACGTGAGCCGTCCTCCCTCCGACTTGTTCCCATATACGAACTATGCCGGACGATGCCCGGTAAACGACATCCCTGCGCTCGCAGTCTGGATCATCCAGTGGACGACGGCTCGACCGTCGTGAGTGCCCTGTGCGCGCTCTGTCAGAAGAGTTCGGACCAGCACCTTGTCCGCCGGACGAGAACGCACGGTCCCTCGCGCCGTCGACACAACACTGGATCACGCTCTGGTTCTGGAATGGACGGGCGTCACCCGACAGATGATGCCCAGCCCCCAGTCCACAGCGGACAGCGTGTGATCTCTGAATGAACGCCTTCCGACACCAGGGCGAGACGCGCTGTTCGCGAACGGTAGGGCGGGCATCCGTACCTACGTAAGAGAGAGGTCCGTCGAGTATGCGGACGAGTTGAACGGCGTCGATGAGGGGGCGACGCTCGACGTGGAGACATTTGACGAGCCCGTTGCGCTCGCACTGCTGCTGCTACTACCGCTCTGCGTGTGCACGTCCGCGAGCAGCGCGAGGCGGTACACCGTCGACGCCAGCAGCGCCGTGCTCGACGCGTCCAGGAACGTCGACGTCTCGTTCGCGTAGTTGTGGAACAGCGACACGTTCGTTTGCTGCCGCGCAGAGAGAGAGAGCATCGCGTTAGTTGCTGCCTGCACGAACGACGACCGGGGTAAGGGGACACACCAGTTGCGCGTACATGCCATCGTGGATCTCGCCCACCCAGCTCGCGAGGTCGCTCATCTCGCTCTTCATCGAGCTTGCCCACGGCGAGTGCTGCATCGTCGCGAGCACCCGCAGCATCCCTGCTGCCGCCCACCCGTTGCCCGTCGACCAGAAGCCCGGATCCTGCCCCGACCCGAGCAGGATGTGTTGCCAGAGGCCCGCTTGGCTATTGTAGAGGTACGACCGGTAGAGCTTGATCTATGCGTGGAAGTCAGCGCTGCTGCAACGCAACCAAGCCGAGCCGGGACACACCTGCGTATATGCCTCCGTGAGGAGCGTCTGGTTCCCCGTGAGCACCGCGTAGTATGCGAGGAACGGTGGCACCATGCACACGAGGATATCACCTACTCTCGCTGGGTTGAGTGCGTTGCGCTGGATTTCGGAATTCACCGGCAGAACAGTTCGCAGCGAGCGTGACGGCGCGCTCTGCTGCATAGACTGACCTGAATTTCAGTCAATTGCCATATCTCACGCGTCCATCCATCCTCCCCCGGCTCTCGCGCTGCATGTGCGTACTTCTGGCACGCGCGAAGCATGGAGGCAGCCATGAACAGGCGCGGGTCAGAGTCCGTTGGAGCCCAACGCATTTCAGCACAAGTAGCGCAGGGGAGGTGAATATGATTTATCCCTCCCCATTTCCCTGAATGTATCTCGTTGTGGATAGGGGGTTCTCCGCTGCCCTGGGGGTTGGCAACCGAGAGTCTCCTCGTGAGTTGAGTTGCATAAACTCGACAACCTGTAAGCAAATGGCCTGCATCTTTCAGCACGGCCTTTGAAGACCCAGCTGGCTTGCGGAAGGGACGAGCAAGACAGTCCAGAGATCGCACGCTCAGCAATGAGCATGGAGGACCAAGGAGAGTGCCAGTGCACGACAGGACCTCGGGGGCTAACCCTGGTGACGACGACGGTCGGTAGTAGGACCGTGACAGTCGCAAGGCCGGTGAGCGCGACCTGCAACTTCAGCACTTGACCGTTTGATACTGGCGTCCAACATAACACGAACAGAAAAGATAGAGAGAAAGGGGAGACGATCGCTCACGTCTGTTGTGCGCCGAGCCAGAGTTCATCCTTGACGGCGTCGAGCTGGGCGGTTGTCAGGTTCTGGGCGCGTGCGGGGAGGACTGCGGGGAGGAAGATAAGGTGGGCGAGGAGGGTGCCCAGGAGCGATCGGGCACGGCGAGAGGAGAGCATAGCAGAGAGCGTGATAAAGAGGGATGGAGACAAAGGCGGACGAGTGGGAGCGATGCTGGATGAGGGCTATGAGAAGACGGCGGGGACGGGCAGAAGACCTTCATGGCAGCTGCTTGGCATCGACACGTCCAGTCCAGACACTCCAACAGCTGCCATCGCGTCGCTCCTACAGCGGGCGGGCGTCTTCCCCACGCTAGGCCACATCGGGAGCACGTCACGCCTGACTTCAGATCGGCGATTGGCGCCAGCTGCTCCGCGTCTGCGACTGCTGCTCATTCTAGGTTTCTCTTTCTTTTTTTCCTGGAATCCTCGTCTGCAGCCAAGTTCCAAGCATCTGTTGCATATGCCGATAGCTTTGCAACGCTTACGAGCCTCGGCTCCACAAACTCAACGTTAAGCGTTTGCCATGGAGGGACCCGGACCCGCCCCCGCTGATCGGGGCAGGTTAACATTACACGACGCACTCTAATTCGCGGCTCTCAGCTTCATTACGTAGTGTTCGGTCTGCAAATGTCAATGTCTGGTCTTCACTACCATTATGTCATGCCAACACAGATGTAGTCTGATTCTTCTGGCAGTGCTACTCTCCAGGAGGAATTGTTTTATCTTACTGGTCTCAGTCGATCTGTCACGCCCAGGTTCTGGTTACAACCGAGAGCCATGCCTTTCCTTGTTGTACATAAGACTTCCATCGACTGCGAAGTGGACAACTTTGCGGCACGATCCACTGGTACTTTTTTATGTGCGATTGTTTTGCTGTGGCCTCTATGTACTGCATATGGCGGTACATAGCCCCATGTCCACTCTCATGCGCTTACAGACTGTAGCAGGACCACATATGTCTGATAAGCCACTACAGTGTAGTCTCAAATCTTTGGTATTTTGGAACCATGTCAGTGACGGCGTGCCGTGCGGCGTCCCATGGAAGGCCCAGGAAGCGGTATTCCGAAGCTCATCGACAGATGACCGGCCTTCTATCAGTGTATTGTGGAGAGTCTATACGCCCTGCACTCGCAATCGTAGTGGTGTGTCTCGTCACCTTACTCGGATGTGCCGTCAGGTGAACGATGGCGAGAGTCGTATAGAGCCTCGAAGATGAGACGGATAAATCCCTCCTGTCTGACTCAGCTAATTTGCCAACAATTAGCCTTCTATAGGTCCTTGTGTCCGCTCTTTCGTCGCCCGATGATCATATGAGCTCCAGGATGAGTCTTCCATGCAAACAGGGTGCTATCATGTGTCCTCAATATATATAATCCTCCACCGACTTCCCCTCACTGGTAAGATTTGCCTCGTCCATCTTGCCGAGCATTCGTCTGCGATGGACGTCTCTGAGGAGAAGGTGCTCCCCGCGGATGTTTCGCAGCTCTCGTACGAAAACGGAGCCATCGAGGGCCGGCGCGTCTTGCGCAAGTTGGACTGGCGCCTGCTTCCGTTCGTGTCGGTTCTGTACCTTCTCGCATTCTTGTGAGTCGTCTATGAGCATTCCTACTGTGGTCAGGTGTGCAAAAGTGTATTCTGCAGAGACCGTACCAATGTAGGCACGTCAACGGCCCAGTTCCACATTCCGCAATCTTTGGAGACGCTGATGTTCTGTCTTCTACTGCTAGGCAATGCCAAGATCGCAGGCTTAACGACAGACTTACACCTAACGGGGGTCCAATTCAATCTTTGCTCGGCCATGTTCTTCGTAAGCCGCTTTGCAGATTTATAAGTGCTGAGGATTCAGTGCGCTCTGGCTGATAGATACCGTACTGCTTGTTGGACATACCCTCGTTCGTCCACTGACCCTAAAGCAGTCTTATTGATGCTTGATCGGAATCCATAGAAATGTAGCACTGAAATACTTCAAGCCTTCACGCTGGAGTGCGCGCAAACGTTCCCTCTGCTCCTTAACCGTGCACTGAAACGCTCACTCGCAGTACCTTTGATCATGTTTTGCTGGGGTGCCATCTTGGTTTCTATGGCATTCGTCAAGGATTTCAGCGGGCTGATGGTGTATGTTCGCGACCTGTCGCGTGTATCCGTTTCTCTCACATTGACTACGGCGGTAGGACGCGAGTATTCATGGGAGCAACAGAGGTATTTCAACGTTTCGTACGGTGAAAAAACATGACTTTGACGACGTCCAGTCCGGCCTCTTTCCAGGTGTATCTTTCTACCTCTGTCTGTGGTATCCTCGGGCAGCTCAAGCCCAGCGTCTTTCCATCTTTCTTTCTGCGTCAAGCCTGGCCGGTGCGCTTAGCCCTGCCTCGTCCTACGACGTTCTCATTTTTCTCAAGGTGCTTTTGGGGGACTTTTGGCTTACGCTATCGAGAAAATGGATGGGTCGGTTGGAGTGTTTGCTCGCGTTGAATATGAGTCGTACTCATGCGTTTCACGCAGGATCGCAGGGCTTGCGGGGTGGTCGTGGATAGTAAGCCCATGATAATACATACAACGTGCCACTTGCTCATCACACAATAAGTTCGTGCTGGAGGGACTATGTAAGCCCTCATTCGTTAGTGCGGTATTGACTCTGGCTCACGTGTATGGAAGTAACGGTTGTAATCGCTGTCCTTTCATCTCTGTACATGGAAGACGTGCGTTTGGAATTTCTAGCACCATCACCGAATACGAGCTTGACAATTTGCATGGCGACAGTACCCAGAGACAGCATCTTTTCTTACCAGCAAAGAGAGGGAATGGCTCGTACAGACGCTCAAGGAGGACACGGCGGCCTCATCGAAGGCCATGAAATGGAAATACCTCATTCAAGCTCTGCAGGATCCTCATTCCTATCTCTTCGGTGTTATGGATTTCTTGTGAGCCGTGAATTTACCATCGACAGTCAAGATGGGCTGATGGTCCACATCACCAGCGTCGTCGTTCCGCTGTTTGCCTTCGCGCTGTTTCTACCGACGATCATTGTTGGCCTGGGGTACTCCTCGCTGCACGCGCAGCTCCTCACCATCCCGCCGAGCGTCTGCGGCTGTGTGGTCACCGTCATCTTCGGGATCTTTTCTGACCGATACGGCGTCCGGGGGCCCTTCGTGTTGGCAGGCTCTCTGCTGTCTCTCATAGGATACGTGATGCTGTTCGCGACTGACGTGCCGCTCGTCGGATACATCGGCACCTTGATTGCTGCCTGTGGGCTCTACCCGTCGTCTGCGTGCGCGCTGGCGTGGACCGCTGGAAACGCAGGAGGCGATATCAAGCGCGGTGCTATGATAGCGATCGTTGGTGGGATTGGAAACTCTGGAGCGTGAGGACACTTGGTCTCCTGAGCAGTATGAGATGATAATTTTTTTCATAGCATCGCATCGTCTTTCATATATCGACAAGAGGACAGTCCGAGGTATCACCCGGGTCATGCGACGAATATTGGGTGTTGCTGTGTGCTGTAAGTTCCGAGCAGACGCTGGCGATCTCAGTAGAGTAATCCTTGCTGACGCTGTTTGTGCAGGGCGACACTCTCAATTCTTGGAATGCTGGAGTTCTTGCGGATGAACCGAAGGAAGAGCGCGTTCTGCGCGAGGGAAGGGATTGGGCCGGAGCAATACGAGGAGTTTTCCGAGTTGGGGGATAGGTCTCCGCTTTATCGGTGCGTCGTTGCTTTGTCGACATCTCTCCCCGATCAAGCTGACAGTTGTGTAGGTACACCCTCTAGATGCCGAGCCACAGCGACTGGTGCATGTTTTCCCAACTTGCTTTACCAGCGAAGTATTAGCCAGCGCGTATCGACCTGCTAGGTGCTACTCCAAGAAAGAATGGCCCCGCAGACTGGATATAAGCTAAGGGGCTGGGTGATATTAACTACGAGTTTAGTAATCCGCTGTAAGATAACAATGAACTATGAAAATAGAGATTTCTCTGCTGCGTGATGCAATTTCCATTCGATGGAGACGCTGCCATAATTTGAAGTTGATGCATTGGATCGCGGTAATTGAAGTGGTGCATTAATTAGTGCCAATCATCAAGCGTCTGCAAATCGGATACCAGTACATTCTCGATCGCGAGCAGCCTTGCTGCGGCAATTGTCGGCCGGCCAGTGCATCCCATGCTGAGACCGCAACCTCACATAACCTCTGGAATGTGTGCAGCTCGGAAAAGGCTACTTTCTCGGTAAAGTCTGGAGTTGGTGATAAACGGAAGAGAACGATGCGGTTTACGGCAAGACCGTGACGCGTCGCGTCATTCACGTCTATCTCGTCGAGGTGAGTTCGCGTTGGTCACGTGTTTCCAAGTAGCTATATTACAGGCATTTCTGTTGCAAGGGTCCACGCGAAAAAAGCCCCTCCCTATCGACCTCCTCGGTCCCCCAACCAGAGTCTGTCGCCTTCGGGGTTGCGTTACGAGCCCAACTCATAACGTTAAATGTCCTTGTCCGATTTTGACTCGGATCTCACGGAATTGTCTTCCGACGAGGAAGAATACATCCCTGTTTCGCAAAAGAGGAAGAAAGCGCCAGCAAAGAACAAGGGTAATGATTACAAGGTATGTGCGTTACCGATTTCCGCGTTCGAGGTGGTTGAGCGTTGCCTTGCTCTTCCAGGTCCAGAATGCGTTACGCCCTCCCCGGACGACTCAATACACAGCGAAAAGCCTTTATGGTACTTCCTTTGTTGGTTTTGACGTCTTTGTAATAACTTTGCAAATAGATCAGGTTGTCGATGGCGCGATAGATCTTGAACCAGAGTACCAACGAGGTGCGTCTACAATCTCTCTGTTTGTCGCAGATGTGCTGTTTGCGAGGATCTCTCTGGACGCTGACCGGATTTTGTCGCGATGGCCTTCTTGTCAGATGTCGTGTGGCCTGATACGAAGCAAATAGGGCTAATTGATTCAATCCTTAGGAACTACTATATGCCTCCTGTTATTTTTGGTGACATCATATTTTGATTCTTATGATCGACGTGATTACTTACCGGTGATATAATTATAATCAGCCGTCACCGCCCAAGATGATGGTACCGAAAAGCGTACGTGTATTGATGGAAAACAACGCTTGACGTCAATTCAAAGGTGTCGTGAATTCTTGTTCAATCTCGGTTGTTGTTTAATTGTGCGACTCTTCGCTAGGTTCATGGATGGGCTGGTGAGTGCTAGTGTGTGAGATTGGGGATGAGTTTCTTGACGAGTTCGGTGGTTATTGCATACCGTCAAAGATTTGTCGTAAGTAAACAAAGTCGTGTGATAAGCTTTCTAGGTGTTGATTGTGCCTTGACACTAGACAAGGATTCGTGAGTCTGCTCAGGTTCCCGGCGTGAGTTTAAGAATGACATACAGGTCGATTCCAGTCTTACCGCCAAGCGGTATTGGTACAAGGACGGGCCCGGGCCTAAACGCACATTGCTTCCAAAGCAGTATATGCAAGCATTTGCCAACAAACAAATCACATGTGTTGAATACGATTCTTTGAGTGATGATCAGGAAAGGGAGATCTTCCAGGTACTTGTTTCCGTGGCTGAGTATGCTTTCTGGACTGCTAACTTGTATTAGCGAGTTCAACTAGGTGTAGCATTGACGCCGGCAGGTTTATTATTCACTTTGCTACTTTCGATTGCTGCTTTCCGCTCATGACGGTCGACCTCTAGAACGAATGCAAGCAAACACAGGACCCCGTTCTTCTCTCATTCGGGAAGTGCAGTCCAAGATTCTTGGTGAAGAAGGATTTGGCGACAATTTGGACTGGGGTCATGCCCGAGGCCGGGACTTCCAATGTCTAGCTTCCATAATCTATCTTATCGAGAACCATCCCAAGCGTGCGTTTCCTGGACCCACACAGCTTGACAAATGGTTACAGACAACCGACCCCGTCAAAGCCACGTTCCGTGCACAAGTCTTGGAGACCTTCAAGATCTTTGTCACTCTGGTGAGAGACAAGCGGTACAACGCCGCATTTCAGAAGCCGACTCGAGTGTCACCTATCGAATTCACCATGATAGGTGTCCTGATCTTTTTGCATCGAAAGGAGCTATCCATGATGCAGATTTCTTCGGCCATCTGGAAGATGAGGGCAGATGTGCGGGCTAATCATACAGATATCCGAGCGAACGGCAAGGTTACTAAGACCATGTTCTTATTCATCACGGAGGGGATCGATGCCGTGGGCTTGAAAAGTGACGCCAAGGGTGATCATCCTGCTTCAGCCGCCATCAAGGCGCCACCGGAACCTCTAAAGAAGGCACAGAAGAGAAAGAGGATCCAAAGTAGCAGCAGCGAGGATGAAGAGGAAGAGATTCAGCGGAAACCGCCTCCGCCGAAAGCCTCAGCTTCACGTGGTGCAGCTGCCACTCCCGCTGAAACCGCGAAGCTGCGACAGGCGACGCTGAAGAAGCCCCTTGCCAAGGCGTCTGCAACGCCGAAGACCGTTGCCACTAGAAGTGCAGCAGGTGTCAAAAATGCCACTCCGCGCTCTCCCGTGCCGCCGTCCAGCAAGCCATCGAAGGCCACCCCTCTCGCGAAGTCTGCTGTTTCGTCACAAACTCCACGTCAAGCTTCCGCGCAGAAAAACTTGGCGAAGAGTACCTCTGGGCAAGCCACCCCTGTCATGTCAACGCAATCTAGGGAATCTGCACAATCGCGTAGCACACCTTCCTCCGCGACACAAACGCCCGTTCCACAGACACCGCTTGCTCTTCCTCGCAAAGTGTCATCAGGAATCGCAAAGGCAGGTAATTCTTCGGCCACTATGCCTGTGCCATTATCAGTCAAGTCCGAGCCTGGGTCGGAAGCTGTGAAAGCTTCCTCTTCCCCAGCTTTGTCATCGGAACCGCCTGCTACATCCCCTATTGACCGGTTGGCTCCTCTTCGAGCAGCTAAAGCAAGCGCAAATGCTCATGCAACTCCCAAATTGTCACCCGCCATTGCTAGCGGATCGGGTACACACACACCAATGAATGTCGACCAGCCATCTCGAAATGTTCTTGACGGGATGGCGTCCATCGTGAAACGTGAACGCTCGCAACCCCTGTCGATTGATACGAGTATGAGGGGTATCCAGCAAGTCATGACCCCGAAGTCGGAGCCATCTCCGGCTATGACGCCCACCTTGCCTGCTGGCAGGCAAATTGATCAAGCATCCATCGAAAAATTGCTGGCTATCCATGGTATAGGGCAGTTTTCTCGGCCACAGCATGTATCACCGCTGGGTCCCGGTCCCGGACAACCTATTTCTCAACCAAGTTCTGCGTCAGTGCAAACCCCCATTAGCGGAACGTTTCCTCCACCTGGTTCCTTCATAAACCATGGCCCAAGTCTGTCACCGAATCAACCAATTGCAGCACCGCCAGCTCCATTTCCGCCTTTCCCGCCCAATTTACATGTGCAAACACCACCTTCTGCTCAACAAGCATTTACACGACAACCTACATCGCCTTTAGCAACGCAGCTGCCAACGCCGACCACAAGCAACGGGGCAATTACAGCCCCTCCTGTGATGCAGCAAACTTCTGGTGTTCAAGGCGCAGTAGCGCAGGACAATCCGACGCCTTCTGCTCTAGAACCAGTGACTAAAGCACATAACATGGACGCCGTTGGGTCTCATAAAGATAAACCCGTACCTACGGGACCCCGAGATCGGAGCTCAACTCAGCCCTTGCCAGCCATTCCTCAGCATCCACTTCCAGCGCCCCCTGCTCTGCCTCCACCGCCACTGCCTGCTCCGGTTAGCACGGCACCAGACAGTAGCACCATTGCACAATCAATGTCTACCTCCCCTCTCGAACGTACACGCGATCCACGGATCCCGTACGTCCGCAGCCCTTCTAGCTCTGTGAGCGGAAGGGAGCGTGGGACAGGGCGGGATGACAGAGATGACGACTGGAGCAGGAATAACGGCCGTGAAGGGCACAGGGACCGTGATTGGGCACGGGACAGAGAGCGCGGAAGAGACTCAGGCTGGAGAGGAAGAGGTGGAGACCGGGATGCCCGTGGCTCCAGAGACTGGGACCGCGACAGGCGCAGGAGTAGCGACTGCAGCAAGGACAGGGACTGGTCTCGAGGGAGGTGGTAAAAGTCTCCAGCGGGTCGGGCTAAGTATCCTAGCACTTAAGGTTTGACCACTGTGCTGCATTTATGCAGGTGTGACAACATGATACTGATGTGTGGTTTTGTCCCTTTTGTAGGAATCTGTCTTACCCATGTTCCTGCCCGTCCGCAGGGTGCCTCGCCCCTTTCGCTCGTTCGCCGATTGGCTGCACGTTCCCCCTCATCCTGTATTTCTCAGTTCCACGGGCGCTTCCCTCGATAGATTGTGTGAAACGACATCTCCATCATACCGGACAGAATAGTCGCATCCACGTTTGACCCATTCATTCATTTGACTTATTCAGACAAGTTTACGATTCAACAGATACTTAATGACTCGTATATTCCCTACATTCCCTTAGTATTATTCTAGTTCGTCCACAGTCTTCGAGTGTTGTAAATAAAATATTGAATAGTGCTAAAAGGTTATCAATTGTCTTTGTATCCTCTCTGATTGTTGGTTAGTCCGAATCATCAAGTGTCTGCAAATCGAGTATCATTGGGTACATTCTCGAGCAGCCTTGCAGCTGCAATTGTCGGCCGGCCAGTACTGTGCATTCCAGGCTAAACTCTTGACCGCGGCCTCACCTAAATTCTGAAATGTGTGCCCGAGGCACAGAAAGCAGGTGAAAAAGATATCAGTAAACTGGTGGAGGGGCCACAAGGAAGAAGTCGCGAACCTCACGCGCACATATCGCGATTCGCGACCTTTCGCGACTCAATTTGCGAAGAAAGCGCGCACCTGCCAAAATAGGCATAACGGCGCACCAGTGTACGGGATCGGTTTCCCTGAGTTTAGTTCTACTTCCTTTCGAATAATTTTACATAATAGAAGTCAGACGTTGAATACAGCACTACCTCGATGGGTATTTTTGGCACGTACTTATGGTAAAAGTATGTCAGTTCTACGCATGCGCAATTAATATTTTAATGACGCCTGCGATTTTGATGGGATACCCCTCACGTGCCTCCCTTCCTTACAGGGGCGCCTTCGTCCCCTTGGCGCCCCGTAGGCGGCTGTGCACTGCCTGCTGTGGCCCACTGCACGCCTCTCCTCCTGCCACCAACGAGTCTCCTGGTTCTTCACATTGTTGACCGCATCAATCAGCTTACTGCTTTTCTGCTTGACGCTCATGTGTATGTGCCCAATAGAGCCTGTCTTCAATCATCTGGTGCTGATCTTGCATGCCTGTTCTATAGCGATTAACATTCGCGATGTATCACTTCTGACAGCAGCGCTGTTAGCTTTCACATATATCCCCACAACGCACGCGCTGTACTGTTACTATGACGGGTAGGCCTGAATGAAGCTACCGTGTATTCGCCTGCCGGATTCATGTCGATATCACTACCAGGTTCAATATCGAGCGCTGTTCTACCCTGTCTCCGGGAGCGAGAGCTGGCATAGGTATCGCTATTGGTATGACTTGAAGCCTTTCATTCGGAAGGGGATTTATGAACGGTGCGATCAGCGGCGGTCGGTCTGTTGGCCATCCTTTCGTTCGGGATCATCCGTCAGCGGCGCATTCGCCGTGCAAACGCAGTCTACGTCAATAATGCGCCTGGCTATCCCCAACAGGCGTATCCGATGCAAGGATCGCCGTATGTTGCACCTGGCGGTGATTTCCAGCAGAACGCGAACTCGGGCTACTACCCGTCCTACGCGACCCCCGCGCCCCCGTATCCGCAGTACCCGCCGCCTGCGCACAATGGGTATGATCCTCAGAGTGGATTCGCACCGGTGCGTCATTTGAGACTGAGCTTGGAAGCTGCGCCGATACTGAGCGATACCTGTGCCATACTCTCAGCCATATCAGTTGCCCAAGTACTCGCCGCCCCAGGGCCCTCCTCCAGCGCTCATGGATAAGACGCACCCTTGATCGTTGAGCGTCGGGTCGGATGTTGTGTACTCTTACCGGGGTAGTTTCCCGGAGCGATCTCACGTTCATGTATTAACGATCACTGTTGTCCTGTACTACTTCAATATTTGCTATCAGTAGTAATGTTTTCCTGATCTATGAGACTATTTACGATTGTCGTAGCGAGATCTGGATGACGAGTTGGTTGAACATTGTATTGTGAAGCGAATCCGCCAGTGTTGTGTTCTCACAGCTGGGCCTACGTCAGATAGTGCGCCTCGAGGTCGTCTGGGAGACGAAGAGCAGGCGCGGGTAGGCGCCAGCCATTCTGCGAGAAGAATTCTGCCGGCGTGCGGTTCTCATCATGCCACTTGTCCTGCACCGCCCACCACCTCGCATCAATATTTCGTCGCTCTCGCTGTACCGACCGGTCTCCGCTCTCTCACACTCTCTATGCCGAGTCTATTCTCTCGTTCACGCACAACCTCTACGCCCAAGAAACTCCCCGAAACTGCCATCTACGACGAATTCGGCCGCATTAACAGCAGAGGCTCCGCCCGCGGCCTCACGGCCTCACCCCTGCCTACAATCAAGAGGGATAAGAAAAAGGACAGTAAGGACAAGTCCAGGGCAAAGACCGTCTCCGTCGTAGAATCCGAGGCGGAACCTGCGATACCAGACGGCACCTTCCTCCCACTCAGTCTTAACCCGCCACGCATAGAAGCCACCGGAGACGCCCCCGGCACTGAGCTACGACAGACACACGACTATGGCTATCTCTCATACTGCCGGCATGTCGTTCTGGGCCTGGAGCAGGTAGCGAGGCTGGTGGACGTCGTGGGGAACGAGCTGGGTCTGCGCGGACTGACAACGCCCTTTATCTTCTCGACGCTCGCACTGGATATTTCTGCAAATGCAGTGAAGCGGCTCATCCAGGCGTTCCTGAGGACGTGTGGCACACCGTCAGCAGAGGCAGAGCGGCAGTGGAGGGAGGAGGCGCGGTTGGCCGGACCACATGAGCTCGGGATGTGTCTGCGGTGGGGTCTGGCGCGGGTTGTGCGGATTATGAAGGGCCAGGAGGTGCGTGGGCTGGTCGCGTACGAAAGCTACATCGAATGGCGCGACGCCGAAATTGGTGTGTGTCAGGTTTTGGTCTTATTTTATGCATATGCCGCTGACCTCGTTCCCAGCACTGAACTTCCCCGAGACGCATTTTGCCGCGTTCATCGCCCCGTTGGAGCCCGTTCTGCGCTCTATCCTCGTTGGCCTGCTCACGCTCCTCACCCGCTTCAGTGCCCACTCCGCGTCGTCCGGGCATACGCCGCCCACGCTGTCCCCGCTGTTCGGACCCCTATTATTCGGCCTGGGGCCCTCCACGCTTGCGTTCCACCAGGTGTACATGTACTATCTCCGTGCGACGACCGCGACCGAACATCTTATCTTGTCTTTTATCCGATGGCAGGACGTACCAAATCTCGGGAAAAGCTCGAGCGGATCAGCGTTCGCAGGCGTCCCGACGAGGCTCAAAGCGTGGATTCAAGGCTACCCTGTCATGCTGCCCGCTATTGGGAAGCCCGATCGCCGTCCAGAACCCCGACGTGGTGCGCGCACAGTCCGCCTGGTCAGTGTGCGACGCAACGTGCGAATGTACTCGCCGGACCTTGTGAAGACCGCAGCGGGCTGGGCACAGCGCCCGCGGGGCGCCGTCTCGTCGTCCATGGCGGATCGGGCGTTTGCTGGGTCGAAGGAATGGGAGCGTGTGGTGCCGCCGACATTGAAGCTGCCGCCGCGCTACTCGGACACGTACAAAAAGCGGATGGATCTCCCGCCGCACTTCCACCCAGACACAGGAGCGAGCTCCTCCTCGTCAACGCTGAGCGTCCCGTCGCTCTCCTCTTCTGTCTCTACGTCGTCTACAGGGACGTCGTCGCTGTTCGATGACAAGGAGCACGGCATCATGGCGGCAGGGACGGGCGAGGATCGGTTCAGGAGCTTGACGGACCTGAAGTGGGGCGAGTTCGAGATCATGGGGTTCGGAGACGTGGGCGCGGACGACAAAAAGCTGCAGTTCGACCTGACGGAGGGCGCGAGAGCGGTGAGTGCGCATTCCTCGTGTAACCGGGTTTAGTGACGAGGAGCGTTTTGTTGACTTGCAAACGCGTGCCGCAGGCCCGCGCAGCTAAACGCTCGACGCTGACCTGGCAGGACTTCTCATCGTGTGGATTCTCGCGGACGGACGTGCCCCTGAACGCTACGCTCCAGTTCAGCACGCCCGTGACGAACTCTGTGAATGCATGGCCGTCGCACTCTGTGGAGATCCATCGCAAGCTGAAGAAGACGCAAAAGTCGTTGCCGACGTTTGGGTGGGACACGGAGCCGGTGTTGGGTGCGGAGGAAGTCGTGGAGGAGGCGTTCGTGGATGTATTTTGCGATTTGGTGTATGGTGGAGGCTGGATGGATATAGAGCGGTGCGAGGAGGTCGATAGGGAGTGCAACTGGGCGTTGGTAAGGATCGGTCATCTCAGTTGCTCTCTGAATGCAGCTGAGTTGTATGGCTTCAGGTGGAATTCAAGTCGATGCCAGTCTCTAAACCCACTGCGACTGTCGGATCTGCCGACCCACGAACATCGACAGCTCTATTCCTCTTCGAAGAATTTGTGCCGCTTGAATATAGACAGCAGCTAGCGTCATCAGGACGCAGCAGGCGCCGCCTTCCCTCGATTTTCGGCACTTCTTCAAAATCCAAGCAGTGGAAACCCGCTTCAACTCTGAACGGCCGTCCCTACGTCGTTGGGCACGTTCCAAATAGCCCAGGCTATCGAGAAGTCGAATTCGAGGGCCTGCTCCGCGAAAACGGAAGCGCTACGAAGATTATATCACTCAACCGGAGCCAGAACTCGGACAGGCTTGTTCCCACTCATAGTAACCTCGCGACACCGGGTCACACTGATTCTCCGACTCATGGACAACTCGGTCTGCATCTACTACCTCCTACACTACGGCTTGATACAGGTACAGGTACAGGCACAGCCTCACCAACACCAAGGATCCCCAAACGTGTTGATTCTCCTATGGCTATCCACAGGCGACAGTCGCGCTTCAGGCTGCCTGCAGGGCTGCCGGTCAGCCCTGGCGGATCGCGCCGTTCGGGTCTGCCCCCTGCGGAGTACGAGTCTGTGGACTTTGACGCGCGTCTTGCGAGCTTCTCAGACGACGACCTCTCGGGTGTCAGCATGGACAAGGGTCGTCGACGATCGAGAGACGATGCGTGGGTGGACATTCTTGTTGCGACGAGCAGCAGGCGCTTGAATGGCCAAGACGCCGAGCTGCGCAACGGGCATCGACTGCAGAGTCGGCGATCAGATCCTGAACTGGCGAGCCAAGAGGTTTCGGAAGTTCTTGCTGCGGTGCGCGGCCAAGTCCTTTCGGATGATGAGGATGATATGGAGCCCGTGGATGCGGGATCCGTTCAGCTGCAAGAGCGGGATGATGATGACAACTCAACAGTGGAGGAGTCGGTACTCGAGCGGGAGCGTGCATCGTACCAGGAGCGAGACTCTGCCTTGTACGGGGATGACGAAGACGAGGAATCTATTCCACCTATTCGCTCAAAACGGCCCACGTATTTTGACCTGCACCCCGATCGGCGACCGGCACGTCAAGAGCGAACATCCCTTGATAGCGATGCATTCTCGCAGAGTGATTCCTTTGCTGGGGTCGTTCCGTTCAAGACTACCCCGCCATACAAAGACGATGCTGCGTCCTCTCTATACCCGTCTGACGGCGAGGGTGATCCCGAGCTGACGCTAAGCACGTCCGTGGTGGACATTGACAATGCATCTAGACTGCCACCAGATGGCACCCGACCCGTCCAGCCTGTTCCTAATATTGCGGGTGCCGTGGGCTTGCGGCCAACACTTGCAGGGAGCGAATTTCCTGTACCACCATCCACGGTCGCTAGTCCATCGAAACCCACATCAAGCAAAACCGCCTCACTAATTGAAATGTATCGCGAGCGTGAGCGAAATGCATCTACGGCCTCTCCTACTTCAGCCGCTAAGACGTCGTCCTCTTCTCGGCTACCGGTGCGCACAGCGTCACTACCGGGTCAAGTAGCTGAAACTTCAACAGCTGTGTCTATGATGTTACCAGCGAAGAAATTGACCCCTGCCGCCGCCTCCTCCGCTGCTGCTGCTGCCCCTTCTATTGCCTCCGAGACCGAGGAATCAGATGTCGAGTCGTTCTTGACGCTCGATGTACCAGAGCCTGATTTACCTATCCGATATGTCCATGGTGCTCCGCTACACAATGTCTTGGAAGAGACGGAAGAAGAGGAATAGGACCTCATCCGTTACCACACGCGTGTCAGTTCGCCTGTAATTATTGATCTGTCCTCGTACGCTGTGAGCCTACGGCACATGATGAGGGCAGGCCCAGCACTTTCTCTTACCAGTATAGGCCCCGATGTTTGGGACACTCAACTACTTAGTACAATATGCAGTCTTCCTTCCTGTGTCAGCCTGCATTGCTTTCTTGCTACCCGACGACTCTACAGCGGACTACGCAGATTATTACATTCCTTTCTCCTTGTCATGGTGTCTATGTTTACCTAGTACTTAACAGCCAAGCTTGGCGATGTTCTCGTTAGTGCGATACCAAACCGCGCCCTCCAGGCTGCGGATATCTACAGCAGCGTAGTTACTGATTCTCACTTTCGTGGTAGTGCCTGTGTGGATACACACATCCCTATGATCCTACTTTGTCTCTACCGGTCTTACAACGGTTATATGTCGTATACGATGTCTTTGTAAATCGTGACTGATTTGGGAGAACAGCGATTTCGTTTCGACCATCAGCACGGGCGATCAATCGATCATGCAAAACGTACACTGTGATTTATTGCTGGTTTCAGCGCCCAAGGCGCGGCGGCCAAATGTGTACAAATTTTGGCCTGTGGCTGTTTTTTTCTAAGGCTGCGACCGCGAAACTCGAACAACTGTAGCTCGCTCATTTCTCATTGTCTCGACCTGCTTCATAAATCAAAATTGCTCTATTTATCTGTCCGGAGGGCACCACGAAGTCCGTTCGACGAAAATCCAACTCGTTTCAAAGTTGCTTTTTCGCCGTCCACCAGCACTCAGAACGGCTCTGGCTCTTTCTCCACAACTCGCACCCTCATTCGCTTGCCTTCAGACAGCCTTGGTAAACTCTCTTGAGAGCCCCACACTGATATTTCCCTGTATAAAAGCGTGCAAATTTCTAAGCTGTACTTGGAGCACCTTCACCTGCACTGCTCGAGGTGTGCGACGTCTCTGGGCTGTTCATTGATGAGATCGTCAATCACATAGAAACGTACCATCCAAAAGGTACTCAAATTACTCAATAGGACTGGAGATTTGGTGTGTTGCCAGACGCAAAGTGCGCCGTGGACAAGGGCTGTGTGAGATTGGGTTGGAGGTGAGTGCGGTGTCTTTATCCATGCTATTTTTTCATCTGAATGTCTCTGTATAATGAATTATCGCACTGTATATTCTACTCAAATGAACTCAGTTCATTTGAGGCTGCAGAGGTCTGTTTTGAAGTCAACGGTTTGGAGGATGCAATTGAGGATAGGCTTCACCTCTCGAAAGGTATGTATTTTGTCTTTACAGTCGTATTTATCCTTGAATAGAGATTTCGGTTAAGGACTCGCAGGAGAATCAGTACCATTCCGATTGAATGCGTGCTGCAGGTGAGTTGTCAGGTGAATGATCACTTGCTGACACTTGTCTGCTTGTTCTGATTCTTTCCTATATGACTTGTGTTTTCTGTACATACAATTGAATTTATGATGAATGAACGACAGTATAGCTACAGTATTCGGCAGATAGGGAACTCTGTGATCACCCTTGAAGCAAGATGTTATGCTCTGACCAACTCCGACATAGTACCAATGACAAGAAATATATTTTGTGACTACCATCTTACATGGTGCACTGGAGAGGATCTACAAAGATTCTTCTGAGCTGAAAGAACGAGGAAACATGTTGCGGAGTGGGAGCGAAAGCCGTCCTGAGTGCTGGTGGGTGGCGAAAAAGACGGTTCGGAACGCTGCACACTTTCGTAGAGGCCCAATCTGGTGCAGGGCCCTCGAGAAGGTCTATCAAGACAGACCTAAGAGAAAAGAACATGAATTCATGTCACAAAGAAGGAGCCCGAGCCGTTCTGAGTGCTGGTGGACGGCGAAAAAACAACTTTGAAACGAGTTGGATTTTCGTCGAACGGACTTCGTGGTGCCCTCCGGACAGATAAATAGAGCAATTTTGATTTATGAAGCAGGTCGAGACAATGAGAAATGAGCGAGCTACAGTTGTTCGAGTTTCGCGGTCGCAGCCTTAGAAAAAAACAGCCACAGGCCAAAATTTGTACACATTTGGCCGCCGCGCCTTGGGCGCTGAAACCAGCAATATGATCGACTCCTTCGACCATCCAGTCGTCGTGCAGCAACAACATGTTACAGGCCTACTAGTTGCCTCAGGTAATACGTCGCCATAGACCAATGGTAAGTTCTTTTTCTGCCCAATGTTTTCGTCATGACTGTACTACTAGTACAGACACTACGACTAACTCCGAGCCTACTATCTAATCTAGGGCGATGTCCTCGCAGACAATGAATGGAGACAAAAAAGCGCCTTTTCAGTGAAAATCAAAGGGCTGACATATTGGTAATCTACATACTAGTACCAATCCTAGTATATTTTGTGCTTTGACACCTTTTAGCCGACACGCCCCAACCAAGCAGATCACTGGACTCTCTTAAAATGTAACACATCCCCTGCGGACGCATCGTGTTACTACGGCGGTCTTTCGTCGAGGTAATCCCTACCTCATGTATAATTGTAATATCGCATCTCTTCGCCATATCTAGATCAATCCACACCGCTTCTATACAAGGTCCAGCCTCCTACAATTACCGATTGTCTGGACTCACCTGTCATGTCATATTCGACATCTGCCTCAAGGCCCATGTCCCAATTAGCGTTCTACCTTTGCCGTTCTGCATGCCTCGATATTAAGCCACGTTTGACCGAGTTTTTCGCCAAGATCTACCGTTTCCCCGAAAGTGACCTTCTTTCTGAAATGTGAATTGACTCTATTACACTCTAAAACGGTATCAGCACGCGACCAAATTCGTGGCTGCATGCCAACATATGCATGCCCAATCTTCGAGAGATACTTGCACTGCGATACATTCTGATCGTGAGTTCTTCAATGAGGCGTACATGCTAACTTCTTTCCAAATTGGACGCTCAGACAACCTCCATTAGGTTCGCAGTGTGTCGAGCCCTCCTACGGTCCTGCCCGGCTGAGAAACCGTTTGATTTATCCCGGACATGTATCCACCTACTATCTTGGTATCTGCTCGTTAACAACACCGACGAATGCCGCAGTGCGAAAGTGCACTGTTTTGAAAAAGATTGCCGAGAGCATGGGTAGTAACCGGGGTCAAGCAGCTCGAGATCGCAACTTTCTCTGTTTTCGAGAACGCCGCTCCATAACATCCTGCGGAAGTACATGTCCAGTGTCACTTCACCACACGGACGGCAAGATGGCGTCGCCAACATGCAATGGCTAATACGCCGATAAAGACAACGACGATCCGTAAAATTAAAATGCTCGCGTATTCGCCCGTGCACGATCGTTCACTACTGTCTGCCCTTCGGAACATGTCTGCAAACCGCGTTCAATTCTCGGCATGAATCGCCGGCGCAGCATGGATAGTGAGCAGAAGAAACAGGCCGTGAGAGATCATACTGAAGGTTAGTTTTCCCGCAATCCAATCGAGCTCGAGGCTAAAGACAGACAATCGGTGTGAACAGATCGCCTACGTCCGGAGAAGGCGCCACGGCTATTCCAGTAGTGGGACTCACCTTGGGCAGCTTTACACGGGCGTAGTACTGTAGAAACACTTCGACGATCAGTACGGCAAGATCCCCTATGTCGTCGACTACACAATTTTGTATGTGAACAATCTCACGGAGGTCCTGGACCTTTTTTGGCGTGTGCAGGGTACCGGTGTCTTTGTGTTCCCGCCGATGACGCGTGTGATGAGCAGTCAAAGATAGTCCGATTGGGACAATAGATAGTGGCAAAGCAAAACATTTTGACTTACCTTTTTGATCCTGTGAAGTAGTAACTGTCAAATACGCATGATTCGTTTGCGGCCACCGGATAATCAATGAACTGTGGAATAGTAGATCTGCTATTCTTACCTTTAAATGCCGGGCGCAAGCAGATCATCCAAAGGAACAACAGGATAGGTCTTGGAATACCGAGTTGATTTTTTACAATATACACCTTCGCGTCTCTCCGCTGATTAGCACAAGGCCTCCATCGAGAACGCGTTTAGTACACCATGCGGTCACGTGCAAGGAAGTGGTCGCTTCGCAATTCGAGGCTCAATTCCAGAATTCATTTCAAGCTTCAAGCTCTTCAGATACGGTATCCTTGTCATGATCCACATCTAGCAAGCGTCCTGCGCCCCTTTGACTTGTTATTTTATCCAAACTTTGGAGAGTAGTCCGCTCACTGGGCGTATTCTGGAGTGGATGAAGGAACTACTACTAGTAGGCTCACTGGCACTGGCATGCCAGTGGTCTGAGCCGGCATGATATCTTGTTCTCATGCGGTCAAGTTTCCAAGTTCAGACTGCACCGCAACGAACCTAGCCGTTGAAAATGCCCAAACTTGAGCATCCGTCATCCGGGCCGCTTTTATTTCAGTTTCATTAGAGTCCTATGGACCGGTCAAGGTGCAAGGAACTCGAAGGAACCTGGAGCCTCTTCTTCGATATTCACATACTGCCAGGTATGGATATGGACGTCACTGTAATCGGCATCTGACCAGTTCACATACCCCTTGTGCGTGTTCATCTGCTCTGCCTTCGACCATTCTTGTCTGGCAGACGAGGGACTACCTTCTATTGTTCCTGCATGCTGCCACTTTCGGCTGTCTCAGTCGAACTGCTAGCTGCCCTGTAACACAGATAGGTACATCATAACGGTAACTTACCGGAGAATGACTTACGGAACGTCGGATCTGAGCCGCGGCCGTGCTAGCGTCAAACTGTCCTGGAATGTGGCCCGAGATCACTGGCACGCGTTCATCCTAATTTATGTGTCGGGGGCAACCTGAGTATTTGGCCCGATGAGTATAGAGCTTAGACCACCTTCCCGCTAAGGATGGTACGCTACACGGTCTAATGCATATTGCCAAGTCTAATTTTATTATAGGAGCTGTCAATAATTGCGCTATTATTACGTGCGGGGACGCGACTACATATCTCTGTTCCTGCAGGACAATCAAAAAATCAATTCAAATAATCGTACACTACGTGTGGCTCGATGTGATAGGGGATTGACAGTTTGAGACAATACCGTTGCGCTATCGCTGAGCTGTATCTCGCAGGCGTTTCTCTCGAAAGGCTTGGCCGGGTACGTTCCGTAGCATTCACCGCCCATTCGGATGAAATTGAAAGTTGCGTTCCTCGTGTTGCATCTTATCCTTCGGTGAGTGGTCCAGACCACTCTCTTCCCACCAATCTGGGGGCAGTCTAGCTCATTTAAACGTCCGAATCTAGGTGCTCAAGGCGGTGAACTGCCGCTACCCAGCCGAGCTCGGAACAAAACACCCTCCTTCTTGGGCTCCAAGCATCCCGTCACGTTCTATCCTCAGATCGTGGAGGAATCTTCTGTCCCCGACTTTAGCTCGCTTTCTGTGCCCGTCTACTTACCGAGCCGAACGTGGCAATCGCTGGCCTGCGATATGCAGGATCGTGCTGATACACGTGAAGTGGGGCGTGCGGCTGTAGTCTATGTTCGACCTCGAGAAATGGGCCTAGAGCGCTCTTTCTCGCAGAGAAGGTCCCCCTGTTGTTTTCTCCTGGTTCTGTATGATCATTCCTCTCGAGACATGACATGCAATTTGCCCATTCATGTACCCGCGATCATCAAGAATCAATGCCGAGTCGACCAGATCATGATAGCGTATTTGGGGGAGTGACACCCGAACACTGGGCATATAAAGGTTGGCTGCGAGTAGACGTCAAGATCCAGGATTCCAGTCCGCAGGCAGACCCAACCCCGCCTCCACATTCTAACCGCCGCTCCGGGTCCTTCCCTCTCAAGCCGATCAGTCACGTGAGTACCGCGTAACTTTTGCCTCGCTCGTCACGTCTAACGGTACTCTGCCTGTCCCCTCCTCGTCGTTTGTATCCTACACCCTGCTCGACATTCAAAATGGCATCCTTCCTGCGTCGCTTTGCAACCTCAGCCTCTGTCTCTGGCACTACAATGTAATTATGCGTCGTATGCTCTTTGCTGGGACGCCTGCTTACCCCCGACTCTACTTAATGTGCACGTCGGCAGGTCCAACGTATTCGTACGTTTATCTTCATCATAGCAATGGAAGCTCAATGCTCACAAATGTCGCAGTTTGACGTCGCGATTGATTCCAAGCCCACCGGCCGCATCATATTCAAGCTCTATGACGATGTGGTGCCAAAGACCACGAAGAACTTCCGTGAGCTAGCGACCGGCCAACATGGCTTCGGCTACACAGGAAGCTCGTTCCACCGGATCATTCCTAACGTGAGTCTGGGATGATACCCAGTCTCCTGGTAACTGAACAGAACTGTCTATTTGCGACAGTTCATGCTCCAGGGTGGTGACTTTACACGACACAATGGCACTGGTGGGAAATCCATCTACGGAGAGAAGTTCGCCGGTCAGTGCATTTTGTCATGTTAGCTTTCTCCTGTTAAGTATGAATGTTACTTTTAGATGAGAATTTCAAGCTCCGGCATACCAAGCCTGGCTTGCTGTCTATGGCTAACGCAGGTCCCAACACCAATGGCTCCCAGGTTCGTTGCCTTCAGCCTCGTGCTTCATTTGAGTCTCACTTGTCTGGCACTTGATATCTAGTTTTTCATTACAACCGTCGTGACGTCGTGGCTGGATGGGAAACACGTCGTGTTCGGTGAGGTTGTCGAAGGGATGGACATTGTGAAAAAGGTCGAAGCCGTTGGTACGGATTCCGGCCGTCCGAAACAGAAGGTTACTATCAGCGCATCGGGCGTTGTCTAAACCCTATCACGCATGCTCCGATTCATTTATATACCAGCTGCTGCTACTTAATAACACCACGATGAAGAAATCTCGTGTGAAGTGTGCAGGTTCATACGCCATTGGTTTATCGCTCATATCTCAACACCGGATGAAATGGAACACGTCTGTCGGGATATGTCTTCTGACCGTTATATCGCCGGGCAATTCCACACTAAGCTCAACATAGCCGCCGGGGTGTTTTCTTTCCAGTCCGAAGTGGAATACATATGCATTGGGAGTGGTTTGTGACCGTTGGTATCGATGATCATAGCTTCAATCACAGAAGACAGTTCCAATGGATGTGGTCCCTCGCACACTGTTTCCCGCGTTGTCACATTCGCTGCGGAGGCCCGGGGTTTCTACTCGTCAGAAGCGCGGAAAACCATTGGCTCGATGCAACCCCCTTGCTGTCTCCCATGTTTCGGCGCGGCGTCGATATTCGAATCCATCACCTAGGTCTCTCGGAAGAAGTATATGACGCTGTTTCCACAGACCCGGGAAGATGGCGTGTACACGACTGAGTCATTTATGGTCTTAGCATCCTTGAGCTGATACATTGAGGCAATGTAAATTCAAGTAGAGCGATTGTGGACGTGGACATCTTACGGAATGGCGTATCTGAAGATAACGCTCGGTAGGCGTTGCTTACTCGTGCTTGTTGGCATCCCGTCTTTCACGAGGAGCCTGCACGAGGTCGTTTAACCAAAGCGTGAGTGTTTTTGAATCACGCAGGTTGACCTTGGGTCGACTTCCGTTTCCAGACCGAGCCGGATAGTAATTGGGCTGATTCCGGTGCGCTACGCATGCTGTATCCGGCCACTGCGAGCTGCGCAAAAATATTTACCTGCGACATTGCGACTCCGCCGTCTACTTGTTCAAAACGGACCAACGTATGGACTGTCGAGACATCTCGAGTGGCTCGATCAAGCTCAAACGATAATGGACGAAGTAGGACATCGACCCTGTCAGCCCGGAAGTGGAGAGAATCATACCGGGGAGAAGTCTCGCGCAAAAAAACCGCGGGCAGGTAGGCAACGCTGGAGCTTTCTATCACAAGAAAAACGAGGCTATCCTGTTGAACAAGAACACCACTTTTACGTGATCTGCGCCGCAGGTACTGTTAGCACGACGGAGGTGAAATCAGAACATTGAGACGTACATACTTGACTGATTGGCGGCGGAACTACCGTACTCGTTTCGCAGTGTTGAAAGTCGCCACCGGCAGAATGGTGGCAAAATCGGCCATCTTGGTAATGGGCTCCACGTACAAAAGCTTAACTTCCGTGGAGCATAAGCGCGAGGACCGGCGAGGTGGGCACAACAAGCATTCTAGCCTGCATAACGGAAACGTCCTTCCGTTTCGGCGCACAACGACTGAGCATCGTTGCAGTCTGCCGTAGACCTGCGCGAGGATCCAGTACTTGATAACGATTGGGAGCATTCGGGCGCTGAGAAGTCGCCGGACTACGGGTTAGCGTCTGTCTTTTACAGAACATCTGATTCATATCCTGAGATGAGCGCACGAAGACGCCATTGCATGCGGACTCTGCCATCGCAATTCAGTTCCTGTGGACATTCTTGGAAAAAATGCATCAGAAGTCGATCGCAAAGTTTGTTAGTTCCAGCGTCAAGTCGATAGATCGCTCATAGACACTTCAAGGAAATACCCACTGCCTTGTATTTAATAAACATGGCTGACGCCGATCACCGAGAGACAGGCTGTCGGTGCATATCTGATACTTTTCTCTCGGGTGTCATCTAGGCCAGTAAACGGTATATGAATTCATGTCATCAGTAAAGTTAACTTACGGATACACTAGAATGGTCAGCCCAGAAACATTTCTAGTCCGAAAGCGACACAAGTACAACAAAGACAATCTAAAAGAAATTAGGGTATGCAAGTACATCATGATAGATACGCCCGCCGGCGCTATACAAATAAGCTAACAGATTCATTCACATACATGCAGGCTACCAATGTTTGGGGCTATGAAGGGATGAAGCCTGGTCAGCAGAAGAAGTTGACGTGCAAAAAAGGGTCGGACGCACCCGAACGTGGTATTAGTCCTGAGCAATGCTGCCATCTTGTAGTCCGCGGTGTTCTTAAATACTGTGTTGCCCCACCATGACTGAATCGTGTTTTCACCAATGGTCCCATTTCTTGGGTACTGCAGGCAAAAGTAGATTAGGAGAATCGACACAGCCACACCTGAGTCCATTGCGGCGGACAAAATATCTATTACATAAATCAGACACTGTAAGCTTTATGAACTGAGATGTCTGCCCACAGTTGTACTTCGTCCACCACGAAAAATGGCGACGGCGGATGACATAATTAAAAATAAAGCCGACGATAGTCCAGGGCACGTAGTTGACCGCGGATGCGGGGGGGATGTAGGACGGTCCGTTGAATATGATGGGGAAATTGACATATTTGAATATTGAATTCGGCCAACGGAGAGAGATGGCGTAGGAGATCAGCGGGCACACTGCACCGACTACAAAGAAGAAGACAAGACCGCTGGATATAACCGTTAGACTTCAGCCTTACTTTCACTGGTGGAGCTAACTTACTAATAAATCTGGCCCTTAGAAAATTGTCGCGCAGGGCCGATGACGCCCCAGACGATGGATGCCGTCCCGAATACCTCCGTCGACGGACACTAATCAAGGAAAAGGTCACACAGCCGTCGGCTACCGTGGAGAAAAAGCTTACGATGAAACCATCTTTCTGATTAGGATTGCACATATCCGGGATGTGCGTGAACATCCACGCTTGCACACCCAGCTGGACAGTCCCGGCAATCACGGTCGCAATAACCTGAGCCCAGAACATGGGTCGAGGGCTAGCGATAGTAGTTTTGCGTCAAACTTAAAACAAAATGGGACGTGTAATAAAGCGTACGGTATTTTCATGTAGTGTCCAAGCTTCATATCCGATGCGAACTGCAAGGCCTGGTACATGCTGATGTAGCCCCATGTCTTGAACATCATCATGGCAAGTGGCCTGCCAGGAAGCGCATAGCCAATAATGAGTTCCGTCACGACACTGTGACAAGATAGGTCAGCATGACTGAGTGAGACGCTTGGTGAGCAGATACCCACTTCAAACCGATCTGCTGATTAGTAATAGCTTGGATCATACCGCAGGGAACGGTGTAGATGAATGCTAACGGCCGGTGAATAAAACAACATTAGGCATAGAACACGCAACGTACAGATGATTAAGGCCAAAATCAAAGCCCATACTGGGAATTGTGTATCCCAAATCTCGATGGAGACAACGGCGAACACGAACATAGAGACTAAGCCAAATTTTGCCGGCGTTAGTAAGATGAGGCATTTTTCCACGCCTGCCTACATACCGAGAATGACGCCGTACCACCAGTCGGGTACCTGCGGGTATCGGTTCATCAAACGGGCGTGAATATCCGGCTCCTCTGAGAGCGACCTCCGACTTTGCACCCAGATCTGCCGCCTGAAGTACAGCATCGTGTGTACAATTGTCGAGGTGATACTCGCGAATGAGAGACCGTAGGCCACGGCGAACGTCGAGGACAGGAACAGGGGCGAGTAGTTCTCGTACATCGTGATGTTCAGCGACGAGTCGGCGTTAATAATGCGAGAGACGTTGTACGCGCCGCCGGTGTTGTCGTACGACGTGCGCGACGATATGGGCATATACTTCGCGTACCACGTATTTGTGTAGTAGAGCAGGGGCGTTAGGAACCAGAAGAAGATGACAAAGCCGAAAGCGACGTTAGCTTCTGCCCACCAGGGCGTGGCGAGGGGTGAGCCAACATATGCGATCTGTCAGGGTAATATGATCAGAGGTCTTTTTCCTTAATGTCGAATAGACCAAGCGAGCGTACTACCTGGCTCCAGTCAAGGGTCACGAGCGACATGCCCAGACCCGACTGGTATCCGAACAGCTGGTTCACAACAATATTGTCCGGCGCAATCCAGCACACCCAGTTAAATACACTGAGTGCCTGGAAGATATACCCGGGGAAGAAATACCAGCACACGCCCGCTGTGAATGCGTATGTGAAGAACCGCTCCCGCGAGATTCCACCGCGATTTCCAATCCCGGCGTACTGCTGGGAGTGGAGGGTGTTAAACAGCGCACAGGTGACGAGATTCGTCGGCCAGATCATCGACGGCGGCTGCACGAGATACCGCCTGCAGACGCCACATATTGAGAATCCAATGAGCTGCGTGGACATCATCAGCATCCACTGATAGCTGAAATTCCACGTCTGCTCGTAGTACACGCGCTGCACGGCAACGACGTCCGTCTATGCAACTGTCAGCAAAGGCTGCGCACACTGTATCATTGACACTCACTGCGTATGCGGAGCTATATCCGACGGTGGCCATAATTGTAATCAAGACATGCTCCTTCACTGTGAACGGACCCGGGTTTACTGGTACGCCGAAGACCTTCACGTTAGGCATTACACGCGCCCACAGTCTACCGACCGGGAACGACAATAGCTGGGCTACTAGCTGCCGTAGATATGAGCATGGAGGGGTCCAATAGAGATAGGGAGACGTACACCGGTGACAGTAATGGACGGATATCGGAAGAAGAAAAACTGGTTGAGACCTGGAAGTAGAACTGACCAGAGGACACCGATAGTCCATGCGCGAAGAGTGCAGACTGGCATATCAGGGTCGTCGGTGTTGGCAACTGCAGATCGGACCTCGGGATATGGCGAGTCGTCCTCTGGGGATGTAATGAGAGGCTGAACCGAGTAAACATGAGTTTCGAAGCTCCTGGACTCACCCAGGTCTATTGCATCTCTGTCGAAGTCCATGTCCATGTTCGGGTCATCAAACTCGGTGATAGGGTACGCGAACACTGTGTTTCGGGACTCAGGGGAATGCAGCACCGCTTTAGAATCGACTGAGCTCACCTTGCTTCGCCTCATTGTCGAGTTTCTCGTCGAGAGAACTAGCACTGCTTGCATGCTTGTCCTCGGCGACGATGCGGAAGACGGACATGGTGGTGGTGAGCGCACTAGCCCAAGCGCTATCCTCCGGCAGGCTGGGTGGGAGTAAAAGGTATCCAATCAAGGCAACGTATTAGCGCCCGCGAGCTGCTCTTATCCTCACAAGACTCGATCGCATGTGTTTCGGGCTACTCAATTACTTCCAAACTTGCAAATGCCAACTGCTTCAGAAACTTCACGCTAAGGATAGGCACTGCTCGCCCTCTCGTAAGCTGTGCAAAAATCTCGCAGCGAAATTTGTGCCCTCACATGCCGATGCAGGCACCAATTGAATGCCTGGAAAAAGGCAAGCTTGGCCGCTCAATTACTGGCTCCTGATCGCATTCTAGAGTGTATCGCCTTAGCAATGACAGCGGACGTATGGATTTAGGGTGATCCTTGGGTGATGCAGACGCTCACAATAAATCTCTTCACTTTGAATGACTCAGAAGTTTGCCGTTGGACTCCACACTCGTATGATCTATTGCTGTGAGTCTTGCGCATTCGAAGTTCTCTTGCTCTCAGGAAGCACGAGTCTGTCACACTGCCGCAAACCGGTCAAGCTTCTGGCGAACCTCCCAGGTACGCGAGCCGAGCGCTGACCAGTAGTGCCAGTGTCCTCGACAATTTGATCTATTTTCTGACCCCGCCTGGGGGCCTGCGCTATGGAACCAGTCAGTAAGGCTCGATTTGAGTGGCGCTATATTATCATTATCGACAGGAGCTTATGATCTGGATCGTTCATCGGCTGGCAAACTTATGATCTGGATCGTTCATCGGCTGGCAAACTTGGAAGACGGTCGGTGAACATTGTCGAGGCACTGACGTACTGTATTTACAGGAAGGCAGTGGGGTATGTAGTATCGCGTTGTTCGACTTCTGATAGGATACCTGTCGTTCCAGGGATCCCCCACGTATTCCTCCTGGTTGCTACACCGTTGTTAACTCCGTGATAAATGTTCCCTCGATAGCTCAGGTGAGCTCAGGATAAAAATAGGCTTCCAACGCAAGGGTAGGCCAGACTGCTCTCACGCCTACACAGCGTACGTGTGCATCGACTCCTGTATTCGGCTTTGGAGCTCGCCCTCAACGTCAACCACTGCGCACCAGATGTACGTACGTGGCTGCATGCGCTGCACCGTTCTTTCTACGTCAGCCTGCTCATTTAAATTTACGGATAGTCAGATTAGTTCACACTGTATTATATATTAGGAGAAAATATAAATGATAGTCTCGTCCACGTACGGAAAGCGAGTTTGTCTGGTGAGGAGTTGCTCGAGAAGATCTACTGTCAGCTCAGCTGAGCATAAGTAGGACTTGTTGATACACGGATCTTATCTTATCTACGTGGCTTATGTAAGCAACCAGCACTCTTCGACTTCGTGGTCGAAGAGCAGCGACTAACCTGGGTTGTCTTCGAGCAGCAGCTTCAACTAAGACATGGTACGGATGCTGAATTTTCCATAGACTAATTACTGAACAGGGCGATTGATCAGTCTGCGCTTTTCAATTTTCAATCTCTGCTCCTTGTCATCTTGCTCATGATATGCACATGCACATACGTGCGCGCCGTTGCGCCTCGCCTCATCGACCGGAACAAGGAAGGGTATGTCGTTCTCCGCTCTGATGCTTTGTGTACTCTTTCTAACGAGTTGATCTTGTACGGCTCCAGCTTTCTAGGATTGTTCTGGATGTCTGCACGGATAGGTCTGCCCGCCATTTCGACCAGCATGGGTCTACAGCAATTGACAGCACAATGATCACTCTACAGGAGAGCGGCTTTCGCCCTACGTAGCGATGGCATGTGTTGCGATGGCAGTCACATTACTGATTCAATGACCACCTTACTCGCCGTGTTACGCGACGCGCGTGCTAACTCTCCCGGCTGCAGCATGCACTGCTGCCAACTTGATGCTGATTCACTCTCAGTCCGGATACGGGGGAGGGAGCTACCGGTACGATACGTGTGCGCACTACTCCATCCCGAGCCCACCGAGGACACTGAAAGCATACTGGACATAGGCTGTGTTTACTGGGACCCTGGTATTTCTCCCGATGTTCACAGCGAGCAGAGAATCTTATTTATGTAATGTACCAAGTTGCAGGTGTACATGCTATATAGTAGTAGGTGGATATGACCTGTTCACAGTCGACGATATCGCGACTTCGTGCACATTATGGAAGGAGCTGTGTTGTCATGATAGCAATGAGAAAATAGCGAATTACGAAGATGAACAGAAGGTTAGTTTCTCTAAACTCTTCTAGATCTTGCACTACCAAGGAAGGCATGTGCGTACTCCCACCCCATACGTTCACGCTCCTTCCCAAGCGCCTCCCCCCGATTTACCTCCTCGGCATTGATGGCCTTCCAATCCTCATAATCGGTCACCTGCCCCTCTTTCCATGCTGCTTCGACTTCAGGCGGAAGGGAATCGCTGTCAACCTCCTTGGGCAGCACTTCCGTGACATAGGCTTCTTCTTCCTCCTTTATGATCTTCGAACCTGCTCCGGCTTCCACATCGCCCACAGGCACCGTCTGTACGTCCTCTCCGGGGAACGCATCGCGCAGGATCACATCCGCTACAGCATATGCATCCATCATCGTGCTGGCAAGCACTCCTTTCGCACCCGAGGCCGCCCACCCACTGGCATATACGTTACGCACTGTCCTTCCCGCAGCGTCAAGTACACGTCCCCCGAGTGTGCGCAGATGTCCCAGCGCAGGATCATACCACGCTGCGGTCGGCTCGGCTCTGTGTCCGAGTGAGGTCACCACGAGCGAAGTTGAGAGTTTGGATGTCTCGCCTGTGGAGACCGCGCGAGAGGACTTGTCGAGCATCGTGTGTGCAAGCGACAATTCCGCCAGTGGTCGCATCTGCGCAGAATTAGACTCGGAGGACGTAGGGGACTGGGGAAGAGTAAGGCCGGTTGGGGAGCGGAAGAAGTCGAGGGACCATGTCTTGCGCGTCGTCCCTGCCTTATTCTTCGAGCCTTTCTGGAGCAGCTGTAGAGTGCGTGACTGCTGACGCGTGAGAGGCTCCGCATCATTCGCGGGCGATTTGAGTAGCTCAGGGGCGAGCGGCACCATCGAGGCGTCGGAGAGGTTCATCATCTCTCTGAGCTCCTTCACCGTGAATGCTGCCTGCTGCGGACCACGTCGACCGACGATCGAGACGTGCTCTACAGCAGAGCGCTCGAGGACTGCTAGCACGGGCGAGGGAACGTCGAACTTGGCGAGCTCGGCAGGCGGTGTGAGGAGCATTCGTGCGATGTCCAGAGAGACATTTCCCTGGCCGATCAGCGTGACGTGCTGCAGTCGCTCAAGTGGTGGAGGTGGCGGTCGAGAAGGATGCTGCGTATACCAGTGTACCAGGGACAATGCGGGGACACAATACTCGGAGGGAGGAAGGGCAGGGTGTAAAATAGGAACGGTGCATCCGGATGAGATGAGTAGATGAGTGTAGTGTGGTAGGATAGCCGAGAGCGGGATTGAGAGTGCATGGGGGATAGGTGACGGCGTGTCGATGTTGACGTTGCCGAAGAAGCGCAGCCGTGGATCCTCCGCAGCGGCATCGAATTTGTGTGTGCAGTTCTGCTCGGGAGATGGTCTAACGAATATTTCAAGAGAGAAAGGGACGACTGTACCTTGACTTCAGGATGGTCCGGGGCTACCCCATACCGTACCAGGCCGTGAGGTGCCCAAAGTCGGTCATACATGTGAATTTTGAGATTTGTAGGTCCCGTTGATGGGAGCAAAGAGAGCAAACGAGAGGCTACATAAAATGAGGATGGCCCCGCACCTATGATCGCTAGTTTAATGGAGGACATTTCGCAATAGCCTTCCAGCTATTAATTTGAGTATGCTATAGTGTCATTGTCAGTTCCGTCGCAAGATGTTTGGGTGGCAGAACATGTGAGAAAAAATCAAATATACATGGAAGGCATGTAATGGAAGCCGGCAACACACGTCGGACATTTCAGGAAATCAGGGAACCCAAAAACAGCAGACTTAGCCGGTTTGTACATGCAGATGGAATTGGCAGCAGTCCTCATGGCGTTACGGAACACTCCAAGGGGTCTACTGAGTGAGAGACGCACTGAGCGAGCACCTTGGAATCGAAGTCATACGGTAGTTCTCGCTCTGAGCCTCTGTCTCGAAGTCTACGCTTTGAGCTGGCCGCATCCTTGTGTGGGTATCCGAATATTATATCAGGACAGATGATAGAATGGCGCAGCGATAAAAGACTGGGCGGGACTCCAATCTACGGGTGCAGAAAGCCATGCTGCAGAGTAGAACTGTAACAGCCTGTTGATACTCACCTTCAAGTTGCTCCTGATCATATATTGGGGAGTTCAGTCGCCGGCATATGATTTATGCTATCCTGCGCGAGAAATTTAGGCTGCAGTCCTCTCGAAGGATCGTAGATGATGCGTAGTGTCTGTCGACACTGACAGTAGTAAGAAGACCCCTTTAAGCACCAGCACAAAGCCCTTACACTCGACAAACGGAAGCCTTTTCATTGAATGATCACAGTACTGGCGCTTAAATAGTGCTACATCACGTGTACGTGTACGCTTAATCACGGCCCCCAATGATTCAGGGATTTATGTGCCAATGTGCTATCAATTGAGCCTGCGCACTTTCGGTGGAGAGAAATGCATTTGGCAAGATGCTCAAAGCAGGTCATTATTTTGATATGCTATAAGGGAGTCGCAGACGCAGAGTAAATACGAACCTACACACCTGCCAAAATAGGCATGCGGCGATAATCGGTTTTCGGGCAGGACGACCTGAGACCTCCTGAGACGCGTTCATCGACACCGACGTCAACCACGACCACCATGTCCTCGTCTCTCATTGCTCGCTCTGCTGTCAACAAGCGTGTAGCATCTACCTTTGCGCGCCGGTCACTGCGTCCTCTCATCGGTGGGTAAATTGCATTATGTGGGCAGTAGCAATGTCCTTACGCTCATTGATTGCAACTGTAACACATATTGTGGACAACCTTCCCATTGTACTCATGCACCTGACAATCATTCCTGTGTTCCTTTTGTTTTTGTTTTCACAGCCAGGAAATCATCGGACACCGCATACGTTCCCGGCGGACGTGAGCACGTTCCTCGCATTCCTCTCTACTCACCTACCGACCAAATATCTTCGCAGCTATCTACAAGGGCACCGTCAATGATCCCACTACCTTCCCAACTCCTTCAAAGACTCACGGTTCATACCACTGGGCATTCGAACGCCTCCTCTCTGCCGGACTCGTACCCCTCACGGTCGCTTCGTTCGTGACTAGTGGGAGCAACTACCCCATGCTGGATGGCATATTAGGCGTGACCCTGGTTATGCACAGTCACATTGGGGTACGTACTGTGTTGCTTTTCGCTTCCCATGCGCTGTGCGGCTATAGAGCGGCTGGGGGTTCGCCTCCGGCAGCTCACCCCATAGTCGTTGCCTTATAGGATGAGACACTGAGACTCACTGCGTGTTTGAACTACTAGTTCGACTCTATGCTCGTTGATTATTTGCACCCACGCAAGTTCCCTATTCTTGGACGTCTCTTCACGTGGACTCTCCGCGCGACGACCGTCGGTGTCCTGGTTGGCATATATCAGTTCAACACCAACGATATCGGTGAGTGCCTGTTTGACGTTCTTATGAAGACCCACACCCGGTTTATTTCGTGGCCACTGCTTGATATGTGGCCATATTTGGTCTTCGCGCTGCTATACGGTGTTTGCTGATGGTGTATGCTACTTCGTAGGTCTTACCGAGCTCATCGCGAAAGTCTGGCATGCGTAGAAGCTACAATCCAATCCATTATACTCCACGAGCATTGCATCCGGAGAGTAGCGCGCGATGAGTTCGTTTAGGCAATACATTCGTCCCTGTACAACAAGAAGGTAGAGCCCGTTATTGTGAATCATATTCATCTTGTCTCTCAAGGCACTTGGGCTGTTATAACGACGCCCCTCCTCTGATTCGCGGTGACATTCCCTAAAATGATGCGATACCGCTCGCTGGGAACTTGTTGATATGGTCTCTCCAACCATGGCTGTGTCTTGCTTACTGAAAGGGTCAAAATCGCCGGCTCCTGGTGTCAACCTGCAGTACAGAAGCGTAAAACATGGCGCTGATACTAGATTATAAGCTGATAGTTATACTAGTAGGAACTCCCAATTACTTCCACTGTCGCACCGAGGCTGTTGGATCAGGCACAACGTATCCCAAAATAGCCCCGCAGCCATGTGCCCCAGCTTGATTTGGAGTATGTTATTTTCGCACTGGCCGATGCTATGCTGACTAGGTTTGATGTCGACTATTGGACCCCTCGTGGTAAGTGCTGTCGGGGCGAATACTAACAAAGAACAAAGCTAATTCCAACAAAGAACAAGGCCAAGACTTACCAGCAGACGTGTTACGTGCTCCATGACCTTCCGGGTCGCCAAGTGTATCGCCTGAGGTCACTCATATCTAACACTGACAAGTCAGTCAGTCTTGTTTCCTATAGTTCCTGTGCCCTGCGCCACGTATGCAGCTAGAAGCACCCTGCACTGCCTGTCTGCGGGAGAACAAGGTGTTCCTAGGGAGCAGACGGTCTGGCCCTGCTAGGGACATCTTGTTTCCATCAGATGTGGGCGTATGTGTGCACATGAATCACATATCGCACACTTCGGCGCTCTGAACGGTTTATAAACCCGCTTTTGAGAAATTCTTGAAGTACTCACGCATTCCCACTACTCCATCTCACATTGTGCTTCTTGTCGAAATGGTGACTTCAGCATTCAGCATCGCTGAGAGCGAATATGCCCGGAAGCGGCGGGAAATCTTCAACTTGGTCAAAGATCTCCGCGCGTTGGGGTATGGGGGTTCACATAGCTTACGCGAAGTCTGGTGTTGAGATATTCCCTCTAGAGCTGAAACGGACATTGGTATCCCTCAGATAGTAGTCATCGGAGCACAATCAGGTTCGTACACCCATGACCATTCTGTTATATCTTACAAATGGCTCATTCTCACACTCAGCGGGCAAAAGCTCCCTGGTTGAAGCAGTTACAGGGGTTAGTTTCGTCTTGCATTTCTAGCGTACACTGTGAGATTGACTCTTCGTACACAGATTAGCGTCCCCCGCGACAGTGGCACCTGCACTAGGTACGCCTGAACTGCTCCTTCATTTACTTGAGTTGATGTCGCAAAGATGCCCCATGGAATGTACTATATTAACTACCACAGGCGACTGGAGCTGCAAGATATCCTATCGTAGGCGCGACGGCACATCTGGATCGTTTAGTCCTCTGCTTACTGCCAAAGTCGACGTGGATATCTGGATTCGCCGTGCGCAAGCGGCTATTCTGAGCCCTCATGCTCATCCAGACACCTTCAAAACCATGGACTACCAGCAATTGAGAGACCTCACCAATGGCGGGGGGATCCTCGAATTCTCGAAGGACGTTGTGGTTGTCGACATTGAAGACCCAGAGGGCACTGATTTGTCCTTTGTCGACCTTCCAGGTAATGCTGATCTGCTCAGAAAACTTACATACTTAGAAATATCGTGACGTAGGTCTTATGCAGAACGAGGACCAAGACATGATTGATCTTGTGAAAGACCTTGTTGAGCAGTACGTCAAAGGCGAGTCCACTATTATCGTCGTTACTATTCCTGCTACCGGTGAGTCTGATCAACATTCGCGGTGGCTTGTTGACTGACTCGCACGGTAGACGACATGGAAAATCAACAGGCGGTTCGTCTCGCACGAGCTGCTGACCCCGACGGAGAACGGACTATAGGTTGGTCGCAACTTCAGTTACTTCACTTGTATGCCGCATCGCTCAAACCCCTGTAAGCTGTCGTTACCAAACCAGATTCGCTCTCAGCCGGGGCGACCGGCACGCGTCAGAAATGGTTGGACATTGTGCTGGGGAGGTCAAAAAAATCTTACCAACTCAAGCTGGGGTACTTCGTCGTGCGGCTGCCAGATGACGACGAGAGGGCCAGGAACCTGACACGGACAGAGCTGGAACAGCTCGCCAAGCAGTTTTTTGACGCTCATACTCCTTGGGACAATCCATTACTCTCTGGTCATCTTGGGATACCTCACTTCATTGACCACATAAGCAGGGTCTTGATGAAGATTATTCAAGACTCGTGAGTCTATCTGATGCGATTGCGTTTATGTGCTGAAGATGATTAGGCTGCCGAAATTGAAGGAACAGGTTCAAGCCAAGCTTGCAGAATGCATTCAACAGATGAGCAAATTGCCTGCAGAAGTCACTGTAGACGCTACCACTGAAATCCTCAGTCGTATCTCGAGCTTCTGCGCCGATCTTCGGGGGGATGTATACGGCCTCAATGAGAGCAAGGACTTTGTTCATCGCACCCAGAGCGCCTTCAGGACATTCAAGCTTACTATTCGTGGCTCCGCTCCAGATTTCAGACCTTTTACTAATCCTTCGGCGTACCTTCCTCCGTCTCCACCACCATCTGAATCGGACGAGCTAGATGGAGACTCACAGGCAGTCTATCCACAAGGGTCCCCCGCAAAACCCATCAGCTTGGATGAGGTCCGGACGGTGATCAAGGAGTATGAGTGTCCTATTCATCACATCAGAATCTCGCTCAAACAGACCCATGTCATTAGATCCATCGGTTGGGAGCTCCCTCATAACGTCCCGTTTGAAGCGAAGAAGCGGTTGATTAAACGCTTTATCGACCAATGGCCAGCGCCTGCTCAGTCATGCTTCGATGAAGTTCTGCACATTTTGTCTGCCTTCGTGGATGCAAACATCAGAAAGCATTTCGAGCAATTCCCAGCACTGGAGCAATATCTTGGGTACGTAGGAGCATGCATTCAGCCTGATTTCCTGTGGATGACTCTGGCCTTCAGTCCTATCATTAGGAACGAGATTGTCAAGTGCTCAAAGGATGGCTGGCGGTCTGTGGCCTCTGTGTTGGAGTGCGAAAAGGTTCCCTATATGACCCAAAATGGGCATTATTTCGAATCCTCGCGCACAACTTGGCTTGCACACTACAGGCAGATTCGGCGCAATCCTGAGAAGTACTCCATGAACCGGCAGCCGTCGCGACATACTGCAAGTCACAACGGTCCTTCCATTGTCTATAACGTTCGAGCATGGCCGACCCTCCATCCCCCTACATTCCACCAGTCGACCAGTACGAGGAGGAGTTGATAGTGATGGCGGACGTCAGGGCTTACTTTCAGGTAGCATACAAGGTCAGTATATACCTCTATAACTGCGGACTGTACAACTTATCGGTCCCAAATAGCGAGTGATCGACCATGTGCCAATGACAGTCCAACGACACCTTAATCAAGAACTGTCAGACGGCTTGCAGACGCAACTTGTCGCGAAGCTGGAACTAGGTTCCCCAGATACATCGCAGCGTTTGGCTGACCTCTTGGCTGAGGACCCGATGGTCAATGCTCTGCGCGCGCAGCTGCAGGCGAAAAAGAACCGCCTGGAAGATATGCAGGTCAAGCTGGATAATTTCGTTATATGAATGCTGATGATGTAGGAACATTGGGGCGTCTCGTCCGGAACATGTTAAGATCGTACTGTACTCAAATTGTACAACAGTATTCCAGAATCTCCAGTAGCAATCGAATCCTGTGATATTGTGGCACTATTGCAATGTCACCTTTCAAACTGTATCTTGAAAGTCTAGTTAGAGCTGCAGCCTCGATTAGGAAAAAAAGCATACCATCCAGCATAATGGATGGAAAAAGAAACACATTGCCACATACCCGGGTCGAACGAGTGACCTCCCCATGTACATGATGACATTAACCGTCATTCATACAAGTGGGACGCGCATACCACTACGCCAATGCGGCTATGGCGAAAGATAAAAGAAGTTATATAAGGACAACTCATCCTGTAGTCATGCCTACCCACAGACGGATCAAATTCGCGTCTTGTCTCAAGAGTCAAAACCGTACAACTTCGATTCATCATTCTCATTGCATATAAATTTCACGATCGCGTTGTTACTACTCTCCATGGCGGTTTGTACGCTACATCCCAAATGGTGACCTATACTCAAGTCATTCGCACGTACAAGATCAAACACGTACAAACCGTCACCACTATGTACTGGTTATGACATTATTTATCGTTGAAAATGTTTTGCGCGCAAGTTTGGGCTTATCACGGTAGCGTCGGGTGTAAAACTCCCTTGCATGTAAAAAACGGTTTAAAACAAACCGCCTCGGAGGAACCCCTTTTTTACTATAGTAAAAAACGTAAATTACATGGCGTCACGTGAGTTCCAACGCTCACGTGACACGTCCCCGCATCTCTCCGGCAGACGGCACACACCCCCGGCAGACGCGCCAGCAGCCACAGCAGCCACAGCCCAGCCACAATGAGCCACAATGAGCCACCACGCTCGATGGCTGAGCAGACATCACGTGAAAGAAATGGACAGAATTTGCTCCGAGGGCCGAGGGCTTACCGTCGGAGGTATCGAGTGCATCATACCCTCACCTCGTCGGCCTAGCTGCCGTGTGGCCGAGAAATATCATTTGATGAAGAGGAAAACGTCGATCTTTTTTTTTGGTTGGTTGTCAGACTAGTCTACCGGCTAGCGCAGGCGCAGGACCAAGCGGCGATGAGAGAGAGGTGTAGGTTGAACAATCCGATGTATCATGTAAGCCACACAGCGGGCAACGACTGATATTCGGGAACGTAAGATGAGTTAAAAGCGTTAAAATAGGTACAATATTCCTTTATCCCTCGCAATCGCAGTATTAAACCACTCTTTTCTATAATGCTTACATTTGACGGCACAGACTATCGGTGATTGCCCGCTGTGCCAGCCACGGGCATGGGAATAAGGGCCACCGGCATGGCCGGCAAGCGCGGGGGTCACGTGCTATCATTATTTACATTATTTACATGCCTACTTTGGCCTCCATGTAGAAAACTCGTAAAAAACATGTAAAAAACATGTAAAAAAGCGACATGTAAAAAACTTGGTTTGAGACGGCGATGCTCCGCACGCCCGAATCCAAATGACCTTAGACTGTGCCCTTCACGGTTGCCGGACCTTCATCTTAGTACCCATCACGTCGCAATACCATCAGCTCATAAGTCAATGCAATTAGACGTAGCATAAATTAGACAGGGAGAAAGGTTCATTGCTGCGTCTAGCGTCTCCTAAGTTCAGTCCAGAACCTAGGTCCGAACCCCGAACCGCCGAACCGGACCTGAGGTTCAGGTCCGGTCCAGGTTCGGTCCGGCCATGGGCCGTCAGGTTCGGTCCGGGGTTCGGGCTTGCAGTGCGTTGCCCGAACGCGGTGCGAACGCGTCCGAACCGCGAACCGGGGGATGGGGTCCGATCAATCAGATGGAGATCAATCTTCGCCGTTTCGGTCAATTTTCGCTCGCGCTCTCCCTGCGTGCAGACTCGAGATGTCTCACGTGCTCCTAACGCCCTCTCTCTGCCAGCACTGCGACTCTCGAACGGAACCCCCGCGTTGCGCGTCGCCGGCACAAGCGTTCGCAAGCCCATATGGCAGGTAATGCAGGGCGACGTGGAATCCGCGCGTTCTTCGCGCAGCCAACGCCGGGCAAGCACAACAACACAACGCGACCGGCGCTGGTAGTAGCAGCAGGGCCCCTACAGGTGCGCGACGCCGCGGCCGCTACTGCTGACAGCTAACCTCGTGCCACAGATGTGCTGCCCCCGAGTGTCGATCTGACAGGGTATTGCCAGCACTCACGCTTGCAATTGAGTCACCTTCGCCTGATCAACCTCAGGGAATTAAATCTATCCAGACAAGTATCACCACACTATGGACATGTACAGTAGACTAGCATAAAATGAAAAAAAAAATTACTTAGAAAATCACAGGTTCAGAAGGTTCGAACGGTTATGAACCTGAACTGAACCTGCTGAACCGGTTCAGCAGGTTCAGTTCAGGTTCAGGTTCAGGTTCAGCCATATGCATGCAGGTTTGGTTCGGGGTTCGGCCAAAATCCCCGCTGAACCGAACCGAACTGAACTTAGGAGACACTAGCTGCGTCTAGTTTTATAGAGCCAGGATTGCAATTCGCTTTTGGGCAGTCAAGCTTCTTCCTATTATCAAAGGGTAAAGATGCTACTGTTGTTCACTGCCCATCCTGCTCCTCGTTGAGAACCGTCTGGAGACGCTCTGCGGCAGCACCTCCAACGCGATCGTGAACAGCTCCCGCGGCTGCAAGGACGACGCGAGCGGGTCCAGCGGCACATGTGAGTACAACCCGGCCCACAGAACAGCACTGATACCGACACTAAGTCAAGCACTGGCAGCAGCAAAGTGACGACTCTGATGAGGAAGAAGTTCCTACTTGATATAAAATCATATAGCACCACGTGGCAACCGAATGCGAGCACCATTCACGTGAAATACACGTGAGTGGTTTCCATACACCACGTGATGCAGTCAAAAGATACGTCTACCGCTTCCAACAGCTTACAAAACATATTCCAAAATTGGCACAGACATGGACAGCAGAATAAGTAGGCCCCCTTCAAATGCGTGGACTCCTAGGAGCAAAAGCGCAAAGTCAAAGTGAGAAACATCACCTGGAAACAAACAAGAACGTGATCGCTTAAACGTTTCGGTTCCAACGAGGGTGGAGCCCTTACATAAGCACACTCACCGTACATCAATTGATAACCAAATGACAGGTCATTTGGGACGTCGACTTATACACCCGACACTATATCACGGGTTTGAGTCTTAGTTCTGATCCTAGGTCACATGATTGGAGCGCCCCATTCCCTTTATAGTAATGTCGGGCTTATTTCGCGCGCAGCGGCGCTCTGCTTAGCTAATCCATTTTCCGATAATTGAAGAGTCAATAGTTATCCGTTCTCATGCTTCGGGTGTTGGCGGCACACAGAGAAATGTATAAAGTGATAAATGATAGTTCATAATGATATGAAATCCCTATAATAGGTAGAAGCGCCCATGTACATATACCAAATTTATTAGGCCTGCATCAGTCACACCCCATTGGATTCGGGGCCTATTGTAACTGAAAAACGCTCAAATATGGATATGATTATTCGACAATAAAATTCATTGACTACAGGTCACAGTGGGACCTATTTCTTTCTACTCCAGGCTGAAGGGTTTCTACTGCAAGAAAATTAAATTTGTATCATTGGACTTTCTACACTATCCATTCACATTAAAACATAGATGCATTACATTCTGATATTCAGGAAGAGACAACTATTGTCGTAATTATAGTACTGACTCCCGAGTCCGCCGAGCGCATCATTGGGCGTCTATAATCTGTCTTGCCATAAACGGCAGGCGTCGGTGGCTTTGTCATCAATTGGCGCTCACGACTTAAGCCTAAATCTGAATAATCACGTGACCAGGTTCTGAACCTCGATTATATTAAACAATGATAAATACACTCATAACTGGTCGCATGACATACGGTTCTCAGTTCTGAGTCTCTCAGCTTATAGCTCCTGTTGTAAATCTGCCTTTGGGATTGTTTATATCTGGTCTTTTCCAGTTTGCATACCACCGAAGCTCGCTACGGTCACGGCGCTGGTCCAGATCTGATGTACGGTCTAGTACTCAGGCCTCAAGTCCGGCCTGGGGCTGGCACGAAAAACGTATTCCAGATGTGACCAGCCCATGATATAACCGCAGTTTTAAGTCGAGAACATGATGGCGAAGCAAGGTCGGTCACCTGCCTTCACACCAGTCATGGGTTCCGACGGCGGCCCTTCTGCTCAGTTCCCACTGGGCTTGACGACATCCCCAGCCGAGGCTCGGCTGGATCAGTTCACTCCTGCTCTGGAAGAGCTCTAGGCATGCATGCTGATTATGTGGGCTAATATGTGGTTGAATACAAATAGCTTATTTTGGCCGACCTTTCCACCAGTGTCACCTGCCTGACGGCTTGAGCGAGAAATCGAACAGCCGAAGCTCCTCCGTTACCCCACACAGCCTCCAGCCTCGCTCATTCAGCATCTAGCAACGCATTCGCCGCCATGTCCTCTCTTACCAAAGTTTCCGCCTTTACCCCTCGTGTGACAGTCTTGTCTCGTACGCCTCGATCATCTTTTGGTCAGTTCCGCTACGCTCACTCTGAACACGGCACCCACAAGGTAAATCGAGTCCTGTGCTACGTCGATGGGTAGGCCTGATCTTTGCGTCTAGCATTTGCCGTTTGAGTACCACAACCGGAAGGCTTTCGCCGTGAAATTCTTTGCCTTCTGCATGACTGGGTTCTCTATCCCATTCATCGCAGTTGCGTACCAATTGTAAGCAACCTGGCAGTGATACTGCGGTGCGCTATCCACTTATGCGAAGTTTGTCTTTACCAGGCACAAGTCCGGCGGCGTCGCATGAGGGGATTGTATCGTATTGCGAATGTACACTACGACGACGACATAGGGTATGAGATGGCATCGTCGATGGTTGTTGGATTTGTCTGCAGCGTGGCGCCAGCTCATATTTCGACCATGCACACAATGACCAGTTGGGGATGCCTCTCTGCGAGTACTGAGCAGAATGACCTACTTCGTATAGTTGCTATTGGGGCGGGTTGAAGCTTATGGATCGCCTCGATTGATCGCTGATGCGGGTATGGCACTGGCAGCGTTGTGCACGGACTAACAATGTGATAGTGGTCACAGGACGTTAGTGTATGCCGTCTCTTTATTTCAGCTATTTGATGTGACTTTTGAGTCTCACCGGGGCGGTCAAATCGTATCATGTATTCTAGGATAAGTGAGTTCACATAGGAGTCATGTACGAATCTGCGAGGTAAGTATGATTCTCGTTCTCCGACGACCCCTGAATAGCGCATCGCCTGTCTACGCGGCTGTCAATGCGATATTGCCCTTATCGTACGTAGTAACGCTCACCGAGTGTTGCGTCATTTAGGACAATGCAAAGGTCGGTCCCGTGTTAGATCAGGTAAGTGCCATTTATTGCTTGTTCATCATTTTCCTGATTGCATTGTTACTGGGTGGCGTGCACAGTATAAGAATCAATGCACGGAGTTAGGTGACAGTACGCTCACGCTCTTTGTCCTTCAGGCATCCACTCTCTGAAACCCCCAAAATTACTAAACACGAGTGATTGTCTTTAAGCTCAATGGATCCCATTCCCTCTTCCTCTTCCTCATTGCATGTGGCGAGCGCCCCTGACGATGGTTACGATCGAGCGAACTCTCCTTCCTCGTCAATTTTCACCCTACCCGAGACTCCTGTCCCTCGGCCCGCTATTGTTTCCAAGCAGAAGGCAGACAGAATGCTTGGCAAGCATACTCCCTGCATCAGCGCTACGGATGTGACACATGCCCAGCTCGCAGAGCCGGAGTCCGAGCGCGACACGTCCTGTCGCACGGTTCAACCTGTCGTGTCATTTGCGGACTCGAAGGATGACGAGAGGAAAGAAGGGATAGACGATGAAGGAGCGGTGTCTGATCACGAGGGAGAGGGCAAGGGGAAGGGCCGAAGCAAGAAGTCGATCTTGGCGCCAGTAGGCAGGCTGCTCAGGGCTTTCCGTCGACGAAAGACGACTAGTATCCTGCGCTCGGGGAAAGAGGTGGCCCTGTCCAGCCCTAGGCCTGCTCGCATCAAGTCGAGCTTCGGTCATTCCGTCCGGAGACGCGCCTCCTCTGCAAGCGTCGCGGGCCCTTCTAAATTGCCATCGGGCCCTTCGACTCCCGAGGCATCGCGCTCGACGTTCCCCTCTGGGATGCGTCAGAGTCCCAAGAGTGGAAGAAGTCTTCGCCGAACGTCGACCATGTCCTCACGACGGTCGGTTGGGTCCACCAAGAGTCGGGAGAGCGCGAGGCGCCACGTCTACGGAGCGAGGAGACACTTGCTGTCGCAGAAACAGGCTCTGCAGGAAATTGAGCCGACGGAGATTGTCGATCTTTCCGGCCACTGAGAGTATTGTCGAAAAGGATTGGACTCTGATTGGCCGTTCTGATGCCTCGCCTGTTGGACCGTAGGAAAATGGACGGAAATTCTTGTGTATGTATTGAGAGTGAGTGGGCAGATGACCTTGTGAATGATTTTTCTGTCTGGACACACCAGTGCATAATGCTGTATTGTCATTTATCTAGCTCGAGTGCCCTTCTTTGAGTATCTGTTACCAGTGCGTTAGCACCGATCGTATTCGAAATAACTGGGCGACGACAATGCATCTTGGCTTTCGCGTCGCTACTGCCGTTACCCGTAGCCTGATTGATAGTGATTCCTGCCCTATGTCATTCAATTCTACATAGCACGACTATAATTTTGCTTCCTTGACAAACAGGAGAATAGGCACTATAGCCAAGTGGTTAAGGCGACAGATTCGAATTACATCTTATCTGTTTCCCTATGGGAGCGCAGGTTCGAACCCTGCTGGTGTCGACTGATCTTTTGGCAAATTCTTATGTCGTGCAGTGGTATTTTTGTGCTTCAGGATCAATGTTTCATACCGTAATCCTCCTTGCTTTGCCCTGGATGCAACCTGGAGTAATTTTGGAATTATATGAAATCAAAATCTGCCATCTCATTGCAATTCCTTGAATGTTGAATCCTATGCCTGATCCTATGCCTGTTCTGTGGCGTGATGATGTACAGATACACTGGCGAGGTCACAGAATCACGCATTGATCGGGAAAGTTTTGAAGACGATGTTACCGGGGTGGTGGAGGTCGACTTTACGACTCGAGACGTAAATTTGTATGCAGGGAACATCATGAAGACGAATTCGAAGAGCAGTCCCTGTATTCCCCACCCAACCATGTGCAAAGCTTCTGGACACAAAGCGTCCATGCAGCCTTAATCTCGATAGCTCTTGCCCGTTGTTCACGGGCATCTTCTCCCAGACCGAGCCGCGCTGATAGATCGCCGTCGGATCTTCCATGTGAATAATGGTCCTGATAGCTTCCGGCACTTGTGCGTGAGAGCATACAGAGTTGTCTCTCGTACTAATTTTTTATAGCGTGATCATTGATGCTAAGCGGGTTCTCTGAGACTCGCAACATGGACAGCTTTGATTCATTTGAATGTTGAACGCCTATATATCATGGAGTAAGATGAGACTCGTCCTTGGGCGCACCGACCTGGCCTCATCTGCCATAATGGCATCGCCTGCCTCCCAGTCTGCAGATCTGCAAAGCACACTTCAAATATTGTTCGTTCTCCTCCTGTCCTAAATACAGAGCGCACGCTGATTTATGTGTCCAAGTTCAGAGTCTATTACGACTCATGCATGCTGGCTGGCGCGAGTGAGCATCCCGGTCTGTCATCTGACGAGAATGTCCTAGTGAACTGCCCACAGCTTCTGTACTTTATGAACATATGATTACGCTGTCGCAGGAGATCGAGACGATGTGGAAAAGCAGATTGACGAGCGCCTCGATCATATTCTTCATGAACCGATATACGATGTTGGTCTGGAGCATTTCCAGCATAGTGCTGCAACTTCCATACACCAGGAACTCGCCAGCAGTATGTCCACCCGTTAGCTTCCTTGTCTCACGAACTAATTTCCGAACGCGATGATCAGAGGTCCCCTGACGTCTTTCAGCATCTAATGTTCCTCACTTACGACCTTTCTTGCAGATACGGAAGCACGCTCATGTTCTGGGGATCCTTGAATATTATATGGTATGGTGTATGGGCGGGTATGTAAGTGTCGGGGTTCATCCGTGCACATATGGTGAGGCGTTTTCCGTTTCAGGATTTGGCGCGCTTCGCGTGTACGCTGTGGGTGGCCGTAATTGGCCTTTAGCCATAATCACCCTCCTATTGGCCTTAGTGCCCGTGTGCACCAACGCGGTACGTCGGCATTCGCGTTCAGGCGTAATCTCGTTCCGACATTTTTCAACCTCAGTATACATACGCGATGACTTTACCTCAGTCGTCGAAGAAACTCAGTATACCCGGGGATGAGGTCCCCGCCTCTCTGTCGAACAAGTACGGCATGCACTAACTTTCAATCGATGGTTGTTCGAAGCTAACATCGCGCTAACAGACGTGGGTCCCATCGTCCACGAATGGAACATACCCTGAGGCTCATTTTGCAGTCGTGATCGTGACCCACGTATGCCTGATTTCTTCCGACGTTCTCGTCATTTGCGTGACCTGGATGAGCATGCTCAAGTTGAAGAGAGCGGCAGGGTCGAACGCCCGTGTCGCTTCGCTCATAAGGTTGTTGGGCAGAGATGGTGCGTTAAAGTTTGACGCAGTTCGCACATCAATCATTATACCTGTCTAACAATGTTGATGCGTCGAATGATCAGGCACACTACACTTCCTGTATGTCCGGCTGAAGATCGGCCAGGATATGTCGGCTAACCTACAACCAGGATTGTCTTGCTCCTCAACTGCTTGCAGATGGGCCTCTGGGAAACTGATGTGAGTCACCGCCGTCGCGGAATTGATCCGTGCGCTGAATCTGCTTCCCTTCTCCAAAGACTTCCAGCGTCGTCGCAGTTCTGATAACACCGTAGGTGGAATTGGATTTCCCGTGGCTTACTCATGCTAACTGCGGTCAAGACTATCGTCCATCATCGTTTCGAGGTTTCTCCTCGGTCTGCGGCAACTCCATCTTGGTCCCGGGGCCGAAAGCGACGCATCTGAAGACCCGGCATCCTCGCTCTCAGGAGACATCGAGCTGTCCGAAAGCGAGCCATCCAGTGCGAGCATCAGTGCAGGCTACCTGTCCACGTTCGTCGGAAGCATGGGGACCCCATTGAATGATCCTGCCTGGTCGCGCGTGTATCGGAGCCCAGCAGGAAGTCCAGAAGGCGCCAGTCAGGCGCATGCCAGTGGAAGCAATCCTCCAGCGGTTGTGAATACTGCGGAGGATATGAACGATACGCGGGTGTGAAGACCGCCTCACGCTGCATCTAGAAGTTGCGCTGCGGGTGGGTCTGCTCCCAGTTTACGTGTAATGAGCGATGGTCGGCACCATGCGGAGAGTGTAACTGACACTTACCTGTATTGTATAGCTTGCCAGAAAGTACTGTATGAACGTAAATTTAGTTTTGGACAATCTCACCTACTGCGGGGAGGTTCCCGCGTTCCGTTTAGGCTACGTCTGCTACAATCATCTGATGCACATTGGAGTCAGGAGCACTTCATCGTTTTGATGCCACCAGGCCTACCAAGTACTCGGCCTGTGCACTGCCTTGCGAAGTAGACAAGAAGTCCGGAGGTCAACACATCGTACATAGCATCTTTGCTCTTGATACATACACCTGATCATACAACACTACACTATGACAAAGCCTCATTCAAGTATCTCGAGGACGAATCCAGCTCAAGCACCGACAGAGACGCCCTGAACGCTCTTGAGGTAATCTAACCTGTAAGGGTTGGTGTCGGTCTCGGAGCTGCGGTTGTACGCGATCCACTTTGGCTCGTCCTGACGACAGAGTAAATATAAGTGCATCCGTAAAACCTGGCAGTCAATTAGGTATATTTGTACCTTGAAGAGACGCATGGTGCGCGACTTGTTGCCCATGTCAAGGGAGAAGCGGTGGTAGATACCGGCCGGGAGCACGATCATGTCGCCGGCGCTGAGATGCAGGCGGACCCAGGCGTCAGTCGCATGTTCTGCGTAGCGAAAGGCGATGGTTTAGATCCGGTGTCGCGTTGAAGGTACGGGTTCGAATGTATGACATACCACGGACGTCAAAGTAGCCGCTGCCTTCGATGATGAACCTGATCTCCTCATCCTCGTGCATGTGCCTACACGACCACACGTCCTTCAGCAAGCTACACTCACACACCCTTACCGGACGGGTCTGCACTCACTCGTGGTAGAACTTCTTCAAGTTGGACTCGTACTGGTCGCCCATGCCCTCCTTCGTGACGAGGCAGATATCGCGGTTGCGGTAACTGCGCTCGTCCGCGATCTTGTCGACCTGGCTCTCCCACTCGCCGGCAGGGTCGACGGGGATGTGCCAGCGGAGGACGCCGAGCTTGTCAAGGGTCTCGTCGGACACAGCGTTGCCCGAGTCGTGGAGCAGGCGCTGGTCGCCGGGGAGATCGTCCATGAAGTATGCGCGCATGGTGTCGGTTCTGGTGGAAGTAAGATGTGGGATCGAACGGTACCTCGGGGTGCAGGTAGACGCGACGCAGGCCCTTTTCTAGTCTCGGATGCGGGGGCTAATCACGCTGGTCATGGGGCCGCTTTCCACTAGCCTTTCCCCAGCTTGCGTCCACGTCGCCGGCCGCCGCGCTCTCCATTCCCACTCCCCGAGCGAGGCTATTTGTGCAGCGGTGTCGTGGACGGCCTGATAGGCCGATTCTGTCGAGCTGGATCCGAGCTTTCTTCATGCCGGACGAGGAGCAGGATTGTCTCCGGCAGCGGTGTCGTGCCTCGTGCACTCTGCGGCTCCCCGCCGGCGACCCCTTGCATTCGCACCTTATAGCACTGCTCGTTATGGACGTCTTCGGATCCTATATGGCCACCGTTGAATAGTACTTCTACTTCGAGGTCATACTTAGGCTGCCGTCGCTATTTTGGATCTTCCAACGTCATCGAAGCTGCACCTACTATGCTCGAACATCCTGGAAAAAGGATACGAGGCTGGAGATCCTTGTCAAGTACTGCTGCGGAAAACATGTCCGGTTGTCCAGGGATGAGGTACGACTGTTTCCTTCCGTCAAGCTATCATCCTGTATTCAGCTAGAGCGGGGGCTTTTCCACACGAAATTTCGATAGACAATTCTAAAGGGGAGCCCTTGGGCTCTCAGCTATTCTTATCGAGTAAAGGTGCGTGAAACCTTGATGCAGAAATTTTTATTACGGCTTGTCAACACCGTTACCATGATTGGCTGTTCTCTTGAAATGCCCATCCCTGCGATATCTGATTTGCAGATGCTGATATCGGACGGAGACACATGAGAGTGGACCGTGGCCGCTTCGCACTGTCGTTTCGACAAAACTTCCTGTGCAAAACGAGCTAAATTACTCCTGAACCCACATGCTTCCCGTCCGACGCGTTTGTGCGGATGCCGGTGTCGCCCATTCCGCATGGCTGCAACTGGCGATGGAGCCTTCATGGCCGAATGGATATGGGATTACGGCTCTCCGCAGGAGAGATTCCTCAACGCGGAGGACGCTATTCTTAGCTGCCGACGCAGGGATGGTTCCACTGTTCTCGGCATGGACGGCAGCATGAATATTCAACTTCTATCGGTGGGGAAAGGTCAAGCTGTGTACGTACAAGTTTGTGCTACAATGGCAGTGGTTTCCAACATGCGACGGGAATTACGACGTTGCATGCACGACGTGTTATAGAGAGTTCGAACTTCAAAGCTGGTATCCCGAGTAAAACTGAAGCAGTAAGGGCCGTGGCAACAGTCGACAGTCTACCGGATCTGTTGTGACTTAACAAGGTCCCGGACAACGCTCAATGTACGGGTAATCGTCTCCGTTCCCAGCTTCTCCTGCTCCTTCTCCTGCAGCTCTGCGTCCCCATCTACATCGAGCGGACCATTCGGCCCGAATGCGAATGTGACCGTCAAGAGGAGTTCGTCTTCGGGCGTAGTGCTGATCAAGTTCATGATGTATGCGATCTGCTCACCAGATTTCGGCGATGTCATCGTGAAGGTGACCTGTGCGCTCGCAGGAAGCGGATGAGCGCTGGATGCAACGCGATGGCGAACGCGAGAGAAACTGACCTGCCCGGGTGGGTAATACGCGACTTTCTCGTGCACGGGTTCTGTCCTGTCCTTGAAATACACCTCTCGTAGCAGGCCTGTTGGGTGCTCACTCAGGACCTTGCATGCGGAAATGATAGAGACAAAGGGACTAGAGGCGATCAGGGTGCGAGGGCGAGACAAATACTGTTGCAGTTGGTGCTTACACCGGATCGCGAGCTTTCTGCACAAGACCTTGGTATAACTGGGCCTTGGTGAGTCGTGGAGACTGATCAGGGGGGTTGACCGGCATGCTGACGGCGGCGAAGCGCATGATTTAGACGGTCGTGTTCTGTTACAGAGGGCGTCAGCGACATGTCTGCAAAAGACCCGCGATGTGTGTTCGTGCTTACCTTTATTGACGTTCGGAATGAGATTGCGGTCTGACTTGACTGGTGAGTGTGGCTGAAATGTTGAATCTATGGGCATCCTGATAAGTAGAGACCTAACTCATCCATGGAGGCAGGCGTTCAAGCCGTCCGCCACGATCGCGGAGAGATCTTGATCGGCATCGAAGCCAGATTTCAACCCAGATCGCACGTGACTTTATCAGCCACTGCCAGCTCGCACGACACAGAGGGGATGGTGAATTTGAGACAGTAGACCTAGACACGCAGACGATATGTATGCTGAAGACGCTCTTCATAAATTAGTTTAAGGAGGCGCTGCATTTAGCGATATCTGGTCAGTTAACATTTTCATCGGGCGGCCTTTGCTGATGTCAATTGTGTTAGTATCATGCCCGCCGTGCATAATTTAGTATGTCAGGTCTGGACACCCTGTTACACATAAGAATATGCATGACCATTCACGGGAAGTGTTCTGGATAACTCCGAGGCCGAGTGTGTGAGGGCTTCCTGTTTCAAGGATCTTCCAATGCTGACCGCAATCTGCTACATTGGTTGTCGGACGACTCGGCGAACGACTATGGGTTCATAACACTTCAATGTGCCTATAATACCCATGCATCTCGGTTCATAATGCGTCTAGGGTGTCTGACGTACAGAGACCGATCCATTGCACTCCTCGAACTAAATGGGCGATCTTGGTCAAACTGAAGCCATCCGACAATGCTAATTCTAGCACGCGATCCTATCACGCTGATCAGTGCACCTGGTGCTGGATGATAGGGCGCTGGCTGATTGAAGTGACTTTACTGATCAGAAATCAGTGATGGCTTTGTGTTTCTGTGCTTATAATGTCGACGTTCGCCCAGTAAGATCGACACAGCGTCTTGTCTTTTCTTCTCCAGCGAACAGGCCTCTATTGCAACACCTGTATTGCAACAACCTCAGCGCCTAGCGAACCACATCTCACCATCACAGACATGGTGCCTTCGAACGTTACTATTGTTCAGGTGGAGAAGCCCTCAGGTAAGTGTTCCATGCCACATCTTTCTGACTTATCTGAACCCTCAATTATGCAGAAGAGTTACTTGAGGACGCAGTTCAACTCTTCCTCAAACCTTTCGAGCAACGGTTGGTATTTGGCATGAATCATTGAGGTTCGGAGGCTGATCTCTGGACGAACCATAGATCCCGCGAATCTTTCGATAACAGGAGGGAACCTGAAACTCCTGCCAGATCTTATTCGTGCTATGGTGAAGGCCACAGCACTCATATCGGGTGAGATGTACGTTGCAAAGGATGAGAGTGGTACCCTTGTGGGATACACACTCTGGATACCACCGGGTCGGGTCCTCTTTGACTCGTGCGTGATACTCTTCGGTGGCTAGAATATCACGTCTTGAAAATCGCTTCAGAGAAGATCAGCGACAACTCGGTCTTTACAAATTCATGGAGAAACTCACTGACGAAGGCAAAGATTATTTCAAGACGGCTGTAGGTTCCCTTCCTGGGAAGGAACTTCCATGCCTTATGACATCGTCTTTTAGCTAGGTGTTGAGTTCCCCAAGTTTGTGGACGAGTCGTTCGGTATACCTCAGGCAGGGATCGGTTTCAGGGGTTCGTAAATCGCATTATTCACCTCCATTTTATAGGCCGAGAAGAATTGCTATTGGTGCAATTTTGCGATGATCAAAGAAGACTATCAAAATAAGGGACTGGCGACTGCGATGTTTAGCATGGTTTACGATAAGGTCCTTTTCAACCCCAGTGCGGATGTTTCCGAGCTTACATGAGGTTCTAGGCAAAGGAGACCGGAGCAGTTATGGCACTCGCAACGAGTGAGGAGACGTCGGTGAGCACTGGATCTCGGCGTCTGCATTCCAGGATGACCCATACGTCTACCTCCCAGTCCGATATATACCAGAAGATGGGATTCACGTTGAAGGGACACAAGATGATGCCTTCGCCGTGGAAAGACTGGCCATCGTATGTGCTTTTGAAGTACACAGCTGCGTAGCCGAAGGTTCCAGTAGGGCGCTTCACACAGGAATTATCGCCTCATCAGCTATGAAAGCAATCGGGTCTTTCCACATTCCGTTCATTTAAGCGGCCGTAGGTGGAAATGGAAGCAGTCCACCATTATATCTATGTTTCTCATTGCCTCTGCATTGCATGGGTGGCTTCACCGCGTAATAAGGCACGCAAACAATCGATAACAGGTATTTTGAGCTCTCCATCCAGCGGTAGCGATCTTCTCGAAAAGTGCCATATAATACTATGGCGATAGAGAGACTTCGTACAGGTTATCATGATTCTGATGCTGATCGATTTACCAATGTACATGCTGAAATTGCTTTGTCGCTTTGTTCGATTGGCACTGCCCGACTATGGGGCTGTGCACATCCAGTTTTGTGAATTTACCTCCAATGCCGTATGACGGGTGCGTTGTATCTTGTCCTGCCAGCGTGTTTAAATGCACTTATTCAATTGAAACTTGCAAGTTCGGGACCGTCAATATGCATGAAAACGATTCGGCATCTATTACTCGGATCCCGCCCCCTGAATAGAAGAAAAGAAGGTGTCACTATTGGGAGGCAACCCATGGACTGTGTGAAACTACCTTCTAAGCAACTAATTATGGGTACTTCCAATCTCTGGCCACTCTACTCAGTGTGATGGGTGGTCGGATTGGCGCGGTTGCTGTTTCTTTGTTTTTGATCGGTCCACAGTTCTGATTGCATAGCCTACCCGGTTCTGCATGGCGCCGCGGTGGTATCGGTTTGCGAGTTCTGCTATAAGTGTCGCATGCCGACAACCTCCATCTGACATCGAGGCTAGCCAAAGGACCACCCATTTCTGTGAAGTACTCCGACATCGGCGACAGGTAGGCTGCCCATGGATGCTTCAGAGGCGGTAGTCACAATGGAATCCTTGTTGAGCTTATTATTGTCTCCGCTAATGTGTCGACGCTGATATTCCCACTCAACACGGCAGCGATGTTTCAAATTACTGTGCTATAGCGACGTCTGGTGAGTGCCCCCACAGTCGAGAGGGAGTTGTGCACACTCTTCACTGAAATCGGATTTTCACTCTAGTTCTCTTGTTGTACGAATACACTATCACTTTAGAAGATGAAATCAGTTTAATCTGGGAGCGCAAGTGGTCGTTTGCCATGATTATATTTTATACAAATCGATGGGTCGGTATCGCATGGAGTGTCATCAACATAGCAACAGTCCTGCCTATTCATACAATGGTGGTGAGTGACATGTCAACGCGACACTGAAACGTCCTGATCAATATATATCCTCAGACGTGAGTTCTCTCTTGCATCGTTATCTTTAGGACGCATTCCGATCATGATCCTTCATAGCTGTCGGGGTTTAACTATAGCCACGAATGTGTTCGCCTGCATGACTTTTGGCATCTGCGCAGGTACGTTCAATTGACGTTCGGTGACAGTCAAGCTCAGAGATATATTCCATCATCACAGCATTCTCGGCCCTTCGTGTGTATGCCATTAGCGGGCATGAATGGCGAGTAACCAGTTTGACTTTTGTTCTTGGGTTGGTGCCAGTCGGGACAAACTTGGTATGTGATATGCGATCTCATCCGACCAGGTTAAACCTGTCGTGGGCTAAACAGAACAAACTATTCACAGTTCATGACCGCCATTGAATCATTTGGTTTTGCTATTATTCCTGGCTCATACATGTTCTGCGGAGTGGCAACCAATTTGTCAAATTGGACATCAGATATGTGCGTGAGAATATCTATGGTGCGACATCTGGTTGTTGACGATGATCGATGATCCCTCGAGCAGACGTAATTATTGCAAGTCTATATACTGAATGACTACTAATTGCGCCTTCATCCCTCAAGTGGCCATTGTCACTCGATCTTGCGCTATTGGTTGTGACTTCGTAGTTCTACTTGTAACTTGGCTCCAAACAAGTCGACTGTGTGGATCCACCAATCGATGGCGTATAGCTTTGTCGCTCAAAGCAGTTCTTCGCAGGGACGGTATGGACATTATTTGCAAATCCTACACCGTCTAGTAATGCTTATGGACATCTTTTTAATTAGGATCCTGTTACTTCATGTATGACCTGACCATGTTTCTGCTACGATGCAGACTCCAATTTGACATGGTCTCAGGTTACTGCTCATACTGAACATACTAGATATAATTCTCTACGTCGTCGATGTGAGTCATAACTCACGACTCGAATAGGTTTCTGCTAAAAGAATAATCTTATCGAGCCTAACTTTGACGATATCATGACTTTCCTGATTCCGTGAGTGTTGGATTCGTCACGTTCTGTTCCAGATATCGACATACCTTCAGGATGACATCTATTCTGATAACTCGTTGCATTCTGAACCTCCGGCACGTCAGCCGCACCGCAACTGATTCTCACATGGACGACCTATTACATATTTGCCTAGCGGATATCGTGCAGCAGCAGCGACAGTCGCATATGGAAGATGATACATTCCACTCCACTCTAGGCTCGCCAAGTACGGGTCGAGAAACCAAGGATGTCTTCACCTATGGTCTTACCTCGCGAGCGAATGCATCATCCTCTCGATTGTCAGCGGGAGGTAATGATACATGGAAACAGGAAATTTGGCAAATGTATGACGCTGGTGATGTTTCCCCGGAGGCGGAGAGAAGTCCTGTCCGACTTACTGCACGGGAAAATTCTGGAATTTGGTTGGCGAGTGGTATGTGGACAAATCGATTCTTACCGAGCCATTCGTCTAAGTGGGTTTCTCAGGCTTGCATCACACTTGATGATCATCATCATTATCGCCTCAGGCCTTTATCATTCCGTGAAACTTGTCTTGAAGGATATGCTGGCTCTGTTTTTCGTGTACTTTTATTGGTTTTATTTTTATCAATTCAGAATGGCTATGACTAGAATAAGCGGAATCGCTGACACACCAAATCATAGAACACATTATCCAAATGAAGCTGTATCGTTGTATTCGACGACGTGTACTAGATACTTTCATCGGGTTTCCCAACGCCGTATATACAGAGCCGTTACCCCTACCAGGATGTACCACATGCAAGACCGTGACGGAGCTCTCCACCAATTGACTTTTGTCCCACATGGTCCTTTAAACACGCAATCACGCCAGACTCGATCTATTTAACTTTGATCGCGGCGCCTACGGACGTTTTAGTGCATCATGCAACCCTGAAGGAATCCGCAGGTCGTATAAGCATGAGCTACTATAGCTGGCATTTCCCTTGCCCCTTCATTCTGGAGTCAGGACAACTACCACTGCTGTAGCTGAATACTTTGGCCCAAATGTCCTTGAGTCTAGCCTCTTCGATCCGCCTTTCCTCAGGTACGCATTCGAATTGATATGAGCCTTGGCTCCACACACGACACAGAACTGCTGCATGCATGATTTCTAGGATACCATATGCCCCTCTTGGGCTTGGGGGTATCCGGGAGTGAAGATTGTGTGTCTGCCTGCATTGCAGCTCTGAAGCATGGCTACAGGTGCGTGTCCTGAGGACGTTTTCTCTCTTGAGCTCTCTATCTCTCGTAAATGCATCCTGACGCATCCTCCGGACGCCTAGGCACATTGATTCTGCGCGCCACTATCAGAATGAGGCTGAAGTCGGACAAGCCGTACGTGAAAGCAGTATACCTCGGGGCGAAGTCTTCGTCAGTACGTAGCATCTCTTCCGGAAGCACTCTCCCAGCCGCTCCACATCTGACATTGTCATTCCCTGTTCGTGTTCATCTTCTTCCGGCGTGATGTGATGGCTACTTGATCCTGTCTGTCCACAAAGCTACCAAGGTCATGTCTACCGAACATGGCTACAACAACGCTCTGAACGCGGTGGACGACTCGCTTCAGCGGTTTGGACTCGGTTCGTGACCCAGTGCCTACCATTGGTGCCCACCGCCAAACAGGGCTGATCCTTGGTCGCGCCCAGACTATCTGGACCTCTACCTCATACACAGTGCTCTCTCGGGAAAGACCGAACGGCTAGAGACATGGAAGGCGCTTCTAAAGGCGAAAGAGGCTGGCAAGGTCAAGTCGGTCGGTGTCTCGAACTATGGTGTCAAGCACCTCGAGGAGATCCGGGAAGCGGGATTGGAGACTCCGTCGATCAATCAGATCGAGGTTAGCTCCTTCTCCACTATATGGGGTACGTTCATAGCTTGACTGACTGCCCACCAAGCTCCATCCTTTCTGCCAGCAGAAACCCATCGTCGAGTACTGCAAGAAGAATGGCATCATGATCCAGGCTTACTGCCCGCTTGTCCGTGGCCGGTTAAGTGACCCGGTCCTTCAGGAAGTCGCACAGAAGGTATGCAGGACTGTCCGATAGCGCTGCACTCTTATTCACAACAACTGTGCAGTATAAGAAAGATGTCGCGCAGATTCTGGTTCGGTGGTCCCTGCAGCATGGGTGCGTTGTGCCAGTCTCCGGTTATGCTCCTGGACTAATGTAGGCGTGACGCCATGCAGGTATAGCCCGCTCCCCAAGTCCTCCCAGCCGGCGCGCATCGTCTCCAATGCGAACCTGTACGACTTCGAAGTCTCAGGCGAGGACATGGCGAAGATCGACGCGCTCGATATGGGCAAGGATGGCGCCATTAGCTGGAACCCTGTCAATGCGGAATGATTGGTTGATTCGCAGAACCTGAATGGTGTATCAGACGTCACAACGACAGGTAAGGGAACAGACGTGATACTCTCGTCGCCGAGCATAAGCTACAATGATTCGTAGATCTGACCAGACTCTAGTGCAACAAACAATTGCAGGATTGTCCCCGCAATGAAGCGAAATGTCAATCCCAAGTAGGGCACAGGGTGGGGATGGCGACCAGAGCGTCATTACAACAGTCTGCAGACCAGAAAGGAGCGTTGCTACGATCGTTAAATGCTACACTTAAGTATGATTCAACTCTTCGAATTCGTCATAACACATAAACGACTGTATTCCGTTCGAATTAAGGCCACTGGTCCCCCGGCCGATTTCGACCTTTGGGGCGGTAGCATCATTACCTTCGATACAAGTCTTCTATGATTGGCAGAAATGAAGTGGTTGAATATAGCTGAAAGAGCTCGAAATACAAAGAAGTTGGACCTCTTGGGCCACGAACAAGTTGCGATGCACATCGCCAGAGACGTCGTCCGAAGTAAAGCCTCTGCCTGGAGATTTTGTTCTGTGTAGCCAAGTTCTAGATATCGTTGCCAACTGGCCCTACCGCTGAGGACTTTCGGTGGGACATTAGTGTCAAGGCGTATGTATGGAGATAGTGAAGCGTCTTTCATAGCGCTGAACGTTAACCGACACAGAAGTTGCTCTGCTGCCAGCATGGCGGTCCTTATGTATACCCTCCTGACAGCTTGAAAACATTCCGGTTTCAAAGAACTTATCTCTGCTATCGTCGATAGGGAACATATCTGCGTCCTTGAATGACCTCTGTGAGAACTAGAACCGCAGCTTGCATGACTCATGCTTGAATCTTACTAATTATTCGAGGAAGAATGTTAACTCGGGTTCGATGAGAACTAATACTACAGTACTTCAGGCATGCAGAGCCTGTTGGAGTTTGGCAGTGGCATGATCCACATATTCGGATTTATAAGCCTACACTATGGGTCACGTCAGAGGCTGTCTTGAATCTGCGGGATTTTCATCTTGTCGCATCCACCACAACCACTGTACGTTGAACATGTCGCTCAGTCTGACTTCATCCGTCCGTCTCTCTTCTGGTATGTCGTGTTTAGTGGCTACGGGAATAACATCCCTGAGGTGTCCGTCATAGGCTACCAGATGCCCCTCCTTGGGCTGGGTGTATATCAGAACCAGGACTGTATACCTGCGTGTATCGCTGCGCTGAAGCATGGCTACAGGTGTGAACCATCTTTACTTCTGCAATGCCAATAGTTCCAACCCGATCGCCAGACATATCGACTCTGCGCGTGTGTATCGGAACGAGGCGCAGGTGGGACAGGCTGTTCGAGAGAGTGGCGTTCCCAGAAGCGAGATCTTCGTCAGTGGGTATCCCTCCCTCCTACAATGACACCGACGATCTCACTAGCTTCTTTCGATTATGGCGCCTCGTGATCGCGCCCGCAGCTTCCAAGGTCTACGATCCCGACCATGGCTACGAGAACACTCTGAAGGCAGTCGACGAATCGCTGCAAAAGTTCGGATTTGGTTCGTGAGCCTTGCTATCGGTGGTGTTCAGAGTGCACAATTCTCTGTGATTCTGGGGCCGACTCTCAATCAGAATCGGATTCTGATCTTGCTTCCGATTTCATCGGGAATTGCAAAGTCGAGCGAAATCACTACTTTTTGCGAACCTCAACCGGGAGGCGGTTCGACGTTCCTAAACGCGCTTCTGGCTACGTCGATTCCGGTTATCTTACGTTACGCAAGATCCTGGCAAATTTTGCCTCGTTCACAAACAATGCATTCACAGTCGGACTTGATTCTGACCTTGTCCGAGAATCTGCTGTGTTCTACCCAGATTCATACAAGAATCTCTGGACTCTGAACACACCTATTCATACGTTAATGGATGCACTGAATGTGAATCGCCTACGCAGATTATCTCGATCTCTATCTCATCCACAGCCCTCTGTCCGGAAAGGAGAAACGGCTCGCGACGTGGAAGGCTCTCCTGAAGGCCCGCGACCTGGGCAAGCTCAGGACCGTCGGCGTCTCGAACTACGGCGTGAAGCACCTCGAGGAGATCCGCGAAGCCGGACTCGAGACGCCTGCCGTCAACCAGATCGAGGTACGCCCGCCCTCCACCATCATTCCCTCGTTCTTGACTGACAGCGCCCCACAGCTCCAGCCGTTCTGCCAGCAGAGGCCGATTGTCGAGTACTGCAAGAAGAACGGGATCTTCGTCCAGGCGTACTGCCCGCTCGTTCGTGGCGAGTTCGGCAACCCGGTCCTCCAGGAGCTCGCTCAGAAGGTGCGTGCACTGCCTGTGCGACCACATTCCGAACCGCGCCACTGACGATTCTCTGCAGTACAAGAAGGATGTTGCGCAGATCCTCGTCCGCTGGTCCCTGCAGCACAAGTGCGTCCTGTCTTGTCCTTGCCTCTCTGCTCGGAGCTGATATTTGACGTTGCGCGGGAACTGCAGTTTCAGCCCGCTGCCTAAGTCCTCCCAGCCGGCGCGCGTCGTGTCCAACGCGGACTTGTATGATTTCGAGCTTTCGAGCGAGGACTTGGCGAAGATCGATGCGCTTGACAAGGGCAAGGACGGTGCGGTCAGCTGGAATCCCGTCGATGCCGAGTAAGCAAATAGTTGCCGGGCACACCGGAACGATTTTCGAAATACAAAGAGGTAGCCTGAAATACATAGCAGAAGTGCAAGAAAATGACCAAGATGTTGTATGTATGTATTCCTAAAGACCTGAATTCATTTGGTAGCGCTACATTCTGGCATCCACAATCCCGGAATGGCAAATATACAAAGTCGACAAGAAGTGTTCGGGTTATTACATGCGTCCGAATATCGAGTCCAATGAAAGTAATACAAAAGGACTAGATGGCAATGCTGTTGTATACTAGTCGTGCAGATACCTGGATATACCGTCAATTGAAGGGTTATACGACCCTACAAAGAGCAAATTGAGACCAACGGTTTTATGAGAAGCGATTCGTGTATGCGTACCACTGGTCAACCGTCTTTGAGAATTGCTTCGTGTAGTCACTCAACCCGAAATGCTCTCCACATCCCGATCCATGCGCTCGGTGGACTCCTGCCAGACGTCCTGTCCCGCCGCAGCATTGCCTTCTGCAGTGAGCCGAGCGCACGGTGTGTTCGCCTGCGAGGATAGGCCGTAGGCCGGTGCCAGCACATGCCTGGATTCTGCATCGACTCTCGATGAATCCTGGCAAGTCGAGCTGCCTTCCGTATGCAATTGCGACTTCGGCCGTGCGATGCCCACAAAGGATATATGTGACGAGTCTTCGGCGCTGGAATCGAGATCCGTATGACCAATGCTGCGGAGGTTAAGAATGCACCGAGTTATCAGAATGGATGTCATCCTGCCAGTGAGGAGCATGTCAGAGTCTGATGCTGGATACGGACCCTGTTTAAGGACGCACGGGACCAGGAAGTTCGTGGCGGCGTCAGAGGTAGCCTGAATGAGAAATTTCTCTAGTGAGCATTTCATCTTATCGCACGAGACATTGATAATGAGTGACCTCCGTGAAGTAAAGAACTATGTCGATGATGTTCAATGCGAGCAATAACCTGAAAGTCATATCAAACTTGAAATCGCGATGTAGCCGAGACACAAATAGATGGCGTACACAAAATAGCCCGTGCCTGTGGAAGAAAACCCATCATTGAAAGCTCTGGTGTGGATGCAATAGTGGCCATACCATCCCTACGAAGAATTGTTTTGAGTGACAACGCTGTGCGCTGTCGATTTGTGGTGCCATATGTTTGGCTTGTATAACGCCAAGTCACCAGGAGAACGGTGAAGTCGCAGGCGATAGCGCAGGACCGAGTGACAGCGGCCACTTCGAGGGATCAATGATGTGTTTCAGTAGACATTTAGAACATAAGCGAGATGCAATTACGTCTGCTGAATTGATCAGTATCTGAAAATGAAATCTGCAGGGATTATCACGTACATATCTAATGTTAGAATGGAAAGATCGCCAGCAAAAGTGGACAACATGGCTTGAACTATGCGGAACTGCCAAAAGTTCAGATCGAGGCGTGATTTTTGTTCAATGAGAGCACCTACCAAGTTTGTCGCGAGAGGAACCATTCCCAAGCAAAAGGTCAGAGATGTCGGAATCCATTTGCGTCCGCCAATTGCGTAAACGCGAAGAGCAGAGAATACTGAGGATATAGATTCAATTTGGACATGACGGACGCTCACAATTACGACTGAACTTTGTTACCTGCGGATACGACAAAGATCATGCAACTCGATGCGTCGATAGCCATGGTTAGATTCTGACCGCTTACATTGTATTCAATACACATATTGAAGCGAACATGCCAAATTCTACATACCTCTGAATTTTAGAATACGAATGATCAGTATGTCTAGCTATATAGTGGTCTTGCACTCACCGTTACAAAATATGAAGGCCCAACGACGACTCGGATGAAGTTGAGGATCCCATATGTAAATGCAAGCCACCGGTTGATATGAAATATAATGGTGGTAAATGAGCATTTACGGTGCCAGATTAAAGTGATTTCATCTTCCAAAGTGATGAGATGTTCATATAGCAAGAGAGCTAGCACGAACATAGGTTTTAGCGTAGACACGGACAGCCCCTCGAGACAGTGGTAGCACTCACTAGCCATCGCCATGGAACATTCATTCTCGAGGTCGCTATTTGACACGGTATGTGAGCGGCGACATGGAAACTGAGAAAGCCATCAGCTTAACTTGAATTGCGCTATAATAACCGCTCCTGCTTCTAAAGCCTGCATAACTAGTCAGTTTTCCGAACGTATCACTGGCAGTGGTGTACAAGGCTCGATGCTCCTGCGAACCACTTTGGCCAGAGGAATGTACCAGTGCGTATCGATGCTCGAAGCTTATAGCTGTATTCGCGGGTCATCGTTTCACCGAGACGAGCACAACCTGGCAGGCGATAAAATCAGAACAGTGGTACGATTCAAAGCAAAGAAATTGACTGCCCTGGTATGACCACGTAGCAGACTTAAAACATAGCTATCACAGAGCGGGTCAATTCGCTAAATATACTTCAGCTAATAGTCTAAGCATGGCAACTCAGTTAAGATGATATCTTACTGGCACGCACCATTCTTGATTCTTTGGGGCTCTACAACACTTGATCTAGAGAAATCATGATTTTAGACTCGGACTACTTGCCCGATCGACAAACATGACGCCAATGACGGAGGAAGTTGGACTCCGAGGTACGTCGTCCAATTGACCGAGCATGCCGATCGTCTCAAGGGAGTCAAGAGCATGTTATGGTGATGTATTGACAGCGCAGTGCAGGCGGTCATCATGATGCACACTGGCCAATGTGAGTGTTGATACACAATGAAAGCATTCTTATCCGTTTTGGAGTCTGGCTGTACGATTCTGATAAAATCTGGGCGAACAATGTCGGGTTCGGCCGTCTGTCGATATCATGCTGTTTTCCATGACCATAGCACCAGCCAACTATTGTTGCAGAAGCCTACCGATGTTACTGAAGGAAAGCTCGGAATACCAACTGCCGCCCGCTGTAAGTTGGCACATATCTGTAATATGGAAGACTCATCGAAGCAGGCAATCTAACTCACCCTCGGTGACCGGCTGGAAAGTCGAGATATATACGCCTGATTTGACAACTCTGCGACTCGGAGAAAAGAAGGTCTTTCAGTGAAAGCTTCCGTTTGTCGTTGGCCTAGGAGTAGCGGGGCATGTCAAGGTTCGTTTGCTCCCACCCGAACGCCGCAATGATCAAGCTGTAAAGATAGAAGTGGACGAGAGGCGATCGTGGATGGATGACAGGTTACTGGGAAGCCTAAATATGTAGACGAGACAAGCCGAGAGCTTGACAACTTGAAATAGCATGGAGAATCCGTCTTCCTGTCAAAGATCAAAACGAGCAAATGGGACACTGCATCAAATTTCAGTGACTATGTACATACTGCGATCGTACATATGCAGATATTGAAGGGAAAGTCAGATAGCAACACCAAAGGTAGGAACATACCCAGATGGTGCAAGTGTTCATGAGATATCAAGACGCTCCGAAAGAGACTGGAAGGCAAAAAATGAGAATACATGGGCGGCCTCAATGAGTATCAAGAAGATTGATGAGGAGTCGTGCCTCACTAGAAATGCGTCGTATCGTGCGTCGACGGAATTAATGGCGCTTGTTCACAAGAGTTGCTCAATAGGCATCTTGGGAAAGCACTGGAGCTCCAAGATGTCCGAGTTCTGGTCGCCATAGGCTCCGTCTTCCGATCCGTGCTGGTTAAATGGCTGGTCGGGAATATCATCTCAGCCACCGGTAGTATCTGTCGATCTCGAAGAGCGCGAGCGATGGTAATGTTTGCCCTTGGAAGATGTAGAGCTGTTGGTATGGAACGAGGAAGGGTGCGCTCGCACTATTGAAGGATGTGGACACGTAGACCTCGTCAGAGAAGCGTCTTCGATAGTGGTGCCTTCATTGCGTGAGACGAAGCTTTGCGGCAGGTTCAGAATATAACGGGATACGATCGCGAGAACCGCTGTGATGCTGTTGCCGCGCATGTCAGACGACAGAAGGCTGAAGGCATGGAAGGCCATCTAACTGACCGAATAATAAGATCTGCTGTACATTCATATAACTGAATCTAGTGTGAGTGTCGCAAATTACGTATATGACCTCTGTCAGAGATAACCTGAGTGACGAACAATGAAATATGCAAAATATTCATCGAGAGCAGCAGTTTGTTGGTAAACGGTCAAATTCAGGTTTGCCTGGTGATTGCTAGTGCACCCACAAGGAGTAGAGAGTTCCTAGAATAGGCCGCCTCACTAGATGCGGTGTCATCAACTTAGTAGTAACATGCCGTCGACGCAACCTCACGTCATACTAGTAGGCCGATGCAGAGACTCACGCGTGACGCGCGTACGCGTTGATTGGTATTATTTTACTCTCACCTCAACTCAAGTACAGCCTGCTAAATCACATCGGCAATAGCGAATTCGTAGCCTGCGACCATCATTGGATCTCATCGCATTTATGATCCCTCATTAGTACCATAGCTGGACCGAAGCACGATAAGTCATTACGGAAATGATTTTCTACACAAAAATTGATCATGGCTCATGATAAATCACCGCTCTCCTGGAAATGGCAGTTGTCAGATACGCATTGTCAATGAGTTCTTACCTTCGGTGCTAAGCCTGAGACTTCTGAATCAAGGTGATCAATTTCAGTCTATGTCCGTTTCCGTCCCAACTACGGCGCTGCCTTGATCGAGGTAGCCTCTGCGTTGCTAACGTTCGCCTATAGCTCATTACAGTCAGCTACTGCGACGGTTTCGAACAGTTCATCAGTTACCTATCTCAACTGAGACCCGATTTCGAAGGGAAAAAGATGCATACATGCTGTCAGTCTCGCATTGTGGACAGTTCGAACTTCGAAAGGTGGTTTTCGATATCTACGCAATGATCATCTCGATGCTTTGCTGTTGAGTGAGCCATAGGGACTCGAATTCGGTCGGTGTCATATGTCGAACCCCCTGTATCATTCAGCCACCGCAAGTGAAGGTATTATCTGCCTGTCTCCATTTTTGGTGGACCTTCATCTTGTACTCGACGTGAACAGGAACATGTTGACCATGACAATTATACTAGCCATAACTGGTCTGTCGACAAACTTGAGACAAATTGAAACCCCCCATTTAATAGAACGAACATTGCATGATAATTGCCCAAGAAGATTGATAGACGCGAAGACACAGAGACACTAGTGCGGTCATTTGATTATTAGTAATATAGCAAGAAAAATTCCAGTCGGGTTGCTGCGACACCCGGAGATGAAGACCTTTAGAGTTGGATTGTCTGAATAATTAGAAAAATTCCCATCTTGAACAATTTAAACTCACCTAAACATACCCATTTGCATCGTTGGAGGACGTATGTGCCTCTCCGACATTGACCTCCAGCTCGGTAAGCTCAATCCCCTGAGTATCCGTTATCTGACCGCTGTACCCACCCTCTGTGAGATGATGACGTTTGTCCGTATAAAATGACGCTCACATATCAGGAAGTTCCATATCTGCATCGTCTGTAAACAGCCCGTGACTGAGTGGTTCTCCCAAACTGCCGACAAATGTGGATATGATGGCCGAATCCGGCGTTTGTAGAGAGTCGGTATACCCCGAGCCTATGAAGGATTGGCTTTCGTCGTCTGAAGAGGTTGAGCGACCGATTTGTCGGAGGTTGAGGAGGAAGCGAGAAACCAGGATGGATGAGATCCTGACGACGCATCGGTGAACGCTGATGAAAGAACAAGAGAACGACGAACGGCGTGATGAATACTCCCGCCATAGAAAAGGGCTCGGAGAGCTTCAAGGAAATGCAGATCAGTCACTGAGAGACAAGACAAATCATACACAAACATTCGTGAAACGCAATATAAGGTCGAGGCTGTTGATAACTGATAGTAATCTGGTTGGCAATGAGGTTAGATTGTGCTCTTGTCTATTTGATTCGAGCGTACACAAAGTAAAGAGTTCCTGACCACGACGGATTGATGAGCATAATTATATTGCCTTGGATATGACTAGTCACTCTGTACCATTTCGGAGGAGTAACGTTATGAGTAATCTCGACCGTCTGTGTGCCGGCCCGACTGCAGCTTGTAACTTGCGCATGTGAGTCCATGTTATGGCGACTACGATGAGGTCCGATGCAATGATGCATGTTCGTGTCACGACGGCCACTGCGACAACTTTCAGCTGTGATTCGTCGACGGCCAATCGAATAATACGTACATCTGAATTCTATGATTCAACATATGTAACAGAAGAGGAAGGTAAGTACACAAACCTATTATAGACATAAGTTGAGCCCGTTGGTGCGTTTCCGCAGAAATTTCCCAAAACTGGGAGAGGGAACACGCCAATCTTCTCAGTGATTATACCATACTTCATGGGGGTCAAATGTACAACCTAGCGTTCTGAAAACTTTTGTACCTACCAGGTTTGTTCCAACAGGAACCATTCCTAGAAATAGGGTGACGAAAGTGAGGAACCAGCTGCGACCGCTGATGACGTATACACGGAGAGCGGAAAACACTTCACGTATCTGTCAGCAGTGTAACTGGGAATCTATTGATATTGCTATAGCAGATCTCACCGGCCCATGTAGTGACCAAAATAAGTTGACAAGCATAGTCCACACCCATCGAGAACTTGCAACTAGAGAAATCCAAGGGATCAATTTGGGTACAATAGATCAATGTGAGGTGCTCTACCTCTACTCAGCATACTGATCAGTTGTGGTAGGCGCCGTGAGATTTAGCAAACGTACCAGGTTGGTGTAAGGGAGAAGCAGTAGGACGTCCACAACAGCCGATACCATCAACGCGTAACGGTTTATATGGAAGAGGGTCGTCACGCCAGTCAGTCTTGTGAACCATACAGACTTGATCTCTTGAGGAAAGGTTATCAAGTGCTCATAGAAAACCACAACTACACATGAGCAGAGCAGTGATCAGCAATTGAACAACGAGACGACATTTCGCACTCACTAGCTACGGCCAGTGTACAATAGTTTTCAGCAACCCTAGCAACGGTGACATCCTCAGAGAAATCACTTGTGCGAAACGAGTGGACACTGACAACTCCTGGATTTCATCTTGAACTTGAAGTGCTGCGCTGCTTGCCGTGTTCGACATCGAGATTGACGGTAAAGTAGAAGAGGTTTTTGAAGACAAGGCAGGAGCAGTGTTCATTGCGGTATATAATGGGGGAATGAAACATATGATGAGCAGGACGCAACCTCCTCTGATAGCGCAACTAAGCCCAGACGGTCGCGGCGGCTTGAAGGCATGGCGTCCGTACACCTAGGTCTAGATCCACACGAACAACGACTACTAAATTGTACGTGAAATGAGATGAGGGAATGTGGACAGGTACGCAAGAAGTGTCGCATGGTCCGGGTCTGAGTACACCACATCATCTCGACTAGCATGTGGACAGTTTTTACTCCGTATGCCATCAGATACCTGAATGCATTTTGCTGTCGCTACCACAAGGTCACATTCCCGGAAGAGCATCAGAGAGGCAGCAGACGTACTATGTATCACATCCGTCATCTTGTATATCGTGTTGATAGTAGACGGAACACCACAATATGGGATCCCGGAAATACGCACGATGGGTTCGACGAGGCTGTGAACAAATATACTCCTCTTTACATGAGATCCGCCGGTTCTGTGAAGTTCTCAAGATGCGCGCCCATAAGCAGAGACTCACCTCAGGATTGAAGATTCAGGGCATAACATCCGTCGACTGAGGGCATGTGAGAGGACGAGCTTCTATTTCCCGCGAGGTATGCTCACAAACCTTGTGCAGATGTTTGAAAAGATCCGAGCCAAAATTTGGATGGTCAACGTTGTGTTCTGGCGCTGTGGCAAGGACGGAACTATGATCTCACCAACTGATAGAACGCGCAACGCCAAATTCGAGCAGACGAAGAAACTCAATTGAAATCCGTCACGTATACCGTTACATTTTTGCATACAAGGCTCATGTCCGACATCTATCATTGACAAGCCGGAAACAATCTGCACAGAGCCACAGCCTCCATACAGAAAGACCGCTGGATCGGATACCTAGCATGCCACGACCCTTGCGAAGAATATCCCTGTCTATCGGTGATGGGCGACACCGCTCCTGTTGCACCCAAGTCTCGAGTCGGCGGCGAAGAGCAATTCCAAAGCACACGGCCCAGAAGTGGGACTTGCGTATTTGTACTGCTTGGCCCGTCTGCTGTTTCAGTCTGACCAGGGCTCGTGTGACTGTCTTTATTTTCGCACAGTGAGAACCTCATGACAAACCGTCATCTATACCATTTCAGTTCTTGTGGAATCAAAAAAGAGACCTTGTATTCTGAAGTGTTTATAAGTGTGACACTGATTTAGTGGGTCTCTGAGCAACCTCGGCGGAGTTTTCTATGTAGCACTGGGCAGTGCCTCCGGAAACTTGTTGAATCTGTTAGAGGTACGTACCTTTCGCACAACAAAGCCTTCGCACAGAGAGCCTGTCGCCGAAAGGCCATTCCGAAACCAGTGCCCTCCATACATCTCATCCGATGTCGTGCATGCTTTAGTTGTGTCTGCCTGATTGTCTTTCTAAATCCGTATGTTCAACGGCTTAGAAGAAACTATATATAAAGAAAGTGAAATGCAGGCCGCATAGGAATAGAAAGTCGACACTGGAGCTGAGTAGCCTACAGGCTCCTGTTCATCCTTCTCCGGGAGGTGGGGCCCATCCGAAGGCGGTACTCTATGCTCAGTGATATACTAGGGTGTTCCACAGTAGGGTTTCCGCGCAGTTCCCGCTCAGTTTCGAGCCAGATTCCATTCTGGTTTCCGACTGCCCGAGATGCCCGAGAATCCGGCAAAGCCCGGAAACTGCGTTTTCAACTTTGATTAGGGCGTTGGAAACTGGAGCTCGAGTATGCTCGCCACGCCTGTATTTGTTCGGGTTTGTATTAGATAAGCAGGGGTACCTAACCACATGACCGTCTGTGACAAACTATGCAGATAGCCTGTAAACCTCATTAATTCAGGTAATGAGGGATGTAGTGCCATAAGAAGTTGTTAGAAGTATTGAAAATGGATTCTCTCCCTTTATATAGCCTTGCAAATGAGATGTAAGGACAATACTTACAACTTAGCAGCCATCTGTGCCGCACTTTTGTGACGTGGCCAGCGATGATTTTTAGCAGTGGGTCACACCATGTCACATTGAGATTATCACGTATCTAATCGATCTGCTTATCTAATACAAACCCGAACAAATACAGGCGTGGCGAGCATACTCGAGCTCCAGTTTCCAACGCCCTAATCAAAGTTGAAAACGCAGTTTCCGGGCTTTGCCGGATCTCGGGCATCTCGGGCAGTCGGAAACCAGAATGGAATCTGGCTCGAAACTGAGCGGGAACTGCGCGGAAACCCTACTGTGGAACACCCTACTGAGTCGTCGTCGAGTCTATCGATTTTCAGTTACGTGTGGCGGATTATGTAATTAGGCGCGCGCGACCTGGTGATGCCGTACTGTACATTCATGCTGAATCGTCGTCCAATCTTACAGACACCTACACGTATAGACTACGTAGACTACGTACAACATTTCAAGACAAAATCCACTGAATAAACGAAAGTAGTACACGATAACACTGATACTAGTGGATTCTTGGCAGCGTGGTGCCGCCGCATTCGCAGCGTCATACAAGTCTGGGAAAAGCCTATATGTAAGGTCAATGTCTATGGGAGTAGGCTCTCTCGTACACTACCTGTCGTTCATCAAAGTCCACGATAGCTTTTAGAGGTCGGTATGGGCACATTTCTCTCCACATCCGAAGAGATTTCATCGTCGTACATTTGCCAGACTTCATGTTTCACCGGATCCTTGTCCTCTGCGGCCTTGAGCCGAGAGGATGACACATTTGTTTGCCAGGATAGGTCGTAGATGACCACACCCTCGGCTTCTGGACCCGTAATGCGCGAACACGTTATACTATATTCTCCGTACGATTCTGTCTGCGGCTGCGCGACATCGCTCAGGCAGACGTGTGATGAATCGTCGGAGTCGGGAATGACGTCCGTGTGGGAGATAAGACGAAGGTTCAGAATGCATCGAGTTATCAAAATAGATGTCAGGCTAAGGATGTGTTAGTCTCTGAACGGGGTTTGACAGTTTGGTACACACGGAATCAAGAAGATCATTGAGACATTGATGGAGATCTAGGTTGTGACTTGCTTCAGTGGAAGGAACAGTCGGATTATACAGTTACGACTCACATCGACCTTGTGAAGAACCATATCTCCTATGTTCAATAGAAGCAATAACCTGTGATTCAAATCAATGTTGGAACGCGGACCAGGTTGGAAAGGCATACAGAAAGTAGCTTGTCCCTAGATAAGAAAATATCTGTCAGTGTTGTTACAGGTTACTCTCGCAATCGAGCTTTGATTACATTACCATCTCGGCGAAGAACTATTTTGATAGAAACAGCTGTACTCAGTTGATTAGTGGTTTTGCATAGTCGCCTGGTGTAGAGCCAAATCACGAGTAATACTGCAAAGTCACAAGCGACTGCAAAGCATCGAGTGACAGTGGCCACTTCAGGGACGAAATTGTCAGTAGTGATAGAAGACATAAGTTGCTATTAATTACATCTGGACAGGGAATTGTCATTAAGGGTCAGAGTTCGCAGAGGTGTTATCACATACATGTCCGATGTCACTGTGGAGATCCGGGGTATCGTACCACTACAAAATGGCTGTAATCCAGGAATAATTTCGAAAACGGTCGAAAGAGCGACCGTAGAAAACTGTTAGTAATTGTGTGATTAGCTCTAGCTAAGCTCCGTTGATTTTGGAAGAATGAGGCCACGCACCAAGTTCGTGCCAACTGGCACCATCCCGCAAATAAAGGTCAGAGATGTTGGCCTCCAGTCATGCCCACTAATAGCATATACACGGAGGACTGAGAATACTGGCAAGTTTCGGCTCATTTTAGACACTATCGCTGCGGAACGAGCAATTGAACTCACTTGCAAACACGGCAAAAATCATGCAAGCCAGTGCATAGGTGCTTGTAATTATAGCATGACAGCTGAAAAGGTTGGGGCTGAGTATAAATCCTGAATACCAGTCAGCCGTCTTCACCTCTGAGAATCCATATATTTATGAATACTCAAATTGTCTCGGTAATATTGCAATTCGCACCCACCGTCATAGTATGAATAGGAATGACAGAAACAACGCTGACAACACTCCATGCGAGACCGAGCCATCGGTTGATATAAAATATAGCGGTGACAGACGACCATTTGCGATGCCAAATTAAATTGATCTCATCTTCCAAAGTGACGAGATATTCGTACAGCAAGAGACCTAGAATGAATACCAAATTCAATGCGAATTCAAACCACTTCCTCAGACAGAGACGCTCACTGGACATCGCTATGGAGCAATAAAAATTGCTGTAAAACGGTGCATGCAGTGTCAGCATTCGCAGAGGAGTCCAGAGAACGGTCAACTCAACTAAGTTTGGACCTGCAATACTACTTCAATTAGTTCTGAATCCATGACTAGTCAACCGGTGACTGTGTCGGAAGGGTGTACACGAGTCGTCCTGCGAGTTGCTTATGTCCGAGAACTATGGATGGAGACAGGGGAAACTTATACCATTAGTCGGATTTCATCCCTATGGGCAGCAACGGGCTGTGCGATCAAGTCACTGACATGTTCAGTGACATGCACACAGGAAGGTGTACCAATCCAACCGCATATCAGATTGTACCCACCGGTGGAAGACGAGAAAGATCCTGACCTGGTGGCTCGAGCCACTCTTCTCGCAATAAATGGCATTGCTTCCCAGTGATGCTGTCTTCCTTCCATGCGACAGATGCAGATCAGTGTTGATCTTATTTGACAGTTAATCAAGTCACTGGTTTCCGTTCAGGCCACGGTCAACGGGGGAGTCGGCCAGGAACATGCTACTCACCAGCTCGAGATTGCGAAGCCGAAGCCATTCACTCTGTATATGTGTATGCAGGGTCTCATAGGTGTGTCAACTGAAGTAATAGAATCTGATTCAACAACGTGTAGATCTCCATTGCCATGGTACCAGGCCGGTCGTACAGTCGCAGGAGGTCTGCATTGCTGAATGAGCCGCCCGGATTACCAACTGTCGTCCGCTGGAAGTTGGCACACACCTGCAATATGGAACAGCTATCAAAGCGGACACTCTGACTTACTCTGACCCGCTGGAGACTCGAGATATATCGGCATACACCCGATACAACAGTTCTGCGACTCTGAGAAAAGGATGTCTATCAGTGAAGACTTCCATTTCGACTGTCGTTGGGCTACGTTTGCTCCCACCCGAGCGCCACAATAATCAAGCTATAGAGCTCAACAGAAGCAAACGGGAGGTGATCGTGGCACTGAGGGGGTATCGATGATGAAATACTGGAAAGCCTAGATGCGCAGACGAGAGACAAGCTGGCCGCTAGACGACTTCAAGTAGCATCGGGAATACACTTTTCTTATCGAAGATAGAAGCGAGCGGATGAGCGCACTACATCAACTTTCAGTGACTACGTACATATGCAATGGCACATATGCGGATATTGAAGGGAAAGTTAGATAAATAACATCAATGTTAAAACGTACCCAGATGGTGCAAGCGTTCATGAAATATCAAGACGACCTGAAAGGAACTATCTGGAAGGGGGAAATGCGTAGACGGTCTCAATGAGTATTGTAGAAATTTATGAGGAGTCGTGCCTCACTAAAAATCTGTCGCAGTGTGAGTCGAGGGAATCAGCACAATTCATGGCGCTTGTTCACGAGGGTTGTTCGGTAGGCATCTTGGGAAAGGACTGGAGCTCCAAGACGTCCGACTTCTGGTGGCCATAGTCTCCATCTTCCATCTCGTACTGTTTCAGTGACTGGTTGGGAATATCTCTCCAGCCTCCCGTAATATCCGTCGATCTCGAAGAGCGCAGGGTATGATAATATCTGCTCTTAGAAAACGCAGAGCTGCTGGTATGAGACGAAGAAGTATGCGCTCGCAGTACTGAAGAATGGTTACGCGTAGAACTTGTCAAGGAAGAGTTTTCGATAGTGGCGATTTCATCGCTTGAGACGAAGATTTGCCGCAGGTTCAGAATATAACGGGATACGAGAACCGCTGTGATCCTGTTGCCGCGCATGTCAGACGACAGAAAGCATGGAAGGTCATCTAACTGACCGAATAATGAATTCCGCAGTGCACTCATATAACTGAATCTAGGATGAGTATCGCAAATTACGCATGTGACCTCTGTCAGAGCTAACCTGAGTGACGAACAATGATATATGCAGAACGTTCATCGATAGTAGCAATCTGTCAAGAAAATGTCAACGGCGCGTTGATATGATCATGGTCAGCACACACAAGAAGTAGAGAGTTCCTAGAATCCAGGGGCCGTCGTCAAGTGCTGGTAACACCGAGGTCTGAGTTACTACGTACCGTCTCTGAGCAGTAGAGTCACCAACGACCTTGTTGAAAGTCCTGGAGTAGTAGTTCTATTGACGCTGTAGGTGTAATACCAGGTGACCAGGATAACAACGAGATCGGATAGGATCAAGCAAAGACGCGTAATGACAACCACTGTTGATTATCGAATGCTAAATCAGCGCTTAACCTCAGCGAAACGAGAAGTTGAATACATCTTATGGAGCACGGACCCATGAGCGAGAGCAGTTGGCACATTAGACAGTGATGATGACTCACTTATCACTTGTGGCGGGCGAGACGGAAACAGTCGTAAAACATATGTGAATAAAGTGAGACAACCTGTCAGAATATGTCGTTCTTATCGTTACAAACTACGACAGTGTCAAATGTTGTCCTGTTCAGAGCTTTGTGAAAAGCGACTTACGAGGTTTGTACCACATGGAACTAACCCTAATCCCAAGGCAACAGCGGCAGGACGCCAGTCACGACTTGTGATGGCAAAAACACGGAGGCACGAGAAAGCTGTAATAGGAAACCGTATCAGGTATTTGCACTAATGGTACTTACGAAACTTTCTCACCTGCCCAGACACCATACCACATGACTTCCAGTGTAGCGTTAAGTAACTCAATATCCCTGCAGCTGCACTCGCCGACCACATTAATATATGCGGAGAATCTAAGCGGATAAATTCAAACCTCTGATAATCATCAGTGTCAGTAAGTCTAATCATCACATCGGACGACATCACTCACCGAACGTCGGTCCCAAGGGAAGAAACCGACAGCATCGACGAGGGCCATCGCGACTACTGTGTATCGGTTCAAATAGAATAATACCGTAGCTGCAGACAGCTTGCTCTTCCAGACATATCGCGTCTCGTCGGAGAACGTGAGCGTGTAGTCATAGAAGACGAGAACTTCGGGGAATTTATGATCAGTGCAACACTGATATAAAATAATGAGATTCACCTGTGACAGCGAGGCCACAGCATCGCTGAATATCTCTGAGTACCCATACGTTTAGCCGGAACAAAATTGTAGCATATAAGTAAACCTACAGCGGCTGGATATCAGAAGTAATCTGAGTGGTGCTTGCAATGGATGACATCGTCTCAGGGCTCTTTCATGTAGAGTCAATCCGGGGGCAGCAAGGAGGTGCTGTAGTAGAATCAGGGGAAGAAAGGCCATCAGCTTTCATATACCCATCTTAAAGCGCACTTCCGACCTCAGCAAGGCGCTCGTTCCCAGAATAAGCTAGGGCGAGTCCTCCGGATGCCGTTCAGTATTTCATCGGCATAGCATGCAGATACCACGCTGGGAGGTCTCGAGCTTTGCGAAGCGAGCTTTATCCCTGGGACTCATTAGGCATGAACATAGCTCCAATGTTGTCCACCAGGCCTCAAGGTGATACAGAAGACGATGCTTCGACCAGATAGCTCCGGTACACGTTACAATCACATCGAGCAGGATCTTGATCGGCCATGGGGAGGTCCCCGCCTGGGCGTTAAATACGCGATTCTATACCCACACGGGTACTATGAGAAGCCAAGTCTCTACAAAACTGCAATTCAGCTTCCAGCGGCGTTAGGCAGATAGCAAAGAAAAACCCACAGATGCATATCGGCCCTCCCTGAGTTTGGGCACTATGTATTCATAGAGGGTTTCTAGATGAAGTCGAAACGCGAGAATGAACACGTTGGCGTCCTACTAGTACGCTGCGTTGAGCAGGTTGTTGCACGCCCCATAGTTAGCCATCGGTGCATATACGAGACATCGGGAGGCCCATCACGCGTTATGATGAAGGGGAGCTGTGTAAGGCATTCAGTTTCGATCAGCGTCTCATATTTTGAGTTCAGTGCCGCATCCCTACTACGGCATGGATTATCTCAACCACATCCAGTGGAGCCCATCTCAGGGACCATGATATGCCGGCGGATATATATACAAAGTTCGACGTCTGTGAGGTATCTGCAAGGAGAATCAAGGGATGACATACATGGCAAGACCTGCTGATCATGGCAAACCCTTGTCGAAATCAGATAAGGCTCCTTGAGCACCGACAGGTCATACAGGGGCACTTATAACAAAGCCCGGTATATCCAAGCTCAACTAAGATGGCCACTGGTGACTGGTGATACATCTGAACTTGATGAGAGAATTATAACTTCTAAGCCACTCCACGGCCGGGCAAACCATCATTAGGCGCTATCATTTTGGATTCTACCACAATGGCGAGCATATTCCATGCTCTTATCGCGTTCATACGAGTCCAATTGTATAACGGTGAACACAGGGATGGTGACTATTGGTGAATGGACGATGAGCGGCGACAGAGCCGTCCAAATTTAGACTTACATTCGTTAGCGATAGATCTCGAACCGACATATGTTCTTCCTCCGCTCAGTATCACTTTCAAAGAACATCGGAATAGCGAGCAGAACGCAGCCTCATGATAGCACTAAGCAGGCTGAAGCGCCGACTCGATCCTCGTAAGCGTTGATTGGTGTTGTTTGGCCGTACCACTGCCATCGTGTTGGAGTGTCGCGATAGCCACTGTGACAACTTTTGCAGTTGAATGATACGTACATCTATAACCATCTATATCCTGTGTGATTCAACACATATATCAGGTCAGGAATGTAAGCATGCGGAACTCCTCTGATTGCGCAAGTAAGGATGAGGCAATGCGGACAGCTACACATGATCTATCGCGTAGTTCAGGTCTGGGTTCGCTACATCATCTCGACTACGCAGATAGATGGCTTTCAGTCTATATGCTATAAAATACATGAACACACTGTGCCGTCTCTATTTGAAGGTCACATTCAGGGGAAAGAACATCAAGCAGTCAGCACATGTAGCATGCATCACATCCGTCATCTGGTACATCGCGTTGATGCGACACGGAACACCACAGTATGAGATCCCGAGTGTACGCACTTTGGGTTCGACGAGGCTGCGGACTCACGTACTTGGCTTTACATGAGATCGAGTGGTATTCTGAAGCTCTGAGGATGTTACCATGAGCATAGAGGCTCACCTCATGACTGAAGGCTCAGTGCACGAGATTCGTCGACTGAGGCATGCAAGAGGACAAGCTCTGGCTTTCCACGAGTTATGCCAACAAACCTTGTGTAAAGATTGAAAGATCTAAGTCGCAACATTTGAATGATCAATCTTTTACTGCCGATAGCAAGGACGGAACTATGATCTCACTGAGAGCGGCAGTCCCTGCAAGCAGTGTGCGATATCACGAAGAAGGCACACAGCCTTTCGGTCAGGCAAAGCCTGAACAAAGGGGGAAAATATATGAGATACGGACGACAGTTCATTGGTGGACAGCTATGTGATACGATCATCGTATAGCTCACCTTAGAAGATGATACACGAGAAGCCCCGATACCAAGGAACAGACGAAAAAACTCAGTTGAAATTCATCACGTAACCAGTTGCAGAAGCGATCACAGGAATATACACTCTCCGTACGAGCAGTAGGCAGGTAACGTTACGTCGTTGCCCACAAGGCTCATTAGCTCATGCCCAGGATATAGCAAGCTGGAAATAATCTGCGCGCAGAATTAGCCTCCATGAAGTAGGGCTTTGTCTCCCGTAGGCAGACCTAAAATAGCGCCCTTTGAGAGTGAGGGAGGGACGGTCGCTATAATCAGATATCTGCATCACGACCTCAACGAGGAAGATCCCCAGCCAGCCTGCCAGGGACGAAGTCTCGAGTACACAGCACACGGTCCGAGAGTAGACTTTGTGTAGTACGTATTGCTTAGCCCATAAAAGTCTGCCGTTTCAGTTTGTTCCAGGCTCGTTCCGCATGTAACAGTGTTTCCTTTCGTGCAATTAAATTGCAAAAAGCCTAATAGCAAGTCGTAAGTGGTACCAGTCTGGCTTTTATGCAATCAAGAAAGAGACATCGCGTACTGTCAGAACAAACTGGTTTGGTGGATTTTCTGAACATTCTCCGCCAGATGGCCGGGGACAACTTCGATGTAAAACCGGGCAGAGGCTCCAGAAGCTTACTAAATCAGTTAATCATATGTTCCTTTCTGAATGCAGCATGGAAATAGACAGTCGATACTGGGAGTCGCTGTCAAGTCGATCGAGTCTGAGACAGCAAAGCTGCAAAATGCCATCAGGCCGCGTCGCGTCGCGATCACATGACCGTGTCATTGCTAATCCTCAATTCACTCTCGAGTCTTGACCTGTAGAATTTGCGCAGGACGTTTGAGGGACGAGACCCGATCTAATGGGTTACGTGGAACCTCAGAGAAGACTACAGATTATGTTACGTACAATAGACAACAACACTGTATTACAACGATCGGATTAATGATGATAATAACTTTACTGGTGAGGATGGGTACCGGTCCCTTTACGCCGATAATACATGGCGAGTTCCCCTGACTGCCGCCAAACGAACTGCCGTACGGCAGCCAAAGTCATGTCCAAAGGGAGCACAACGTCATTGCAAATGATTTCATAGAGATCCTCGGCTCTTGGCCGCCCCTCACTTCTCCCAGTGGAAGACATGGAGCGAGTATCGAATGATGAGCGCGGGGTATTAGGAGAAGTCGGACCTCGGGAGCTTGCCATTCTATCAAGCTTGTCTTGCACCTGCAGATTTCTCGTCAGCATGGTCGTGCTTAGTATATAACGATGGCGCCCTCTACATACATGCACGGTAAGTTTGCGAACTTTCAGGAAACGACTAGCAGTCAGCTTCGACTGCGCACTAGATGCGGTTGATTTAGATGCTGACAGCGTTAACACACAAGGAAATGACTCACGTATTGAGGAGTTCTGGGAGCTGTTCTCCGTCTTTGCTGGGAAAAGGCAGGAGCACAAAGCTAATCTTGGTGACAGGCACCGGAGGAGCTCTATTGGCCAGTAGATACTCAAGAAGCCAAAACGGCATGACTTCTTCCAGTATACGTGCGTCACCGGCGGTGCTGAAAACGTACCCCCTGTAGAGTGTAGTCCATCCTGATGAAGCTTCTTCGGAGATGATGAGGGATGTGTTGGGGGAGATGGGTAGAGCGGGCGCATCACTGGCTGGCGGGGGGTTGATGGGGCCAGAAAGTAGAGCTTGCGCAGGCGTCTTCTTTGAGGTATGATTTGAAACGTCCTAGAGTCCGCCGAAAGTTTCGCGAGAGGGCCTAATCAGCTGTCTGTCCCAACAATAAATATATCCGAATCTTACCTCTGCAGTCGGTGGTACATCTCCGCTAAGTATCGTGCCCCCAGGAGTTGCAGGACCGATCTCACTTGCCTGACGTTTAGGGTTCTTACCAAACGCTCTGATACGACCCATCAAGCCCCCTGCGCTAGGCGTACTTGGCGTCTGCAGTCCTGGCTCCCTGCCACCCCATGATGAGAAATCATCCGTGGCTGACGCACTCCCAGCAGTAGACAGAGAGCCTCTGCGAGTCCGCAATGAGAAATAATCTGCCGACAAAGGAGGACTACCAGCAGCGTCCGGAGCATGGGTGCGCTGCGATGCGCTGGGTATTGGTGTACCCTCTGTTGGGGACTGCGGGATTGGCGAGAGCGCAGAATCCCGAACGCCAGAATTTAAAGGAATCAGTGGAGTCATGAGGGGTGTACGTGGCGCTGCAGAGATAACAGGAGACATAGCGGGGAGCATATTTGGGGAGAAAACGATACTCGTGCCCTTGGGACTGGACGCCTGCGCAGAAGACTGGTGTGAATCCGAAGATAGTCGTCGTCGTCGTTCTGGAGAATGACCGTTGATATCGATATGGTTCGGGGCGCTACCGCGCTGCAGACGGTGTGCAGCTTCAGCGTCTCTAGTGCGACGAGCAACTAGCCGCTGTTCCTCACGAATAAACCCAGTAAACAGATTTCGCAGGATCCATTTGCCGATGTTCACTGTAATTTAGAGTCAGCAAGCGTCCTGGAGACACATCCCAAATAAACACTAACATCTCGTCTCATCCCCATGCCGTCGATCGGACGTGTATCCAGCTTCGTCCGCATATATCTCGGCTTCAAAACACCTCTCGCTCAAATGCACAGTGAGGACGCCAGTCTTCGTATCCACGGTTGACCACGACTGCACAACCGCCTCTCCCTCTATCCTCTCCCGAACAGTCTCAAGCGCTTCGCGCGGACTGCGCTCCTTCTTCGACTTAGCAGAGTCAACATCAGTGATAACGCTTGCCTCGCTGCCACAAAAGCTCGCAGCAGCGACATCCTCGCTCCGGAAGCGCCCACGGCACACACCCCGAATGACATCCCATACCGCCACCTCTCCGGCAGTGTCCACAGTAAGCGCATGCACACGGTCGTTCAGCATCGCGCAGCGCACGAGGCCATGTTCTCCCTGTACCACCTCATCCGGCTCGTGCCTCAGCGGGACCGCATCCGCTGCTACTTCTCGTTCCTCGTAAGCAGCACGCGCGCGTGTTCCTGGATGCAGAGTCTGCGTCTCTTCACCGAGGCGTATATGCGAGTGCCCATCATCTCCGCGGAATTCGCTCGTACTCCTCAGAGCTTGGCCGTGATTGGCATTCCCAAGCACCGAGTGCATGGGACGTGTCAGTCGCGGCATGCTCATGATCGACGCAGCGGAATAGAGCGTGGCGATTTCGGGGTCACGTCCGCGGGAGAAGGACCCGTGCGTGCCAAAGCCAGAGAAGGACTCGTTCGGCGACGTCAAGCGCACGAGACTCTCGAATGGAATTCCATACCAAGTTTCCTCTCCTTCGCGGTCTGCTAGGGCGTCTGTGTCTGGTGGTAAATACGAATGTGATGAGACAATGGAAGGTGATAAAGAGGGCGACAACGAGATGCGTTGGCCTTTCTTGGACGGTAAGGGGCTGCTTGTCCTCAAATTGCCGTGCATGGATCCAGAGCGCGGAGGCGTACTGGGGATACCACCTGTAAAGTCAAACGAGTTCCGTGCACCACCGCGTCGTTCGCTGTACTCCCCACTTTCGCCTAACATCGGAGAATTTGTGGGGCTGTCCACCACTGTCACTCCTTCTCTGCTTGTCGCGTTCAAGGCAGCAGCCCTCACGGCTTTTCGAGCGGGCACTCTCCAGCGTTTGAAGCTCGAGCTCCCTGATGCTGTCCAGAGATACGTGTCGTCTATCCCGACCAATTTGTTCACGCCCTCAGCCGCGCCGGTCCCGTTGCCACGTTCGCTAGTGTCCTGGCAAAGCACGATGCACTCGCCTTCTGAGACATCTGCACAACCTTCGACGTCCACCTTGCATACGAAGCCGGAGCGATCGCCAGAGAAGAAGTTCTCGAGTGTCGGGTGCTGCGAGAAGAGCGACCACACGGACTCGGTATGATGAGTGAAAGTATGTAGGCATCGTTGCGAAGAAAGTGACCAGAGCTTGATGGACGCTAATGAAAAAATTATCAAGAAGGGTTGAAGATAATCAACGAGTATGAAGCATCTCTGACTCACCGTCTGCGGAACCCGTGAGCAACTAGAATTTCATCAGAAAACAAGGCTGCGGACGAATGAAACGGGAGAGCCTACATATTTCGCGTCTTCTGAGAGTAGCATCGCACGAATATTATCCGTGTGCCCTACTAGCTTTCCTATTCGCTTGCCCGAACGCGGATCCCACATCCTAATCACCCGTTCGGGCGAACCAGATGTCACGATGGACCCATAAGGGTCCGTCGCTAACGCATACACCGATGCCTTGGGCCCAGTCGCTTCTGGCGGTGTAAGCGTGACGATCGGGGTCGACGGTGATGATGCGCTGAGGTCCCACAATTTGATCGTGCGGTCGAATGAGCCAGATGCGACCCAGTGCTGATCGCGACTGTGCCACATCTAAGTGCGAGCTACCGAAGTAGAGACTAGAAAGCATACCTATACGCAAGACAGCGCACGTAGTCGCTGTGAATCCCGATCGTCGCCGGTTCTTGCGCTGGCCCGACGTCATCGTTTGCGTGTGGATTCCATGCTCTCACCGTTCCATCTGAGGATGCAGAGACAACTGTGTACCATCGGATTGAGCGGCTCCGCCACGGGTCACGGTACAGGAAACGCACGAGTTTGATTCTGATTGCAGAGCAGGATGTCGTTGACCCAGTCCGAGTGCATCTGCGCGCACTGTCGAAATTGCGTTGATGATGCATTTGTCTGCAGTGGTGTAGACGATCAGTGATTGGCTACCAGAATAGCAAGGAAGCAATATGCGGAAGAGCCAAACATTGACAGCTACTGCCCGGGGTTCGAGATGCTGAGGGAGCATCAAGAACTCCAAGCAATGTAAAGAGATCCGATCAAATAAATGATCCAGCTCCTCGCTTCCGACCTATGAGCAGAAACGGAGACGCGCTGTGCCTTCGTATCCTTCTTCGTGATGCTGAATCTTCATAGCTGACATGTCCATATTTTGGGGATTGGATCATTTTTGGTCAACGCCACTAAGATGCACACGAGCACAACGAGGAATTGCGTGCACGCGAATGAACACATCCCCCCCCTCCCGATCACAGTGCTTTTTGGGTCTGCCTAAACCGCACACGTATGACACTCGTGGACGGATTGGACACACCTTGCGTACTTCCAGCTCATCCACATCCATCTCCCACTGCTCCTCTGCAGGAATTGCACTCTGCACACCCACCACCTTCTTCTTCAGCCGCCCCGTCACTTCTCCTAGCACATCCCCGTCGCTGCGCAAGTCTTCGCCCTCGTCGGTCTCCTCTTCGATGATATCGTCAGCCCAATTCGTCATGATCTCCCATCTGCGTCCACTGCCACCCCCGCCGCCCTCCGGGACGCCGTAGCGATGCGTGCGGCGCTTCGTCGGGATTCCAAGGTCCCAGGAGATGACGAGGCCATCGCGGCCGCCTGTATAAAGAATGCCCTCGGGAGACGGGCGGCCCAGCAGCTGAGTAGACGTGTCAAGCGCAAGAGAAGCGACGCCGAGCCTGTGTCGGGGATGTGGGGGCCCCTTCTGGTTTTCACCGCATGACTCTGGTGATGGCGGGCTATCACAAGGGACGAGTAGCGGTCCTACAGCGCCGTTCCTGGGCACACCGTGTGGGGGAAGCTGCAAGCGTGGTATTGGCTCGGAAGGTGGCGGAATGACATAGGAGACTCTGCGTCGGGCTGGGGCCATCGTTGGAGGTGGTCGCAAGACGTCGGGGGCGACGTGGTCGATGCTGCGCTCAGCAAGACATTCAAGTTGAAATCAGAAGTGATTGTCGTGTACGACGATGGCCCGCAGCGCTCGAGGATGATGTCGATTGTGTACCTGTCAGGTACACGCACAGATTAGATGAGATTCGGCTCATTACATTATCTCCTTTAAGACTCCTTACGGTTATCTCTTTGCCGCTTGCTGTCGATGACGAACGAACGTCAACGGTCAAATGGTCGTCGAGTCTCGACAGTATTACAATAACATTTGCTGTAGCTTACTTGATATTTCTGACTAGCTTCTCTACAATACCGGACTAGGACTGATGACGGTGTCAGGTTAAAGGCTCTTAATCATTCGAATGGCGTAGGGGAATATTGAAAACTCGCGCTGGTGCGCGAGGCCTATAGCTATGCTACTCGGAGCCTGCGTGATTCAGGCAGCGTGAAAATAATCACCTATACAGCCCGAACTGGTTAAGTATCCTGAACGCAGGACATGGTACGAAAACAAAGCCATGTCGCGGCACCAAACCCCTTCCCCTAGGCCTTCCGCTATCAGCGAGCTTTGTTCACAACGTTGTTGCTCAGGCTTTCGGACATTTTTAAGTTGGGACGGAATTTAATCTGCTCGACGCTGCAGGCATACTGTACTTACTTCCGTGCCCTTTGGGAGCACAAACCTCATTCATTGAATCATATGCATTGCCCCCATTGATTAGTGTTGCACTGGCAGAGGTTCTCCGTCGGAGTCCGTCCAGCAAATTGGCAATGTACAATGCTTACTATAGAGTTTACTATACCTACGTACCTTATACATGGGGTGGTCTGTCAATATCTGCCAAGCAACCGATTTGGTTCATTCCCCGTCCAAAACACTAGTACTAGTCTGATTGCAAGTTCAATAGCTTAGCATTCGCGTGTCAGCTGGCACTAGTACTCATGGATCATGCATAAGTTGGTACCGGTCTTCACATCCTTACCACCTCAGGCCTCAGCTACAGGCTCATCAACGCAAGTCAAAAAAGACCTCGAGCTCTCGTAATAGCAAGTAGTATATACATGCACACGAAATCATAGCAAACATTGCGGTATCGTATAACGGCCATGCAGATTGTAGTAGTACACATTAATAGACAATGACGACAGTAATATCACACCAAAGATAACTTTCCGGGCCAACACCACCACCACGACACATCGCACCCGTCGTTCTCACTCAAACACTCAACACCCACCAAACAGGCACAGCACGCAACCCAGAAACCCACGACTCGCGGGCACCCAGGCGCACACTGCGCGGGGAAAACCGCGGCCGCGCGGGCGGCTTACACCTTTTGGGGCGCAGGCTGCGCGTACTCCTTGCGCATCGTCGGGTCTGGCTCGCCCGTCTTCTCGATGCGCTCCTCCGTGCCCGTCGCGAGCGGCTTGTGGTTCTCCGCCGCGCGGCTCTGCTCGATGAGGTCCTGGCGGTTCTCGAAGCCCGGGGGCGCCCAGGTGCGCGACGACCACGGCTTGCAGAAGGGGTCGTTGTACATCTGCCAAACACGACGAACCACGCAGTCAGCACACACACGTTGGCATGAGGAGCACGGGAAATAAGAGGCACGCACCATGTCGACGCTCTCGAGCGAGAGGTCGGACGACTCGTACAGGAAGAAGTACACGATGACCGCGCCCGTGAGGTTGCACGCCGCGAAGACGAACCCGTACCGGAACTTGATCGCCTTGACGATGAACGGCGTGAAGAACGCGAGGAGGAAGTTCCACAGCCAGTTGCTCGCCGTCGAGATCGCCGCCTGCTTCGCACGCGTCCGCGTCGGGAACGTCTCGCCGACAAGGATCCAGATACCGGGCGCCCAGGTCGTCGCGTAGCCAAGGATGAACAGGCACGCGGAGACGATCATGAGCTTGCCGATCCCCGGGTTCGTCGACGGGTCCTTCGCGGTCCCGGCGGCGGCGAAGACGAACAGCCAGCACGACTGCCAGACGCCGCCGATGATGAGCGGGTAGCGACGGCCGAACTTTTCCATGATGTACAGTCCGCCGAACGTGCACCCGAAGTTGACGGCACCGAGGATGATCTGGGTGATGAACGAGTCCTGGATACCGACCGATTGGAAGATCGTGGCACCGTACTGTCAACGCCAATTAGCATCAGGCCCCACAACCCAAAAAGGAAACCGCGCATATACTCACGTAGAAGAAGTAGTTGGCACCGGTGAGCTGCTGGAACATTTGCAGGGTCGAGACTGCACGCGTGGGCACATCAGCAAAACAGAACACATACAAAACAGCAAAACCAACGCACTCAAAAGCGTCCTGTAAAGCTGCTTCCGCTCCACAGTGAAGCAGTCCCACCAGCCAGCCTGCACCTGCTTCTCGTACTCGACAGCCTCGCGCATCTCCTCCAGCTCACGCGAGATGACGAAGTGGTCCGCCGCCTCTGATGCGGGCACACCGCGGCTCGCAGCAAGCGAAAGTCGCGCCTGGTCGTACTTGCCGTTGCGCGTGAGCCAACGGGGCGACTCGGGCATGAACAGGATACCGATGCCGAGGATCGCAGGCCACACGAATGAGATACCAACGACGGTGCGCCATGAACTGGCACCGTCGAGCGAACGGGCACCGATAGATATACAGTCTGTACAAACTTGTCAGCACACAATGTGACAGGGTGGACACGACACGCGGTACGCACAAGCTACGAGGATACCGAAAGTGATGAAGAGCTGGTACGTCGCGGTCAGCGTACCACGGATCTGACTGGGCGCAGTCTCCGCCTGGTACATGGGGACCGCCGCACTAAGCGAACCGACACCCAGACCGGAAATCAGACGGCCGACAGCGAATTGCTGCCAGACATGGTCGGAGGTGATCTGGATGACGACGCCGATCGCAAACACAACACACTCTGCGGACATGGCGTAGCGGCGGCCGAGGTAGTCAGCGGTTCTATATCGGGAGACAGGACAAAGTTAGCAAGCGCACAAACACGGCTCAAAAATCACGTCATGCGAAGGATCGAGGAGCGCGCGGGCGGGGGCAATGGAACAACGTCGGAGGGAGACGATCGGTAGGGAGGTGGAGAGGAAGTGTGGGGTGGGAAACAGCAACGGACGAACAGAGTGCGAGATGCGGGGACGGGATGCACCGCGGCGGATGTAGAAGAAGCGGGGGCAATGGGAAAGACACTCACGGTGCACCGATAATTGCGCCGACCAGAGTACCGATACTGAGCAGGGCGACGATCAAGCCCTCGCGGACGATGGTGAACGAACATGTATCTGCGTCGCCCGGGGTGCTGCAGGTGGCGAAGCGGAGGAGGAAATCCTTCATGAGGAGAATATCCGAAATTTGACCTGTGTCATACTGAATAGGGGGAAAACGGGCATTAGATTGCCGGGCGTGCTACACGGTCACAAAGTCACTCACACCAAAGATGAACTGTGGGGGAATGCGTTAACGACTGTTACGACGTAGAGAGCGAGGTGTGCTTACCCCTCCCATTGAGGCCAAGACGGCGAGGCCGATGGCCATGTACCCGATGGGCACTCCCTGCCTGTCGAATGCCAAGCATCAGACTGCGGAAGCAAGTGCAGGTGAGGAGAGGGGACATACGCATAGAAGAAGACGGCCATGGTTAGAGTGAACTAGTTAGCGGCGTGATCGAGGATATGGGTAGCGTAAGAGTCGTTGCGCAGTCTTGTGACAGGAAGTGGAGAGTGGGGGCGGGGGTGTTGATGGGGGAGGAAAGGGGGAGGGGGAACACGAGGACACGGAGAGGAGAGAGGAGAAGATATGGGGGGAGGCTGGCCGATCGAACGAGCTGGAAATTCCTCGGAAGATGGAACGGGTCGAGCTAAGCGAGGAGGGGCCTTATAACCGCTGGAGGAAAGGTTGATTTGTGACATCATGACTAAACGTTGTCCCATGTTGGCATGTGCGCGCCGCCAACTCCCCCATTCGCCGAAAATGTGGAGTCGATCCAGGCGCCGGACCACCCGGCGTCGCTCGTCGACGCTCCTCCGCACCCCGCCGCCGTTCCGGAACACCCTTGGGCCCCCGCCTGCACAGGGGGGGAAGAGGCGGCCGAGGACGTGCTGGGCCATGGTGCGGATAACTGTTTTGGCAGCGGTCTGCGGCCTGACTGGAAGGATTTGGATCCTTCCGCGCGAGCGAAATCTCCATGCTTCCCCAGGTTGCCCAGAGATATCAGGCATCTGCCATCAGCTGGAGCCCCGCAAGACCGGGTGGATCGATATGAAAGCGGAGGGCGTAGCCTGAGAATGTGTTCGGCAGAGCAGACGCTACGTGCAAGAAATCGGACCGGAATTGAGCCTAAGCTGTGGTGGCGGGACGCAGCTGCAGGCGTTGAGTGCGCGGCCGCATGCCACACACCCCGCTTCATCCGTTCTGCCCCCATCTGATCAGCGATCGGTCCCGGTCCCTGCTTACTGCTTATGACATAAACCTGACTCATCACGTGTCCCTACAGAAGTAACAGAACCATTTCCTTCAGCCCCCGCCCGTCCCAATTCAATTCGACAACACGACGCCCGCTGATCCTACCTCATCGCATCGAGCAGCGCAGCGTCTCCTAAACAAGCACCATCGCTTCCCATAATGTCGACCAGTCCCATCATTTTGATTCCCCCTGACAAGCCACGGCTTCATTTTCTTCCCTCGGCTGCTCTCGGCTCATCGGCGCAATTGAGCAAGACCCGGATCCGGGAACAACTCCTCGTAGGCTCGTACAACCGCCTTCGCAAGGACCTCTGACAGTGTCCAGCACCAAGGCTCACATTGCGGCGACATCAGTCAGACTTTCCTCAGCTAATAAGCAGTACTGGTCGGGCTTGTAATGAAACTGGAGAGCCCAAAGTCAATAAGCTGCCAGAAGTAGCCACCAAGTTCGAGGCGCACAGACGACCAATAGCGCCGCCTGGAATGCTTACGTAACCGAAACCTGGCTGCAGCATTTCGAATGAGGCCAGATGACTTGGATGATACAGGTTTCATTATTCGTGCGTCCACAACTCTCGGAGCATGCGCAGCAGCGCCGAACTTCCAGTTCACATTCGACCTTAGTAGTATGCAGGCATTTCAAGTCGAATTGCAAAATATTGTCTTTCCCCACTTGTGAACAGTGAAGGCCCGTCTGAAATCCGCCGGGCTGGCCTTGTTCCCACTGCCCGGGGTCCCGCTTCGTCAGACCACGCACAACGCATGGCCATCCGCGCCCACCACCCCCAAGCCGCGGGCTGGAACACGGCCTGCCGCTCCCAGGCTGGACAACAGACGTCGTCCGTGGCCTCGGCCTCGAAACTCGAAAGCACGAGAATCCTCCCGCCCGAGCGCTCAGCGCAGCGTCTGGTTTCTGGGGAAACCAGGGGTGGGCCCGGGGACGGAGGGGAGCGCTCAGCGCACGCACGATGCGGGGCGCACGGGGGTGCAGAACGTTTAGCCTATCGGAACACGCTTCCCAGTTCCCCGCCGGGTCGCCCGTGTCGTGCGGAACAGCAGGGGGTTCTCGTCAGCTCGTCCTTCTCAAGGCCTCGGACCATGGTCGATGACTTATGGTGAGACTTGAGCTGCACGTCAGATTTTTCGTCCGTGCGCTGTGCGGGGTAGTAAGCGGGGTAGTAAGCAGGCTCGTAACACGCTGTGCAGTGTGCGTACGCAAGAGCAGTTGGTCATCCAGGACGGGCAGTGGACGAGGACCAGAGCAAGCCCCGCGTTCTTACTCTGTTCGCCGCTCAATGCAGTCAGCCCATCCACGATCCCACCACTGTCGGATTAGGCCATGCTCGCACGACTTCGCATCTCGATCACCGTCGACTGATAGAGTGTGCCACGGATCTTGGGGCTCTTCCCCGAGAAGCAGCGGGGGCCGCAGAAGCAGCGATGGAGAGGGGAAAAGGATTCCAGGAAGCGGGGTGGAAGCGGGGAGAAGATGCGGGGAGCAGCGGCCCGAGGGAAGGCGCAGCCTCAGAGCCTCTCGCCCACAGCCGCCCAACGGACGCTGTACCGTGTCCATTGTTCAATGTCCGTTGCCCAATTCAACGTGCAGTCTCGTCCGTGATCCAGCGAATTTCCGACCAACGCAGCTCTTCGTGAAGGGGGGACGTTCTGAAGCGCGAAGGCGTCCGTTGGATCGCATGTGGCATGCATGCTTGACAGACGGCGACCTCGCCGTGGTCCCCCCGCAGGGCCGCAGTGCGGATCCTGGAATTCTGGTGGGCTCCGCGTGGGCTTTGAGCGTATTTCCGAGGTATGTACGCGTACGTGTCTACTGGCGTGGCCGGACCGATCCTGATCAGAATGCAGGAGATCCATCATCAGAGTGCCAAGGGAGGTGGTGGGTGGTTGGGGAAGGCGCGCTGCGCCCGGCCCACCGGAGTCTCGAGTCTCGACCTATTGATTCTGGATCTTGACGTGGGTACCTATCACCCCGGTGCTGTATGACACAGAGAACGCATCTATCGAGGGTGAGTATGACAATACGAAGCGCGTTCATTTCCGGGGATCGGGGAGCGTCGGGGGCTGGGCTGGGCGCTGGTGCTCACTGCTGATCGCGCGAGTCGTCCCAGTCGGGACGGCGAAGACGTGGATGAAGACGTAAGTTTTAGAGATCAGGAATGTAGAGTGACGTGCTCGGGTGAAATTCATTGAGTGGCGGTAAGAGGTCTGACCGATAAAGCACTACACTGCATAATGCATAATGGTATGCTCGCGAGTGGCCGCTCGGAGGATGTAGTGACCCCGCGCGGGGAACGGATGCCGATGCGACGGGCGTTCGCTGGCATCTGATCTCATGGCTATGCCGGGATTGGACGGCGTATGCATAGAGCGGGTCAGGATCGATGAGTCCGTGAAGGGAAGGCGGACGGTGACGCGCGACGGTCGCAGTATGTAGGAGAAGGCGGATCGTCGTCTTGAAACGCGGTGCGACTGCGAGGAGGGCAGGTCACGGGGGAGGTGATTCGCGCTGCAGAAAAGCGATATCTTGGGTTCCTGATGAAGCGATGAAGCTTTAAGTGGCAGTGGTTCGATGAGGGTATCTCTACCAGACGAGACGATGCATACAGGTGATGAGAGAGCGATTCGAGAAACTTTCGAGAAGTGACTGGTGACGTCATGGTTGAGCGCGATGAACGGCGGTATCGGTGTCGCCTACGAGCGATCATATAGCCAGTAGTGTCTACGTCCTTAGGGCGTCATATCGCCAGTGACCAGTCTCGACAGCCATAAATGAGGAAGAAGCGCAAGTACGTCCTCGGTGCACGAGCTTCTCAGTCTCAGAAATGTGCAGGTTTCTTGGTCGAGATACACAGATCCGCTCAGAATAGCCGCGGCGTGGGACCGGCGGACCAGTGTGCACTGCGCATACAGGTACCACGTAGACATTGTAGAACACCGAGTGAGACCAGGCCTGATCTGGGTGAGAATAAAATGCGGGAAGCCGCGGGCTTGGGAGCTTGCACACGGCGAGCGACGACTGACTGAGCGTAGGATACATTACCCAGCTCTGTGGAAACGCGTGTCTTGCATATCACAAGTCCCAGCAGTGGGCTTTGAACGTGAACTCGGGATAGTGAACCATGTCACAAAGATGTCATCAGTAAGCCAACGATGTCATCTGCGCACGGCACACCGGTCAACTCGTCTCCACAAGAATGCAGCTCATATCTGACTCACCGGCTGGGAGTCCTGCTTGAACCTGTCGCCAAGACTGTCCGGTAAACTCACTCGCGCTTCTAAATATAACCATCACTTCTCACATTATTAGACGCTTCTGTGGCAAGCCTGAGAAGCGACAGTATCGCGGGAAGAGGAAGATTGGTATAGACGGATATTCGTCATTGTATACATTCGAGCTGAGCCGCTAGGTCAACTGCGTAGTCACGGTGCGGTGTCCGTAGGGTTGCACCATCCGACCACAGCCATCCAACGCGACCAATCATTAGCATATCACATTCGTTTCGATGAAGTGAGAGTGTTGCCTACAGCCCAGTCACTGGTTAGTTGTGTTCAGTTGCTGTGTTGAGAATGAGAATGATCAGAGAGGTGTCGCAGAGACCGATGATTAGTACTGAGACAAAGTGTATTTGCCCAGATATCCAGCCACACCCCTTCAAGGACAGAGCATTCCAAGTACCGAGACTAGTAGAACCGAAATAGTACATCAGCTTATCCAGTCCCATTAGTTTGTGACGAATCTCAGGAGAATATCCGGAAGAGCTGGGAACCAGTGGCGTTTGGCTTGACGAATCCAAAAGAAAGCTACACTGTGGCACATTGGCGTTACAAAGCGTTCAGTCGCACAGAACATGACAGTGAGACTCAGAGAATAGAACCAACCTACGGAATGTACTAGCTCGTGCTCTTTAGTCATCGCATTAGTATAGAGGATGAAACACAGCTTATTCGACGTGCTCTTGAACCTTACCACTTACACTGCCTTAAGAGTTAGCGTCACAACTTACAAGAGGATATCTACCTTGGATGCCGTATTCGAGGAGATGCCTTGCCACTGATCCTGTAGTAAACAAGGCGTGTCAAAGCTGTAACTTATCGTGTCCCGAGAGGGCAAAATGTAGAACGTGCTATGACACGTTGTTGTGGATATCTCTTTGATTGGGCGTACCTCCACCGTCCGATGCCAACTCTGCGCTTCGATGCACTGCACTCGGTCAAAGGAGCATTCAAAGCGATGCGTTTTGGCGCCTTGTCGTGGCAGTGGCTGAGGCAGTTGTGGCCGGATGTGGGTCCATGAACATTGCTTAGTCAGCAAGCACAGGCCGCAGTCAGCCGCTCCAAGCTCTACTTAACCGTACCCTCCTTACCTGACTTCCCAATTCAACAAGCATCACTTCCAAGCATACATAATGGCCGAAACCAAGGCAAGTAAATCTAGTCCATATGTTTTTCTCATCTCTGACTCTGAAGACAGGGACCAGCTATCGCTTCCAACAAGCTGGCCATGTCTCGCGCACTCGGTGCCGCATTCCTCAACCACCAAGTTCAACAGCTCGAGAAGACAGTGTCGGATGCAGGACCTGGAGGCGGAAATTGGCGCGAGCGTCGTACCCCGAACGCAGGGGATAATCACCATGGCCACGATGGGAAACGCTCCCGCGGGGCACCCCCGAAGGTGATCAAGAGGCGAGATGGCGACGGCACTGACACAGACGGAGAAGAGAAGATGCGACGAGGCCATGGCAGGGATGTGAAGGAACAGAAGGACGCGGACATCGTTGTCGTTGATGCGAGCGTGTTGATCCATGCACTCGCACAGGTGAAGAAATGGTGCAGAGACGGGAGAGAGGAGATCATCGTGGTGCCACTGGAAGGTGCGTTTACATGGCTACATCGCAGTAACTACGAAGGCTGAGAAAGCATAACCTACAGCTCTGAACACCTTGGATCTACTCAAGAAGGGCATGAGCACGTTAGCACAGCGTGCTCGAGCTGCCTCCCGCATTCTCGAAGCGCAAGTGGGGACCAATCCGCGGGTCCAAGTGCAGCAGGATGATGCATTTGTACTCTGGGACAGTATCTTCGAGAACCCGCCACCTACGGGTTCCCCGGAGTGGGTGCGGCGCACTATCTGCTGCGCGCGCTGGGAAGTCGAGCACGCCATAGACAGGGAAAATGCCGCACTCCCAGGATCTGGTGCAAACCCCGCGTCCGACATTGGCTCTGACAACAAGAAACCCCGTGTTCTGCTCGCAGTACTCTCTCAGACTGCGGAGGCCCAGTCTGAGGCGGTGTTCCCGCCGCATGTACAGGCGCCCGCCTCACCCGTCCCACTCCCTGCTCCGCAAACCAACCGCCATGAACCGCGGTCTTCTGGTGCGCTGGTCACTGTATGGGCTGCAAAGGCTGGGATTGAAGTCCTCGAGGTGTCGCCGTCCCCCAATGCTGCCACCAGTGGTGCGCCTGTGCCAAAGAGTATCTCTCCTGTCCGTGACAGCTCCAACGGACGGAGGTCGCCGCAGGCGACACGGCGTTCAGCGGAGGAAGAGCGCGGAAAGCGGGGTATGCGTAGGAACTCTTACTTGCGTAACGGTGTCGAGCGTGGCGCGGCTCCTCCGAGTGTTCGGTCCGCACCATCCAGTGGCTTGGTCGAACGGCCTCCTGCGGTCATGGCCATGATGGAGGCAGTAGCGCAACCCAGCCGCGTCGTGCGCGTCCTTGCCAGAGGTGAGAAACTCGAGCCAGACACATAAACGGCAGCCGCTACACATATCACACTCAAGCGACGCTCAAGGCCAGTCTCCGTTTCTCAAATGGGCGTCCAATTATGTTCACTAACAGTCCCTGAAACAGACTGCAAATTCATATACGGCCACAGGTTCCAGCACAGCCTAGAAGTATCCCTTCCCGCTCGCGCGTGGATGGATCGCGTGGTCAACACACACTGTTATCCTGGCGACCGGTCGACCGACTTCCGTAAGACTGGCGTGACAATGGTTATCGGCAGCGTTCATGCTGTGAGGATATGGAATGAGACTGCTCTGCGTCAATGCAGGCGTCCCTCATTGGTATGATGTGCAGACTATTGACGATGACTCGGCAGAGAATCTGACGTCTCTTTCCACTACATGACTGAAGGATCCCGGATTGGATTAGCTCGACGGAAACCTACCTATGCCCTTAAATTCACCACCATCTCATTGTATACATGTATCCCCCTCCTTGCGTATATGGTCCCAATGATATGTTTTTTCTCCCGACCACTGCCTGAGGTCCGATTACTTGGAGCACGGGTTGTTGGTAGAATAACGATTATAATACAGACTTGCAATACTTCCACACATATCACAGCAACTGGTGAGCGCGATGAGCTGAACTCGGGTTCCGCTATGCCTTTGAACTCTTTGCCGTTTGCTCTTGCAACTTCATCTGCATGATATTGATCAGATAATTCATGTTATCCTGCTTCTTCTGGATAGTATCCTGCAAAGCCTCCAGATTCGTCCTGATGTAATCAACTTTCGACTCGTAGTGCTTCAGCGCTTGTGCACGAGACTACCACGACAGACCACGACGGGGTGAATAGTAGACGGCGCAGACCTAATCGACACGGCATACCTTTTTCACATAATAACCTGTTCCAACATCGACGATCACATTCTCAGCATCGCTCAATTTCCCGGGCACATACAATGAGTTCGTGAGCGGCACGAGAATAGTCTTGCCTGGATTACATCGATGAGACTCGAAAGCACACACTCAATCACGTTGTCAGCTCACCTTTATTCTCTGATTTCACCTGTGCGGCATTTTCGATACAGGCCCTAAACTTTGCCTGAGCTTGCCGCAGCTGCGCGAACGAATTGGAGAGGTGGCTCAGTTCCTACTCAGACGTCAGGACGTTCGTAGGTGCGACTGAGAAGCAAGATGTACCTCTTCCAGCTGCCTGCGCACATCCGCGAGCTGCGGCAAGTCCAGGTCAGTGACATTGATCTGTTGTGTTTGCGAAGAGCTAGAAGCCATGTCGATAATCACGCTGCGAGAATCTGTCTGAAGATCGCGAGTCTCTAAACAGCTTTGAGTGAATAGTATCGTCCACAGTGGCAAGGACTTGCATACCTATTACCAATTGCAATAGCCAATGAAAGTTAACCTCCCACGTGAATAGAAGATCACATGATCTTCTCGCGTACGATGTCATTACTCATATAGTCGCGTCTAGTCGCGTTCAGTCAACGCTCGGTTGAGCTTATAAGTACTTGTAACGGTGCGCACTCACATGGAGCTTTTTGGTCTCTACTTACGGTCCGTCAGGGCAGCGCCATATGTACACAGCTCTCACGGGGCTGAGTATACGCTACGCTGCCATATCTGATTAATTCCAGAACTTCACTCTAATATTTCGTGTCTTATGCATAGGTGTGAATCGCGAAGGAAGCCGTAACTGACGTGCAAAAGGCGAGAACTACGTATGCAGAGGAGGTGCGAATGACACGTGCACTCAGATATATTCATTTCAGAGTCTACTGTTACGGGCCTAATTATTAATAGCACTGCGACGCGTCGAGAAGAAACTTGTAAAAAGTTCCAGCAAACCATTCGAAAGGCTGTGCGAGACGGCAACTGCACTTATGTTCTCTATTTTATCCTTAGACATCAGCCGGCCGTCAAGTGCAGGCGAACTACGCTATTTGCGCAAAGACTCTATTAATGAGCATTCACACGTCATACATGTGCGCTTCATCTTTTACGAGAGGCAAATCCACCTATGCTGTTTAAATTTCTAGGTACATGGCGGTAGTAGTAACATGAAGCTCGGTCCATCGCGTTTCCACACCACGCGTGAAGCCTAATACCAAGCAGAGTCGACCGAATATAATCAATAGCTGTTGAAGCAGAGCTAGATGATGATTCTCTGAACAACCAATTGGCATGATGGTAACATATTGTTTGTGTTCATACACGTCTGGTCTTGACTTGCGTGGTCGAGAGATGAACAGGCTCGAGCGAGGCGGCACAACTTCCTCATGCGTGTATACACGATGCTGGTGCCAGACAAACAAAAATTACAAAATAGCTGGATCTCGTCGCACTAAAGCGAAACTCATAACTCGATTGCGTGCGCCGGGAATCGAACCCGAGGCAGGGCCAAGCAGCTTGCGATGGGAAGACCCTATGTTACCATTACACCACACACGCTTCTATGCAAGTTTGACTTCAATTTTATACAGTTTAAACCTATTGTTAGCTCTGCATAGAACGCGAATATGCGGAGTCCGAACATTCATTCCTGTCCCCAGTTGGTGATCGGGGCGCTTCTTCACGCTGGCCGCCGCTGAAGTCGAATATTGGTTCACAAAATTTAAATAAATGCCATTGCAGGCCTTGCCGCAGACTGCAGACTGCCAGAGACTGCCTCGTCTCTCTATTGCGACAGGAGCCGAATGGATTCAACGCAATCGACACGTCTGATCACTCTGAGCTGAGAAGCTCGGTTGCAAGCCGTGCATGATACTGTGTTTCAACCCAAAGGAGACGATTTCTCTCTACTTCACTAGGCTTCAATACTGCTCTGGTCATTGGCTGTGCATCGGGCCACCAGAATGCAGCTTGGCTTCGGATCATGGCTTGGAGATGGCTGGAAAGAAAGGAAGGGGAGAGAGGAATCCACTGGTAGGTAACTCGTGATCCTGCCCTCAAGGACAGAAGATTGAATGACTGAGCACCGTCTATCATAGATCCTGCTCTTGGTACAGGCCCTCGGTTATCTTGTCCAGACCACCCAAAGACCATCTGCGGAAGCGCATCTTTCTCGATGTCTGCGTCTGCTACGTGCTCGTTTGTGGAAAGCTCGCTTCTGATGGCAACGCTATTCGCTCTCTACGCGCTGCTGAGCACTTGCCCACTGGTGAGCACGTCTGGTTGCAACGGCGCGCTTCATGCCACGACACCTCATTCGCGAGGGTCCAAGTCGCCAGAACACAAGAAGAGTTACGTTAATTTCAGCCTTACTCGACTACTTCAACGACGATAGCAGGCGGAGTGCCTTTTCCTTGTGTGGTCTGGACTGTCTCGGAGCGGCCACATGCGTTGAAACAGGGTTACTCGGGTTATAGCTCGAAGCCAGGGGGAATCGAACCCTGCGCTTCGACGCCTTGGTTGCATCGAACTTAAACTCTGCAAAAGGCAATGATGGGCGGCTAGGTGTACTTGTATCTCGCCTGCAGGTTGGCATTCACTTGTTCGTCTCGACCACCATGTCCTCGGGTGGCCGGAAGCCTGAGCAAACTGTCCGTTGCCGCTGGTATGCCCAAGGCTATTGTCGCTTTGGCGCGAAGTGCAAGTTCAGTCACGCCGTCGATATTCAGTCTCAGGCTAGTACCGAGTAACTGTGGCACCGATGAAAGGGCACTGTATGCTGATTGTTTTCACGTTCTGTATAACAGCATGCATCAGGATCAAATACTTCAAGGCTGAGTTTACAGTCTCGAAACATCCAGGCCGAGGAGTCAGAGCCTCAGCTTCAGTACTCGGCTTTAGGCATCACCACCACTGCTACTGCATCGGGCATATCATCGCATGCGGGTCGTAGTCGCGCCAAACGCCCCAGTAAAGCTGCTCGCAACAGGAAAGCCGGAGTCAACTCAAATGGCACAACAGCTCAATCCAACCTTGATCCCGAGGTACTCTCCCCTCTCCTGTCGAAACTTTAAACCTATTTTGACTTCATTGGACTAGACGCAAGGACACCCTCCTGGAGAAGTTTCAGCGCGTGACACTCAGGTAGGCCATGAGAAGGTCTATCAACAGGCTGAAGAACAAGAAGGCGGCGAGACATACCATGTGGCTCTCGAACGTGTGCGAGAGCAGTTGGATCACGCGCATCGGGCGAGGCAAGGAAGGGAAGGGAGCGTGCGCGCAGCAGAGAACGCGCGTCTTGCCGAAGAACAAAGAGCAGAAATTGCCAGGCAGGACGCAGCTCGACGAGCGGAGCTGGAACAAAGGGCAGAACGTGCCAGACAGGAAGCAGCTCGACAGGCTGAGCTGGAACAGGAAAATGAGCGTCAGCTGGCTGAGCAACGAGCACGCGCGGAGGCGCACAGAATGGCTATTGAGCGCAAGGAGGCACGTCGGCTGGCGCTGGAACGCGAGCGCGAGGAAGCGCACCGATTGGCTCGTGAACGCGAGGAGGCACGTCGGTTGGCGCTTGAGCGCGCCCGAGCAGAGCGGGAGGAGCGAGAGCGTGTGCGGCGGGCGAAACAGGCGGAGGAGGAAGCTGCACGCGAGGCCGCGCGGCAGGCGCACCTGGCCGAGGTCGCGAGACAGGACGCTGCGAAGACCATCCAGTGCCTCGTGCTCGGGTCCATCGTCACGTTCGGAGCGGGGCTGGATATCCGCAATATCATCACTGGCTTCGAGTCCTGTACCGTGCGCGTGCGGAATCTCCCTGCGGACGCCCGCGGGGACGAGGTCTGCGCGCTGTTCACCCAGCAGGGCATTGACGCTACGCGCTTCCACGTTGTCGCGATCAAGAGAGTACCCCAGGGCACGCAGGAGGCGGAGGTCGTCACGGACGCAGAATCCGGGCAGGCACTGGCGGCAGGCCTGGATGGGATTGAGTTTAGAGACGAGACTCTGACGTTCGAGGTGGGCGCATACAATAGCCCTAGCGGCTTGTCCGAGAGGTCAGAGGGCGCTACGGATGTCCTCACGATATCGTGGCGTGCGCCGTCCATGCGCTATGTCATCGAATATGCCGACATCCCGTTTGCTCAGAGCAAGGTTCGAGAGCTCAACCACCGTATGCTGCTTGGGCGCCGTGTCAAGGTGGAGATGAACACATTGCCCCCAGGGCGCGCTGTCCCGAGCTTCCGTCCCAACTCGGTCAAGATAACCAACCTCCCGATGACTGTCACTCAGGACGATGTTGTGCAATTCGCGGCGTCGGATCTGGTCAGGCCTCTGAAGGGAGCGTCGTCTTACGACGTCAATGAAGCAATTCGACTGCTCCGGCGAGAAATAGAGCTTGCAGCGCCCGACACTCTCATATCGATGACGCCGTCCCCGAACGCGAACAAGTTTGACGGGGTGCTCTCTTATCAGGCCAAGTTTGGCTCCTGGGACGAGGCGCAGAAGATCCATGAGTCTCTGGCTGACCGGCGATTCGCATTCATCGGGAACGCAACCCTCTGGCTCCACCTCAATGACCCGATGCTCTACACGATCATCATATCAGCCGACCAATACCAGGCGCAGCGGGCACAGTGGGCGTCGTTGGTCGCGAGTATCAAGGATAGGAAGGCGTCCACCTTGACCATGCGCGAGCAGGATAACGTGGTCCGTATACGGCTATCGGGCTCGGTCAAGCAGGCGATCGGCACGCTGAAGGTCAGGGTCGAGGCACTGCTTGCGGGCGAGAAGGTCGATGGGTGGCATCCGACGTTGGGGTACTCAAAGAACGGCTTCTTGCGCGCGGTCTTCACGGAGACGGGCGCGTTTGTGCGCGGGGATTGGAGAAGGCAGGTTCTCAAGGTGTATGGAGAGCCCCAAGCGGTGGAAAATGCACGAACGATGATCAAGGCTGAGCTGGAGCGCCTTGCGTCCTTGGAGTGGTCGGTCACTCTGCAGAGACAGTCTGTCAGCTTCTTCATCCGACAGGGCATCCCTTCGCTCAAGGAGACGTTTGGCGAGGACAGCGTCAAGTTCACCGCCGGGTCGCGGAGGATTACGATCACAGGTGGTACGGAGGCGCAACATGCCCTCTCGTGTCTGATCACGGAGTCCCTGGACGAGCACAATGCGCTCCCCAGCTCCTCTTCACCCCAGCACACCTGCCCCATCTGTTTCGACGACGTTTCGACGCCGATCCGACTCGGCTGCGGGCACGTCTACTGCACGGCTTGTATGCGCCATTTCCTAGTGAGCGCCGCCGAGTCGGACCAATTCCCGTTGAACTGCATGGGAGACGAGTCCCAGTGCGGCGTTCCCATCCCCATCCCCATGGTCCAGCGCTTCCTCCCGCCAGCATCCTTCAACCACCTGCTCGAGGTTGTGTACAACTCGCACATCGCGCGGCACCCGCAGGAGCTCAAGTACTGCAAGACGCCCGACTGTACTCAGATATACCGCTATGCGGGCCCGAATTTCCCCGCCGCGCTTCAGTGTCCATCGTGCTTCTCGACCCTCTGCGCGTCCTGCCACGAGGATGGGCATGAAGGCCTGAGCTGCGCGGAACACAAGGCGCGTACCGATCCCGAGGAGCAAGAGCGCTTGAACGATGCGTGGATGATGCAGCAGGGTGGACGAGTCAAGAAATGTCCGGTATGCAGTGTGTTCATCGAGAAGACGGAGGGATGCAATCACATGTCTTGCCGGTGCGCCCGCTATGTATTTTACTCAAATGGCTCGGGCTAACGCAGATTGTGTTCCTATTCCAGATGCGGAGCCCACATCTGTTGGCGATGTTTGGGCGTCTTTTCCAGAGAGACCATCTACCCTCACATGACCACGGCCCACGGGGGCATACACGATGATGGCGGGCCTGTGCCCCAGGCTGCTGGGTTCAATGTTGATTACGCGGAGCAGCAGGAGCTACTGCGACAGGTACAGATTCGTCGTCAAGCGGAACGCGCACTGGCTGCAGCAAATTTCTTAAGGCCTGACCCTCCTGTTGTTCATGCACCGCAGGGAGGCAATTTCGAGGGCGCTGAGGATTTTTGGAGAGCCGAGGAACGGCGGATGAGAGCGCTGCGGGAGGATCGCGAGCGACTGGCATTGATTGCTGCCCGACGGATTGAGGAAGAACGACAACGGGAAGTGCGACGCAGGGCGCAAGAAGTGCAACAAGAGCGCGAACGTGCACAGAGAGAGCAAGAGCGTCAGCAGCAAGGGTGGGGATGCACAGTCATGTAGCACGCACAAAGATTTCGATCGCTTTGAATGTTAATTGGGCAAACATCTGTACGGGGCGTGAAAGCAGGATACGAGTGGGTAAATGCAATGGTGCTGTAAATGATATCCGTGTTTTTTATCGATACCATCTTTGTGATTCCATACGTTGCAATGTGATGCATAGTAGTACTTGGGAAGTGCAGATGTGGGAAGGGATGCTGCAGATTTGTGCTACTGGTCCAAGTTCACGCGACGCGTAGCCAGGCTTATGGGCATGTGACCGTGCTACATCAACCACGTGATGTTTTAGTCTTTCGAGCATGCGGCATGCCACACCTTGTTTGAGCGGAGCTCTAACCTAAGCCAGGCCCTGACGGAATTGGGCCAGTCGCCAGTGCACCTCTGTGCAAATTATCTCCTTGCTATAGGACGAGCCATTCACGACTTCGACACGAATCTTACGGTCTGTACAACAGTGTTTTCTACAGTACACCCATCTCCTCCGCTTCATAACAGCGGTCTCGAGTCGCAACTTTGGTTAGTAGAACTTCACCTAGAGAGTTATGCGATGACTGACAGATTGCAGAAACACCATGGCACCGTACTCAAAACCCGAGGCGGTCCTCAAGCAGGCCGAAGGCCTCGTATCAGTCGGACAGACACATGCAGCTCTACAATCGCTCACCGAGATGTTCTCGTCCAAGCGATTCCGCTCGACGCCTCTCGCCTCGCTCGAACCCATCATGCTGCGCTTTATCGAGCTCTGCGTCGACATGCGTAAAGGCCGCACCGCTAAGGAGGGTCTCATGCAGTACAAGAATATTGCACAGAACAGCAGCGTTGCCTCCATAGAGGTCGTCATCAATCGATTTATTCAGCTGTCCGACGCCAAGGTACAGGAGGCGCAGGAGAAGGCAGAGAAGGCGGTCGCCCTGACGGACGTCGACGATCTTGAGGCAAGCGAGACGCCGGAGAGCATCTTGCTCGGTGCGGTCAGCGGCGATCAGAACAAAGACAGGACCGATAGGGCCCTCGTCACTCCCTGGCTTAAATTCCTTTGGGAGAGCTATCGCACAGCGCTTGAGACACTCAAAAACAATGCCCGATTGGAAGGGATCTACCAGGTGAGCAAATCGTCCACAGCGATATTCATTTCGTCTAACTCGCATGCAGCAAATCGCCCAGCAGGCGTTCCGATTTTGCTTAAAGCACCAGCGTAAGGTCGAGTTCCGCCGGCTGTGTGAGACACTTCGTCTGCATCTAGGGAACGTCGCCAAGTACGCACACCAGCCGCACTCCATTAACCTGTCCGACCCGGACACGCTGCAGCACCATCTCGACACACGCTTCGCGCAGTTGAACACCTCGGTCGAGCTTGAGCTCTGGCAGGAGGCATTCCGCTCCGTTGAAGATGTCCATAATTTACTCACGATGGCGAAGAAGGCGCCGCGGCCGGCCATGATGGCCAACTACTACGAAAAGCTGACAAGAATTTTCCTGATGAGCGGCAATGCGCTGTATCATGCGGCTGCGTGGGGGCGGTACTACAGCGTGGTGACAGCTATGGGCGGCAAGTCGGAAGAGGAACTGAGTAGATTAGCTGGTCAAGTGCTGGTCAGCGCTTTGGCCGTCCCAGTCGGCTTGCAGGTTGAGGAGGGTGCCGAGGAGACCAAGGGCAAGAGTTCTCGACTCACCTCACTCCTCGGGCTCTCGAAGACTCCCACTCGTGCGGGGCTCCTAAAGGAAGCTGTCAGTCTTTCGTTTACCATAATTGTTTTTTGCAATCCACTCATTGGTTATGACAGCTGGCGCGGAATGTCCTCAAACTGTCTCCGGAGACGGTCAAGTCCCTGTACAATATTCTCGAGGTTGCGTTCGAACCGTTGACTCTCTGCTCGTCAGTTGCGCCTCTCCTCAAGGCCTTGGCCTCAGATGCCTCCTACGCGTCCTACATCCCCCTCCTGCAGCGTGCGCTGCTCTCACGGCTGCTCTCCCAGCTCGCACAAGTCTACTCCTCCATCAAGCTCAGCAATCTCATCGACCTTGTAGTCCCCATCCGCGACCTCGACATCGAGGGCGCTCAGACATACGATGCCGAGCAGGTCGAGGCCTACGTCATGGGCTGTGCCCGCCGCGGGGAGCTCAGCGTCCGTGTCGACCACGCCGTCGGCAGCGTGACCTTCATCGACAACCCCTTTGCGTCCGTGGACGACCCCGGGGTCTTCCACGCCCCTCGCGAGCGCGGGCGCCGTGCAGCCCTCCACGTCCGAATTCGTCCGTACCCGCCTGAGCCGCCTCGCGGAATGTCTGCACAACTCGCTCGCTACGGTCTACCCACCCGCGCCGCTCAGCGAGGAGGAGCAGCAGGCGAAGTTTGCCGGGCTGGTGGCTGCGGCGCAGGCAGAGCGCAAGGCGCTGCAGCTTCGCCGCGCGTTGGTCGCACGCAGGCGGGAGCTGCTATCTGAGCTCTCGGTGAGGAAGGAGAAGGAAGAGGCGAGTCGCCGGGCCGAGCTCAGCCGTCGTGAGAAGGAGGAGGAGGGCCGTAGAGTGTTGGAGGAAGTGAGGAAACGGGAGGTGGAGCGGGCTAAGAGGGAGATCGAAAACATCAGGACGGAGGAGGCGAGGAAACTCGCACAGAGCTTGAAGGAGAAGGGCAGCTTGAAGGTCGACATTAACGTGGGTGCCTTCACTATTCATGGTGGATTTGCATTGATTCTCATTGATGGTATAGGACATGGAGAATCTCAGCACGGACAATCTTATGCGGATGCAAGTGGAACAACTGGAAAAGGAGAAGAAGGAGCTCACTGAGCGTATGCGTGTCATCGCCAAGCGCCTCGATCACGTCGAGCGTGCGTACCGCAAAGAAGAAAGGCCCCTCCTTGCCAAAGACTACGATATCCAGCAGGAGAACGACAAAGTCGCCTTCGAGGCCGCTCAGAAGGCTCGTTTGGAATCGCACAAGTTTGCCTACGAGCAGGACATGGAGACGAAGGGACGAATGTCTCGCATGATGGGCGATTACCTTGCCAAGAGGGAAGAGATCGTCAACAAGAGGGGCGAGGAGTTTGCCAAACGGAAGGCCCAGGCACAGAAGAAGATGGAGGAAGAGAAGGCAAAGAAGCGGGCGCTCGTTATGAAGGCTCGCGAGGAGGAGAGGCTGCGTCGCGAGGAAGAGGAGAGGATCCAGAAGGATAAGGAAGAAGAAGAAGAGAGGCTCGAAGCCGGTGAGTATCTCTTGTTAAGAATGCACATATTGCAAAAATTTAACTATTTTAATGTGACAGAGCGTATCGCAGAGGAAGAGCGCCGTGCAGCAGAGGAAGCCGAAGCGCTTGCGGCGGAGGAAGCCAAGAAGCGAGAGGAGGAGGAAAGGCTTGCAGAAATACGCAGGCAGCGGGAAGAAGACAGGGCAAAGGCGCTGGAGAAGGCTCGTCTGCAGCAGCAGCGGGAAGAAGAGGCTCTTGCCAAGGCTGCTGCTCGTGCTGCAGAGAAGGCGAAGCTCCAGGCGCCTCCCGTCCGTCCTACCGTCAGCGGAGATGGGGGAGTATGGCGGCGACCCGGGGCTGTGTCGGCTGCTGCCACTCCTGCGTCACCTCGCCAGTCAGCGCCGACTCCTCCAAGATCAGAAAGCCCTGCGCCCAAATTCCGTCCTGGCGCAGTTCAAGGCGGCGGGTGGCGTGCTAGGCAAGCGGCCAAGGAGGCCGAAGGCGACGCACCCGCTCCTCGCGCTGCATCGCCAGCACTTCGTGCTCCCGTAAAGGAAGAGACACCTAAAGTTGAGGAAGGTTTCCAAACTGTAGAGAAGAAAGTGTGGCGGTCTTCCAGGGGCAGAGGCAGGGCAATCTAGTTTCAATTCTCTGATATGATATGTACTTTGCTCTTTTGCTGACTTGAATCATTATGCAATTCTCTTCTCGTGATGGAGCTATGTTGAAACTACGTAAGGAATAAGTTAAGGTAATAAGATGGTCCTCTACACTGATAAGGTGCTGCTATACATAGATGATACAAATGGTCTAATCTACTTCACGCATCGAGAAGTAACTTACAATCCTTCTTCTTCGACCTCCATCATCACGTCTAAATTCCAATGAGTGAATAGCGCATTCGGCAGCTAGAGTTGAACGACTGACCATTCCACATTGATCCCTGCACGGAGGCCAGCACGCTGTCGGGGTCATCCTGGTCTGCACGAGAATCTCTTGAAATTGAGTCCGTTCTGCAGGAGCTATTTGTAAATGATATGCTTCGCCGATAATTGAAGAGGCTTACGACAAATGGCGAGCCCGTTCCAAGGATAGCATGCTAATATCACTGATTCTCTTGCTTCTCTGCAACGAGGACGGGGAAGGAGAATCCGGTACAAGCGAGAAGTCGGAGGGGAGATTTCCCCCAAGCATTGACAGCGGCGATTCAGGATCCGAGAATCGACTGATGGTATTATCTTGTCCTGGTGAAGTGATATCTCGGGTCATAACAGGTGGCGTTGCCATAAGCCCGTCCACCACGATGGCAGGAATGTCTAGAATTACTTAGCCACTGTCAACGCATGGGGTATAGTGAACTCACCTTGTTGTTCCATCTGTTTCCGTCGAGCTTGATCGAGCTTGGCTCGATACCGCCGACGATAAAGAATCATTAGCAGGAGTGACTGTACGCGATCGAAGTCAACGAGGTCATTGACGATTTTGTTGGTCTCCGCCCGTATGACGAGATCTTTGAGCCTAAGGTCAAACACATCAGTACTGCAGCATGATGCATATTCAATGAATACCAACACTAGAGCCTCGCGATCCACAATCAATTTGTGGTGTGCTAACAGTAAGAGCATGTTGGTAAAGGATATGCCCTTGCCTGGCTCGTGAGAGATGCGGGCTTCATGGAACAGCCTGTTGTACAAGTTCTTCCTCTTTTTGATACTGGCACGATCAATGCCGCTAAGTGTCATGTTGATTTTGCCCAAGTCAATACCTTCTACTACTCTTGCAGGCCATACAGAGGTTGATGGCTGGGTATCTCGTGACCTCTCCAAGATCGTCGTGATGCTGTATTCTGCAGGGTATATCCGAACTTCGAAGATTCCGGCCAGTTTCTGTAAAGTACACGTCAGCATTGACAGTATGGAATTCATAAACATGATCTACCCCAAAGAAAGCTACGAAACGATCACGTTCCAGATATCCTGTCTTCGGATTGGCAAATTCAGCCCAGACTTTCTTGAAGGCGCGCATTTCTTCTCGCGTAATGGACTTCGCCCCGCCCGACATCTGAAAAACATAATAGAAACTCTCCACGACAACACCTATAGGACAATCAGATCGAATGAAAGAAACCGTGAGATGATCATCCACGCACCGACGAACAGATTGGCGAAAATATACTGCAACTCAATGAGCCAGACTGAACATGAAAACGTCCACACTAGCTACGCACCATGCTAAGAAGGTTCCATGCGATGAATAACGTGAACGCCCATCCTTCGCTGCCGCAGTCGGAATCACCAGTTGGCAGGATAGTACACCTAGGATATTCGAGTGCGCTACGACGAAGATTAAATTAGATCACTGTGAACCGTGAACACGACTTACAAGTCGTGCATATACTGGTTCCACCCCTCTCTAAGGTACTAGATAAATACATTGAATGCAGAAGAACCGTTGGTACTCACCCAGTGGTCATAAATGCTAACATCACCAGTGCTTTGGCCATGGTGGTATAGTTCTCATTGCGAGTCTCGGCCGAGTTCCACTTCGTCATACTGAAGACCTCCATGTACATGATGGCAAAAAACAGAAACATGATGAGCCACAAGCCCAACAAACTGACGATTACAGGCAGACTCGCTCTAATATGATATCAGCTTCAGGTCTCGAGCATGTAATGGATGGCGTACACAGCTGTCTTGAAGAACTTGTTTAGACTATTCGTTCGCTGAACCAACTTGAACGCGATCAGGGTTATGAATAGCTTCTGCAGTATTTCTTCTGTAAAATTACTCGACTGGAACCTTATGATGAACGTCGTGAAAAGACCGCCTCCAGCAACGATAACATCGAACAGATTCCAACCGTTGGCACTGAAGCTACGCCAACCAAGGCCGAAAAGACGGATGAGCGTGTCTAGCGCATACACGACAGTAATGACCAGAAAAAAGTCATCTGCATTAATTGTTTATCAGGTTGCACAAATTGAAACCACACTTGGACGGGCTCACCTCTGATTTTATCAGCGACCGATGTGGTACCCAGTGTTTGAGTCCTGCAGCGAAGAATGTCAGTAGACTTAAGAAAGGATGAAAATGCGCCTTACATGAGCGCGATGACATGAATCGTGAATACAATTGTCATCATACGGTGCCACCAGCCATGTTTATGTACCGCACGGTCGAAGCACCACGCTCGGACAGACCAAGATGGTCTGCTTTTGGGCCGCTTAGACGGTCGCTGTCGTTTGATCAGCTTCTGCAGGTCGATCCACTCCCTTTGAGGTTGAGTAAGGAGCGCTGACCCAGTCTTCGACGTAAAATTGCCGATAATGATACTAATAAATTACAACATTATGGCCGATCAAACCGTCCATGAATAATTCTGCTCACCTGATGAAGAGGGTAAGAATGATAACAGCCCCCATGAGGTTGTATATCAAGAAGAAGATCGAGTTGAATTGCGTCGCATTCATTTGTGGCTGCTGCCCTAGACCTACTAGGCTGACGGCCACAGTCGTGACATCGATCCATCCTTCCAGTGAGACGATCTCAAACAGAATGAGCAACGAGGTTCGAAAATCGTCGAAAGAGAATGTGGTCGAAGGATGCGGATCAGCCCATACCCTAGGGACCAGGAACCCGAAGGAATTGCCATAAATTGTATTGCTATATTCGTCCACGCACTGGCTGACGTCCGAGACGCTCGTGTCATTGCATTCCTTCATGAGACCATTGAAGATGTTGAGACCCCAGACAGCATAAGGTATCATATACAGGATGGCAAGCAGACAAGCGTCAAGGATCCTAGTCACCCCAGATATGATCAGTGACTCGAAGGTTGACCTCATAATGTCGATCAACGTGATGAGGCGGAGTGCGCGCAGTGCTTTCAACGACCTAGTGAGACGACTGAGTCCACCGATGAAAATCAGACCTGTGACGAGGTTGACAAGTACGCCGGCCAAAATGAAGAAGTCCAAGATGTTCCAGATGCTTCGCACGTAAGCATTGGGTGTGAAAACCAGTCCATCCGCTATAATCTTGACGACGAACTCCAGAAACAACATGAGGCCGAAAGTGACTTCGGCAATGTCGAACCAAGTACCACGAATAAGCCCGTGCTCGATATAGTAGTTGCGGCGGTAGGTGGGAGTGGCAATACTTTCGACGACGACACCGCCAATAACGGTAAGCAGGAGCACGAGCTGAACAAGTGTATGGGCAATCGGCGAGTGGGGCGTGCCAAAAATCCGTTCTCCTCCAGCAGGAACAACTACTCTCTGACACCAGCGCCGCAATGGATTCTTCTGTGAGAATAGCCAGAATGTCTTGTCATACGTCGGATGGTCACGGATAAAATCGGCTTTTTGAGCACGTCGCTCATAAAGTATATCAGTCACGTCCTCTGCCGCCGCCGCATCTGAGTTCAAGGCCGCAATGACTTCTCTACACACCAATCAGAATTGTAGAAAACGGCAATTCACATGACTTACAAGTAGCGTTCTGTCTCCTCGTCTATAGGGTCCTGCGGTATTGTCGAGTCCCTTCGTCCGTTTCTGATTGTAGTCATTGGCATCTGATCAACATCGGCCTCACCAGAAAATAGATGTTGCAGCCGTCGGATGTAAGATTTTGCGGAATACTGGCGAGGCCGACCTGGCTTTTCAATAGGATCCTAATAGCCCTGGTTTCAATTAAATTTCGAAAGGGACATGTTTGCTCGACTGACTTTATTCAGATTGCCATCCTTAGGCATGCTGTACTCATCAACCAAAGTTTTCTGCATGGGTAGGACAAGATCCGATGGGAGTTGTTCGACTGCAATAGACTTGGGCTGTGCCTTCATCCAAATATACGGATTCAATCTGCGAAGCCAAGGTAGACGGGTCTTCTCCGGTCGATGCGATGCCCAATAATGGGACGCCTGTCTGCTTCGCTTCGACTCTTCCGCGATCTCGAAATTCTCGTTGATGACGGCGATGAACATTTGCAGGACGATGACTGAGGGCTCATCAGTGAGAGCCTAATGTCAACAGAAATATGTACTCACAATTAGCCAAGGAGAACCAACCCGTCAGATACAAGATCACAATAGGGGCTTGGCGAAGAGGTATTTCGGGGGGACCGACACCATAGAGAACATTCGTCCAGTTTTCCGAAGAGAATAACTGATAGGCAGCAAGGAACGAGTTGTAAATTTGCCCATAGTCGATGAAAGCGCCGCGTTGAATATCGCCCCTTAACAGTTGAACGCCCACCAGCGCGGCCACGAAGTTCAGCAGGAGGAGAAACAGGGTCATATTGGCCAACCCATACATATTGCCGAAAACTGCAAGCTAGAGCAAGAGCTCAGTTATATACTAGCCTACACCTCACATAAAACAGACTGACCAGCAACGGCTTCATCCTTGGAATCTCCAGGATTACACGATAGAATCTCGCCAGTTGGAAGATCGTCAACCAGGGATAAACGGTCGAATTATGGATTTCCGGGATCTGAATAATTGTCGAGCCAAGCGCGAGGAGCAGATCAAGCAGATTCTGACCACGGTAGAAGAAGTTGCGCCAGTCCGGAAATTCAGCTACGATGCGGACGATGATCTCGATGTCGAAGGCTATGGTGAGAACAAGCTCGCCTGTGTTCAATATCGATGCATGTGTCGACCCGATGTCGACAGTGCGCGTTGCTTGAAGGACTAGGGACGTAAGGGCGAGGGCGACCCAGCACCACCGAATGCTCTCGTACACCTCTTTGATGCGATTGCGGCTGGCGATACGTCTCCCGTCCACGATCGCCCAGCCTTCGTCATTCTCGTCGATGGTTGGCGCGGGCCTGAACAATATAAAGCGTTAAGACATTCGGCGACATTTAGGACGAGTGCAAGGAAGGGCACCTACGATGCAGCTCCGAAAGCACTCCTCTTTGTCTCCGCTCGAATGGCGGCAAAAGTGTTGGTGATGACGGCGACGAACAAGTTGATCAGCCAGAAGTTGAGTACGACAATACATACGATGAAGAACAGACAAGACACGAAGAATTCAGCATCCATCATGTTATACATTATCGGAGACCACTGTTTGGAACGCATGAGTCAACATCAGCAGGACGGGCCTCGCACACATACCCCGTTGGAAGTGGCTACAATGAACACTTGCAGGGCTGAATAGTAAACCGTATCGAAGCTCTCTATGTTATTGTAAGGGTTCCACTGGTTTTCCTGAGAGTACGGGTTGTTCCTATTCAGTACAGCATGAGCCACCAGAGGAACACACTCGACTCACCATACATATGGAACCTTTGGGACAGATGTATCCCTTCGCAGGTCCATACGTCCCATCCTGCTTCAGGTAACCCATAACTTCCAAGTTATCCGGATTGATCCACCCGCCACAATTTTGACCGGTATCAGTCTCAGATTCGCCCAATATAGGCAGCACATTACATGAGCGTAGGTACGATCCCTTGAACGCCTGGATCCCGATGATGCTGCGCCATACCTCATGAAAAAAATATTCAGACCCCTCAGCAAGACGACCAGACTTACGAGAAGATAATCATAGCGAATAGCACGAAATAAGCGACACTCGCGAGCAACGGGCGAGCCGTCTTCAAGGAGCGCATGATCGTCTGAACATGGAATGTTCAGCGTCGCAGAAACAATAAACATATCACGATAAACTTACCGTCGTACCAGACGTGATCGCAAGAAGCCTTGCGGTCCTCAAGACGCTTAAAGCCCGAAAGATGCCAATATGATACGTCCCCCGCTCGACCCCCGCCGTCGCCAGCGCAAACGAGATCCAGAAGCCCACAATCGCAACGAAATCTATTCTGCTCCAGCTATGCCGCAGATACGGGACATTGCGCCGTGTCTGCACGCGGGCATGTGCAATGCTCAGGCGGAACGGGAGCGCAAGCACGTCAGGGTTGTCCGACCGCAGCGCCGTGGAGAAGATCGTCGGGTGCGATGGATTCCGCACGTGCGCGTGCATGTCCTGCATCTTCGAGAACGCCTTGTCCATCATGGGCGTCCGGGACTGCGCGGTGTCTGATCGGTTGTGAGACGGGCTTCGGCGTGTTAATGTTGAAGAGGCTTCGCGAGGGATGGACATCGTGGTATGTCGCAGCGCAAACGGCCGCGCTAAATTAGATAGGAGAACCTGAAGCCGTTGAGGGATGTTATGTCTATGTGAGGACAACTGTGGCTGAGAATGAGAGTGTGCGAGTGATGCATGGCGGGACAATGAGGACTGTGGCTCGATATGCGAGCCAGGTATAGATGAGTCTATATGTGCCGAAAACGAGAAGGAGGCGAATATGGATGACGTGGGTATCTCGGGGTCTAGCAGAAATCCTGACACAACAATGCGCGCAAAAGCTTCGACACTAAATTCGTCATACGTTATAATTAGTAGAGGCAGAACGGGTTGTTTGACTCACGTAAAAAAACAGAACAATGAGAACAACGCATAATCCTCCCATGCGTGAAAGTAGCCTTGGATTTGCGGTGGATTTTGGCTGCCATCTGCTGCAAGCGCGAGCGAGCGGTGCGCTTGAATGGTGAGAACCACGGCATTGAAGATGATTAGTAGTAAAATAAGAGGCTCTGTCCATCTTTATGGAACCTTGTCAGGAACAGATACGTCAGAACAACGCGAATTACTCACGGATATACAAGCAGACGATACATTGACATCCGTATCTTGCTGGTCGGACCAAAGCAACCAAGAGTTCGTCCACGAATAGGAAGACTTTTCGAGAGGTCCGGAAGAGCGGCGTCCTCGTCGTCCTCTTCGTCATCCTCGACTTGCTCCTTCCCATCAAGTATGCTGTCGCGCGACTCTTTGTCCCCATCCGCTAGACGTACATGATCCTCAAGCCCGAATCCAGCCAAGTTCACGACACGTATTGAGGCGCGCCGTAGCCCGTGAGATATTGCTTTCAAAGTGTTCCCCGTCCTCTTGAAGGGCGAAGGAGAAGCACTGTAACGCGTATTTCTTCGTCGCGAGCGAGGTGTCGCTGCTGATAGTTCAGGATCGGACTCGTCTGGGAGAGTCCACCCACTTGCCATCCCCGCCCGTGACATATGACTAGTCAACCGCACCTCGTCGTCCTCCCTTTGCGCGTCTGTCGACCCACGAAAGTCCGAAATCAGGGAAATAGACGACGGTCCCGCCTGCGCTGTCGGAAACGCTTCCGCTACGTTGTCGTATCTCGAGCGCGCATCTCGATACGGTAATACATTTACGTAGTCTTCGTCGGCTGGTGACGCGAACGGGTCATCGTCTAGCTTCCACCCGAACTCACCTGGTTTTGAAACGCGGGGTGATTCGGGGGGCATATCTATGCGCAGCGGGTCCTGCCCGATGTCTACCCGCCCCCAACTTGTGCGTCGGCGCGTGAAGCTGTTCCGACTGTCAGATGGAACGAGTGAGGGGGAATCTGGACGAGAGTTGCCGATGCCTGCAGGGGTGCCTGTGAGGTCAACAGCAGAGGTTGATGAGTCTCTAGACGGCGAGCGCGACAGCCTCTCCATTATGCGCTGCCTGCACCAGCAGGAGAATAGCTGTATATGTTATGGTTGCAGTCTAAGTCCAAGTAATACTATAGACTTAGTATCGCTGCGGGGACAATCATCATGTCACCGAGCATAAACGAACCGCTCCGGGCTGATTGGTTCGGTTCAATACATATACGAGTAGCGTCAATTTCATGCTTCCTGGAATTTGGCTGAACTGCTCTAGTGAATAGCCACCGTGGCTGGAACATCTAAGTGCACACCGTTATAATCACCAGCAGATTAGTTGTTAACGCGTCCCACCGGAAGTTGAGCTTGTCCTCTGGCAGACTAATCTGAGTGGGTCCCAGAGGCATCGTTAATAACCACTAAAATCCTACTGATCCTCCTCTTTTCTAGTCGATGGCCGGTCGTCCCATGCTTAATGCTTTTCGTCTACGACACGCTCTTCGACCATACCATGCTCGCTTCATAGCGTCTGGATCAGCTTCACCATCTGACCAGACGACTAACATACCCAATCCCCCTCAAAATCCACAACGTCAGCCAAAATCATGGTTGACGCGAAAACTAGAAGCCTCTCCCGCTGCCAAAAGCGCTTTCTTGAAAATGGCGAATCTCATGGGGTACGGGAGCCCCAAGCAGGTTGCGGGACGGCGCGCGTTCACCATGTACGAACAACTCTGCCTCGTCAGGCCAGATGAGGACAAGGCGTTTTGGCAGGAAGGTGTGTTTCTCGGGGCGTCTTGACCGGCAGGAGGGTGTTCCAGGTCAACACTGCTCTTAGGGTATGCACATGAAACCCACTGACACGTTTTGCGCAGAATGCCACCTGCCACCCACATTTCAGTCCTGGTTCACCGTCGTGAACCTCCACGTGTGGCTACTGACAGTGCGGCTACGCGCTCTGCCCTCCCCGCACGGAATGAACCACATCCAAGCCCTCATCGACCACTTCTTCCTGGACGTCGAAGACCGCATCCGCGCCATCCTGCAACCTGCCACGCCCGACACGATCACCGCCAACTCCCCGCTCGGCCCATATACCACGCCTTCCCAGTTCTACACCATAGCCAACAGCATCCCAGGCAAAAAGCGTCCAAAAGGGCGCGCGCCCGAACGCCTTGTCTCGCAGCAGATGAAGATATTCAAGGAGCAGTGGGCGGGGATGGGCATGTCATTCGACGTGTCGCTCCTGCAGGGCGACGCCGAGATGGCGGCGGTCGTCTGGCGCAACATCCTCGGCGGACGCGGGGCGCGGGGCATCGTCTACTCGTCCGACGACCAGCAAAAGCCGTACTTCCGGCGGTCGGTGAACCTCGTCGGAGGGGAGGTGGTGAAGGTGAAGGAGATCGAGAAGCGCGGGCTGGAGGCGGAGGAGGCACGGGACGATGGGTCGGGCGTGCACGACTACGCGCCGAGCGAGGCGGACAAGTACGTCGCGTACCCGGAGCTGATGGCGACGCTCGTCGCGTATGTCCGGCGGGAGCTCGTCCGGCTGCAAAATATCCCAGACGAGGCGATCATTGGTGCTGGTGTCGCCGGGAAAGAGGGAGCGGGTGTGCCCGATTTGCGATTCGGGTCGGTGCGGGGAGAACGGCTGTTCGAAAATTAATTTGGGTCTATTATTCTAAGGTGATGTATCTAGAAGTAATACTAATAGTGCTGAACTCCCCGTTTCTTTCCACTGCTCTCAACGGTAGTCGGTCGCATTTTCGAAAGTATTCAATCCGTCCGGAAGCCGGTAGGTGAACGACGATAATGCGTATCACTGACTGAAATTGTCTGCACACAATCTCATGCAGAACAGACACTTTGCAAGTTATAAATTATGTGCCGGACGTCAATGAATCTTTAGTTACTATCTGCTACAGAATGGTCCCTCAGTCTATGTGCACATGGACATGACGTATACGTGTTGCGTTCTACAAACAATGCGGCACCATGTGTGTGGTACGTCTGCAGTGGTATCGGCTTGAGTTCCCTCTCCTGTAGCATCCGAGTTTCGCATGACCCAATGATCCATATTGCTGAATCTAGACTTGAATCCATAGGACGACTAGGACCCTCTAGAAGAGCTATGTGAACGCAGTAAATTCGGACTGCGAGAGCAGGTGAACTTCTGCAGCGTGCGGTGATCACCTTCCGGGTCTTCTCAAGCGGAATAGCATTGCCAGTAGCTGCGATGCGCAGCGCCTGACCGTGGATCGCAAATCCTGAATTCCTACAGAAGATCCCGCAAAAGAAGCACCGGCGTTGATGTGAGCGGCAATCTGTCAATGTAGTCAACGCACTCTGACAGTACTCTGACGCAGACATGATCGGCGCATCAAAAGAGGGTACTGGCGTCCTGGTGTTTGTTACATGTCGATTTTGCAGCTGGCGGCTGTACGGTCTCATAATGACATAGCTACCCGTATAATTTTCTCAAGGGCTTTCCCGCAACATTGGATTCAAGGTCGACATTAGAATGAATGACATTCCTCCCGTGCACTCGTCGTATTCGGCAAACACATTGTCAGTGGCAATATCAGTACGTGAATATCGTTAACTTGATTTCTATGACCGATTTATTGCTGAGCTGTCCCTGTTTCCGCAGCATTCCTCTCAATACTACACTCCAATCTAATCAACGATTCGCACCTAAGTACAATGATCCGGTGCAGCGGTGCTCAAGGGCTTATGATCGGGAACATTGCACCGTTCAGCGTCACCCAAATACAGCCAAAACTCTGTTTCTTCATTCTTTGACTCTTCGTAACAAGTTGGCTGTTCTCGCAAGTATGTCTTCTTACCGCTACTTCAAGTTGCAGCGCCATTGTGCGACCGCGAACATATACCTAGCTACTTATTGAAGTACTTGGTAGGAACTCCGAGTCGCGGAGGCAGATTTGCACCGGCGGCTGCTTGGGAAGCGCCTTGATTTGATCACGCTGCGATCACTAGGTACTCCTCTGGGAGTCCTCCGGGCGCGCATCCTAGATCAGCTCATCGACTACCGTTGTGAAGGAATGCAAGGCGGCTACTAGGTCATCTATCAACGCCGTTTACTTGGCACGGGAATGCAATGGCCCATTGGGTTTAAGAGGGCTTCTGGCGCTCACAGTCGTAAATCGCCTAAGCTGTTCTGTATCGAATCCCGTGTAACTGACGAAGGATTTGCATATGTACGATCCATTGAAATCGCAATATCTTTGATCTGCACCCAGTACTTGTCCGAGTCGGTCCGCGGTTCTTTATCTTCCACACCCGCTGAGGTTTTCAGTGAGGCTCAAGCTGAGTATGACCATTCCGAAGGTGTGGCATGTGCTTTCGAATGCGCTCTCACACTGGCCGCATCGCCAGAAGCATATAGTTTTTGGCGCTCAGAACTGACATGTGTAGAGGTCTCCACGGATCACTATGAAGTGGGTGTCGCACTAACTCTATCAAGCGACATTGACAGGTCTGCAAAGCTTATCCACTTCGACCGTTGACCGTGAAGCGTATAAGATATACCCCGTATACCGTCCAGCAATGCCAACCGTCTGACCACATCGAAGACACCGGTCGAACGTCTCAGATACCCGTACAAATGTCGTCGGACCAAAAACAGGCCATCGCGTTCTTCCAGGGAACGTAGGTAACACTTCGATTAGATCAGACGATGTAATGTCTCGCTCACATTGACATATCTCAGGTGCCTCAACAACTGTTGTCAGCTATCGATTACTGGTGGGTTTATTCTACTGCAAACCCAGGTGTCTCGGCGCGTTCTAACCAAAATGTCGGATGACTAGCTCTCATTGTTTACGAACAGCTCATTACCTCGCGTCGCGAGGTTCAATTACTGCGGAGTGGCAAACTGTCCAGTTCTAAACTCGTATTTTTGCTCAATCGCTATATACTATTGGCATTTGGGATCATCAATGCCGTGTACGTTTATCCATGGGACACACCTCTAGTATGTATTCATTTCGCACTCGCCTATACTCTCGGACTAATTTCTGCTTTATCACGCCCAGAGGTCAGCAGTGCGCGTAATCCGGTTGATAATGTGGACTGACCTCTCTTGTATCTTCAGCTGTGAGGCAATGTCTTTGTCGTATGACATTCTCCAGATATTCCTGTATGCGACTACTGCTAGTAAGCACGATGATCTCATCTTACACCCTCAGGCGCCGCTGACATCGGTTTTTGGAACAAGTCTTTTCTGCACTGCGAGCATATGCTATCAACAATCGCGACCGAATTTCAGCTCTGATCGTCCTTTCCTTAGGCATAGTACCCGTCGTTGTCAATATCGTAAGTAGTCGTCTACGGGAAAAGACATTTATTTGCTGAAATAGCGCGTAGCTCAATGCAGCTATGACCTCTTACGATACGGTGGAGTGGATCGATGGCAATCCTGAGTGCGGAAATGATAACTATATGTCACAAAGTACCATGAACATGTAGGTAACATCCGTCATCATGAGGGCCACAAGCTGATGTTACTCTTCATAGATGTAAAGAAACGCTGTATCCATTTGACAAATAGCTAAACTGATCTTGATAATGGATTCTAGTGACGATCGTAACGCGTACTTGTGCCATCGTCGCAGACTTGATCGTCCTTGTGATCACCTGGTCAAGGACATATAAATTATTCAAGGCGACTAGACAAACCGATGTCAGGCTATCGCTGGTGACGCTCTTATTAAGAGACGGTATGTTCCTCTTCGCTGTATCAATACGCTCAGTGCTGACTCTGCTGGTCGTAATAAACTAGGCACTATCTACTTCGGGTGTGTTTAATTTCGATGATGTACCTCGTTGTGCATCTCCTCACCTTATTTCAGATGCCTTTTGATCTTGAATATCATTGAAATGATACTATCCATCCGTGATGGGGTGCGTTCTCTGTTCAGGATGTCACCTATACTCTCTGACATGTCCGAGTACAGCCCTATTTTGGAGAGGCCACAGAATTTATCGCCATGTCAGCGCAGTCTCCTCTTGTCACGACTCGTCTTTCTCATTCCTAATTCAGGATTCCGTCAATCCTGATTTCCCGGTTTTTGATGAACCTCAACAACGTGCAGCATTCCATGGGTATCACCTCGACGTCAGACAGGCCGTCTTTTGTCCGAACCCGATCAGAATCATTGTCAATACACTTCGCGGACAGCATGGGAGCGTCTCTCTCTGACGACTCCATCTTCCTGTCCTCGGACGACTATATGGAAACCACACGATATGGCGACGAAGAGCGAAATTACATGGAGATGGACGCCGTCGGGCCGTATGAGAGGGAACTGGCACTCGAGACTCAGGAATGTTAGCTTGAATATATCCGTTACCACTATACACGAAGCCTAATGCATACTAGCACAGTACCGTACATCTGTATAATGACATAGCATAGAGACACCTACATAACGACCATCCCGGGGGCTGGAGGTAGACCCGCGCCTGCCATGAACGTAGCAGCCAACCCACCCTCATCATCAATCTCCATGCCAGAGACGAACCCACTCCCTGCCTGGACGTTCATCGCCTTGTTAGCTGTGCGGCGCGCCTTCTTCGCTTCCTTCTTGAGCACCCGCCTGCTCAAGGGATTCGAGCTGGCCATCGCGCGCTGAACATGCTGGTCCACTGGAGCATCATAGGCCGGCACGTCGTGTGACCGCCGCAGACGTTTCGGCGCGCGAGTGTGGGTATCCAAGTTTTGCTGCTGCGAGGCCTGTGACGACGATGACGGGATGGCCGAAGGCGCGGGCGAGGAAGAGCGGCTCCGTTTACGTGGAATTTGAGGAGCCAGGTCGTCGGATTCCATCTGGACCCTACTAGAGCGTCAGCGCATGCACCAACCACTTGCGATAAAATGAATTCAGGCGTTGCAAGCAGCTCCGTCATATGCCGCGACACGAAAGATGCCCAACGTCCCATGATCGAGAAAAGCACATAAAAAGCAACTTGGCTCACCCGTCCTGATCCATTTCATCAGCCACCTCTTCTTCCGCCCCTACATCCATCGCATCGGAACCATCAGCGTTCCCGAATGCTCCCGCATCCGCTGCGCCGAACAAACCCTCGAGCGTGAAAGGTTTCGCAAATTCGGTCACAATCTGAGCCTGCCCCACGTTTTCCGCGCCTGGTGCGACAGTGCGCTCGCCGGATTCCACGACGGTAGAAGGGATCAATGAAGGGTGAATGGCTGGCGGCTCAGAGTGATATGGAATCTTTTGGTGGTTCCAATCTGTCAAGATTGTCCGAGCGGCAGAGAGGATATCGGGGGTGCCTCCCTAAGTAACGATGGTTGGTGGATTGACTACGACAGACAGGCTATTATGCTGACCTTTAGAAGACGGCCCGTTGTAAGAGCCAACATTGTCAGAAATTCGAGGGTGTTCCCAATTTCCGGAAGATTATAAATTTTCTTCAGCGAGTCGGGGTGTGTCCGACCAACGATCTCTTCCACTAGAATTCCGCTAAGCTCATGCCCATCGACGTGGACCAAGGTACTGACCTAGCGCAATTGGGTCCTCTATGTCCTCCACTTTGATAACGTTTCGGAGTAGAACGTTGCTTTTTGATTGTGACTTCCCGTCGTCGAAATCATCATCATCAAAAACGACACCTGGAGAGTCTAAAATGCGAAGTCCCCGTTCCAGTTGGATAGTCTGGAGCTCTTTTGTATGGCCAGGCTGAGCAGCCACTGCACAGACCTTCCAGAAAGGGCATCAAGCTGATGCACGTTGTTCCATGTTCGTTTGCGTACCTTTGATCGCTTCAAAGTATTAATCAGACTACTCTTCCCAACGTTTGGGTATCCCACAACACCGACCGTCACGCTCTGCGCAGCGCTAGGTCTATACGCCTTCAGCAATCGCACCAGGGCAGGTGCTGTCGGAGATGAGAGTCTTGACCGTTGGTTATTCGAGGCAGAACGGAAGGGAAGAGTGGGCGTGGAGTGACGGAGATGTCGGAGCCAAGCTTGTGCGTTTTCACGGGGAACAAGGTCTGTGTGTTTATCGCTAAGAGAATAATGAATAGTAAAAGGGGCGGTGGCTCATACCGATTTTATTCAACACGAAGACAAGCTTCTTTCCTTCACTCTCCCGTCGCCGGACCTCCTCCTCAACTAAGCGACTACGGCAGCCCTCCGGATCACGGGCATCGAGTACCATGATCACAATATCGCTTTCATCAACGACCTTGTGGAGGGCGCGGATGTGATACCTACGCAACTGCTCCTTTGTTTTGAGCGGGCCTGGTGCAGAAGAAGCCTGGTCGAGCGACGACGCATTCTGGGATGAGGCGGAGGAGTCCGCCAGAAGAGCGAGTGATGATAAGGTCGGCTCCGTTGCCATTTGCGCATCTGGGTCAGCACGATGCGGGCCGGGATTCTGTACGACGAAATACGATCGGTGAATTGCCATAAGACGGGATGAAGATGAATATATACCCCATGCGCCCACACCTTGTCCACTTTGCGCGCTTTCAAGGTGGGAAGACGAGGTATTCCCGGATCCTTCTTCAGCTCTAGCAGAAGGATTCTCGATGAGATGATGGTAGGAGATCTCATACAACTACGCACTTGATTTTAGGGGGACGTCCAGCTTGCGAGTTTCTATGTTAGAGTTGAGCGGTGGCAGAATCTGAATGAAGAGTGGACATACTATTTCTTCCCATGATTTCCCGCTCAATTCTTGGTGAGTTCTAACACCAATTGTCAAAATAGTAGGTACAAGCTGGCCGATGTTCTTTCTCTCCCTGGACTTGTCTGATAATCACGTGTTTTACATGACTTTTAATCGCTGCGTTGAGCGCCCATGGGCGCTCGTGCAGTGTGCACCGCTCAAGACCGCTCAGCGCTCAATATTATTATAATCACGACCCCGCTGTGGGACCGAGGGACTTGCCTCCAGTCGGCCGGCCCTGCTGGTGCCCAGTACTGTACTACTCGCACCAGCTACGTATTCCAGTCCAGCCTGCACTCATCCTTTTGAAGATAGAATAATCTTCAACTTGAGCCATGTCGGACGATGTGGCATCCAGCATCATCTCAGTCGCCTGCATTGCCTGTTGTGACGTCTTCGCAGGTATCTGCTTCGACTTTACTAGTGTTCGTGAGTACAAGACATGTATTACTGTGTCCTAAAGCCATCTCTGAATTTAATTAGGCCATTCGTGCACCGAGCACTTATGCACCGGCAACTGTGGTAGAGAGGAGTCGACCGCAGAATACGGAGAGCAGGAGCCTCTCCTTACGCAGACTTCAAATGAAGCTCCTAAACTACACCCGCAGATGCAGACACCGAGTTCTCGCGATTCCTGAGACCTTAGTCCATGTGAGAACATTCGCCGTGCGTGGTCCTCTTGTGCTTATTCTATGCCTCGTTCATGCACAGGCATCACATGTACTCATACATCGTATGCATTATATACTCGCGGCGGTTCGGGAGGCGTCCGTGCGTGTATATTTGTATGTAATGATTCCGATCTACAGAACACTAGATTCTGTACATTTATTTGATAGTTCAATTCTCTCGCTATTCACATTGAGAAGTATACCTGGACTGTTGTTTCAGTCGTCTATGTATTGTATGATAGGATTCCTTCTTTCCAGGCAAGGAATAGGTCTGATAAAGCCTTATGAACAGTGGAGGCGGCTTCACATCAGCAAAGCGAATATCGCTGTTGCAGTCATGTACGGTGTAGTAGAATTGACATCATTGTGTACTCAAGCTCTATGTATCGTCTGTGGTGATCCACAATCCACCCTTAGCATCGCGAACGCGGACGAACATTGCAGACCATTAATTGCAAGCTCGCAAACCCTGTAAACTATCTTAAACCGAGAGATATCAAGAAAAGAGAAAGAATCCCCAAAACCGAAAAATGTTCTACACAAGGAACGTCAAAGTAAAGGAAGGGGTACAGCAGTACATGTACAGCTCGTGAATACGCAACAGCAATGACAGTACTGGGAGCGAAACCAAGCAGGGAGAGTTCTATGCAGTCGAGTCTATGGGTGTAAATACATAGTCCATGGGATCTAGTGCTTTGCGTCGCACAGAGAGACGTAACGGCAATGATTTATTCGCAATGCCAACGGTAACGATAGAAGCGACGGTGAGCGGCCAAAGCACCGGACAGTTCGTAAGAGTACGGCCAGGTAGTATAAAGTTCTTAGTATGAGAAAATCATGAACCAAGGGTTGAGGACAATCTGTATAAAGCCGTAAGCAAGGTGCTAATGAGGCAGTAACATATAGTCGCTTACAGGATAGAGGAGATGCGACCCTGCAACAATTCTGCAAAACAGCGGTGGCAATCAGTATGGCAGTATCATAAATGTATATTAGAACTTACGCCAAGGGAAGGATGACTGCCCAATCCCAACCGGAAATTTGCCATCCCGACGGTATGAAGTCCAAAGTCATGATGACCATGAGGACGCACAGAAGGAAGGAGATGACAAGCGCGATCCAGAATCGCTTGAGGATCTTGGGTACTTCGAGCCAGAAATTAGACCGCTCGACTTCCTTCTTCGTCGCGCCCCAGGTGATGTTGTACGAGAACAAATGGGCGAGCAGCGCTTGTGAAAGGTGGATCGACAAACCGCCGAAGAAGAAGAAAGCTGTCAAGGGGGTCATGTCAATCCACGGACAACGCGTAATGCATACCAAACACGTACAAGAATGGCACCCAGGTCAGATTCTCCAGTAACGAATCGAACAAGCTGCGTTGGCCGAGACGGTACTCCAACAGAGTGAAGCCGACATTACCCGCTCCAGGGAAGACGACGGTACAAGCGAGCCAGATCTCGAAACTGTGTTCGTAGAAGCCATCAACCTAAGAATGATTATCGTGAGGTCAACTATCAATTCATCAGAGAGCAAACAAATACTCACAGGCAGATTCCAACCAAGTAAAAGATAATTTAGGATCGACAAGAGAGCAGAAGCAGCAATACCATCTAGCAGCGAGAGGATGAGCCACAAATGTCGACGTCAGTCTGGGTACACTACTCACAGTACGAAAACATGTCTGTGATATGCCTGTCAGAACCTCTGCGTACTCACTAAACAAAAACGATGACGTACAGGAAAGCATGCTGATCTTGTAGTGGACAGGTGCAGCAGACCAGATAAAGGTGTGCAGCTGTTTGGTGATAGGGCCCACGCGCCACCAGTAAAAGAGGGGGTTGAAGATGAGTTCGTTGCAGCCTGTATTACGAGTTCAGCGAAAGTAGATAAAGAGTCTGCGTCAACATACCATAAGCATACTTCTGCCATCTGTTCAACTCGTCATCGCACGTCAACGAGACACCCTCCTTGAAGCCGCCCTCCGAATAGGTCGACCACCGGATGATGTATCCCTTGAGCTGCAACCGCAAGGCCATGTCAAAATCCTCAGACACATTCGTCTCTGACCAGATCTTCTTGACCCCATCGACAGGGTCGACGAACGCGGCGTCCTGCAACGCAGACCAGCGAAGGAATGCATTGTGCCCGACGAAAGGCGCGACTTCGCCATTGGCAGCGCCCATGGAGATACACTTATTGATCCTGCGTGTGAAATGTGCGATGCCGTTCTCGAAGTAGTGATGGGCGACCTGCATGACGTCCGACTCATGCTGGATGATCGCAACCTCGGGGCACTCGTACAGCTCGCGCGCCGCATCGCGGAAACAGTCCTCAGGAACGATGGTATCCGAGTCCACGATCAAGATGATCTCGCCGACGCGGATGGCCTTGCCGTTGCAAGCCCATGGCCTCCATCTGCCTCCGCTTTCCTCGAAGATTTCCTCGACAGCCATGTTCATCGCCTTGTCCTCCAAGGGCTCATCATCTGGGTCCTCACCTCCGCGAGCCGCTATCTCTGCTTCGAGAGCAAGCAGATGTTTCTCAAGCTTGAGCGAGAGCGCCAAACCGTAGTTCATGTTGGACGCCTTCTTGAATCGCCCAGCACGCTTGTAGCCATCAGGAGAGTTGTCATGCGGGGGACGCGCGACCCAGCCGATGTTGTGATCCGCGTAAAAGGCGATACGCTCCGCACGGTCCGCCTCGGAGAGGAGCTGGAGCCCATCGTCGTGGACAAAGATCGAGGAAGTGCCACCCTGGCGCGCATAGGTCTGCATCGCCTTCTTGAGGGAGTAGACCGAGGGACCACTGATAGAAGGAACATTGGACAGTTAGTCACCGGCCAAAACGTCCGAGCAGGAACCCGAGGCGAAGACATGCCGACAAATAAGCTTAATCCACCCCTAAGCTAGATGGATAGGTGGAAATGGATCGCCACCCCCGATCAACGGCTAATCTCCATTTGCCATATATGGCAAGTATCGACACCAGCCAGCAACAACACAACTCACATTGTTTCCTTCAAACTCTCTTTGTACACAGGCAGCTCAACCGAGATGTGAGGCAGGTTGGAGTCGACAGCTTTGTTCGGAGCTGGGGGAATGGCAGAATAGTACTTGGAGTTTTCATGGAATTGCGCAACAGGGCCGAGCCTGCGACGAAGAATCAGACACGAGACACACAGGAACGATGAAAGTACGCACATGTATGAAAGTGTCGAGATGATCTGCAGCGAGAAGAACTGGTGAAGGCCCGACATCAGAATGAGAAAGCATCTATAACCGTATGACGTTCACACTCACCAACGAGACACAGAAAAGGAACGGGGTGGTTACAAGGAGCGCAAAGCGAGTGTAGGAACCGTCGAGAACGGTCTCTTGGATGAGGACAGAGATACCACTGGCAATGAAAACTAGGAGATTCGATCAGCAGAGATAGAACAAGTCTACAACGACCTGCTTACAAGTGGAGAGGGCTGCGGCAAAACCACCATATACAGGCGCAAAGAGACGGACGGGTCGATGTGAAGGGCCGCCGGCCGTCTTCTCCACATCGCTCTTGTCCGAGACCCAATAGCTCAACCCACAGTTTCTCTTCTTCTTTTTCTTCGTGTCCTTCTCCTTCGCAATGGCGGCCACCTCCTTCTCGTCAACGATGACAGGGTGCGACTTCTCGGTGAGGTCCGCGTTGGAGGCCGTGGTAGATGGCACCACCGAGCTCGCCAACGACATGAACCCCGACCGGTGCTTCCACACGAGCTGGATGAGCTTCTCCTCGAAGTCCCGGCACGTAGGGATGATGTTGTCCAAGGTGTACGACCAGACGACGAGGACGCGCTCGTCGCGCTGCCAGTGTTCGGCGTTAGCCTAACGACGTCACATAGCTTAAATGAGAGGACGACAACGTACGATGAACGCAGCGCACTGCTCCTTGTCCGCGCGGGGCAGGAGCACCATCGTCTCAAGGATCTGAATCCGAGTGTCCTCGTCGATGAAGATGGCGTCGGCATCTTCCTTACTAAGAAAACGGGGATCGTCAGCCCAGTATTCATAAGCGCGAATGAGTGACTACGCACACTATGGAGAGTGCTGCATGGATGGCAGCACTGCGGATCTTGACAGCGACGACCGGGTTGATGGTCCTCACAGCCGCCTCGAAAGGCTCCAAGTACGGGTTCTCGTATGGGAAGACACGGAACCGTTTGGCATCCACCCTCAGGCAAACACCAGCCGACACGTTCTCTTCGGATGGCTTGAACCAAGCATCGCCCTGGGTCTATTCACCGACAACATTGAGTTCCTGGAATAACATGCTTTAGGACAGTACGACTGACCTGCTTGAATATGTGATGAAGCAGAGCATCGTACGCGTCGTAGTCCATGGTGTTGAGGGACTGTGAAGGGAGCGACGGTTGGCTTGTAGGGTATACGCTTGCTTGTGGCCAAGCTGCACCGAGGGATGGTCCGGCCTGTACATTTCCGCCGAACCCATCTTATACATGAAGAATACGACAAGCGAGGACGGTGTTTCAAACCCCAAAATCTGGACAGATCCAGGATCTCAGGAGCACATTCATCCGAGTGCCCCTGGGCGACTCGGGATTCAGATGTCAGCGATGCAAACAAACAGAAGAACAAACGACAAGGAGGCGACAGCAAGAACGGTAGAATCATTTCCCGTCGTTGCGATTGTAAGCAAGACGATCTCCGAGAAAAGATGGTGAACCTGGAACGAAGAGATGTGCTTGGCATGCACTCAATTACATTCTGGGCGGTGCCGACTAATTATTCTTAGGTATAATGAGATATGAATCGAGAAGGAGGCTGGCACCGACAGATCGTCACCACCTAGCACGCACTACGCGCACAGCCAGGGCGAGGCCTCGCGCGCTAAGCAGATGGTTGGACCAGCGATTGTAGAGGGGCTATTCCGGAGATCGCGGTATTGTGCCTTGAACGCTCTGATAAGTAGTAGATGTGACTCAGACAGCCAGCGCCCGGGGGCAGGGGCCGACACATCCTGCTATGAACCGAAATTGAGCAATGATACATGTTGACGATATGCGAGATATGCGTAAGTGTGGGCCAAAAAAAGCCACTCGCACGATTGTATCGTAATTTCTGGCTACCGCACGTCAGTTCAGTATGTAAGCCATGAAGCATTCGGTATTTACCGACTGCCCATAATTGAAATCAGCTCTGGCCCTGCGACCGGAAGAGGGAGCTCAGAAGAAAGCTCAGAGAAGCACTCAGGATCCCGGCTATTCAGTCCTATCCAATGATGGACTGCTGGGATCCCCATATGCTTTACGCCAGCTGAGTCGGAAAGTGGACCAGTTAGTCGCCTCTAGAGCTCGCTAGAGCAAATTTTGAGCCGCATCGGCCCCGCTGGGAACGGATGATGGGATGTGGATAGTGTTGAGAATCACGGTGCCAGATGTGTTTATCTCCAGCCGGCCTCCGTGTTCCACAAGTTGTAAATGCGGCATAATCTTGAGAGCAGGCTCTCGAAAGAACAACATACTGATTCCCCCTTTGTCAAGATGTAGCCCCGGTTCTTGGCTTGCTACGTGGAAAGGAATGCGATTTCTGTAACGGGTGGAAACAGGTACATACATTCGGAGGCCGTCTCGATATCAAGACTGCGCGTCCTGGCATGAATGACAAGCGCGTTAACCTCGGTGGGTCGGGTGCAGAGGTATCGCCGCAGGACAGAGGGTTAGGAATGGCTGGGCTGGCTAGGAAGGTGACATCGTGACAGGTGAGTGACAGGTGAGTGACAGGCGAGTGACAGGCGAGTGACAGGCTCTGACAAGCTGAGTGACAGCTTCTGCTCAATTGTTTGCACGTGTTGATCTACGAACCCTATCTGAGCCTGACCGTCGGCCTCCGTCGCGAGTCGACACCGACGGTGTCGCGGAGGAGGCGCGGTCGCAGCCCTATCTGCGCACTGTTGCTCCTTGACAGCAAATACGATATTACATTCAAACCACATGGTGACTGATATAGCTCAAATCATTCAAGACGGACAAGAACACTCCTCCCAAAGTCTGGCGCGCTCGGAGACACCGGCGGAGGCGGAATGCAATTCAACACACTTATTTAGCTAAGCGTATGTAACTCTTTGTTTTCACACAGGAAACGCCAAAATGACTGCTGAGCGGTCAACTTCTCTCAGAAGCGCCCGGTCTTCCAACAGATATCTCTAGCGCTTGCTCGGTGGACGTCTACTAGCCGCTGTGCTCCTTGCTGCAACACGCCTGGTCATCCTGCCATGAGGATTGGTCTTGGCCTTGGGAATTTACAGCGCCTCGAGGATACCTGAACGCTGCGCTCATCCGCACCGATGACAAGCTTAAGCCGATATGTGATTGTGGTCCTCGTTCCCCTTCAGTAGTGATTTCGGCTTGGCGGACTCAAGGCGTACTAGCGACGCTTCAGTAGAATCGACTCTGTCATGTTGAAACCCGGAGCCTTGTCATCTCCGACTGTCACTGGCGGGCTCACTGATCCCACGCGCTCCCAAGATTTCCAGGGACGCTTGCAATGAGGACGACGACATTGTAATCCGTCATCTGTTGAGTTTGTGTTTTTCACAATCGAGTCTGTCGTGCGTACCGCATGTTGATAACGTTTTGAATGGGCTTCCATGCCATCGCCCGACTTGTTTTGTACTATGACAGGTCTATGTAGTTGGCCGTTATTCTTCGCGACGACTGGTTATCTTCTCCGTCTTGTTTATGGTTGGCTGGAGATGACGTCCGCCGGCCAGGGTCTCCTTCTAGGTGAATCGTTGTGTCGAACTTTAAACCGAGGAGAATTTTCCACACTGATAACAATCGTCGCTACCTTCTCTATGTGTAGAATGCACGGGTTTCTCTGTTAATACATCGCCGACCTTGGAAACCCGTTCAACGGCCCTGATACCACCGAGTGCAGTGGTCGACAACACGTTCTCTCAGCCGCTGGGGATATCCTTAAGGTTCAGATTATGTCACCGAGCTCTCTTACCTGTCGCATCTTACTGAGCATCTGGTCCAATCATAATTGCATCACGGTGGCGACTTTTACTGGACGCAGTGAAAGGTTTCCACAAGAGCGGGAGGTCATTAGAAATTCTCAATTTCTCACCCACCCGCGAGAGCGGGCATCACGGAGCAGCCCTAGACGCGTCGGATTCGAAAGGCTTGGACTACACAGTGAGCGCACGATCTGCAATTGAGAATGAATTTCACATTTGAAGACACCGTCATTTAGCCCTCGATCAGACGCTCCGCTGCTGAAACATTATAAACATAACACCTTCGCTCACACCTGCCGCCGGCCCGCCTCTTCGATTCTTCGCGCGTTTGAAAATGGTTGTTCGTTTGCCTCTTCGTGTTCTGCTACTGCCTCCGTCTCGATGGAAGAGCGGCGAGGGCGACGCGCTCAGGGCCTGTCGACGTCACCGCGCTCTATACTTGCTATCTCATCTTTAAGCCGAGCTTAAGATGACGGATGGATGTTTCCATCTCGACGATACTGTAAATGCCTCACCGGTAGAAGTTCGATTATCTCGAGCTCTTGAACTTGGCACGAACGCGATGCCCGCTGCCTGCCCGCTTGCGTGCCGCGCCCCCGCCTCGGAATCAGGCGCATTCTCTCGGACGTCACGCTACGCATGGCTGCAATAGATCCCATATAGTGCTTCAAACGCCGTCTCTGAGCGCTCTGTGAATGCCGCTCTCTCTGAGAACCAGTCGGTGGAACTTGCTTGCAAATCGTGTCCGAGTATGGTGATGCCATTGCTTTCATGGTACGCGCCCCGAACTATGTCTGTTTTCTCATCACATCCGCCCCTGCTGACGGATGCTTCCCTTGATGTGGAGCTCTTCACGCCGCCTGTGTCAAATAGCTGTGCACCCCGAGTCGCACCTTCTGATTTACGGCGCCAGAGATCCGTCCCAAGGGAGATTAAACATGCCTTCCGAAGAACCAGCGGAGAGGTGCAAGAAGCAGCGGAGCGGTGTAGGCTGGGCCGTCATGTCGTTCGCACTGTTCCGCCAATTCGAACTGCACCCTTACCTCCCACGAGATACTCCATCATGATGCTACTGAGTGCTTCCCCCCTTATATGATGGATTGTGTCTCGGTTGTCTCTCAGTTCGCACTGCCTGCATGGGAATGAGCACGTCACGGCGGTAAGCCAGTCCGTACCTAGGTCCGGTAGATTTGGGTTCTCTTCTGTTGGGGGCTTAGGCGATTCCATGTACAACTGTGGTCTGAAACAGAGCGCAGTACGTCCGCAGAGTAGCGTGTGTTGTACTTTTATTTTCATGGCGCAAAGCCGGCAAGGATCGATGGGATTCCGGAAAAGGCAATCAAGATCAGAGCTCCACTCGCAGGCGGCAGGCTGATCGCACCAATAGCGGACCGGAAGCAAATCTCATTTCTTAACGTTCCATTCATGCTGGCAGCGCCGTTTAATGGGAGGACATGCTAGAATCGTCGTCGCCTGCCTCAAGCGTGAATTTGCAGGCCATGCAGTTCATCACAAATAATGATTTAATTTTGCGTAAATTGGAACAGGTAACCGGCGACGTCTTGTCCTGTTTTTGTTCTCACGACCATTCCATAGAACCCCCTCTCCGTCAATTGTTGAAACATGTCCAAGGGGCTGGTGTTTTGACCGTCTAGATGTTCTCGCGGCACCTCGACGGTCCTAGCATCCGACTACTGCTACCACTGGTGGCAGTCGAAAGATCCCAACTGAAGGGAATGCTCGTCAGGCACAGTTTATAGACATCAAGCCATCCTGCTGGCAGCATGCTGCTGTCTTCAGCGGCTAAGAACCAACGGGCGATATTGGACAGGCCGGGCTAGCCACGCGTCGTATAATTGCGTGAGGATTCTGACCCTAATCCGACGACTCCTTCTCAAGGCGATCCTTCCCAGAGCGCATCGCGATCCGGAATCTTGGGACCTTGCAGGTAAGCAGGCACCAGACTATTGATCGGCGCTCAACCGGAATTTCGACGTATCACCAGCCTCGTACCTGAGTGTATACAAAAGATTCTCGCTCTTTGTGCGCTTCCGATGGCGTGTGCAGACAATATTTACCGCGAACCCGGTAATCTGGGCTCTTTGGCGGTCCAGTAGCTACCGGCCAAGATGTCTCGATGTGACAGGGGAATCCATATTTAGCATAGCTATGCGGGCCAGCGAGAATGCATCTCCGGAGATTCAGAAATTGCTCAGGGCGTGTCTTGTCAAGGTGAACAGTCTGGATCGCGTTATCTCCTGTACGAGTTGACACCTTGCACTTCAGCCCCACCCCTTACGGTTTGATACTAATATCGTCAGGGAATCGCGCTTGCGCCCTCAAGCCTTCAGACCAGAAAGGCCCGCCCACCTTCCTTCTCCCTGCCGCTCGCCCCCCTTGAGGCTTATTCTCCGACGATGTCTTTGTCCTCGTCCTCGTCCTCACCTCCACCCTCTCCTCGGGTGCCGGCTCCTAAGACAGGGTCCAAGCGCTCCCCTCCTTTGGAACCTCCGAAACCTCTCTTCTTCATCGACCATCAAGCCACCGATGGCCCCGAGGAGATTCGCCGGGACCCTTTCCGCACACCCCGCGGTGCAGAGGACTCTGTACCGGGCACGCCGCTGGGTGAAGGCGACGACACCACCAACCCGTTCTCTCCGCCCGCCAGCGTCATCAGCTTCAGCCAAGAACAATCTGTTCCGGGCACTGGCAGCATGCACCGCGCACGGATTGACAGTAGCAGTGACGAGGGTCCGCTCTCGCGGGTCCAATCGAGCAAGAGTTCACTGCCGTCTGCTCTGCGCCAGTCGTCCACTACGGGCTCTATGCGCTTGCAGGAGGTCCCGCGTGCCGGTCGTCCCCACATCGACTCGCAGATTCGTAGTTCGTTCATGGCCCCACCTGTTATGTCGCGGCGCGCGACGGCGTACGACTCTCGCGAGATGTTCACGCGTCCGACGGCGAAGCGCGCGCGCTCGACCATGCTGACGGAAACGATCGAGAAGCCGTGGATCAAAGAGAAGGACATCTACGTCCGCCTGTCATGGTGGATCACGTGGGCTGTCGCGCTCATTGGTGTCGTCGGCGGTGCTCTGCGCTGTTACTTTGGCTGGAAGGATGTACCCCGCGTCGGCAACCTGTGCTTGGTCATGCAGGATGATTTCGAGACGTTCGATCTCCAGAACACCTGGTACCGTGAAGTGAACATGGGCGGCTTTGGGTGAGTCTAGTTTTGGAATATCACGCGGTGCATCTTTCTCACCGCCGATATCACAGCAATGGTGAATTCGAGATGACAACCGACTCGGACAACAATTCGTTCGTGCAGGATGGGAAGCTGTACATCGTTCCGACGCTGACGTCTGATGTCATCGGTTACGATAACGTGCTGAACGGATACACGTACAACATCTCTGGCTGCACGAGCACCAATCTCACCGCATGCGGCGCGGTATCGAACGCCACTTCCGGCAGCGTCATCAACCCTGCGATGAGTGCCCGCATATCGACCGTCAAGTCCCACAGCATCAAGTATGGCAGGGTTGAGATTGTCGCCAAACTCCCGACAGGCGACTGGCTCTGGCCGGCGCTCTGGATGCTGCCCGTGAACAACGTGTACGGCCCTTGGCCCGCGTCTGGCGAGATTGACATCATGGAATCCCGCGGTAATGGTATCAGTTATCCGGCACAGTACGTCTCAGCTCTTTTCCATTCATCTGTCAACATCGCTGATACGGTCGCTTGCAGGGGCGTCAATTATGTGCGCTCGTCGCTCAATTGGGGGCCCTTTAGCTACCTCAACGGCGTCTCCAAGACGTACGGGTGGTGGACTAACCGACGCAAGACGTACGCGGAGGGCTTCCATACCTATGCTGTCGAATGGACACCGCAGTTCATCCGGATGTATGTCGACACGCGTCTGGACCACATGCTCGAGCTCAGTTTCAACGAGCCGTTCTTCCAACGAGGCGACTTCCCTGAGACCATCTTGAACGACTCACAATACATCGTCACCCCCGACCCGTGGGTGAATGGCACGCGCAATGTCGCGCCATTCGACCAGCCGTTCTACCTGATCATGAACGTCGCCGTGGGCGGTACCAACGGCTGGTTCCCCGATAACGTGGGCGGCAAGCCGTGGCTGGATGCTTCTGACAGTGCGTATCTGTCATGATGGACATGTGTGGCTGGCTGTGCTGATAAATTCGATGTCCAGCTGCGATGCATGACTTTGCCGAGGCGCAGAAGACGTGGTCCGCGACGTGGCCGGAGAGCATCGAAGACCGCGCGCTTGTCGTTGATTCCGTCAAGATGTGGCAGTCATGTTAGGCTCATCAGTGAGCTCCCGGATGTTTCTGTTGGAGGGAATTGTGCGGTCCCGAATACGATCTCTCCGGATGGTTTTCACGAGGAAGTTCTTGTCATGAACGGCCGGACTTTGTCTTGAGAACATGTGCACTTTCGGGTGCAGTGTCAGTACCCCTGGACACTGTATGTGATACTGTTACTGTGCACTTGCTATATATGTCCTTCCCTTTGAGTTTTCCTTCGGTGGGTTTCTGGGATGTCAGATTGATATTGTACTTTCGTCGCGGTTCAAGTAGCATTGTGAGCTGCATTAATCTCCCCTTGTGATGCATTGCATGGTGGTTTATAGACTTCGTACCTTGGTTATTTCGTGTAGTTATACCTACATAGATATTTTGTAGCTGAAGCAACGTGTTTGCAGGAGACATATACGCACGCATGCACACAATACCAGAATGTACACCATCTGCAAATCATAAATTCCAGTACAGTTGTCAACATGACGGCAGGCTTTTCCTTATGATACAAGCGGAAATATACTACAACAACGGATACAGACCTGCTCACGCAGTTCAGGATGGAGGCGGCGACCTCGCGCGGGGTATGCGACCCGTTGCCATGTATATCAACCCAGCTGCTCCAATGCTCGCAATCGCGCCCAGCACAGCCAATGTACCAGAGAAATCTCTCTGTTTCTTCTCGATAGTCTCTACCTTGGCTTCCGCGTCTCTGCGCTCTTCTTCGAGTTCCCTTGTCGTTTCGATATCTTCTGCAAGGAGTGCCTCCTGTCTTTCTAGCTCAACTTGACGCAGATTGTCGCGATGCTTACGCGCTTGTTGTTCGAGATCTCGCGCAAGCTCTGCTCCGGCGGAGGTCTCCGCGATGTCTTTGTCTAGGTCCACAAGCTCCTGCTGTATCAGAAGCGTCCTTCGGCGATTTGGGATGAGCTGGCGAAGGATGTGAGCAGCGCTCTGGTACGAGTTGTCGTGGCGCATCATCCGGGCGCCTTTGTCGAGCACAGGTTTGAAGAACATGTCATCTGTGGCGAGCTCATCCTCGCGCGCGAGGCCTCTCTCCGCGCTCACCTCGCCCCACATGTTGGTGACAATGACGACGTTTCTCAGAGTGTCGTCCCCACAGAGTTTCCTGAACATAGAGAAGTTGCGTCGGGACATTCCCGTCATCCTAAAGTCGGAGATGCGGTGCATGTAGATTATGCCACTCAGTTTGTGACCATCTTGGTACCTATTCACACAGTTTTCAATGTCATTGTGATCAGAACCGTGGCATTACAAAGGTACACTTACATCCTCGATAGATACACTGCAATCATTACTAGGACGTCGGTGTCGGAACGAGTGGTATCATCGAAGCCGGGGGTATCTATTAACTTGACCGTACGGCCTGCCAGCTCAAATGGTAGCGACAGTTCGACATTACTTGTGCAGGACTTCAAACCGTCGCCTACGGCCATATTGGATCCACTGACCATATTGATGAACTGCCCGACAGCTACTGAGATGTTGCGATTCTGAAGAGAAAGACATACTCACGGTGGACTTCCCGGATCCAGTAGATCCCATGACGCTGTTATTGAATAGTTAGCAGAGAAGACGGCGTATCAAAATCCGTACGGACGCAATGGTGACCTCCTCATCGTCGTATGCATAGTCGCCGATGACTTCATAATCGTCCTCGGTCGAGAATGAAGTTGGTATAATATGGTCCATAGCTCTTGCTGTTGTAAAGTGAAGCCGAGATGTAGCTGAAGTAGAGCGCACAAGTGGAGTTCACTGTCTAGAAGGGTACAAGCTGGTATGAGCGCAGGCGGTTCGAGTGCAGAGCCACACTGCAGCCACAGACTGGCTCGCGGTAGATGATGTTCGGCCATCGGCGTTTCCATATATAGATACCGAGATTATGTCGGCCTTTGCCGACATTCAGGCAAGCAAATATTTAGTCTCGTAACCAGACGTTACTTATAGTATTCAACTTATAGCACAGCGGGCAATCACCGATAGTCTGTGCCGTCAAATGTAAGCATTATAGAAAAGAGTGGTTAAATACTGCGATTGCGAGTCAGAAATAGAAAATACAGGCAGCATTCTGAATTAACTTCTCCTTTTGACTACATTTTCTGGGCATTTTCCTATCACGTGATCATAAGCGAGGAATATTCTGAATTCACATGCCATATTCCTCAGATATTCCTTTGTTTTTGCGTCCATTTTACACACATATTCACTTCCGGAGAGAGAAAGGAATATTTTACCTATTTTAACGCTTTTAACTCATTTTACGTTCCCGAATATCAGTCGTTGCCCGCTGTGTAGGAGGGAGGGTGGCAGGCACGTGCAATATTACCATAATGGGTGTCGGAGAGCGAAAAATTCGTACACTCGGTCACCTCGGACCTCGGTGCAGGTGTTTTTCACTCTCCGACACCTAATCCGGTATCCCTGCACGTGATCCACGTATGAGGTCTGGTTACGAGACTAGCAAATATTCCCGACGCTGTAAGTACTGCTGGTCGACTGTCTCTGGCCTACACATCTCGGCTCTTGCACCTTAGGACCCTGCTCGCGGACTTGGCTGGCTGCGGGAGTTACTGTCGGTCATGGTGACCGTAACGTCCAACATATTTCGGTCCTGGGTACGCACTAGACCATGCATTGTCACCGGTCTCGCTGGTCGGTCCTGGTCATGTACAAGTCGACGGAATGCTGCGACGGCGGCGGCAGTCGCTGAGAAGCCAATAGAAGAAGAGTCTGCGGTTCAGGCATATCCACTCTCGGAGCAGGATCTGCTGAGCCTTAGGTTGCAGCGGAATATTGGCGTGTCCGCTCATATAGATTCGGGTAAGACTACTCTGACGGAACGCATATTGTACTATACGGGACGGATACGGGACATTCATGAGGTGCGTTTGCAATCAATTTTATGACAGTCAATTCGTTTTGACTACGTATATGCGTATAGGTCCGAGGAAGGGATAATGTAGGGGCAAAGATGGACAGCATGGACCTTGAACGAGAGAAGGGTATTACGATTCAGAGTGCTGCCACATTCTGTGACTGGGTCTCGACTATGCCTGCTACCGGAGAGAAGGAGAAGTACGCTATAAACATTATTGACACGCCAGGTACGTCTCTAGGTATCGTACATAGTCCACAAAATAAACTTCAGCCAAGGTCACGTCGACTTTACGATCGAGGTCGAGCGTGCTCTTCGTGTCCTTGACGGTGCAATTTTGGTCTTGTGTGCGGTCTCTGGCGTTCAAGTGGGTTCTCTGTGGCAGATGTAATCGACCACTGCTGAGTCTGTTCACAGAGTCAAACTACAACGGTCGATCGGCAAATGCGGCGCTACAACGTCCCTCGGATTTCCTTCATTAACAAGATGGATAGGTGAGCTACCTATGAGTGAAAAATATTCGTCCTTGTTTATCAAAATGCATCCTATTAGGCCTGGTGCCAATCCTTGGCGTGTCATAGAACAAATCCGGACGAAGCTGCGGATCCCAGCTGCTGCGGTACAGGTACCCATCGGTGTCGAAGACGAGCTCAAGGGTGTTGTCGACCTCGTTCGCTGGAAGGCGGTCTACAACGAGGGTGAGAAGGGGTACGTCCACCCTAACTCCGTCATGCCTGTCGCTGACCTTCCTGTCGTCAGCAACAATGTCGTCGAGTCGGACGAGATCCCTGAGACGGTATTGGCTTTCGCGAAGGAGAAGCGCCGCGAACTCGTCGAACAGCTGGCCGAGGTAGACGACGAGATCGGTGAAATGCTGATCATGGACGAGGATCCGAATACGCAGCAGCTCGCCGAAGCGATCCGGCGGGCCACTGTAGGGCTCAGGTTTTCGCCTGTGTTCATGGGTTCTGCGGTAAAGAACACAGCGGTGCAGCCTCTATTGGACGGTGTATGCGCCTACCTGCCGACTCCATCTGAGTCGTCCGTCGTAGCCCACGATACGTCACTCCCGATTGATGCACCGCCCTTACCGTTGGTCCCGGCTTCGAGCGCACCGCTGGTAGCATTAGCGTTCAAGCTCGAGGAGGGCCGGTTCGGACAACTCACGTACATGCGTGTGTATCAGGGCACTATGCGTAAAGGCCAATTCATCTACCATGCACGTAGCGGCAAGAAGGTCAAGGTTCCGCGTCTAGTAAGGATGCACAGTAACGAAATGGAGGTACGTGTCTCGCCGAGAAATTCATCGCTTGCGGCCTTGTCCTGACTGTACATGGTCTGCCAGGATATCGAAGAAATTGGTCCCGGCGAGATTTGTGCCATCTTCGGTGTTGACTGCGCTTCCGGTGACACTTTCACGGACGGCTCGACCAGCTATTCCATGGTAGGCACACGTACGGATAGCCACCTCGAGATCTGGCTGACAGACATTTGCCAGACTTCGATGTATGTTCCGGAGCCCGTCATCTCACTCGCCTTGAAGCCCGTGGGTCAAGAGACCCCCAATTTTTCTCGTGCCTTGAACCGGTTCCAAAAGGAGGATCCCACATTCCGTGTGCATATCGACAAGGAGAGCAAAGAGGCGCGTACTGCCCTGTGCCTGACTTTGCCGCGATTCGCTTACTGATGACCGTAATTTTAGACCATTATCTCTGGCATGGGCGAGCTCCACCTTGAAATCTACGTAGAGCGCATGAAGCGTGAGTACAACGTCGAATGCACGACCGGGAAGCCGCGTGTCGCCTTCCGCGAGACGATCACGCAGCGCGCCGACTTCCATTACACGCACAAGAAGCAGACTGGCGGCGCGGGACAATACGCGCGGGTCATCGGCTACGTAGAGCCTATGGAGCAGGACGCTACGACGGGCAAGGATGTCTCGTTCGAGAACTACGTCATGGGTGGGAACATTCCGTCGAGCTACATCCCTGCTTGTGAGAAGGTGAGGTCACGCTCTCGATGTGATCCCGCCGGGGCCTTTCTGACGGATGCTGTAGGGATTTTACGAGGCCTTGGAGAAGGGCAGCCTTTCAGGAAACCCTGTGTCCGGATGCCGTCTCGTGCTGCAGGATGGTCTCGCCCACTCCGTCGATTCGTCTGAGCTAGCCTTCCGGCTCGCCGTTATCGGTGCCTTCCGCGAGATTTATTCCAAGACGAGGCCCGTCATCCTCGAACCCATCATGAAGGTGGAAGTGGTCGCCCCGTCAGAATTCCAGAGTGAGTTCTCATTGATCCGAGCATGACACCCATCTTACATGACGCTCCGGTAACGTTCAAGGCGCGGTGATCGGTGGACTGAACCAGAGACGCGGGACCATTACCGACAGCGAGGTCCGAGAAGACGAGTTCACCGCTATCGCTGAAGTCGCCCTTAACGACATGTTTGGATACTCGAGCCATCTCCGCGGGGTGACTCAGGGCAAAGGTCAGCCGAGCTCTTTTTCCTATAGGCTGACGGGCCACTGAAGTTGTCAATCATCAGGCGAGTTTAGCATGGAATACAAGGTACGCTGTTCGCATCATGTTTGCTGCCGCGTTTGCTGACCTTACCTCACCTCACCAGACCCATATGCCTGTGCTCCCAAACATCCAGAAGGAGCTCGAGGAGGCGTACAAGAAGACACTGCCCCAGAGCAAAAAGTAGCCGCATTATAATATGACAGTATCTAATCTAGACCACGCGCTTTCGATGTATTTCTCCGCATTTTATCTGACACGACCCCACGCTCTGGTTTACAGTAATAGACATGCAACGGTTCGTTATCTTCGTCATGATTGCAAATGGACTGTATAGCCTCAGGGTCACCGTACATTCACTTGGAGCTCGTCGTCATGATTTTTGCGGACACCATTATCAGTTGGCTGCTGCCAGCCCGCGGAGCCTGTCATATCTCGTCTAAGTCACCGAGATCAATCAGAGCCTATATCGTATGTGAGCCTATATGCGTGGCCTCTCCAGCGGAATTGCAGACCGGAGTCTGTCCCGGGCTCCTGGGTTTCTAGATCAACAGCTTCCACCCATAGAGTAAGTGTAGGCTGCGTGGCCGTGTTCCCCATCTATGCCCCGAGGTATTCTCATTTCTCACAGCAGTACGAATGGGTGAGCTGTGCCATTCCGTCTGATTATGGAAAAGTTGTCATGCATCATCAGACAGGTTTTAAAGGGGCCCTCACGAAGGTGTCTGCCTCGGCACAAGGTCACTCTACTCCATGTGCCCCCTGGATGATGCCAGTCTGCTATCCGCAACTTTGAGTACTACCCTTTTGCGATAGATGGTAAAGGGCTGCGCAAAATCGGTATTGCGTGCTATGCTAGTAGACAGTTACATTGCACGGGTGTATATTACAGGTAAGCCGCTGTTTCAAGATTTGTCCCCTCGCGTCCCATTTCATCAAGACTCATCGCTCAGGTCGCTCGGTGGCTCGTCCATGCCGACTACTGCCTCCAATGCACTTCCCATGGCCTGGAACCCCCTGCTTGCGGTCGACGCAGGCGCGTCAGAGAGCGATGACGAGGCACCGGAGGGGTCCACCATAAATTTCACCGCATCGCTGTCGATATAAGCATCTGAGTCTCGTGCACGACGGTTGATCCAAAAGTACTGCTCACCCGCTCTCGTGCGCCGCCACGGAAGACAAGCTCGCGGGGGGAACATAATCCCTCACCGCACCCGCGATCGCGTTCGCCAGATCGGTGCTTGGAATACCGAGCGCCGTCGCGAGCTCCTCGATCCTCTGCTCCACGCTCGCCTCGCCGTTCCTCCTCGACCCCTTCTCAGCATTTGCGCCGGCGCTCGCCCACGCGCCGCTGCCCGCCACATGGTCGTGCACCGCAGGTGGCTTCCTGCCCAGAGCGAGGTTCCACCAGCCGCCAACATCGGACTTCCACTGTACCACTCTCCACGAGTAGAACGCGACGAGGCACACGGCGAAGAGCGCAAGCGCGTAGTTGAAGCGGGAAAGCGAGACGTTCGAGAGCGGCGGCGAGACGGGGCGCATGGCCTTTTTGCGGTCGCGCGGCGGCGGTAGGTCCGATGGCGAATGCACGGCGGTTTCTCGTGAGCGGAGGTTTTGCGACATTTTGTGATATTTATAAGAGCGTATGTGGGTACGTCTGGAGATGAGAGTGTATATCACCAGTTATAATAGTAGATGGTAGAGAAAAAGTGCGGTAGGTGCAAGCCTTATAGTGCCGCGCTACATGGCGGAGCCCACCCCACCGCCGTCAGTGATCTCAGGCAAGGCGGGGCAGGCTCCGTGACGTCATCCCCACCTCGCCCACGTGACTTGACGCGTCTTGCGTACGCATGCGTCCTTCTCAATCGCGTTCGTCCTCTTCATCTTGAACCACGACCACTACCATCATGACCTCCTTCAGTGGTGTGGGACGATATTATCATTCCTCTATTGACGTGTCTTTACTATCTCCTAAACATAACTGCTAAAGTCTAAAGTCGTCGAACGTGAGTAGATCTGTCTCTCGCGCATACCAACGTTTGCCTTTCTCTTTCTGAAAACCGCTTTCATTCTTGTTGTATACGACGTTACACCTCGGTTTATTGAGCGTCATATGTGCTTATGCGGAAGCGTCGCTGCTTATGAACCAACGTTAGAGACTGATAAGTCGAGGCATTTGCTTTTTCAAACTTATCGTGGATATCTTTTCCTCTGTTTTTTATATTTGACTCCGCTCATCTGTACTGTGCATAGCATATGATGTGCGAGTAACGTATGACCTCGTCTTCCAGGTGCGGCTGCCTCATATATGCGCGCATACATGCGTCCTCATACCGAAATATGCAGTTTTTGATGTGTGTATGCGTTCTTTTTTACCGTATATGTGTCTCTTCAGTCCATATATGCGTGTGCCTCCGCTCGCAAATGGACGTGCTCGCCCAGTGCATTCTCACATCTACTCTCTATGTGTTTGTTCCAGTTTTGTGCCTGCTCATCCTGTTTTAGTCCATATATGCGTGTGCTTTCGTCACATATGCATCTGCTCACCTTTGTTATACGTTTTATAGCTTTCAATATGAAGTTTTTTGTCCATTATATGCGTCTTGAGCCCGTGTATGCGTCCGTTCACCGCATATATGCGTTCATTTATGTGATAGGTGAGTCCGCTGTTCCTCTACATGTCTGACTGCTCACATACGCCTTATGACGTTTATGTTGCCGTCGTCAGAAACTTCATCATGAGGGATATAATCTTTCACTATGACCGATCGACCATGGCCGACGGCAACACGACGCACAATAACTCCTTCCAAGGTCTGTTGGAAGGTCAGGGCGTCGTTGTACTGTCCCATTCGTATGTCATGTTGTATGTAGCCTTCTTTATTGCTCTTCAATTCTGATGCTAACTCTGCGTAGATGAGAACAAGACTAGTGCAGTGTCGGTTCCCATCTCTACGTGCGCAGGGTCTCTTCAGCCAGTGCACGCAGTACCGCTCTGTCTAACGTGGCTGACGTAACCTACCTGCTATCGTCTCGAATCTACTATAGGATATTGCATCACAGGCGTTACGCAGCAGAAAATTGTCCCTTAATCTCAACATTATGCCAAATGTATCGCCGACCGTACTCCTACATGAGTAAGTGTATGCATAGGCACGTTTTTGAATAAATACTCACATCTTTATACCGCAGGAAGCGGGTGAGAATAGACGATGCGGACATATCGGCATATACAACATGGAATTGAAAGACTGCCTGTAATGAACGTATGATGCAAACGTAAGGTCAGTATATATGCGCATATACCTAGATATTTGTATGATAACAACGTTGGCCGCATCACAGCTGTTGCCTGGCTTGCGTTCGGTTTTCGCCCGATTCACGCTACGAACCTGTAGTACTCCGACAGTCTGTTCGGATCCTCATTCTCAATCAGCTTTCCCCGGAATAGATGAAGTTCTATGGTTATCCATTGGAGTCCTATCCTCTGTGCGTCATGTTACGATATGTCGAGGTCTTCCTGAGATGTACGCCTGATTCGCATCAGCCGTGACCGTTTTCCGATGCACAAGAGTGGGCACGTACGAATCGGCAGTCATACAGCACCAACGTCTTCGGAGCATAAACTGATGTCTTTTCCTGGGACGCGGCGTCGTTGTTGAAGGCTGAAGGTACGCTGCTCTATTCTATGCTTTTTCTCTCTAAATATCTATTCTTCGAGCGTACTTCGCATGACATACAGCTACCTGCCGCCATGGTCCTGGAAATCCCGCCGTCTTCCGCCTCACTGGTACGTTGCATTTGCGAGCTGTTATGTTATCGCACATCGCTCAATGCTCACGACGTGAGCCGAATAGTCACTGACGAAAGCGAGACATCTATTACAACTACAGCAATCCTGGTATTGTCTTTTTGCATGCTTCTGGCAGCACCTAGCTATCATCCTGATGCTCTCGCTGCGAACTTGCATCAGAGGCTTGATAATGTTTTCGAGCCGTCATTTTTGAATCCTCGTTAGCCCTAACTTGAGGTATGCAATCTGCGTCTTTTCCTTTACCTCAATGTGAGTGTGCAAGCATTGTTATCTCTTCCAACCTACTCTCACCATATATTATGACAAGGTTTAGTGCCAGTAGATATTGGACAAAGCTTTCCATTCAACTTCATGTGAACATTAAGCATGAAGATCTCAGGTGAGTGCATGGCTGCACATTGATTCAATAATCACACACTCCTCTCTTCTTGTGTGGTTGTTACTAACAAGGCTAGATTATTCAGTGCTCATACAATAGTGAACTTGGTATCTTCTTGTTTCTCAACATTGAACCTCATTAGCCTTAGACAGTTAATGTTACTAGGTGAGGATCTCCCTTCTTATCACACTCACTACTCTGCTGATTGTTTCAAATCCGAGAATTTACAGGCCTCATAATCCTTGATTGCTTTCAAACTCCTGGTGTTTGAGGTGTGGTACTGTCTTTCTATCATATCCTGACTCAGCCTTCTTACCTTCAAACTCCAACATTCTTCCTATCAGCCTACTACACTACTGTAGTGTTCTTGAAGTGACCACATCTTCTGAGCTCACCTGGATCTCCTCCTGATGCAGTATGTTATTATTCAAATTGAGTGTATTTCAATGCCGGGATAGCTCAGCTGGGAGAGCAGCAGACTGAAGGGTGTCTTTCGGTGACATGTCAATGTACATATTATATCCTCTTCAATATGAGTAGTAAAATGATCAATGGAGTATCCCATGAGTAACGAGAGTGAGGGCGTCGGGCAATGAGTGATACCATACAGCGGGCGAAATCCTAGCCAGAATATCGCCAGGAGGTTCGAAGAAAACTGCCTCTGGGATTTGGAATTTGATTGAACGTACATATTATATACTCCCCGGCACGTTGCGTAGTGTATGTGCAGCAAGAACTACCGGGACCTGGACCACTACCAGTACCAAGAAATGCGACGCCTCTTCCCCACCCTTACGCACCGTTTGCACGCCCGCGTCCGCCGCGTCCCCCATGGGCCTGACGCCCGCCGCGCGCCTTGCCTCGCCCTCCACGGCCAGCGCCCACGGGTGGTATCTGTTGCAAGCCCTGCTGACGTTCTTCCTCAGAATCAGGGACCTCGATGATGTCGTCGCGCTGCCCTTGATTAATCGGCACATCCCCCCCGCGAGGACCATCATATCCCGTATCGAAAAACCCTCCTAACGGTGCGCGGTCCGTTTTCATCAGGTCGCGAAACATATCACGGATCTGCTCGATGTCAGTCTCGTCGAGTAGGGGACATTCAGGGAAAGGTGCGAGCCCATTCGCCTCGCGTTGCACATTCAGGGTCCTGATCGTGATCGTGTTTTTCATGTGAGCGTTGTACGTCTCAATAGCCAGCTTGACTTTCTCGGTGCGCGCAGAGACGAGGGCAACCCCAATTTGTAAGCCGCCCAGCCAGACCTCACGGTCCATCGCGTTCCGGATAAACTTGGGCGTGGCCGTAGTCATTCCCATCACTGCTTGGATTCTTTCCAGCATGAAAGCGGGTAGGCCCTGTATGTTGTAATGACTACAATGTTATTATGGCGGGGGTGTTCAGCGAAGACACGTACATTCATATCTTGGCCCGGTGCTGAAGCATTCTTTTTGCTCTTCCGTTTGCCTGCAATCAGCAAAATGAATAATGGCAACTTGGGAGAGATTACTACGCAATTACCGGAGTTGAGAGTCTCTGGAGGCAATTGTTCGTCATCGTGATGATTAGTCCCATTGGCCTGTGGGTCGACGCGGACTCGTGAGTGCGCATGTACTGCCAATTGTGTAGGTGCACCTACCTCGCCAACTAGATTACCCTCGGTTTCATAGGCACCCATTTCGTCGTGCAACTCGTCATACTCCTCGTTGACTATGTTTGTGTTCTCTTGCGTCAGTGAACTTGCGACATAGGTGCCACTCATTGCACGCACGGATATCATAGGCCTCCGGGAATTCTCCGTCAACCATATGCTCTTGCTCATCTTCCGAACGATATCTGTCTGCCTCCGCCACTGCAGTGCCCTTGTCATCGAAGCGTGTGCGAACAGCGTCGTCTACATGGGCATCCCGTCATCACGGTAATGCCAGCACAAAAGCGCGGGGGTTGCGACGTACCAGTCTCCAACTCGCCATGCGAATAGCGCTCCATGTGAGGCGGATACGCGCCTATGTATATCAGTGAGATTGACTGCGAGCCGGTGATTAATGTCACAATCACAAACCTGGGTGGCCGTCGTGATCGTCGACACGCGCGCGGCGATGAGAGAACGCCGGGGGGTTTTGCTCGACATCCACGCTGAAGGAGCGCGATTCCGGCAGCGCTTGCTGGTCCCAATGCACCCGAATGAGCAAGCACCTAATATCAATGGTCCTGAGTAACTACATACGGACAACTTTCGCTTGTCCCCGGTGGATAGGCGATCAGGGTCTAGGGAGTCTTTGGAAGGGAGGCCCCCACGCTGTGTGTGCACTTTGCTTGACAGAGGGGGAGGCATGAGAGCTCTTGAAGCTCCGGTGGAAGCCGCCTGTTGGTCCGATCGCGGCCTGCTCGCTGATAAACTGTCGCGGCCCGAAGGGTACTGGCCACGGGACATGGCACTAGTGCTTGTATTGCTAGACACAGAGAGAGTGGACGTAGTACTCGCGATACGAGCGTGGCCCTCGCGATGAGCCGAGTGCTTTTGAGAATCCACACCATGAGATTGATGCGTGCTGGTTCTCGAGCTGAGTGAGGACGCCAAGGGGCGGGGGGGAAGGCCTGTGCCATTACCAGACTTGGAAACTATAACAGGGCCAGTAGCTAAACGCCGCGGAGGAGGAGCCTTGGCCTGAGCCGCAGCACGAGAGTTGTTAGCCATGACGATCAGTCTGCGCGAGGGCGAGGCGGGAATGACTTACACAGTAGCAGCGACGCAGCCTCTTTATTGCGGGCAGGCGTGCTGGAGATCTGTGCCGGAGGGCTCCCGTTGACCCGGAGTGCGCGATTGGTGGCATCTCTTAGCCCCCCGCGGTGTCAGCTTGGATGTACAGGAAGCTGTGCGCTTGTGGATCATAGAATTGACATGGGAAGTGCTTGCATATTTGACACGTTGCTACACTGCGCGGAGGGTCAGCTTGGCACTGGCAATGAGAGAGACTTCGCACAATCTATTCTCGCAAATTCATGCTGCTTGCATGACCCCACGCGATGTACCGACTGGCTCATCTGGTCGGCTGCGTGACTGCAGAATGACTGCCGGTGGCTCATGAGCACGAATGGCAAGAACGACGTCTGGTCTCGCAGTCAAGGGGGGACGCGTGATGATAGAAGGGCAACTAGCCACGTGAAAGAAGGTGTACCGCTCAATAGTGGCGATCACGTCTCCCTGTGTGATTTGCTGGCGATTGTCGTGAACGTTAACCTATTCTGAGCAATGATCCCCGGATTGGTCAACAGGGTATGGTCCAACTCGAGCAGGATCATCTGCCTCTCTCGGGCGATCCCTGGACTTCTGCTGCCACTGCGTGCGCTGAAATACGGATCCTCTTTGTGAGCATACCACACACGTCTTGGTCCTTGTCGGGAGATGCGCCGAGAGATTGGCCCGCCTGGGGCACACGAGAAGTGCGACGATCTTGGAACCCGCCCGAATGGATTCGAATTCAATCAGTGCTGCTTTGGGGCATATGACACCCAAGCCCACTTTGCCTCATTCATCGCCCGTCATGGCGACAAGTGCTGAAAAAGGGAGACCATCGTCCGATGAACCTCATCTTTGCCTCTCCCCATGTTGTCTACAGCACCTAGACGCTCGCGCGCTCGATATCGCGCGGCTTGGGAGTCTATCCTTGCATCAGCCGATGGCGCCGAGTTCGTCGAAGCTATGCGTCAAAGCGCAGCAGACTACAATCGTTGGGCGATCAGTACCCAACGACGCAGAGGGGAGACGGCCGCCAGGTTTGTGCTCATGCATGCCAGTGGGAAGTGGGGCCATTTTCGCGCGCGCGAGTTTGCGTTGGAATCCATACTAGGTAAATGTTTGCATGGCTGTATCTCCCTGCGACCGATTCGCTCATTATGGCCTCGCAGAGCGAGCTCAAGACTTCTTGACGATATCTTGTCAGATATCACAAGGCGTTGATAGCCCAGCAGACAAGATGCGTTTCAGTTCGCTCAACAGTCTCCGTTGGGACGTCGCTGGCATTGTAAGTAAGCTCGTCTGCGACGAGACCTGCGATGGATGAAGCTAGCTGAATTGCATGCAGATGGTTAAGTACTGTACGGAGTCGCAAGGGATGACTACCCTGCATGCGTTTTGGAGAGAGAAATTATTGGACGTAAGTTTCATCTTTGTATGAGGGCTTTGATGCTTAAACTCCCGCGTGTAGCACATCGAATATCTCGCTACCATTATGGACATTCCGCGAGAAATCAAGCCAAAATATTATTTTGGGACACCTGAACTACTATTGTTAGTGGAAACCGGCATCGCGAATGCTACATGCCTCGATGCGGTAAGTCTTCATGGTCACTTGCTTGGGCCCTGTCACTGGCTGAAGGCCAAGCTAGACTTTGCAGCATATATTCCTATGGACCCTGATGCGTTACACTGCAGGTCGCCCGGGCTCGTTTTTGTCGACGAAACACTACGCGCATTGGTTCTTGACTTTCAAGGTGTGTACCGGCCTGGCCGAATGTGTCGCAGGGTTAGCGCTGATATATACATGTCTCAATAGGACATCACCATTCATCGTACGTTTACTTGGAGTGAGTTTATTGTTGAGGTGGCTATAGTGGCATGGAAAGGGGGACATGGCTTTCATAGATGGACGTAAGTTTTCTTGCCATGGCAAATGCAGCGTTTTGGTGACAGCAAAATCAAGGCAACGATTCCGCATAAAGGCTGTAAGCAAGCCAAATGAGCTCGTCATTGAGGCTGGTAGCTTGATCATCGCGATCGGGCTGCGCCGGGGAGCCTTTCGTGATCACTCCAATTTGGATAGCCTGCTGTCAGGACAGGAGGCCGTCATTGCATGGCACCCTGCTTTGCTAGATGCCCCTGTTTTCGTGGCAGGACTGCCTCGAGGCATGGGTCTAGATGCCAGCAAGCCCATGCGATACGATGCCTCACGTTTATTCTTGCGCAAAACAGCACGGGGTGCAGGCTTGCCCGGTGAGTATCACTTTGTGTAATCACGAGTCATGGGTGATAACATTGTCATATAATTAGAGGAAAATATGACAGCATATTGTTTCCGCCGTGGCACCGCAAGCACCTTGAATCGCATATTAGGGTCTGAGCTTACCAAGTCCATTTTGCACCACAAACAAGCAAGCGAGACGATCCAGAATCATTATGTGAACACGGCGTCGGAAGTCGACCTGGTGGGTGCCTTGGCAGACGGTCAGGTCGGACACCTGCTTGGGCTGACTGAATATGATGCGCCTGCCCTGCGTAGGTGGGTCCATTTTTGGCATAGTGAACGAGTGGCGTGTGTAGGGTTGACTGACCTGCTCCTTTATAGAGCGAACGTGCAAACCCGGTCGCATGAGCCGCTCTCGTTGGAGCAAGCGCTAATCATGTCCCCTGATCTGCGGCTATGGACGATGCAAAAAGACTACTTGCGCCATCAACTGGAGTGTGGATTGGAGGAGTGGATGCATATAGAGGTGAATTATCTACGGTTATACCATCCGACATGCTAACGGTTCTCGCACTTACTCTAGGAGACTTTGTGCGAAGAAGATAGAGCGTTTGTGCAAGAGATGTCCGACGATGTCGACGGGGCACATATCATTGCAGCGTTATTTGGGCGGCTGCGAGTGCGATGCAATCGCAAATACTCTGATATGCGCCTCAATTATGCATCAGCCCAGCGCGCAGCGGCCTACAAAGCTGCGCCACCTCTGACGTTGGAGACCCTCGAAACGCGCCTGAAGGCTGCTAGGCAGCCCCTCGATGTGGTATCAATGCTGAAAAAGCTCGTGCATGCGAACAATGACATGGGCACTGCAAGCGACGATGACGTGATTACTTGTGCAGATGAAGACGGGGAGGACGAATACGAGGAATGTGTAGAATCACCAACAAGTTTGGGTGAGGCCAGATATTCGCTGATCAAGTAAGTGAAATCGCCTTGGGTTCTGATGCTGCCTGACATTTTGCAAACAGGCAGCTGGTGGACCACGTGGATCCGAACCATGGAGGCGGACAGTTGTGTCCTATATGCCTGACAGATGCCTCGTTGCCGGCGAAGGTCCGTGAGCAAACATTTCCAAGCCGAGCGAAGCTGCGCCGCCATAAAGACATATGGCATTCAGGGAAAAAGGAGATCCATAATGACTGGAAGCTGGATGTAAATGTAGATGTTGACTTGGCGGTGGCCATTCCTTCGGTACGTTGCGGGGCCTCGCTGTTACACGATGCATATGTAAATATCTGCGAGTTTGCGTTGCTGCGACTGCTCTAACTCGTTCGATCTCGCTAATAAATATTTTTGTTAATTTGTACAAGTTGTGATTGAATACTACTGAATGAGAGACCGCGGCCGCTGCTGGCAACAAGAAAGGTGCATACAAATGGAAATGGTGAAACTCTGCTGATGGGAATTCGCGGGGGCATCGTGGGTGTCGAGACAGGAACGTGTACTACATATCTTGCGTGATTATTTATATCCATTGGGCAAAGCTTGCCCGACCCTGCGCGGATTGCCTTCATATACCTTGGCACCCTGACCGCGGAATGGAGCCGAGCGGGCAAGAAGTTCCCGGAGCCTGACTGCATCGTCGCTGGATAAGCCTGCGTCATCGACCAGGACGCTTACGGATGGTATTTCCATCAATGGAATTCCTTGGGCAACCCGCCACGTATCATATGCGCGCAACGACTTGAGAGACACTGCAATGAGGTAGTCGAGGTGATCGCGACCGAAGAGGGTCATGTCATACCCCTCGCGGTATGCATTGTCGACTCTGGAAAAGATAGATCAGCGGAATCTAGATTGAAGGGCAATCATGCATACGGAAAGGCATATGCTATAGTGCATGAATCCGAAAGGGACTGTACTAGCGGTAACCAAGCGAGCGGGGTTTGCTTCGGATCTCCGCCAGCATGAAACATCAGAATGCATGTTTTGCGACCCCTGTTGCCATTGCGTAGGACGGTCATGAGCTCGTCGCCGCCAAGTACAATTTGTTCCGGGAATTGATCTGTCCACTTGATGGATGACAGAGGTTTGTCGAAATCTCCACCTTGGGGAAGTTCCTTGAATGCGGGTAAAAGGTAGTGTGTGATCTGGGGATATGTCTTGGGGAAACGAGACGCAGCAGAATGGACCGCCGTCGAATTATGAGTAGCCTGAATGAGCCCAGTTAAACCGTTGAGAATAGGCACCAGAGTACCATGATAGTACGATAGAGCACGTGACTTGGGACTCTTGCGGTTCAAAGAACTTGTCGTCACAGTGAGGACACTAGTAGGAGCCATTCCAAGAGGGAAAGGGGCGGGCAAGGCTTGCTTTCGCTCGACGCAGTAGTAGCGAGTCTCTTTGCGCGGGCCACGGCCACTGGGCGAAGGGTGGAAGTAATGAATTTTAGTATCGAAATGGTGGTCTTGAGCGCGAGCCTGACTGTCGAAGTAGGGAACAAGAACGGTGAAGGCTTGACGTAGGCGTCTGACGTCGCAAGCCTGGACGTTGGGGGCGATATTGATCTGAGAAAGCATGTGATCCTCGGAATAACTGCAGCGGGGCAGGAAAAGTGAGCACAAACGGTGTATATATGCATGTATATAAAACATACTTAACACCAGGGTTGGCTTGAAAATGGTTTTGTATGTAGGCGGCGACAGCGAAGACCGGGAGCCTCATGGCTCGGACCCGATACAAGACATCCTTCCTCCATGTGACATCGGGTGGGGAATGCTTCACAGGGCCAAATTGGGACGTATGTGCTTCCTGCCAAACAGATTCATAGTCCTTGAGCATGTGGTATATACTTGATGAGGTCTGGCTCCATGTAACAAGCTGAGAGGCGGCGTCGGGCTCTGTGAGGAGACAATGTGTGATATTGAGGCATAGCTGAGAGCCGTGCGTGAGTAAAAACGTATCGAATAAGCAGCACACAAACTCCTACGTCTAGTGAAAAGTTGGCCATTGATTCAATTACGAACGCGGGGAGGCACGGGCACAATTTTGACCAGTAGCAAAGTGAGAGACTATATGCGCGCGAGACGGAGGGCGCATGCCCTGTCCCTCGCGCAGTCACGTGACCGTGTTCCGTGACCACTGAGCCCCTTGGGTGAAAATGCTGAATGTGTTTTGGGATCGTCGCACGCATATAGCGGGCTTCACGATGATAGGGGCTGTGTGCACATGACAAGTGTTTATTTACGTGATCACAGGCAAAACATGACACGGGAGCTGAGCACTCAGAGGTGCAACGGGCATGATTCTAGCAGCGGGCCTACATGTCCAAGTACAAGCAGGCGATGTGTATCGACAATGATGGAGAAACGGAATGACCGCTGAGCGCGTGTTATGTACAGCGTGCTCCACGGGGCCCTATTTGTACCACATGGCGGGATCGCGATTCTTCACAAACCAGGTTGTGAGTGCAGCTTGCCATCTAGGATATAATGGTCAGGACATGGGCGCGAGTATACTGGTGAAAATACTCACTTGTGTTCGAGGGACATATGCGGGCATATGTTGTCAAGGGCAGCCATTTCCGTGCGAATGGATATATCGGAGAGGCTGGCTGGGCGCTGTGGTCGCACGTCGGTTCGCCGCTGAGGGTAGCAATTTAAATTTGAATTACTCACATCGTTGGTGCGGGTGCGGCGCTGAGGGGATGCTGGCGCGACGGGAGTGGGTTGTAAAATTGGAACGGGACCGGCGGGGCCGTCGGCGTGCAAGGGCGGCTGGTTCGCCTCGGCCACGGGTGGGGCTTGGTTGGCATCCATGCTTGGTGGGACTAGAGGGGCAAGGGAGAGCAGCGCGCGAGTGTTGTTTTACTTGTGTGCTATGTGTGCTGCGAGGAGAAGCGTGAATGTAGGCCCGTGCGCGCGCACAGTGGGCCCCCGAATTAGGTTTCATGTAACCGAATCTGGGCATGTGTGTGGCTTAAGAACGATACAGAGGCAGACGGATGCCACGAACCTTGTTCGTCTTGCTTGTCATGCCTGACCACTCGATGCTTGAGCCGCGTGGCGAACGCGAACGCTGTGCATTCACGGTTTCTGGTGCACGGGATCCTGGACGTGTGGCGCACACTGGCCAAGAGGTCGTCGATTTGCTTCAACGAGGACTGCCCGCAGACTGGGAATCGCAGCGCGCAAGGTAAATGGAGTGGTGGCTGCAGAAACATGCATTGAGGACATGAGTCCAGGTCGAACCACCTGGATACCATGTTAGCTCGTTTGGAAAAACAGGAAGAGATTCCAAACGTGGATGCCGACGAGGGAGAGTCCGAAATTGACGTGAGTTTGTTGTCTATGCATGTGTATACCGATTTTGAGATTCGCGGTTAGGTCGAACACGAGCCCAAAGTAAAGGAGCCAAAGACGGCGGGCAAGAAGCCTCGTCATCGCTGGGACACAGAGGTGAGTGTTCCCCTGTGCAGCACGGCGGCGTGGCTATTGACTGACTGATTTCGTTCATAGGCTCTGAGAGAGCGGCCGCCGCTGGAGGAGGATGAACTCCGCGCGGTGCTCAGTGGCACTTGGACCGAGAAGCCTGCTCATTTCGAGAGCAAGTACATGGGTGAATTCCGTGGCATCATGAACGGATTCAAAAAAGGTATGGGATACTCACTTGAAATGATGGCGCTGCGCCGGCAGGAGCAGCGAATGTACATAGCGGCCGTGGATGGTTACACACAGCTGCTGGAGGACTACACGCGATGGGAGCTCGCGAGTCTGGAGGCGGGGTACACGGATGAGGAGGAACAGGATGTTTGGGAGGAGATGGTGGGAGAGGCACAGGAGGACATTCCGCGCTTGGCGCAACAGCTTCGCGAGTGGTTGTAAGAATAAATAAGCTGCCGCCGTCGAGTATCATACGCGACCGAGGGACTGCAGTCAAAGACACTCACCGCCGCGGCCGTCGAGACCACTTGAACGAGTTGCGTAAACAGGCAGCCTGCGCTAGGCGCCTAGAGGTGCGGCGTCCCGACGCATGCATGATTTGAGTTATCAGTGCTGGGGCATAAATTGCCAAGTAGAACGGTTTGTTTGAGGGGATTATATCATATATAATGCACATTTTGGCCTCTCCAAATTGTAACTCTGAGCAAAACAAATATATGCTATTCCTGTGCTACAAACTGGGCCACCTCGCCAAACTCTCGTCCAGACTCTACCGTTGCGCCGTCGTCGCTCTACGACGGGTGACATCTCGCAGGCTCTCCTGACTGAGCGCATGGAGATAGAAGCGTGCAGGTGAGGAAATATACGCCGGGATAGCTCAGTTGGGAGAGCGACAGACTGAAGCTCACGCTGATTTCTGCAGGCCGCGTGTTCGACTCACGCTCCTGGCATGGTTTTTCGCGCCGGTTGGCGATACAAGGCCACTTAAGACGAAGGTCCCGTGTTCGATCCACGGTCCTGGCATATTTTCTTTTTAGGAAATCCTCCTTTTTATCAGCTTACGTAATTCAATCACATGACAGATAGTCATGTTGTGCATCACATGATGGGTACATCACATGACCCTCCTCGTGGCATCGCAACCCGGGTTCGATGCATACATGGGGCAAACACTTTTGAAGACATCATGCACACCTGACTGTGGAACATAAGGTGAGCTAGTCTTGTATGCTACAGTAGATTAGCTGACTGTCAGCAGGGACATGATGCACCCAGTAAATTCCCTGGCATCTCTATTCCAATAGAGGGTCCCCATCAAGCGTGGACAACCAGAAATATTCAGCAGCACCCGCTGCAGTCGCCATAGTACTCATGTACAAATGACTTGTCTCAAGGCTGCAGTTTTTGGACTGGTGCGGAGCTAAATTTTCCAAAGCGAGTCACTAAATGTCGCGAAGAATGACATATTACTCACATACCGCCACAGTTGCGCATCGGTCGCTAGCATGCCGAATTAGCAGATAGAATGGCAGCTTCAAACAGACATTCTTCCATCGTACCGAAATGGCGATGAGATACTGATTATCAGTTCGTGGCGCTTGCATCTTCACAATAAATCGAACTGACGGAATATTACCAACGCACCAGCTGATGTTCCGAGGACGCATACAACCTTGATTCAACCCCCAAAAAGCGACTGCAACATGAGAAGATCACGCATGGTGGAGAGCCGCGATACAAGGACGGCCGGAATTCCAACATAAGCCCAATCAATTGTGACAGAATCCATGAAAACACGACTACAGAAAGTACCTTGCCTTGATTTTTTACGAAACTGCGAGACTTCGCAATGACGCCCCAGCTGCTGGCAAAAAACTTCACTTCGCAAAAAAGCAAGTCAACTAGATACCCTATTACGATGAAAGGCAACGAGAATCTCGAAGAAGTGGCTCGTTCCAGGGGAGCAGACAGTGCAAGATTCAATGTATAGCAAGTGAAGAACCATCCATATCTGCGCAGTACAAAGGCCTACTGCCAACGGATCATCTGCTATCTGAAAAGTAGATTGTCGAACAAAGACCGACGCCGAGTTACCCAGCACTCCGAGCGCTGAGAGTGGCAAGCAGGAGACGATCGAGGCGGCGAGATAGTCCCACGCCTGTGACGGGCGGACCGCCGGTGTCCTTGGATAATGAACTAGACCACAATGGGCCTGAGGAGCATGAATGGAGTGCTGTGGTAGACGGCTGCTCGATCCCATGGGTTGCAGTGTGGTCCCAACTCGCATTGGAAACACGTTCTGAAAGAGAAGATCAACTAGAGATGCACAGCAGACGTGTGCGGTTGAACCACACCGCTGTGAATAGAAGACGACCACTCAGGGACCAGGTACAGTTGTCTCTGATCTGCTGGCCACCCTTGGGAGAATTCTGAGCTGACTGGGGGCGTGTTAGACACGACAAACATTATTCATACTGAGACGACATTTGTCGTCAAATCGACGCCTACCTGTCTTTGTCGGCGTCATCAATGACAATCAAATGTATCAACTCTAGAGACGCCGGGAACTCGGGCGTTACGAAGGGAGAAAACGGATGGTCGTCAGTGATCCATATCGAGCGACCAATCGGACAGCTGTGTTCGCTTTCAAGACGGAGCTTCTGGACACGGGTCGGACATTCATTGAGAAAGGGAACGGCGCAGATACCACACGCACTGCACGTCAGACCGAAATTTCCCTACGGAAAATCCTCAGGAGAAGCCGAATATCCAGCAGATTTCGGAGCAATTTCCTGTGGGATATCCTGTGAGAGAAAACTCAAAGTAGATTTTGTATTTTCAGGAGATTTCTTGCGAAGAATATCTATTACATCAGCTATCACACGAGCACGTGACTTAATCGCGTCGCGTCGCGTCCCTCGTCGAGACTCCAGGACTAAGACGTCTTCTCTTCCACGACCAAGTCTGTAGTCTCTAGCGCATCCGCCACCTGTTCAACTCACACCTGCATGTCCCGCTCAATGCACCGTTTCCAGCCCCATTCTTTTATTTGCACTCGCACTTACATACTCTAAGGCCAACCACACCGTCCCAAAGCTGCTCTCCCCCGCGATCTCAAAGCACTCCGTCGAGGCTATTAGAAAATACCCTATAGTTTGCATTCAACTCTTATAACAATTTTTAAAATGAATATTTGTGTGCTTTCATCTAAACCGGACTATAGGAATGCCAGTGCAACCTTTCGATGACTATATGCGCGATCGACGTGGAATTCCAAGCTCATGATGGTAAGCGCTGTTTTTCCGCGCATATATGCTTTGATATATTCTCACAAGACACGTTACATTGCACTACAAAAATATACATGCCCCGGAACAGCTGCCAGAATATATATTGTACCACTTAGACATGGTGAGTAGGCAATATGGGTGATCTTCGAAGTTGAGTGCAATTGAAGCAGCTAATGTAGAAGATTAATGCTGACGAGCGCTGGAGATAGCATCACACTCGACGTCCAGTACTCTGCCAAAAGGTGTGTTTCACTTTTTTGAGATTCATTTATATCCGAGCACTGAGGAGACGCCATAGTGTGCTCGGTATATCGGTTCGCGGCGCGAGGCGCCGGTGCATTCACTGGTAAGTACTCAAAGATATTTGCGCACTTTTCCTTAGTCGGCAACCCAAGAGACCTAGGGTCAGTGTATGACATGTCAATGTACATATTATATCCTCTTCAATATGAGTAGTAAAATGATCAATGGAGTATCCCATGAGTAACGAGAGTGAGGGCGTCAGGCAATGAGTGATACCATACAGCGGGCGAAATCCTAGCCAGAATATCGCCAGGAGATTCGAAGAAAACTGCCCGAAAACTGCCCGAAAATCGGATAAAACCTGGCAGTTTCCAGGGAATATCCAGCCAGGTGACCTCCAGAAAACTCGAAGTATATTTCATATATTCTGGCAATATTCTGTCGGGAAATTTCGCTTGATGTGCAGTGACGTCACACTTGAATACGGGCGGCGCAGCAAACAGGGAGATTCGCAAGAGACACGAGGCGACGGACGCGGTTGAGAGGAGAGTCCCAGTTAGACGATAACAACTCCACACCAGGACAAACTGGGAATCCGAAGAACGTTGATGATGGCAGCAGTAGATAGGGTCTGACGAGATAGCAGCTAGACCTGTTTGCTCTGTGCAGTCCGCTCTCGAGCTTAGCCAGAGGTCAACCCTGTAGTTATCGCCGTTGAACGACCCCAGCGAGCAAGAGACAGACTCTGTGCCGACCGTGCCTCAAACTCAGAACTCCCACGGTGATCGCAATTGTGGCGTGTGCGGCAGGGCGGGGCGCGAACCTTCTTTGCCTCCTCCCACCCCGACGAAATCTTACTCGCGGTCAGTCAACTTTGTTTCCAAACTTTATACTTGTATTTTTTGCTGACCATCACCTCATCTCACATCTCACCCGACGTCTCCAACGTTCTCCGTCGCCTTCACCATGCGCGCCACGATCCAGGCTGTGCGGAATGTCCCACGACGCCCATCACTCCCCGACGACGCCCACCAATCCCCCTACGGCCAACACCTGGACAGAGCCCCCCTGGACCGGCTGGATAGAGACCACTGGCGATGCTCTCCTCATCCTCGAGGCCGCTAGGCGCGGTCTCATTCCCCGCGTCACCCGCCGCCTAGTCGACGCCGAGCGCAAGATGATCACCTCTGGTTCCGTCTTTGTCTTCGACGAGGACGAGAGCGGCATCAAGCGCTGGACGGACGGCTTCTTCTGGAGCCCCAGCCGTATTCTGGGCAATTTCCTTCTCTATCGCGAGACTGAGAAGCGTGGCGCCGGCCACAGGAGCGCCCGCACAGAGCAGAATGCTCCCGCCGATAGCGAGCAGACCCAGTACAACACCGAAGGTGTCAAGGTCGAGGGCCAGACACTCAGCCGTCCAAAGAGCGAGGCACACCGTCTGGCGGGCATCGATCGCCAGCGAGAGCGGAGCCTCGTCGGCAGCCTCACGAACAGCTACAAGTTCAAGCCGGGGGGCATGATGAAGAAGGTCCGCTTTGATGTTATCTCTGCGTGTGACGCCCGCTGACCCTGCATTGTGCAGACCTTTTCTTTGACCATTGGCGGTGTGGCACAACATCTCATCTCTTATTACAAGATTGAGGATGTAGAGCAGGGCCGGCTGCGCTCGCCTTCCACGCTCCCAGAGCTTGCCTCCCTCGACATCAGCCCCGAGTACCTCGATAAGACACATTTCCGCAACCCGCCCAAGGTCGAGGTCGGCGTCGACGGCATCCCGCGTTATCGTGGCGAGGCGGATGACCTAGACGGCTCGCCACAACTCCATTCCACACCTCTCGCCGCTGCATCCCCGGTGTACTCGAGTGCCGAACAGAGCTCGCACAAGCGAGCCAAGCGGTATGATCCCTACAGCGGCAATGCCCCGAAACGGCCACGCAAGAAGAACGCGGCAAATGAGGACACGGTGGGAGGTGATGCGCAGCCTCAGCCTCTCGCGGTATCTGTGCATCAACCTCAGCCAGGTTATCCAGGCGGCGATAGTGCTGCAACAGTGATGCCACATTATGCACCATACAGTTACTATCAGGTGCCTCCAGGCTACCCTGCGCCAATGTATCCGAGTCCATACGCTGCACTCCCTCCACCTCCTGCCAGCTCCCCTCTCCCGCATGCCACGCCAACGCCCCCGCAACAGGGCCAGCCTCCGCAGTCTGCATATTCACCTTATTCTGAAACAGGGTACACTTATCCCCAGTACTACGCGCCACCACACGGATATGCGAGCTACCCTACCGGTGTGCCGTGGCCTCATTATGGATACCCGCCCCAGCAGACCGTTCAGCAGCCGCCTCAGGCTAACAGCACAGCCCAGGAGAACGACGTGGAAGCGGACAGTGAGGTCAGACAAGACGTGGGCAGCTCTGCGGGAGGCTAGTCTTCCTGCCGTTCCTGTCGTCAAGTTTGTCGGTCTCTATCTTTTCGCTTTTCGGAAAATGCGGCTCGTTGTAGCTGTGGAGCCCTGCCATGGCATCGGACGGTCCCTTCAGTGTATGTAGTATTGCTGTCCCGTCGCTTCGTCGTGTTTTCGTATACGATAGTCCTTCTCCCCTGTTTCTCCGTCCCCCAGTATACCACCGTTCTCTCGCTAGTCGTCTCGTTTTCTCTTCTCGCGGCTCCTTATCTGTGGCATATGTGTATCCCTAAGTTCATTCTAGTCCCCTTGTACTTGTACCACCTTTTTCGATTGAGCGCTGTATGTACAGTATGTAGGTTTTCAGTGCAGAGAAAGATTTAGAAATTTCCCTGAGGTTCCTGCTTGTAAGCGTGGAATGCCTGCTGTTCATGTGGGCTTTTCTATGCGAACCTCGTGAGTCGATTTCTCAACGTGCGTTTCTATTGGTAATGACCTGCTTGTACTAGCTTGTACTGCGCGTCTTCGTTGGAGATGAATTTCGCGGCTGCACAAGAATAGCTTTGTCAGCTAGCTATAGTAAACAATTGAATGCTGACTTCGGGTTACACTCTAGCAGCGCCGCTGGTTACCAATCCGAATTGAACCCAGTGGCCGTGGGGATGTGAGTATCCCGGAGTCTGTAGATCAATATCTCTCGAAGGGAATCTTCCATTTGTTTGATTTGAGTTGGGTGTTGTATTTGCATTACTGGGGGAGTTGGAACAACGTACGGTCCGAGGTTAGTCACACTTTCTACATGTCAAAGTCCCTGAATGTGATAGGCAGGCTAATTATCACGGAGGCATCGAGCAGATCGTGCCATTCGACGTGAATAAGTATCACGCTCGAGTGAACAATCAACAAGACATTGTGGACCGCACCCGTCCATGGCTGGCGGCTGCCCTGGCGGGTTGACGTTGACAATGCGGGGCCTACGGTCGATGCATCATTCCACTGTCGACTAGCCTGACAGATGACAGCAGAATGAATACCTGTGGAACAAACTCGGGTACGTCACATTTTGACACCGCATTCAAGACGGGATTGCATCCGTCGGGCATGCATATGAGGTATCTGTTCTCAATATTGAACATTGATTTCCATACGTACCTCGAGCCAGCGCGCGGGAACAAGGCTCATATTGTCAAGAGACAATACCACACACAACACGGGCCGCGAAAGCCGTTTATCATCCAATGACCTAATAGAGCTAGGGCCCTTGTCCAACGGATTCTTGCGGCATGGAAGCTCCTGCCTTCAGGACTCGGATGGATGTGGCGGGGGTGCCTAGCTGACTGCAAGGAAGCTGTAACGCTACCAGCGCGCAGTCTAATTAAGGTCTGGGCGCATTTATTCTTGTTCTCTGGCAGTGCCTGTGGAGGACTCTTCCGTGTCCAGATCAATTTTCTTGCTCTATCACCGTCTTTTATCCTGATGAACACGTGAAGTGCGGTAGTTTGGGAAGTTGCGGCTCGGAGCCGCCACTTTCTGTTTCGTTCCAGGTCCTTTCGGGCATAAATGACATTGGCAGAATCGGCGAGCAGCAACTATTTGCCTGCTTTAAGCGGATTGGATAGTCTCCAAAACGGGACGCAGCTCGGGGATTATCGCCATCTGCGCTGTTTCTGCGTTTCTGCATCGCAGCGCTTTGCTTGGGAAAGAGGCGCCTCAGGTTATTGAAAGCTAGCGCGCGCCTTCAGACTTCTTATCATTCATTTCGGAGGCGCACCTCACGGTCAAGGCTTCGCTTGCTGGCTAAAAATATACAGGGGATATAAATCTTTGGCTTGGCTATCGGATGCGGATTTCGAGAATCTGTCTATACACAGTCGACCCTCAAGCTGGCCCGCACTGCCTCGATGTTTTTGACCTGCTACGCGGATAGACTGTCGCCTTCATATCATCCACGATGATATGCTCCCCGTATTATCTATTCTTTGGCAGAGGCACGAATCTGCTTTTCCGAGCTGTCGGCTGTATTCTGGCAGAGGGAGGTGTCAACGCCTCTGATCCAGACAGACCCGCCACTTGACTGCCAAAGCCAGAGTGCCAAGACAACTATGCATGCTTGTTCGGGTCACTCGTCTTCGCGTACCTCTGGTATGAATTACGATGTGCAGTTTTCCTCAAACGTGCACCGAGTACATCTCGTGGTGATCAGGTGGGCTCTACTTCCCCTGATATTCGGTTGGAGGTATCAGGTTCAAGGCACCGTTTGATGGATGGTTGCCAAATATTGGAATGTGGTCGAAGAGGAGAATGGAATAATGAATTACATTTGGCAGGTTCGTCTTGTGGCGATTTCTCTCCGTCTCTGTGGGTCTCACTTCAAGGCGGCAAAATCATTGCCAAGCCGGATCTTTGAAGCTGCGAACATGTGTCTAGCGCGTTTCCTGATCTGCCAAAGTCGGCCTCGCCGCTCACGGAGAAAGCTGCATCTCCCAAATCCTCAAGCCCATCTCCGCTTTACTCCCCAAAGGAGCGCACCATGCTGGCCTCATTCAGTTTTTGGATGGCAGTTGAGCCACAGAAGCACACAGCCCACAGCTCAGTATGGTGAGGCGAGCAGAAGCAGTCACTCCCCTGTCAGCAAGGACTTTAATTCCTGCGTGCGGAGGTCTCGCGCTGTGCGTGCCTTCCCCTGAACTACAAGGCCTTCCTGATTCATGTCACTGTCCACGGACCTCCGCATAGTCGGAGCGCGTTGCGAGTGACTCGGCGGGGAAGATCTGACACCGCTCGGCTCACAATGTCTTTTGACGGATCTGTTCTGGAGTAACTCCCGTGCTACTGTGAAGAATGCGACATTTTTGGAGAGCCATCGTCTAGTCTAGCCGCATTAATGGTTCTGTGGTCTGGATTCTTGCCCCTGTGGTGATGGACGAGAGTCGCTGCGACTACATAAAGATTTATCATGCTAATGGCTTAAACATCCTACCACCCTGTAGGTTTTTTTGGCGGGCCTGAAGTGTGTAAGGATGAGTATCCTCATGCCCTTACTGGCTGTGTTCGCACTGCTGCAACCCCTTGTACGTCGCAAGTGTCACTGTTTCACACTGTTGGTGCACTTCATGACGGCGTCTTCATTCGTCGCAGATTCAGGCATCGCATGTTCAATCCGACACCACTCTTCATCGTCGTTCCTCGATCCCTGCCCTGCCAGGCAATTGGACGTCGGAAGGGTGTTACACGTCCGTTGTCTTCGCACTCGCGAGACATATCTATTGATATGCCGTGTCGCAGGGATAACACCGCCGACCGGACACTGACAGGGGCCACATACACCAGCACGGATAATATGACAGTCGAGGCTTGCATCAACTACTGTATTCAACAGTCATATGTCTATGCTGGGGTGGAATACGCGTCACAATGCTGTACGCTTCTTTCTCGTCACTGATGTCTTCCCCTCTCATTAAACTTTCGATTTTGATTAGATTGTGGAAATAGTATTGAGAACGGAGGCACGGTAGCCAATGCGACTGACTGCAATTTCGCGTGCACCGGAAATGCGAATGAAACCTGTGGAGCTGGAGGTAAATGGCATCATGTGACCGTGTCTGTGCTTTATCAAGATTCGAGATTAACCGAACCGCGTCTTTCAATTAGATCGACTCAACGTCTATTGGAGTGGTGCGAGTCCCCCGGCCCCTCCTATTACTGTCCCTAGTGTCGGGCTGTGGGAGTCGCTTGGCTGCTACAAGTGCGCTCGCTTGGCGTGTTACCATTCGTTTGAACTGATCATGTTGCAGCGACTCGGTGAACGCTCGGACGCTTGCAGTGTCCCCGGCAGTCAGTGGTAATGTCGACGTCGAATCATGCACATCCGCTTGTTACAATGCAGGATATCCTCTGGCTGGTATGGAATATGCTTCTCAATGCTGTGAGTGCTCCCAAACAATGCGACAGTTTGCGAGTCTAAAATTGCCCCGAAGACTGTGGTCTCGAGTTCGGTAACGGTGGAGCGCCCATTCCGCTGAGCGACTGTAATATGGCCTGCGCGGGAAACAGTTCAGAGTTTTGTGGGGGCCCTAATGCGCTTAATGCAAGTGCTTCTTTCGATGGCCATATTGTCGATACTTATATTTCACAGGTGTACAACTTCACCGGCACTCTCCCTCATGGTCCAGAAAATCCTGGTGGCGGTGATGGCGGTGGTGGAGGTGGAAGCACAACCAGCACAGTATATCCTGTGACGTCTGGACTCCCTTCTCCGTGGGAGTATGCCGCTTGCTATGTGTGAGTCATGGATATCCGCCGCTCACGTATTTTACACGTGCTCACTGGCAATCTGAAGGGATAATGCCTACGGTCGCGTCTTTGCAAACGAGCTCCCTGATTACCAGAATCTTACTGTCGAATCCTGTATCGCGAATTGCACTGCCCAAAATTACACTCTTGCTGGATTGGAATACAGCGTGCAATGCTGTAAGTTCTGCTACATCTTTATGCTGAACAGTGATCGCTCAACCAATTATCACCTAGTCTGTGCGGATGCTCTCGTCGAAGGTGCTGTGACAGCTGAGGAGACTGATTGCGATATGGGGTGTGGTGGAAATGCTACGTATGTAGAGCCTCCTCCGCAGTTTAGTCTTTTGTGGACTCAAAGGTCTTGTAGGGAAGCATGTGGCGGTCCAAACAGACTTTCGGTATGTGATGCCGCGGAGTCAAAAGGCAGGAACCAGCTGATCAAGCGTCTCTAGGTATACACGTCCACTGGCAACGTCACCGCATATCCAGTTCCCGTTCCTTTGAACACCAGCCTCCCAGGTCAATGGCAGTATCAGGGATGTCTTGAGTATGGCGCTCGATTACGTTTCTGCAACGATATTTACTCACGCCTGTCGTAGAGAACCCGGGGCCAATAGAACATTCCCATACCAAAATATATGGACCAACAATAATACGGTTGAAGCATGTTTGAATCAATGTGCTCTTTTTGGGTACCCTGCCGCGGGTTTGGAGTATGGGGATGAGTGCTGTCGGTTTTGCGCCTTAGTCCGTGTTGTTGCAATACTGATCTTTTCCAGGGTGTGGCGACGTCGAAGATGTCGCTCTATACAGCCCAGGCTTCTCTGAAGCATCAGATTGCTCTATGCCTTGCTCTGGGGACCCCTATCACCTTTGCGGTGGTCCTCAACGTCTACAGGTTTGCACTTACGCTTGGGCTTCCCCATGTTCTGAACGAATGTCAATTATCATTAGCTTTATTATTATGTTGGCGGTCTGCAAACGTGGAACACACCAGAAAATACTGGACGATACGAGGTTAGTTATGCTGACGACTCTGATTGCGAACGCAGCTGACACTAGTCTTTTAGTTCTTAATTGGTGGTGTTGTGGTCCCTCTTCTCGCAACGGTGGGTATCAACGGCAAAGTTGCTTTCCTGGAGAAATTTGGAACCAGCGAATACGCGAATTCGACAGGGGCTTATGAACTCGATCTGAGTCTGGTCGACAACTTCAATTTGGCTTGGCGTACAATGCATGTCAAGACCGACGTGTTTTGCTCGGCGGCCATTGTCTTACCCGACAGAGGTGCCAGACAGCTGAACATCGGTGGATGGAGCGTAGAAAGTACATTCGGTATCAGATTATACACACCTGACGGCAGTCCGGGGATCAATGGCACCAACGATTGGGAGGAGAACTATGAAGAGCTCGCTCTCCAGGTGAGATTTTATTTTCTTTACCATTCAACCGTAAGATAATGCCTTAACCGACGTCATAAAGCGTGGACGCTGGTATCCATCAGCTCTATTGCTGTCCAACGGAAGCATTCTCGTCGTAGGCGGCGAGGTTGGCAGTAATGGCGCGCCTGAACCGACGTTGGAGATTCTTCCCACTCCAGTTGGAGGTCCTACATACAAGTTCCTGGACTACCTTAACCGCACGGATCCGAACAACTTGTATCCATATCTCTTGATGCTGCCAAGTGGAAATGTTTTTATTGGTATGAGATATTCTACCTCAATACGGCACCACCTGATTATCGCTATGCTAGGCTACTACAATGAAGCTCGAATCTTGGAGCCAGTCAATTTTGATACTGTAACAGTATTACCCAACATCCCCGGCTCAGTTACCAGCTTCTTGGCAGGGAGGACATATCCAATGGAAGCGACTGCAGTTCTCTTTCCTCAATATCCTCCCTACACGGACCCTGTGACAGTACTTATATGTGGCGGATCGAACTTCGGTATCGCACTCGATAATTGCGTCAGCATACAGCCCGAAGCCGAAAATCCGGAATGGACTATTGAAAGGATGGTCAGTATAGATGGTTTCTGCTCAGACCGGAACTAAATTTCATAATATCGTAGCCTTCGAAAAGAGTGATGACGTGTATTGTGAGTCTCCATAGGATCTACTGCTTGCGTTGACTTATGACGTCTCCTTCGCTACGATGTCATCTAGTCGCGTACGTGGCAGCTTTCTACGTCTTTCGTTGTGCCTCGTCATGACTCTCGTTACAGCACTTCCGGACGGCACATTCCTCATTGTCAATGGTGCACAAGCAGGAGTTGCTGGGTTTGGACTCGGCTCCGATCCTAACTACCAAGCTCTCCTGTATGATCCCAGCCAACCTGTCAATCAGCGTATCTCCATGCTGAACACTACAATTGTGGCTCGTATGTACCACTCTGAGTCGACAGTACGTATAGTTCGAGATACTTGTGCTGCTACAACGCTAATGGGTCGACCGACTTCTCATTAACAGCTCCTTCCAGACGGCCGCGTCTTGATCTCTGGTAGCGACCCTCAAACACCTGGTTATCCCGAGGAGATGCGAGTCGAAGTGTACATCCCGCCGTATCTGACTCAGGGTCGAACTCAGCCCAACTTCACCGTCGAGGAGAATGACTGGGATTATGGAGGGACATATACCATCACAGTTGAGTTGTACGAAGGCACGACTGACACAATGAGGGTTTCCTTGCTCGCTGGTCAGTTCGCTATTGCTCTACCGTTAGTCACTCTGACGATTTTGTTCGGTCACGACAGCGACGTCCAGTACACACGGCAACAATATGGGATCGAGGACTATTTTCCCCGAGTTCTCTTGCAACGGGAACACATGCACTGTGACAGCGCCACCCAACATATACGTCTGCCCGCCCGGCTGGAACCAGATGTTCATTCTCGATGGACCTACGCCCTCCCACTCGCAGTGGGTCCGTATCGGAGGCGATCCCGGGAATCTCGGTAACTGGCCGAATTTCCCTGACTTCACCCTCCCCGGAGTAGGACCTCTTTGAGACTTACGAACCTCTTTCATGTTGCTCCGAACTTTCCTGAGCAATACTATACCTATTGGACATTCACAATGAGCCAATGTCTCATCCGTACTCAAGTATCGCTGTCTTCAACGACTAGCTCCTGTGTTTGTATGTGTATTTAACTTTGTTTTATCTGTTATGATCGGAACTTGGTATGGGTTTTGACATTTTCATATTCTATGGTAGTTACTGGGGTACACTTGTTTCGGATGTGCTGTACTTATATATCTTCGTCGCACAATATTTCACAAAACAGAACACACGAGACTTTTTACGCAGCGACCGCCCTGATTGGTGACGAACCCATCCGTAAGGCAAAAGAATGGATACTGAAAGTACAATTTCACAACGAGGACTGCGAGTGCGACAGACATGTTGAACAGACACAGCGAGACGATTAACGAGGCTGGTACAGATGGGAGCCAAGAATAGTGCCATGCAGAGGTGATATTGAAATACAATACGCGTATGTAATGTATCGGCATACTAATATGAGAGCGTCGCGGGATAAGGACGATGATATGCGGAGTGCGACGACGATGAAGTAAGGAAGGGGGCAACAAGGGAACAGCGCAGTCAACGTACGCCGGGGTGTTAGGGCTTGAACCCGAGGAAGTAGGGATGTATCATTGTGCGTTTCGCTGGGGGAGCATGGCTTGCGTCAGATCAAGCATCAATGCAATCACAAAAGGCTCATACCTGAGATGCGTTTGCTAGTGTCGTAGGTCAACATCAGCTGGGAAAGGGACCGATATCAGACATCGGTCTAGTAGAAGATTAGAGAAGGATTAACCTTCAACAAGTCCAAACCATCATCATCTAACGTCGGTACGTGATCGGCCAGATCCTGACCAGACCAGTGCGGGAACGTCGGCTTGTAGTCTGGTAGCTGCTTCACTCCTGGCCACGTCTCTTCGCTTGGAGTTCCGAGAACCCTGAACAGTAGGTGGGATGGTCAAGATTGTGATTCGAAAGAGGAACACAACGCATCGTCGAACATGCCAAAGAGTTCAGAACTCACCTAAAGATCTTGAAAATCTGATCGATCTCAGAATCGCCAGGGAACAATGGATGTCCTCTCATGACCATCTCGGCAAAGATGCAGCCCACCGACCACATGTCGATAGCTGTTGAGTAGTGACGCGATCCAAGGAGGACCTCAGGGGCACGGTACCACAGCGTTACAACCTTTATGGCGTCAGTGAGACTACATTAGCGGGCTGGGAGGAGACAAATGACCTCATGCGTGTACGTTCTCATGGGTATACCAAAGGCCCTAGCTAGACCGAAATCTGCCAGTTTCAAGTTGTCATACTTGTCGATAAGCAAGTTCTGGGGCTTCAAGTCACGATGGAGAATTCGATGTGAGTGGCAGTAGAGTAGCCCCGACGACAATTGATGGGTAAATTTCTGATGCGATGATGAGTCAGTTCAAGCAGATCAAATGAGGCATGAGGGGAGTGGCAGAGGCAAGCTGCGATCCAATTGGATTGTTGTTCGATGAACAAGGCAACGCAGTGTGCGCATGAGGACGCCCGGTCACGTGACACGCTCAACATAATTCGCTTCCGGCATGTTGACAGCCAATAACGCGTCTGGACGCGACAAACTTGGACACAACGCGTCGGACACGCGTAAAGTGCACGTAAGACCGTGGAGAATCTCCCCGGGAGCTCAAACAAGCCCAATAAGGATTGCACTTACCTTGACGATATCGGGGCTCATGGGGTTCCCGTTCCTGTTTGCTAGTTCCATGTACCTCTTCAAATCGACATCGAGAAACTCAAATACAAGATAGAGTTTTTGATCCGCGTGTACGATGTCCAAGAGCCTGCGAATTTGAATGGAGAATGTCAGGGTTGGAAGGATGAGCATGCATCATAGTGATTGTGTTAGGCAGACAGAAGGATCCACGAGGTGGGGGAAAGATCTGTCATTGTTCTCCTGACGCGGACGCACCTAACAACGTTGTCATCCTTCAATTCCTTTCAGGAGACTAATCTCGCGTATAGCCGTGCTGGGGACCCCTTCATCTTCCGCCTCAAGGCGGATTTTCTTGAGAGCCACCACCTGATTTGTTGTAACATCGCGAGCTTTGTATACCACACCGTATGTTCCTGACAGAGAGTTAGAGGTTGGTGAAAGTTACCGAGGCCAGTAGGAGACATCTAGAACTCACCCTCGCCTACGTCATGCGATATGCACAAAGTAAGAATGGCAGCGAGAGCTACATCACCCTCATGCTACTCACCAACCTTCTCAATCTTTGAGTACCTATAGTCAACATGTTCGATGTCAGCCCTCCGCCACAGTCGGTTGAGAATTTTGCAGATTCACCGTTCCATGACAATCAGATAAGAAGCAGACCTACTTGCCAGATAATCCCGCAGTGCAAAGGAAGGGGGGAAAGAGAACTGGAGGTGGTGGACCGAAGGAGAGTGAGTTGACGAGGAGAGTTGGCGGGCGGGAAGACGAAGCAGTGGGCGCCGGTGTGCAGAACATATGCTCACATAAGCGCCGCTGAAATTCCCAGAAAGGAAGTATTGATGCAGTGCTGCAGGCAACGCACCACAGAACACCGCGATACAATAGACAACTCGCCGAAAGACGTAAAGAAACTCTACTCTATCGTCGGATAATAAACAGGTGTAAAAGACGTGCACAGGGTAGTCAGATGCCACCGCCGAAGCGATTTCGTCTGTATGTATATGTGACTGGCAGTCTCCGCTCCGTTGCGCTTCAAATCAATTGACAGGCCTAGGAGTGCATGTTCCATCTCTCAAAATGCTTGAATGTTTGCTTCTTAGAACAGGTTATTCTAAGGGTAACAATCATGTCTCGAACGTATTGGCCGTTGATAAAAATGGTTTGCGCTCCATTTGGAGCTCCGAAAATGATATATACATTTCGAATTTCAATTTCCAAAAGAGATTACGCTCTGCAAATTCGAGCATCTGCGCCCAGGACAGCTCGCCAGCAGTGGCTTACTACTACTTACAATGTTCATTCAGGGACTGGGAGTAGGGGCCACCGTCAGAACTACCTCAAAGCTGGTTTGTCAATTAAAACCGCCGCCCACTGTCGCGACGCTGCCAGATGACAGGAAAGGCTGCCCCTGTGTGCTCCACCGACCATGTGCAAGCCGTCAGCAAGCCATGCAGATCACGGAATGGAGCGGATTTAGATGTGGTTGCATGAAAGGGGAAAGGGCAATGGGCAATAAGTTCACACCCCGGCATATCGTCCGTCAAGAGGCACCGGTCCGGTTGCAGCTTCAGCGTCGGGGCATACGTGCCATCACAGCCCGAGAAAATGGTTAACACCGTGTACGAGCAGCACGCAGTCCAATGCACGGTAGCTAAACCACGAAGACGTCGAGCGAGTAGTATTGCAATTGGCTTGGGAAAAGGGCGCTCGATCTAGAAGCACACCCTGGCACTCTATTCGTAAAGCTGTGATGCGGTTGCGACTGTTGCATGACGCCGGGAGAATAAATGCTGTCAGCGAATTACAATTGCCATTTCAAATAGGCCATACGTCTATGATACACTTATCGCATGTGGCGGAAACGTCCCCGCAGGGCAACAGGAATAAGTGAGCCTAATCAGCCTGGGCGAGGCCACGTTACGCCCTCATCATCTCGCCGGCGCATCCTTGTCACATCGATGTACTGTCCTGGCCAAGGTTCCTCACCTGCATGATTTCATCACACGATCGTGCGCACTTGGTCAGTACTTCTGACGCAACGACGGCACAAGAAGTCGTTACGCACTGCGGTCAACGATGTTGATCTCGGCGTCGTCGTCTTCACCTTCCTCTGCATCCGGATCCCACTTGTCGTGCAGGACGCCCGTGGGATTGCGCTCGCGGTCTACAGCGAGATCCTTCATGAGTCTGTTCACAGAGTCTTCTTTGGCGGCTTGTAGCGTCTGCTCTCGGGCTGCGCGGGCGCGTTCCAGTTCTGGCAGGTATTCACTATCAAATAGGACAACGCCGCGGTTCATCATGAGCGGCCACGAATGCGGAACACGGAAGCAAGAGGGCGCATATACGGCGCCCGTGACAGGCGAAGGGAGCCTTTGAAGATAACTTACTTTTCATACTCCGTCCGGGACGCCTCCACGGCGTCGAAAAATTCCTTAATTCCTGCGCCTGTCATACTGGACACGCCGACGGCCTATTATCGAGCGTCCAATGAAATGATTATATTTCGAGCTAGAAGAGATCGAGACAAATACATACCGTGAGATGCTTGTAAAATTCATCGAGCACCAGACTCATGCTGTTCATCAAGCTGTTCATGTACGTTGGTTCGCCTTCATCGTCCGTGGTGCCTCGATGGCTGGCCAGTGCTTCTTGGAAGGCCTCGAAATCGTGCATCCACTCGATAGCAAAATCGTGTGGTTGAACATCGGTCTTGTTGAAGACGAGGATGAAGGGAAGCTTTGTTTTGTAGAGAATACTGCGAATGTTGATTAGATGAGATGCTGCGAAGGCATGAAAGACAGGTATCATGCTATGCCGTACCACCACCCGATGCCATTATGCGAGATGAAGACGTAATAAAGAGAAATGAATGCAACGCTGCTGATGCAAACTCATACATCGATACGAAATTGTATGCCTGTTACTGTTCCTGGAGGAACTCCTCCAGAACATGGACAGGAAGAAGCGGCCGTGAGGTCAATTAATAATAAGGATCGACATATTGTTATGCTCAACGGAAAGACACTGAATGGCTCGTTGAACACAGCGACCGCATTTCGCCCACACGATAGACATGCTAGAAGATAAAGGATTCTCTATGACCACCTTCCGTTCCACCTGCAGTGGACGAAGGACGCCGTAGAAGTGTGGCTCTTGTGACTGCGGTAATATTATCAACGGAATATTAAACCCTATATTGCGGGGCGTAATTATCCACGTTGATAATGATACTCCAGTACCCACGCCTTCACGCACCGAATATCTACTCCCGGAGCGGTGATGTTTTACGAGGTGTCTCGGAGGATCTTGGTGTACAGTCGTCTGAAGTGGGAAATAACTTACCTGCACGCGTAGAGCATATTCGACATGAAGGTCGCCGGGGCGTTTGTGCGGGGTGTGTCAATGATATATGCAACGACAGTAGGTAGCGATGAAGCTACCGCGTCCGTGATGATAGCACCCGACGCCGACCAGGTGAATATCTCGATTTGACCTGGAGTATCGAGGATCACGTAACTATTTCCAGCGTGTCAAAACGCCGCGGCGAAAGACAGGATATGAAGGCCGACAGGACTCACTCTACACTCTCCGCACGCTTCTCCACCAGACCCAGCACTTGGTCAAATTTTGTGGTAAACAAGTTGAGGGCAGTGAGGATGCCTCCGTTTGGCCCGAGATTATACCTTCACACAACACGAGCACCAGCAGAGATTACTCAGGCATGACGATCTGACGAGCGAGGTGGAATGGCCACACACTGCTTCATCACTTCGTGGTAGTTGACAGTATCCCGAATATCAATATTCGCTTCGAAGGGGACGTTTGTCACCGCCGGGTCGAGATTGAGGATGTAGGGTGGTGAGGGGGGATCGAGAGAGTGCAAATAGGAGTTGATTCGTTGTACGAAGGTGGATTTGCCTGCCCCCGCCATACCTATGGTTATAATAACCATAGGTTTCTTCTTCTCCTCAGTACTCGAAGAGCTTGCTTGATTATCCATGGCAGGCTATTACGAAAGCGGATGGCAATTGCAAGAAGCTGAGACTTGGTTTCCTCGACGCGGGCGGGGAATTCTTCACGCATCACGTGGATCCAGACGCGTTATGTAAGCCAACTGCACAACGCGATTGTGGCACAAGCGCTCAGTGCACATTGTTGACAACACTTCCCGCTGCTCATCTTGCTTCAGGTCTCTCCTGTAATCACCATCCACACTCTGGCAGCGCCGGAGCTGTATATCTGACCTAGTTGACGTTTGCTCTCGGGGATACTTGGGAGTATGATGGAGACGTCACAGCCTCGCGGGCGCGCTGTTCGCATTCCAGGAGGACGTGGTCATTCCAAGAACAAGAAATGGGTTGCTGGCCAGGACGGCACTTCGAATGGGCATGGAAACGATGGTGAACGACAGGAACGTGGTAAGAATCGGAGAGGACACAGTGATCGAGGCAGAGGCGCAAGACCTACCTCGCCTTACCTCGGGGTGCCCGATGCCTACACGCAAGAAGACGGAGCTAGCGGCACCGACGATGATCGCAGTGTCGAGGGAGAAGTTTTGGATACTGTGGATGAGCCGGAACTGGATACGCCACAGGAGCGCGAGCGATTCTGGCAAGAGGTGCGTCGTGAAAGTGCTCCTGAGGCAGGGGACAGCTTATGTCGTTGTAGCTCGTGAAAGCGCGCGAAGCCGAGCGCAAGCAAGCAATTGCAGAAGGGAAAATGGACGACCCTACCGTCTCGAAACGTCTGGACGAGGCAATTACCATGGTTGGGACCTGCATGGACATGTGCCCGCGGTATGAGCGTTATCGGCGTGAGCGGGAAAACAACCTGGATAAGTGGGAAGTGGTATGTGTATGTGTCTTTTGGTTTGGAACCTCCCCAAAAGCTGCGCTATCACCTTGTAGATTCCGGGGACGAAACGCGTAGATCACAAGCGCGCAGTTAAGATATATGAGCGAGCAGCGGGAGATAAAACGTTACCTTCGGATTTGCGACCTCCGCCAGTTCTCAAAGTAAGATTAACTACTGCATACTAGAGCCTGTGAGACTCATCATATTTCAAAGAAAACGCTGGATTACCTCTTCCACGACCTCCTCATGAGAGGTGGTTTCGCGCAGACTTACACTTTCATTCGTGATCGTTCGCGTGCCGTCCGGAGCGACTTCACTATGCAGCATGAACATGGCCCGCTTGCTATTGAGTGTCACGACCGTTGCGCACGCTTCCACATCCTAGCTCTACATATCGAGCGAGAGAATCCGGGGTTTAGCGTTGCGTTGGAAGAGCAGCAATTGATGAATAGTGCGCCCGTCTCCACTGTTTGTGTATTTGCATATTGACCATGGTATGATAGCACTGCAAAGTCTCAAGGAATTCTACGAGGACCAGCGCGGAAAATACCAGGCGCCGACGGAGCTCGAGATGCGAGTTTACCATCGCTTAATTCACATCCGCGACCAGCGCGAGCGTCGTGAAGACATTCCAGAAGAAATTACATCGCACCCTGTCTTTCAGTATACGACACAGTTTCGACAACATGTTCAGGCGAAGAGCGCGCCTATCACGAAAACGTCCCAGCTTGTCGTCGATGTGGAGGGCATGCAGATCTTCGGGAAGCTCGCGGCTGTGCTCAGAGAGCAGGGCAATGTTGTCATGATCTATCTCGTCGCGTGCATCCTGGAGAGACTGTTTGGCAAGGATACGATCGATGACATCGAGGCTATCCGTGCCGATTTGTCTATACCCGAGATCATTGATGGCATTTCGAGGCCTCCTCCACAGTTGCCGACCGCCATCACGCCGCCGACTGCACCGCCGGCTTTTCCTCATGAACCACGCCCTGCCGTAATATTCAGCCCGCAGACAACTTTGGGGGCCGGTACAGCACCTATCGGTCTTGGGCTTACACCTTCAAGTGCCGTATTTGGACAACCTGGAGGAACCCCATCTCCGTTTGCCCCCAGTGGGTCCGCTCCCTCTCCGTCGGCATTCTCGCGCCCAGTTACGTCTGCGTTCGGAAACCTCTCTTCGACCCCGAATGTATTCGGAACGACTTCTGTTTTCGGTGGAGCGCCTGCGAAATCAGTCTTTGGTACCAATAATGCTCCGAAGTCAATATTTGGCAGCACTTCCCCCTTCCCTACAACACCTGCTCCAAATCTAATCACCACCTCACAGTCAGCCCCCACCGTATTTTCCACCTCAGGCTTCAATGCAGGTGCTGCGAGTTCGTCGTCTCCAGGACAAGCGACTATTTTCTCGACAACGAAGCCAGTTTCTTCAGTGAATGGTAATCAGGATAACTCTGTTCCCTTCGCACCTACCTCCCAGCCATCCCCATCCCTAAATCCTCTGGTGCCTTCCTTTGTGCCCACAAGTGCAACGGCACCAGCGTTTTTTCCCAATTTTAAAACTGTAACACCACCTGCACCTTCTCATACACCAAGCTTCTCACCTTTCACCAAGGATTTTGCTACACCACAAACATCGCCCCCTGTGGTGTCCCCACAGCCGCCCAATGTATCCGCATCTCCTGCTATAGGATCTTCAACCCAGAAGCCGGCAGAGAATGCACCACCTCGAATTATAGAAAGGCGCCAGACATTATGGGAAATCCCAAGCTCGGCTTCGCCCCAGCCTCGAACCCCCCCTCCCGCGACACCCCGACTCTCTATCCCAGGCAGTGACACTCCAGGAACTTCACAAGCATCTCCTTCACAAGCATCCCCTGTCGCCCCTCCGCCGTTAGGCAAGCTCCAACCGCTCGCACTTCCCCCCACGCCGACAGCACGATGGTTCGATCCCAGCTCTCAGAATACGCCGTCCAAGTTGAGCCCAGCTAAGCGGAAGTCGATCATCGATTTCCCCTCACTGCAGTCGTCGTCATCTGCTGAGATGCTCAGCCCACTGCAATTGCATCCACCAGGGAGGCCTTTCCCAGTGTCAAATGGAAGTCCGTCTCCTCAGCAGCGGGTTTCACCTCCTTCAATTCCACCCCCTAGTCCTACTGATAAAGAGAGCAACCCGCTTTCTGTGAAAGTTAATGGGCATACCTCTCCCAAAGGGAAAGGCAAGGAACCAGCTGTTGATCTGAATTCTAGGTTGTCAGATTATCTAAGAACTTGTGCTCCGGTCAAGAAGTCGTTCAAGCTATGGGTGAAGAAGACTACCGATAGGGCGGCTTGGCTGGAAGCGTGTCGCCGAAGTGAAGCATATAAAGCAAAAATCAGCCGCGAACGAATGCCTACTAGCTTTAGCACTGGTTCCATACCAGACAAGCCGTCTCAGGAACACAATAAACGGCGACGGGTGTCGGCCATGGAGTCCTCACAGTTCAAGCGGACCCGGCGGCGGGCTGCTGTCCCGAACTTACACCCGCTGACCGATGAAGAACTGGCAAAACGCTTGAAAGAGGTGCAGCATTTACCCTTGTCGCCTGGCGGCGTTCTTGAGCGATTTTGGATTCTCATTACGTTATTGTTCGTCACCTTACCAGAATCATGAAGATCATCAGCGACGATGGGCGAAAGGCTCGTTCCTTCGCTCTATCCGTTCTCGGCTGAAGAGCGTGCAGCCTGGCACTCAGCCATCGCCTGAATGGCGGATTTGGCTCTCGACGAACCCAGAGAATGACGGAACCGCGATCTGGCTTGATCATAAATTTGATGTGCCTGCTTCTGGCAACTGGGAGTCGGAGACTGTGTTCTCCATCCCCGGACTGTCCAACATGCAGAGCTCACCGTCACGAGGCTCGCCTGGTCTAATTGTCTTCGAACTCACACCACTGGATGATCTTGATGACGACATCGACAGGTACGTGTGGCGGACACGGCAATTGCATGTTACCTCCGATTGCTTAGCGCATTTTCTTCGTAGGAAATATCGGATATTGGATGATTGTTCCCGTCTTCGTGATGTCGTGCAGAGTCTTCCTCGTCCTGAGGACCTTCGCTTCATACCAACATTGCTTGTCCTTCAGTGGGCCGATGTAACAGAATCGCAGAGCACACCTGACTTCACAGCTATGGTAAACCCGCCATCCTAAAACCTTCAGGGAGATGCTAATATGTTTCTGTGCAGGCGGACAAGCTTGTAGCTGATGGTGTATTCAAGGCTGTCTCCACCTACATGATTTCACACAAGACACCCGATCTAGACGACAAGTTTATCGACTTCTTGGGCTCTGTCACTATCGATGTCGAGGATCGGCTTCTGACGTCTATCAGCTGGAGAGGTTTGTCTCATCATCTCGCTGCCGGTATCCTTATCCTGACGTGTCCATAGAATTATCAAATCGCTTCGTAACTCCCTTCAAAGCAATGGTATCTGACTGGCTGTATAATTGTTGGGATGACGAGACATGTAAGTGCTAGAAGTATCCGTCGCATTGTGTATTGTCTCACTCCACTGTGCAGTGGATTGGTTCCGATTCGGTCACGTCTCTCAAGCAATCAAGGACTTGCAAATGATTCTGGCTCGCAATATCCTTGGCCTTGTCGGCAGCCCTTCAGATGTCGTTGTGACGACACCAGTCGATCTAGAAACGCCTGCGCATCTAAGTAAAGGTGTGTTTATATGCTGCCACGGTTGACTACTATGAACTGACCTGTGAGCAGGATATGTGATGGACAACTTCGTCGATGCGCATGCAGCGTTGCCTGTCTTGACTGCAGAGCAAATTCTTGACGCACGGCCTTCGTCAAAGTACACCTTGCCCAAAGCGAAACTCGAGGCCGCTATCAGCCGGTTTGAAGCTGCTATCCAGTCAGCAAACGACGGTCTCCGTGATGTCTTGACGGTGCATCGATCACCAAAGCGACGTGCAGAGGATGACGACGATCTCGCTGACTCGTAAGCTTTATCCGTGATATCGTGTGGTGACAGATGAGTGACATCTCTTGCTTTACGCAGTCTACCGGCATCCCATTCGCACAAGAGGATGCGGACTTCGAGCATCTCGACTGCCGACGGGGATGGCGTCCACGTCGTTAACGGTATATCGTCATCTCCTCCGCCAAGTACGTCTGCCTCGACCGCCGGTGTCACCAGCAATTCGGAACAGCGACAGGTCACTATCGCAATGCTTCGATCATTAACACGGGATGTCCTGAAGACTTACGGGAAGAAGCAGAAATAGACTCTTGGATATGAATGTTGCACATAAATCTCTTTTATTGCTATCGATGAATGTTGTCATGCATTTCTTTTCACTTCAAGTTCATTCTACACTGTCACGCTGCATCTCCCCTGTATACTTGTACCTAGCATAACTAGAGACACTGTTTGGATTGCTATTGACTCGCATACATCGCTTGTTACAGCCACATTTCATCAAGAGGTATATAATGGTCTAGGGCGCATAAGTCCGCCATGATACGGTGTCGCAGCTCAGCTCTAGCATAACATCGGATGCCGTATACACAGTATCATTTACGGCCAAGCTTGTCTCGGTTTTCCCCGTCCAAGTGATACGTTCATTACTGCAAAGTGAGATAAAATTACAATATTCATTAGCCGCTACACCGGTCACATACACAGACGCGAGACTTCAACACAAACCGAACATGCCTACACAACTCATACAAACGCCTACGCGGCGTTGAACATACATAGCGTGGCAATATGCCACTATCGTACACTGCGACCCTTGCCACTCGTCTCGAAAAGGACACGCATCTGCTTATACGTGTAGAAAGCCCACCACTGTGTCCTCATGGTCAAATGTTCAAGAAAAAGCAAGCGCAGTCCAAGTAGCCATGGCGCCGACAGCAGCGACCGTGGCCGTCTGGGCGACCTTGAGCATGATACGCCCGGTCCGCCTGCGTTTAGTAGGCGGGGGCAGGAAGTCGGCAGGTTGGATCACGCTGCTGCCCTGCTCATCCTCATCCTCACCCTCGACCTCATCCGTCTCCGAGCGTTTGCGCTTGCGAGAAATGGAGGCCGCAGCCTGCACGCTGTGAGCTGATAAAGTCACGGAAGCAGTCAAACCCACCTGTGGCGCGGACGCCTCCGCCAAAGCCCGGAACGCTGCCTCCGCTTGCTCACGGGCAGCTCTGATGGCTTCGAGATCCTGCGCCATCTGCCGCTCGCTCTGCTCCTTGAGGATCCTTATGTCTGCGTGATTCACAATTCAGAACGCGATTCGCGCTGTTAGGTAGCTATCGGAGTGCACGAAGCAGACAGACCTTCCATGAGAGCCTTGATGGCATCCACGCTGTCAGAGGTGTCCGAGTACGGCGGCGGCAGCTGCTGTTCCGCTGGAGCTCGGACGGCCACCTGGGCGCGCAGCCAATCGACGCTGGCCTGCAGGTCGTCAACGCGCGAGGCTGCCCCCGTCGTGATGACGTAGTTGGCGGCGACATGGTTCGTAACGCGTCCGTTGAGCTCCTGCATGCGCTGGTCGAGCGCTTCGAGGCGGTCCTTTGTCTCCCGCACATGTTCGTCGAAGCGCTCTTCGTCCCGACGCCTGTGGATGCGGAGCATCGTGATATCGTTCTAATATAAAACTCAGTATCGCAGCACTCAGCTAGATAGCGCGATGCGGGGAATGATATGGTGTCAGCAGGGAAAGTATACTGACAGTGGCGAGGTTGACTTGGCCTTCCAGCTCGGACAACGTCACGTTCGGCTGTACCTGTGGGGTCATATACCTTGTCGGCTCAGAGTATTCAAATTCTATATCAAGCCGGAGGCCCTCAGGGGCAACAGACGCCGGCGACAGCGACTCAGGCTGACATTCATATGGACTTTCGTCGGCGATGGTGAGAGCATCGCCCGCATCGTCGCCTGCTTGAGCGGTATGGCTAGCAGCGTCGTCTGCAACTGATCGGGGAGGAGCGACGTGTACGACGTCCTCTGCGCGCTGATCGCTCTCCGCATTCTCACTTGGCCGCCCCTGTTTGTCCAGAGTGTTATCTGTTCCTTCGACCGCATGAGAGCCGCCTGCGAACAGCGAAAAGCCTGCCTCTATCAGGTCAAACTCATAAGCCGACAGCCCGACCGGCGGCAAGGGCGACCCCGGCCAGGCCCCGACAACGGGCGGCTCATGGGGCGCGTCGTGGCGGTCGACTACAGCCGGAAGAGACGATTCGGGTGGGTGCGAGAAACGGTCCGAAACGTCGTCTTCCGCTGCCTCATGGACGGCCTCGACCTCCCTTTGCACGTATGGGTGCTGCTCAGTCTCGGGAGAGACCGAGCGCAGATCCAGGACACATGACGGCTGGATCGGCGGCAACAGCCGCTCCAAGAGACGCAGACGGCCAGAAGCGTTGGACAAGCGAGCGCTGACAGGCAAGGTCAACGGCCGCGAAAGCGAGGAGATCGCGCGCGACGAGGGCGGGGGAGAGATCTCTTCGACGTCAGAATCTCCCGACGACGACGATGAGGACGACGAGTTGTCCGACGACACATAGATGCCATAGCGCCCCGAGCTCCCGTGTGCGGATTCCTTATCCGTTAGGTGTGGCACGCTGGGCGACCGCCGCAATTCGGAGCGAACAGACGTGGGTTTGGAGCCGCATAGTAGAGACACCCTGACGGTTATAGGGTGGACGAGGGTCTCATCATGGCCCACGGTCTTGCCGAACGTTACGACGTCCCCATCAGCTAGGACTGTGGGCGTCTCTGCCTTGAGCTGCTTGGACACGGTGTCCCCTGGGCGCAAGATATGGGTGCCATGATGCGAATTCAGATCCATGATATATGCCTAATGTATGTGAGCACTGGGATCGCGCACGATCAGACGGGAGACTCACATTTCCGTATTCTGTGAAAGTGATCTTGGCATGTCTGCGACTTACCACAGGACATCTGAACAAAGCACGGTCGACCTCCTGCCCAGCTGCGTGTCGGGCGTGGCTCGACTTGCGGCCGATGATGATTACCCGAGTCAGCGACTTGTGGTATGTCAAGAGTTGAGCCGGATGCTCTCTACTGCGCTCGACATGTAAGGTGATGCCTGTCGGAGCCGGCAGGACATCAGCTACGATAGCGAAAAGGAAAGCGAATATATGCGCACCAAATATGTCGGTTGAGGACTCCTCGACTGTATTTGTAGGATCCATCTGCTGTTGCTGGTACTGGAGGGGAAGAAAGAGACACAGACGAAGCGCAGACCGTCCCAATTATAAGTGAATAGGCAGCCTATCAGTGTCCGGACCGCGGAGCGTGACTCATTAGCGCGAGCACGAGACTCGACGACGCGTCGCGTCGCGCTTGGGGACTACTGTGACTTTCTCTCGTCTTTGGCCAGCAATGGGAAATCTACCCGTGCAAAGCCTTACAGCACACGTTTTAAGTTGAAGTCTTCAAAGCTTTGGTCATGCTGGGGGTCATTCATAGCCAATGTCGATGTCCTCCAAGTTCAGGTAAACTGCACCGCTCACTGCTCTTCTCCCTGCCAATTTATCAACACACAAATTGCTCATTCCATTTCTACAACATGGGCACTCTCGATGTTAATTTTTGGCAGGTAGAGCAGTGTAAAACGGATAACACTGCATGTTTCTCAAAGTTGGGACGCATTCTTGGACTTCGGTCCCTTGGTGGACAAAGAAAAGTAAAGTATAACTATGTGGTAATAATTCTTAATAAGTCCGATATGGTGTAACGGTTAACATTGCCGCCTTTCACAGCACTCATGTTGAAGAGTTCCGCGGCAGCTCGGGGTTCGATTCCCCGTATCGGAGTGATTTTTTGGTTCCAGGACGGGAATAATAATCACATGATGAAACCTCCTCGTACTGATCGTGCAACGCCTCGAGGCTCAGGCAGCGCTCAGCGTAACCTCTTCATCGAGTCTTGAGCGCAGCTCAGCTGCGGCTGCCCTCCATCTTTTGTCCTCCTGGCACTTCTGTTTTCCAGTTGTAAACAGTGCGCTGTGGCTAGACACCCCGTGGCTTCTCCGATATGCAGGCCGCGGCGGCAGATTCGAAAGGCAAGGTCCCTCAGGATGTTGGTGAGTATTCAATATTCATGTCATAAGTCGCTTCTTCCAGAACGGTTCGGCTGATACGCGCAGTCGCCATATTCCATGCGGCCTTTCATCCAACCCAGGGGAATGTCATTGACTGGTCTCTTAAGGCCAGTGAAGGTAAGGGCCGTCGTACACTCGGTAATCCGCACCGCTCACTTGCACTCCAGATCTGGACTTGAGTCATGTCGAATTCAGCTGCCTCCCAAGTGGTCTGCATCTCATGGAACGAGATATTGTGTGAGTACCGCTCACACTTACCGGCGCCAGAGGATTTATACTGTGCATGCCATGTTTCAAGCTATTTCACGAAGGACGATCATACGGGTGTCTGTGTATTCCATCGACAGCAAACTACAGAGGAGGGGCATCGTGGCTTCCGCCTCTCGTCCCTTGGCATCCTCCTCGCCAAGTCTGCACGGCCCCGCCCATGGCTGCACGTCCCAGCCTTAAAAGAGCTCTTCCGCACCATATATTCGTCACTGGATAGTAGAACGATCCTTATCCCTGTCGATAGTGACTGGGATCCTGCCCGCTTGTTCTTCGAGGAACGCAAGGTCCGTCGTGTAGACCTTGGAGGCGCCGGCGATTGGAAGGGTTGGAGCACAGAACTGGATGGCGACGTGCCAGACACGGATCCGACGATACACCTTCCTCACTTACTGCGCATTCTTGGACCATCATCACTAACCCTTTACAAGCATGTACTCGGCCGACGGAGGATACTCATATATACCCTCCCTCCTGTCGAGGCTGCCTGCATCCTCTGCCATGTCGCCGCGGACATGTGCTATCAATTCCAGGCGAGCGGTGGGGACATGCCACCGGCCGCCGAGGGCGACGAGGAGCCGCAGCGCAAGCTGAAGGGCAAGTCCACCGAGGGTGTGAAAGTGCTCGGCATGGTAACACTCAACGACCTTCCCAAGCTCACGGCTGAGAGCAGCACCGGACGGGGCTGGGTTGCGTGTACGACGGACGCCCTCTTCCTGGAAAAGCCGCAATGCTACGACCTTCTCATCGACCTGCGAACCTCGACGCCGAATACCCGTCCGACGTTCTACGTCTCCAAGCCTTCGGATGCCTCGGGCAGCCGAGCGCCGTCACACCGCCTCTCGGTGGTCCGCTTCACATGGAGTGATGTCAAACTGGTGCGGCTCCATCTCTTATGCACGCCATCTCATTCCTACTGACAACACCGCACAGTGGACAGAGCTCGAGCGGCTGCTCCAGCTGGACGCAGGCGAGCACGGCGAGCACTGCTGCGACCCCTCGTGCAGCTCGAGCACGAAATCGCGGGCGAGCTCGAGCTCGTGGACCGACATCTGGCGCGTCTACGAGGACGTGTGCGTGATGTGCGCCGGGCTCTGGATGGGCTCCTGGCGCGCGCACCCCTCGCTCGCGTGTGCGCCCACCGGGCCCAGGTGGGAGAATTGGGGCAGCATACGCCTGGAGGGGGACGACGACCTCGCCCTGCGGAAGACGCCGTACGTGCGCAACGTCGGCATGGGCATCGAGGGCCGGCCCGCGGGCGACACGGCCGCGTCGGGGCGGTCGACGCGCAAAACGAGCGGGATGTCGATGTGGTCGTGGACGGGCGGGAAGGGGGATACGCCGCCCACGCCGGCGCTGCATACCTCGAGTTCAGGCTCAGGCTCGGGTCCAGGCGCGGACCTGGCGGCCAGCGCTAGCTCGCCCAAGAAAGACTTTGGAGTGGTCGCGCATGTCGAAGACGACCGCGGAGCGCGGCGTGCGAGGCAGGTCGTGACGACACTTGCGCTGCTGCAGGCGTTCCACACGAACACGACGCTGATGCTGACACGGCTGGCCGAGCTTCTCCCCCAGCGGCGTGTGATCTCTCGGCTCGAGAATGGCGGCATTCCAGCGACGGTCGTTCTGACTCCGAAGGACGTCATGTCGTTCGAACTCGGGCCGTTCAGTGCGCTGGACGCGCGGTTCGTCGAGTGGCTGGGGGAAGAGTATGGTGGTGGTATGCGGGTCGTCGTGCGACGTAGTTGGCGGGATTTAGTCGGGCTTGTGTTGGGTTTCGGTTGACGGTCAGTTGTTGAACTTCTATTATACCTATTTACTAGTGCGAGATGGTAGGATACCTCGTGCCGTCATGTACTTCCCCGCCGCATACTGCTATCCATGGACAACATATGATGTATGGAGTCTCAATATATCGATCCCGAAGCGACTGCTACATTTTCTCTATTGTTTATGCAGCTCCAGAGGCAAGACCAATGGTACCAAATGTTCTATCCGTATGTCTTTCGATGAGAGCGGGTGAGAGAACTATAAATGCTACTTAAGATAGCATTATACAATCTCGACGTGCACAAATTGAAGGATGAAATAGGGATGAAAAAGTAAAGCCCTGCTTCAGATCCCTGGCTCTCCGCCACCGACTAGCTTAGCTGCCAACCCCCTCGCTCGTCGTGCGCCCTGTCGCCCACCGTGCAGCCTATAGAGCTCATGTCCGTAGCCCAGCTCTCAATGGACGAGGACGACCTCGTTGATAAGATGAGCCTTAGAAACCCGTCACCGAAGTGGGCAAGCAGAAGAGAAAATGTCCGTTGTACCATCTCGACAGTCTTGAAGAAACAGCCCGTCAGCTTACCTCAGATTCACCGCTCGCTACGGAGATCCACGCGCGCCATCTGCTGTCTCCGGACGGTATGGAATATCTGCAGAAAATTGTAGAACTCCCGCTCGCAGCCAGGACTGCGACCGAGGCGGGCAAGATCGTCGCTGATATCGAGATGGGGGAAAAGCCGCTCGACGAATTGGGCGAGTAGAAGAGGATCTTTCCAGGTCGTGGTGTTGAACAGTAGAGACTGCAAATTGTGGGAAAGGACGGGGCACGCATCCAACAGTCGAGAAGACTCAACCTCGATGGCAGGGAGCAGGAGAGTGTGCAAGTGAGGGCACTTTTGTGCAAGGACGATAAGAGTATCGATATTAACTACCAGTTGAGTTTGGCCCGCGTTTTTGGTGATCTGAAGGGTTTGCAATTTGGGCCAAGCCGCCGCCATGTCTTGTATCATCTGGTTCGAAAAATATGGCAGAAATGCCTGGCTTGAGTCTACACGAACACTTTCCAGGTCATGCAAGGCAAAAAAGGGTTTGAGGATGTGTTTGCTGTCCATGGTATTGGAAGCACGGAGCGATTGAAAAAATGAGATGCAGATGTCAATGGTGCGCAACGATGCAAATTTCTTACGCGCAGTCACGAGGGATGCTCTATACTCTGCTAGAGATCCCTCCCTTGCTGTAGTGAGTGTGAGGGATCTCAAGAGAGGAGGGGATATGGCTGCGACAAGGTCTTTCATGCATCCTGCAGGTCCGCAGAACGAAAGCTTTTCCAAGGCGTGGAATCCACCACTACATCGAGGCAGATAATTATTATCGACGTTCCAGGATCCGCTGATGGTAAGATCGACCAGGCTGGCTAGCTTCGAAAGGGCTTGCCACAGTGGGAAGATATCTCCATAGCCACTGCTTTCAAACCTTGCTATAGTCACTTTCCGAACGTGACGGGATGCCTCAATGACTATCGCTATGATAGATGCGTCGCGGAGCCCAGCCAAGTGGACCTCGTGTAGGTTTGGTGCCCCGCGACAGGCGGACTGCAGAAGTGGAATCATGACTCCATGAGTGCTCTTGAAGTCGCAATTGATATTTAAACTTCGCAGTGACGATGAGATGAAGGCAAGTCCATTGGTGTCCAATAGCGACGACATATCCCAGGTGAGGTGCTGTAGCCGTGGTAACAGAGGCAATCCCTTGTTTCTATGAACCACATGGGTGAAGACCTGAGTCTCGACGCGTTCCGATAGGGTAGAGTCGATGTGCAGTCTCAGCACACGATTCGCATACGCCTGGAACCGCGTCCACTCATGATCTGAAATCTCGTCACACAGACACTGGGCGAAACCGCTACAGATGAGCAACCGTTTTTCGACTCTTCGGAACAAAGCACTCACAAATCTCTGGCCATAACTTGAACGTGAGCTGACGACCGATGACTGAAACCCCCAAAAGACATAAAACAGAGGTGCAGTCTTGCCCAGAGTGACGTTTCTCCACAGAACAGAGAGTGCGGGTTCGCAGAACGCTTTGCACACCCTGGCGCAGGACGCTAGACTCCTCTTGTTCGACCGAAATGACACCTTGCCATCGCTATTCGTCCGCTTGGCGTCGACTTCTTCAACAGCGAGGTATGCGAAGATCATATGGAGAATATCGTAATGTTGCAGCACTGAATACATAATAGTCCTAGAGAGTCGAGACTGACACGGTCAGTAATTATAAGTCCACCGGAGTTAGTCACCGCGGTCGAAATCTGTTGTTCGAGAGCTGAACTCCTTCGGAGTCCTTCCGGACATTTTCCGGCGCTGATAGCATTAACCAAAGGAGGACAATCTACTATGCCTAATCATGCACTCGGCACCCCCCCTGTCGGCACCTTCCTTATAGAGTAAATTTTGGGCCCAAAACCGCTCTCTTTCGGTGGGAAAACAACGAACTTCGGCGCGAAAGTTTGATATCTGGCCTGCTGATTGGCTACAGGTCATGCCTGCCGACATGGGGGGTGTGCCGAGTGTATGGTAAGGCATAGTATTGACTCTGGGTCCGAACATAGGTTGGCTGGCCAATCAGATAGTGTTGTCCCCGAGGCGAGTCCAACTCGAAACTCGACTCGAAAATGATAGAGAGTTCCCGAACTCGTTCGGCCGAGTCGAATCGAGGGATCGACTCGGAAAACTCGACAACTCGCTGACGAAACATTGTCATCACGCTCGCTGATTGGTCAGGTAGCCCACTATCCCGCTTTTAGAAGTAGGAACATGGTCCGGTGACGTGACGCGCCGCCTTGTGCAGCGCGTCGCTGCGATGAGTCCGCCATACTAGTCAATGTCGCCAGCCTTTTCGCGAATTAATCTCATAGTTTATGCGGTTGCGACGTGAGCTCCTAGACCATGTCTCGCAACATATAAATACTGGTGAATTATGCACTTTTTACAGCATTTTATTCATCCACTAGAGGACTGCTGTTCGCTACATGGACTCTACCTGTGCGGTGTGCGGATCACGTAGCCTTTGCCAATGTCGCAGGATGGAAGGCCCTCAGCACAGTGCTCATCCCTCTGTAGAGCCTACTCAGTATACGCATCCTCAAATGCCCGTGAATTACACTCACCCTCCTCCTTTCCATGTAGCAGCTCCAGGCACTGCTTCTACGTGGACCGGATCTGTCCCTCCTCACTTTGCGCCCCCGTATAATGGCCAGTACTACTATCCACACATGCCTGCGACCGTCTCTGTGCCGTACCCCAACGTGAACCTTACCGAACGTTCAGGTTACCTACAGGACGCGACTGCGGCAGTTGTCAATGCACAAGCGGTCGAGGACGGAAACGCAAGTGCCAGTGGACGCTCAGGGAAGCGTAAGAATGCAGACTCGCGCAGTGGATCTGGCACAGCACCCAAGCGGCGTCGGACCCAGCCAACTGCGACTCGCACTGCTAGTGCGAGTTCAAGCACTCCTGTGAGTGCACCCATGATGACCGCATCTATTCTTGGGGTTGGACCACCGTCGTCTGGCCCGAACCCCTCAGGAACAGCCACGGAGGACGGCGCTTCAGATGCGCCTGCTATCGACGAGCATCCCATCTCCTCATTCAAGTCGACTCGGACTCGTGATGCAAACAATTGGTCAGCGACGGATGTCTGGTATTTCATGCGTGCCCTCGACAATGCCACTGAACCCAACGTTAAGCCCCTGCCCGAGAACGAGCCTACTCTGACCACAAAGCCGAAGTCACCTTGGATTGGCTGTAAGCTATGCACGTAAGTTTCATGCATATCTACTTGATCCATGGTCTCACCTTTTTCAGGAAACACTGGAAGGTCTTCAAGAATAACAATACTGGAGGCATAACAACCACTCTACGAAATCACCTTAACAACGTACATTATGATGTTTACACTGAAGTCTGCAAGTTGAAAGGTCTGCATGCCAGCCGAAAGACGTCAGCATCCACGGCTGCAAAACCTCGCGAACCGTTCACTGTCGAGGGCCTTCGTGAGCGGCTTGCACGTTGGGTGGCTGTGGATGACCAGGTAGTTCAAAATCAAATAGATCTGTCACGGTATATTATATACTAACACTGTTGGGCTTACAGTCCATGTATTGTGTCGATTGTCCAGAATTTCGGGAGCTTCTCCTCTATCTCAACCACGACCTCGATGACAAGGACATCCCGCACCATCGTAGTTTGCGCAATGAGATAATGCGGCTCCATCATGTTGCCACGCAGGAGATATACAAAGAACTCCAGGTACGCGAGCCCTGTGTCTAGTTGCCTTCACGCCGTTGGGTAACATGTATGATCTAGTCATCTCCTGGACGTGTTTCATTCACGTGCGACTTATGGAGCAGTCGCGAGCTCATTTCGTTCTTTGCGCTCACGGCACATGTGTGCATGAAGGACGAGAATGGAAATCTGTGTCAACGAAATCATCTCTTGGCATTCGCGATATTGGAGGGATCACATACTGGTGATAATATTGCCCAGCTCTTCCTCAAGATTGTGACGGATGCAGGTATCAAGCACAAGGTACATCAGTAATTTGTATTTGGCTTACTTTCTTGGTGAAAGCTCATGATAAACAATAACAGCTTGGATCAATAACTTGTGATAATGCATCAAATAACGATACATTCATGAGATGCCTTGCCGCTGTCCTCACACGTGAGGGAATACCGTTTGACGAGCATGGAAACCGTATTCGGTAAGATCTCCTAATTGTAGATAGCTAGACACTCACAACTTCTTCAGTTGTTTCCCTCATGTCCTGAACATTGCAGTACAGAAGGTTTTGACTGAACTTAAGGAGAATCCAGTCGAGCCTATACTAGCACTTGCAAACAATCCGGAAGACTTACCTGAGCTAATGAGATATGCGAATGCAGTGGAGGCGGATCCAGTCGGCAAAACACGTAGCCTTGTAGCTGCTTGTCGACAGTCAGGGGGAAGGAGAGCCGATCTTCGCAAACTAATCCGAGAGGGTAATAAGACGCAGCACTGGATCCTAGACAACAGAGAAGGCATGCCAGTCGTGCAATTGCTGCGCGACTGTGAGACGCGATGGTCATCGACGTTTTTTATGATGGACCGTGCGCTTCTTCTCTATCCGGCAAGTATCGTTTACGCCCTCTCACGCCTGTCGCTGACATTAATAGACATGTTCACAGGCTCTCCGCTCGTTCCTAGCTCATCCGGAACGCTCGGACATTGCACACCATCTATTACTCCCTGATCAGAAGAGTGTCCTCACACATATCTATCAGCTACTCGAGATTCCCCATCAAGCGCAAGAACTTGTCTCTGGCGAAAAAACCCCGACCGTCTCTATCGCCATGCCGGCATACGAACTGGTAGTGGACGCATGGAAAGGTCTTCGCAGCACTCTTCCGAAACTCGTTCATTACATCAATGTCGGAGTGGAGAAGATCGAGGAATATGTGACAAAATCCCGGCGTTCTAGAATTTATGCACTTGCAATGAGTAAGCAAGAGCTTTTGCTGTAGTTGTGACTACTGACAAGTATTGTACAGTCCTCAATCCGACTATGAAGATGGATTGGATTGATGAGCACTGGGCAACTGATGAGGCTGTTCATGCTCGTGAGTGGATGTTAGAAGCAGTACGTATCTATCGGCATCTAGCTTTTTCGTTACTAATAAAATCCCGATTTAGATGTTGCAGTACAGGATCGACGAACGCCGCAAGCGTCTGACGGCCACATTGACAGCAGTCACAACACCCGGTAGCTCATCGCAGAAAGCAGCCGACACACTACAGCGAGGACTCTCCGGCCTTCGCAGTCTCAATGAACGAATCCGTCGCTCTGCATCTCAGAGCTCAGTCGAATCTGAAACTGGAGCTTCAGCCGCAGCGCCATCGATGCCGACTACAGCGGATAGTAGTACGGCACCTTCCAATCAATCTGAGGAGATGTTGGCTGCCCAGGATCGCGTTGCCGTGGAATGGGAATTCAAAAGGTACATCGAAGAAGGTGTTGTCGAGAACATTGAGAGAGGTTGTGACCTCTACAGATACTGGACAGTAAGTCTCCTGCCCGATCTGAGCTCGTGGATCCCAACCTAATGTATGATATGTTGTAGGTGAAGGAACACATCTTTCCCTACCTGTATCACGTTGCTCTTGACATCCTTCCGACACAAGCATCAGCTGTTTCATGTGAGCGAATGTTCTCGTCAAGCAAAGAGACTGATACGTTACGACGAAACCGACTATTACCCGAAACCATGCAAGCACTCCAGATTCTGAAGTACGTTTATAAGCAGTCCCGGCTTAACTTTACCTCAGATCTCGTGGCGCGTGAGGAAGACTATACGATCGAGGGTCCAGTCACGGAAGCCGCGATGGACGAGCTACTTAGAGCTGGCAAGTATGACGAACTTGCTGAACTCATTTGCAACAGCAAGGAAGTTCCTTCTCCGGGGTCTGAAGAGTGACCGTAATTTATCATGTATATATTCAATATTTCATTCGATATACTGTAGTACACCCGCCGCTGGTGCCATTCAGACGTCAGTACACTCGGACATCTCTGTACCAACTTGAATTCTGCGAGCTGATTGGCTGGAATATCCGGCCCGGATTCCTACCAACTCGCGAGTCAACTCGAAACTCGACCCAAATGAACTCGACATTCCGAGTTTGACCGAGTTTGACACCTCGACTCAACTCGACTCAGCTCGTACCAACACTACAATCAGAGGCCGTTCTTCAGGATTTTCAAATTCCGAAAACACCAAAAGTCTGTAATCAGAAAATGACTTCCCTATCGGAAAATGTCTGAGAGATGTCCGCCCGTCGGATATCTCATCTAGCCCGCGGTGCTAGTGTAAGGAGCAAATCGAGCGAATCCCGGCGAATCCTGATTATTTAACCAATCTTTATAATTGTGGGAGGGACCAAAAATATGTTTCAAACGAAATTATAACAAATAGTAGATAACCACCTTTGGGGTCTCGTTTCCCTGAACCGTCAGCGGGGGTCCTAGAGGCGACTTTGTCAACTGCTGAGACCCCGCGCCTTCATGGTGCAACACTCCACCAAAAAAAATTATTATAACAAAGCAATTAAAGGGATTGAACACACAACAGTGACAGACAAGCAAACCACTAGACTACAGTGCATGCACATGTTTTTGTAAACAACATATTGCTATGGGAAGTTACTGGGCCAAGGTGCTGTAGAATGCACGTAAACACTGTCATAACTTGTGGTGGGGGGAATTGCATTCACTCTACACAATGTCTGTGATGTAGCCATCAACATGAGGTCGATGTTGCACAAGGATCATATATATGATTCATAACTCTTTGCAGGCTCTGGGCTGGCAGGCTCAATGGGATCAGAGCTGCTGTAAAGTCTCACTGAGTCACTCTTACCATGACTCGGACAGTAGTACGTTGCACCAAACTTCTATATTCAGAAGAGTGCTATGTACTGGTGTGCGAATAATGAGAGTTATCCTCCTATCACGCACACACGCACCCCTATGGGACAGTGCGCACAACACATGCATACAAGTAAGTACTGTACAGTGGTTTGACCCACAATCTTTCAGATCATAATAGGTAGCATAGATGAAGAAATGATATATACAGTAATGAGATAAAATAACCATAAGGCACCCATAGGGGTACCTTACAGCTGCACTCCTCCACAGAGCTGTCTGTCAGACACTACACTAGGGGGTGGAGAGGGTGATGCAGCACACATTTTCTTGTACATGTTGATCACCGCAACATCATCAGGTGAACAAACATCATTGTCATGAATTCTCCTCATGGCAGCTATGACATGCTCTACATACTCTGAATCTGGAAGTGAGTGTGCATATGAAGTAATATGATTTCTTTGCTTGACATGGTCATCCATGGCCTTCTGGTGTGCTCCCATCCATATGAAATTGATGACCAAGGGGAAGGGGTCATGGACCACTGGGACCAGTGTCTGAGGCAGCAGATGAAGGCTCTGGCAAGCCAGCAATCATTATGTCAAGATGACTAACTCTAGCCTGTGCACTGATGATACGAGTGCATTCCTGTATGACTGCTTTCCACTTGGCAAGCATCCTGTCATGCTGGTCTTGCAGGACAGGATCCACATTGTATTTGTGACACAGGAACTGCACAGTGACCCAGTGTTAGTGAATGTTCCTGCTGTGGCAGGTTTAGTGGACATACCACACCAAACCCCTCTCTAACCCAGTCTGCCACTGTCCACTTTAGCCACAGACCCTCCTTCAGCTTGACCCTCTCCTCCGCTGTCCCTCTGAACAGCAGCCATTGGGCACGAATTTGCCCAATGTAAGCCTTCTCATGCTTCTTCCACCCAGTTGAAAGGAGATCATTTGCATCTCCACCCCCAGGTATGAACCCATTGCATTCAGGCTTGGTGTTTCCATCATTGATGTAATCACTTTCCTCGATGTTGAGAATAACATATGCCACTGGCATGGGTCCCTTTGAAGGCATGGAATTGTAAATCTGTAACTGTTGTCAACATTGTACTCAATGGCAACTAACTCTGCCCTTACCTTATGCAGAACATCATTGAGGCTCTGTGTGTAAGATGTCTGTACTAAAATTAAATCACTGTTGTTATGAACTGCAACTGCTGGCTCCATATCCTTATGAAAGCTGAAACAAACGCTAATCATACAATCCGCTTTCTGCATGTCCAACTTGTTGATGACAAGCCTCTCGCCATCAACCTTGAGGTGTTGATGGTTTGAGCAGATGGTCGGCTCTAGCACAGCGGAGATGGATTTTGCCATTGACATGGTGGCCATTTGATGAAGGCCCGACGGGCTGATTATCTTCAACTTGTTCATGTCCTTGTCGTAGCGAAACCTATAGACCAGGATTAGAGAAGATTATTAGAGAAGGCGACAACTGAATCACTGACCAGAAATATCGAAGAAGCTGCTCGTGGTCAACAAGGTAGTCCCGTAGAAGGAACCACTGTTCTAGGGTAATGTGTCGTTCCTATACCTACCGTCAGCACAGTCTTTGAGGGATCAAACCAGCCGGACTCACTACTTGTTTGTTGTATATCCAAGGGAACTGCGGATCCTCCAACAGATCGCCAAACACCTCGTCTGCGAGGTGCCATTCTCGGATGGCGGAGACTAGGGCCTCGCGTTCGCCCCAGTCACACGCCTTTGAGGGGTCGGTTGGACCCAGCAACGGCGACGAGTTCGTGCGTCCAATGGAGGCCGTAGAGAACGTGGGCCCGCCAACGGATGTTGTAGGCGAACCGGTAATGGAACCGTCTGGGATCGATTGTGTAAGAGTTGGCTGGCAGGTAGGGTAGTGTCGACACTCACGATCTGTATCTCCACCGTACGATCCCTGCGACGACTGGACGCGGAACGGCTCCCCAACCATCTCGGTAACAAAGAGGTCGATGTCGCTGGTATCGGAGGGATTGCGAGCGCGAACGACCTGGCCTGGATGCGCGTGCGGGTTGTCCCCGTCACAGGAGACGCTGCCGGCAGACGTGCGATAAAGAGGGGCCATGGGGGAGTGAACGTTTGAACTGCGAGGGCGGGCACGGAAGCTCTGACAGAGGGCACCTAAGTAAGATAGGCCATCAAGCAAACGGGCACATTCACGTGACCTGAGCTGTCACGCTCAGCAGGAGAAAACAGTCCAAAGGAGTATTCTCCTGAATACGGCCACTTACAAAAATTTGGTCTCGGACAAGTTCTTTGAAATTGTATTCTTAACTGATTCTCGGAACACATGTTTTTATTTCCGTTTGTGTGAGGAGTAAACTCCTGAGCAAAATGCCAAGATACGGACAAGCGCCGTTCTCACTCTAATACGTTTCGTCAGAATTAAGATTCATACCAGTCGCTAGATAACCATGCAACAGGAATCAAAGCCATCCAGGGATCATTCCATGTCCGATTCAACAATTGACCAGATAATCGTACATCGAGGACTATACACAACGAGAGTTAATCAAGTCGAGAGCAGGATACGCAATTTCACAGCAGCTATCAGTTCCAGGTACAGCAAATTACCGATACATTCGACGCGAGGAAAAAGGCAGCATAGTGATGACAGTATAGGATGCGGTACACAGCAAGACATGAACGCATGAGAAACATTTCCTAGACAGTATATGAGATACAAGATTTCCGTAAACCGACTCACCGTATCGCAGCATAAACCGACAGCCTCCAGATCCTCAAAAATGCTTCAACTCCACAGCTACAGACAGCCCCTTCATCATGCCAAGACCCGCGGGGGGTTCCGTCTCCGTAGCCGTGACGCTCATACGGCCAACGCAGGCGGCACCGACAGCATTCTCGTCAGCAGCACAGTCGCACGGCATTTCGACCGTCCCAGTGCGCCCGCGCAGAATGACCGTCGTATGATCGCGGTCCGTCCTAAAATGCAGTTCGTTATGTCAACGTCAGCACCAGATGTACCACGGACAGCGAGAGACGCACCGCATGGGGATACGACTGCCCCAGACCATCTCCTCCGCGACACTACGCACGAATATCTCGTCGACGATCGACTGCGGGTCCCGGATGATGGAATAGCTGCCTTTGAAGACGGCAGGTGCTTCTCGCCCATCACCCCTGGTCATGCTCACGGCAGGCGTCGCACGGCTCGCAACCTCTGATGGGGAGGTTGACTTGACGGCGGCAAAGTGCTCGGCGAGCACCTCATATAGATCCGTACAAGTCTGGTACTCCCGCGTTTCGAGTTGACTGCGCGACATGATGGCGGCGGTCTCCTGACTCGGATCAGGCGAAGGCACGCGATTGACGAGAGGGGATGACTGTGTTGTGGACTTAGACTTGGGTCTTCCACGGACCCACTGAAGGTTAACAGTATCGATATACCATCCGTCCTCGGGTGACTCCTCGGGATCCTCAGTGGCCTTGCGTTTACCTGGGACACTAGACTCGGTAACGAAAGGTCCGTCCAGCTGGCGTACGCTCGTGTCTTCTTCCTCCTCCTTTTCCTCCTCTTCTTCACGACGAAGCAATTCGAATTCAACAGCGTCTTCTTTATCTCCATTAGCTGATGCTCTCCTTGAGACCGGTCGGGTCACAAAACCATCGGATGACATTGTCTCACCTTCCATGCTCTCATCATCGCTACCGTAGTCAGCGATCGATGTCCACCCATCCTTGATGACCACATTATCTTTCTGGTGCTCGACTTGGCCTGCCTCGCACTTAATGTCTGTCTTGCCTGCGGCATGCACTGCTGGAGCGCTCTTCTCTCGTTTTCTGTCATTCGACGACCCCGTGCCTAGCTGTTGCGAGAGGCACGCCGCGCATTTGGAGAAGACATATTGCTTCACTGGAGGAAGAGTCTGATTGCATCCATCGTTGGAACAGATGCGATGCTCAGAGACGGTAGGAGCAAAGATTGAGGAGCTCGACGGGGTCAACGCAGAATTGGCCAATGGCCGAGGCTTGGGCACGGTGACGGAGCTCGCCGATACCGAGCCAGGCAACGACTTTTTGTTCGCTTCCGTGGAGGCAGTAATCGCGGCCGCGACGGAGGCAGCGGCAGACGGTGCCAACGCGCCACCTGCCCCTGTACCAGCCTTCGGCTTGTTCTTGCTACCCTTGGGCCGTCCCCGCTTCTTATGACCATCGAAGGAAACTGGTACGGACTTGATCGATGCTGGTGGTTCCGCGATCGCTATGATGGCGTTAGACACAAACATTTGCGTATATAATAGAGAGTACCGAGGTTGACATACCCTTCGGCTGCGAAATAAGCTCTGCCGGCGCACTTTTCCTTGGTCTCAGGCGCAGATTCTTCGCAGGGACATCGAGCTCAGGATTTTCTTCGACCGCCGTGGTCTCCTCATCGTCCATGGCTTGATCAGGCTCCGCATCTGGCAGAGCAGTACTGCGCAAGCCGCCGCGTTTACTGGGAGTCACCAGGGGAAGCGAATGCTTGCGCGGTCGTCCTCTAGGGCGTTTGGCGGGTATCGCCAGTGCCTCTTGCGATTTAACTGGGCCAGGGCGGAAAGTCGTGCTAGACTGGGTCAAGGAGTCGATATTGCTAGCATCGTTAGCTCCAAACGAATTGACGTCGGCAGTAGTATTCGGACCAAGACTCTGCGCGATCGCGTCTGCGAGTGATAGGGACGTTCTAGCGGGCACCCTGGAGCGCCCAATTATAGCGACAACGGTGGACACGTCGGGCTCTACTGTGGAGTTCCTCGAGCGAGTCGCACCTGACCGGAGATTCGCTGGTCTGAACGTCGAGCGTGTCTTGGATGCCGATGCGGAGACAGCCCGTTCGTCAGGGTGCTTGGGAGATCTCCTTGGGGTCTTATCTAGGTTGCTCCTCCGGGCGCTCCCTCCACCATAAGTGCGGGTGTAATGTGCTGAGGAGTGAGCTACAGGGTCAGCAAAAGGGTCTCGACTGAGGCTACGTCTGCGCGACGTAGCCCTCGAGGTAGTCCTAGAGCGCGGGTCTGGCGTGCCGGATACTGGACTTGCAGGTGATGGCGTGCGAACGGGAACAACGATGTCCTCAAATACTTCTTGATACTGGACGTCATTCCCGTAGCCATCTTCCGCCGCAGATTCCTCTGAATCGGGTACATCGGGAGAGGGTTGGCGTGATCGTCGTGGGGTCGAGGTTCGCCGCCGCTGACGTGAAGAAGAGACAGGAGTTTTCACCACATTACCACCGCCGTTTAAGTATCCGGTGAAACCTGCTGAGTTCCGACCGGGCCCGATCTTGGCTGGACCAGAGACCTTTCTGACGGAAGGAGTGCCTTGAGTCCCCATCATCTGCCCGTAGAGGTCCCAATTATCAACAACACGCGAGTGAGAACAATTGAACGCGTCAAAGATAAAATAATGGTCAAATACATACATAGCAATGCCGTTAGAACGTACAGGTCCTCCACCAACGACACCGCGACGCGTCTGCTCCTCCAGACCCAGCAAGGCCGGATGCCGACAAGCTCTTCACTAGAATCTAATCGTTCCTCAGGCTGTTGAGTTGCTAAGGAAGGCTAAAGCAAAGCACATAAACTGAGTCAAACGATGACCAGTGGGATCCTGAACAGAATATGGACGCGACGAGCTGCTCGAGGTTGCTCTGTCGAAGAACGTTGACAGCTATGAACATTATGTAAAAGGTGCGGGCAATCGCTGAGTATCACGGTCAGGTGACTAATTTACAGGCCCCCAATCATCAACGGCCTGAGACGCGAGAGGTCTCGACAGATTCATCGATCTAAACATACGCTTAATTTGCTACGTTGAAACAATCCATTAAATCACGAACTAATAGTCACTACAGGTCCAGAGTACAAATATAGTGTTAGCATCTTATAGTAATTCAAATGACACACGCTACAGATCGTTGTACAATAAGTGAGGAAAGGACGAAGCAAACATGCGTACCCAAAATTGGCGCTTAAGATACAAGCAATAACTGTAAGGCACCCGTAGGGGTACCTTACAGTAGCTTACTTCCATTCCTTAGTCCGTGGCCGTACGTTACAGCCGTCGGACGACGCTCACGCTCTCGCCCTCATACTCTCTTCCTCGCCCACACTTAATCCTCAGAAACCTTGATGACGACCTTTCCGACATGTTGTTGACTTTCCAAATATTCGTACGCACTGCGCGTCTCCTCAAATGTGAATACTTTGTCGACAACAGGTCTGAGGCCGCTCGCCGAGATCAACTTGTTCATACTTTCGAACCTGCGCAAACTGTGAGTGAGCTCAAATCATACAAAACGTCAGACTGAACACACTGAGTGCGCGACCCGATGAGAATGCCACGCAGCAGGATCGCCTTGCCCGCGATTTGCTTTGGTACACTGCTGATGTCACCACCCTATAGGACGAGGTCAGGACGACGCACGCAAGTATTTGAAGTAGACCTACCCCGGCAACAAAACCAATAACATGAATCGACCCAGCGTAGCGTACGCATTCGACAGATTTCAGGAGGGTTCCTGCGCCTCCAACCTCAATGATATGATCAACGCCCTTGCCGTTCGTCTACAGTTATTATTGAGAGAAGGTGATCGATGAATTCCTTGCAGTGCTACGCACGATCTTGAGTACTTCCTTCTCCCATTCAGGAGTCTTCTTATAATTGATGAGATGTTTTGCGCCCAATTTGGCGGCGATCTCAAGCTTCGAGTCGGACGACGACGTCGCAATGACGGTCGCGCCAGACGCGACGGCAAGCTGCAGACCGAAAATTGAAACTCCACCAGTGCCTTGCACGAGAACCGTATCACCGCCTTTGAGCGGGTTGGGCCCCATTAGAGCGCTATAGGCAGTGACAGCTGCACATCTAGGAATGCCCCATCAGTATTAAGCGTGCAGCACGCAGAGAAGCTACGCACGGCAACGTAGATGCTTCTTCGTAGGACAAATGAGATGGAATTCTTACAAGGCTCTAAACAGGAAAGAGGCATCAACATGGGCCAAGTTAGGTAACAATATGACGAGACGAACGTGCGCAGGTAAGATCTTGTACTCGGTCAGAACACCGTCGATCGGAGCACCAAGACCTGTGAGTTTGATGCGTTCATCTACATCACCGAAGACGTGATCTACAGCAAAGTTGGAGCAGACGCGGTCGCCGACGTTCCACCCCTTGACTTCATCGCCCACAGCGAGGATCTCACCCGCCATGTCAGAACCAGGGATGACATTGTCTTTCTGACGGAGGGGATACTGTCCCTTGGCAACTATGAGGTCGCGGTACTGAAATAGCGATGACATGAAGCTGGCCTCAACGGGATGAAGTGACAGGGAGTTACCTGGAGAGAGACGGCATGAACCTTCACGAGAACTTCTGATGACTTTGGCGCACGAAGAGAAGCTTGCTGAAGGGTGAGATTATGGAATCCGTCGGCCTGAGACACTGTAAGTGCCTTCCCGCCAGAAATGAGCGAGAAGTGCGACGAACGTACCTTGGGAAGATGGTATTCGCGAGTTGTTGTCGGGATGGACATCTTCAAAAATGCAGGAACTAATAGAGGTGAAGATGAGTGCTCGACGTCAAGGCCTACTTATATGACTGCGACGGAGGTGGATCACGCAATCAAGAGCAGAAATAAGGATCAAAATTGGTCAGAATATCACTGGGAGAGGACGACTCATTCGGCCATCACAATGCACCACATGCTCTCACTGCGGGGAGTCTGCGAGGGTCCTCGTCAGGTCCTCGTACCTCCAAATTATCTGGCTTGCAAAACGATTTCTAAGAATTAGGAGAACCTATTCGCGTCGGGGGAGCTCAAGATGGGGGTTTACTCCAGCCACCGCCAAGTTGACCGCAAACGGCAAAAGCCGAAAACAATGCGGTCTCGGTGGCGGCAGGCAGTGGGTCCTTGGCGGTCCCCCTACGGCTCCGGAGAATTTGGCCCTAGCCATTGACATGAATGCTTAGGCAAACCCGGTGCGCTCGATGTCGCGTAGTGTTCTGCGTGGATTGGGCACCAGTCTGACACTATTTAGAGGCACATATGCTGTTGAATGTATGCCAAACTATGTCTCGAGCAATTTCAAGGAGCGGGAATCCACAATTGGCATTGGCGGGTAAGTCAGATCGATATCGCCAGACGTTCTTTACTGCGACATGACCACCGCGTTTCTCTTAGACCTGTCGGGACAGGAAGAACGGCTACAATCTACTCGCGAGAGCTTGCTGATTACATTTTGTATGCGATTGATATTGGTGCCAAGTGCTGTAATCTGATCTGGGATGGCCATCCCTTTTACTTAGTTTTTTGACGTCAGAGAGGAGTCCTGTTTTACACTGTCCAGGACACCATTCGGATTACGCCTACACCGATGCAGTGTAGCATTGGAGAATACCGCGTCGAAGTCATTATGAAGACATGTTCAAGATCGTTGGCTTTTGCAGCAGTCGATCTGAATAAAAATTCCAGCGGGTCCCAGTCAGCGCTATGTCAGATGTCAGATGTGAGAATGAGAAACTGCTCTGACCATGCACCAGATGCCATCCATGCCAACGACGAGGCCAGTGTTATCGACAAAGCCCTGAACTGCAAAGTCCCATCTCCACTTCCGCACCCGACGTCCAATATATACCCTCCGGGCTTCGCATCAAGTGCAGAGAGGACCGATGAAGTGAACGCCCGAGAGTACACGAATGAAGCTGCCTTGTTGTATACGTCCACCGAGTGTCCGACGAGATCGCGGCCACTGTGGATGCCCACGGTGAACCAACGGCGAATCGCTTCCTCAGAGAAACAAACGGCTTGACGATAAAAGCGATTCCGCGCCTTGTATTCGACAATGCAGTGGATGCCATACTTAGGACACTGCGATAAGCTTGAACTTTGAGCGCGGCACCCCGATGGACAGGAGGGCGACAGCAACCCGATGGGGAGGGGAAAAGCCCGCTGCATGACGCTAATTGATTCTTATCAGCCCATACGTCGGCCACCATCACCCTTCCCAAATTCATCCTGGCAAGATCGAGCCCAGATATATCATGCTTTTAAACACAGCTGCGCAGCAGAGCGGAGACAAGCTTACGGTGAATGCACCAAAAAAGACGGAACTCCAACTAGCGCGCTCGGATGCTGCAGATGTCCAAGTTGAACCAGGCAAGCCATGCAGACTATGCTTCAGTACAAGTGCACAAACAGTTCCTCCCGATATTCAGTGTATACGTAGCTATTATACGGAAGGGAACGAAGGGCACTTCCACCGCCCGCCATAGACATGACATATCGAGAGCAGTAGTCGCTCGCAGTGACGCAGTCGCCGACGCTGGATCGTGATTTCTGATCTTCCCATTTACCAATATTGCAGATTAAGCTTAAGCTTATTGTAAAGATCAGCGCGGCACCCAATGGTACTACATAGTAGCGCTCTAACTCCTAGCGCTGCTAGTACCACATGATAAGCACGGCATTGCAAATCCGCTGCTAACAGCCTAGCTCAAACGCAGACGCTCCGCCGGGACAATGTGCATGCCTAATGACTCACCTCGATTTCTTGTTAGTCCGATGAAGACGGAAATGAGGCGCTACCCCACTATTGGAGCGCAACTGTCTTTCATCACACCCGAGAGGAGCGACGCCAAACCAATGTCCAGAATTTAACATATCCTGTGTGGATAATTCGGGTTGGAGTTCACGGGTGACTAGCTAGTGTACTGAGGCGGCGGTACGTCTGGCACGTCGGCTTCGAAGTTACCAAACCATGCCCTCTGCTCGCCATCGCTCCGTGGAGAACTCGCAGACTGTCCGAAGGACACCGGATAGCGACGAGTGCTGGGCGACGCTGAGGACAATGTCCGATCCCCCTGATCCCCCTGCATCTGATCCCGCCCATCAGACCCGGACCCAGACCGACGCACGTCCCTGCGGTATTTCGATGCCGTGATACGGGGCCCCACGGCGAGCTCCTCGGGATTGTGGGGCGTGTCTGAATAAGGGTCCGAGCGAATGCTGCACATTGTCGCAGAGACGCCGACATAGGATGGGTCGACACCGCCTACTGCGGCAAAACTACGCGACGGCTCGAAATGCCCTCCTCTCGGAATGGCATTGTCGGTGTACGCGGACACAGGGGTGCGCTGTCGTTTCCGATACATCATAACGAGGAGAATGACAATGGCAAGTCCTGCGACGGAACCGCCAACTGCGCCGCCTACGATCGCGCCGGTCATATTGTGTTGCACGACATTGACTACGCTTGACCCGGTTGACCCGGAGGGCTCTATGGTGCTTGACACTGGTGATGAAGACTCCCCTTGTCCCGGTGTCACAGAAACCTTACTCGTGGAGCCGGCAGGCCCGAGGATCGACTGAGTGGATGGAGAGATCACAGAGGGTGATGATGATGATGTGCTATCCTCGTCCGGCATCCTAAACCGAGTAGCTCAGTCAACATTTGAGGAAGGCTTTGCCCACGGACGTACGTGTATATAGCATAGTCGAATAGATGTACGGCAGTCGACTCGATTGTCAGATTATGCGGGACTCCTGGAGGCAGCGGTGCGAGCGACTCGTTCACGTACGTGGGGACGTTATACGCAAAGCCTTCTGTGACGTTATCCGGACGATACTGATATCTGCCGACATATTCACCATCGAGCGTGAACGTGAGGTTCATCCTCGTCTCGACCACCGCGGTCGCGCTGAACGGAATGAGGTTCCCTTGGATACAAAACGTGTATATTGCGGTGCCTGCAGAGCAGTGAGTCCGCAGACGGGTGGGCGGTCCGAGTCTACCCACCGTTGAACAATAATATTACAGTAGGCGTCCCTGGCCGTCTGACTTGATCGTAAGTCGAATCGTGCCATGTATGGTCGAAGGCGAGGCTGACGTTGGGTTGGAGTTGGCATCCAGGACACTCAGCGCCTTGCGCCCAATCTGAAGTCGGCGTAAATGAGGGTACCAGACCGGTAGACTCGTCTCCCCATTGGTCGTCGATAGTGATGTTTCGGGCCACGGCGACTGCATGGAGTACCGCAAGAATGTACAGATGAACGACGACCAGCCCGTTACGCAGCATGACAGCTGACACGAGTGGAGAGCGAATTCTGCCCCAAGATTGCAACGACCAGCGTACTGTGGGGATGTGGCGGGTGGTGGTGTAACGAGAGTAGCGATCTACGTTTGGCTAATGGTAGGATAGACGAGAAAACGAACCCCAGTCGTCGTGGGGTGGCAATTGAGACAGCAGTGCAGGCGCATCGCAGGTAATCAGAGTGAGAGACCTTGTCTCGTCCATCTTCACATACCTTCCTCGGTCGGATATTGTTGTGCATCTATCTGTTGCTAATAGCCACTCTGATATGAGACGTACTCATTCGGAAGTTCTCCTTACATAGAGGAGAAATAGGACGATAGAGATCCGAAGTAGGGGTGACCGAGGACAGATAGAAGACGAGAACGGGACGACTGTTGATCTTCATATGGGTGTTGGACACCTGAGGGAAATTCTCGATCCTGAATGGGAGAAGATGTATTGCCTTGAGTAACGGTAGCTATGTCGGGAGAGAGAATCAAATGGAAGCCATGACGATACGACATGCGTGAGATTGATAGAGAACTTGGACTATCGCGCCCATGGCTTGCGATATTGTGCGACGGTAGACATGCGTACCGGAAATGGGGACGCGGATGCAGATGGAAGGACATTGGATGCGTTATCGTACGTAAGTACAGTGTAACAGGAATTGAGGACGGCGGGTCGAGCGAGGACTATCACAACATTTTGATCGACAGGTTTGACAGCTTGCGCCGAGCTAACAGCCTAAAGATGCGAGCTAACAGATCTCAGTTTGGCTGTGCAGTGATGTCAGAATATCCAATAAAGAGAAAACACAGTTCAAGGGTGTCTCCCCGTTGGAATGGGGGTAGTGGTACCCAAGTCGTGCCTATCAGTGTCATCTCACAACCGAGCTGTCGACGAGCTAGGAAAGTCGAGACCTTAAACGTCGCTCGCCGCGGTCATGCATGTCCTTGGCACATACGGTTATGTATCGCGTAGATGATGACCCTGCCGAAGGCAGAGCATCGGTGAATGGCTACTGACAGATATCCTTACATGTCTTATGTCGGGATGCCTGCAGAGCTATAGGTGCCTGGTCGCGATTGCCGACGACGGGGTCTCCCTCGGGTCGGCTGCTCGCGTAACTGAGCAGTTGGTCCTGGGCACGTACCTCGAAAAGGTCACTACACACAATGCCGGCGCTCTAGCGCAGCCACAAACCCTTTGGGAGCGTAGATATCTAACGACTCACCTTGATGGATCCGATGGCCGGGTGGTGGATGATCGCAGACATTGACAGCAAGCTGCGGTTAGCCTGGTGGAGCAGTCACCAGAAACGTTTTTCATAACGCAACTTTCAGGCGATGATAACTGCCCACCAGTATACCGAATGCGCTGTCACAGCCTGTAGCGGACTCGTGGTTTTGTCGTGGTGGTCTGAAGTTAAGAGTGAAACGCGAGGGGAGAGCTACTAGGGCTGCTCAATTCTGCTCGCTTGGTGCGCGCTCACTCAAGCACCTCCTTGTTTAGGCTACTTCGACACGGCTAAATCCGAGCGCGCTGCATCAGCCACCTGCGCTGCACAGGGTGTAGGTGTATTATTTCCTGACGTGTGCGAGCCATTCTCGTGCCCAAACCTTTCGTACAGGCTATGGATACATGTACAAAAACGCTAATGACTTTTCCAAATTTTTTGGCCAAGCCTGCAGTCAGAGAAACCTTCACCCATACGAGGACCCAACCTGTTCTGCTTGCCGTGGCTGCCGAGTGGAAACGGCCAAAATGGGTAGGTAGTCAGACGAGCGCGCACCGAGCGAGCAGAATTGAGCAGCCCTACTCGCTCATTTGCAACTTGCGGCTCCGTCTTGGTCGGGGCGCCAATTATGGCATCAAGGGTATCATAGGGTATCGGCAATCTAGATTACCTCATGTCTCGGGCGGAGGTCGTTATGTCGTTAGTAAGTCAATAAGTTCTACAATTCTACAATTTCTTGTACGCTCCGTTATGTGAGTTTCGAGTCCCTACATCAGTCCCCATTAGTGACATGAGCGTATAGCTATCTCCCGAGAAGATATTGTTCCGAATAATGCACAATGTCTCCTCTGTCTCCTTATGGGGCTCAAAAACACCTTGAGATGAAGGGTAGGATCATTGCTATGCTACGGCGCACTCACAATACTGATTATCACGACATTTGATGGATTTATAGCCGCTGCCAATCGAATCAATCTCCAATGGTGGTGAAACCCAAAAAAGAGGTCTGCATTGCTACGGATGGGCCAATATGAGCTAGTCCATAACCGCAAGAGGGGGTATGAACGGCCCCGAGAGACCCGACTTTGGTGCTCCTTCATATCTGCATTTGATGCGGCTCCAAACGTCACCATCTCAGATTTCTTGCTAGACGGCGCCGGCGGACGCTCCTAGCCCATTTTCGAGCGACCTGTTTCGTGATGCAGTGAGATTTGTGCATGATTTTGAGCCTGAGTGGGCTGATTTATGACAATCTGACAAGCCTGGATAGGACCGGAACGGTGCCCCAATCGTACTACGGCGCGAAACGCCAACGAAATGTCAGGAGCCCATAGATCGCATAAATACCGCCAATGAGATGGACATGCAACAGCATTCCTACCATGTCCGTCTCCTTTAATTCCTTCGAGACGGCCACTGCCGCTTTCTTCTGTGCAATTACTGTATTAGCTTGGAGACTTGGGTTTGTTCGATCTCGCCGTCCCGAGTCGAAGTTGCCGCCTCTCGTTGATTACAAGGTATGTATGCTCTTGTGTAGTAGACCCTCGCTTGTTCACGCCATATCTCCCACAGTGGCCCATTCTAGGATCTACCTTCGACTTCATTAAAGACCCTTCCGGCTTCACCAGAAACGCGTATTCGAAGTATGGTCCTGTCTTCCGTGTCTACTTCCGTGGCCACGTCCAAACCGTCGTCGGCAAAGAGCACGTCCGCGACGTTTTCCTCAACCCTGCTTTCAGTTATGAGGTATGGCTCCTTCATGACCCCGCACAGCGTGTACTTTGCTAACATCTATGTAGGAAGCTGTGAAGGACGAATTTCGTCTTGCGGACATGCTCGGGACGTCGTCTGTCGCGCTGGAGCCACACAGATTATTCGCCTACATCATTACTCCCTTCCTTGCTCGTTTCATTCCTGTTCTCTCTAATGTCCTTACACGCGGATACGACATTGGCCTCGGCCCAGACCCTAAGGAGCCGGTGCTCGTTCAGGACCCGGGCCACCTGATAGAAGATGTTATTGCACGCGCAACAACCGTCTGTTTCTTTGGGGAGGTCTGTCGCAGTCAATAGAAACTACGCATAGTGACCTAACAGACATATCCATTACAGGAACTTGGCTCTAACAACGAGCTCATCCCTCTCTATAAAGACTTCGCGACCTCCATCGGGCATTTCGTGAGCCGCAAAAGCCCCGTACTGGCCCTTTTCCCGAAAGTGGCGCAGTTTTGGATGTGGTGCGTGGAGTTTTCATCGCCCAATGACCTGCGTTTTGCTGAAGCTTCTTTTAGGCTCAAGTTCAGTACCTTCACTTCGCCTACAGCCGTCCATCGCGCGAAGCTCCTAAAATGTGGGTGTTTCGTATCTTTTGGTGCGCTTAGACGGCTGATAGTGGAACCGTCAGACACCATGCCTGTTGTCAACGAACGACGCCGACTTATGGCTGAACTGGGCGACGACTACGACCGTCCCGTACGTCCGCATTCGTTTGAGGCATATGCAGAATGCTCACAGAGTCATAGGCCGATTCTCTCCAAGCCTATCTGGACAACATCCCTCTGAACCAGCCCATCGACGAGAACGAGATGGCAACCATGATGCTCACGCTTGTCTTCTTTTCCATCCACACCACGACAAGACGCACGAAGGACTGCCTTTACAACCTCGCGAAGTACCCGCAGTACCTACCCGAGTTACTCCAAGAACAGAAGGAGGTCTTGGGTGAGGACTGGACGGATGGCAGCTTGAATGTGGAACACATCAAGTCATTGCACAAGCTCGACAGCTTCCTCCGCGAGACCTTCCGCACGGGCGGCCGGGGCATCGGTCTCCCGCATAAAATTATCGGCATGGATGAGTGGAAGTTGCCAGGCGGCTACGTTCTTCCGAGAGGTGAGTCTAGGAGCGCCGCACTTGGACAAAAGACCTTCGCTTATATGGCCTTTACATCGCAGGATCGGTGGTCAACATCAACACGGACGACGTTTTCTACTCGCCTGAGCTGCAAGGCCCCAACCCGGACGAGTTCAACGCTTGGCGGTTTGTCGGCACAGACAAAGGCGCAGTCCGTATTGGACCGGACCTCGTCACCTTCGGTCTCGGAAGGTCAGTCACCGTATACTCTTGTCACCGACCGCGAACTGATCGCGATTTTGTGTCTTCAAGGCACGCATGCCCTGGTCGCTTCTTCGCCGTGCACGAGATCAAGATCGCGCTGAGCCTTGTGCTCAAGCGCTACCGCATCACGTTCCCCGACGACGTCAAGCCCTCTAGCTCGGGCCCGCTTCTCTTCACACCCGTCCAGGCGGCTTGATGTAACCCTCTTCCAAGCCGGTGGCTTTCCCACCTATCCTAATTCAGTCTCAATCGTAGACTACATCCAGAATTTTCCAGGCCTTGTATAATCCCAATCCCCGTCCTTATTCTTATCTCCATCTATCTATCTACGTCTCGCGCAGGCAGGTGACCGTGACGGTCGCTTTGCAAGTGGCCGCTCCGTATTGTACAGTATATGCATATCGCTCTTTGTTTTATGTGTTTTCTACGTGAAAACATAAATATATAGAAATCATACACTGTTAGAGTCTTGTCATGTTGTCCCAGTGTGAACTCGGCATTAATTTAGTTTCCTGCCATCAGGATCAATACTGCGCCGTCCGGCGGTCCTTCGCAGTGTGGATGTCCACATAGGCCCCTGTAATTAGCATCTGCGGGACTGCATCAGCGCCAGCTCCAATTCCGTGATTTGCCTTGGCACCGCCCAAGGCGCGCCCCAATGGCGCCGGCCGTGTCAGCATCTGCACGGACTAGTCTGTACCTCTGGAGACATCAGCGTTGCACCAACCCCGATTTCCGCGGGATCACTGGCACAGGTACCGCCTACTGTATTCCGGAACAAATCGTCCGCTGATCACATCAAATTTACGCCTGTACAGTCGGTGGATCCCATCAATCTTGCGCTTGGGCGTTCTGTCAACAGGACTCCGCTTCCCGAGTTCTTGCCGCTCGCCAGCTGATGAACCTGACGCGTTGCGCAGAGCGGCAGAGAGCACTGTAGACGCTCAGGTGAGAAGAAGAATAGGACTTTGGCCTTGGGTGTCTACAAAACGGTCCAATGTGCCTGTGCATTAAAACTTTAAACGTCCCCGCGTGTGCTGGAGCTGATAGATATCTTGTCGCGTCTTTCAATTACCTTTCGCGTTCACACGCACGTGACCGCGACAGCGCGCTCCGAGCCCCTGACCAGTGACGGGCCACTGTTACCCACCCCTCTTTTGTTTTCTTTTTTGTTTTCCTGCTTGTTTTCTTGCAAATCAGACGATGCTTGCCGGGCTGCATGACCTGAATCCGAATGCCCTAAATGTTGCCATTCCTATGCCTGTGTAACCACGCATACCTCACGAGCCTGACTATTGGGCCATGACTACCGAGCGGAGCTCTGTGAGCCCCAAGACTAAGTGTCAAGGTATGATGAGTGCCGAGCCGTCTGGTCGCGCGTTCGGAGGTCCTGAGCATTTATCCCAGAAGCACAATAACTCCATAATCTCATTCCCGCGACGAGCCGGGACCAGTGGTGAGTCCAACGCCGTCCCCTTACACAATTAGACTAAGTGTTCGTTACTAATCAACGTTCAGGAATGGAATAGTGGGTCACGTTGATTGTCGTTCCGCTCCGACAGCGCGTAGATAAATATCAACTGAGAACGCCTGAGCCAATGGTAACCCGCCCCGAGAATCACGGAACATGCTAGGCGGTACTATAGAGCGGCTGTTGTTGACGCACGGAGGACCTGAAACTTTCTGGCTCACGACTACCGCAAGGAGACCTCCCATTTTCCAGGCCAGAACGACTGACAGTCTCCAGGCTTCTTACCACCATGAGCGAGTCGTCCCCATCTACTGGTAGCGCTACTCCTCCTCAGGCTGTAGGAAATGACAACTTGAAGATGGCAGACCCCACCCCAGCTCAGACTGAGCAGGATAATGCGGAGGAGATCAATGGTCTCTCGCACAATATGAAGCCATGGGAGCTACACATGGCATTCTTCAGGTAGATTTTACGGTGTTTCATTCGCGCGCAACACTAGGACTCATGGTCGGCATCTCAGTCTCGCCGTAGGGGGCTTCCTGGCCGCACTGGATCAAACCATCGTATCGACATCCATGCCGACAATCGCATCGCAGTTCAACGCATTGAATGAGCAAAGCTGTAAGTGGGCACGACTACCCGACGTTGATGGCCTTCTCACATTCTGCTTCGCCGCCCCCTAGGGATCGCCACATCTTACCTCCTCACTTCGACTGTTTTCCAGCCGTTTTTTGGCCGTGCGTCAGAACTCTGGGGATGCAAGGTCAGCTTTAATCCACATACTGGGAGATGCGTACGCTCTAACAAATTCCGCGTCCCAGGCGATGTTATTCACGGCTATTTTCCTATTCGAGTTCGGTTCTTTGATGACCGCGACAGCCCAGAATTTCATTTGGCTGTGCTGTGCTCGAGCAGTAGCAGGTAGGCATGTGATACGCGATCACCGTCTTCAATGCTGACTTTTGCGACCTATGCAGGTATTGGCGGGGCTGGTTTGATGGTGGGGCTTGTATTCATGAGAGTGCAGGAGATGTCCTGACCAACTTATGCCTTAGGTCATCATTATCATAATGATCAGCCAGTGAGTCGCTCTATTTTTCTATGCGGACATGAGCGTAAACCTTACATCCCTTCGTTCAGAATGGTTCCGCTGCGGGATCGTGGGCGATACATGGGTGTGATGTATGCGCGTCTGGCGTTAGCAAATGTTCTCGGACCTGTAAGCCGTGTTTCTCGCTCTCTTTTTTATGGCCTCATCATTTTGATGATATGTCGGGACACAGGTACTCGGAGGCATCTTCACGAGAGACGTGACCTGGCGCTGGTGCTTCTACATCAATCTGCCCATCGGCGGCCTCGCCATCGCCGTCATCTTTTTCTTACTTGGAAAAATCCCCGACAAGAAGAAGGAAAACGTCTCGATCAAGGACATCGACTTTGGCGGGATAGCGATACTGTCTGTGTGTGTTGTCTGCCTGCTCCTCGCGTTCTCATGGGGAGGGACCATCTACCCATGGGGCAGCAAGCGGGTCATCGCGTTGCTTGTCGTCGGAGGTGTGCTGATTCCTATCTTCATCGCGTACGAGAACCTGGTGCCGCACTCGCCCGTTATCCCTCTGTCGATGTTCCGCCACCGAAACGTGATCACGTCCACGCTCAACTACTTCTTCACTAACATGGCGGTGTACGGCCTCGCGCTCTACATCCCGACCTACTTCCAGCTCGTCAAGGGCGACACGCAGCTCGTCTCTGGCATAGAGCTGCTTCCCTAGTACGTGCCGCTTTCCCGAGCACCGTCCGTCCTGCGCTCACATGTGCGCCTGCGCAGCATCATCCCCCTGTCCTTCTCGTCCGTCGTCGTCGGTATCCTCGTGTCGAAGACCGGCTGGGTGCGGCCGTGGCTCATGGCCGGCGGGCTCGTCAACCTGGTCGCCGTCGGCCTGTGCATCCTCATCAACGGCACGACCCCGCGCGGGGTCGAGTTCGTCTTCCTGATCCTCGCGGGCATCGGCATGGGCTTCGTGTTCCAGACGAACACCGTCGCGGCCCAGAGCCAGGTGCAGCGCGGCGAGCTGCCGAGCGTGACGACGATGACGATGTGGAGCAAGAGCCTCGGCGGGATCGTGGGCATCTCCGTGCAGGGCAGCATCATCCAGAACGTGCTCACCAAGCGCGTGCTCGCGAACCCGATCTCGGCGCCGGTGAGTGGCGGGTGCGCGCTGTTTCTGGGGATATGTGAGGCTGACTGTTCTTTGTGTGTGGCGTGCAGTACCTCTATGCAGTGTCGTCCGTGTCGCTGCTGCATCAGACCCCGGCTGACGTGCAGGCTATCGTGCGCCAGGCTTATGGGACGGCGTTCTCGCGCATGATGATCGCGACGACGGCCTTGGTTGCCGTCGGCTTTATCGCCTCGCTGTTCACCGCGAAGGTGACGCTCAGCAAGAAGGCCAAGGCGGGCGCGAAGGACGCCAATGCTGCCAGCACCGTAGAGGCAGCGGAGACGGGGGCGGGCTCGGACTTGGAGAAGTCCGCGTCTCGTTCGATCAGTTGCGAGGACAGCAGGCAAGGCGACGAGAAGGGGAGAATGTGTGGCGAGGAGGAAAAGTCCCCAGGCAGCCCACCGGGAGGAGAGATGGTGTAGGCATGCAGCATACGGTAGTCGAATTTACTCTATTATTGCACTCTGTATAGAAATCGCATCTGTTCGTCCGACAGCTGACCGTATTACGACCAAGCGCAAGTTGTCCAGCTGCAGACATTGTGGCACAAACAGACGTTCTGCATTTTCAACTTATATAAATACATAGCAGTTTATCTGCAGCTTACCTGTGTCACTGATAGGCTAATCAGAGCGACCTATTCACCTCCAACGCCCTTCTCTGCCTTTTCCTGCGAAAGTTGCCAGGAAGGTCCGAAACAAGAACTAGCTTCTTGAATTGAGCCATCACCAGCTCGACGCGCAACTGTTCTACCGCTTTGTATACATCTCAACATCGCCGTTCTGCGTACGCAGTCTATGCGTTCAGCTGCCTTGCTATGGTACATCGTCAAGCTCAGGGTGGCCGACATCGTTATCCTACTCGAGCTTCAATCAGCAGGAACCAACGGAGGGCAGTGCGTGGGAGCGCATCTGCAGCAGCCTGTCACTGTCCACTAGCGATGCAGGATGAGCAGCACTATCTTCAGTGTCTTCGAGCCGTGGCCGCCACGCTGGACGGGTTCCCGGTGATCCCCCAGCAGCCTTGGTTACCCCCAGATAACCGCTAGCGCTCTCACATCCCTTCGGCACCCATGTCTCAGCCGAGCGACGAAAAGCAGGCCACCACCCTCGAGCAGTTCCGGCAACAGCTCGTCGGGCAGGACCTCATACACGATGGGGATAGCATCGGCACGGACGACTGGACGTTGCTGTGAGTCGTCGCTGCACGAATTGAATGTGAACGCAAGCGACGGCGACGATGACGACTGACCCGGCCGTCTGCAGGCGGTTCCTTCGCGCGCGCCAGTTCGACGTCAAGGCGGCGACGACGATGTGGGCCAACTGCCAGCAGTGGCGCAAGACGGTCGCCGGGGTGGGCATCGACGCGCTGTACGAGCAGATGGACCCGCACGACGTACGCTTTCCCGCTTGATGTGTCCGTCTGACCAGCGTGCTGAGCAGCGCACCGCCCGCGCCCGCGCAGTTCCCGGAGCGCAGGAAGGTGTTCGAGTACTGGCCGATGTGGTTCCACAAGACGGACAAGGAGGGCCGGCCGCTCAACATCCAGCGCTACGGCGGCGTGAACATCCCCGAGCTGTACAAGCACATCACGCCCGACCGCTTCTGGCAGTACGTCATCACCCAGGCGGAGAGCATCCCGCGCGACGTGATCCCCGCGGCGCGTCGCGCGACGGGCCGACAGGTGGACGGGATTTTCCTCATTGTGGACCTCAAGGGCTACGGGTGCGTCTGCGGCTGCTTCTCGCGCGCGCGCGCGCGTGCAGGCGGGGGCGGGGCGCTGACGTCGAGCGCAGGCTGGGCCAGTTCTGGCAGATGAAGACGCTCGCGAAGGACGCGTTCCAGATCACGCAGGACTACTATCCCGAGACGTACGTGCGCGCCCCTCCGCCCTGCATCTGCTTGCGCGCTGACGACGCCCCCGCGCGCGCTCCCCGTCGGCAGGTCGTCGAGGTTCTTCATCATCAACGCGCCCACGACGTTCACGATCATCTGGTCGTTCCTCAAGCGGTGGCTCGCAAAGGAGACGCTCGCGAAGATGGACGTGCTCGGGTCGGACTACCAGGCTGCGTTGCTCGAGCACATCGACGCGGAGAACCTGCCCGAGAGCCTCGGCGGCGCGTGTCGGTGCGAGGACGTTGGCGGGTGCCAGTGGTGCAAGGTCAGCAGGTAGGATGACATGGGCGTGTGGACTGGCAAATGGACGTTTGGCTTCGTCTTGGGTATTATGTCAGGCAGCATCTACTCTCGTGGGTTTACGTATGGTGTAGATGTCTAAACCTTGTAATAGACCAGGGAGCTTTAGGATTGAAGCTGTGTTTCCGTCGCATTGCCATATTCATTCCGCAAAGGGACTTTGGCGTGCATTCTACAACGTCCCGCCGTTATGTCATTTTGTAGGCTGGTGTGCGGTCGTGAAATCACGCATAGCGACGCATATGTGTACGACTCTCGTAGCTAGCGGGGCATTACATAGCCGTCAATGTTGGTTCAGTTTCCCCACGTCTGGAGAAATGCTAGTCGGCCAAAAACTATGTACTCAATCGATGATCAAGAATATTATTATACTCTAAGCACGATGCGCAGTCAGACCAGACTGCTCAGAATCCAGAATCGTAGTCGAGAATCTGCCCCCTCGTTTCGTTCGTCGATGCTCGGTGCTGTAGAAAGCGGCCTGTGTGCACTGGAAGACGATAGCATGAGATGCCTCGCCTCGCATGCGCCGAACAGGACTAGGAGTGGACATACCCTCTCGTCCCGCAAGCTTCGCATTCGATGCCAATATTTGCATGGCCGTCCTGGAGCGCTAGCCTTGAGCGGACACGCGCAGGACCCAGATCCAGTCCAGGACCAAGGCCGCGCTGCAGACGTCGCCCCGCCCACGGCGGACCCAGCAGCGCGCTCACTCTTCGTACTCCGGCAGCGGCTCGTTCTTCATCATCAGGCGCCGCGCACGCTCCTCCGCGCGCTCCTGCTGCAGCTGCTCGCGGAATGCGCGCACCTCCTGCTGCAGCTGCTGGATCTCCTGCGAGCGGTAGCGCGAGCCCTGCAGGCGGTCGATGCGCGCCTCCGTCTCCCGGATCCGCCCCTGCAGACCGAGTCCGGCGCGCTCGTCGGCGTCGGGCGCCCGAGTCGACGCCGACGCTGAGGGCGTGTGCAGCGTGCTCGACTCGGCCGTCGACGTCGACAGCGTGGGCTCTGTGCTCTCCCTGTGCGCGGCGCGGCTGCGTCTGCTCCTCCGCTGCCCGGAGGCCGTGCGGTGCCGGTGCCGGTGCGGGCGCCGTCTGCGCTCGGTCGTCTCTGGCTCTGTCTCCGTCGCGGACGCGGATCCGGGGAGGGTGCTCGCGTCGTTGCTCGCGCTCACGGGCGCTGCGCCGCGCGCGCGCTCCCCGGGGTCGTGCCCGGAGCCCGTCCTGCGTTCGCCGCGGCGCCGACCGCGGGGCTTGGCCGTCGAGTCGGAGGAGTGGCCGCGCGCGCTGCCTCTGGCGTCGGGCGCGTCCTCCGTGCGGGTGGTTGGCCCTGGGCTGAGCGCGAGCGGGGGCAGCACGGGGACGGTGGGGGTGGCGTAGTAGGGCTCGATGCGGGTGGATAGGTCGTGTTGGGCTCTGCGCGAGAAGAAGCCTCGCGTGGGCGGTGGTGGATGGGGGTCGGCAGGGTCTGGCCGAGAGCGTCGTCTGCAGCAGAACATGGGGAGCAGTGGTGCGCGGTGACTGGACCCACGTCGTCGCCGAGAGCCCTGCCGACGGCGGACGCGGTGTGGGGACGGAGGGGGTCGCCTGGGTGGGTGCGAGGTTGGAGAAGAGAGCTCGGCTAGCTGGGGAAGGGACCTGGACTGATCGGTGCTGGTGATGCCTCGAGGTTCGGATTCAACCAGCGTGTCCTCGGGCACTCTGTTAATCATGCCGTCCTGTCACCAGTCAGGCCATATACGTGAGATCTGCACGTCGTGGTTGTCAATGTCAAGGGTGAAATTGTCTGCTGTTGCTAGGAGAACGCAGAAGATGAACAGTGTCGAGGCCTGGGATGGGCGGAGGGATGAGAGCAAGTTCGGTTATAAGGTGATGACCTAGTACTGCGCGGTGGTGCGAACGAACTGGGCTGTCTAACTTTCTTTCATAGCCCTCATGTGCGCCTACAGCCTTCAGCTGCTCTCCAAAGATGATCCCCTCGAGGGTTTGTACAGAGCAGCATCGCACGGCCTGCCAAACAGGCTGACGACCAATTTCACTTCCTCTGTCATTGCACCACCGACCATTTCGACCAAGTGCGAGGATTGCATGCATACAGTGAGCAGAGTCTACCTGAACTGGATCCTTTGTCGAGACGTGCCCGGGTCACCCGTTCGCGATCAATGTCAGATGAAGATCGTGGACAATAACAGCCTTGTTGATGTCTGCACTTTTTATCAACAGTCGGACAACGCAACAATGTTACAGCCGGACGCCCTCCAAGGATCAGGTCAGTGGCAGAGAAATATCGTAGCCACATACAGTTCTGAAGAAGGCGATAATGAGCAATGTTTGTCTTGGCAATGTCTAATATCTATACATCGAGGTCTACACGGATCATGGCTAACACGCCGGTACTGTGCGCGTGGGGCCAGAAGCTGCTGCAGCCTGAATCGGGCCACAGAGCTATCACGTCTTCACGTGTAATATCTAAAACTGGGATGTCTGCGAGTCGCTTTCAGCACCGCCGCGGCAGACGACAACCACGAAAACACTGACCTGTCTCCCAAGTCCCCCAAGTCCTCCCCGCTCATATCCACCTTTGCCCTCCTCGCCCTTCTCCCCTGCGTCTCGCTCCCTCTTCGCGTTGTCGCGCGCATAGCTCCACCACAGCGCCGTGCCGGAGACGAGCGCGACGACGTAGCAGCCGATGTTGATCGCGTGGCCCTGCACGTACCGCGGCGCCCACTCCGCGCGGTATATCTGGCCGGAAATCGCGCCGCCGATGTTGCCGATGGAGAAGATGATCCCCGTCGCGGCCGCGCGCTTCGACGCGCCGGCGAAGTTGGACGAGAGCCACGTCCAGCACACCGAGATCGGGATGAACCTGGCGCAAAGGGTGGCCGTCAGTCCGCGCGGGAGAGGCAGAGGCGCGAAGGCGCGACTCCGCGACTCACATGAACATGATCAGGAAGAACATGACGTAGCGCACGACCAGGTCCTCCGCGGCCATGAGCACGACGAGCGCGGTCATCGTGACCGACACGCCCAGGACGTAGTGCCAGAAGAGGTGGCCGTAGCGGTCTGCGGTCCAGCCCGCGATCAGCACGATGACGAACCCCAGGCCGTACGGCGGGCACGCCATGAGCGTCGCGCGGGTGCCCGCGTACCCCAGGCCGGCCACGACGCTCGGCAGCGACAGGATGACGCTGTAGACCGGGATGTAGTTCGCGATGTAGACGAGCCCCCAGAGGTACACGCGCGAGTCGCGGAACGCGCCGTGGATCTGCGCCCCGCGGAACGCGGCGCTCTCGCGCGCGGTCTCTGCGCGGTCGGCGGCGTTCGACAGCTCGATGATCGCCTTTTCGGCCGGGGTGAGGAAGGGCGCGGTGGCGGGGTAGGCGGACATGAAGACGAAGGAGACGAGGCCAAAGCCCGCGGTGATGCAGCCTTCGACGATGAATATCCAGCTGGGGGCAGAGGTGTGTCAGAGGGAATGGGTGGTGCCGGACTGGGACGTACCGCCAGCCGGCAATCCCGTGCGTGCCGTTGAGAGCGTGGATGGCGGTTGCGAGGAGCCCACCGAAGGCGCCTGTGAGGGAGACGGAGGAGTAGAGGACCGCGAAGCGTCGGCCCTGCATGGGGCGTGGATACCAGCAGCTCACTGGCGAGACGGTCAGGAGACCACGCGCGAGCGATAGAAGCATGTGCGGGCAGCTTACTCCAGTATACGATCCCTGGGAGGAATCCAGCTTCGATGAGGCCGAGGAAGAAACGGACTACCAGCAAGCCTGAAGCGCTGTGCACTAAGGAGGTTAGGGCACAGACGAGACCCCATACGACCTGTGCAAGATAAGCAGACGCATCTTGTCAGGGTGGATTTGAGACACACGGACCGTCAGACTCGGGATGTACCACCTGGGGCTTATACGTTTGAGAATGATGTTCGAGGGTGTCTCGAATATCACGTATCCAATGAAGAAGATGGAGAGCGCCCAGTTGTACTGGTTGTCCGTGAGACGCAGCGAGGACGCCAAGCCGAAGACCTTTGCGTTGCCGATATTTGCTCTATAGAGCCCGTGAGTACATATAGGTCGATCCCTGCAGGAATAGAGCATAGCAGCTCACCGATCGATATATGAGGCAAGGTAGAGCAGAACGGCGATGGGCATTATGTGGAGGTCGACCTTTCTCCAGGTCCTCCTGATGGTCTCGGGATCATATTGATCAAGAGTCAAAGGCACGTTCTCTAGAGCAACTTGACCAGACTTGACGTCCGAATTGGACGATGAAGCATCGTCGGTCTTGTACGCCATAGCTTGGCCTGTGCGCTGCTACTCGGACTGAAGGGGCAGGAAGAGGTTGCTCGCTCGCTGGCCATGATCGATGAGGCTGGCTATAAAGGGTCCATTTAGCATATCGTCGAGGTACGCTGGAGAGGGGCGTTGAGCTGGGACACGGGCCAAGGAGGTGCAGCCATTGTTGCCAATGGGAGTGCAAGATCGCGCAAGAGCCTTCGCAACGCGTCCACCTGATGTTACCACCGGCACGTGATACGCGTCGCGTCGCGCGTGCGCAAGACGCGTACGTTGATAGAAGACCGGTGACAGTGCGACGCGTGGACCACTCGCGGTGGAGAGCATGCGCGCGAGAATTCCTTACCTCGTACCCAAACCGTGTCAGCCTGGACCACCCGGAGCGGAGGGGGTCGCGCGCAAACATATGGTGTCCTGCCATGTGAGATGTCTCTGAAAGCTGTTGTTTCGGAAAGGGTGGGGGCTTACGAAATATCAACACAGCTTCAGACTGCGGTTGCGGCCTCGGCCGTGCAGGACAGAAGAACAGGCAATGAAAGTGAAAGCGACACTCAATAAGTCATCATCGCCTGGCCGTCTATCTATTCGTGCGGGAGACGCTGCACCTTCGCCATCGCCGCGTTCAACTCTGCTGCAGACGACTCTGACCTGAGCGATACTATCGGACAGAGCAAGCGGGACTCTTACAGAACTTGACATGTGCACAAACGTGTTCATGTAATGTCTCGGAGAGAAAGTGGGCTTGGGACTGCTTGGGAGGGCAGCGTCGGTGTCCCTTACGTAATCGGACATGGACCTGAAAGCGGCTATCCGGCTGGCGTGCCCTTGTGTCCGTCGACTCATGTAGAGCGCAATACAGAATCGCCATATCTCGACGCTGCCAACCTGAATGTTACTCTATCACCATCTACCATCCTACTTGCTAGTCGTTTCCAATCTTTAGCTTACAGTCAAGGCCTGCGCATCTACCCTCATCTAGCCTCTGTTTCAGCTGAGGAAACATACGACTTCGGTATGTTTCATTCCTTTCCAAGTTGATTCATACTATCGTGTTCTTAATTCGACCCGCACGGTTGGCCAGGTTTCACTGTGACTCAATTGATTCCGCTTCCTCTAGACTTTGGTTAACTTCGAGAAGCCCCCTCGTACATGACGCACCACATCAGCTCGTCGGTTTTATAGCGTTAGGCGAGATCTCGGTGAGTACAACAGTCTTGGTCGACTTTTCACCTGGCTGTATGCGGGTAAGACCTGAGATAACTGGCGTCGCCCCTTGGCTCATGCTCGTGTCCGTTGCATATATGCAACGTGCTGAGTCAGTGGCTGTGGACATAATCAATCATCCGTGGAGACCGTTCCGCTCTCATTTTAACCCTTTCACACGGATATCCGTGCTTGGTCATGGCTTCTGCTTTGCTACTCTTCATCTTGGAGTCGTGCTGACAGACTGTATGCAGTAATCCCAAAACCCGCACGTCGCTGACTCGTGTGCGCAACGATACCTCCCTCCAGAACACACAACACAGCACTACGCTCATGTGCACCGCATCGTCCACGACGTGCATACACTCGCTCCCTACAGAGCTGATCGAACACGTCCTCTTCTTGGCCGCAGTGGGCGGATCCCCTACCGATATCTCTGCTTTCGCGCAGACATGCCGCATCTTCCATGCTATCGTCTATCAGTGTCCAGACCAACATCTCTGGCGTGAAGTGTTCCTCACGACGTTCGACGACCCCCGGATGTGCGACAAGCGTGTCATCGGAGGTGACGGCGACGAGGAGGCGGCATTCGACTGGGGCGAGGAGTTCAGAATGCGGATCTGGACCATGAACAAGCTCAAGCAGATGTGGGCGCCGCCAGCCTCCCGCCCCGCAACCGTCTCGCTGAGCGAAATCGCCGCGTGGGCCACCGACGCGCTGGAGACCCTCGTCAGAGTCGTGCGCACCGCCCTTCCGTGCCCGCCCACCATATGCCCGCTCTTCCCGCCCGACGGCAGCAGCCTCGCCTTCGCGCCGGGCATCTTCCCCGCGAACCCCACGTATCCGATCTTCCCCTGCGTGCAAGGCGCGCCGTTTGCCGGCGCGGGATGCTCGCAGGCGCGTCCCTCCAGCGCGTCGCGCAATATCGCCTGGTTCGAGGATGTGGTGCGGCACGGGCTGCCGGAGCTTCTCGCTGATATCCTGTCGGGGCAGCGGTGGCGGGGCGGCGTTATGGACGAGAGGCTGGACGCGCGAGAGGCGAGGATGATGCAGGCGCTGGGACGTGTCACGGCCTACATGGGGTTCCGGCCCCTGATCCCGCCATCACAACGTGGTCAACTGGAGGAGAATCGACGTATCTTGGGCGGGGAGCATGAAGCAGGCGAGGAGGAGAGGAAGGCCGGAGAGGGCGAGTCGTCGCAGTCGATGCTCGATATTATGAGCCAGCCGTCCGACTTCATCACGCAGGTGGCGGACGTGGACGTGGACGAAGAAGAGGGGCCCGCGCCGTTTGTGGACATGAGTGCGGCGGCGCAAACCAAGCGAGCGCGTCGGCTGGCGCGCATGCGTGTGTACAATATGCGGTATCTCTCGTCCAAGAGGCACTGGGGCCCGTTCTTAGCCGTGGAACATACCCAGGCTGAGACGAGGGGCGATGAGGATGAAGAAACCGTGGGACAGCTGGAGTTTCTGCAGCCCATTCTAGATTCGATCAATTCTCAGCAGGCTGCAGATAATCCAAGTGGACAAGGTGCGGAGGATGAAGACAACGACGACGGCGCCGACGGAGACTACGGCGACGGAGGCGATGCCGGGCACGATGGGGATGAGGAGACAGACGCGGGCAGCGACGATGAGGAGTGGACGCTACGTCGCACCCGTGTCCGATCTTCGTCTCTGTGTCTCCCAGATAACTCACAGCTGCGCCCAGACTGGGCGTTCCTGGCTGCCATCCGCGTCGTCGTGGAGACAAACATGCGCGAGGCTGTTGGTTCGAAGGAGATCAGTGGATTGCTCTCGCTGGAAGGACTCAGGATGGGGAGCGCACCGGTGAACATGGGTGCGGATTCGTCTTGGTTCTATGCCGGCACCTCCCGCGAGGCAGGCTCTGCAGGGGAGAAAGGAAAAGGGAAGGGGAAGGCTACTGATCGTGCCTCGTGTACTGACGCAGAGTCTGGGAGCGTAACGAAGGGCTGGGATTGGGCAGGCGTGACGGGTGTGTGGAGGTGAGTCGTAGTGTCTAGCGTGGGTGTTATGGTCTCACCTACGTCTTTGGTCTCAGACGATGCCTCTGTTGGATGGATTACCGCGATTTGATCAGTAAGCGTGCTCGGTCGACCGTCTGATCATTGCTGATGTGGGGTATTTGGTATTTAGAACATAACGTGTGTAAAATGCCAGCTCTGACTGGGGCCGGATACTGATAGTATTCCTCCCCCAGATCTCTTCAGAATTTAATGATCCCTCAATACAAGAGGCTGTCCGGATACTACCGCTGCGCCTCCGCGTGGTGTCGTATTCTCCGTCCCCGGTGCCCGCCTATCCTGACAGACCCACCATTCATATTGAGGGAGAAACATCTGGGTCGGCTGAGGAGACGCGCAAAGTACGAGGAACGGTATCTGTCATCGCTGATGGCAGTGTCAGATGGTCGACGGTATTGGTGCGTATCTCACCCTCAACCCTATGGTCCTTGTTCTGCGGCGTTTGTCTCCACGGTGGGTTTGCTGACATCATGGTCTTATGGTACAGGTAGGTAGGGAAGAAGGCGATCCTGATCAATGGGAGAGCGAGGGAATACAAATTGGATGTCCGTCTAGTGGCATGGGCGTTCTCGGACTATGGACCGGAGCACAACATGAGAGAATGGATCCCTTGGGTGAGTGAACAGGTGTTCAAGGTGGTTTAATTTTGATTGACGCCATGCCACAAGGTCCGGTGTGGTCCTGGAAAGTAGCTTGAGCTATTGGTATCTTATTGGTCTATTTATTACGGACCGCGCGTTCATGCCTCATCTGGTATGGTTTGAGTTTCAGTACATACACGTCTAAGTCTTCGCCTGCATAGCTATTTCGTACATACTGTTCTTTGTCAAGCAAGCTGATTCAAGTCTTAACGGAAACTGGCTAATGAATGTCATTTCTGATTGAAATTTGGTTTCGGCCAGCGAAATATTATCCCCTGAAGATGATGTAAGTACAAAGCCATCGTGGACTACTAGTACGTATGAAGGTGAGAAGGCACCACGTCATCGTATGAATCTACTGTAAAACGCCAAAATCCAAACATGCTTCTGACCTCAGCCCAGCACATCTTACAAACCCCAGCCACCACGGGCCATCATCTTGGATCCGGGTGAACAGGAGGATAGTGTGAGTACGGAGGTGGTGGGAGTAGGTGCCCTGGATGCGCACGTCTCACATCTTGACTCGGTAGATGGGGGGGAAGTGGAAGGTGGTCTTGTCGTGTATCTCGTGTATCTGAAGGGTGTCTGTTCCACGCATCATACTTAGCCATATCAGGAAGCTCCAGGTAAGGTCTTGGTGCATAAGGCTGACTCTTGTTGGGATGCTGTCCCATACGTGCCATCATATCGTCTTCCAGCGTGCTAGGTCGTCGGGGGAGAATGTGAGGAGGGAGAGGAAGATGTGACGGGTATGTCGATGTCGCGCTCCTGGGAGCCGATGATTCAGACGGGAGAGGCGGAGTGGGAAGCGAAGGATGAGGGCGTGGTGTTGAGGTCAAGTGTCGCAGTGCGGCTGGTTCGGAAGGGAGCGAGCGTGGTATTGATAGGTCAGTGGCGCCGTTTGCCTTTGCGGCCTTTACGGCAGCTAAGCGATCGTTGTGCGATACCGATTCATGGACAGGGACAGGGGTGGAACGTGGGATAGAGACGGGCGAGGCCGAATGTTGGGTTGGAGTGGACATGGCGTGGGCCTGGGATGCAGTCAGGGAGACGGGAGCTGCCCGAGGAGCACGCTTCTTCGGCGAACCGCTATCCGCACCATTACCCTCCTCGTCTTCAGCCTCCCCACGTTTCCGCTTGAGCGGCTGCAGCTTAGCGGCTGCTAGAGAGTTCGGATCAGCTTGGAGCTGCGAAGGTTTGAGATCCTTGATGAAGTCGATCATGATCTTCATGACCCTGCTGTTCATCCGGATGTCGACCTCCTTCTCGCGCACGCGTTTCCGCAGCGTGGTGATAGCCTCCGTCAGCTGGGCAAAGGTGAGCTTGTACTTGTGTACGTGGATGAGAGTCGCGATGGCGATGAACTCGACGGGGGCGACCTTCTTCACGTCCGGCAGGTGGAAGGCCGAGTTGTACTTCTCGTCCTGCGCGAGGAGCAGGAAGATCCGGAAGGTCTGGTGGACCTTTTTACAGAATTCCTCCTCCGGTTCTTCGTCTCGCTGGAGCATCTTCTGGAAGGCAGCCATACCCGGGACGGCATTGAGTGCGGGCCATTTCTCCATGTTGTGAACAGCGTGGACAAGACATCGGAAGTCGCCCCCTCGGCTGGCATCCCAGTCGAGTTCCACTGCCAGACCATCATTCACATATTTGCTTTGAAGATCACGAATGAATGATGCGGTCGGGCTGCTGATGGCCTGCAATTTCTCTAATGAGAGCGAGGATTAGCAGGGGCTGCGCTGCATATATCATATATCGTAATCGAACCTGCAGGTGTGAGAGCCATTCCAAGCTGCACCCTCTACTCAACGTCGGGGTCAGCGCGATTACATATACATCTGGTGTGAGATGGAATACCTGGAAGATCTCCCTTTCATTCTCATTGGTCAAATCTTGATATTCCATGCAAACCTGCAAGTAGAGCACGTCGGTATTGATATATTTCAATAGATGGAATCGAGTCTTACAATCTGCTTGTTGCGAAATATTTTGATATATCTCTCCGGAAGCTTTTTCACTGCCTTGAACCTTCCTATGTCTTTGTAGACGAATTTCTCCTTCGTAAAACTTGCAGAAACGGACACGTTAACAGAGTTTAGGTATATTTTTTAATTCGAACCCATACTTGTCTTTATCTAACAGCCGAGCGCCATTAACAAAAGTTCAAGCAGTGCAAATATGTAGGACGTACGATAAATCTGTACTCATGGTTATTATTGACTCTGTGATGCGGACGCGTGTACTTACCTCGCCATTCATGAATCTTCGCCGTCGACAAATCGACATAGGATGAGCACTTAGTTGGAGCACAAATGTGCAACCTCTCACCGATAGATTGATGTTAATCTTTGCTTCCCGTCTATGCATACTCTCCGCTCCGATCCATCTGGTCGATATACGACCGCTGCACTTAGTGTAAGCCCAAATTAATTTCAGTTAGATCTCCGCGCACCGAAAATCAGTGGGGGGACGTAGAAGTTGCGAAAGATAGAGTCAATGATGCCTTCAAACTATTTAGCGTCTCCAACAAGAATGCAATAAGCAGGGTTGTTACCGATTTGTTTCAATTCCGGCCAAACGACGTCTGGGCAATCGTCAACATAAGAAGTGGACGCGACAGGGGTACTGGGCCACTCACCGCGTTGATAGTCAGGGCATAGCTCAATGTCATTACTGACAATCTGGTCTGGAGAAAACCTCAGAAACAGTCCTGCTCGACGAGCATCAATATGCATACCATAAAGAGACTGCGTGGTGTAACTGGTCGCACGGGGCACCTTCAGGGCACCAGTCATTTTGTAGTCGCCATCATCGTCTTCCGGTGCTTGTCCGGACGCTCTCGTGATATGTTTTGAAGCAGAGAGGGGAATATCTTCGTCTGAAAAGTCTGAGGCATCCGACATGGTAGTGCACAAATAACAATTGTCCCAAATGACCTGTCATTTGGTTATCAATTGATGTACGGTGAGTGTGCTTATGTAAGGGCTCCACCCTCGTTGGAACCGAAACGTTTAAGCGGTCACGTTCTTGTTTGTTTCCAGGTGATGTTTCTCACTTTGACTTTGCGCTTTTGCTCCTAGGAGTCCACGCATTCGAAGGGGGCCTACTTATTCTGCTGTCCATGTCTGTGCCAATTTTTGAATATGTTTTGTAAGCTGTTGGAAGCGGTAGACGTATCTTTTGACTGCATCACGTGGTGTATGGAAACCACTCACGTGTATTTCACGTGAATGGTGCTCGCATTCGGTTGCCACGTGGTGCTATATGATTTTATCTCAAGTAGGAACTTCTTCCTCATCAGAGTCGTCACTTTGCTGCTGCCAGTGCTTGACTTAGTGTCGGTATCAGTGCTGTTCTGTGGGCCGGGTCGTACTCACATGTGCCGCTGGACCCGCTCGCGTCGTCCTTGCGGCCGCGGGAGCTGTTCACGATCGCGTCGGAGGTGCTGGGCGTCGCAGAGCGTCTCCAGACGGTTCTCAACGAGGAGCAGGATGTAAGGGTGAACAACAGTAGCATCTTTACCCTTTGATAATAGGAAGAAGCTTGACTGCCCAAAAGCGAATTGCAATCCTGGCTCTATAAAACTAGACGCAGCAATGAACCTTTCTCCCTGTCTAATTCACGCTACGTCTAATTACATTGACTTATGAGCTGATGGTATTGCGACGTGATGGGTACTAAGATGAAGGTCCGGCAACCGTGAAGGGCACAGTCTAAGGTCATTTGGATTCGGGCGTGCGGAGCATCGCCGTCTCAAACCAAGTCAACCTATTCGTGAACGAGCGCTATCGCCGCTAGAGGGGCGTCTGACTATGGACGCGCTCAGGCACGTGACCCCATTTACACCCGTTTCGCGACTGAGTTCCTACACCCGCCGTACATTCACGCCTCTTGCTCTGTTCCTTTCATCTGACTCTTCTGGTGTCGATACAGGAGGAGTGGCAGCAGCAGCAGCAGCAGCAGCAGCTTGTCTGGCGTGTAGACACAGCAGTGGTAGCTCGCCTGGCACAATGGATGGCGACAGCTTCACCACCCCAGTCTCTAGCACCAGCAGATTCACATCTTCCTTCTCCAGAATTCGTACTGCCAAGCGCGATTCTCTGGCTGCAGAGCTTGAGCGCGGTGAGCGTGCCAAATTACATTATTCGGACAATGAATCCCATCTGAAACAAGCTCCCGTGGGTCCTGTTGCATTGTTTAACGCAGATCCCCAGTTCTCAGCTGCCAAACGTCAGCAGCGGTCACAGGCATTCACCTCGCATCTCGCTCATGCGTCTTTGGAACGGCAGCTCGTGGCAGCACAGACGGCGAAGGCCGACCTGGAAACAAAGCTAAGGGAGAAGGATGTTGTCATCGAAAAACTCGAAGGTGACCGGCGTTGGCTCTCCGAGCGCGAGAAGGAAGAAAGGGAGGAAAAGGAACGTGAAAGAACGGAGCGTGCCGAGGAGAAGGTGTGTCACCACCCACGTTGCCCTGCTTGTTTCCCGGATTTGAAGTAGACATTCAGAGGAAAGCCGACAGCGAATTACGCTCTCTGCGCAACTCTCTCATGACCCTACGCGAACAGCATGCCGACCTGCAGGACGAGCACGGCTCCCTGTCCCGATCTACCTCCCAGACTATCACGTCTCAGAAGTCGCAGATCGCCACTCTCACCCGCCAATTGTCTCTCGTTCAGGAGCAGCTTGAAGAGTACAGGCAGATAGCGGATGAGCGAGGCCGCGCATTTGAGGAACTGCAGGCCCAATTGGACGATCTGAACGCTGCCCAAGACAGCTTTGTTCAGAAGGAAGCGGACGATGAGAATTGGGCTATTGTGCGCGAAGAGCTCCACCGGCAATCGGAATACATGCGTACTCTGGAGGCCTCGAATGCGAAGATGAACTCGGAGCTGATCACTCTGCGGGAGAGACACACTAATGTTGAGGTCCTCAGAGAGCAGAAGCGTGATCTGGAGCGCAAAGTTACCGGCATGGAAGAGCTGCGGGAGAAAGTGGTGCGCTTGGAAGCTGAGCTCGGCGCCGCTAGACATGAAAGAGAACAATGGTGCGTATATCATTACCGAGACCAACTTATTCGGTTTCTAAGACTGACTATCCAATTAGGGCGGCGGAGAATGCTGGGCCGTCTACGCCCTCAAAGACGCCTGTATCCGTGACTCAGAGCTTGTCCAATCTTCGCCTTGAACATGCTCGCCTGTTGGAGGAACATGGGTCCAACCGTGCACTGCTTCGTCGTCGCGAGGTCGAAATCGCGGAAGCAGAACGGCGCAACAAGGAAGCTCAAGAGTCCCTGGAGAATCTGCAGACAGATGTTCGTGGTCTCAAGGCAAAGATAGATCGCATCGAGCACGACAAGATATTGGCGGAACGAGAAGTCACTTTTTTGCGTGCTATGGTGGTGAGTTGATGTCGGCCGTGTGCTGTTTGCATGGGGCTCACAATCTCTGATTTTAGGCGAGTTTCACTGCCGAGGAAGCATCTCAGAATGGCATGAAAGTCGAGGAAGCCACGACTCAGCGTGTCCAACAGCTGGAAAGTCTGCTCGTAGACTATAAGTCGACTATCAAAAAGCTTGAGCAGGAGCTAGAAGAGCTTGGAATTGATGCACATTCACTCGGTGGTGCTGCTCGTCTCAGACAATTACAGGAAGAGCTCACGAAGGAGAAAAACGCCAAGTTCAATGCTGAGAAAGGTATTGGACGATGTTCATTCGGCGAGGCCCTTCATGATTTAACCGACATTTGCACGTCGTAGCGCTCGCAGAAGTTGAGTCCGCTTCAGAGACTCATCTGGAGAAGATCGAGGAGCTCGAACAAACATTATTCGAGCTGGGTGGGGAGATCGGCGGTGGGAGACATGTACCTCCAGGCGTGCGCGTTCTGTCAATGAGGGACAACCCTGCTCAGCAGTGGGTGGACCTCAGCCAAGCCGCCATGGACCGCCTCAAAGGTGAAAACGAGGCTCTGCTGAAGAGGCTGAAGGAACTCGAGGAGAGCGGTGCCAGAGGGACTGGGCAGAGTTCAAGTTTGGAGGAGTTAGTTCCTCGCGAAAGCTGGGAAGTCGTCAACAAAGAGAAGACTAAGCTCGAAGAGGAGCTGAAGCAGAAAGAAAAACGACTTATGCGGCTTCAGCAGGTACATTCTCTGCTTTGGAGATCCCAAATTGTTGACTCATGAGTCACGACTGTTTAGATCTTTCATGCAAAGAGCGCAGAGTTCCGAGAAGCTATAGCCTCGATCCTCGGCGTGAAACTGGCCTTCTATCCCAATGGCCAGGTACGCGTAACATCGCAGTTTGACCTGAATGCTGCATTTGTATTCCAGCCTACTGGCGCAGGCGGAGATGGCATGAAAATGCAGCTTGTCGCCCAAGGAGACGGCGGCCCGGAAGACTTACCGCAGTTGATGCGATATTGGGTCGAGCAGGAGCAATGTATTCCTGGCTTCTTGGCTAGCATCACGCTCGAATGTTATGAAAAGGATAAGATGGAGAAGAAGCGAGGTCCCCATTAGTATGACTGACGGGTGTTTGCAATGTATGTGCACTGTACGACTATCGGATTGTCATGTTCCCATTAATTTCATTGATGCGCAGGTCGACGTACAGCTTATCACTTATGGCTTGGGTAATGTAATAACTAGTAAACTACTAATGATATCTTCATAGTCAACCTCTCTCATCATCCAGCCAATGTGAAACTGATTGCGATCCTCTGACCTGGAATATATGCGTGACTGCGATCCCAGCCGACCGTAATTTCTAGTTTACCCGTCATCGTCTTCACAATGTGGACCGTACGAGGTTCAGGTTGTGACGACGACAAAGGGATCTGGAACTCATGCAGTGATCTGAAACTACTGACTATAGCATCGTTTTTGTCCATAAATACGTTCACACGTCTAAACGTTTCGGTCTATCAGAAGTGAGGTTGAACAATCACGAAACGTAAGAACGCACCGGAGTGGGACTCGTAGCACTTCCTCGATATGCTTAATGACTCCGCTCACGACGGAGTCCACTACCCCCCCGGCGGGGTCCGCAATGACAGAGTACCCACCGTCAAAATTGAATTGTGTTGAATCTGGAGTGATATCACCCCCGGACGCTTGATCAAGCTTTGATTGCAGGTAATGTTTCTGAGCCCGCAGAAAAGCGACGAGTCGTTGGCAAAGCGTTTCAAGAAGTAAAGATAAATGCTGATAGACAGTCTAAAAGAGCGGTGAGACCAGGAGTAATGCAGCATCAGGGAAATCTCACAGATGACGAGACTGTATGACCAGACGCATGTGGAGTGATGGCAGGTGTTGTGGTTTTGCTCTGAGGCGGCCGAAGGGGAAAATGGACGACATTAAGCGAACGTGCTCGTTGCTGTCTTCTGCGTTGGCGACACCGCTCGCATTGCTTCCACTTGTAGCTGATAAGAGGAGGAACCACCTCACGACAACTCGAACCAGTGCAGATGCGAGATCCCGGAGAGTATTTTTCTGTCGTAATAATGAGATTTATGCCAAGGAGAACGTGATAGTGGTATGTACCCAGATCAGGAGTTGTCAGGCGAAGCTGTCACCACATATGTAAATCATGACACAGAAGCTGAATCAAACAACGGGCTACCTTACGCCTAACGTGACGAACATCGTTCTCATTGTTATTGTCGCGCTTATTGAGCCTCGAATCCCGCTGTTGTTGTCGAGCACGGTCACGACAATTTTCACACTGGCGCCATCGTAGACCTGGCAGCAAGAGGTTACAGCATCGACGCCGACTACACCTAGTACCGGGATGCCTGTTTTTCAATGGCGTTCGTGTTTTGTCCGGCTACATCAGTTCCACGTATGAGGCATGTCCTCATATTCTGACTGGGACCAAACTCTCACCTGTTCACCGTTATCGTCTTCTAAGGGGTCAACTTCTGACTCTCCCTCATCCGTAGAATCTTCCAACGGTGTTAGCTCGGAGAGATCACTGTCCCAGGACAAGTATGTCGGGGCTGAAGTCGCTGGCCGCTCGGCACGCTGGGCAGTATTTGTGGTAAAAGGTAGTTCGAGCGAAGGTGAATCCGATTGTTGCACGGCTATACGTACTACATCCGTTTCCACGGACAGCGAGACCACATCACTATATGTATCATGTTTGTTGTCGACTTGCAAGGAAAGTGGCGGATCTGTATTTCTGGTGATGTCTTCTGACGGGAGTTCTTGGTCTACTTCCATGGCTACGTCCGAGCTACCCGATCTCATACTTAGAACATGACTAAAGTGAATGGTAGTGACTCACCTTATGGTAATGACGGCGCCTTCTTCTGAAGAAATATAGCCTGCAGCTTGATCTCTCGTCATCATGTCGTCGTCTAAAGACGCAGATTTGCCTAATGCACCATCGGATGCTCCTTCGGGCTGCATCGTATCGAGGAAGCATGAGAGCGAGAAATCCATACGATCGAGGCAATTCTTCCTGGCTGCAATATGTTCAAGAAGTAGAGCTTCGGCGCGTTCTACCATCAATTCCGGCTGAAGGTCGAAGGTGTGATTTGCTTCAGGAAGAACTACGTCTTCTATCCTCTCTCGGTTGCTGCCGTCTGGGCTATGCACAAGGTGTGGCTCGCTACTAGCCTCTCTCAGCTTGCGTTCGATGGAAGTAGGTAGCGACGTGTTGAGCGAATTACGATTACGCGGGTCCGGCATGCATATACTCGATTCACTCTTTCCCTATGGCAGCAAGATGAGCTTATTGGCTACATCAATCAGATGTTAACTGACCTCATACCGCTCATTTGATGAGGTTAAATCGATTACTACTTTTGGTGCATGCGCGTATGAAGTCGTAATGCTGGCGGAGCTGTCTACAAGATGCAATTCGTTGCGCCTCTGCTGTGATATTGGCACCGTAGTCATGTCGTGTTTTTTGCGGATAGCGCGCATCGCCATTGTATGAAGATGGGTGGAACTTTCGGGTTTTCTTCCATTCGCAACCTAAAAATAATTAAAATAAGGATAGGAACCGACGACATAGGTCTAAGGAAATATATCGCATACATTTGATGATGGGTACGCCAAGGGTACACCATTCTGATTTTAAACCCCAAGTAGCAACAGTTAGCGGCCAAATATGATTATATAAATAGAGATCGAGCCGGTGAAATGCTTACTGAATGCGATCCAGTGGACATCACAGCAGCATGCCGCAAAGTTCCTAGATGGCGCCGCTAAAGAATGAAACCTCAGCGCGGTCACATTTGAGAGAGTAGATAGAAATAATCAGCGTACGTGTTTGAAATTAGGATCGGTCACGTTATACGGAGGATGGGTAAGCGTCGTGCTGGTCACTTCAGGGGCCATGGTAACTGGAGAGATGAGTGTCGCATTCTCAGGGTTCCACTGCTTTGTAGCTGTTACATCAGGACGATTGCTACCTTGTGACACGAGTGTCTGAGGCACACGCATCGAAATATCAGACGAGCCCTGAACGCAGCTAGGGCACCAAGGCCCCCGATACTGGGGTGGGACAACGCGACCACATCCAGATGTTGCGCAAAACCGTACATGATCCTGCGTTTGGATAATATTGGCTGACATTTGCCTTCCTCCATGGATTTCTGGTTGAGTACGGTGAAAGCGTTCGGAAGATGACTGTCCGGGATGAAGAGATAGACGCGGATCTATTGCTCTGGTACGAGAGACAGAACTGGTTGCATTTCCATTGGGAATGGAATGCTGTGCGGGCCGTATCGCAGCCTTAAGATCCTAACACACATGGCATAAGAACTGTGATTCATCAACGATAGTGGCCAAAACTCACATGAGATGTGCACGTTTGTACGTTTGGAACAATAAGGCGTGGGATCATCACTTCTCCCTTAGAACTGTAATGAGGAGCGGGAGGTTTGCGCCAAAGGATACGCCCCTGCCTATCACAGCTAATGCCAATCGGCGGGTTGAAAGCCTCTATAGGCGGATGATCCCAACTGCTCTGCGGCGGCGGTTGAGTCTGATCGTGGAGAAGTACATCTAGATTCGCTGGATGAACAAACGACGTAGACATCTTGAGAAATGACGCTGCGAGTTGCGGGCCATCCAAATTATGAGGGATGTGAATGAGTTCGTCTGGAAGTAGCGAGGCTTCTGGGAATGGTGCGCGAGTTTCCCTGTGGATGCGATTGAGTGCTTCTTTCTGGCTACATGAGGCACACATCACTAGTTTACTAGACTCAGAGAGAGGAGCGCTCGGTGTGATCGCGACAAAACAGGAAGGGCAAATTCTTGCCTGCGGATATGTCATAAATTAGAGGAAAATGAAGTATTTTTAGGTTACCACTTACCATGGAGGGACTTCCGGGAAGTTCACTAGATCGTTGACAACCATTTGGTCGACAGACTGTGCAGAAACCGTTATCTTCTACATTTATTCCATAGCCCTTATGAGCGCATTTGAGATTAGCAGTAGCAATCAGCAACGCTGTACAGACGTCAAATGGATGATAGAGCATCGAAGAAAAAAGGAAGTTGTTTCAGTGCCCATTATATATTCCCTCTAAATGCAAGACTTACGTGAAGCATGCGATTGAATGTTGTTCATTAATCGTCTTTCGATGTGAATGAGCACTTTAGAGTTGCAGAGACTTCTGAGGAATTCGATGACACAAGAACAGCTGTTAAGAGAAATAATCAGGTAAAGGAGGATAGGAACGACGACATGACGGCTGTTCGTAGTTTAAATATAAGGTGAGCTATCGTCCATCCGAGCAGGTAGATGAGATCGTGGAATCTGGGGTCGCAGTGAAATTTGACATAGAAGACCCAATTAGCTACATCGTAACAGTTTAGCCGAAAACAAGAAAGGGAGGCTGGATGCCCCTATCACCTATGTCGTTAGCCCAGGATTGCAGACAATGATGAGGAGTAATGCAGCGTAGTCCCTTCAGCTATCCTGCTCAGGGACTCGTACTCAGTTGTCTATCTCTGTTGAGCTGCGCCTGCCCGCCCGTGAAGTAGTGACATGGCTGTAAATTTTACCGCACCTTGAGTCGGGAGGAGTATTGCCGCCCACTGCGTACGGGCGGATTACCATATTTGGTAGACAGTCCGGGGAGACTGGCAGATTCGTGAGCCTACATAGTTGCGGACGCTGGCTTACGTTCGCTCGTCATGATCACAGGAATCAACCGCGATAATGTTCGCCAGCGCTGGCACGAGTACAAGCAGAAGATGATTCCATCGACGCGAGCTCGTCGCCGAAGACCACAATGAACCGACAGGCAGCCCCTGAATTTGCCATTGATGTATGGTAAATGAAATTTAATTTTAAGTTGGGTAGGATAAAGAGCGGACATTAGAAGTGACTGCAAGGCCAGAGGGCGAAGGGTTATAGTAGTATCACAGATGCAGGCCTGCGTGAAGAGGACAGTGCGCAACATGCAGTTCAGAAACGAGACGGTTCTGATTTGGTCGGCAGCTAAAGGAGGGCATATGGCCCGGACAGGGCAAGACCGGGTCAGGGCCATTTTCGCCCATATCCACCATATCTCTTAATTGCCCATTCGTGGGCGGTACGTCGAATACTTCCATACGAACATGTTGTCGCAGCCATTCTATCGAACCGAAGTCGATTGCACATTCGCTGCCCAATCGCAGCAGAGTAATGGGTCGTGCGCAATCCTTGCGAAACGCAATGACCTCTTTGAGACATTCGGCGTCGGAATCGATATTGGTTATGCTTATGGTGGAGAGTCGATGCCAGAAAGGGGTATGTAGGAAGTAGTAGGGATCCTTCGTCAATTGTTCTCTCACGTTCAACACTTCCATGAACACCTCCGGGTCAGCGTCGATAATGGCCAGATGAGTTAGCGCGGGGAAGGTAGCGATGAAACTAGAGTCGAGATCGTGGATGTGCATTGATCCAGGCATGTGCGAAATGCACAGCGTGTCCACGGCAGGAAAGCGAATGGGAGTTTCTTCGTCTTTGAGTCTTTGCAGCAGCTCGTTGAAATATATGGACGATACCTGCGACAGCTCTAGATGCGATAACGAGGGCATATGCAGCATGTTCAGGAGCTCGTAGATATCGTCGATGTTGTCCAAGATCAGGTGACGTAAGCACAGAGCGGGTATGGGAGACTTGTCAGCGACGAGGTCCGTATAAGGCGGTACGAATGAGATACAGCTCAACGATAACATTGTAAGCGATGGTGACCTCGACAACAATGCCCGCAAAGCAGTAAAGCTGAAAATCTGTCTTTCCTTGGTGGCAAGGAAGAGTTCTGTGAGACCCTGTGCAAAATGGGAGGAGAGGGAAAGCCCTATATTTGTGAAGCGCATGCAACGAAGTGATGGTAATCCACCAGTGAGAAACGGCTCCGTGTTCGTGTATGGTTCGGTTGAGACAAGTTGCAGATATTGAAGGCGAGGTAAAGCTATTCCCGGAAGAGCTTCACGGATCTTGACTATGACTTCTGGATAGGTTGTAAAGACAGAGAAGCGACGCCAGCGATTGACATGAGCAACGAGGAGCTCGATATACTTCTCCACGTTGTGCCACTGGTCCGTCTGTTTGTATAGACGCCATGTGTTGGGGGGACTGGTGCAATCTAGAATGATATCGATGGTCCGTTGCCTAGATCTCGTAAGAAGGGTTGATACGTATTCCGGTGGTTTCTCTCCCGTGAGACATAGATAAGTCCATATCACCGGAGTATTTAGAGCGATGCTACGCCAGCGTCGGGAGACATGGGACACGGTCACAGGGAACGACGTATGGCCTTTGTAGCGAGGTTGGCGGTACCCAAACTCGAAAACAAGAGACATAATTTCCGAAGGGACGTAATGGATAGGGGCCAACTTGGCAGTCTCGGCTTGTACGCCGCGTAGCTTCTCGTCGATGGCTAAGATCTGATGTATGAGCTCATCGCGTTTGTGGCACAGCTGCAATGTCTGCTCTCCGAGCTTCTTGATTTGTTCCTGCCGTTCGCGGCCAAACATGACGCGTCTGAGTAGCTATGTTTAAGCCTTTATCGCATCACAGAGCTGCCTAGTGTACGTACCACGACTCTGGGAACGGTGCAATTGTATGACACTCGTCAGTTCGATTCAAGAGCAACACTAGGCGAGAGAAATGAATAGTCGATTATCACACGAAGAGTTCGAGTCTTACCACGTAGTTGAGGGGTTAGTTTAGTGAAGAGAGCTCGAGCAAGGCTTCGTCTATTGAACGCGTCAATTTGAGGACGCGTTGTTTAGCCACAGTCACGATTATGCGTCACGGCGAGATCGTCACAGGGTGCACGTGCACGACGCGTAACTGTGGCGAGCGGGGTGTGTAGAAAAGCTCTCAACGCTCATCGACATATCGCGGACCTTCATCCGAAACATTATATAAAATAATGTCTGGCGATAACGGTACTTCTCGTCCTACACGGCCTTGGACTCGTCCTTCGAATACCCCTCCTAGGATTGGCCGCATCGGAGGATGGAGCTCTTCTGCCTCTTCGTCCAGGTGAGTCTGCAGAGTCAATGCCAGATCCACTGTTGAAGTGTCTGCATCTCAAGTGCCAGAAGTAACTCTGGAGGACCTCGAATTGCCACACTTCGTGATGTGGGCAGCAGCGGCCCTTCATTGCCCCCGGGCGGGATGGGAGGGCACGGGCATGCTCACAGCGGCAGTGACGACGACGACGACGCAGAGGATGAGAACCAAGAAACCCAAGGAGAAAGCTGGTTTGCTGGGGGAGAGAGGAGGTCTGTTTCAGCTTGCTGACAAGCAGGGAATCGCTGACGCCTCCCTTCACCGATAACAGTGGTATCTCCATTCAAAACCCTGACCGTCCTGGCGCGGTGCCTGGTGGCAATCTCGTTCGCGATCTGCTGCGTAGAGCTGCTGAGTACGTGATGAGACTGGATCGAGCGTGGTCAGTCTTGTGCTGAATCCCTTTCATAGAGCTGGGCCTCCACCCCAGCCTGAAACCGGCTCCGCTCGCAGCGCGGCGTTCGCCGGCAGTGGCCATACTCTTGGCAGCGATGAGGTAGAGAGTCAATTGATACCTGATCCTAGTGCTCCTGCAGGTATGATCTTGTCGCGCTTCCCTGCTCGGCTACTAATCTATAGTAGAGCTCGAGGAGGAAACGGCTATCCGTCATCTCACTTTCTGGCGAGACGGCTTCAGTGTTGAGGATGGACAACTTATGCGTTACGATGATCCTGGCAACTCCCAGATTCTTGCTGAAATCAACGCAGGGTAGGATTCTGGCTCTAATTTGCCGTGCTGTGCGCGTATTCACCATTCGCCCTTACCTCTTAGTCGGGCACCCCCGCATATCTTGAACGTCGCTCCTGGTCAACCCGTTGAATTGCGAGTAGTCAAGCGTCTACAAGATGAATATGTGGCCTCTCCAAAGGCACGCAGCTCTGCTACCTTCTCGGGTTCAGGCTATCGGCTCGGCTCCCCAGTGCCGTCAGTGTCATCAGCTGCTACGGCTGGTCCCAGTGGGAGTAGCGACATGCCGGGATCTTTCCCAGGCGCAAGTACTACTTCCAGCGCAGCCTCGCCTGAAAGGAATGCGGAGTCTATCAACACCAGGTTCGAGGTCGACCAAACTCTACCTGCGACTAGTGTGCAAATCAGATTGGCGGATGGGACTCGGTGCGTATATAGTAAATCACCGGTGGCAACTACTCTGATGAATATCGTAGCCTGGTATGTCGCATGAACCTGACTCATACCGTCGGTGACATTAGGAATTTCATTAACGCGTACGCTTTGAGTCAAATCTTGTCTTATGCTTGGTTCTCACTGTGTTTAAAGTGCACGTCCCGAGAACAATTCGCGTCCGTACACAATCGGCACGGCGTTCCCTACTCGCATATTAGAAGATGACTCCCAGACCATTCAAGCTGCCGGCTTGATCAACAGTGTAGTATTACAGAGATGGGTCTAAGTGATATAGGGGAGATTTCTTCACACTACTTTTGGGTGTTCTGTCCGGACATGCTGTCTGAGTATGTAAATGATGTATAGTAATGAAATCGAAAGCGTTTGGGTCGGTGAATGTTGTCGTGCGTGTCGACATACGACCTGATGTTCGACGAGGTCACCGTCTATGCGCAACAAGCCGTATGAGTCGATGTACATCGTCTGTGGTTACGCGACATGGAAAGCTTATGTAAATGTCAATAGAACGACCTTGTAGGTCGATGTCGATTCGTGTGTGAAAAACACGCCTCGACGCGTCTGTGGCACCTGCACTTTATCTCGAGTATCACGCGTCGCTACCGCGTGCGACCCTGCCATTCTCAATTTCCTTGTTGCACACGCCGTGTAAAAGCGTATTCAAGATGGCTCGTGCCGGTACTCGTTCACAACGACAGCCTTCCCAAACTCAAACGCGCCAGCCCAGGGGGTCGCAATCTCAGCCTCAACGTACTCGACGTGGTCGCGTCGACGAGGACGAAGAAGAAGCGGAAGACGGTGATCAAGCAGAAAGAGAGGATGACGACGCGAATGGCGAAGACGACGCTATGGATGGAGATGGCGCGCAGAAGGTGAGTGCTTATCATTCTCCCCCGAGACGAAGTTTATGAATGCTATCTGAAAAGGAGCTGGAGAGAAAAGCAAACGATCTCGTCCGACTAGCCCTCTTCACAGAGAGTAGGCGCGTTCCTTTGAGAAGGGAAGAAATCTCAAAGAAAGGTGCGCATTGGATTTCTCTTTAGGCTTGGAGTGCGAACCTTTGGCAACATCCTGCATCGGGTAGTTCTGGGTTCGAGCACACGGTCCTTCAATGTGGTCTTAGCCCATGCACAAGATATATTGCAGAAAACGTTTGGTATGGAACTAGTCGAGTTACAGTCTCGCGCCGGTTTGGAAAAGGATGCTGCCACCGACAAAAATGCAGATCTGATGAAGAACACTGGTGTGAAGAAGAGAGGTACGAATGCACTCGATACCGGGGGGTTTTCCGTGCATCTTACAGTTTTCGATTATTCGCAACACAGCCGCCCCCTCGGGAACAAAGACGTATATTCTACGCTCTCTGCTAGATCCGAAGATCATAGAAAGAGCGTGTATGCCAGATCCCGACATCTCAAGGCTCGAACAGGAGGAGCTTGTCAACGACGATGATTATGACAATGAAGATGCTGGTGTTGGCGCTCATTCTAACGGAAGCATCTTGGCGTGGCATCATTGTGATGAATTGGGATCGGTCGGTCTGCTTTATGTCATTCTTGCAATGATACTCGTCGACGGAAGAGTGATGAGGGACAGTAAGTGCTTTCTCCGTGTGGTCAGAATGCCCACCAACTTTATGTACCCAGATGACCTACGAGCGATCCTCAAACGTCTTCGTCTCCCGTCTGGTGCTACCATTCCACTGAGCAGCCGATCGACCCAGCAATCATTCACAGTTGACACATATCTGACGCAACTCGTGCGCCAGGGATACCTCGATCGGCAACGCGTCGGAGAAGCAAAGGGTGGGAAACGCGGCAGAGCTCCAGCAGCTACTCAAGCGGCTGCTGGCGACGATGGTGCGAACGTATTCGAATGGCGCTGGGGATCAAGAGCCATGAGTGAGGTTGGCGAGACAGCGATTGCCAAGTTTGTCGCCGAATTCATGGTCGAGCGGCCAAGGGAGGAAGACGAAGAGGAGGATGCGGAGGCCGCTGACCGTAGAGCCGAAGACGCGGCAAAGAAGAAGCAATTCGAAGCCATCATGAAGGGTATAGAGAGGGCTGCTGCTGGTATTGCTTTGCAAGATCTTAAATGATGTTGACTGCTGCGTCCGTGATTCTTGTTGTGTGTTGGCTATGTTTATTACTACTGTCGCGCGATGCTTTGGTATCATAGTTAGTAAGGTAGATTCGTTATACTGATGATGCACAAGCTACGAGAAAGACATAAATTGTATGTATCCACAAAGAACGTGCATGACCATGGAATGAAAGAACAGCCGAGTCGATGCATCCAAGAAATGGTAAGCTGTGTTTTTTACGCCTTTACTCTCCTAGTCATGGTCAACGGTACGTTGTGCACACCGAAGCTAAGCCCAATGAGATCACCCTGCAAGACACGCTTCCTCCACATCTCTTTGGTCTCACCAGGCTTCAGAGGAACGCTAAATTTCCAGTCCCGTAGGAGGCATGTCAACAGGCACACACCAACTGTCAGCGCGAATTTGCGACCGATGCACGCTCGGGGTCCAAGACCGAAAAATGTGAGGTCGACCTCGGACTGCACATCGTACCAACGTGATGGATCGTAGCGTTCTGGGTCAGGGAAATGCCGAGGATTGTAGTCTAGCGGGCGAATAATTCATCTCAGGAAGCCAGATTTCATGTTTAAGAAGTCATGTAAACTCACGAATACCGATCATGTCCACGATAATCCGGGTGCCAGGAGGGACCACAAGCGTCGTCTCGTTCCCCTTGTCATCAGAGAGTTTCAAGGGGACGGTGTCAGTAGTATCTCTCGTCAACAACGAACCTCCAGCTGAATGGAATTTCAGTGTTAGCTTAGCCGTTCGATCAAAGAAAAGGTGAAATGAACTCACGGAACATTCGCACAGCTTCATGAAAGCAAGCGAGGACTTTGTCAAGCGAAGCAAAATCATCGAACGTCTGGTTGTGAGGAAAGTTATAGGCGAGATGACAATCTATCACCAAGTCAGTACGTACCGGGTCTCGACCATCTGGTAATACTTCGTTAATGAACTTGACAACCTTCTCCTGTTCCTCTTCATACAAAGCAAGTAGCGCCAGTGTCGCGGTGGACGCGTGAGCCGTAGTCTCTGCGAGTTCTGTTATTGTCTGGACGACCGCCAGCGTGATGAGTCTTACCATGTCCAGCAAACAAGAATGAAAACACGTTGCCAATCTGGAGATAAAGATTAGCACATGATCATGGCCAACGACGTCACGATGGTACATACAACTTCATGATCATCCAGTCCGTTCTTGCCTTCGGATTCGCTGGCAGAAATTAGCCTCGTGAACAGATCGCTGGCTGTCGCCTCATCCTCCATGGACGACGCAAACTCTTCCTTCTTCGCCGCAATAAACGAACGCATGAGTGTTGCGAGACGACGGTAGGCTTCATCAACTGAATGCAAACTATGAACCGGTTGATGAGCGCCGTCCTTGCTAGGTCATAACTTTGTGCTAACCGTTTGATAGGCAATTTATAGGCCCATTTCGGCGTGGCGAGACGAATGATAACATTATCAGAAACAATGGCAAGGGCCTTCTCGAATGGTATTTCACCCTCTTCGACGGTGCCGAGCCATGGGAACGGGAGACCGAAGCCGCATCGCGATATGATGCCTAGGGTGAACTGCGCATATTAGGATAAGCTAATGAGACGCAACGATGAAGTTTAGATACCTTTGATAAGTAGAGATCAATCGCATCCAAAGTGAATGACTTCCGCTCAAGCCACTCCTCTCCTTCTACCATCTCATGGTAGAAGCGAACGGTATCACGCGCCGCCATGGTATATCTAATTTAGTGATGAATGCGCATTCCAACCGACTGCAGAGTAGGGGATACATACGCCCTGGGGGAAAACGCAGGTCCTACCACCCGTTTATGCTTCCTATACGCTCCATGATTGACAGTGAGGATACTATCTCCCCAAAGCCTGGCGGGCGAAATGTCTAAGTTAAACGCGTGAAGAAAGAAGATTCATCCACATACAATAACGCTTCCATGGCTTCCGGGGCTTTGATCAAGGACGGGTCGTTCCTTAGGACTTGTTTGGCGACTTCCATGGAAGACGTGGTGATAACCGGGTCGCCGAAAAATGAGACCCATGAAATCGTCTCGGTGCCGTAGTAGTTGTAAACTGCGATACATAGTAAGAAAAGGAGACATGGCTGACGAAAAGATACCGCCTCGCCTGATTTCCGCCACAGCCACTGCCAGTTGAGGCCCGGATTGAAGTAGTTGGTTGGTATGGATGCGCCAATGAGAGAAAATTGGGGGAACAGGCTGCGAAAGCCGGGAAGGTAGCTAACCCTCTGAGGGAAAGTTAGCTGGGAATGTGCGCGATTGCTAGAGGTCTTTACCTTCAAGTTGATTATGAAGCGCACGGCCTTGGCGACTAGCCAGACGGCCAAGAGGGTGAGTACTGCGGAAGTCCACATCATGGTCTCTCGGTGAAGCGACTTGGCGTGGAGGGGTATTATACAACTGAGTGGATTAATTTCAGCGAGGTGGTTCGATATTTACACGACCCATTACACGATTCGCAACGCCGAGCGTGGCTGGACAATGAGACTTACCATAGCAGGACAGGTAGATCTCCGAGTACAGTAACCGCTGTCGCCACTGTTCGGTCCCTCTGCGACCTGATCCATCGTCTATTCCGGAATTACTCTTCAACCGTTTAGGCCACTGTTCAACGTTTGGCAAGCTTCTAAATGATATGGAGTCTCTTGAGACCAGCTCACATCGCGAACCCGACGTTCAAGCACTTGCACTGCGACACTTGGCGCGTCCTGTTCGGTTCCTGGTTGTGATTGCTGTTTATCGATAGTCCTGAGCCGGTACTAGTGACTGTGGAACGCGAACCATCCGCCTATTGTCATCCATTTTTGATCAGTCACTGGCAACGGAGACTACATCCGCCTGGGACCGCCAGGGACCCATTGCCTGCCGACACCGAGGTCGCATCGTTTCCGGTGGCTCGGGCCATCATTGCTGTTTGAACGAGCCTAGCTTCAGTGCCGCTTCACCGTCCTGAGCGCATCGTGATAACTTGTCTGCATCTTCGTGGTCTCAAGAGAAGTATCGTGAACCGGGCGCCTGTTCACACCCGGTTCACGCGCGCGGGGCCTCAAGCGCCCGCGCAGACTTTGCCCGAAATCACAGTCGGTTCTAGTGTTGCGTAGAGCTGAGCCGAGCCGAGTCGAGCTGGGCAACTCGGCATAACTCGGATTTCCGAATTTTGTCGAGGCGAGTTGCGAGCTGGCTCGCGAGTTCGGGATGGGGCGGCCCGTAACTCCAGCCAATAGCATTTTAGAGTGAGGACGGCGAGCCAACAGATGCGGGTGACGCTATTACGATTCACAGATGCATAATAATACGAAATAATGATACAGAAGATATACAGGATGCTGTAATTGCTTAGGAGACTATGTATTAGAAGTAGTGTCAATTTTACTGTTGGATATCAACTCCTCAAGCTCGTCATACTTGCCAGCTCTGAGAAGTTCATTCAGAGCTGCCTCTGTCACAGGGCCTTCAATCGTGTAGTCGGCTTCTTGGGCTACAAGACCTGTTGCGAAATCAAGCCGTGCCTGCTTGTAAACGTATTTCAATACTTGCAGCGCTTCCATTGTGCACGGATCAAGGCGGTTCCGGCGGAGAGTATCGGTCTCCTTGCTTGAGGAAAACATCCGCTCGTAGGAGACAGCAGACGCTTGTGCGGGCAGCACATCGAGTGCCACACGATACATATATGGGTAGAGACGTCCCAAATGACCTGTCATTTGGTTATCAATTCATGTACGGTGTGCGGTGCTGACAAATCAGCTCCACCCATTGGAACCTAAACGTTTTGCCGATCACGTGAATCTCATTCGTCTCGTGTTGTAGCTGCCACTGTGGAACACATCCTTTTTTTTCGACATTGTGTCTCTTCTGACCAAACGTGTCGGTGCTTCCACGCGTGCTGTAATTTTTTTTATCTATGTAACGTTTTTTGCTGTCATCGTTGTGGGGATATTGCATGTGTATCACGTGTAATGTCACGTGCTTGCTATCGGTCACGCCGCTCATAGCTGTCTTGTCTCGTTGGATCGGCTCACGTGATTGGGATTTTTTTTTGGGCCGGACAGCCCCTTGTCGGACCCCGTCCCTTTTGTCGACTTGAGCCTACCTCGGGACTGCATCGCTTTTCTCGCCTTGAGCCTACCTCGCCTGTTTGCCTCCCGAGTTGAATCGATGGTTTGTGTTGTCGTGCCGTCACCGTTCATGGTGGTCGGTGTTATTTTGTGCGCGTGGGCGGTTCTGTGTGCCCGCGTTGATGTTGTATGTCGCCCTGCGGTTCGTTTTGCGGGCAGACTAGAGGATGAGCACCGCCCGCCCTGTGCTGTAGTCCATGCCAGCGGTGGCGGTGATATGCGATCCAATGTGTTTGATCACGCACTGTACGGACCATCTACCGTCGTGTACGCCCCCTCTGCGGAGTGCCTTCTCCCTCCGTTGTTATACTGTGGCTCCTATGTCCGTCTTGGTGATGGGCCGTCTTCGTCTGTCGATGTGCGGCGGATTACCGTCGATGTGCCGCTATCTTTTCTTGCTCCTCGTTTACCGCTCCGTTCGCTTCAGGGTCTTGTACGCCTTCATCGTATTCAGCTTCCTCGTGCGTCCCGCAAAGCGCAGGATATGTCTGACGTTTTAGCCAGTCATGTGTGCAACTGGCGGTGCCCTACCTCTGTGTCTGAATTTATTTCGCTCGCTGAGAACAAGACTGCCGTACAGCAAAGCTCTCGCAGCGCCGTGTTCTCTTCTGCTTGGCTCAGTGGGCACCGGTTGATCTCGGGAATTCCTCCCCTGTCTCGGACCGACAGACTGTTTCGTTACGTTGCCTCTATGGATCTGTCTGCTTACGTTTTCTCGCCTGCAGACGTCGTCGTATTGGTCCCGGTCGCCGAGCTTGTCAATAAACTCCCCCTGACGTCTTTGTCGCAGCTCGCGTCTGTACATGGCGTACATGTGCCTGCGATACACCGAGGTACATCAGATTGTGCTCGCGTGTTGGGTTTGCATGATTGTCGTGCTAGTGGCTGTCTTAACCTCGTAAGCGTATTTCGCGCGGTATCATCTGCGTCCCCTCCACGCGTCAGTGGGACTCCTCTTTCTGCAGATGTTGCAGATGGAGTTCACTTGTCGGAAGACGTTCATTCACCTGACCCTTTGCGAGCTCTGCCACCCGGTGTTCATCAGTTTCCTCCTGGCGTGGCAGACCGTGAACGTTTTCGCGATATCGTGCGGGACTGGTGTGCGGGATTTTCACCCGAGGAGTGCCATGAGCGTTCATGTGCAGTCTGTGCCCGTTTAGTTGTCTTGCGCGATTTGCGTCGGGAGCGGTGCGATTCACTTAACTTATATTTGTTGGTTCGTCATGCAGATGGTGTCACTCGCGCTGGGCGCCGCAATCTATCGGAGCCCGTTCGAGAACTTGACGGGCCGATTCTGTACGAACCCGCAATCCATGTTGTAGACGGTGTTCGCTACGCGGATGTTTGTAAGACTTGCCATCAGGTGCTTTCTCGCCACAGTGTGCCTGCGGAGGCGCTTGCGAATGGATTGTGGATTGGCGACGTCCCGCCTGAGCTGCAGGGGCTCTTGTTCGCAGAGAAGCTTGCTATCGCCCGGATGCGCCACAACGCCTTTGTGGTGAAGGTGAACAAAGGCCAGCGCAAGATGCGCGCGAACGCTGTCGTGTTTTCGCAACCGGTTCAGAAGGTATATGATACTTTACCCCCTCCTCGAGAGGAGCTCGATCTTTGTTTAGCAATTTTATTTACAGGTTCCTCTGTACCCACTGAGGAAGATTTGAAGAGGACCCCGTTGCTTGTCCGTCACAACGTCGTAATGCGTGCGCTTCGGTGGCTGAAGCTCAATCATCGAGAGTATGCGTCTGTCGAGATATCTGAAGAAAACATGCGCACGTATCCGGATTCCGCTCCTCCTGTGGCTATCATTCACCGCCGTACCGACGGCTCCACCGAAGGCGAATCGCTTTCGGTCCATGATTTCGAGTCTGAGCACGGCACAGAGACAGGGATGTGCTCGTTTGCGATGCATGGTATGAATGGTGCTGAGCTGGTCGATATGACGTATCACGCTCGCGTCGCGCTCGCTTTGCGTCATTTTCACGAAGGGGGTAAAGTGTTGTCTGTGGGTCATGATTCTCAGCCGGAATCGATGTACCACAACCCGGCGTTGTACCCTTCCCTTTTCCCTTGGCTATTCCCCTACGGTCTAGGCGGTTTTGAGAATGAACGCATCTCTCGTCGCATGGCCCGCAAGCAGCACGTTAGACATCTCCTTATGTATGCAGATCGCCGATTCCAGACCGATGAATATTTCGCGTTTCTTGTATTTAATCAGGAGCAGATACGCTCCTCGTCGCGTGGTGGGTTCCTTCTCACTCAAAAACGTAATCTGAAACACGTTGTTGACCGTATCCTCAACGTAGATATGGATGCGTTGGAACGCCTGATCCGTCGCGGCCACGACGTCCTGTTCATTAAACCCGAAGACGAACAGGAAAAGCAGTGTTTTGAGCTTCTGTCGGCTATAGATCATGTTGCGGGCCATGTTGAAGGGTCGGCGACTTCTCGTAAGTACCAGAACAGTGAGATACGGTCACTCATCATCGCCGAGAATGTTCCCGTGTTTTTCATTACGTTTTCGCCCGTTGATTTCAAACATCCACTGTGTCTGTACTACTGTGGCTACAAGCAGGACGTTTCGCTCCCCCCCCCACAACCGATGACAGCGGTGCCCGGTTGCGTGCTATCGCGACCAATCCCGTGGCGTGTGCCCGGTTTTTTCACTTTATGGTTACGTCTTTCATTAAACATGTACTCCGTGCGGACTCTGACAAAATAGGGTTGTTCGGGCCTACGTCGACATATTATGGTACGGTTGAATCGCAAGGACGCTTGACTTTACACCTGCACCTGCTATTATATAGGGTTTTCGTAACTGGGTTGGGGTACACTTACCCCCCTTCTGGGTTTGGGTAGGTCCGATTAGGAGCGGGGAGGTACATTTACGTAGCGAAACCCTGTACAGTAGGGTAATATACCATAAATACACGAGTTGAGAGAAAAGAACGCGCTTCGGATAGAGCGTGCTGAAGCGCGAACGTAGTACTGAATGTACACACGTGAAGTATATGTACGAACGCGCATCCGTTTTCTCGTGCGGATGCGCGTTCGAGGCACTCGAGTACTATACATATATACCCCGTCGAACGCGCATCCGCACGATCGAACGGAAGCGCGTTTTTTTGCCCATTTGGGGCAATATATTTAGGGATATATATGTGTGTAATTACTCCGTCGATCGCGCTTCCGTTCGCTCGTGCGGATGCGCGTTCGACGGAGATTATGTGTGTAGCACCCGAGTGCGTCGAACGCGCATCCGCACGAGCGAACGGAAGCGCGATCTGCGCACTTGTGTAGACCACTAAAATACTCTCGATATCGCGCATCCGTTCGGACATGCGGATGCGCGAAGAAGGCACGTGTGGGCGATGCATGTGACTGTGAGAGTCAAGTGATCGTATCGATCGACTGGGCGCTGGGATGCGTTGGTCGTTCGATACGCCTCGACTTCACTTGTAACTGAGACGTACCTTTAACATGCCTCCGAAGAAAGCGACAACAACTGGAGGCCGCCGCCGAAGCAACCAGATCCTCCTGAGGTGGAGGAGCTCGATAGCAGCTCTGGAGAAGGAGGAGGAGGAGGAGAAGGTGAGTAGCATATACCTATGAGAGTGTGCATGGATAACACTGTGGACAGTGCCGGCTGTAACACAGCTGAGTCGGCCGATCACGCTGCGCGGTCAGCGTGCTGGGGTGCCGCAGGGGTATGCGCCGCCACGTCGGCAGTCGAAGCCTGCTGCGCCGCCTGTGAAGCAGGCGACGATCGCTGGGCCGTCGAAAGTCGGTGCAGTCATCGACGAGGACGAGGACGAGGATGATGTGGTGGAGGAGGAGGAGGTTGTTCCTGTGGCGAAGGGGAAGAAGAAAGGTAAGGCGAAGGCGAAAGGTAAGGCGAAGGGGAAGGGGAAGGGGAAGGAGAAGGCGCAGGAGGTGAGCGACGGGGACGGGGAGAGTGGGGAGGGGACGGGGAGGAGGAGGCCGCGGAGGAGGAAGACGAGCAGACGAAGGCGGAAAGGGAAGCGGAGAGATCGGAGGTACGTAAGATTAACATGATCGGGCTGGATGTGATATTGACGTTCGATCGCACGGGGATCTAGAATGCGTTGCGGAAGATGACGACCGCGATCGGGCTGACGGACGACTCGAAGGAACGGGGAGGAGGTGGCGAAGCTGGAGGCGAAGATTTCGGAGGCGCTGTACGGGCATGTGCGGGTGCCGTTGCTGGACTTCCTCGCGAAGGAGTTGGGGATGGTGTTCGTTCCGCACCAGTGGAACGATCGGCCGATCAACAAGATGGAGGCGACTCGGCTGCTGGCGGAGTTGAACGTCGAGCACGGTGGGCTGCTAGCGGGGAACATGATCCAGATTGCGATCTCGGAGAAGTTCCTGGACGATACGCTGACGCCTCGGGAGCTGCAGCGCCGGGCCGGACACCTTCTACCGGAGCTGAAGATCGATCCCAGTGCGCGGGCGGAGCTGGAGGACGGTACGTTGGCGCCGGCGGAGGTGTACATCATCGGTGGGCACCACCGGAGGGAGGCGAACGCGATGTACTGCAAGCGTTTGCTGGACTCGTACGTGAAGGCGGAGGCGGAGATGGAGTTGCTGAGAGCGAAGACGGCGCGGACGGAGGTGGAGAACGATATGCTGACGAAGTTGGTGGAGATGTACGAGAAGGCTCGGGCACGTCTCGAGGAGAAGGCGATGTGGTCGGCGGAGGTGTACGTCTACGGTGAGTGTGCGATTGAATTATTATTATTGGATGTTTTTATTAATACGCATTACAGAGAAGTTGAGTACGGAGATGGGGTTGCATCTGTCTCGGAACCGAGAGATGCATCGGTTCTACGAGACGGAGGACGAGTATTTCCTGATGACGCTGCGTGCGTTGCGGGAGCTGGACCGCGTCCCGGGGAAGTTCGATGCGAGGCTCGCGAAGGAGCTGAACGATGTGCGGTCGCGCACGGGGAATCGCGTCGGAAGCACGCGAATCACTTCGCGAAGCTGTGGGCGCACCCGCGGGCGGTGAGGTTCCTGATGTCTCTTACGAGATACGGGCGGGATTTCCTGCAATCGCCGTACCTGCGGATCGAGAAGGTGACGACGATGTTCAAGACGCACTTCGGGGTGAGTATGTGTGCTTACGATGGAGAGACATATGTTGACAAATATATATATATATATATATATATATATATTGCAGCTGTTCGTGTTCCTGGGGCAGCAGTCGTCGGACATCATGGGCTTGCTGGGGTCGAAGGAGGTGCACTCTGAGATGAAGACTGTGGCGGATGTCTCGAAGCTCCAGCGGAAGTTGATGGAGGACTTCGAGGACCTGGAGAAGCAGTACCGGGACGAGGACCTGCATGCGAGGATGACGCGACTGAGCAAGCGACTGTCGTGGATAGGGTACCACGAGGAGCGTATGCTGATGATGCGTGGTACGCCTGATTGGGAGGTTTGGCAGGACGACGCGGTGATGGTTCTTGCTGACGGTGCGTTCCGTGCTGCTGTGCGGACGGAGGACTGGAAGCTGGGGAAGACGACGGAGGCGTCGCGGAAGCAGCTGGAGGACATCAGCGTGCAGCTGATGGACAGTCTGGAGGGGCATTGGCAGCGGAACCCGGCGGCGAACGAGGAGGAGAAGGCGTTCCGGCAGGTGGTGCTAGCGCGGATCAAGATGCTGTACACGCCGCTGCCTGCGGAGATGTACGAGTACGACCTGTTCATACCTCCTCCCCCGCTGTCCCGTGCGTATCTGGCGTCGCTGGATAGCGAGCTGCAGCTGTACTCGTCGGGATGGTCTGTGGTGAGTGAATATTTTATACTCTGTTCCAATATGTCCGATAACGCGCATCCGCCCGAGCGAACGGATGCGCGATATCGGGACATATTTTTGTGTATGCGTGACGAGAGGTGCGTCTGACGCGCTTCAGCACGGTCGAACGGAAGCGCGTCAAACGCACCTCGATTGAATGCGCACAAGGTGCGTATATCGCGCATCCGCTCGCTCGGGCGGATGCGCGTCATACGAGTGCGATGACGACACACGTGCGTGTGCATGAACGTCGAATGACGCGCATCCGCCCGAGCGAGCGGAAGCGCGATATCGACGTCTATCGGACGACGTACCTGATGACCTCCGTTTTCGCGCATCGGCCAGCGCGAACGGAAGCGCGATCTGACGACGCTATGGGTATGCTGACGGGCGTTCTTTTTTACAGATCGCATGGTTCATCGAACCGTTCGCACTGTGCACGTCGATGACGAACTCGACCGAGTTCATCGCCGACCACTGGCTGACGGTGTTCAACACGATCGAGCAATGGCCGGGGATCATGCCGGGGCAGGTGGAGAAGACGTGCGCCAGGCTGGCCAGGCTGGTGTGGAGCACGCGAGACGAAGCGGCGTCGTTCCTGGACGTGCACTGGAGACTGATGCCGGAGTCGGCGGGTGGAGCCGTTCGAACACGAAGAAAGAGCTCGGGACCGGCATGTTCGCGATGTTCTGGTCGAGTGGGTGGAAGAAGACGCGCGTCAGGGAGCCGTCGGCGGAAGAAGTGGAGAGTGCGAAGGAGTACCTCAAGTACATCGACTTCGACAAGGTGATGGCGCCGAGGTCGCTCGTGCAGACCGTGTCGGCGTTGATAGATGCGCGGAACGAGTTCGTCGCTCGGGAGGACCACAAGAAGGTCGAGCGTCTGTTCGGGTGGCGAGCGTTGTGGTTCTCGGGCATGCCGTGGAGGGCGAGCTGGCGGAGGAACCGAAGACGGGCAGGAAGGGCTGGACGTGCCTCAAGAACCTCCGGCGGGACATCTCGTCGATGGCGGTGGTGACGGCTCTGGAGATGAGCCACTTCCGTGCGTTCATGTTCGACTCGACGCCTCCGGTCATCCTGGATCTGCGGGATGACATCGCCAAGATCATGTCGGAGGGTATGGACTCGTCTGCGGAGGTCAAGTTCGAGTGGTGGGATGAGTGCGATCTCACGAAGCAGACGAAGGAGGTGTCGAATCCGACGTGGGTCGAGTCCGAAACGCGGGAGGCCAATCCGCAGCGCAAGAAACAGATGGACGTGGTGGATCAGGAGAAGAAGAGGAGGTTGGAGAAGGCGGCAGGGACGGCGACGGCGGAGAGCACGAGTCGTGCGTCCGGTGGAACGACTCAGGCGAAGGCCGGGGCCAAAGCGAAAGATGAGCGGAAGGCGGAGGCTTCTGGGTCGGCGTCGAAAGCAGCGAAGCCAGTCAGGAAGAGCCGGGGCAAGGGCAAGGCCGCTGAGACCGTCAAGGACCTTTCGGCGTTGGAGATCTCGGATCAGGCGGACCACGACTTGGAGGAGGCGAAGCGTCTCATCACGCTGATCGCGAACCTCCCGTCGGTTCGGCTGGTCACGCAGGATAACGTGGACGAGGATCCAACGACGCGTCCGCTGGACGGACTGGTCGCGTTCACGATGCGCCAGATGCACAAGGTGAGCGATCGTGTCTCTCTCTCTCTCTCGCGCGCGCGTACTTAACTTTGACGTACTCATCATTATAATGTGTTCGCAGGCGATCGTCAGTACCGTGGCGCACAATCGCGAGCGTCAAGTTACCGAGAACTGGACGGAGCGGCTCGATGCCTCCGTTCTGCTCAAGACGTATGACGCGAATTCGCTGCAGCTGCCCAATGCGCAATACTCGGATCGCTTTGAATATCCTTGGGTGCGTTTGAGCGTGCGAGAGAGACGGATACCGACATCTGACCTATTATTTTTATATGTGTTCGCAGGACGTACCTACTGAGACCGACCTGAAGGAGCTGATGGACCTCGAGGAGTCCCACATCCAGGCGCTGCAACAGGAGGAGGAGGAGAAGAAACGGGCGAGGCGGGCTGCCAAGAAGAAGGCCATGGCAGAGATCGCTGCTGCACCTGAAGGTGCTGGTGAGCCGGAGCTGACGCAGGAGCAGAACGACGATGAGGAGGAAGAGCAAGAGCCAGAGCCAGAGGAGGGTGGGGATGATGAACCGGAGGCCCCGGGTGAGCAAGGCGAAGGAGGCGGAGATGGACAGGGGGAGAGTGGGCCTGCGGGCAAGAAGCGCAGCAACTCGAACGTCTCCAAGAATTCGAAAAAGGCGACGACACCCTCTCCGGATAAGAAGCGTCCGCGCCGTGGAGAGACCCCTGAGCGCAACGAGGAGGAGGAGGAGGATGAGGAGGATGCGGAGATGGGGGACGACACGGGGAAGGGCAAGACGACCTCTGAGCCCGGCGTGTCTGCGCACCAGGAGCAGCAGGACATCCAGGGTGACGTGCTCTTCGCACCCGGTCAGCCTGATGACGACGACCAAGAGATGGACGACAACTTCATCGGTGAGTAAGCATGTTCGCCTCTGTGTGTCTCGTTTCGCGCTTCGGCCAGAGCGAACGGAAGCGCGAACGAGACATATATATATATCGTATTGATGCGTCGAACGCGCATCCGCACGGACGAACGGAAGCGCGATCCACGCACCTCGAGAGTGTGCTCAGACACTCCATCGAACGCGCATCCGCACGAGCGTACGGAAGCGCGTCACGCGGGGGTACATGAAAATACTACCCGTACGACGCGCATCCGCCCGAGCGAACGGAAGCGCGATACATGCGTGGTGTGCACACATATATTCGTCCGACGCGCATCCGCACGACCGAACGGAAGCGCGATATACGGGGTAGTATTTTCATGTACCCCCGCGTGACGCGCTTCCGTACGCTCGGGCCGAAGCGCGTCATATCGAATATTATTCGTGCATACTAAGCCGTTTGACGCGCTTCCGTTCGCTCTGGCGGATGCGCGTTATCGGCACCTTCTCCGTCTCGTATATATACCTATACATTTCTGACAAATATGTTGTTGCCTTCGCTCCTTAGACAACACGCAGGCCTCGGTCATCGCTGAGCAAGGCAGCCAGCTCCCCGACATGTTCACCCCCTCCTCCGCCAGAGCCCATTCAGTCATTATAGCCTACTCTATAGGGAGAGATATGGGTGAAATTCTTATTACTTTGTCAGGAGAGCGGACGTCGGCCGACGCCCTCGCTATAGCCTACAGTCAAGGGTCGGCCGAGGGCTATAATATAGCCTGCAGATACAGCGCGGCCGACTGCGCCATATTTCTGTGGTATATTCTCGCCTTCAAGTAGTGTCGGCCGAGGGCTATAATATAGCCTTTAGACACGGCGCGGCCGACTGCGCCATATTTCCCTGGTATATTCTCGCCTTCAAGTAGTGTCGGCCGAGGGCTATAATATAGCCTTTAGACATGGCGCGGCCGACTGCGCCATATTTCCCTGGTATATTCTTGCCTTCAGGTAGTGTCGGCCGAGGGCTATAATATAGCCTTTAGACATGGCGCGGCCGACTGCGCCATATTTCCCTGGTATATTCTCGCCTTCAAGTAGTGTCGGCCGAGGGCTATAATATAGCCTACAAATACGGCGCGGCCGAGTGCGCCATATTATTGTGGTATATTCTGGCCTTCAATGTAGGGATGGCCGAGGTGTATCATATAGCCTACAGACAGGGCACAGCTGACTGCGCCATAAACTCTAGCTATATTTCAGCATGGCGCAGCTTGATAGAGCATGGCACTGTGTTGGGAATTTAATCCTACAGCTCTGCAAACCGCGCAGCTTTTTTGGGAATTTGATGGCACAGTTGTCCAAAGCATGGCGCTTTTTTGACAATCTGATGGCGCAGCTTGGTAGAGCATGGTGCTTTTTGGGGGAATGTCATGGCACAACTTTGTAAAGCATGGCACATTTTTTTGGGAATTTTATGGTGCTTTTTTGACAGTCTCGTGGTGCAGCTCTCCAAAGCATGGCGCAGCTCTCCCAACCATGGCGCTTTGTTGGGATTCTCATGGTGCAGCTTTATAAAGCATGGCGCATTTTTGAGAATCTCATGGCGCAGCTTTGTAAAGCATGGCGCTTTTTTGCAAATTTGATGGCGCTTTTTTGACAGTCTCATGGCGCACTTCTCCAAAGCATGGCGCTTGCTTGGATATTTCATGGCACCGCTTTGCAGAGCATGGCACATTTTTGAGAATCTCATGGCGCAGCTTTGTAAATCATGGCGCTTTTTTTGCAAATTTAATGGCGCTTTTTTGACAGTCTCATGGTGCACTTCTCCAAAGCATGGCATAGCTCTTCCAAGCATGGCGCTTTTTTGGATATCTCATGGCGCAGCTTTGCAAAGCACGGTGCTTTGTTGGGACTTTCATGGCGCTTTTTGGCGCTTTTTGTAATTTCATGGCGCTTTTTTGACAGTCTCATGGTGCACTTCTCCAAAGCATGGCATAGCTCTTCCAAGCATGGCGCTTTTTTGGATATCTCATGGCGCAGCTTTGCAAAGCACGGTGCTTTGTTGGGACTTTCATGGCGCTTTTTTGGCGCTTTTTTGTAATTTCATGGCGCCTTTTTGACAGTCTCATGGTGCACTTCTCCAAAGCATGGCATAGCTCTTCCAAGCATGGCGCTTTTTTGGATATCTCATGGCGCAGCTTTGCAAAGCATGGCTCTTTTGTGCGAACTTCATGGCGCTTTTTGACAGTCTCATGGCGCAGCTTTGAGAGCATGGCACTTTCTTGGATATCTCATGGCGCACTTCTCCAAAGCATGGCGCAGCTCTCCCAAGCATGGCGCTTTCTTGGATATCTCATAGCGCAGCTTTGCAGAGCATGGCGCATTTTGAGAATTTGATGGCGCTTTTTTCACAGTCTCATGGTGCAGCTCTCCAAAGCATGGCGCTTTTTGACAGCCTCATGGCGTAGCTCTCTAAAGCATGGTGCTTTGTTGGGATTCTCATGGTGCAGCTTTATAAAGCATGGCGCATTTTGAGAATCTCATGGCGCAGCTTTGTAAAGCATGGCGCTTTTTTGGCAAATTTGATGGCGCTTTTTTGACAGTCTCATGGCGCACTTCTCCTAAGCATGGCACAGCTCTCCCAAGCATGATGCTTTCTTAGATATCTCATAGTGCCGCTTTGCAGAGCATGGCGCTTTTTTGGATTTCTCATGGTGCAGCTCTCCAAAGCATGGCGCAGCTCTCCCAACCATGGCGCTTTGTTAGGATTCTCATGGCGCAGCTTTGCAGAGCATGGCGCTTTTTTGGATTTCTCATGGTGCAGCTCTCCAAAGCATGGCGCAGCTCTCCCAACCATGGCGCTTTGTTAGGATTCTCATGGCGCAGCTTTGCAGAGCATGGCGCTTTTGTGCAAATCTCATGGCGCAGCTTTGTCAAGCATGGCGTGTTTGTGGCATAACACAGTGCTTTTTCTTGGAATTCCACAGGCTGCTCTGCAGATCATGGCACATTTGTGAGAATGTCATGGTGCAGCTTTTTACAGTATGGGGTATTTGTGTAAAGTTTGTGGTGCACCCCTGCATGATAATGCTTTGTAAAGTATGGTGGTCCTCTGTAGTATCATACATAGGCTAGTCATGGTTGCTTTTCGAGGTTCAAATTCACCCTTTTGCTTCACATCTTTGTGCTTGTTTCCTATGCAGTTGCCTAAACATGCAATCTGGAATGGGCATCTAGAGATCCTGCAACCCAATGGATGCATAATTTGAAGTACCACCCCTGGGGCATAAGTTGCTAAGTAAAATGATTTGCTCCATGTGATTATATTACATATAATAAACATTTTGGCCAACAAACATTGTAACTCTGCTCTTTTAGGCCTGTCTTACACCCATATCATGTCCATCTTATGCCCGTCTTACACCCATCTTACGCGCATCTTATGCCTGACTTATGCCCCTAAAGGTGGTGAACCATGACCATATTTATAGAGCATAGCACAGCTATGCAAGCACAATATATGTGTGCACAAGCTAAACAAAACCTGTCTTATGATGTGGTATAGAGATTTCATCGAGATATGCCATAGATCAGCTGTGCCACTTCACTGTTGACAGTTGTTTGTAATATAGCTCACTCAAGTGTAGGTCGTAACACACACTGTTTTGTGGCTTCTATAACTAGTAGTTCTGCAAGGACAGGTATCATATATACATAGCAGGCTTATATGACAATAGTAGACACTCACTATGTATAGTACTAGGGATATTACAAAACTGCTTGTTCCAGATGAACTGTGTCTCAGGCTAAACTGTGATAAGCCCAAGTATTGGCAAGTGTATAATCAACTACTTGTGAATACATAGCAGTAGTCAGTAATGAAATTGTTACTAAACATCTAGTCATCCAATTGGCTTGTCTTCACCAATCTTGCTATTCACCAGGTTGACATTCAACACATTTCTCATCCACTGGTCTCACAATCCATCAGGCTTGCCCTTACCAGTGTCGTCATTTATAAAAATTGTGCTCTTCTTATTTGCATCAAAGCTCCACCTGTCTCTACAAAGCTCTGTCATCACCTACAATGCTGAGCCATCCATATAACCAAGTATCTTTTGCATGATTGATACAAAATTGGCATCACTCTTTACAGCCTATAAAGCTGCACCATACAAAAATGCACTAAGCTTTACAAGCTGCGCCAGGAGATTCTCAAAACATGCCATGCTTGACAAAGCTGCGCGATGAGATTTGCACAAAAGCGCCATGCTCTGCAAAGCTGCGCCATGAGAATCCTAACAAAGCGCCATGGTTGGGAGAGCTGCGCCATGCTTTGGAAAGCTGCACCATGAGAAATCCAAAAAGCGCCATGCTCTGCAAAGCTGCACTATGAGATATCTAAGAAAGCATCATGCTTGGGAGAGCTGTGCCATGCTTAGGAGAAGTGCGCCATGAGACTGTCAAAAAAGCGCCATCAAATTTGCCAAAAAAGCGCCATGCTTTACAAAGCTGCGCCATGAGATTCTCAAAATGCGCCATGCTTTATAAAGCTGCACCATGAGAATCCCAACAAAGCACCATGCTTTAGAGAGCTACGCCATGAGGCTGTCAAAAAGCGCCATGCTTTGGAGAGCTGCACCATGAGACTGTGAAAAAAGCGCCATCAAATTCTCAAAAATGCGCCATGCTCTGCAAAGCTGCGCTATGAGATATCCAAGAAAGCGCCATGCTTGGGAGAGCTGCGCCATGCTTTGGAGAAGTGCGCCATGAGATATCCAAGAAAGTGCCATGCTCTCAAAGCTGCGCCATGAGACTGTCAAAAAAGCGCCATGAAGTTCGCACAAAAGAGCCATGCTTTATAAAGCTGTGCCATAAGATTCCCAAAAAAGCGCCATGCTTGGGAGAGCTGTGCCATGCTTTGGAGAAGTGCGCCATGAGATATCCAAGAAAGTGCCATGCTCTCAAAGCTGCGCCATGAGACTGTCAAAAAAGCGCCATGAAGTTCGCACAAAAGAGCCATGCTTTGCAAAGCTGCGCCATGAGATATCCAAAAAGCGCCATGCTTGGAAGAGCTATGCCATGCTTTGGAGAAGTGCACCATGAGACTGTCAAAAAGGCGCCATGAAATTACAAAAAGCGCCAAAAAGCGCCATGAAAGTCCCAACAAAGCACCGTGCTTTGCAAAGCTGCGCCATGAGATATCCAAAAAAGCGCCATGCTTGGAAGAGCTATGCCATGCTTTGGAGAAGTGCACCATGAGACTGTCAAAAAAGCGCCATGAAATTACAAAAAGCGCCAAAAAGCGCCATGAAAGTCCCAACAAAGCACCGTGCTTTGCAAAGCTGCGCCATGAGATATCCAAAAAAGCGCCATGCTTGGAAGAGCTATGCCATGCTTTGGAGAAGTGCACCATGAGACTGTCAAAAAGGCGCCATGAAATTACAAAAAAGCGCCAAAAAAGCGCCATGAAAGTCCCAACAAAGCACCGTGCTTTGCAAAGCTGCGCCATGAGATATCCAAAAAAGCGCCATGCTTGGAAGAGCTATGCCATGCTTTGGAGAAGTGCACCATGAGACTGTCAAAAAGCGCCATGAAATTACAAAAAGCGCCAAAAAGCGCCATGAAAGTCCCAACAAAGCACCGTGCTTTGCAAAGCTGCGCCATGAGATATCCAAAAAGCGCCATGCTTGGAAGAGCTATGCCATGCTTTGGAGAAGTGCACCATGAGACTGTCAAAAAGCGCCATTAAATTTGCAAAAAAAGCGCCATGATTTACAAAGCTGCGCCATGAGATTCTCAAAAATGTGCCATGCTCTGCAAAGCGGTGCCATGAAATATCCAAGCAAGCGCCATGCTTTGGAGAAGTGCGCCATGAGACTGTCAAAAAGCGCCATCAAATTTGCAAAAAAGCGCCATGCTTTACAAAGCTGCGCCATGAGATTCTCAAAAATGCGCCATGCTTTATAAAGCTGCACCATGAGAATCCCAACAAAGCGCCATGGTTGGGAGAGCTGCGCCATGCTTTGGAGAGCTGCACCACGAGACTGTCAAAAAAGCACCATAAAATTCCCAAAAAAATGTGCCATGCTTTACAAAGTTGTGCCATGACATTCCCCAAAAAGCACCATGCTCTACCAAGCTGCGCCATCAGATTGTCAAAAAAGCGCCATGCTTTGGACAACTGTGCCATCAAATTCCCAAAAGCTGCGCGGTTTGCAGAGCTGTAGGATTAAATTCCCAACACAGTGCCATGCTCTATCAAGCTGCGCCATGCTGAAATATAGCTAGAGTTTATGGCGCAGTCAGCTGTGCCCTGTCTGTAGGCTATATGATACACCTCGGCCATCCCTACATTGAAGGCCAGAATATACCACAATAATATGGCGCACTCGGCCGCGCCGTATTTGTAGGCTATATTATAGCCCTCGGCCGACACTACTTGAAGGCGAGAATATACCAGGGAAATATGGCGCAGTCGGCCGCGCCATGTCTAAAGGCTATATTATAGCCCTCGGCCGACACTACCTGAAGGCAAGAATATACCAGGGAAATATGGCGCAGTCGGCCGCGCCATGTCTAAAGGCTATATTATAGCCCTCGGCCGACACTACTTGAAGGCGAGAATATACCAGGGAAATATGGCGCAGTCGGCCGCGCTGTATCTGCAGGCTACATTATAGCCCTCGGCCGACCCTTGACTGTAGGCTATAGCGAGGGCGTCGGCCGACGTCCGCTCTCCTGACAAAGTAATAAGAATTTCACCCATATCTCTCCCTATAGAGTAGGCTATAGTGACTGAATGGTGTGTCCGCCAACCCTCTTCCTCCACCCCGCCGCACCAACCTCTTCCACCACCCTTTCACTCAGGATCCCTACCGCCCCTTGACTCCCCCTACCCTCTCCCAGAGGTCGTCCCCCACGCCTCCCCCCACCTCCCCTCTTCCACGTAGAGAGCAGCCCCGCCGTGCAGCCTCTCTTCGCCCTATGGAACCCTCCGGCCCTCCTCGTCCTCGTCCTCGTCGCGGTGGACTTGCCATTGGCATTCGCGGTGGCGTTCGCGGTGGCAGTGGCAGTGGCAGTGGCAGTGGCAGTGGCGTTCGCGGTGGAGGCAACACCTCCGCTCGCCCGTCCGGAAGTTTCCTCGGTGAGCAGCTCTCCCTTCAGAGCTAACCGAACCCTCCAGCACGCGCGATCTGACTCCCCTTATCCTTCACCACAGCCTCTCTGCCTGCTCACGAAGAGAATGACGACACGATCAACGAGCTCTGAGGGTCTCCACGCTGCGTACATTTCTCGTCTATTGCATCATCATATGGTTCAACCCATATGATGCATGATTCTTCCTGTACAACTACGTTCCCTCGCAGATGGTTCAACCCATCATACTCATGTAATTGTATCGTTGTTCTCTTCTCTCTCGTCATGTACGTGTTTCGCTACGCCCCGCTCGGACGTATTCTCGTATTATCGTACTCAATGTATTACCGTCGCTATCTACGCGCAATGCATTCATGTTTATCTCATCGCGACCGATACCGTTCGATCCCATACTGCGCCCGATCTGCGTACGCCCCTGTTTCATCCCCATCATCTTCTCAATATACTCTCCATCTTTTCGCTTATTACTTTATCTCAAGATTCCTTCGCGTCTTCCACTCCGGCTCCGGCTTCTCGCTTCCGATTCGTCCGACTCGATCAAATCATCATCATCATCATCATCATCATCTTCGTAGTAAGTCCTCGATTCCGCCCGCTCATTCTCCGTTCACGCTCTTCATACTCGTCCTATAGCTGCACTGTACTCACAGCGTACACGCATCATCATGTAGTATCCCCAAGGTACCCATACTATCCGTTCAATCAATTCAATGGTTAACATTTCTCCCCTGTTTCAGCACTATAGCCGATCCTACCTCGATCGCTCCACACTAATTTTCTCCGATCTCCCTCCCATCCAACCCTGGTTGCCACACACTAATTAATGTCCCAGCCTGGACCGATCCATACCGGTTCGTCTACCAGTTCATTCAGACGTGTCACTGACCCCCTCCTCCTCCTCCTCCTCCTCCTCTCATCTTCTCGAGTCTCGTACTGTCAGCTCAGCTCCCACTCTGTTCTAAGCCAACATGTCCGTCGCAACCTCGTCCTCAGCTCGCATGCCTCCTCCTCCTCCTCCTCCTCGCAGTTCCCAGTATGTTCTCGTTTTCTCTCATTTCTTTCGTATTCTTATCGTTTTCAACCTCCAGCGCACAGGTTGACGAAGACTCGAGAGCCCCGGACCTCCTGCCCCACCAAGTCCTTCAGCAATACGCAAAGTACGTCCTCATCCTCTCGTCTATCAACTTATTAAATATATCTTCGTTTTCTTTCAGCTCTGCATGTCTCGACGACGTGCTCTCCGCGCGCCGCCAGCCGTTCTTTTTGGACGACCTCCCAGATGGCCTCACCGCAGACACCCACATAGACCAGAGCGAGGTCCTCGAGCACGTCTTGCGCGAGGACGTCCTCGACGACAACCACGACGCCAACAACGAGAACTTGTGGAATCGCACCTATCAGCAGAAGCTCTCCCTGTCCGTCTTGCGCAACGCAGCCCTCTCCCGCACCGCGAGCAGCACAGAGCATGCCGTCAACGTCCTCAAGAAACGCACCGCCATCATCGTCGACGACGAATTCATCATCCCCACCCTCGACAAGTCTCTCAAGTGGACCGCAGACAACCACTTCATCGACTACATGCGGTGCGTTCCCTCCGGTATGGGTCTCGACGCCTGTCTCCCCACCGTACTCTCCGATCGTCATTTCACTCTCGAGTTGGACCTCAAGCAGCCCTATCGCGAATGGCGCGCCAAGCACGGGGACATGGGTTTCAACCCTGACGGGCGCATGATGTACGTCGGCCGCTGTCGAGACGAGGAGCTATGGGTCGCCTTTGCGCCGAACGACTTCTTGGACAGCTCCAAGGAGAGCGTCACCTTTGTCGCCCCGACGCGCAAAGACTCCCGCCTCAGCGCCCACAACGTCAAGATCTTTCTCCTCTGGTTTTCGACGCAGCTGGCAGAGATGGGATTCCAAGGCATCACTGTCCATCCGCAGCATCGGTACGGTCTGGACAAGGACCTCAACGCGTGGTCCCTTTCGGACGTGACCAACGTCTTGTAAGTCTTTTCTTTTCTTTACGTTACTGTGCCCCGTTCCCACTTCTGCACGGCCGTGCGGAAGCGCGTTCCGCACGCTTCTAGCGTCACATAGATCACGTGCGTGTATATATATATGTAGCGTATATATCGCGCTTCCGCATCGCCGTGCGGAAGTGCGTTATCGGCCCGTGTTGGTCATATCAACGTCGTGCGCACACACCACATAGGTGTCCATATCGCGCTTCCGTTCGCTTCCGCGGAAGCGCGTTACTGGTGTCCGTCGTCGTCCACGTCATGCATATAAATATACGCTCATATCGCGCTTCCGTTCGCTCGGGCCGATGCGCGTTATTGCGTCTTTCACTCACCATCCTCGTCTCTATATCCGCTCACTCATGATATTCATTTCGCAGCGAGCATCGCAACATTCGACTCACCCTTCCCCATGCACGCCGTCTTCACGACCTCCTCAGCTCCTCCTGGGAACCTTGGGTACAGAACACCCCCGGTCGCTGGCGCAAAGCCGGTTTCATCACCAAACACTCCCCCATCTTCATCACCTGCAGGTACGGCCAGAACCAACCCGTCGGCGTAAAAGGCGCAGCAGTCCAAGAGATGAAGCAGTGGGACGAAGAACGCAACTGGCTCGGTCTCAAGTCCGTCGACATCGCCATCGCCACACACATTCAGTATGTACATTCCTCGATGCTCTCAATATATACAATAATGTACACACCAACTCATCTCTCCTTCCCTCCCTTTCACAATAACAGGATCAGACAGGTCACCTCCTTCCAACCCATCCCGGTGGAGGACATCTACGCTCAATACCCGCGAGTCTTCCCGAGCTACACCCACGAAGACGACGAAGACGGTCTCGATCTCCACTCCTATCCCCTCGAAGACGAGAAAGGAAACGAGATCCCCATCTATACCCCAGATGGCCGTCGCATCCCTCGCATCCACAGACCCGTCGACCTCACAAAACCAGAGTGCGCCGCTCTCCTCGACCTCCGCAACATCCACGACATGTTCAACGACCTCAACGACAACGGCGAAGGCTTGCAATACATCCGCCAGGCAGATCGCGCACGCAAGTCCCAGTCCCAACAAAGTCAGTATCACCAGCGACCTCCACGACGCAACACAGTGGACGAGGGCGACGAGGACCAAGAGGAGGACCACGACCCCCAAGGCAACCCATCAGAGGACAATCCCAACTGGTTCATGGAGGAAAGCGACTTTGGCTCCAGCGACCCCCCAGACTATGACAACCAACACGACGGCGGCGACGACGACGATGATGACAACAACCCTTTCCCGGACAATATCCACGACCAAGCCGAGGAACTCAAGAAGGCGAGTCAAGAGATAGAGGACTTTTTCCGCAACCGAGGAACGGAAGACAAGGGCTTGAAGCTACATGGCTACCCCCAAGCCCTCTTGAAGATCTACGGGAACGTTCAGGCGAATCGCCTCTTTCCCCTCTACATCCCCTTCATCATTGACCTTGAGAAGGAAATTCGCAAGGATGTCCCTCCTCCCCTCCAGGTTTCCGCCACAGACGTCCTCCTCCGCCCCGCACCGGGGTCCTCAACAACGACAACGATGACGATGACGAGGACTATATGGACGAAGACGGTCGTGACGAGGAAGAAGTCATCGAAGAGCTCCAAGACGCCGAATTGCTCGAGCAGATGGACGACTACGTTCGAGAAAACGGAGGACAAGGCCCTATCGTTCTCCCCATCGCCTGCCAGATCTACAACGAGGTCTCCCATCGCATCAGGCCCACCGCAGGTCTCCAGGAGGTCTGTACAGGTGGTCTCACTCAGGCCTGCACAGGCGGATGGGCCTCCGACACTCGCAGCAAATCTATTCACACTCGCCTCTTGCATCAACACGATCTCGGCCTCCCCACGAGCGATTCCGTCAAAAGATCGAGTCCGGCACCGTTCCCAGATCGCTGCGCATCGAGAACGTCGTCACCATTCTCATGGACAACATTCCTCCCATCAAGCGCTCGGGATTGTCAGTACTATCGTGGTTTCCTTTAACATTAACGTGTTCCCAACCTGACCTCCCTTTATGTAGAACGTTCTATCGCGACATCGTCATGCGCCTCGTGAACGCCACCATCTCTCAGAACATTTTTCAAAGACTCCGAAGCCATCTCGTCGTCTTCAAACCGGAGGTCAGTCCTGAGTCCACACAGCGGTATCTCGCATTATTACTTATGTATGAACCTTTTTGGGTCCACAACAGTCCTTCCCCGCCCTCTACATATGGACCACATATGCCATATGTGTTCTGTTGGAGCGTTTGTACTTGGCCCTCGCTCCCGATATCGCAAAGGGTAACACCATCTCCCCCACGGACGTCGAGATGATTTCCATCTTTGAGCGCCTGGTCGCCTTCGCATGTACCGGCAACGCCCAGGTCTTGGCCACAAAGTTGATGCGCCCTCTCTTCATCGATCGCGGCATCCTCGAGCACGGTCTCCCCTGTTTCCACCCTGACATCCGCTTCCATCTCAATCAGAAGAAACCCCTCAGCATCGCCCCCGCCAAGTGGCCCACATACGGCCCTGATGGACTGCCTGCCACGGCTTCCACACGTGCCATCATGTTAACCTGGGGAGCATCCGTCGCAGCGGTGAGTGTTTTTTTTCCTTATTGTCAACCATCACCACAATAGCGTCCCGTTGGCGCTTTTGCACGACCGTGCAAAAGCGCGTTTTTTGCACACTGCGACACCGACCCTGCCTCGCACGCCGTACAATTATGGCGTGTTTTCGCGCTTCCGTTCGCTCGGGCCGATGCGCGCAAACGGCCCCTATCGTGCATGGACGTCCATCACGGTCGCCCCTGGCGTCCGTTTTCGCGCTTCCGTTCGCTCGGGCCGATGCGCGTCCACGGTCCCTCTCTATACATGCTTCATCCCACACGCACACACACTGACATATATTTCTCTTTGCTCTCCACAGGCGTACATGGCCAACTTTCGCTTCTCCCTCATGAAGGACAAGCCCATCCCCATCAAGTACATCAAGTACGAGGGCAACTCAGCACATCGTCAGGCCATCATGATGGCCGACATCGCTTTAACCGTCATCATAGAGGACATTAAGCAGTACGTCGCCCACGCCGTTCGCCTCGACGTCAAGAAGGTCTCCTCCATCGACATAGAGAACATGTCGCCAGAGGCACGCCACTTCCACAACAACAGGCTCAAGCAGCTCGCAGCGTGGCTCAAGATGAAGAACCCCCTCAGCATGTCTAACAAAGGTATCGCTTACGCCGCCTTGATCAGAGCGGTCAATGCAGACATCACCTCCATGGCTCGAGGCCTCCCGAATCCCACAGACGGTTGCATGCCTCACAGGGCTCTCGCACGCCTCCTCTTCGAGATGGGCAAACCAGGCAGTTCACACACCATCGCCGCACCCCTCATTTCCAAGGGCACAGCTCCCGCCGTCCTCCGCTTCGCCATCACCGGTATGCTCAACTTGGCCCCGCCTAACATGTCCGACAAGCACCTTCACATCTGGATGGTCGACTTCTTCCTTCTCGTCATCCAAGCCCACGACATCACCTTCGTACCTTGGCACTATGAGTCACCCAAGGGCAAGAAGAAGGCGGAAGAACATCCAGGAAACCCCAGTTCGATTCTTGGATCATGGTCGACGCTCCAGACGCACACACCATTCCAAGACTCATCCGCCCTGCCGTACAGAACCATGAGGAGAACCAGGAACAACTCGCAGCAGCCATCACCTCTCGTGCCCTTCAGCTCAGCACCCGTGCCGACTGGTCCGCATCTGCCATCCCCCTCTCTCAACTCTCCTCCGTCTTGACTCGCCAAGTCCCCCCCTCCGAGTTCACCATCGACAATTGTACCTTGGACAGCGACCGCGAGCATATCGTCACCAAGACTTATCACTACGTCTTCGACCGCTTCGACTTTGGAAACCAAATCCACCATCTCGCTCTCATCCTCGCCATCGTCTTTTCCCATTTCATCCCCAACGTTTTCTTCGAGACCAAGGACTCCAAGTGTGTCCTACCCAACACCCATTCGGCAAATGTCCTCACAGAGGCCGTCAGACACGCTCCCTGGTTGTCAAACATGGGTCGCAAGGGCAACACACGTCAAGATCCCTTCATCCCCATGATGACGGTCTTCATCCTCGCTTTGTGGGACCCACAGTCACCCCTTCGCAAATCAGTCGCCAAGAGCAAATCAAACGCACTTGGTCCCCAATGGACTGCCAAGCACAACGCCAAAGGTTTGACCGCATTCAATCTCGTTCGCATGGGTATCGCCTGTGCCACCTCGACAAAAATCATCAAGCCCATCTTCGGCCAGGACTGGAAATTCCACAAGGACGAGGAGCTCATCAGGTACTACCAAAGGCTGCTCACCCTCTTCAACTCTGCTCCATACGGTCCTTATGATGCGGTCAAAGCCATCGGAGGGCAGTGGATGGCAGACAGGTTGGTGGAGGATGGGCAGCTCATCAGAAGGCCAAGTAACATCACAGGGGTTCCATTTCTCAGCCCATCATCCTCCTTGACGATGCTAGGCCATCTTCATCAAACCCAAGGTCCAGGACAGGTCTCAGTGCCACCGCACGAGGCAAGAGGCGTGCAATGGTCCCCAATGATGATGAAGATGATGCAGATGTAGATCCTTTTGATATTCCTTTGTCACAGCCCAAGAAACGGATGCGTCCCACGGTGGCTTACACCAGGCCTATTGCAGATGCTATGTAGTTTACAGGTTTAGTTTATTTTTGATATCAATTTAAGTCAAGTAGTTTAGCACGAACAGAGATTTTAAAGAGAATAAGACATCATGTTGGCTGCGTCACAAGCGCCAGGGTGTTTTCATGTATTCCTGCAGAAGGGCAATCGTGCATGCAATAACCTCTGCAACGTTCTGGCAATCACACCTGTATTACACCACAACCTAACCACATCGTTTTTGAAATCGCTGCCGCATCGTTCTTGCAATCACACCTGTATTCCGCATCGTTTTGGCTATCGCTTCCGCCTCGTGCTTGCAATTGCACCTATATTAAACTGCCACCAATCCCGATTCCGCATTGTTTGTGCAATCACACCTGCTTGAAACCACAGCCATTGTGAACAGAAAACAACTCATTGGCCGATAGTGTAGTATGTGATTGAAGGGTAGTCTCTAACTCTTTGGTAGCGAGCATATATCTGTGCCATGCTGAAAGATCTGAATGCCGACTTTCTTACATGGTACCAACACATTCATTCGTGTGGGGCCTGAAGCGGGAGAACCACAAGACAGAATTCCGAAAGAGGCAGAAGAATATTGAAAAGGATTACATCGGAACCCGATGCTTTTGCGACCCCATGAAACCACTTCGCTTTCACGATGCTATGCAACTCGCGCAACAGTCGCATTCGCGATGCTATGGAAGTCGCGCAATGGTCACTTTCGCGCAACAGTCGCCTTCACCACACCATGACATTTGCGCAACGGTTGCGTTTGGCAATACTATGCAACTCGCGCAACAGTCACCTTCACCACACCATGACATTCGCGCAACGGTCGCATTCGCGCAATGGTCGCATTCGCGATACTATGACATTCACACAATTCACGACACGATGACATTCGCACAACGGTCGCTTTCGCGAGCACATGAAACTGAATGCCGACAATGCATGTGATACTCGAGTTCAATGTCCACTACATCTCCACTAATCCAGATTAGGAGAGTCGCATTCGCAATACTATGACATTCGCGCAATGGTTGCATTCGCCCCACCGTGACATTCGCGCAATGGTGGCACAGTGGCATTCGCGATACTATGACATTCGCGCAACGATCGCCTTCGCGCAATGGTCGCATTCGTGATACTATGACATTCGGGTGATGGTCGCCTTCACCACACCATGACATTCGCGCAACAGTCGCCTTCGCGCAACGGTCGCATTCGCCACACCATTTGTGCAACGGTCGCTTTCGCGAGCACATGAAACTCACCAACTTATGTAGACCTGATGCACCAACATGTTGGGTAGGCCCAAACGCGGTTATGCACCAGGCAGCGCATTGGCCTGGCTGTTGGTGCATCAGATGCTAGGGGCCAAATAGGGCAGGTGTAGTGTGACAGTAGCTGGTGTCGTATGGCTTATAAATCAGGCCAAAAGCGGAAATTCACATTAAATCTATAGCAGATGTGTATAATTCAAACTCAGCCAGTATGTAAGCATCCAAATAAGGAAGGTGGGCATGTATAGGCTCATTTTGATGCTTGTAATGGTGGCTATTAGAATCTGCTGCTTGTAATGGATTCTAATGAAACATATTACTATTGTATACCATTAGAATGCTTACAAATGGGGCTATTCAAATATTGTAATGAAAATTGTATTGATCTAGGCTGGTAGAAGCTTGTATTGAATGCCACTGTTATATACCATTAGAATGCTTACAAATGGGGTTATTCAAATATTGTAATACAAATTGTATTGGTCTGGGCTAATAAAATTTGTATTGGATGTATGCTTGTTATATATCAGTAAAAAGCCAAAAAAGTGGCAATTCCCAAAATGGGATTGACAAGTACATCTGCTTGTAGGCAAATGTGGATTTCATATGTTGGCTTTGTATGCTTGTATTCCTGGGCCTCTAGGCCTTTCCACTGACCACACAGCCAATATAGAGCAATACAGATGCTGTATAACCATTTTCAGCCAAAATGATTTTCATACGCACCGCGTCTGAAAACATATTTTGTGTTTTCTGACTTAAGTAAGCGAGATATGGTGCTCAAACAAATTTTCCCATATCACTGGAGTGATGGTCTGCGACTTTCATTTATACCATATATGGTAATTTTCACTTTTGACAAACACTCTCCGTGCCCACAGGGTATATAAGTACACAGGACAGACATACAGAGTGTGTAACAGTCATCGAACTATGTCTAGATAAGTCTGTAACATGTGTCTGACATGAGTCTTACATGAGTCTTACATTGGTCTTACATGAATGTTCATGTTTCACCACCCTGGTTATGCTAGTGTACGCACTTCAGTCACTCATATCCTAGTATCAATGAACACTCAAACCAGTATATACTCAATGTGTACAAAGTGATTGAATGAGCTATGTATGTAGTTGCTGTTGTGAAAGACTGACCACTGTTGAAGTGCACACAGAACAAGAGTGGTGAAACAAACTTGTGTAAGACTCATGTAAGACCAATGTAAGACCAATGTAAGACTCATGCCAAACACATATTGCAGACTTATCTAGACATAGTTCGATGACTGTTACACCCTCCGTATGTCTGCTCTATGTATCTATACATCCCCTGGACCTGAGGCAAGATTTCCAAAAGTGAAAATTACCATATATGGTATAAATGAAAGTCGTAGACAATCACTCCAGTGATATGGGAAAATTTGTTTGAGCACCATATCTCGCTTACTTAAGTCAGAAAACACAAAATATGTTTTCAGACGCGGTGCGTATGAAAATCATTTTGGCTGAAAATGGTTATACAGCATCTGTATTGCTCTATATTGGCTGTGTGGTCAGTGGAAAGGCCTAGAGGCCCAGGAATACAAGCATACAAAGCCAACATATGAAATCCACATTTGCCTACAAGCAGATGTACTTGTCAATCCCATTTTGGGAATTGCCACTTTTTGGCTTTTACTGATATATAACAAGCATACATCCAATACAAATTTTATTAGCCCAGACCAATACAATTTGTATTACAATATTTGAATAACCCCATTTGTAAGCATTCTAATGGTATATAACAGTGGCATTCAATACAAGCTTCTACCAGCCTAGATCAATACAATTTTCATTACAATATTTGAATAGCCCCATTTGTAAGCATTCTAATGGTATACAATAGTAATATGTTTCATTAGAATCCATTACAAGCAGCAGATTCTAATAGCCACCATTACAAGCATCAAAATGAGCCTATACATGCCCACCTTCCTTATTTGGATGCTTACATACTGGCTGAGTTTGAATTATACACATCTGCTATAGATTTAATGTGAATTTCCGCTTTTGGCCTGATTTATAAGCCATACGACACCAGCTACTGTCACACTACACCTGCCCTATTTGGCCCCTAGCATCTGATGCACCAACAGCCAGGCCAATGCGCTGCCTGGTGCATAACCGCGTTTGGGCCTACCCAACATGTTGGTGCATCATTAGTACATAAGCAGCTGTGAAACTAAATGCCGACAATGCCAAGCTCTGTGGTGCTCGCGCACGTATTCCCTCATTCATTTGTACACAGATCCACCAAGGGTGAAGCTCTCGGAAATACTTGAGTTCAATGTCCACTACATCTCCACTAATCCAGATTAGGAGAGTCACCTTCGCCACACCATGACATTCACACGATGGTCGCATTCGCCACACCATCACCTCCGCCACATCATCGCCTTCGCGCAAGGATCGCCTTCGCCACACCATCGCCTTCGCGCAATGACCGCCTTCGCGCAACGGTCGCCTTCGCGCGATGGTCGCCTTCGCAATACTATGACATTCGCGCAATGACCGCCTTCGCGCAACGATCGCCTTCGCGCAATGACCACCTTCGCCACGCCATCGTCTTCGCGCAACGATCGCCTTCGCGCGATGGTCGCCTTCGCAATACTATGACATTCGCGCAATGACCGCCTTCGCGCAACGATCGCCTTCGCGCAATGACCACCTTCGCCACGCCATCGTCTTCGCGCAACGATCGTCTTCGCGCAACGATCGTCTTCGCGCAATGACCGCCTTCGCGCAACGATCGCCTTCGCCACACCATCGCCTTCGCCACACCATCGCCTTCGCCACACCATCGCCTTCGCACGATGATCGCCTTCGCGCAATGACCGCCTTCGCCACACCATCGCCTTCGCGCAACGATCGTCTTCGCGCAACGATCGCCTTCGCGCGATGGTCGCCTTCGCCACACCATGACATTCGCGCAACAGTCGCTTTCGCGAGCACATGAAACTGAATGCCGACAATGCATGTGATACTCGAGTTCAATGTCCACCACATCTCCACTAATCCAGATTCGGGTGCTCTTGAAATCGTCCCGTAAGTTGCTTGTCAACTCTCTGCAAGGACAACTGAAAACTGTCGGTAAAGCAACATCTATGTTAGCACACAGTTTGCGTGGTACATTCTGAATGTGCCCGCCAAAGCGTACTTTCCTTTTTTTGTAGAATTCTGGATAAAACATCGGGTTCTACATCTCGTTGTTGTCACCAGCGTCAACGATCACACTATTGACCGTGATCTTTTTGTGCGTTCGTTGATTCTTCCGACGCTGTGGCTGCTGCTCTCAAGTTTATCAGTCGAGAGCTGACAGAAAACGATCTATTGGCCGATGGTGTGGTATGTGATGCCCACCATGTTGAGAGTAGTGTCTAACCTTTTCGTAGTGAGAATATGTCTGCGCCATGCTGGAGGATCTACGTGCTGACAATGCTCACCTCCATCATGCTCTTGCATGTGTTCCTCTTGTTCAATTCTTACATGGTGCCAACACTTTCATTCACTGGTGTGGGGCCTGAAGCGGGAGAGACACAGGACAGAATTTGGAATGAGGCTGAAGGATATTGAAAAGGATTACGTTGGAACCCGGCTGTAGTCACACCGACCATAGCATGCATTGTGCAAGGGCTATTTGTACCGACTGGGTGCCTTGCTGGACGATCCTTAAAGGAGACATGATGCAGTAAAAGCAGCTCCTCATGTGCTAGTATGCGACAAAGTGCATATGTTCTGGATACATAAATTTGTACCATTTACCAAGATCTTGATATCTCAGCAAAACACTCTCATCAAGATATATATGTCTGGCTAAGACGACGGAGATGTTTCTAAACCAGCACGAGCAATGTCAGAACCTAAGACTGGATGATTGGGCCAGCCGCTATGCTCTCACCATCAGGTCATAGAATCGCTGAGGATTATTCCGGAGGTGCATGGACCTCTGAAGTGAGCGTGCTGTTAGTGTTGGTGGTTGCGGGTAAGGGAGATGCATTTCTTCAAACGGTGATCAACTTTGATACAGCCGGTGACATTGGGAGTCTTATATTATTCTTAGTACAGCGGCCTTCGAATGCAAGTTGGCAGTGAAATTCGTATGAAAATGATGTCACACTAGCGGTGACTTAAACAGACATAACACTCCATCCTAAGGAAGGAGAGACCTCGTGTCTTCCTTGACAAGTTTGCTGAGGGCGTAGTTCGCACCTATTCTGAGGCATTGTACCTGTTTGTAGGCTGAATGACGCGACGATTATAGGGAGTTTTTCTAAATGGGTTGGGGTAAATCTAGGGTTTTCCTAGGGATCTTGAGTGGTGAACCATGGAATAGCGACCAGAAACGCTATTCCATAAATATGCACCCTCAACTGACATGAATTGACAAGTGACAAAAAGTTACGGACCTTAAATGTACATAGGCAAAGTGAGCAGAAACCACGGAATAGCGTCCTTGAACGTTATTCCGTGATGTAATGGCATTGACAGGCGAAGACAAAGACATGATGAAATGGTGGAATAGCGTTCACGGACGCTATTCCATGGTTATGAACCATTGAGTGGTGATAACAAAGATGAGTGGAAACCATGGAATAGCATTCAAGGACGCTATTCCATGAACACGCACCACTAATTTACATAAAGACAGCAAAACCCAAGGAACAGGAACCCTATTCAGGGATAATTTGTCTTTGATTGATGACAAAGAAGATATGATGAAGTCGCGGAATAGCGTCCTGGGACGCTATTCCATGGGTAGTGTCCCTGGAGGGCAATAATAAATACGAGTCAAGCTGTGGAATAGCGTCCTTGAACGCTATTCCATAAATACGCATCTTTGGTTTATATAAAAACAACCCAGTGGAAATGATGGAATAGCGTTCCAGGACGCTATTCCATGAACACGCACATTTAATTTATATAAAAACAATAAAGTAGCAATCATGGAATAGCGTCCCTGGACGCTATTCCATGAACACACATTTTGGATTCACATAAAGACAATATCATTGAAGGAGCAGAACCCTTATTCAGTGATTATGTGTCTTTGACTGATGCCAACGAAGACATGACAGATCCGTGGAATAGCGTCCTGGGACGCTATTCCATGATTGCTACTTTATTGTTTTTATATAAATTAAATGTGCGTGTTCATGGAATAGCGTCCTGGAACGCTATTCCATGAATACGCACCGTTGATTTATACAAAAATAATAAAGTGGAAACTATGGAATAACGTCCTAGGACGCTATTCCATGATTATGCGCCTCTGTCTGATAAAAATAAAGACATACTGAACTCGTGGAATAGCGTTCAGGGACGCTATTCCACGGAATGCGACGGGGGGGAATATGTGGAATAGCGTCCGTGTCGCTATTCCAACGATTATAGGGATCAGTGACGTTCAAAAGTACATACATGAACATACTCACATGGTTGTCAAATAAAATACATTGGCTGAGACAAGACATGTTTTAATAATTAGGCGCCAGGAAGGCAGACAAGAAAGCGAAGGGAATATGGAGAAAGATGGATGTTGTAGAATATGTGTATTTGATCGGGGATATGGATAATTAGCCAATGGAAGGCCTATGATAAGGAGACCTTGTGTACTGGGTGAGGCGGGCCATGTGGTGATGGGGATGCAGAGACGCTATTCCCATGTCAAAACTAAATGATGTGATGCGCGGAGGATGACATATATAGATGAGAAGATGATGCGTGTGACAGGGCGCATCAAGGAGAGAACCGGAGAATAAGCAAGATAGAATTGAATGAATCTGGGGATCTGAGGATCTGAAAAATAGTCTGGGAAGAGCTTGAATATATTGAGATGTGGCGAGGGCTTCTGAAACGTAAGATAGAGGAATAGTGTTATAAGAGAGAGGGGAAGAGGAGACGAAATGCGAAAAGAATACCTATCCCCGTATCCCAATGGCGACGATCTCTGAGGAGGAATACAATGAGCACATGTACCATGTGGCATGCCTAGGGTATGCGGGACTGCGAGTGGAGTGGGAGTGGGGAGTTGCGAGCAGAGGGACGGAACATCCGGCGGAGGTGTGGTACGAGTGGGCTCAACGAGTCCTATGGTACGGTGTGAGTGATTGTGTCAACAACAGTTATGTGGAAGCTGACCTATATTACTTGGGCAGTACATGGTGCTAATGGGTACGCTGAGGTCGCATAACCCAGGGATGATCATCTACCAGGTGCTTGGGATCTACCGTCCGTTGGTTGAACTTGCGGCGGAGATTGTTCAAGACATGGAGAATGAAGCAAGGATGGAGGACGTCCAAGCTGACTGATGGTAAGCAACAGTTTATTAGATGTATGAATGTATGAATAATTATTAGTAGGATCACCGTAGCATTCGTGTAGAAGGGTAAAATGTGCATGTGTCATGCACAGAAAAGACTATATTTAATAGTTTAGTATGGGATGAAAAGTGTGACAGCGCGGAATAGCGATCACGATCGCTATTCCGTAACATCTCGACGTTGGATACCCGAGGAATAGCGTCCCAGGACGCTATTCCGTGTAATCTCTATCTCGAAGATATCAGGAATAGCGTCCCAGGACGCTATTCCGTGATATTCTGATATCGGATATCACAGGAATAGCGTCCCAGGACGCTATTCCGTCATTCTATCGCTCGATCGGCCAATCGATCGAGATATGAACGGGTGATCGGAGCGCACAACAGGACATGATTTATTGTGGGGTTTTTTTAGTATGCCGTCTTCACATAGAAATATATTGAGGGATGCAGATAGCCTCTCTCGTTGCGTATTTCGGAGACATTAAACATTCATTATTTACAACATGAAGTGAATTGTGTCTAAATTATGTACGTGCAGAGCGTTGTGGACACGAACCATGTTGATGGTCGCGAACGGCCTCATTTTTGCCTGTATGCGGATGCACGTGTGATGTTGCATCAAGCTTCTGTCAAACAGCCGTGTGTTCAATTCGGTGATGGAAAGGCATGGGCGCTAAAAGGAGACGTATATGAAAGCCAGCGGTGGGTCGGAAGACGTACTTTCAGTCTTTTTGTCCTCATCATATCCACCATGACAGGCAACAATCCGTTCCGCCTCCCTGCGAACACGCTCGTTGGAGTGTGTGGTATGGTCACGAAAGGTTTTGACGGCCTCGAGTTGGAATGGAAGCAACGACCTATGGCGCAGCCGTTCGTGTTCTCTGCGATGTGGTTGGAGTGGGCGGAACGTGTCTTGTGGTGTGCAGTAAGTCCATAGAGAGGTGTTTGAAGGCTATGGACTTACATGGAATTGACAGGATATGGCACGATTTGGAATGGCGGTGCTTTCTGGTATATATGGTGCGCGCGATGCGGACGGGATTCCGATCGGGAAATACAGGGAGATCATCTCGTTAGCGCATGACATCAAGTCGATGAGTCCTGCTGTGCTTCCGGGACAGCTGAGGATGTTGGAATCGGTGAAGAAGGGGTCGAAGCTGTGAGAATGTACTGGTATGGAATAGTGGAGTCGTAGAGTGTGCGTTTGATGTACTATGCGCAGCATGTGTCTACTGTAGTGGAGGAGCCGAGCAGCTGGGTGCAATCTGACATTGTTTGGTTGAAAAGGAAATGGACGACATGATGCTACCGGACATTATAAATGGTTGGGAAGGAGAACATGTCGGTGAACCGGTAGCATGTGTATGATACAAGTCGGATGAGGGAAAAATATATTGAAAGGTGACTATGTAGATGTATGTGATAGAGGGAGGGAATATGGGAGTCCGAGAAGTACGGAGAAGGATGAGAAGTGAGAGATGGTGAGAGAAGATGCGCCGAAGTGATCGAGCCAAGAGTGTGGGAAAGAATGACTATATTGGGCGCAGCCGCGCGCGCCGGCGCTGAGCGGCCTTCCCGAATTGGTGTTCGCGCTGTTGGTCTACACATCCACATACTAAATCCATTCGCTCACTGCTTCCATTCTAAAATCGAAACTCTTGAGTCCAAGATGCCTCCGAAATCGAACGCTGCGACGGCGGGGCCGAGCGCCGCGAAGGCGAAGCCTGCAGGGCGGAAAGCGGGCAAGGCCGTTGAGGGCGCCAGCGCGGAGGGGTCGGGAGCGGCGGCGGGGGCAAAGGGGAAGAAGAAACCTGCTAAGAAGCGCAAGGACGAGGAGGAGGATCAGGAGGAGGAAGTCGAGGTGAGTTAGGGAATTTCTTGGGAGGGAACGAATTCGCTGATAGATGAGGGGCGCAGGTCATGAAATTCGAGCCGGTACCTGAGGAAACGCTCGAGCTCGACCGTCTCGCGACGCAGCACCGGCTCGGGTTCGCGCGAATCGACATGCTGGAGACGGAGGCGTACTCGCCTGTTTTCGGCGGGGAAAATCTTCGTCCTATGGTGGTCAAGCAGCGGGACGGCCTGGAGGAGAACCTCAATGTTAACGGAGTGCACAGCTATGCGAGCGACTCGCAGCTTCCCCTGGCGGTGTATCCGGAGGACCTGGACATGGAGCCGAGTCAAGACGAGTTGGGCGGCATCAACCTTCCGAAGCTCAAATTCAAGACGAGCGGGTACCAGATCATGGCGTGCGGTGGGCAGCATCGTCACGCCGCTGTGAACCACATGGTCGAGAAGCTGCGCAAGAAGATCGAGGTGTACGAGAAGGACCGCAACAAGCTCGAGAAGAAGCTCGAGGCGGGGAATGCGAATGCGCAGGCGAAGGACCAGCGGATCGCGAACAACATCGCCGACACCGAGAAGAAGATCGAGGAGCTTCGTTGGTGGGCGTGAAGCTCTACGACCGTCGTAAGTATACGCGTATTTTTATTTTTATTTTATTCGACGGTATGCGGAATAGCGTCCTGGATCGCTATTCCGTATAACGCCGCTCCATCGATATTGCGGAATAGCGTCCCAGGACGCTATTCCGCGACGCACGCACATACACGTGGTGCGGAATAGCGTCCCAGGACGCTATTCCTCATCCTCACGCTGGTCGATATAACATGGAATAGCGTCTCGGGACGCTATTCCGCACCGCGTGTATGTGCGTGCGTCGCGGAATAGCGGGAATAGCGTCCTGGGACGCTATTCCGCGACGGCCCCTCTTCGTCTCGACTTAATAATATAATTTATCGGCGCTGACGATTTCATTTTTTGCAGGCGCTCTCGAGAACAACCGCAGTCTCTCGAAGCATCTCTCGCGCAACGAGGTCAAGCATCGTTATGGCGAGACACACGAGGAGCTGCTCGTGTCGAGGCTCGCTGTGCTGGAGGAGTACCTCAAGCAGGGAGAGACGTTTTTCGAGAACAAGGTCAGGGGTCTGAAGGACGACAAGCTGAACTCGCGCACCAATCGCATCCTCTCGAACTTCCACATTGTGCGCATGTTGTCCCATATGAACAAGATGGGTTCATACTGGCGTCGACAGGAGACCTTCACCATGAAGTTCTTGTGTTCGCTGGTGAACATTCACGCTGCGGTACGTTTGTCTTGTCATATAATTTCTTTTATTCTCACTCAATCATTCCACACAGCATTTCGCCGTCATTTTCGACATGAAGCACCTGGAGCTGTCATGCATCGAATCGGCGAGCGAGAATTTCCCATCGCTCGAAGAGGTCTCGACGCTCATCAAGAATCTGGAGAAGGCGCAAGAAACGCTATCTTCCGCTGAGTACGCCAAGCTCCCTGAAGTCGAGACGGCCAAGAAGTGGCTTCAAGACATCAAAGGAGGCAAGGTGGGAGAGCTCCAGATCTTCAAGGACAGGGACACGCTGGATGGCCTAGACACGGTATTCAACATGTTCTTTGGACCTTCCCTCCCTTGGATCGGTGTGAAAGAGGGGACATACATCAAGAAACTCGAGGGATATCGCACCAGGGTCATCAGTTGGCTCGATGAGCGGCTGGAGATTATGGTCAAGAAAGGTGAGGTCAGCGAAGCACACGCCGATCGAGTGCTCGCGCGGACGTTCGTTTTACTGTCGAGGCAGAGCGATATCCATCGTTCGCCTCCGCTGCCACTGCTCTGCGCGTCGATGATGGCAGCCATCAACCAGATGTTCCTGCGGACCCCGCTGGCACAGCAGGAGGTGAGTTTGTTTGCTCTTTTCCCTAATGTGTTCCACTGATGGGCGCTTCTGTAGGTATGTGGGTACTTCGAAGGCTTGTGGTGGTATTACCGTGGCAAGAACTCGCGGGATCAGATCATGAACGACGGCTCGACATGCATTTACAACGCTGTCCGCTCGGTTCCGCACATCCGCGCTCGCGAAGCGTATCATAAGGTGCGTGGATACGATTATGATTAGCATTAAGTACATTTGTGCTGACATGTGCATGGGCTCGCAGATCGCGCAGGTCCTCATCGACTTTTGCCCTCGATCGATGACGCGCCTGGAGTGCGATCTGATCGAACTCGCTATTCCGCGAATTACAGACAAGACGAAGGTGGAGCAGATGGTGCAAGCCGAAGACGCAGACAGTACACTCTGGACGATTTACAAAAAGGAGCCATGGATGTCCGACAGGAACCAGTCTGACATTGACAACTGTCATGAGTGGCTGCTGCCGCACCTGAAGAGGAACGAGACGGACCGCGCGGCGAGGGCGAAGATGCTGACGGAAAGAAAAGCGGGATTCCGTCCACCTCCTGGGGGTCGTCTGGGACTGACATCGCACCCACGCATCGCAGGGCTGCTGATCCGCAGCCATCCGCCGAAATGGCTTTGCGCTGCGATGATCGTGGAAGAGGACACGGTGACCAGCTACCGTCACAAGACGATGCACGCGGACACGTTGGATCTGCGGGAGGCTCTGCGAACTGCGATCGAGAGCAGCATCGAGCCGCAGAGGGAGTGGAACGAGGAAGAGAACCGGATGTGCAACATGCCGACGGCGAAGTTCCACTTCTGGGACGAGACGCTCCTGGAACAGACGACAGGTAAGAACAGGCCGATCGCTCGTGAGTGGCCTACGGGAGTGAAGGGGGGTTAGAGGGGTTGAGGGCGCTGGATCGAATCAAGTCGACGGCGCATTATCGCCAGGAGGTGCAGTCGATCATCCGTTCGATTGAACGGATGTCTGTTGCACGACTTCCACCTGCCAACCACAACCGGATTGTGGTCTCGGACGAACCTGGAGCTGTTGCGAAGAAGCGTGAACAGCCAGCTGTTGCGCGAGAGGTGTACATCGCGACGAGACTGCTGGCGAAGGTAAGCGAAATGGTTGTGAGACGCGATGGGGAGGTATGCTGACTTCGAACGACGGCAGGTGCTCGACATCAACGCCAATCGTAATGTGTGGGACCAATACGACTTCGAAGGCGACAAGCCGCAGTTCGACTTGCAGGACGTTGAATACGGACGATATGTCCACAGCAACCATTCGACATATTCTGAAGGGATGGCTGGCGAGTCGAATGTGAGGACATGCACATGTATTACACAATATTCTAAAATTCTAACTATGGTGAACAGCTGCTGAAACGATGACGAGCGTATACAGCAACACCAGGCGGGAAACGGCGCCTCCCAAGCAAAACATCACGCTGGTGGTCAAAAAGGAGCCCACAGGCGACGAGGGGGCGGAAGTGACAGCGGCGAAGAGAGCGAAGAGGGAGGGACGAAGCATGACAAGGCGGCTTACGGGAAAGGCAAGCGGAAGGCCACGAAGAAGGTTGCAAGGGCATATTCCGAGCGACGACGACTTGTCGGACGTGGAACCGTCGGAGGGTGCGTCCGAGGGCAACGAGGGAGAGTCCGGGATTGGAGAGCCGACGGAACCTGTGGAAGAAGAGGAGGAGGGGGAACCTTCTGACGAGGAGGAGGGGGAACCTTCTGACGAAGAGGAAGGGGAGCGTTCGGAAGAAGAGGAGGGGGCACCTCCGGAAACCGAGATGGAGTCGGAGCACGGGGATCAGCCAGTCGAGGAGCCTGGAGCGATGGAAGTCGACAGCACGGGCGGAGAGGTATCCACCGCGACGGATGGGGGCGATGGAAGGGGAGACGAAAGACATCACCCCAGCTGAGGCGGAGGACTTGAACACATCGGGAGGTCATCGCCGATGGATCTGGAAGAGGAAGACGTTGAAGAGCTGCCCAAGGCAGCAGCGCCGAGCCAACCTCCCAAGAAGGTGACCATACTACCTCGCTGGCGAAGGGAACAGATGGCGAAGAAGGGCGGGATCGAAGCGCCAAGCGCAGCGGCTCCAAAGATACCTCAATGGCGGCTGGCAATAATGGAGGAGGATGCCCAGACCGCCGCGGCTGCGCTGGCTGCTACAGCGAGCCAGTCTGAGTGACGACTTGTTGACCGAAACGCAGGCGAGTGCTCCACCGTCGAGTCTCGCCACGACCTTGGATACCCCTGCGGCGAGCCAAGACGTTCCTATGGACACCGATGCGAGCCAGGCTAACGAAGGCGCATCTGCGGACGACGATGAGCAGTACTGGATCGACAGTGACCGAGACCACATCTGCGACATGTTGGAGCAGGAATCCGATCGGCTGGAGAAATTCATGCGGGAGTCGAGCGCCGCGTCTGAGGACCTGGACATGTTGAAGCATCTGATGATTGGACAGGGACCCATAGAGAACGCAATATTCGTTCACGACGAGGACGAGCCCATGGCTGAACAAACCGCAGACGGATCTGCACCACCCAGAGGAGGTAAGTTTTCTCTTCTTCTCACGTTCGTAAACCAGGAATAGCGTCCTGGGACGCTATTCCATGGTTTACACGTGCTTGGTGTTTCGTGGAATAGCGTCCTGGGACGCTATTCCATAGTTTGCATGTGCTTGGTGTTTCGTGGAATAGCGTCCTGGGACGCTATTCCGTGCGTATGCGTGCGTCGATGTTTCGTGGAATAGCGTCCCCAGGACGCTATTCCATGAGTATGCGTGCTCGATGTTTCGTGGAATAGCGTCCCAGGACGCTATTCCTGAGTTTCCTATCACATCCTTTGTGTGATTATGTGACAACTCACATCGCTATGATAGGTGCTGATTCCAGTACAGCATCGTCCTCTCAAGTATCGGTTATCAATGTTGATGACATTCCGGACGCGCCCAAGAGAAGGAAGACGAGGATGGAGAGGACTCCCAAAGCTACCATAGATTGGAACTCTCCTATCCCTCCTCGGCACAAATTCAATCGGGATGTCGTGGTGAACAGGGATATCAATTTCTTCATTAAATTGCCTGGGCAGAATCGTGAGTGCTTCGTCTAGCCTAACCTCGCACATGACTGAGACATTAATGATGTTTCGTTTGTTTGCAGAGACTGTGCTTCCGCTCACTAGCCATCGTTTGAAGAAGATGAACGCTGCCATTCGCGTTATCAAGAACGAGGGCCTTGCGTCGTTCGCTCCAGACGTGATCAGGAAGATAGAGAAGTACATGTCTCCGGAGGATCTACAGAAGTTCGGTCTGGACGCTCTCATCAAGAAACACGAAGAGGAAGTCAGGGCTACAAAGAAGCCACGATCCCTGCGGAGCCATCTTCGACTCCACCGCCGATGCCCCCACCCCTGCTCCTGCCAGCTCGGATTCTGATGCCTCTTTCGCATCTAATTCTCCGTATCCTCCATCGCAGTACACGTCTCCCATTCGTCGCGCTGGTACGTCTCGCCAGCCCAATTATTTCCCTCAGGAACACAGGCAGCGGCCCAGCGGCCCAGCAGCCTACCAGAGGCAATTCGCCCTGCCCCCCGTTCCAGAGACATCGGATCATCTCGCTCGTCAGCCAGCGCATCGGCCTCACCAAGCTCCCTTGCAGTTCACAGACTCTCAAGATTTCGAGAAGTATGCGGATGACATAGAGCAACTCGAGATCGAGATGCAGGAAGCGGAAGAGGAGCGTGAGCGCAACGCTGGATTAGACTTCACCCAGAGTCAGTTCAACGATTCTGCGCCGTTGTCATCCCAGGAAGACTTCGAAATGCACTCCAGTGTCGACTCTGGCTTTCATACGGATTCGCTCGGGCAACGGCAAGACAATTCCTCCGCTGTCGCGCTCGGAGCAAAACGAGATCGCTCAAATAGCGCGGGGCACGAGCAACGTATGTTTTTTGTCTCTCATCTTGTCCTTCCCTCAATCTGACTTCCTTTTGCATCTGCTTAGGTCCTGACAAGAAAATGCGCCAGGACGAACGGTCCGACAGTGGTCACGCGCAGGCACACACCGGCACATCCGGCAATGTGCCTCAGCCCCTCGCCGATCTCCGCGCCGCGTCCTGTGTTCACTCCTCGGATAACTCGCGCAAGCTCAATGGCTGCTGCTGTGCGCGAGTCCTTAACGGTGGCTAACATGGAGCAGCGCCGCGACGAACTCACAGCGCAAGGCCAGCCTCCTCGCTCGGGTGGGTTTCGTATCCTGGCACCGGCAAGAAACAGCGTGGTGGCTCGCGCTCTCGATCTGGATCCGCAGCGCCCATGGAACCGTCCAATTCGCAGAAGTCTGGCGCTCAGGGGTCGTCGTCCTCGCATGATCGAGATTTGTCGTGTCGGACGTCTAGTCGCACATTTCGTTGTCATGCAGCTTATGTCATTTTCGTTTATCTATCGGCGCAACGTTGCGCCTTTTCCTGCTACTAATATCTTCACCCTGCTTCATGTCCTTTACTTAAATAGCAGTACCTTTGCAATGGCAATAGTTATCATTTATGCACTCTGGAGCGTGTATACCAGTGGAATCTGTCTCGAGCGCACTGGCCTCGGAGGCAGGCTGCGTGTCAAGCGCACTACTATTGCATCCGATGCCTGCGAAGTTAGCGACTTCGCCCCGTCCGCGGAGTAGTACCCGGAAGTATATCTGAAACACAGATCTCATTTCCCTTAATGGTATGTGCCGCAGCAGCGTTCATCCATGCGAGATCCCCGCTGCGTCCCTAATGCGGGACTACCGATGATCCCACCTTTGAGTTAACGCGTCGAATCCGCTTTTGGTTAGATCGCGCGTTCAGCGCGATCTCGCCTTTCCGATTCCATTCCCTGTTAAGCTTGCCGACGAACGACGGCTTCAGGGTCGGGTCACGCTCCGTCGGGTGTCAACGAAAGAAAAATTGAGACCGAAATGTTTCAAATTATTCCAAATTTGCGAGTGGCCCGACCAGGTCGTGCGGCCGAAGGCGATATCCAAACAAACAGTTGGTGTATAAAAGCCAGCCTCATCCTCTCCATGCTCTGCAGAGCCTGTCCTCAGACAAGCATAGCGTCCTTTGTCTTCGAACATCGCTCTCCCGCTTTCTCTACATCTATCTCTACTCGCTTTCCAAAATCCTTCGACTCTGCTGCCCTTCATGGACCCCATGGACGTGGACGATATCGCTGCTCGTTTCGAGCGTGTAAGTCGGAACCCGCTACTCTGTATTTATGAGTGATTTGCTGACCTCTTTGTCTTGGTGTTCAGCAGCGAGCAGCTGCGGACGAAGGAAATGCGCCTCCTCCGGCGCCACGAAGTTCTCGCCGAACCGTCACTGAGGAGAAGATGCGTAGAGATGTTACTCGTTCTGCGCAGGAGATACGAGGCTCACCATGCGTGTTTGTTCTCCAGGGCCGAAGAGACGAGCGATTTCCAGCTCACTCTTGCCGGTGCTCTGGGCCCGATTCGAGCATCGACGATGTCCCCAACGGGATCACTCGCGCCACGACGCCCCTCGGTCAAGAGAGGAGGGTGCAACGCTGTCTCCTGTACGACGCGGACAGCAGGAACCCTCCTGTCAACTGGGACCAGCAGCCCACCATCACCGCATTCACTCTCTCCGCCTTCGAGCGCAACTTCCAGGCGTCACGCGACCAGACTGGCGCCATCCAGCCTTCTTCGCAACAGAAGGTCAAGCTCCAGATACGACCCCAGAGTACGTGATCCCTTCCTGACAGATGGCCAGTCTCGTCTGGGAGCTCCGCGAGCATTTCATCGACTACGAGGAGGTCGTCCCTCGCGAGACACGGCCTCGACGCTATATCCCTGCCGAACGCTGTGGTCGATCCGACCTACAGCTTCGTGCTCGACGTCCACAAGCCTTACCGTATCTTCAAAAAGCCAAGTTAGAGGTGCGTCGAGGGTTTTTCCACCGAGCGTGTACGTATGATGTACGTCGGCCGCTCTGAACGCGTTGTCGGAGGTCTGCGCGAACTCGCTATCGCGCCCCCCCACAACTGGCCCAGCGCCGCCGATGCCGAAGGATGGCGCAAGAGCAGTTGGGTGATATGTGCGTACGCCGCTCGAGAAACGGGTGATTCTACGTATGCTACCTCAAGCCACATCGAGATGTTGCGCTTGTTATCGCCCACTGCGTCAGCTTGAGTCCCCACCCAGCCCATCGCCGTCACTCGGCCCTACGGGTCTCCCGGGGAGAAAGGACCCGAAAAAGCTCACCGCTGTCTCCAGTGGCACCAATATACCTGTGCGTATCCCGTTAAATCTATTGCATGATATATACTGACGAAAACACTCCTTTTTATCCGACCTTCATGCTGCGTTTCCGTGGGAATATCGTCCCGGGACGCTATTCCTACGATATTCACCTCTTGCGTTTCACGGAATGCACCGTCCTGGGACGCTATTCCACCATTCTCCACTCATGGCGTTCTTCAAAATTTAACAGGGATTTCAACGGCGCTCGAGATGCGCCTGGTCGATACTGTGAAGCTCAGTGATCAAATCTGTGACCAGTGGGAGCCGTGGCTCCAACTCAGGCTCCGGCTGAGTGGAAGGAGGACGGGTT